>OX940879.1:11250000-12500000 GCA_954870665.1 Stratiomys singularior
CGTGTAACACGATTTCTTTATCAAACATTTATTCACTGCGTAAAGTATTTGGAAATATTCCATAAATACTTGCTTAAGTTTTAGAGATAAAAAGAAGATTGGGTCAAATCAAGAGTTAAAAAATAACAAAAATCTGATTTCTTTCCAAAAAAAGAAGCTGCTGAACGTATAACGAAGAAACAATAATAATGGAAATATTTTATTTTGATTTAATCTCGTAGAGTGAATGTTTCAGCAAAACACTCTGCAAAATCAAGCAAGACCTTTCATACCAACTCCCTGCCTGACTCCCAACATATCAATATTTTCTTCAAGATAAAAATATCTTTTCCATATATTTTGCAACACTCATAACTTTGCTATCTTTGCGGAAAGTTTAATATATCTAATCGAAATTATAACAAAGAAACACTAAATATATTCTCATATTAGATAAGGGAACGCCACGACAAGGGAGATATCGAATATGTGCAAATTCTAATAAAAATAACCTCGTGGCATATATTACTTTGTGTGATGTGTTTTTTTTTGTGTTCCTTTTTATGTTTTTTTTTTATATTTTCACGCAAAATCTTATCTTGCACCTCCTCATTTTATATGTGGCTAGACCAGTGCTATACCTTCCTTGTTTTGTGTTGTTTTTTTTACTAATCAGAGTAAGTGGTAGTGCAGACATTTTTACGAGGGAATATCAATAAATCATTTCGTTTTTCGTTTTTCGCTTTTCCTTTTCAATAACGATTGAAGCGATGATAGAAATCTGACGTAGTTTGGATGTGAGTGAATGAAAATGATAGATAAAATAGAAAAAAATACTATATATATTTATTCAGTTGAGATGGTTGGAGTGATTACATCGGCTTGGCGCACCACTAAACTGCGAACAATTTCATTCAGAAAAAGCAGGTGGAGTGTTTTTGAGCCGGTGTGAGAAATTAAGGAGAATAGAAGAGTGCTTTCTTCTATTATTGAGTGGGTTTTGAAAATTCCCAAAATCACTTATTCTAGTACTATTACTTCCACTTCTACTACTGCTGCAACTAATACTAACTACTACTGCAACTACTACTAAGTAGTACTACTGATTCTTTAACTGGTACTAGTATCAAATACTCTATTATTTCTACTGCTACCACTACTACTACCACTACTACTTCCACTACTACTACTACTACTATTACTACTACTACTACTTATACTACTGCTTCTACTTCTGCTACTACAAAGTAGTAGTTCTAATTCTTTTACTGTTAATAATACTAACTAATACCTTCTTTATTGCTACTGCAATTCTACTTCTTCTTCTTCTACTATTACTAGTATAGTACTATTCCTACTACAACTACTACTGCCATTATTACTAGTAGTACTGCAACACAACCACTAGTAGCACTCTTACTACTGCTACTCCTGCTACTCCTCTACTACTACTACTACTGCTCGTACTACTACTACTTCCAATACTACTATACCTACTATACCTACTATTACTACTACTACTACTACTACTACTACTACTACTACTACTACTACTACTACAATTTGATAGTCAGGAAGCCAGGAATTCAGTTTGCTCAAAGCTAGTGCGATTTAGAACTCCTGCTCCATTTCTATCTGTGAGTTTCAAACATCCTACATCCAACATCCCTACTTCAGAAACCAAGTGTCCAGTGGGTAGATATAGACCGAAGGCTAGAAAACACCTGTCAAGTTTTCGTGTCTGAGGTTTTCAGAAATTCCATGGTACGATTTGGAATCTAGTCTATTTTGTCGAATAGTTTGTGCTTTATCTATTATATTTATATTTTATATTTTTGTGTGCTTTATCTTGTATGTATTTTTCTTTTGTTTCTAGTCGAAGGACTTTGTGCATGAATGTATTCCTACGTATAGCTCCATTGGCATGAATTGGAGTGATTTTCTGTGCTTCTTGGCTGCTGGCCATAAGGCGGTGCTGGGTTTATATATTTGTACGGCCGGATTTAAGGATAGGGTTTAAATAGGATGAGACGTCCATGCTGTGGACCCTTTTTGTTAAATGTGGCTCTTTCAATTGTTAGTCCAAGATATTAACTGTTCTATTAGACTCTATATTATCAGAGTCTACGTATAGTGATGTCGATCGTTGTCTTGGACGCCTGGTGGTGAAAGTAGTTTGTGTCTGGTGGTTGTTACTCATAAGTTTATACTTACATAAATATATACATGATGTTTTACTTTCGGAATTTGACACATTGTTACAATTTTTACCTTTATATACCTTTGGTTGTTTCAAAGTGAAGTATATGTATCATTTATGGAGTATCAGCGGTGTTCATATTATATAATAAAGATGATATGAGTGATGCCTGTGGTACTCCAACTTTGATCATTCGCAGGTTCGAGCGATGATGTTCTACCTGAAATATCAACTTCAGCAAGGAGTAAGTTAGTTGGAGACATGGCATGGGTATAGAGAGTTTATGCGTTTTGACAAAAAATTCTGCATTCCAGAAACACTAATAAACCTGTTGACATCCTGCGGTCCATACGTTTCGGATTTGTTGGATCACCCAGTAGCTGCCCTAAACCCAGGGGTTTCAGTAGTTTGCTTCTCAAAATCCAAATTGTTCATCAGGGATAATGTGTTTGTCAGCTGTCATTTCCTTTAGTTTGGTCAATAATGCCTTTCGCTATTTTGGAGACTAAAGAGAGAAGACTTGCGGGTCTCCAATGCGGAATGTCATGGTTTTCGTCAAGTTTTCTATAAGGCCATAATAATTTCCATGTTTAGGGGAATCTTCGCTGGCGAAAAACTGTCTGAATGATGTCTGTCAGATTGTATATGATGTTGTCTGGGAACTATTTCAGCATGATGTTAGTGACGGTATCTGGCCTGGAGCTTTCCGATTATTTAGTCTGTGTTAGATCTTTTGTTTCTTATTCGTCTAGTTGCTCTGTTATGTCTCCAGCCTGGGTCTCATTTTGTATCAATATATTAACTTTGTTTAGGATTTGTTCCTTCATGTCAAAGTCATGTTCACAAAAAACGTTTGTTTCAAACTGCAGATCCAGAATGTATACATAGTCTTCAGCTATGCCCTCTGTGTCGTTTTTGATACCATTTGATCTTTTTTTCGCGGTCGAAAATTTTCTGGCATTCTCCCTAGTCTACTGGCTCTGCAGGAAAATCGTTTCACAGATGATGTATTCTGCTTCGGATTTTGCTTGTTAACATGGACCATCCGTGCTCTTGGCTTTCCTCCAACCTCGACTTTTCCCCGTTATCATGACTTTAATGTGACTAAGAAATTCACAGGGGGTTGTACTCCCTTACCGGAGCTGTGCCTGTTTTGTCCTCTTTTGCCTGCTTGATGTCATCTGTAATTTATTTTAAATATCTTTTCGGCATCTTCGGCCGTGTTTAATTTTTGGCTGATACTTTCGTTAGCCAAAACGCCGTGAAATGCCAGCCAATTGGTTGAATTCCGTATTTTTGATTGATGTTTACAAAATGAAAAACAAAAAATGATGTTCAAATGTCTCAACTAATTTATATTTTTAATGCATGCTCGTTGCGATGTTAACGAATTGAAGTTAGGCGATTAAAATGGGAAGGTCATGGCTATTTGTTCGCTCAGAGATACCAGATAATGCCTAGAACATCTTCTCTCCGTACAAAAGGCGATTCAAACTATAATTGATCCATTTCGAAAGCATGGGCGAATTTTCTGTAGACAATAATTTCTCTCTTTTCCTTCCGTTGCTGTTGACATAAAAATTTTCTAGCCCGAAGACTTCAGTTGGAAAGATGAACGAGGCCTAGCCTATCGAAAATTGGGCCAAACAGTGCAAGGGTAGGTTTTGGTGCAACAGGGCAGGTGATTCGGGCAAAATAATACCACAAACAAGTTGATTGTAAGTTTTTGTTGTAACAAAAACTGGTTATGAGCCTACGATTGCAGTCCATATTTGAAGCAGCACATACTTGATGTCTTGAATATTACACTCGATACTTTCTGGTCTAGAAGAACTCAATCACAACACACAATAAAGAAGCAAAGGAGACTTCATCTCGACAGGAATTTACTGAAATTTAAGTAAAGGAAAAACAATTTTGTAAAATATAATAAGCAAAATTCGATTTAAAATTTTTTTTTTATTATTAATTTTGATAGTTTATTCATTAAACCCAGTAGAGTTACACTAATATCTACTTCAGCAGTAAGGACTCGTACCGGAAGCGACTGATGCAGGTGCAAAGACGAGGCGCTCTGTGGGTTGCATCTGTATACTGCGCTGTCTCTGAGCCGGCAGTGCTGGTCATTACGGGTACGACACCTATTGTGGTCCTTGCTAAGGAACGGAGAAGGCTCTACCTGTGTAGGGGAGAAGAAAGTAGAGAGGCTGCTTCACGCGAGGAGAGAAGGACTCTTGCTCTGTGGCTGGAAGGGTGGGTAAATGAAACACGGGGCAAGTGGACCACGCGCCTAATCAGGGACCTGGAGCCGTGGCTCAACCGAAAGCATGGCGAGACTGATTTGTGTGTTTTCAGTCTTACCTGCACAAAATGGGAAAGTCACGGTCCCCTGACTGGCTGTTTTTCATGGGGATTGCGGATGATCCTTGCCACACCTTCTTCACATGCAAAAGGTGGGTGAGACAGCGTTTAGATCTAAGGGAGAGAATAGGGGAGATCTTTTCAGATACCCTGGTGGAAAAGATGCTGGTGTCTAAGGACAAATGGAATTGTGTGTCGTACTACGCTCGGGCGGTTCGCACTATGAAGAAGGGCTTGTCGGCGCAGAGAGAAGACGGCTAACTCTCTCAGTATTCCCTCTCCTTTCTGTCCATTCCTGCTGAAGGAGGGATCCCTCTAATCCGAAGAAGAGGCCTAGTCCGAAGTGATGTGACAAACAGTTCCAGGTTAGGTGCTCGGTGTGACAGGGGAGGTGTTTAGTCGGCAGTTCAGTTCCTGTGTGCCACTGAGAGTCCGAAAACTTCCAAACACCAAAAAAAACTACTTCAGGGGTTTTGTGATAAATAATTTTTTTAGTTTTTTGAATTTATGTCTTTAATATCCACGACGAACGGCGTCAATCAACCCCTACATTGTTAGTTTCGATCACGTCTATTTTTTGCATCCAAGATCTGCACTGCAGTTTGCGAGTATTTCGGTCGCTTCTCCTTTTGGGCTGATTTGTAGACTATTTAAGGAGCAAATGATGAAAATCTAGGTTTGGTTTTTGCTAAATTTTATTATGCTTTAATTTTCATAAAAAAAGCATATCTTTGAGCGGAATCCTGTCGAAAAATTGGCTAAGATAGATCTTGAAAATTTCAAGTTTGTAAGCGATCTTGAAGCAAATCTACTTTTTTCAACTTCTTATTGCTACCGAAAGATTAAATCCTTTGCGACATAAAGTAAACATCAGTGATCAGTGATATCATATTCGGTGGCATGGTCATCGATCTAACTGTTGCCACTCATGTCAGTATGCGTATATCGTATGGTCTTTGTACTGCTGCACTATTCCGTTCTGATTTGCCATCCTCACAGTTCGACCGTAGACCATTTGCAAGAAACAAAAGAAACCTGGACTATACTTAAAGATAGCAGTAGATAGTGCGCTGCAATTAGATACATAGTTTGCACATTTCGTCTTCTAAATATTCTCTTTAGAAGTCAAAAGGAATTTGCAATCAAGAAAGTCGTCATCGTATTTGGTTTTTCGCGGTGCGGTTGCAGTTATAGCTACTCCACGTATGCTAACAGTGTACCTCGAATGTTTGTTCCTCGTTTTTGTATCGTCGTGATTGAAAGAAAGTACCTGAACACTCTTCTAACCAGGCAATCGTCTCTTTGAGACGCTCCGCCTGGGCGCAAGTTATAATACATTTTTGCTGCTTTTGAAGTGTCCAATTAGCCGCCAGTCCAATACCTTCGTTACCTTGTATCTTGTATCTAAGCTGGTAAATGCAATATTGCCACGAAACATAGACGGATCGCATTGCGTTGCCACGGTGGATAGGATGCAACGCGCGAAAGTGTTGTATTCTGCACGCTTTGTTCATTTCGCTTTGAGTATTTGCATGCATTCGCCAGTATGTGTAGATACACGTATGACCCCAAACTCCGTTGTTACATTGAGTTTCTATTACAATCTTTCATATGCTATTGCGGCTCTAATGTCTTATTGTTTCGCATTCGGGGGGCTCGCGTTGGCGACGACGACTACCCGTTGTAACATGCATGCAACAATGATGATGATAATGATGGATGATGACATGGAAACATTTTAGCGGGCAAACTACAAAAGGAAATAGCAAAGCCTACAAAACATACTTGTCATATGCACTATGCACACAAAGAATTTTAAGATTGATTGGAAATAGATTTGTGTAATTATTTTACTTGATTTAGATTCAGATTTCGTTTGAAGATAGAGCCGTTTACTGTCAACACTGATGGAATGTAACCATATTGTATTGTCCCAGGAGCGATAGGTGCTGCGCTGTCGGATTAGTTCAGCGGGGCATAGAGGCTCCCACCAAAGGTACGTTGGAAATATCTGGTGTAATGGATTGTAAACCAAATACTAAATTCTGGCATAGACTTTGTTACACACCGGTGATTCCTTTCAAGTCGCTTAAGGATTTCGGGGCAGGCAGTTACATTTTTGTTACAGGTATAAGCCAAACTGTTGGAAAATTCGAAGAAGGGCTAGAGTTTGGGCATACTTTTTGGGTTTGGGATTTAGATGACGATTGAAACCCGACAACGGTTTCCGCTTATTCAAACCGACGCTAGTGCGATTAATGAGAAAATCAACATACTAAATCAGATGACCAATTTTCAAGATAATTTAAATCTGTTTGGGTGTCCTTGTGTTCAAAATATTAAATCACTTGCGTTTTCAAGGAAGACTTTAATCTGTAGCTTGTCGGATTTATTGGAACAAACTTATAATCAGAAAGCGTTTTGAATATTCTCCTACAACGCACTTAAAACACAGCTGGGACAACCGTCGAGGACAAGATTTCCTCTTCAGCAATAACCAGGGTATTTACTGAAAATTTTATCATCAGTTAGAATAGTAGTTTTGCTTTCAAAACGAGTCCTGCTTGTTGCAGCATCTCGCTTTAAACCAGTGCAACCAAATAAGTCTCATTTTAATTGAAAATAGACTGAAAGGACTATTGTTCATGTTTTTCAATAACTTGATTGACATTTTTTAAAGTGTTCTTTTCTACAGGCGAGATACACAGCACGGTAACAACATTCTATTCTTTCTGTCAGTTTTTTTCCCTATTATTCCGTCACATCCATGCAGATATCAAATATCTCACTTCGAAACATCGTTCTGCATTTGCATTTCATTTGCCATCCACTTTTCACCTTTAAGAGCAACCCAAAGTATTTTATATGTTGAACGATATAAGAAAAAAATCCTTTAACCCTCTCCCGCTTTGTGCAACAAGAGGTTCTTGTTGTGAATCAACCCCGCCGAAAGAACAGTGTTCCTGTGCATGATATTTTCGTTCGTTGCAATACACAGAAACGAAACTGAGATGTGCATGTTGCCTTCAAATGTATATAACACTTTTTTTATCTTTTGCGAAACCATAGCTTTTATTGTCAAGTGCAAACATTCATTCATTTATTTGCAATTTCAGCTTGCAAAGTTCATTTACGTGCAGATTGTCCTCCCTGTGTGATTTATTTCCTTTTTTTTTTTTTGAAAGATGAACACTACAAAAGGATTTATGCGTATTCATATTGCTATGTAGGCAGCAGTCTCGTGGAGATGTTTTATGTCTTTCATGAAAAAACAATCTTCACAAACATCTCAGAAAGGATTCTACAAGGAGCTCTGTTCAGGAGGTGCAGTTGGTTAGATATGAATTTCAAGGTGAATCCAAGGGAGTTTTGTGCTACACCTTTCCACAAACTAGAGTTCTAAAATTTTATTTATTTTAATGATTTGTGTTGTAGTCTGATTTGTCATTTAGTTTGTTAAACAAATTCACTTAGTTTAGGGCATTCATTAACTTTACACCAGTGACACCTATTTCCTGCAGGAACTCACAAAAATTCTCAGAATATAAATGAATTGGAGAATGGTATGAATTCAAATTAAAACCAATGGCAATCGTATTTCAGCAGGGATGAATGAATTGTTGCTATTTGGTACCCTGTTTAGAAAAAAAAAACCAGCAATATGTAAACATAACATATATAAACTGACCCCACCCAATACAAACTCAAGATATTCAAAAAAATTTTCAACATTACTTTGAATACATCAGTTTTGACGCTCTCAAATTCTTGTTTTGCAGGATAAAAATTGTACATCCAGTGAAAAAAAATAATCGCCACACTGGCAATATAACTTCCGCTCCTTGAAACCCTTGGAAAAATCTTAACGAGTCCTAAATTATCTCTCAAAGCATACGCCATAATGATACAGAAATCACTATGGCATGTACTTTGCTTTTGAAAACTACTTTTTCAACCTTTCTCACTACAGCTGTGTCTCAGCATAGCTCTCTCCCTCGACGTTGCTCAAATTACTCTCTCAATATCATCATGGTCTTCATTTGCTGTCGAAGGTCTAGTAAAGAAAGTTATAACGCATGCCTGATACCAAGAAATTAAGTACTGAATAAAAGGCAAGAGTTGTGACGTTCAAAGGAGTGAGTAAACTGTCAAATCGACAGAATGACGTTTCAAGATTGAGATTTTTTTGAAAAAATTTTTGAAAAACTATTTCGACAGAGGAAGTTGAGCGCATGAAACATGTAGTGCTAGGATAGAATGTACATTTCCCAAGGTCGATCGTTATTTAAAACAACGAGCGCTTCGGGGTAGACTCAAATCAGCGACAACGTCTAGAGAAGAACTAGGAGGAACCACTAAAAGTGGAGTACAATAAAGTGTACGGACTGTTCAGCGAAGGCTTAAAGAACTTGGTATTTTTTCACATAGGCTATGTGAAATATACATAATAACGCAGTGATGAGAATAGCATTCACTGAATGGTGAAGCATTAACTCAATATTATAGTGTGAGGAATCATGACGTCGTAGGGAGTTAAAGCCTGCAAATGCTTTACAAAGAAATCATTATCAATTCATTTACCGAAAGAATTGGTAAATGCGAGTGCGATGATTTTTTTATCACTGGGTGAATAAACTCCATATTCAATGTTCAAAACTTCATTGAAGGTCTTAAACACTCTTGATCGCCACTCGCCATTCTTAGCTTTTTTCACCTGCATGTTTTTCTACGGCTGCTTTTTTTGACTCTTTCCTTTCGCATTCGGGGAACAAAATGTGTATAGCCGACGTTTGAGGCACAAGAGTAGGCCAAATGACGAAATAAAACCGTGAAACTCGCCGGCCACCGGCTGAAGTCAAAAATCAATAATCAATTTCTGTGCCCTTAATTGGAGGTGGTTTGTTCGAATAGAGAATACCAGACTCTAACATATATCTTCGTTATCATAAGACATGTCTTCGAGGTTCCTTGAAATAAGGATGGATTGAAACGTCAATCAACTCTACTTACGCTTATATTCGCGTTCCAGAGATATGTCCTAACCAGCGGCGCAACTATACCAATTAAAGTTCAAGACTAAAAAAAGTTGAAGCCTTGAACAGTTGAGGCCCCCATCTTTATTAGATCATTGAGAATTTGATAAAACTCTGTCGCCACGAACGGCTAAATTGAAAGTGTCAACGTTGAAAGTGTCAGAGTAATATCAAGGAGTCTAGAGAATACGTGGCGTCAAAAAGACTTTTCTTTTTTGATCATGGACTCTTGCTTTTCATCTAGTGTCCGGTGTAATCGCCGCTATTGATACGAAGGGCAAGAATCCAGAAAAATTTTCAAAGTCTCACATCTTTGTACGTCTTCAGTCGTCATGGCCTTCCATTCAAACATTTTGTATTTTTTAGGTGGGCAATTTGCGAATAACAAGCATGGTTGACAGTAGGATTCTTATTTCTAAGTTTAGTAAAACAAAAGTTATGAAGAATCAAAAATGCAAATGACGAATTGTTATATAAATCCAATGAAGAACGCGCAGTAGAGGCCATTGTAAGGAAAAACAAAATAGAAGTCCGAGTATCTCCACTGTTGACGGACTTGTTCTGTTAGCACATTTAGCACATCTCCACAAATTTCTCTTATATTCAGTGTTTCAGATATAACTCAAAACCAAGCTTTCTTTTTAACAGTCATGAGAATGAGAGTCTTAACTTGCTATAGTCTATAACTTGTCGAAAGGTGTCCGAATTTTGCATTCCTCCAAACGCAACGGCCTCCAATCCTTTCCCTTTTTGAATGTTTCGTGAATAATTTGACATGAAAATTTTAGGGATTTTCTTCCCATTTTCGAAAAATTTTTGAACTCTACCAGGTCCTCGAATAATTCGATACTTTGATGTACTTTAATCATCTACCAAAACCAAATATTGAAAAAAATTGAAAGCGCAACGTTTGCAACAGTACGAATTGCATATACCTCTGCCAAGATGGGATCAAAAAGTTTAAAATATAAATCCAGGTGGTAAAACTGAAAAAAAACTTTTCCCCACATTCAATACTTTCTTCTTACAAGGGAAATAAGACAAACGAGCAGTGTTACGTCGCTCAGTGTTAAATTCATTTCACCACAAATTAAGACCATTTTGGCAATCACTACGTGGTAGTTTGACGGTTAGAATCCAATGTTGACTTTTCGAAACTGATCTCAATAAAGATGGAATTGCCAATGGATGTGTCTTTTCTGCCCCGGAAACTATGGCTGGAAAAATTGCGTAGAGTCCTCGACAGAATCTTTTTGTTGATGCAATATGGTCGGGTTGTCCGGACACTTACAAATGACATACTGGAGCGACGGGGGTCGCCGGGAATGAAGACATCTCTTTTCTCGCACTTCACTCCTGGCGGAAAAGGGATACCCGTAATCTGAGGACAAATCAAAGCGTAAGAACACGAGGCCCAGCTCGAAGTAATGTGTGAACCTGTTCCAGGCTAGGTTGTCAAGCTGACAGGGAGGTGGTTAGTTGGCCCTTCAGAAGCATTGCGACGTAAACAGCCTTCACCTTCCTACCATCAAAAAATACTTTTAGCTAGGTTCAGGGTGTATACGAAATTTTTTCGGTCATAACTACCTCACATGTGTTCAGAGTATGATATGTTCAGTTTTACTCTGACAGTTGAGCCGGGGATTTCGTAAGTAATTTTACTTAAGAATGTGTGGAAAACCTCTTTGGTTTGATCAAACTGATCTCAAACGGAAAAGCAACATGCAGTCGAGCAGTCTACCACGAAAACCAGTGCAACCGTTAGAAAATTTCAACAAAGTAAAGATTCAGAATAAAGATATTGCAATAAATAATTCAATTTAATATAGGCGACTGAAGTTTGCAGTTTGAACTGTGGGTTTTGTTTTTTTTTTGGACAAATTTTACTGACATTTCTATGAATTATATTTGCTAATCTGAATTATTTTCGTCCTACTAATTCTTTATTGCTGCCCAATTGCCAACAAAAGTCAAGAAGAGAAAAAACATCGGGTAAACGATGCAAACTTCAGACAACTCTTTATATTATACTATTTAACAAAAGAATGTTGTATAAAAATCATCGATCCGTGTGTGAAGATTACATACTCTCACAGGTCCCTTCTTTGGAGGCATTAAAAAAAGCAGCGATATTGGCGCTTACGAAGAACAATTACGAAAAAGAAGATAATTGTGACAAAAATCATAAAGGATCAGCTTCGAAGTCGACAGTGTGAAAGACATGTACGTGTGTGAAATATTCGCAGCATATTGGTGACGCTGGGCGGCGTTTCCTGCACATATAAAGGATTGTAAGATTTATTATAAGATTATGAGCTAGCTACATGTTAATAAAAGAATAGGATCACGATACCGTAGTTCGAAGAGAGCCAATAAGATCTTGGGAAGAAAAAGTAAAATATTTTTCAAAATTCTGCCATTTTGTTAAAGTTCAAATTTTTGACATAATGATATGTCATTTTATACACAATTATTTCCTGTTTAAAAACCTCTTTTTATGTCAGCCAAATAGAAATTTGAAATTACTGCAGAAGGGGAAAATTTACACTGTTTTACTGAATTAGAAAATAGAGAATAAGTCGCTTAAATTTTCTTTTTTTCAAATTTTAATGTACGTATACCGTTAATTTTCAATAAAAAGATCCCAAAATTTTAAACCATTTAAGCAGCATTTTTCTTTAAAAACTTCCCAAAAAATTACCTTTCTACGGCGGTCGAACTAGGTGCGCCCTTTCAGGATTTTTGACGAACCCAACACAGTGCTAGGAGCCTATATCAAACACTTAAAATTATCAAAGGACAAGTTGCTTAACTTGAAACTTAAGAAGCCTGTTTTTATTTAGAAATTCCATTCATGGATTCTATGGGAGTTGTGTACCTTCGTTCCCACAAAATCGCCGCTAATTTTTTAAACAGGTTATTGGCCGATATGGTTAACATCTACCTTCAAATCGCACGTCCTTCCTAATTTTATCCCAAAACAAAACATCGTACCGTATCCTAGGTAAATACCAAGCAAGCATATTTGCACATAACCGCGATGGCGCATTCTATGGCATCTCCGTTTCCTTTCCTTCCCAGTTAAAATGCCGAATCAGTGGGTAAATGAATTCTTCCTTAAGCATTTTACGCAATTGAATAGAAGAAAAACAAATCAAACAACAAATTAACAACGTACGACAGAATGGTAGTAAGTGCTAATACTCGTCCTGTCTTTCGACTCCTGTCTTCTCCACGGTTTTTGGCCTCTTCATACTTCACCCTATTTCGAACAACTCCCGCATCATAATGGAAAATGCACTTATTATTATTGACATTGAATGAACATAGCAAGGACCAGATGCGAAATTTTTATGACATTTTTACGAGGACAAGGAAATATAAAGTTAGGTTTGCTACTCTCTTGTTCGGCTCTACTTGGACGCATACCTATTTGTATGTGTTCTTGTGTGACGGCGAGCAGCAAAAGGAGGAAGGGTTAATGGACATTAAATCATGTGGAAATTTTTCGATGCTTTATGTATATATATTTTTTGTTTACTTGTCCTTTTTTTATAGTTAAGAATATTATGATTTCTTGTTTTGAAACTCTTCGTGGAGTTTCATTCATTGACCTTGCTGGAATCTGCGGTGTTTTGTTGATGTTGAGAATGAGTGTAGGGAACGAATTTAATATTTTATATAAGAGACCTGATAAAGGGGACAGGTAACGACACGCACTAGGATTAGAGTATCTATTATAAGGATAGATCACGTTTCGCAATGGACCATGCATAAAAAAAATATCCTTAATGAGATGAATCTCGAATTCGTGAGGGGCACTCAAGTGTAACTTAATTGGTTGTTTACAAAGTTTCATTGCCCGTGAAATAAGGCGGCAACCTGCGATTTTCAGAACTTTCTGAGATTGAGTTAGGTTTTCAGCCGGAAATACAACGAAATTGTCATGCTGACGCTTTCAAAAAATATAAACCAAAGCAACGCATTTGAAATAATCCAAACAAGTCTTTTTATCTTCCGCCATTCCGCCGAACGTTACAAGCACAAGTGATCCTCTTGCAAAGAACACAATTTATGAATTTTCTCAAAGTAATTTCCACGAAAACACTTTGGAAATTATGTGGGTTTCTAATGTGGGAACTGGGTCGGAAGTAATTTCAATGTTACGAAAGTACATCGAGCTGCAAAATTTGCATAAATCTGACGTGCTAGGCGAATGCAAGGCAAAGGACTCGGTTAAATTTTAAGGTGCTATGAATAACACAAAACCTTTACATATCGCTGCCAATTTTTATTATGTGCGCTCATAAATTTCAGCCCATTATCCACCAGCATCAGATTGATTCAACCCCCCGAGACATTACATTTTCTAGAAAATATAAAACCAACGCGCACCACACCATTATTTTCATATATGCAGTGAAGCGAAATCAACGTGGTTGCTGATTTTCTGATTTTTATACGTTTATTCCTTTTTGACAGTAATACGCACAATAGTAGCAACCATAGTCAACTTATACACAAGTACACCAGACTTTTTTCCATCCCTATCAAACTTGCCACTTGAACCATAAGAAGTTCCTTCGTCTACGTATGCTATACACATATGTTGTGCACATATCCTTCACATATCTGGAGGATTTTTATTTATTATACTTATTTTGTTTTTTTTTTGGCTTCATACTTCTATTCTGACGAGATTCCCGGAATAGTGAAGTAAAGATTGTGCGTGTAAGTGATGTGTTGTACGTGATGTGATTTTCAAAAGGAGATGAACAAAAATTGGAACCCTTTTGTACATTCTTGGCTTTTTCTGCATTCTTGCTATTTACATATATATATTTTCTTTCTTTTTCTCATGTGCAGAATTTATGTAATATGCATACACACATGTGAGTGTACGTCGAAGGCTTTACGTAGGATTATTGCGGCGACTTGGCTTTCGGTTAAAGCCGATGAAATGGAAGTGATTTAGCCATGCATGCAAAGCTATATGCGTATGTGGATTGATGAAAGCACACCAAGAAAGCGAGGACACTTATCTCTAGGAAAGTGAAAAAAAAATCATGCAATAGGCATAATATTATTTTCTTTCAAAGCAAATACTAATACATTATGGTTACGAAATTGTCATATTTGATTGTTGTTTTTGTATTTTTCTAAAAAATAATCCACTAAACAAATGTCGAGTTTGTCTTTACTTGGAATTACTTCCTCTTTCGAACAGTTCACATATTCCCGCACATCCCTCATAGCTCTGTATTTTTCGATAAAGTAAACAAAAAAATCCTTTGGAAAGCAAATCTTATGAATTCCAGCTGACCAAAGTTCAGATAAAATTACTTACATAAGTTCCGCTAAATATTCAATGAATAAAGCAAGGATAGGTACCTGGAAACAAGAAAAATATTCAGTTAGTTAAATATTTCATAGAAATCGAGAATATAAATTAGTGTTGAACAATTTAACCAGAATATTTATTACAAAACTTCACTCAGGATACATTGAAGGTTATTTCAAAGGCAATAAGTCAGAACAAAAATTAATTATTATAAATTTAATGATAAAATCTAAAGTTCATAGTTTTGCGAATATCCTGATTAGAAAGAACAGTGGCAAAGCTTCAAGTTGGTCTCGAACAAACCACGCATGATAAGTTCAAATCAGAAGATTCCTGGCAGTATTCGAGACCAATTTGACTATTTTGCACTTTTTTTCTAATATGTTTCGCTTTCGAAGTAATTTGACGAAGCTTGATAAAAATTTGAAGCTGTCAACCATTGAAACATCTCAACTTTTGCAACAATCTCTATTTTTCCTGCGGATCCATTGTGAGTCCTATCACAATTATCTTAATGATTTTGTGTCCATTCTGTATATTATTCGGTCTCTTTTTTATTTTTCCATTACCCACGCGACAAACACTATCTTGATTTCACTGTAAAGGATTTTCGTGTGTTTCGAGGACTTCTCCATTACAATCGCCAATAAAAATCGCTAAGCCAACCACAGACGTGAACCAATGTTTTCCAGGTGTCTAAATTCTGCATCGTTGGAAACGCTACGGTTTCGATTTTCGCCTTTTTTTGAATTTTTTTTGAATAGTTTGGATGAAGGGTTTTTAATATTTTTCGTAATTTTGACATAACTGACTTTGTTTAAGTTTCTTACTTCTGTTTAAGTTTTTTTTTACTTCAAATCATCGACAAATACCAAAAAATGAAAAAAGTCTTAATTGTTGCAGTTACAAACAATGCTATCAACGATGACACCTAAACAATGTTGGTTAAAAAATGGAGTGCAAACGTGATGCATCTTGTTTTTCTTCATGAATCATCATGAATCAATCATGATACCAGAATCCCTACTTTACTTTTTTAACACATTTCAATAGATATTTGTCCCAAAAATACGAAAATTTCATGGTCCTTATCTCAGTATTTTCGACAGAGAAAGTGAAACATAGGTCGAAGGGATTATATGACTACAAAACAAAAACGTTCATTTCATGCAAACCAACTTCAAATTATGTCACGGATATTGCCAATCTACAGGCCATTTCATACCCTTTTTCAATAAATGGACCGCTAGGTGTCTCAGTCTTTACACATTTTTCACAGGACTCTATTTTTTTGAATCCCAAACCGCGTTACCACTTTCCGTAAGCCTAACTTGCGATTTGAACTCTTTACAAACGACAACTTTGAAGTAGATGAGGTAAAAAAACTGGGTGAATGTTTATGTGATAGGACCCAAAAGAGGAGGGTTGAATTTCCGCCCCTCCGAACGGGGTTCAATCATCAAAACATTTAGCAAAAACTGAAGTACTGGTCCAACAACTCATTGGTTTCAATCAGTACCATTTTACAAAAAAGTGCACCAAACCTGGATTCATTGTAATGTCGTACAGATCCTTCGATTGCTCCAATTTTTTTGAGGATGTTCTAGAATTTTATATACTTGATGCATGTAAGTCTAACTCGCGTCGAAACAGCAGTTTCTTCGGGATACTTTCAGTTCTTTGCTGTATGTACGTGTCTGCTTTTCATCTTTTTGACAACGATACTTCTGTCACCCATTATGAAAACAAATCAATAACGCTCGAAAAGTAAAAAATTATTAGCACAACTACCGTAAAAAACAAACGTTCTTTGTTAGGATAGCCTTAGTCTCGAATACTTGCTGTACGAAACTGACTGAAACCGACGGTTATAAAGATACAACAAGCAACAGTTGAAACATGTGAAAAATAGCTTCCAGATTATTTTTCGTATGTTGACTCTAGCTTCGTAAGATGTCCTTCGTTTCTGTCATAAATGGTTCGCTGTTTACCTGGCAGTCCTTTTTTATTCTTTTAAAACAAGTAGTTAGGAAAATTTGAAGACATAAACTTTCGGCATATCCGAAAACAATACGAAAAACATTGATTTTCCAAAATTCCATGTTGGTATAACGCCATCAGATAGAAGACTCCTTAGCTCTCAGGTAACTCATGTTCGTCAAAATGACAAACACTCGATGGAGAACTACCTTCCCCGTTGTAATTATTTTCTTCTCTGCTTTGTAAGAGGCCACTAAGGTTTGGAGGATTTTCCAACGATTGGTATTTTTGACATATCTAAACGTCAATCCAATATGTCAAATTTACATATTAAACATTGCGCGGAATTCGGTGAATATACAAACTGCAGAGGTTGTTGATGAAAATGGCACGTTGGCATCTTGTGGTGTATTGTGGTACAGCGCCGCTGAAAATGAGCCTGAACGAGCAAGAAGACGTGCATGACACAATATTTTGACTGGACAATGAGGTCTGCTTCGCTGACAAAAATGTTTCGGTAAATGATTATCGGAGAAAAACATGATATTTTGCTTTTTTTTTCAAAAACAATGTGACGGAATCGATTCAAAGAGATTATGAAATAACTGAGATTTGATTAGCAATTCTTTGAGACTGCGAACCGAGAAATGTTGCTCTGATTTCTCAGGTGTGAAATCGTTTCATAAATAATTGTGTTACATGCTATAAGCCAGGTGAAAATCTTAGCTGATGAATAATTGTTTTTGGCTAAAATTAGGTGTGCAAAGATTTGAAATAAAAATTCAATACATGAGTAACCTAGCCAGACAAATTTAAAATCAAACATTGGCTATATGTAGATTAGAAGTCAGAATTGGTACCCAATCCTGCGCCTTAATTGGGAAGAGACGAAACTCGTCCTGAAAATCAAAGCCTTGCGAAGTACGTAGCTATGAGCTACAAAGAAACATTTACGAATAAAGGAAAAAATGTGGCTACCTGATTTTCCTTAAAATTGCATGTTTTATGATTTCAATTTGCAAAAAATTAAAAGAATTAAAATTTTGGCCAGTCTTTTGGGCATTCTGCCCCGCTGCGCGCCGGTGTTACAAGGTGGCCGTCTTATGAGTGTTAAACAGGAAGAATTTCGACAAATCTTGGACAAAATGTTGGACAATCTTCCGACAAAATGACAATCTTGGATCACATGGTGAAGTCAGGTGGAAGCGGAACTACAAATGGTGGCAACAGCGTAAGAAAATTCTTCAAAAATAAATTTAAAATCAGGAATCAATGAAGAAATCTTAAAATATTCACATGTTAGCGTGTTTATTGACGAAGTGCAAAGTTAGTTGGATTATCTTGAATTTCTAGACTAAGTAGATATGCCGACGTCCATTTTAGCCTTCAAAATGCCAAACGTATGCGTTTATAGTTCGTTTCTAATCTCTTTTGGATCGCTTTAATAATGAATTATGCACTGCTACTCATTTATGGCTATATTATGAGCTCTAAATCTGATTTTATCTCTCTAATCCAATTGATTTCAACGGATAAGCAAATAGATGAATAGAAGGATTCATCTTCGAGTTCATCTTATCATAATGTAGGGTCAATTTATTTTCTCATCAAAACAATCGTGGCTTGGTAACTAAAGCCTTTGTTCGCAACATCAGTCACCGGCTGAAATGCAATACATGCACTGTACTTTCAATTGAACAAGGACGATCAAAGCATCAGCACTGATTCCGTTGCGTGAGAAAGAATCATGTGAAGTGCTAAAATGTCGACATTATTAAGCTATCAATGTCTCTTCCGCACAATAGCACTATGCCATGGATGGTATTTTATAGAAGTGGCGAAATCCATTGAGCTTTACTGCGAAGAAGATTAGTCAATGCCGCGCAGCAATCAACGCTATACGTTGCTGATTGTCGCGTTCGTTGGTCATCGTTGTCGCTCCTTCACATTCGCATGCATGCATGTTTCGGTTGCGTAACTCTTCGGGGCAAGTGCAATATTTCATCATGTTGTTGCCGTTGCTGTTCGCATGTCTCTCTCACACCTCATGCACCAACCCCATACTCACTTGCCTACTACACATTAGTCTTTTAAGTGAGCCGCCTCAAAGTTAAACGGTCCCAGAATGCATTCCATCGCTTAATTTATAAAAAGCCAATGCAACAAAGTATTAACACATCAAAGCCAATAGCACTGGTTCTAGCTATTTTGCAGTTGTCTGAACCCAAGCGGCTAACATAGTCAAGTAGAGTACTTAGTTGAGTTCTGTGTAAACTCAGTTAACTGCAGGCAATGCAACCTGCACTACCGTCAACACTAAACAACCAACGAGTATAAAATATTGCATAGCAGTTTGAAGTTCAACAAGAAACTCTATAAAGGAGTTAATAGGGTCAACACAACTTGGTAGGGTAAGATGTGGCACTCGGTATACTTTGGGGACCCAAAAAACTACCATTCTAACCATGACTTGGAAGAATTCTCGGTTCCAGATAAAAGAGATGACGTTCCCGCCGGTTATGCAAATGATTTTCAGCTTTTCGTTCTCCCAAAACATGGGTCTGGCATATGTGATTTGAATTGACCCCTATGTACACTATTCGCCATAGCCTTCAAGATGTTAACAGGTATATTTGGTCGTTGCCATTCTGCGGTGGATCTAGTGATACTTTGGCACCACGTCTATAGCTTGTCTAGTTAATTCGACTATTGTGTAATCACGCAATCGACCACATTGCTCGGCAACGGTAGGATGCCTATATGTTGAGGAACATGCAGAGTTCATCACGCCAGCTAACAACAGGCAAGCAAGCATGCAAGCAAGAAAGCCAAGAGGGAGGCAAATAAATATCGAGACATGATTGCAGGGGTTTTAGGTTTGTCACCTATTTGCTTAGAGCCTGTAATAGTTGGCATTCTTCGGCCGGTTGGATCCATGTGTTTCCATCGTTTGTATTGCCAGCAGACGAGTTTGTATTCGATGTTATTGGTCGTGGCTTTTAAAAGCCATTGCTGCACTCCTATCGGGTAATTGGTTGTTATTGCTAGTCATTTATTTGCTAGATTTTACCTTGCACTTGTTACTACAATGTTAAATGCAAACACGATACTTGCAGATGGATACATTGCACGAATACCTGTTGTTTTAAGGAAAATCTTCAGTTTATCGCAAATTATTCCAGATTTTTTCCCCGCCAAAAATTCATACAAAAAAAAACTTATGACCCACCATATGAGAGATCACCAGCTAAATAGTTGAAATGTCGCAATCGTTAGACAGGACGAACGGACAAAAAGTTATCCCAGAATCCGACGACTACATTGGTAAACACAATTTTAAACTTTTTTGTCCCACGAAAACTTCTTTTAAATTTTTTTGCATGTATTAGGGCCACCAAACAATAATACCTCAATGAAAAACAAATTTCACACGTCAGGTTTCCTTGTGACAACAAAACATATAATTTCGTTAAAAGTACAACAATCAGCTACACAGCGGAATTTATTATTTTATTAATTATTATAATAGAAAATATTGCTTAAGGTACTATTACCTATTAGAATTTTGAAAATATCAATTTTTTCAAATAGATTTCGTTCCGTAGGTCTTCAAAAAAACTTCCTGAAACTTTATACAAAAATTCGCGAACGAAAACGAGATACATGATCTGTAGTCAGTTGGAGCACTCGCAGGTGTTTGACGTCGATGCGGCTCACTTGCTCGGCTTTAAACTATTTCCCGTTTTCCAAAATACCGGTTCTATATTTACATCGATATTGTTCGCTTCCTCATGGGTTTTCAGTTCTATTTTAGACGTTACAGAAGTACTTTCTCATAGAAAAATGTCTCCTTAAAAGAGCTGATAATTATACAATAGGTAGAAAAGGTGAAAAACCGAGAAAAAAAGATGTATAAGAATGTATAATTTTCAACGAAAGACGTATGACATCCTTCTAAATCATGGAAATCATGGGTTGCACCATTGGAAACTGCTCTTACGATTATGCAAAGACAAAGAAAGAACTTCGCTGGCTGAAAAATCTGAAAAACGAATGAAGGGCGTTTGGATAAAAAAGCCCCGATTTTAAGAAAGCAGGCATTTGAGGATGAAGATCTCCTTATATATCGCCTAGGCACTGCTAATTAACTAAAATTAACCCACTGAATGCAATTTCTATTAGATATATACAAAATTAACTTAAAAAGCATTTTTCTCGAAATCACTTTGATTTCAAATGGCGGGCTGTTAATCTTCGAATCTACTCGCTCGAACTAAACAAATTTTGAAGCAATTTATTTGAGCTTCCTCTGCTAGAATCGATCACAATTTCATAAAAAAAGGATAAAAATAAATTTTTGCGTCAAAAATATATCGGGAAAAGTCGACTGTTGAACTTTTTTAAGAACTCCCGCTGATTTTTGTGTAAGACGGCTTTCGTTCTTAAACGCTTTTTGATTTTTTTAATTCAGACTTGCCGTTCCAGAGATTAACTATTCGCCAGAGAGTAGTTTTTTTAGAGGGGTCAATTTTGGCGCCCTCTATTAAGTACGCATGGTGTGGAAAGAAAAAAAATTTTTCGTAAATTGTAGTGGTTTAATACTATAGAAAAAGTTTGATTGCCTTATCTCATTAATAAAGCGTACAAAAATTTTGACAAATTTTTTTTTTTGAGCGTCGAATAGGTCATAGTACCCTAATGTGGAATAAATACTTCAAATATTCGTGAATATTTGGCTTTTGGTAGATCTCTTCTGGGTCTCTAACAAAAATGTAGGTAGGACTTCATTTTTCATTTCTGCTGATTACACTTCTCAATTAAGGAAATGTCCTGATGGAACCGCTCACCTTGTTCGTCACTCACATCACCCAAATTTGCTGGGAAGAAATACAGATGAGAGTCCAACCGATGCACTTTTAAGGACATAGCCGACCCTGAAGCTTTTTATGTCTTTATATGCTCATTTAGTAGATCCTTTTAATTTTTCGCTTTATGGTTCCTCGGAAAGTTTCAAAAAACGATTCCAGGGAAACTTTTTCTGGCCATTCAGTTTTTCCTCCAAAGCTCTTATTTTTTATAAGTGGCCATAGTTTTGGACGGAAATAAGAATTTTTACGAAAACATGTCATGCGTCCAAAAGTAAATTGAGATACAAAGGCATAGGAGGGGCTTGACAAAACGGTATTTTTTATGTTGCAACTTAAGGTCAACTCAAGTGATGGACAAATGTCAGTGATTCCGTAAAAAATTCTTTATGGGAGAGGTACGAGTTGACTTTCCAAAGGAATCACTTTCGTATTTATGCAACTAGGTTTCAACATAGCAAGAATTAAGCTGTCTGAAGTTTCTATCGTTGCAAACGCAACGGTCACGAATTTATTTTCTTTTTCATTGTTTTTTGGATAACTTGATTTAAAATTTTGGGTAAGTTTCAATCGCATATTCGAATATGTTGCACTCTAATACGTTTCCATTTGAGTTCAACCTAGTAAATAATTAAGAAATAGTGAAAAAAAATTGTCAGCGATGCATTTGCAACGATGCAAATTTTAGACATCAAAAAAATTACGAACACCGGCCAGCAAACGGCTTTTCGTTGTTACGAATTGACGAGTCAAGAATTGGCTTCACCCGTCTCTTTGCCACATTATTAAGTCAGATAGATGGCTGTCAATCAGCGTTTATCACAACATTGAACGTTTTTGCCATTTTTCTCTAAATATAGATAATATCTATAAAAAATGACTAAGGAAAGCCGGTATAGATCATACTGCATTGGGTTTTTGGAATAAATTAGCTGAAAGGTCACATTGACGAAAGGTCCAGAGACATGAATTAATTTCAAGCGAATTTTCACTAGAGCAATTTTGACGGTTTGCATCGAATGCTCCAAATATTTTGAGATTGGGATAAAGTCAATCATACGCTTTTCGTACGTTTATTGTAAGTTAGTTATCTAAACAACGGGCACGGCTGTAGCTTTTGCGTCTTTTGGCACTCTTAATGAGACTATATTTGTTAAAGTTAAGTAACTAGACTTTATTTTTTAAAGTCAATATAAGATATTTCCTTCTTTCGAAGCCCCCTTAGTAAATGAAGCGGTGCTTTGTAAGCTCCTGTGAGACATAAAAGTCCAATTAGAGCCTTCGATTCCGTTAGCCCCTTGTGTCTAAAATCCTTTTTTTACCACATTTATATTTGATCGTATTGACATAGCTTAATGACAAAAAAGCAATGGTACTACCGGTCGTGTAGAGCAAGAAAGAGATAGAGCAAACAATAATCAATTTGTAGCTTGAATGTATTTTGAATCAGCGTTATTTAAGAGTAATATTCTTAATAAAACGAAATGAGCATAGAGTGAGAAAAATAAAATTCTATTGGTCTCAAGAGCGGCAGTTTTATTCGAATCTGATTTTGCTGTTAAGCTATAGTATCTATGTGTTGTTCGGGAATTTCACTGCAATCTCGAAAATTCCATACGTCAAACGTTTAGCCAACTACTCAATAGAGGATAAAGTTTACTTTCGAATGCTTAGGAATTCCAAGCTCTTTGCGTGGTTATGCGCAGTTCCAATATTCACAAAATCAATTATTCTTGTGTTTCTGGAATGTATATTTACCCAAAAATACTTCCTTAAAACTTCAAACCGATCCGATAAGTATTTGTTACAGGGAGATAAGTATTTATCTGAGAAGATCCGATTAGAGTCTCGAAGAAGGAGATTTTAGTCCCCCGCGATTTTGCTATTGCATACAAATTTTTAAACTTTATTAGAGTGTTTATGACAATAAGATCTTTTATAAAGTGCCTCACACTTGTAACGAGTAAACAACATTTGAAACAGCTTCCCAACAAGATCTTGGGTATAAAATAGCTTTGCTTCATGATACGTGTAAGGCTCGTGCTATAGATTCCAGTCCTTTTGTCGCGCATCTTAACGAGATGAAGAGACAAATAACAATAGTGATAAGAATTCTAAGACTAAGGTGCTTGCTTGAAGCAAAAAAAAACCTTTCACTTGGTAATTGAAAATAGTTACTCTTAGTGAAAGTAGCCTTTACAAAAAGTTTGTGCTGAACAAAAAATGCGACTGTTGAAAATTGACTGGGTTAAAGAAAACAAAACGTATTGCATCGCAAGTATCTGGCAACGAAAGCTGAGAAAACGGAGACACATTTTTTTAATACGGAGAACAGCAGAACATTATGCGAAGAAAATTATTGATATATAGTTGGAAAAAAATTCTTACGAAAATACATGCAAACTTTGGAAAAAGAAAATGAATACTGAACTTATTTCAATAGACAGAAATCATCAACGCGAAAGACAAAGAGGTCGGAGAAGAGACATGATGTTGTTGCCAGGGAGAGAACAGCTGTCTTCTTATAAACATGGTTATCTGTCTGGACTACCTGATATATCTTTCAAATTTTGATCGACCTCAGCGACAAAAAACTATCGGAAGGAAGTGTTGGTGGTTTGGCATGAACTACATTGTAGACTTCACATACAGACCACAATGCAGGGCTACAATAACTTGATAAAAAAAACTCCAGAATTTGTTACGTTTGTCTCAAAAGAAAGACTCTTCAAACATGATACAATTCTTCCTTGTTCAAGACAACTTTAACTTTGACAACTTCAATTTTGTTTTACATGAATACGATAGAGACTCTCATTTTCACGCGACGCCTATGTTAATGGCAAGAAAAGGAATCAGAGCTCATCTCAATCTATGACTGCAGAACGATAGGGAAGAGTTGCTCGTAGATACCATTATAGCACAAGCTTTAAAAGCTACTGACTCTACAGAGTGTCCATCTTATGTCTTTAGAATGGATGATTCTTAGTAAGTACATTCAATTTATTTATGTGTAAACTTCGTCCGAAATTTTCAACGCATTTTTCAGAGACCAACGTTTTTCAAGTCGGTGACCTAGATTTCTGAAAAACGGCACAGCCTATCGGTTTGAAATTTTTATGGAATCTTTTCAGATATATTCCGCAGGTATATAAGCTTAAAGGGAAGTAATTATATTTTTCTCTGAACAATTTTGGTCTAAGAATCGTTGTTTTACAAAGCCACCATTTTGTCAAAAATCAAAATTTTGATTATTCCGTCGATCAATACCCTGTTCTATGATTCTACACCAATCAATCCAATCCAAGCATAGTTCGGCTTTTCGGTGAACTACACCGCAGCGTGATCAAAGCCGAACATCCTTTTTTGGAAGACTTCCAGGGGATCGTCTCCTGGGGCATAATCTAATGCCATCATAAACTTTGTTGTTGCCATTGAATGTACCAATACTTTTTGTTTTCGTAAAATAAAAGAATAAAAACATTCAAAATAGGTCCATTTTCGGTCTTTTAATTGCGTATAATCTCTTACGTCAAATGAAACAGCTAAATGTATTTCAGGACATTCAGAATTTCAACTTCCAACTTTCAATCAGTCAGAGTACTCCAACCACAAGTGTGAAGACCTGAACTTCTTTCGACCCCAAAATCTTGGTAAAGTATGAATGAAATTTCTTTGACACTCGTACCTACCGTTCCATAATCTTTGCGTAGATGTACTAGACAATTTACTTAAACGTACAAACTTCATTGAGAACGACATCTTACGAAAAACTGTTACACTTCTCTTCTTCGACCCGGGAATCGCGTGCGAATCTGCTCTGTGATTTCAAATTGTTTTTGCACAGAGTCGATTTGCTTAGTCATTGGCCCAAAATAATAACAAAAAAAACCTCCCGGTTCAATTGAATGAATCCAAATTATCGTACCAGCCGTCCGACGTCTGTCTGAAAGAATCTTTTTTTCTGCAAATTCGTCTCGCATGTTTTGTTCTTTTCGCGGTGACTAAATTCGCTTTGCAATCGAGGGTATCAGCAAGTTGAATTTCCTGTATGTTAGTGTAATAACAAAAAAAAAAAAAATAACAAGAAAGAAGATTCTATCCTTCTCAGACCAAACGAACCCCCAGCAACTGCCATTTTGCCAGCGTTCCATTCAATTTTCTCGCCTTAATAAAATCTGGAGAATCCAATAAATAGATACTTTTCCACCATACACAACACACACACACACACATCGATTACGTAGGACCATTGTTTGCAGTACTGAACGTGCCAACCATAAATAACTTTGTTGGCGCCCAGTCTTTGACAGTCTTTTTACCATTTCTTCGGCAAATTTTCTAGTTGTTGTTGCTGGTGCTGCTGCTTCTGCTGTTTTTCACCAATATTGGAACGCAATGTTGTATTGTGGATGATAGCGATGATGGTATTTTGCTCGGAGGAGCACTACCATGAAGAAGCGGAAAGAAGGCAGAAATCTAATGGCTGGCCTTGTTTTACTTCTGCTTTTGCATTGCTAAGCATTTAACATTCTTATATCTATGCGTCGATGCTGACTTTGTAGACTTTTTCTTTATTGCTCATTGTATATCGTTTTGCTTCTTCGTTTTCTTCCTTTTTTTTAACAATTGAAATTGGCATTGCGTACGATTCTAAGGTTCTATTACTTAAACGGACATTAGAATAGTGACTATCTGCGAGCGCTACACTAGAACTTTTGTGAAATTCTATGAAAACGCTGAAGTTGCTACGAAGTTGCTGGAATGGTGTATTGAAATGACATTGAAATATGGAAAGGCTTAGCCGTCACATTGAACGGAAGTTGTAGTGGACAGACATCAGGATACATATGTTCAAGATTATTGCATTAGGGGATGAGCAAACAGACATTTGTTGGAAGACTTTGAAAAGGAAGTCATTTGGCAAAACTTGCAGATATCTATCATGTTTGAATGCGAGAACTGACATTTGACACATGCTAGCAATAAAATAAAATGTCGAAACGATCTATGAAACGTTTTATGTTTAGAATTTGAATTAGTTCACGTTATCTAATCAATAAATCAATCGAACTTTACAATGAATGATTCACTATGACAAAGTAAAAGTTTGGAAAAAGATCCCCTTATGCTAATAATTTTGCAGATTTCCTGCAAAACCTATAAATACCTTTTACGTGTCTGAAGTTTGCATCGGTGCAAACGCAACGCTGTCATGTTTTTCAATTTTTGTTTTTAGCAGACGATTAAACTGAAATGGAATCCTAGTAGAGTAGCAAATATTGTAATATTTGAAGAATACTACTGTGTCCAAAAAACAAGGTGACATTGTATTTATTTTGAAAATTCTTTATTTATTCTTCCAAATCAATTTCATCCCCTTCAAAGTAATCCCCTCCCGATGCAATGCACTTATGCCAACGGATTTTTGAATCTTCGAAACACTGATTGTAGTCACTTTCCGGGATGGCCTTCAGTTCCGTCTTCGCTGCGGCTTGAATCTCCTCTATCGTATCAAAATGGTGTCCCCGAAGCGGTCTTTTGAGCTTGCTGAACAGCCAGATCAGGTGAATACGGTGGTTGCGGAACGATATGGGCTGAGTTTTTGGCGAAATGATCACGAATTACGAGTGCAGTATGGCATGGTGCATTATCGTGGTGTAAAAATCAAGAATTGTCTTTCCACATCCGGCCTTTTTAGGCGGATAGCGTTACGCAAACGACGCATAACATTCAAATAATATTCCTTGTTGACTGTTTGGCCCGGGTGAAGGAATTCATAATGCACAAAACCACGATAATCGAAGAAAACATTCAACATGACCTTGATTTTTGAGCGAATTTGGCGCGATTTTTTTGGTTTCGGCACCCCTTTGGCACGACATTCATGGCACGATTGATCGGTTGTTTCGGGGTCGTAAGCATAGATCCAATTCTCGTCTCCAGTGATAATCCGTTCCATCATGTCCTGATAGTCTGAAAGCATCGTTTCACACACTTCAACGCGACGCCTTTTTTCCAAAAAATTCAATGTTTTCGGTACCAGTCGAGATTTGACGCGCTTGAGGCCCAAAACAACCTTTAAAATGGTATTGACCGAGCCTTTTGATATACCGACCTAATCAGCAAGGTCTCTAACCGTTAATCGACGGTTTTTCGACACCAAATCTTTGATTTGTTGGATGTGAGCTTCGTCGGTTGAAGTTGATGGTCGCCCAGGACACTCTTCGTCTTCGACACGTTCACGGCCGGCTTGGAACTCACTATACCACTTGCAAACTATTTTTTTAGACATAGCCTCATCACCAAAGGCTTTCTGCACCATCCTCAACGTATCCGCAGCAGAAAATTGATTCCGGAAACAAAATTTAATGCAAATTCTTTGCTCAACAAATTTCGACATCGCAAAAAACGAAAAACTCACATTTAGCAGCTCACAAAACGACGCATATCTCAAACACTAATGAATATTTTGACATGTAAATTTGACATAGATGTCACTGACAGTACTACCAACCTTAAAAAAAAAAATTCTCCAAATCCTTCGACGCGCGCAGTTTAAATTCAAATGTCACCTTATTTTTTGGACACAGTAGTATATACCAAAATGTTGTGTTAAATTATCCAATAAGCATTTGAAAATGGAAAAAACGTGGAAGTTGAAAAAAGGAGCGGAAAATGGAGCAAAATTTTAAATTAAATTCTCAAAAAATATCAAAAAAGCGAAAAATTTCGAGACTGTTGTGTTTGAAATGCTACAAACTTCGAAAAACTTTTGGTATTTGAATAATCGAGAAGTACTAACTTGGAGCCCAAAATATTATCCTGCGAGACAGCGATGCCAGAGTCAGATGTGATTTTCACACTTAATGTCTCGCAATCACCGGTCTTATTACATGGGTATCTATACAGTATCTAACAGTTTAAGAGGCACTGCACAAAGAACTAACACAAATGTAGAGCAACAAAAATTCATTTTTAACAGACAAATCATAGACAAATCAATGCCCTACAAAAAGGAATCATTGTCATTTTCCATTACACTTTCTTTTACATTACTTGCAAAAGATTCAGTGATGCTCATAAAAATAGAGCCACCGTGACATCAAAATATTATCTAGGTTTTCCGTCAATATTTAACGTGCTTTATTATCTCTTATGAAAGAAATTGAATGCATAAACATGTAAAATAGGGAGAACCACAGCGAGAGCTCATGCTGTTCTTCCACAGCTAGGGTTTGTCGTTAGTGCAAATTTTGACTGTACATAATAGGAGAGCTACTGTCTGGAGAAGTGTTGGAGGAGTGTAACCTGCCAAACTTCAAGAGTATATATTTTGTCAAGTTCAAACCGAGGTAAAGTTGCCACTCATTTACAACAGTGGGTTAATTTATATGCGTTTAACAGGACTCATTTACAACAGTGGGTTAATTTATATGCGTTTAACAGGAGGAACTGCATTGTACATTGCGCGGAAGAATAAGGATTATTATTTTGCGAGATGAAGGTATTTTACACCGCAAATACCCAAGATTGTAGGGTGTTCCAGGAAGATGTTGCGGAATGGTCTTAAACTTTCAACTAATAAGGATATTCGTGGAAGAGCAAAACGAATTCAAAAATGAATAGGCCCATCGTCAATACTTCGAAGTTTGACACTTTCAGGTCTTCAAATGACTTTAAAACAGAACTAAATTCGAAAATAAGTCCATGCACAATTCGACGGAGTAGTGGAAAATAATTATTCATGGGAGAGCTGCCAATCATTCCCCTTTTAAAAGGACATGTGATTTTTTTCAAAAAATTTCGTTTTTTGATAAATTGCTTCCTTAGCATATCTAGGCTACGGCAGTAAAGTGATTTTTGAAAATTCGAAGTCATTTTAAGGATAAAGCAGTGAGAAGAAGAAGCTTCTCGGAGCGCTGAGTCAGAGGTCGGTGTCCGGGCCTATTGTTTACAGTCGGCTTGATCCCTGAGAACCTTATGCACGTATATACATTTATACAAGTTTCGACCGATAAACAAAGGCATTTATATTGTTACTAAATATTTTATCGAACTTTTTTAGTATTTGTTTAGCTTCGAAGGACCCAACAACTACAAAGTGCTTATTTCCATAATGAGTGATTCGAATGGAAGTTCGACTGGTATTGCTTATCCTGCTCGTAGTAAAAGAAGAAAGTTTAGTGGTAACTGTTTTACCACCCAAAATGAAACGAATCTTACATCAGCTTCAGCCAAAAAAAAACAAAACTTAAAAATAGCGTGAACATGCATTTTGAAGTTTGTTTCTGTATTCGCTCCGATTTCTGGTACTTCAGAATGCAAAACTTGTAATAGTGAAGTGTCTTTTTCGCAATCAAGTTTCCGAAGCTTAGATTACAAAATAATTCTATCGTGTAATTGTGAAAAATAGATAGTAATAAGTTAAGCTCCATTGATCCAGAGAATCTTTTGTCTTTGAAACGTTATTCTCATTCGCCCGAAGTAATGGGTTAAACGGTTCCAGGCTAGGTTCTCGGGTTGACAGGGAAGGTGTTTAGAGAGTAGTCAAGAAGCATTGGGCGTCTGCGAGTCCCACGCTCAGGGCGTAAACAGCCTTCACCTTCCTTCCACAAAAGAAAATTATCATTCACTGTTACGCAAGGAAAAACTTTGAATGAAGAAGCAGGAAAACCGCAGGATCAATTGATTTTGACAGATACCGGTAATTGGAAGGAAAGGTCTTTCATCTCATTTGGAGCTTCTACATTGGTTTGAAAGTATACCGGGGAAGTTTTAGATGCTGTGGTTATGAGAATTTTTTGGGGCGCATGTAATAAGTGGAAAACTCAAACAAAAAACGGACTCTTTAAAGTACGAAATGTGGTATGAAAGTCATGTAGATGACTGCACCATCAACCACTATGGAAGCTCCGGTAAAATGGACATAAGTGTCATCACGCAATTGTTTTCGAGATCTATCGTAGAACATGACATAAAGTGTCTTACGTACATCGGCGACGGTGACAGAAATTTTTTTAAGGTGATCCTAGATGCTAAGCCGTATGGAGAAACTTTAGTAACAAGTAAAGAATAAGAATGGAGAAACTTTAGTAACAAGGAAAGAATGTGTGTGCCACGTAGAAAAAAGAATGGGAACCGACTCCAGGGTGTGAAAGAGATAAAACAAATACAGAAATCGGTGGAAAAGGAGCAGGTAAACTTGCTGATAAAGTTATTCAAGAAACAACGACATTCTACGGGATAGATATTCTACGTCATCTAACTTCGCCTGAAAATATGAAATAGAAAGCTTGGGGAAAGTATTATCACAAATGTTCTTTAGCTTGAAAATCGTCAACATAAATTCTGTCCAGAAGGCAAAAACAGCTGGTGCAAATGGCGCAAGGCAGAACCTAAGGGTGAGCTCGACCTATTTCATGGCGATAAACCACCTCTAAGACCAGAAGAACAAGCAGTTATCAAACCTGGTTTCGAAGATTTATCAAAAGACGAATTATTAGTTTGTTTAGGAGCAGAGACACAAATCTTTGAATTCGTTGATTTTGGGCCTAAGCATATATGGTTTGTTCCTAAGCATCTTCACTCTGGCTCCAATGTCGTTGAAGTTGGTACCTACTTATCAGGCACGATCTTTAAAGTAGGTTTTGACTATGTACTGAAAGTAATGTCGATTATGGGATGCCCTGTTGGCCGCGAAGCCGATACCTACGTTGAGAAACGTGATGAAATGCGAATTTCGAATTCTGAGCAGCGCGTAAGGGATCTCGTAAAACAAGCCAGGATCGACACAAGAGCTAGACAACTGCGTTGAAATAGTTCCAAAAGGCAGTGGAAAGAATATTCTATGCATCAAGCATCACCATGGGTAGGTTGAGATTTTCCTATTTTTGACCGGACCTTTAACGCGTTTTTCTCGAAATTTTGCTTTTCAAAACTTTCCTCAATCGTATATCAAAACCGGCTAGACTGGATGGCTTGATATTTTGTAGGATAACACTCCGCTCAGCACATTTAAACCCATGGAATGGCCTAATATCAATCGAATTCCCAAAATTTCTGAGAAAAAATTAAAATAAACGCAAAATTCACTACTTTTTTTTAAAGGTGTACCAGAAAACTAATTTTTGGTATTTTTGTTTGCCTATAGTCCATGCCGTGCATTTAAGCTTCCAGATTAAAACGCGGCTAGTTTTTTTGTTTCACATAAAGCAATCAATGGGAATCGTTAAGGACACGCCTTTTTGGAGGAAGGGGGGGGGGGGATGAGTGTTCAGAGCGCTATAACTAACTTTCTGTTCAACATTTTTAGCTTAAAATTTCATATTCATACTGTTAAAATATGTGTTCATAAATGATAATAAACTTAAAGCTCTATCTCTTTACTGGCGGTTTAAAGAAATCTTAAAAAATGCCCCAAAAAACAGGCGGTCACAAGGGATACGAAACTCCCATACGAAACGATAACGTCAAAAAGAGGTTGAAATTCACAAATTCCATGGAGATTGGTGCGGTAGAGATATTCAAAGAAATTGAAAAACATGTTATGGTGTGATGAGACCAAAATAAATTCAACTGGTTCCGATGGTAGACGCTATCTCCGGCAACCACCAAACCAAGAATTTGCTCCAAGACATACAGAAAAAAAAACCGTGAAACATGGATTTTATATCGTTGACAATAGATTTTTTGTGAAATAAAAAGAAAAAAAGAAGAGATTGTTTTTTTTTGTTTGGTAAAATGAACTTAATTTTTTAAAAAATTGTTTCAAGAGTAATTCAAGTAAAATTATTCAAACACGATAGAAGTTTGTCAAAGTGACTCTATTTTTGTGACCATAACTGTGTGCGATTTATATGGATCTTCAAAAATTTCGACAAATAATATTGGAAAAAGGGTTTTTTTTAATGTAATCCTAACTAAAATTCATTCATTTCGCTTTTACCATTCCCTTGACAATTGATATAAATTGCAATAATTTATCGAAATCATTGCATGAAATCTACGCAATGATAATTTGATCACTCACTTGGCCTGAAAATTTATTTAGTCTATATAAATATCCTTCATTGTCCTGCACCTCACGAAAATCACCCTCTGTCTCTCTCTCCTACCTGCCACGTGCAAATTCATCATAAAATCACCACCACCCGACTCATCCGAAACACCATTCGTTGCGTATCTTAGAAGAAAAGATAATTTTCACTTTAAACTATTTCAATAATCAATTTGTAAACGGTTATCGTAAGAAGCAACTCATGGCGTCGATACCAATACTAGATAGTACTTACATTTTCTCATCGTTTTCATCTTCAACGCCGAGTTCAATCATCTTGACGTATCTCTGTCTGAAGATTAATGTTCAAATATACTTTTAAGCTCGTGCCCGAAATAGGTCTGAAATAGTGTCTGGGTTTGATCTTATAATTGCCATGTATTAGAATAGATTTTAACAGAAGAAGAAGAGGAAGGAAAAAAAACAATTCTCGTCTGGAAGGCTGGTTGGAAAATTATTTGTATTTACTGAATAATGTTTTTTTGCCTCCTTGTTTTTCAATGCTGTTTTGAAAATCTTTTTCTTTTTTCGATGCCCCCATGCTGTGCGTGAAGTGGAACGTCGAGCGAAATTGGTAAACACGAGGAAAAATTCAGACCAAATCGAAAAGTGACTATGATCGTTTGGGTTTGAAAATAAGTCCGATATGTATTTGTTTTTATTGTGAATATTTTTAAACCTCTAAATAAGATAAGCAGAATTAGTTTAACTCGGGTGCTTCACCTTTCTCATTATTCAAGTGAAATTTTAATTACAGGAGCTATGGCTTCAAGTGAATATGCTGTGCAAATATTTTTTATAATTTGCTTCGCAATTTTTACATAATATAAACATCTTTATCATTAAACATGACATGGTGGAGAGCTCAATTAGCCTTAAGCTTATTTAACTTGGAATTGCTAATCTACGAATTATTATCTCCTCTACTTACTTACTGACGCAACTGGTGTCCCCCAGAGATCCATTGTTAGTCCTCTTTTCTTTAACATTTTCTCAAATGGCCTTACTCTTTCATATGGAAGCAGATACGACAAGTGATCAAGATACGACAACTATTAGTCAAGGTCAGTGGCTTCGTTTGTGGGGTTCGTGGATATATCATATTGATTCAGGAGGTGAGCCCTAAACAAAGTCAGGGGGTCCGCGCAAGATTTATTGTAGAATTAAAATATTGTGACAAATTTTTCATTAATATGAAAATTAAAATAAATGACAAAGAATATATTTTTGTCAATTTTTCATGCCAATTCTATAGTGACAAAACAGATAAGGACCGACCCCGATTTAAAACCGTCATTGAAAGAAAACATAAGGCAACATCTATGACAGATGATGATAGATTCTTAGATCTTAGATTGAATTCTTATAATATTTCTTTAACGATTTGAACGATCAGCTGGAAGTGAGGTAATACGCAACGAGTTGCATCAACTTTCGATATTTTAAAAGTCTAAAAATACTGTACGAAGAAAATCCGACGAAATTGCACATTTGATAGAGAACTCTTTATGTTACTGTTTACGATACTACTCAAAAACACCTGAATTGAGTCATAGTGTCCGAACTATTCTCTTCTAACTTGTTTCTATCCTGGTTACGGGGCTAACCCAGGAGAATCAAAATTTCGGCACTTTTGATAGGATAAAGTCTGAATCGCTTATCGAGGTGACTTCGCTGCACCTTATGATCTTATTTGAAAGTTGGGAAAAATGCACACAGTTAACAAATGAATTATTGCCGAATGATATAAAATTAGTTTTTTGAATATACCAATAAAGTTTTATGCGATCTCTCTTTCAAATCATTTTGGAGAAAACTATTTCTGTGACTACCTGAAACCATCTAAATCCTCTACAGATCGAGCTTAACGAACCAACATTCCCAGGAAACAAAACTTCACTTTTAGCCTGTGTGAGGTAAGCGAAGGAAGAAAAAAGGCTGAAAAAGTATCCCAAGAATTGTCATTGCCAAATTTTCGGGAACAAAATCAAAACGCGAAACGTTATTTACTGAATCAAAAGTATTTTTTGATGCAAAAGCTATTACCTTGACTTATATCATCTCCGTTTCTACTGACAGTGCTCCGGCAATGGTAGGACGACACCAAGGCTTTCTGGCTTATCTAGATTGAGATATTATTAGCTCTACTTCAGTTGAAAAATGATGATGACTACAAGATTGGCATTAAGATTTGGAATTTGAACCGGCTATAAGAAAAGCTACCGAATATTTTTTCAAAGTTACGAATTTATTAGAAAGATTGAACCTTTCCATTTAAGAATCGAAGACAATGTCATTCAAATGATTGACACGGCTAGCCTTACAATACCCCATTAGATTATTCCAATTTGTCAGTATATTTTTGATTGTTTGGGCCTCTGTTTCGTCAAAGGCAACCTTGATTTCATGTTTCAAATCGTTGATTATCTACCAATATCTTCATGCAAAGTTCTTCTCAAAGAAGTGTGATAAATGTTCAATTCTTGATAAAAATGACCAGTTAATGTTGATGTCTTTTGACATCAACATTCCGAGCAACAGCAGCGATATTTTCGATTGAGCGCACTGGACAAGTTCGTACTGGGGTTGTTTTATCTAGCAACGATCCTGTTTCACGAAATTGCTTCAAAAATTGAGTTTTTGGCACATTCTTTTGTCAAATTTTGTTCGGGAATTTCTTACAGATTGAGTAGAAAACTCACCACTTTGGAAATTTTTTAATATTGCCCAAATTTGTTCAAGCGAAATGCGTTTCAATCCTATTTCATAAATTTCAAACATAAAACCAAATTTCTGTCACATCGGAAACGTCAACAAACCTTCCAACGTCAAAATAAGCTATAGTTCCAATTCCAAACGTAAGATGGGTGACTCTGTATAATCGTTTACTACTTAACTCAGAAGCACGTGTGTTACTTTAAATTGCAAATCTATTAGCTCGTTGATTCGGTGTTGGAATTCCTAAAGTAAAGACAATGAATTGCGGCAAAATTTGATTAGCTCACAAAATGACATCGCTTATATGACTTATTTATTTGGCCGATTTAGAATGAGTAATATGAGACTGCACGGTGTAACATTAAAAATAAATAAACTAAACGCGTAATATCTGTTTGTTGCCAAGCTTTTGCCGTACAAACAAAACGTGGGAAAATAAGTATGTTTACAGTTTCCAAATCTTCGATCCAAAATCTCCAAAACACAAAATAAATCGAAAAAAATTGCAAAGTAGAGGTGAAAACATGTTGGCTTATTGTCAAAATTTAAAGACAATTCATTTGGATCTCAACCAAAGATTGGAAGACGATAAAAACGTCTATGAAGAAGAATAAAACTATGAAACGAATGAAAAAAAAAACGTCTATGAATAAAACAACTCAGTTTATGTAATATGATTTTGTAAGAATCCTGTAAGACGAAAACCGCGGCCCGTCAAACTCTTCAAATGACAAATGATTACAAGAACCTGCTTTCATTCCAATGAAATATATCAATATGTATCAATATTTTATATCGAAATCAAAAGCCAAATTTGTGGCATTTCTATAATGAACTTATGTAGTTTTTCATCCAAGTCCGCGCGCAAGTTTTGACTGTGAAAAGGGCTCTATAGGCCGAAAGCGTCTGGGACCCACTGGTCTAGATTCCTACCATAAAATATTCGTAAGACTTCTGATGTTTGCAAGGTGTCAAACCAAACAGTCTGGAATATTTTTCATTATAAATAAATCATGACCGTTGCGTTTGTAATGATGAAAACTTCAGAAACCTGAAATGCGCAGGTTTAGGTTTTTACAGGATGTAAAACCAATCACAAATACCCAGGCTAAATCGTTTAAAGAATAAAATAAAGATTTTGTATTATATTTCCGTTCATCAGTGCGCGTTAGAAATCGGTCTGTAGCGATTCCGCCCCATGCGTTATTAGTGAAAATCATCTTTTTGACATTTTGACTTTTTTGACAAAAAATACGTTTTTTGAAAAAGGATTAATGACAACTTTTCTTATTGCCTTTTTGAATTTTCCCTTCAAATAACTACACATATATCAACGTGTACTTTATACCTCGATGTATAGAAAGCATCGATCACCTGTCTACGGGACATAAAGAAAGCGTTACATGTTGGGCCCGCTAGAGGGCTCTATAGGTTGCTTTTGGGACAACTTTCGTACCAGACCATTTTCTCAATTTTAATTGATTTTATTCAAAATTTTCTTGGGATATAAATGTTTATAAAAATATATTCTCATAAATCAAATCTCTCATCCTTCTAATTAGATTGTCAGGTCGTGGTCAGTGTATCGATTTTTGGGGCTGTTTCGAAACAAATTCGCATGCAAATTTTTCCACCATCCCTTGCAAAAAAAATGCGTTTCATTTGCGTTGGTATCGTTCATGCGACCTCATCGTCATCTTGTCATGGAGCAAGATTTAAATTATTTACGCAACGCAATCGTCCCACTGAATGCTTGACAAGGTCAGTCAACAGTTTTGCAAGGAACAAAAAACATTGCTCAACAAGTTTACCGACGTCAATTGTCCTCAAAAAGTAAACGAAAACTGAGGAATGTACATTTGCAAGTCTAACATGCTCTAAGGTGTTCTTTTCGTTTTTTTTTCTGTATGTAGGATCAAGTAGATGTTTTTTGCCACCTCTCTTGTCTTCTAATTGTATTTTCCTACTTTTCTTTCAAACTTTGTCAAAATTTATTCGCGATGAGTCGGCGGCATTCTTAGTTTTTTCGTCTACTTCAACTGGTATCTTGTTCATGCTTGCTGTTTTGTACACCGGGAGAAAGATACGCATAGTACACAGAAAATAGAAAAGATTCACAAGATGAAAAAAATTAAGGAAAAGATAAATCACTTGCACGTAATCTACTACAAAAATAAACGTTAGGAGCAAGCATTCAGTACGTGCGATCTTTCTCCCCCTCTTGAATCTTTCTTCTACGCCGACTATGACCAGCAGACGGCCAAAAAATTTCGGTCATCCGGCCGATTCCTCTTTGGAGGTGCGCAAGCCGCTACTCATGATAGTACTTTCGGCTCAGCTAATAAATATATGTACACATGCTGCACGGACAGTGACACTTTTCGCGCTATGAAAACCACAAAAAAATAAAATAGATATAACATAAATAAAATACAAGAAAAATAGGCTGTGAGCCCATAGACGTGGAAAAGAAATTACTTTTAGTGCGAAATAAACATTTTTATAGCTTCAGTCGACTTGAAATGGATCATTCCTGGATTGACTAGAAGAAATCCAGACTGATTAAATTAAAAAACAAAAAAAAATTTTAAAAATTAAAAAAATGAGAATTTTTTTTTGCGATTGAAAGCAAGAGAAAGAACTTACAAGAATAAAGTTCAATGGTGAATCTAGTGTTGACGGCGGGATGGTGGCGACTGTTGGACGAGAGAAAGGAAGGAGACCATTAATTTCCTGCGAAAGAGGTGACTTCAGATATTTCATTCGTTTTCGGCGAGCGGGCTTTAAATTGCTTGAATTTTTATTACATTTTAGCAAATGAATGAATTAAATGTCACGTTTCGCTATAAATTTTTCTTTTAACGATGGTTTTATGTTTTTGTTTTGAAGTGAATGATAAGTGAAAAGTTTTTGGTAAGCTTTAAAAAAATTTATTTTTATTTTTAATCCTGATCCCACTATGTGACTGATCTTGGAGAATACGTAATGGTAATCAAACCGTAGAGTTTAAAAATTTTGTTTTTTTTTTTTCGAGCATATTAAATAGAAAACATTACTTAACGTGGTGAAATAAACGCTGCTGAGAAGTAGGCGGAGAGGTCAATTAAGGTAAATAAGTTTTGTAAGAGAAAAATTGTTGACAATTGACACAATTTGCTTAATTTATCATTTTGGCTGTTTTTACTTGAGATTTCATAAGTTACATGTTAAAAGGTCCAAGACTGCATCTAAAATTCCAAAGCCGTAAATTCTCATCTTAATATTCAACTTGGAAAAACAAATATCTGAGTTGGCGTAACTCGAGTTTGTGAAAGCAAATAATGACCCCCATTTTAGGCTAGATGTATCATATATAATCTAATATCTCCCACATTTACTTAATAGTCAATATTAATATCCAAACGCGTAGTTAAAGGGTCACTTCAAGTAAAAAAAATTGGATGCTTTAAGTTTAAGGAAGAAGGATCGTTGCAAAACCAACGGTCTCAATTATTCATAAAAATTCCAAAAATTTCATTTAAATTACCCAACAATATTCAAAAATTGGGGAAAATCGAGACCGTTGCGTTTTCATTGACGCAATCTTCAGGCAGCTTAAAAAAAATTGAAATAATAGGCGTATTTTAGTAACAGCGGATCAGTTCAAAATTAGACGTCAAATTTCATACCAAACGAAACATTTAGAAATCGAGCCAATAATAAATTTGACGCGTCATCTGCGCTTTATATTAATTTTTTCATTATTTTATTATTGTTATATATTTATTGTTTTTTGTCCTAAGCTGTAAAATAAATGCCACTTTGTCCAACCTACTTAGTTCATCAACATTTTGCTTCGACATATTTATTTATTTTTATTTTTTTTTCTTCAAAATTTAGAATTGCATCGTCGAGGAACGCCTGATTTTGACTGGCGAGGATCATCTGTAAGGGCGTGTAAACTTCTTATCTACACTTGTAAAATAATTTCAGCTGGTGGTCGTCAGCCGCTATTTTCCGCTTTCGGAGAGCTATTTCGTAGGTTGCCTAGGATCATTCAAAATTTTATTTCAAAATTTTATTTCAGCATTTTACGATCGATTTTCGGTTCCCCATTGTTCCTCATTGATTTGATTGTCCCCATTGAAAATTTAATCTTTAAATATCAAAGGCTATCATCATTTGCACTTAATAACACAAACGATACCAATACGCTGAGGAAGCGCTACCAAACTTAAGTTTTAAAAGATATCATGCAAATCAGTTAGAGAATTTAAAATCAACCTCTAGACTCATAAAACGAACATGATTCGGGCTTACAAGAATCAGATTATAGGAGACAGCAGCATCGAAATTATAGAACAGGTAGGAAACCAAGAAAACAATGAAAAGGACGAAGTCCGGTAAATTCGGCAGGCAATACATAGTAGTTCTCGCAAAACAGATCTGCACTGCAAGGTGGATCGTTTAATTAAAGCAGTTGTTTTTTGAATTTTTCGGGCTCTACTGGATTTTCATCAACCTAATCATCTACTGAAAAAATTAGGGGAAATTTGACAGCGTAGCGTTTGCAACGGGTTGAAAGGTTCGAACATTTCTCAGCTGTTACTGAGATTCAAACAGTCTACCTTTTCAAAAAATTCCTCTTTATGAACTTCCTTATCATCCAAAAGCATTTTTACAAGGATTTTTTTTCTTATATTTTTATATATCATTTAAATTTTTACTTGCAAAATTTTACACGTTTTACATTATATTTTATTATTGATGAACTTATAACGAAGACGATTCCAATAATTCCAAATAGGATTCTTTTCAAAATTGTTCACTTAAATTGAGGGTTCCGCAGCTAGTTATCGGTCAGGATTAACTTTTTGGCATGAGTGCATGAGTAACATTTCAGGCGACTCTCTGATATTAGTTTTACATTCTGTTATTTATGCTATATCCTTACATAGGCAGAGCTTAAGTCTTTTTGATAAAAATAACGAAATTAGTGTTTCATGCTACTGGGCCGCATACTCGAATTTTTACTTGCCGGGCAGCTGCGCAACGCGCCTACTTGGGGAAAATGTCTTTTCGCAGGTATCGAAATTTTTCATTATTACGAACGCAATGCTGTCAAATTTTGTCACTATTTGTTGTTGGCAGATGATGAAACCAGTAGAGCATAAAATAATCTTAAAGTGCGGATAACACTTTCCAAAATATTAGACCCCATTATTTATAAAAAAATTCAAAAAGTGAAAAAATTGGATCAAAAAAATTTAAAAAGGGTAAAAATTGGAGACCGTGGCATTACAACGATGCAAGCTTCAGACACCTCAAACTAAGAAGGCAGAATCCAACGTAGACAGAGGAGATAGATGCATTGGACATCCTGAATGACAGGGTTCCACTGTATGTAGCCCAACATTGATGTATCTGTGTAATTATAAAAAAATTATACCTTTCTATTGATACCTTACTTGGGTGTTTCAGTATAAAGCATTTCAGATCGATTTTCTCGCAAACGTCATTATTGAAGTTTGTTAAAATTATAGCTCTTAATCAAGTTTATTGATCCTTTTCAAAAAAAATTCAAAAACTTTTTCTACATAAATCAAGTAATCATAAGTTAGCAGAGGGAGTTTTTTTACCAATTTTTTCCCTTTTCCAACAGCAAAAATCGCGTTTTTGACTTCCAAATGCTACCAAAAAAATCTAAAAAACCACTTCTGACGATTACATTTTAAACGTATTTAATTTTTTTGCTTCAGATGATTCTGTAACAAGTAATAGAGTTGACAGTGTAAAAAGCTTTTCGGTGCCCTCCCCCTGAGATTATTTATTGATATTTTTTATTGGAATTTTTTTTCCAAAGATACTTCGAAATAAGTAAATCTTAATATCTACAAGAATTTTTTTTTTAATATGCCTTTTATCGCCTTTAGACTCTTCTCATGTCTTCTCATGAATCCATTTACTAGAAAATGTTGTTGGATGCTTGGATACACCACCAACATTCACGAAAAAGCAAAGAAGTCTGAATGTCCTGCTATGTATCCTATCTTCTTCGTCTGACTTAAAAACACATTATTACGACGGATAGTTACTGGAGATGTAAATAGGGTCCTGTACAATAATTTGAAATGGTGACGGACAGTTTGTAAAGGATGTGATGGACTAGCATCCACTTTAAAAACAGGTTTGCATTCAAGCCAGGTTTTATTGTCTTTTGAATGTAATTCTCGAAGAGGTATTTGCTGGAAGCTCCTAGAACGGAAGCAAACGTTAGATGAGGACTGACACTGTCAGCCATTGGATCGGCTTCAACAAGGAATGCGTGGTAAGCATCCTGCATTAGACAATCAACACAGAATCTTCTCCTCCACGAAGATACGATATCTCACACAGCTGCAATTATCCAGTACAATCTAACGTGGATTGGTTGAGAACATTTAACCACACCCTCGAGATTTGCTACAACGGATTATGACTTGTTTCATTCCCTAAACAACAATCTGCAGGGAAGGAACTACAACACTGAAGGAAGACTTCGTTCACAACTAGCACACTTTTTCGACGGTTAGGGGGAAGATTTCTACAGTAGAGGAATGCAGCAACTTCCAAATCGTTGGAGACATGTCATAGATAGTAATGGTGATGATATGTTCTAGATTAAATAAATTAGTAAATAAAAATATTACTGAATTCAAAACCGAAAAAACTTTTCCACACACCTAATACAGCTAATGTTGGTCACATTTTTAGGTTAATCTCTGACAAGAAACAGCTTCAATTTTTTTGAATTAATGTTGGCATCTTCACTCGTCTCGTGAATATCGAACTCATTCACATTAATTCACTATGCACTGATTCCATGGTAACAAACTCAGCAAATCAATCCATGGTATACTGCATTTCCTGCAGTATTATCGTGTAAAATTTCTGAGCGGAATGTGGTCTTGTGACAGTCCAAAATCCACTTATTTTTATAGGTTACAGATCTGAATAAATATTGAGGATCCCTGCACTATTGGGGCATACCCAAAATTTACAAAAAAAAAAAACAATCCCAAGAAAATAAGACGACAGAAGAATTGTCAATCTAGCAATCTTTTTCTCAGAACAACTAGCCAACCTAGAGTACTTGAATTTAGTAAATAATTCTTTCCGCGAATTTTTCACAATTTACCAGCTCATTGCCATCAAGTGGAGCTCTGCACGATGTACTCTCCTGAGCTGTTCATTTACTATTCTATTTTTGGCTTCGTTCAAAGTTCATAGTGACCTAAAAAGAATTCTTGGAACAAATCTCTCAGGATTTCATTGTAAATCAGAGGGAAAAACACCAACAAAAAAGAAGCATTGATACTTCAAATAATTTTTCTCGTCTTCTGCTTCTCTTTTGCAGAATACTTCACTGCAGGTACTGTGATACAATTATCCAACAGACAACCATACAGAGAACTATTGTTCAAGAACAGGTCAACAATATTGAGTACTTTTACGCTTTTGGCTATTTTGTGTTCTGAGTCGCCTCCTTCAGTCCTACCAATCCTCCTACCGACGACTATTGCATGTGTAATTTACTTGAACAAACACTATTCCAATTATCTCAGTCGTTTGCTCGTTGACTAGGCAAATTCGATAAAAATTGAGTGGCTGAGCAAATCAAAGGAAAATTTCCATTTTACCACGAATATGACAAGAGAAAGAGAGAGTCAAAAGTTCAAAAACAATTTTGCAAAGTATCATTAGAAACTTACATGTAGTGCATTTGATGGCATCATGCAAAATTAGATGCACCTTACCTAGAAAATAGAAAGAAAACAAACATTAGTTTTAGCAACAAAAAAACTGTTTTCTAAACTCTAATATTCAGAAAAATTAATGCAAAACAAGCAATTCAAAAACTGTTCTACAACTGACAAAGTCAAATTCAACCATTTTTTTTTTAATTTCCATAAAAGCGCCACATTTTAAGGTCAATTTCTCAGCGTATCTCTCTAAAGTGGATCTTTTTGAGCGGACCGTTTCTTCTCAGGAAGTAAAAGAAACAAACCAAATATTCCTTCGTCTAATCTAATAAATTTCAAACACCGATGAAACTGACATTACTAATGGCTCAACCTTAATCGATGCGAAACAAAAATGTGATGTGACAAAAATTTTAATCAAATTTTATTCAAATTTTTTGGTTAGATATAGTTTGAATTCTTTGACACCCATTGACTGTATTTAATATATAACTCATTCATCAACCGATAATGAGCTACTTTTATTGCTTTGCAAAGCTTTTCTCCGGTTTTATCCAGTTTTCGTTTTAGGATTTGACATTAAAAGGCTAAGTGGGAATTATTGCAAAACAACCTTTTTATTTATTTTTTTTTTTTTCTTTTTTATCATTCTGTTTCGAAAATATTTTAATTATGTGGTTATCTTTGTTTGTATTCACTTTCCAATTCCGTATCAAATAGAATGCTTTGACTAACACTTATGCAATTTTAATAGCAATTTTGAAGATAGCAGATAACACGACATTGGACTATAAACAAAAGAAAGATTAGATGACAGATATGAAGTGTCATTGGAAAGGAAAATAATTGGTAAATTATGAATTAAAATGCAATAATAATTGTGTGACGTTTAAATACCGCTTTGAAAGTGTAAACACCGCTTCGATTGATCATCAAAGATAGTATTGCCAATTTTTTATGAAGGCAACCAGACTAGACAATCAGAAAGTCCTTCCTGCACCGCAATGGTAGACATCAGATACAACCAAGCGATAATTTTTTATCAACTTTACGATTTCTATCCGAATCTTATCCAAGTTTACTTCAATTAGTAAACACACTTCACCAAGTATAATTGTGCGAATTTTTCGGAAATTTGTTTATCTCATAACCACATTGTTCTTGACATATCTAGACCGTTGTAGCCATTTTGAATGTGTAGATTATTTGCGTCAAGCAGCAACATCATAAGAGTTTTGATATTGAAGTCTCGAATTCGCATTTTCGGTATATCAATTATTAGCACAACAGCCTATTCGAATTGGCATTGAGATATTATATTCAAAAATTGATATCAGTCTGAAATATTAATTGTTTTTTACTAGTATTTTTCAGTTGTTTTCGTCAAAATCGGTATTGCATACAAGGTGTGGACTCTATGCACTACTCCATCCGGAGAAAAGTTTAGACTTGTTTATCTTTTGTATCCATCGTATATTATGTCAACTTTTAACGAACTTATGCAGATTTTTCTAGAGTTCTAATATTTTTAAGGCTTTACTTTCAGTTTAATATCTCTATCTCAGATTTTTACGCAGGAACCACCTTATCCGTCTGACATTTCAATTATTCATATTTCATCTGTTGATATTCCTTTCCTCTTTTACCATGATTTCTAGAAAATCTAATACGTACGTTTGAAAATTATATCCGCATCAACTATTCTCACATATTCTGTCGTTGTGGAGCTACAGAACCCTCACACGCCTTGGCTTGCTGTATTTGACATCTTCAACAGTCTCGAACCATCTATCGCTTCTTTCAATTGGATTCAAAATCTGACTACCGACTTCACGTTCCTAGTCAACCGAGTCCAATCCGGGCTTCCTTGGTTTTCTAAATGCGCTTTGTCCTTATATTCAAATGACTTCCTGTTCCTCAATCAACCCCGAGCATATGGCCAGCCTATTGAAGTTTACACAGTTTCGCCATCTTCTAGATTTGCTAAAACTCGTTTTTGTAGGGTTGCTTTCTCATAACCACATTGAAGTAAAAAGGATTGTATTCCGCTACCTTTTTACGGTAACCACAAAGACTATGACTTCACAGAAACTAAAAAGTTCCAAAGATCCATATTTGTTTAGCCTATGCATGACGATTTTACTTCCAAATCCTTCGTTCCTCCCAAATAAAAAAGGTTGTCTTTGCGTTTATAATATAGCATTTGTCTTAGCTCACTTCTGGATCCCTGGTGAGTTTTTTCAAAACCTTTTTTCCGCCTGTCCAGTTCTAGATAAGAAATTCTCGCAACTTTATGGCGCCTTAGCGCATAAAAAAATAGGCCCATTTTGAAATAATGCGTCCAACGATTCCAGGTTAGGATCCGAGTATGGTAGAGACGATGTTGAGTAACAAGCTTAAAAGCCTTGAATTATTGGGAATTCTATACTCTAATATTCTTTCCATACCTATCGACTGTTGAAAAAAAATGCAAGCCATTTAGCAATAACAAACGAAAGGTCTAAAATACTGATCCTTGCCAGCTGAAACATAAAAAATTGAAATATTTTCGCATCCAAATCATAATGCGAAGGTTCATTCAAAAGTAATATACAGCGCACTATAGTGGGCGGTGCAGATGACGTGGACAGCTAGTAAGTGTCAATATGTAGATTGAAGAACCATTTGATAGGATATGCAAAATAGTTCCCCAACTCTCCATCATTGTAAATCTAAATAGTGCGCAAAAAACTGGATGAATCATCACATAGGAAACAGGATTAATCTTAGTATCGAAAAACATTGATGGCGAAGACTCAAAAGTGAAACAATGAAGAAAAAAAATGTAAAAATTAGAGATCGTTGCGTTTGAGGTGTCTGAAGTTTGCATTGTTCAATACTAATGGTTAGTATATTGTTAATTTTTTTCATTTTTCGTGCGTTTCAGAATAATTTAATTTGAAATTTTGGTAATTTTTTTCCGCAAATATGAGTTTTTTGCACTCCCCTGGGTTTTCATTTCATTTGAATCATCTAGTAAGAAAAAATAGTGAAAAATGTTTAACAGCTTTTTCAATTTTTTTTCTCTAGTAACGGTAAAATAGCCCGTAAAATGCCGTTAACTTAAGTGCGGAATTGCATTTGGATGGTGGCTCGGTAGCGTCATCTGGCTTAACTTCGCTGTCATTTCTTAAAGGTAAGAAAAACCTTCGGGGTGCAGGTTTACCGACGCTGGAAGAGCTCCAAACAGAATTCCACCGAAAGATTCAGATGCTACATGTAATACTGTAAGCGCTACATACAGCGCTAACGCTGCAGATAAACTACAACAACTTCTAACAGTATTCGGCCAAAATAAATGTAAATGTACTTGGATTGGTAGATTTTCTTTTATTTTTGCATCAAAAAGTCGATGGTTGTGTGTAAAATCATAATCAAATTATTAATTCACTTGAAGTTTTTCTATCATTGTCTGATGTCAGTCATCCGTAAGTTTCAGCGCCGTATGTAACGACTCTGTGTTCAATGTTAACGAGATGATGTACTCAACCCACCCACTATAGTGTATTGACTTAAAAGCGCCAAATTCCGAAGGGCACCACAGGATACGAATATTCCATCCATGTAGCAAATAACGCGAGCTTTTAAAGCTAAAGAGCTTGCAAGTTAATTTTTTGCACTCTATTAAGTCTTAATTTCAGTTTAGTCATCAACTGAAATACTGAAAAGCGTTGCGTTTTCAACGACGCAAACACCAGGCAACGAATTTGGATATGTTATTGAATGTATCAATGGCTATCGTATGCAAAATTTCATCTAAATAACTTTTATGTCAAAAAATGAATGAAAGAAAGTCGTTCATGATAATGTCGAAAGCACACCGTTGCATAAAAAAAACTTCTCCATTTATTTTGATTCCAACAATAGCGACATGCGAACTAGTGAAGTGTCAGCATGTCGAAATTTGGGAATAGGGTCCCCAAAAATTTCGGTCTAACTTTCTGAAAAATTTCAAAAAATATCAGACATATACGTTCGCAACGATGCAAATTTCAGACACCTTAAATGTTTGTCTAGTATCCGTGAACACTTTACGAACTTTTTAAGACGTTGTCAAACAATCTTATACTCTAACATTGAACTTTCATTTCCACCATTTTTTTAAATTCGGTGAAATTTTGGTATACGACGTTGGCAAAGAACCCAAATTTTTGCATCTTTTAATTTTTGTAGATAATTGAGCTAGAAACGCATTTGCTCTGCAAATAATTACTCGTAAAGTGCAAATAAGCCTAAATTACGGAAAGAAATTGTTTTTAAAGCTTTAGTTGTTCCCAAACTTTTTCAGATTCGCGTGCTCTTTACCGTAGAAAACAGTATATTTGATTCAAAATCATATTTTCTAAAATAAATCTGGAATCAATAAAGAAATAAAATTCACCAACCACCAACGGAAATTACGATATAAATCAACAAGCAACTTGTAACGACAACAAATGTCTGAATGTTGCGATTGCAACGATTTCAATTTTTTTTAACTTTTTGACTTTCGTCGATAATTGGACCGCAATAAACACATAGTTGCATCGCTAGCCAGTACTAACAGAGTCATGGCCAATATCTAGGGGTCTGAAGTGCGAAGGGGTATCCGATTTTTCAATTTTTGAATGTTTTTCAAATAATTTGACTAAAAGTTTTGGTGAAGTGTATTCGCTTTCTGAATTTTTTTGCATTTTACTAGGTTTCCATTTAATTTATTCATCTATTGAAAACAAATTGTGATACAATTTGACAGCGTTGCGTTTGCAATGATGTAAACTTTAGTTACCAAACGGAAAACTTAGGTCAATAGTTTGGGTTTCTCATAACCGAAGCGAAAGAAAAAGGAGAATAGTTAGTAGAGTGCAAATAATTCAAATTAGCAAACGTAATTTATAAAAATTTCACTCAAATTATCTAATACTTCAAAATCAAGAAGGGAACAGATTCGAGACCATTGCATTTTCAAACTTTAGACATCTTGAAATTGTATCACTAAAACTGCTCGAATCGCAAGGGATTATGAATAAAGATAAAAATTTGGCAGCACCCAGCCTGAGCAGGAAGCACATAGACGTTAATGCCAGGATAAAATTCTGAGAATTTGCGGTGCAAGAGTGCGCGTTATATCACACTACATTCCTAAAACGCAAGCGATGTGAGCTTCAAACTCTTCTTATGTCAAATGGTCCCTACTTTGTGCTTAAATATTTTTAAGGATTACAGAACCTTAGAAATGATATTATAAACAACATTATCTTTAGTTTTTCTAAGTTACGGTACGATTCAAGTTAGTTGGATGTTTCGTTTACTTGAAATTTGACAAATGACATCTGTCAAAACGTCAAACTGCAAGGGATTTTCGAGTGATTTTCGCGTCTCAATTGGCATATACACGGCATGGAACGGAAACTGGCTGTCATTGAGCTCTAGAGTCGCATTGTTGATTTGTATCTTGGACTTCAGGCAACAAATGTGAGTCAAAATCTATCATATAGATCAAGTTTAGTTAGTTATTTTCTGATATTATTTTCGGAGCACTTAATAAAAGTTTGCTAATAACCCAAACTCAGTCACTCAATAGATCCATCGGCAAAAAAGTTATGCTCCTATTTATCGTTCGCATCACATGGAATGTCTAATCGAAATTCTCTAATCAACATAACAATATAAAACTACTCCAAACTAACAAGGAGCCTGCAGCGAAAATTGCAAACCTAATATACGCTAGGAATAGGCTATCGTTAATAGACTGACAATTTGCGTCATCGCGCGAAAAGTGAGTCCCGCCATCACATCAAAACAGACCCCCCTTCATCCCCAATCCCCAACGAATATGCAAACAGTCCGCTGGTGTTTTCTGTGTTGTTTTTTTAATTTTTCTCTATTATTATTTGAATTATTATTTGTTGTTACTGAGGCAGTACGCTGGTAGTGTGTCGTTTCAGCACGTCTAGTATTTTCTCGACAGTTGGCTAGATCCCCAATTTTTTTCCACGTCACTACTGAAGTGGACGAGAGTTGGGGGACTGTTTTGTATGTTTCATTTGGTGATTAAACATTCAATGGTTGCAGCATTGTTCTCTTTTTCAGTTTGTCAGTTGCCGCTTGGTTTGCTGGCTTGCACATTTATTGCCATCAGTCAAGCGTGTAATTTCTTGGAGCAAAAGTTGAATGTGCCGAATAATGTGCGCATTAGATTGGGCTTGTTCATTATTTTGGTCTCGACGTCTATGTCGACTTCAGCGTTTGACGACTGAGAAAACAACGACGAGTCAACGTTGTCGTTGTTTTCGAAATGAATCTTATTTGACGCAATGTTTGCAAATTTGAATAAATTGCCCGAATGGAATTTACAGGCGGTCCCGGACGGCCGTATAAAGTTGGAGATTGCTCCGGACTAACTTAGCCCATTTGGTGAAAATAACACGGAATTTTATGTGACGGAATGGTCATAAAATTATACGACTGAAGAGGCATGTACAGATGAGTGAAACTGGATAAGAAAAGATAAAATTGCTCATGCAAATCTTGCCAAGGATAGTCTTGTTCGTTCTAAGTACGAGAAGCAAAATATAATCGGAGCCTACACCATCATCTCAAGCACTTGGACTAGTGCTGCCGATAGTGCATCTCGAAGAATTGGAAAGACACATGTGAATTATCTATAACTTATTGTTTCATCTATTCATCCGTGTGACTTTGACGAGGATTTCCCTGTTCGGAGAAGTGCACTCTCTTGTACCACTGAGTTTCGCTTGATAGATAGCAAACAAACTCTGCGATAAAACTCATCGAACCTCCACCCGTATCTTTCGGCCATAAAGCAAACAGCTCCATACTGTCATCACGCTTCCCACCAGTGCAATTAGAGAAATCATCTTAACCCACCAAAGTCCGCGAGTCAATCTGAGCCGAAAAAGATGATTTGACACACATGCTGCGTCATGTGTTAGTTAGAAAGTGCAACCGGCAGCAATATTATCAATTTGGATGTTTGGATTTGTAAAAGTTAGCCAATTTTTTTATGGAGCAACGACCTTTTGTGATATTTTCAGGTAATAATTTAAATCAAATCAAAACAAAAAATAAACATTTGACATTTGGGGGAAAATTTCATTTTCTTCAAACATAATTTATTGTATTTTATTTATTAGACACATCTCTGAAGTAGAGTATTATAATTGAACATACATCCATGGTTGATGGGGCGATTTGCATAAATTTCATTTTGTATCTTATTTGTTTCCGCGATACTGAAAATGGGCAGTGGAGATACTTATTTCGGTCGTATGTCTGTCTTCGCTGCATGCGTCATGCACCAGCGGTAGTCCTTAATTTTTGGGGAATCAATGCAAAATGTGATTTGTGTAAGTAGTGAGATTTTATGAGTTTCTTAGTTGGAGGGAATCTGTTTTGATGAGGTGTGATGTTCATGTTGTTGGAAGTGTTTCAGGAGGTAAAATTTATTTCGGATTGAAAGGAAGGTCATCAATATGTTGAGATATATATTGAAATTCGAAATTAAATTGAAATATTGAGCATCAAAATGAAATGACGAAAAGGGGCGAATGAATACAATACAATTTTTAATGATTTTTTTAAGGAGAATAGGAAATTCTTGCATCCACTATTTCTAGGTACATATGGATTGTATTCTAATGTATGATATTGTTTTCTGTTTCAATTATTACTAGAGGTTGGAATTTGGATTTAACAATAACATTGATCATTGATCCAAAAGTATACAGAAAACACTGATAACTTCCATGAAAATCAATTTTCCTTGACTTTCTTGCTGAAACTTGACAGTATAAACAAACGCTTGTTTTTTGGCCGATATATGAATGCGCTGTTTGTAAGAATCTCGATGATGATTATCATTAAAACAAAGTGTGTGTTAGATATCATCGAAATTGTTTATTCGTTTGGGAGACCTACTGATGCCTTTATGTTTGGATTATAACATCTTTCAAATGTCCGCCGCGGCTTCTCTGGATGGCGCGCATCCAAAATGTCCAATTTTCCATGTATCTGGCGCATAAATCAGGCTGAATGGGACCGATGGCATGGGTTATGTTGGTTTTTATAGGACCGCTGTTGTTTGTGGCTTATTCGCTTATATCTGCGAAAAAGTTTAACGGGGTCAAATCGCACGATCTTGGTGGCCAGTTCATATCACCTCCACGTGAGATAACCATGCCCTCAAATCGCTCGTGCAGAATGTCGAATTTGGCATGAGCTCTATGGCATGTAGCGCCGTCCTGTGGAAACCACATGTCGTCGGAATCCACATCATCCAATTCAAGCCAAAAGAAGTTGGTAATCATCGGCCTATAGCGCTCGCCATTGACGATGATATACTGGTCAACGTGGTTCTCAAACAAATATAGACCGATGACGCCGCCAGCCCAAACAGTCCATACCAAACAGTGAATTTTTCGGAATACATAAGACGCTCTTGGATCTCATCTGGATTGATATCGTACCTAATTCGAAAATTTTGTTTGGTCATGTAAGCATTCATCCAGAAATGAGCCTCATCGCTGGAGATGATTTCTCGATGAAAATTAGAGTCAGTTGAGGCGGCTCCAGAGCCCATTCAGCGAACACACGTCGTTGTCTATGTCCTACCCTTCAGCTCCTGGGTCAGTTGAATATTATACGGGTGCAGATCCAAGTTACGACGCAAATTCGCCAAGGTGTGGTTTATGAAAAACTGAGTTCTTGTGAGCGATGCGAAATTGATTGCCTTGGATTCTCCTCCACACACTCACGGACAGCAGCGAGGTTTTCGGCAGATCTTGCGTTTCATCGACGGAAGGTTGTTCATTGATCGTTTACTGAGCCAGTGGACTCAAATCCATCGTACTACGAATAGTCCTCTCAGTAGCACGATTAGGATGACCGAGAAATGGGCGAAGCGCACGGAAAGTTGCCCAAACAGATCACCCATTTTGACAAAACAATTTTCTCATTTGTGCATGGTGTCGAACGCTTCATATCCATTCATACTGATTTGACAAAACAGACCGAATAAACGACAGCCATTTGACAGGCGTAGCTTGAACAAAATGGCCGCTATCAACTGTCAAAGTTGCGAACTCCCTATTGGAAAACCCTATAGCATTCGTATTTGATATTTAAATGTTGTATTTCCTCATAAGATACGAAAATAGAACAACTATTACGACTGAGTTTTATTTCTTATTTCTCTACAATTTCACATTCTTAACAATTTTCAATTTCATTCCAATTATCAACTTATATCAAATAGTGAAAAAAAACCGATCCAAATTTTAGACACTTAGATATTTCTATAATTTTTTTATTGTGACACCAAACTGACGAGGCCAGCCGCATCAAAAAAAAAAAACCAACATTAGGTTAGACACTTAGGATAATGTAGGATAACTTATTGTAAGATAAATGTCTAAGGTTTAGAAAAAACAAATCCGCCCATTTGTTCTTTAATAGGCATATCACTGAAGAAGGGATCATATCGGCCTCGAAACAGCTGTCTGATAAATAAATAAAAATAATAAAATAATAAAATAAAAATCTCAACCTTAAAAATGGAAAATAAAAAGAATTTATTTAATATTTTATGTATGCCTGAAAAAAATTAATTTACAAAATACCTAACCTACCTATTTACAAAAAAAAATGACCTAAAGACTGGAAACAGAAGCAGCGTTCGTGACCACCTATAATTCATTTAAAGATAAGATTTATCCCAGGTAGTTAACACCATTAAGCGCAACGCTTTGGTTGCATTGATTACGGATGGATTTACAAGGATTTATAATGGCAAAAAAACCAAGGCATTCCGCTTCACAGTTGTGGAAGTAGAACAGAACGTCTTTTTGCGTTTTTTTTCACACATTTTTCCTATCGCGACCTCCACTAATTTTGAAAAAAAATAACACATAAAATCCGAACCAAATCCCTACAGAATAATGAAAAAAAGGTATTTCATCCATGCTGTTTCCCGGTTTTGAAAATGCATGCAACATACTTCACTCAGAATACGCTCCTGACCGACAGTAAGATTTTATTTTCTGGTCCAGATAAACCTATGATTGGTTTGATTGCGTGAGAAAGACCCTCAGTTTTTTTCCAAAAACTTATAGACAATTCTTCGAATTCTCTCAAATCGCTTGCAAAACATTAAAGAAGAATAATTCGCCTGGGGTGATTCATGATTCCTGGATGATCATCAAAAACTAGACAATTACATTTTGAAGACAACAGACTGCAATCTTATTGCGGTTAAGGAGACATAGCAATCGAAACCGGAAGGACATAACATCGTAGTGAAAAATGAATCGTTCGACTTGATTTCGATTAGAAAATATATTGTTTATTTGACATTGTCTCATCTGTCATTATGACATTGTCTATGCAATTTTTCATAGAAAAATTAAATACCCTTAAACAGAAATTGTTTGTTTTATCATCATCGGTGGCGCGATAGCTCAAATCGTGCCTGGCGAGTGGTTTACCCTGTCAGTAAGATTTAAGTACTCAGAAAATTAGCCAGATTCTAGTAGTGAGAATATTTTCTTTTCAATTCTTTTCAGTTTTCAAAAAGTATCTTTCTCGACCAAATTGTTTAAATTCATTTTAATGAAATTGTACGAAAATTATTATGAAGAAAAGTACAGAGGAAGTGGTATTAGCTTTGATGTGACAAGTTGCTGACATTATTGAAGTGAAAAAACAACGGATTACAGATGACGAATTCGAAAAAATGTTGTGAGCGATGGAATCAAAAATTTGAAATGTGTATTAGTGCTGGTGGGGAGTAATTTGAAGGGGATTGAAAATTTTGTGTATAAAAATTAAATGCAATTTGTTTTGATAAAAAGCAGAAAGGTTGATTTTTTTTGACTGCCTCCTTTTTACTTACGAGGAGATATTCTTGAGCTTTTTTTGTCGTTGTATTGAACAGGGCAGCTGTATGAAATTAAACTGATTAATATCGCAATCATTTAAGTGTTTTTTTGAGATTAATATTATTTCAATTGAAAATTCACTAGAAACCTATGTCTTCCTTTTTTTTTTTAATTGAATTTTTACAAGACATTAACGCAATTAATAGTCAAAGAGACTGATAAACTCAATATAAAGTTTATGTAAAATTTCAATTAAAACTTTCATGTCTTATTGTTTCGTATCTATACTGCTGTACGTCAATAAGAGTCCACTTTGCATTCTTCTTTCATCGTCTTCGCTTCTTAGACTGCCTAACCTAAAACCATACTTAACAATCTACGTCAGGGCAAAAACGTTCATATCTTATAACGAATATACTGTTATTTTTACACGTCAAGATGCTACCGGTGTTTAATGGCTCAACTGAATTCATATACCAGTTCACATTGAAATAGTCAACGGCCATATCTACGAAACGCAGCGTTCACTGAGTTATAGAGGTATCTCTGCGTTTTTATAACTTTTCCATACAGATTATACCGACTACATTTTATAGCCTAACAAAAAACGGCCTTATTGAGCTACTCTGCACCGTGTCAGATTTAGTAAACCGTCCATCCAGCGTTATTCAAGCTTGTCTTTCTATCTGTCTGTCTATCCGTTTGTATCGCAGCTTCTATCACAACGGTTAAAGTTGCATATCCGAACTTCCAACCAATTCCAAGTCCAAGCGCAAAAGCCTAGTTAAAAAATAGATACAGGTTTTGAGCCTAAGGCTATCTAATAAAATTAAACACAAACGAAATGCTTTTTGCTGTCGTCTTTATATCCGCTCGGTAATTTATTAACATTCCTCCCACTTAGAACAGATAGATAGCTGGATAGATACTTGTCGATACGTTAGGTAGATAGATAGTCTGCAGAGATTGGTATGCTAGTACTGAAAGGAATCTAAATCAAAAACGACCCCCAGATATTGCGGCGCTGCTGGTTTGATTCGGGTTGATGGAGCGACCGGCCCCTCTTACCAATCCACCAATCCATCTATTTGCCTATCTTGAGCAAGCCGGAGTACGTCAATTGATCACGGTTCTATCATAGATAGATACATTTGGGTTGGAGCTGAGCTTTCAAGTAAACAATCAAGCTTGGTTGTAGGACGTGGACAGCACGCATGTGCATACGTATTAGAGTATGGAATGAATATATCAAAAAGTCAAACAATTGTGGGTATAAATTTACATTCATTCCAACTTTCCCATCAGTCAATCTTCTCTTGACAAATCTTTCGCTTGACCATTTGGCCAAGTCTCGCCATTCGCTTTGGCTTTGGCGTCAGGAGACATTTTTGGCAAAGAGTTTTGTTCAAAATGAAGATCAAAACGTGAGATAAATGAGTCAATCGGTTTTGGCGTCTTGAAAGTCGGACGAGCGAAGAAGCAAAAAGCTAAATAAATAAATATAATCTTACTTTTGGTTTCTTTGTCATGCGATGAGTTGTATTGAATTTCAACGGAGATGTAAGGAAAATAACAATAAAAAACAAACCGTGACCTTCTTCTTGTGCTCGCATACAATCTTGCAACTGGTTTTTTGCAAGTATCACCTACTTTTGTTTGGTGATCGATGAATTGTGAATGCGGAAACAAACAGAATATGATAGTAGCAAATTTTTTTACATTTTCAACGTTCAGGTATATTTCAGATGACTTTTTTCTGCAAGGTAATGCTCTTTTATCTAGCAGCGTGAATTAGGTTGATTAATTTATGGCAACAATTTAAAGTTATTTGGGAATTTGCTTTCATTTTTTCTATCCATTCATTCGTGAGTGCATTTTCTGGTATATTCTGGTATTAAATTTTGTTCTCAATGGAAATTTAAAGCCAATTACATCAAAAAATTGACATTAGGAATTTTATTATAAGGTCGCTGTACAATACTACAGAAAATATGAATAATCAGCACAATGAGACCTGGACCCAGACATTACTAAGAATTCTCTTTTTCAAGACCAACTACAAAGCAGACCATCATGTTTTTAGCAGCATCTTCTGTCATAAGATGATTGCCCCAAGTTGGTTCAGAATGTCATGAGCATGTCAAGGGACGTATCGATATCTCAACACCAGATATAATAAGCCTACAATTGTAATTAATAGGCCTACAAATGACCATTCACATCCTTTCATACGTAGGTTATAACAAAAATTTATATACAAGAATACTAGTTTGTATGGCTGTTGGATGACGGCGCTACCAAAGGTTATTGGCTATCGCTTCATTTTCCTCATAAGAGGGTCGGTGGAGTAATGGCGAGTCGGGTCAGGGATTAATTTTATGGATGAGACAGTAAATGACAAGTGGCCAAAGCAATGTAGAATCATATAAACCCTCCAAAAGAACAGTTCCCACAGACAACAAAAAAGGGCCGCGAGGTACTATTCTTACCGTTTATGGATTGATAGCCACAAAAACGACCGAAATATTCAGCCATTTTCTGTGCTGACAATTCAGCGAAGGGGATGACATATGACTACCGTGTTGATCGTATGCTATACTTAGATCATTAATACAATCAAAAATGTGGACTTACAGGTCTGTTGTAAGGTAGACTTTACACTGACTTACACGTCAAACGTAAAATATCAAATTTACCTTGCAACAATCAATTGAAATACCATGTGACAACTTCCACCAGCGGCTGATAGGACCTTCTCTACAATTCTCGGTAAATTTTGTTGGGTATACACAGAAATTTTCAGAGATAATCCAATTAAACTGAACTATAAAGTTGGTATACATGACATGTATAAAACATGTATATTAGAAAATAGAGAAGAAAAAATCAGTAGAGAAACTATTTTTTGACAAAAGTTTGCAAATATTTGGTAACGGCTTTTTTTAAGTTTTAAATATTTTGAATAAACCAAAATTTTAGGTCAAATTATCCAAAAAATAAAAAAAAAATATTCAAATAGTTTAAATATTCGAGATCGTTGCGTTTGCGACGATACAAACTTCAGATACCTTTTAATTTTTTTATCGTTCAAATGCCTCGAAGTTTCTCAGTTTACGATTTTTGACGCTGATTGGAGGGAAACGGAGATAGCACAGATCGTCTAAATCATCTCGACACATTTCAGTTCCATTCGTGAGCAAATTACATGGCAACAGGCAGTTATGGCAAGTTCATAGGATTCCTGTGTACTACATGAAATATTTAGATTTCAAAAAATCCTGCCAGGGACTACTACTACCCTTATCTTCCCCTTCTGACATTCAGGAATGTTGGCATTAAAAGAGATTATGGTATACCACTGACGTTAGTATTTGAAAGCTTCTCCTAGACGACAGTGACTAATTAAAAAAGGCACTAGGCCTCTCAGATCTGATTGGTGAAGGCAAATTTTGAATACTACGTAACAAAATTCATTGAGGACGAAGACATCCATTACAAGTTTCTAAAATGTTTGAAGATGAGAAATAGTAACTTTTTCGGATTCGGAAAACATCATTACTACAAAACAGAAATAATAATCCCAATAACGCCGAGGATAACTTAACTAACCTAACTTAAATACAAAGAAGCACAAAAAGACGCGGCTAGTAACACCTAGATTGAGAAATAACGACTATCAATGGCAAGAAAGAGACAATCCATGATAGAGGGCGCAAAAATTTAACGACAACGATTGGGGCAGAGAACGCGATGGACAACTTATCTGTTTATATTGCATAGTGGATACCAGTTACACAATTGTATATGGCCCTTTTGTGTATAGATACAAGTTTGAAGAGAGTCTAAACACGCACCACAGTCAAGCTGTGTTTTCATAGTCTGTTTTATAGCCTCTACCTAATTTTCTTTTTAAATTCAAAGCAATTCAATTGAATGCCGATAGATCGCGGTCCAATCCAAAATTTAAGCGCTACTTTATAGTGACCCTATGAGAAATATATAGTTTGCATCGTTCAAATACAAGTCTCAAATTTCTTCAGTTTGTTTAATTTTTCGTGAAATGAATTTTTTTGTCAATTTGAAATTTTTGGCACTTCACTAGTTTTTCATTTCAGTCATCGATAAGATTCAAAAAGTGAAAAACTACAAGATTGCCGCGTGTGAGAAAGTGACACCTTAGACTTTGACAGTCCCCGGGATAACGTCTCCAAATTTACAATGAAAAATAACGCCTGACGAAGAATGGTGAGCACTCGATACCTATGAAATATCGTCAACCACCACTAACTTCAAGTGATTTGCAGTCCAAAAAAGATATAAAATTACGTAAAAGATCTCTTTTAGTTACTTGATGTCTCTGTTAAGTCTTTTGCTGTTTACTGTGTTTTACTGCTTCAACTGATGTAAATCAATTCAGCCGCAGATATTGCCACATTTGACTGGATGTCATCTGAACAAATTTTTCCTGGAAATCCCTTTTTTTTTTAAAAAAAAATTTACTGAATACTGAATATCATTTTTGTTTGCATTTTCTGATAATCGAAAGTATAAGATCGGAAACGAAAAGCGGAAATTTTAGACTTCAAGTTATAAATCGACGAATTTTCAAGTGTTTGTTTTTATTCAAATTGTCATGTTTTTTGAACTCCAGTCATACAACAAATCCTGTATAATGAACTCAGATACACAAGCAAAATGAAAACAATTTCCTAGAATTTATCGCTTTGTATATCTACAAAATCTGCAATGGGAATTATTTAAATTCCGCTTTTTTTATTTTTGGGCTTCATTAACAATAACCAAAATAAATTCAGTGGTTTTGTCAACTTTTTTTGTTATCTTTTTTGTTCCAGCAAGCTTAGCTACTACAGAGCAACGCTGTTATGTCTGTTTGAAGTGGAAACGAAAAAGTAGAATTCTGCGAAATGATACAACAAAAAATTGCATCAAATTCGAGACTCGATTGCAGTAAGAAGTTGTGGGACTCAAATAAAACTGAATAGAAAACTTGACAAAGCACTTAAACGTTCGAAATAAGATCCTGCAGATCCATGTTTACTCACATTCTAGTAGCTCATATAGCTTTGCCCAATAAAAAATCAACTTAGACGAAAGGCAGACGGAAAATATTGCAAATAGAGCTCCCTAACCGGAATGAATGACTTAAAAAAAATATCTAATAAAAATTTAAATGAAACTATAGATGGCTGTCGCCGTACGAGGTACTAGCAACAAAATTACAGCGTGCAATGTTTGCATGTACGGCGAGTACACAGTTGAATCAACTACAATGTTTTTTATTACAACTTATGATTGTTGTTGGGGTCTAATATTTACAAGAGGCGCGAATGAGTTAGCAATTTTCAATACATATGTGCATTGTATGAACGCGCATATGATTTGAAACCAACATACTCCAAGGACGTACGTACATAATAACAACTTCCACATTTTGGTGTAGTTTTTTTTTGCGAAATCGTCGAATCTCGTTCACCCCGTTTAGAATATTGTTTATATCAATATCTAATTGCCAATGGCTCTCAGATTTAAGACGTCATTTAAATTTTTTTCTTGGTTTTCCAAAGAATTTTTGCTAAAGAAGATAATATGAATCATATTTAAAAATAGAAATTAAATAAAAAGCCTTTGAATGTTTCTTTTCAAAAAATGTGTTAGAACACTCAAGTCAATTCGGCAGGATCACCACAAAACACAATGCTGTAGTGTCCTATATTGATAAACTTTTGGATCGTAGTAGGCCAACACTGCCAACTGAAGATAACGCTACTCTGTTTTTAAATTACTTTTAAGGAGTTTAGCAGCTTGATTTAAAAAGAAAATACGACGACGTATACGCTCTGTTTACGCCGATATAATACAAGTAAGCGATACAAAAGCACACCTGATAATTTTAGATAATCTAGATCAGCAAATTGTTTATTCAAGTTGGCAAATTTATGTCTTATAGATTTTTTACACATTTCCATTAAAGGTTCGATATATCCTCATTTGCACAAATTAACAACAATCAAATTTGAAAAGGGATACAAAAATGAATACAAATTTCCTATTGCAAAACAATAAATAACTTAAGTGCGAACCTTGAGAACACCCACAGACTTCTCCAAATGCAGAGAATTTTCTATATGGCGCTTTTAAGGTGTTTAAACGGGACGGCATTCTCTGAATACCACCTAATATCATTCTTCTTCGAAGCATCTGATTTTATGGCCTTTCTGATTGATAGACATGTCAGTTTCAATGCTACACACAATTGACACTAGGATAGAATAGCTGTTCCACCATCATTTTAAACCCTCCAAATTGCTCGTAGATTTACAGTGCAAAACTTCTCACTTGAATTATTGTTGCTTCGCCACTATCCTGTTTCATAATTCGTAAGACTTTCATTCTACCTGCTTATTACTTGGCAGTTTTCGTCATTCTATTTCCGTACTCTTCAATTCTCCATTGATGGCTCTTAAAAATCACTATTATCAATTTATAAATCTATCGGTGCAAGGTTTATGATTCATTCACGACCTGATTTTTATTGGTATTCAGAGATTCGGAGATATAAACTAAATTGACGGGCGAAACTTAAACGCAACTACTAAAGATAGATATGAGTGTCTGAACACGAGAACAATACGGATGTATCTATGGCGAAACTACAATATAATCTTTTCAGTGTTTGTATTGTGAAGATATGTATTATTTTGCTTGGCAGATATTGTTTGAGGGTAGGTACATTGGAATGGGAGTTATTGTCTACCGATAGAGCAGTAAAATGTGGCTACTTACACTTTAATGTATTTTTCGTGAGCTTTTAAAAATGAATCTTTTCTACGGTGGTTACAGATTTACGAATTGTTAAAGCTGAGTCTAATTGTTTTCTTGATTTCTATTGTTTCATTACGCAGACTTTTAATTTTTATAGGAAAACATAATATCTTATTTGTATGTGTTGAAGACTGCATCACACCCCCATGAATGCGTTTTAATTTATGTTTAAGTTCTAGTTTATCCTGTCACTGGCACATATCAGTTTTAAATTTATTAACTAAAAATGTTTTTTTTTTTCTTTGTATCTTTCATTTATTTCGTAGCTTTTACTCGTCCAATGGAGGTCAGAGCTCTTCTAGTTAATTTCGGAAGCATAAAAATAGGAGGTAGGAAAATGGGAAATTTGTGTTTCAAGCAATGAACTGTCAAAATCAATATCCAAGTTCAGAATCCTTAGTCATATGATTGACTCTCAGAATAAAAATTTTAAAATTAGATTGAATTGATTTTCACTAAAAATTCAAAGGTCAGCTCGATAAAAAGCTGGCGGTCAAGTTGTTGAAAATTTGTCTAAACATTGCCAAACATCGGTTCACATTGCATGCATATATGCCTGTCCAGTTACTCAAAGCAACACATCATCAATAAACCGCAATCACAATATTCATCTCGGCAAATATTTTGCGCGCGGTCACCGCCTTCTTACCTACTCACTTACAACGTCTCCTCCACAAACCACGCCAACTTCAAGGCTCTCCAATGACTGTATAATTTTGCATTTGATTACAATATTATTTAATATATTGAACGAGCAGAGTTGGACTATCGCAAAATAAGCAACATCCAGAGCGCGAGCAACAATAAATAAGACGATCTATCTGCAACTTTTTATCTCCGGAGCAATGCCAAGTATCTTAGTGTCCGCCATCTCAAACTCAACTCCCTGCCAGCTGACTTATTATTTCTGCTGTTGCTGTGTTGCTTTTCCACCAACAACTTTTTGCCTGCATTTCATACCATCTGCAGTTGTTTTTTATCCCATCTCTTCTGAATCGTAACCGAAGACAAAGTGAAAAGAAGAACAAAAAAAAGAAATACTAAGTCTTCAAGAAGTAAAAGCTTCGTGACATGAAATTTAAATTTCTTCGAAGAAGACGAACAAGGACAGTTCAAAAAATCATTTGTTCGTTCGGTTCGTCCGTATGGCTTTCTACTAGCTCTAAATTTCATTAGTCAACGCAACGAACAACATGACACCGCGAACTGTCTTCAAAGAATTGTGAATAAAATTATTTCCCACCGAATAGCATTGATCAAGTAGAGGTAGATACCTCTATAGAACTAGCTACGCAGCTCTGTAGAACTTCGCAGCCCGGTTGATAGTCCTAGCCAGATTTATTGACTCCAAAACAAGACTAGACAGTATCCCAGTCAGTTCAATTAGTAATGTTACAGATAAAATTATACGAAAATCGAGTTTGCTCTCGAGAAGCTAAAGAAGAGAAAAAAGCTTGGAGTCGAGATTTTTTGGCTAGGATTTCGGTCGGCCAACAAGTTCAGCAACTTTCTGAATCAAATTAAATTGAATACGAACAAGATAAAGTAAGAATGCAAGCCATAAATTAGGTTAGAATAAATCTGACATGTCAGTCTTATTTGGCAGTAGTCGCGGGGATTATCCTTAACCAAGAGTTGTTTGTTAGTCTGCAAAGAATATATTGACCCGTGTACTTTTTTCATTATATTCTGTCGCATATGTCACCGTAACAACTGGTGGTTTTTGGAAAATAATCTTCAAGTGTGTTTTGAAGCATCAGAATCCCTGCTTGAACATTAAAGTCAAGAAATTTAGCCATAATTACCTGCACATTTACCGCCGACACACGTTTGCAATTACTTCCGAGCGTTCAATGTACTTTAAAGTCAAGAATAGATATATTATACAAAACGTGCTAACGGTAAGTAAAAAAAATAAATCCTTATTATCAGGCATGACATTAATTTCTACATGATCTTCGTCTAGATGACTTATTGTTGGCATAGCAGCGACTCCAGAGATTTCAGGGACCATTAACTAACTTAATCAAAATTAGAAGACGAATTTTTTTCAAGCCTTTCTTTGTGGTTCCCTTAACTCTCTAGTATTAAATGCCAGATATTTTTTGACTTTACAATCCATTGCATCTTATATTTCAAACGACCTGAAAAACTTAGTGTTAGCGGTGGAAATATGTTTATTTGATGGCGGGTAAAGGGTCTAAAGCCCGTTTTTGTACTTTCTGATACTACCAATAATATCAAATATTCTCAGAAAATTTGAAGTCATTAATAGGAAAACTTGCCGAGTTATAGACAACTGAGTTTCCGGGCGCTCAGTCGCCCTGACCGTCAGGAAGGCAACTTATTTTCTGACAATTGTTTAGTAGTAGCTGCTCTTACCTGTTCCCCTCTATTTAATTTCTATAGGAATATTCCCGACTCTAAAAGTGTCATTTTAAAGGACTAAACCGGGTATGTTTCGTCTTGCTGTACGAATATACATTTATTCTATCACTTATAAAAGAGTAAAGTTACAAGAGACTATAAAAAAAAATCAGCAATTCAAGCTTCAACAACTCGAAAAAGTGGAAACAGTCCTTGACTAGCTCGTCAGCAAAAAAACTGAAAATCGATGACGACATCAGTATACCTAGGAGTGGTGTTTAGCACAAAATAATAGACTTCATGTTAATGTTTACTAGAATGTCTAATTTGGTGAACTGTTCTAAAATTATTGATAATAAGGTAATAAGGATAATAGCAAAGTTAATTTTAGTGCATGCAAGAATAAGACATCTGCGAAATTGCGTTAAAACGCCAAAAACCCTTCATGCTGGTACTAAATTAGTCGAAATAGCTGCGAATGGTACTGCTGAAATTTTTAGTGAAGGGAATTTGATTTTTTTTTTTGTTATTCTTGAATAGCTGAGATTTGAAAGTGCCGAAACACTACATGCGTGTACACGGAGAGAAGACGAGAACCGCGAAAACCGCATATAGAAAGCACACTAAAAATCCAAGCTACGACTCAAGAGGAGGAAATTCGTCGTAGGATGGAGCAAAAGGATCCTTTGGATTACGAAGCAACTGCAGAAAAGTTGCTTTATGCAGCTGGTACCGACAATTCTACGTAAGGTAAACAACCCTTTTTTATTTATGTACCAAACTTTAATCGCGTTTTTCTCGAAAGTCGGTAGTCAAAATTTCTCGAAAAATTTCTTTATAATGAAAGGTGTGTAACGTACGAGCAAAGGGAGCCAAAGTGATCGATGTCAAAATCAGTATCGACGCCAGGAAAGTTTTTTTGGGTTTACTAGCTAAAAACAGGATTCAACTTAAAAGCAACCGGTCAGACTTGATCAACAGAAGAGATTTCATCTTCAACCACGTCATTACAAAACTGCACATATAACGGACGAGCTGTCTGAAGTTTGAATTAACAATTTTTGCCGAGTCGTAATGAGGTGTCTAAAACTTGCACCGCTGCAAACGCACGATCTCATTTTTTCTCAATTTTTTAATATTTTTCGATAATATAAACGAAAATTATGCCATTTCTTTTCATAATTTAGTGTCGGCAAACATTCTATTGGTTTTTCATTTCAGTAAAATCATTGAAAAATATCAAAAAGTCAATTTTTTTTTAAATTTGAGGATAATTAGACCGACATTTTCGTAATTTTTTTCCTCACAATTTTGAGTTTCTTGCAGCCTTTACATTTTTTACTTCAGTCCATCAGATCCACAGAAATCAAAAAGTGAAAAAGAAATCGAGGCGTTTACAACAACACAAACTTGAGACACCTAGAAAGAGAGATCTCTTTAAAACGTACACTCAATTTCTGGGATCAACTCCATAAAATCTAGGTTTCTGAAGTTTGCATCGTTACAAACGCAACGTCTTGCAGATTTTTTGACATTTTGAACGTATTTTTGAGAATTTGACTTGAAATTTTGTTAATTTTTATGCACATTTTTGAATATTTTATACTCTAGTAGAGTTTAATTTCAATTTGATCATCTACCAAAAATAAACAGTGATTAAATTTGACAGCTTTACGATTATTCCGATGTAAACAGCAGACACCTAAAAATCGGTATGCAGCGCACTTGAAAGAAACTGTACAGAAGTGTTTCCTTGCGTTCCATTTTACGGTCAAATATTTTGCGAATAATAGGATAAAAAACTTCTTTAATTAATTATTTTTAACAGAAAAGATACCAGAATTCAGATTACCGGGGAAGTATGGTATTAAATTTAATTTTTTTTTTGCAGTTTTTATTATTATTTTATTAAAACGCGATAAGAGTATTCAGTTGAAATTTTAGCGCGATTGGAGCAAAACTGACGAAGCTGCAGGATTTTGAAACTCTTCTCTTCAACGTGCCATAAAATCGGCTGTTTCTCAGGGCTTGCGTAGTGGGTACGGGAAAAGGCTGAAGATGAAGCTTAAAAAACAGAAGACGACGAAAGCAGGCACAACAGGATGTTCTGGACATTTTGGCCAGCACCTCTTCGCTTTGTGGACCTAGGATTGATGATTCTACATAAATCTAATAGGAAAAAATCGATGTTTTTTTTAAGCGTGGTTTGAAAGATGATGAACGCTCAAACTCAATATCTTTTCAGCCGATCCGTTTTAAATTATGCACACTTATTCTGTACATAAATCACAAGGTGACCACGTTAAGACATATAAATTTTAATTACTATAATTTGTTTTATAGCAAAAAATTTTTTATTAAATTTCTTAATAAATTTTTTAATAAAAGAATTTAAAAAATTTGTTATTTTTACTTAGAATTGCTATTAAAAATTGAAAAATCGTTAACAAAATATATATCAAAGTGGTTACCTCAAGAAACTTATAAACCTCTAAAACCAGGGAAAATAAAACCTTTTAACATTTCTTTGTCATTTGATGTGCACCTCAAAACTACTATTTTTAAAGGTGTCTACCAACATTTGTTGTCAGTGGCTTAATAATCAATATTCAGATCCAAAATTTTAGACAATATTCTTGAGTGATTATCTTATTTTGTAATTTGCTCAGAAATAAAATTATTGTTAGAGTGTATGTCCTTTAATAATATCCTTTATGTTTTGATTTTCCATTCCAAAATGCTGTTTTTTTTTTTTTTTGGACAGATATGTATTTCAGGAGTAAGTTACTCCCTGCTCCAGTGACAATTATTTTTGGCGTAGAAACTAAATGACACTGAAGAAGGGAGCAACTTACTGCCGAAATATATATCTGTTGAAACAACACAACATAGCATTTACGAATGGAAAATCAAAAAACAAAGGATATTTTTACAGCATTGTCAAGTTAAATTCTTTAAAATATACTCAAAATATGTAAAATTAATCAAACTCCTCCTTGATGTGAGTGAAAATCAAATATATAAACATATGATTAGCCATCGCGTGTGCATTTTGTGCAATAACATACTGAGGTCTACATGTTTGCCACGATCTAGAAGAGAGTCGCATCTAGATCGCTCTAGAGACAATATGTGTCACAACTTTGTGTCATAATATTCCCTATTCTAATGCTTGGAATGAATATAGGTGATCGACATTTATTACGCATTCAAAACACTTCAGAATTTCTCAGGCATTCATACAGTGGTGTCTTTTTCTTTCCACTTCATCCAAATATGATCATCTCAAAATCCCGGAAAAAAAAAACAAACAAATCAACCGCACAAGAATGATTCCTTAAAAACATATCCATCACAAAACCACTCCAAGTGGATCCACCAATTTCATGCAAAAATTTGGCAACTGTGCCACTTCATCACCGCAACTATCAATCACAACCCCATTCACTGTGGGAATTCCACCAAGAAATAATTTAAAAATATTGGAAAAGAACAAAAACCAGCGTCTATAAATATAAATATATAATTTTCTTTTCGATGAAACCATGTTGTTCTGGATGCTTTCATTCTTCTAGCTTCCCGTCCATCTCCTTGTTTTGGCCGCTGCTCCTTGCAATTCTTTTCATCTGCGGCGCAAGTGAGCGTAGTACCATTTCAAATTGATCATCCAATGGCATATAATAGACGGATAATAAAATGCTCAAATAGTGGGTGGCTGGCTGACTGGACTAGTACGAGCGAGCTGAAATTTCTATGACTCGGTGCTGCAGCATGTGCTGACTACAAACTGGCTAGAACTAGTGCGCCAACGATTCATTGAAGAAATAATAATAGGAAGATTTGGCAAAACAAAAAAAAAACAACCAACACTAAGACGAATCTGAAAAATCTTAAGAACAACAAATCCGAGAAGAAAAAAAATTCAAAACGGGTTGCGGGAAAAATAGTTTCGAAAGTGCCTTGTTCTTTCGAACACATATTATAAAATTTGGCACTAGGCCAACAATTTCACTTGAAATTGTTTTGTACAAATCTTTTTAGTTGCCGATCAAGTCGCCGCCAGCTTGAAAGCTCCTATCCATGCCGCGCAGTGTGAGAAGAAACGCAGTCGCACGAAATATAATTACGTGTGAAAGATAATTTTCTTAAGAGTTCAGAGACAGAGAGCAGAATCATGTTCTTACGTTGTTTTTTTTTCGTATCATCTTCATATTCGCATGTGTATGATTTTAGCCAATTAAGAAGTTGGAAGCTGCAGCTACTGGACTTGAGTATTTCGGTAGTCAAGTGCTTTCAACAAACAGTTGAGCGCATTTAATGTGTTTTGAATTTTCCTATGAAATTCTTAAAAATTAGATAAAAGGATTATGAGGGGCTTTCACACACGTGCTACCATTTCCAGCCTGAAGGAATAACACCATTGACGAATGGCGGTGTGCCTACAATAACAAGCGAATGTTTGTATACTAAAGCTTTGCGCCAAATAGTATGGAGGCGAGAGAGGCGGCAAACGGAATGAATTCACATTTTATGGTTGAAAAATATTTACAAGTTATTAGTTTCAGTGATCATATCTTTCATGTTCATGTTAGCCGAACAATTTCGGAACCTCCAATTCAAGGAGGCAAATCCAACAATATTTATTACAATTTTTTTCACGATTCCCTGCTCAATAACATCAATTTTTTAAGTATTTTTTAAAAATTTCCGGGTTTTGTTAATATTCCAACTGTCTTCAAAGACTTTTATAGAGCTGCCCCATTCCTATCTAAATTCCTGTCTTCCCAGATACAGTTGCATCGGATGACCGACATGCAAAATGGTGAAACGCTCAAAACCAATCTCTACGAAACGCAACGTTTTACATTAATAGCTTTGCATAAATCAATGAGAATTTTATGCAGCATAAACGACTATTCATATAAAACGCATTATCAGCAGGAACTTTTTTTTTATTGAAAATCATTCGCAAGTATTACTTTAAATACGGATAATATTCACCACAGAATAACAGTGACTCTATAGAAAGATTTTGAATTTATGTGTAATAAATATGTGTTCGTATGGCAAACATAGTGAATAAATCATTTGCGGTTATTGCAAACACATAAATACTTCTCTTTAAAATGAAAGGAAGCCTTTGGTTTATATCATTTATAAATTTTAATGAAAATCTTTCAGATTTTAATGAGATTCATTTAATGTGATTTTTTTTTCGTTTTTGTGATATATTTGAATATTTTAAGTACGCCGGATGGTTCTGGCCAGTCGCAGATGAGATATTTATAATAGAGCTATATAAAATTGGTCTAGGCGAATTGGCTGGCCGAACGATTTTTGGCAGTAAGCTGTTGCAAAAGAAATTGATCGGACCATACCTTCAAAATAATCGGAAGAATATTATCTATTTTGCCGTTTTTCAATGGTGAGAGAGAAATCTTTAGTCGAAAAAACCCTGGCTAGGACGAGTCGATTAAAGTTTTATTTTCACTGCCTATTTGAAATCTTTGATCATATATACTACGAATGATCAAACTGTAATGATAAAGAAGAAACCGACGATTATAGCAAATATAATATTTCTTCATTTTATGATCCCCTACATCAAGCGATTATTAGAGCATTATAAGAAAATTAAGGTCAGGTCCCGTCTAAACCTAGAATTCGCTTAGAAAAATATTTTTGGAACGACTCCTCCAAATTGACTCAACAAAGGGCAAAATTTGAGCACTATCATCATCGCAATTGCTTGCTTGAGATGTCTTGAAATGTCTCAAGATGTCTTTTTGTACGCCGAGAAAACAGACAGAAGTCGCTGGAAAACCAACCTGAATAAATCCAAAAAATGTGGGGTTTAAGCAGTTCCAGTTGTTCGTTCTTCAATAGCAGTCTTCACAACGGCGGGTTGGTGGTATAATGCACTATACTAATAAAACAACACTGAAGGTTGTAATTTTTTGATGAATGATCCACCAGAATCTTCTTATTTGGTATGGGTGGTAAGACCTCGAAATGATTGTTTTCTTTTACCAATATCCTAGCATAATTATTCGTAAGTGTCTGAAGTTCGCAAATGGAGCGTGTGCGTATTTTTTCAACTCCTTGATTTTCGTCGACGATTTGACTGTTATGAAAAACTGATGAAGTGCGACCATATCGAAATAGAAGAAAAAATTTTACAAATATTTCGTTCTAATTTTGCGAAAAAAGTTCAAAAATTCAAAAAAAAAAATTGAGACCGTTACATTTACAACGATGCAAAATTCTAACTTCTTTATTTGTTCAACGTCTCAAAGAATGGACGACCTATCCCCTAGGACCCCATTTGACCTATCCCCAAGAATTTTAAACGGACACCAGTTGCATTCTTCGATGTTTCTTTTAACTCAACGAATGTCATTTGTTATAGGTGTCTGTAGTTTGCAGCATTTTAAACGCAACAGTCGCGATTTTTTTCAAGTTTTGATATTTTTTTTTGGGGCACGTTTAATTAAATTTTTGTAATTTCATTTTATGATTGTGACTCTTCTAACATTCTACTAGTGTTTTACTTGAGTCAAAACGTTTTTAAATTTTGTGGAAAATTAGACTTGCAAAAACTATAAATTGATTAAAAAAACTGAACGACGTTGACATTTAAATTTGGTATGACCGAGCGCATCACAAAGAGTTCAGCGCAAATTATGAGGGTAGTTCCGATGATATGAGAGTCAAGGGAATGATGGAAATTTTCAAAAATTCTGAAAAGCTTCACAATGCAAAATATGTTCATTACATCGGTGACGGGGATTCAGTAACCTTCACAAATAATATAGATGCTAAACCGTACGAAGACATTGAAATTCAAAAGCTCGGTAATATTTTGCACGTAGTTTCGCCGCCTCAAAGATCTTAAAAAACTCCAACTTGAATACGAAAACTTCAAAAAAACCGAAAAAACTAGGAACTTGACAGGAAAAGTAATGAAAGAGATGTCAGCTCATTATTCCTTGGGAATTTATCGTTATCCGTAAAATATGAAAAAGAATATATGGGACGGTTTTTATCATCAAATCTTTTTTTTATCACATTTGCCCTGCAACTGCACAAATTGCAATACAGAAGGATATAAAACTCCAAGGCAAAAGCTGATCACACTCTATTCTCACATAAACCAGCTCTTAGTGTAGAATTTCAAAGGTTCGTCAAACCAGCATTTGAAAAATCAACCATCGACGAGTTACTTGCTTACACGTTGCTTGAGGAGAAATACGCAAAAAAAGAACGAATTTTATAACACTCTGTATGCAGCCGTCCGAAAACACACGTTCTTCCAAGGTGTGTTTTCACAAAGAAGCAAAACTTTTCTTTTCAGCAAAGAAGTGGTCAAAATGGCTGTCCAAATAATGTCAATTTTCATTGAAGGAACTCATGGGGTTGCACTCTACTGCTCTTATGATTACGTGTTGAGAAAAGTCAAAGGAAAGGCAACAAAGGAAAGGCGTTCGGATAAAACAGGCCGCATTTCTAGAACGGCTGGCATTTGAGAATGAAGGTTTATTTTCATATAGTCCAGGCATTGCAGATTAACTGATGGTAAGCCATAAAAATTGTTTTTTTTTTTAATTAAAATTCTTAAATAAACTTCTAGCTAGTTTTTTTAGTTTACAGTTAGTTTACAGTTTCCTGTACAAAAACGACCAAAATTTGATTAAAAAAATGAAAAAATGTTTGACCCCCAATAATCTATCCGAAAGAATGGTCGATTTTATTATTTTTTTTAACGTCCGCCATTTTATTTCGGTTTTTTCGAATTTTTCAGATTTTCTGGTTGATTCTTAGTTAAGACAGTTTACTTTTAAAACGCATATTGATTTATTGATTTCAGACTCGCCGTTCCAGAGATTGAGTGTCTGCTTAACATTGAGTGTTTTTTTTGAGGATGTAGCGACATTTCAGCCTTCAAACAACACGCTACAAAAATCGACAGCGACTCCAATATAAAATGTCGATGTTCAAATCTGTCAAAAACTTCTTAGTGTACTTTAAGCCGCCATTCGACAGGCATCGATTATTTTGTTGACGTTAATAAATATTTTTCATTGTTGTTTTTGTGTTGATTTATAGAAGCAACCCGAATCTATCCTCTCAATAAGTCGATAATGGCGCCCTCGATAAGATGAAAAAAATTTTAATGTACTCTACAAGAGTTGCGTAATACCATTGATCACCTTTTCCGATTAATAAAGTCTAAAAGAAAATCAGCTCCAAAAATTGTCTTTTTGGGCTCATCATAGCTAATAGTACCTTAAGGATTTGAAGAAATACTCCATGTCTCACGTTGTGTGACATAAAAAGCATGTACCATGGGCAGGATGAAAGACCTACAGTCTGATAATTTTTATTGGCATCAATTGTTGTTAGTTTTCCTCGATTTAAGTGGATAATTGAGATTTAATATTTTCCAAACATAACATCATCGTCGGAATATTCATTTTGTATTCGCAAAAGAACAGAATCAGATATTCAAAATTCGCAACGCGATTCGCGGACGTCCAATTGAAATCAGTCATGCTCCCCGTTCAATTGCCTCATATCAACAATCATTAAATTGAACATACCCTAATTAACCAATATCTAAGCGGTTTGAGCAAAATTGGCGGCTTCCAACGAAATTTCCATACGCGATAGCTATCATTTATTTCGCTTGAATTGGTTTTTTTTTTCAGTTGCACCTCCCGAAAGCCAATTCCAAACTTCACCATATCGTATAGCAGAGTCAGCCCGCAATCCTGGGCTGGGCTGCAGCACGGCCCGGGTTTGGGGGCTAGGGGTTGGCCGGCTTTGCTGGCCAAAATGCTATTTCTGCACATTATCAATTCCGAGTTGGCGACACTCAATGGTCGACTTCCAGGGTAATGAACTGCGTGCGTCGTCATCATCATCATCATCGACGCCGCTGTTGTCGTCTTGGTTCGTTGTGTGGTTTCTCTATACAATATAATGAACGTTGACCGTTCAACCGTGCAATGACAACGACGAGATGTCTTGCATCTTGTCGTGCCTTCTGCCTTGTGTCTTGTCTTTTGACTTCTCAAGTCACCAGCGAGGGACGACAATGTCTCCATCGCCGCCGCGCCACCATCATTCAAGCAGACTGGACTGGGTTGGGGATCCAAGAACAAAACAGAGCCACCAAAACGAAAGAAAAAACCCAAACACAAAGAAAGGCGACTGGAAAATACTAAGAAACCAAACAGCTTACAAAGAAAACACCGAAGCACTCAAGATTTCACCAAAACCCATAGGGGAGTCAGTTGGGCAAGATTGGCAGACATGTAACCGGTAGCGAATTAATTGTACCTAAGAGCTTTGATGGAGCGGCGCAGTGGGGAATCCATCAGGCCACTGGGTGTGCTGGCTTGACTCGGAGATGGCTCCTCAGCCTTGGGACGCGGCTCCAGCTGAAGAAAGCCGAACAAAAGCCAAGCACCAAAACAAATCGACGCACAGCATATGTGGTGTAGTGTGGATCGCTGGCGCGGAAAAATAGCATTTGAAGTGGCCTAAAGGTTTGACTAAGCACAGCTCGTTAATATTCAAAGCATAACAATTTCAGCAATATAATAAATGATACAACCTCGCTCACTCATCAAAGCGCCACTTTGCCGCGCAGTCTGGATTTTGTTTCGTTGCCGTTTCACCACTAAGCGTCAGCCCTTGAATTCTAAATTGGGGCAAAGCAGGATGTTTCGCTGAAGGAGCCAAACAAATTCAATTATTCTGCAGTTGTAAACAAAATTTGGCGCATGCGAGTATCAAAATCAGGCAAAAAATCATCTTCCGGAGGGTTATCACCTTTGCTTGAATGCTACTACAAAGTTTCCGCCACGGAATGTGAATTCCGAGCAACATATCCTTGGACAACGATGATGGTTAAGCTTTATCTTCAGTGAAATACGCGATACTATACTGTTTTAGCAATAGTTTTTAAGCAATCGACGTTATCATGCGTGTGCATTCAATATCCGTTTCTTGCTTATATGAATTGTCCTTTCTTGTTGGCTCCTTGACTTGGATGCTGTGAGCAAAGATTCTAGACAAGCTCGTCTAACACTGTTGCCTGGATGGTTGCATCACATTTTGAGTTCGATGGCCATCATTATCTAAGTTCGCGCTTCGTATGTGCCATCGTTTTCGTCACATAGACACGTCCTATCCTACTCCCTAAACATACAATACTGTCGCGGACAATTACCATTCCCAATAGGAACAATATCGTCAACGACGATGCTTATTTCGAAATGGAAGCAAAACGGAAAATGCATCGGGTGGAACACAGAAGATACTTATTCCAGCTTCTGCTTCAGGAAAATTGCGATACCGGCGTACGCCAACCGTAACAGGAACACCAACATTTCAGGAGACATCAATTGTAAAGGAATGACGACGTCGAGCGGTGTCGGGGGCCATTGGATGCAGTATTGTATGACTTGAATTGGTATACTGAGCAACATGGATGACTTGGGAGCATGGAACCGTCTCGAGAGAAGAAGAACAAAAAAAAACCATGAAAGTAACAAGACTCGATATGAGGTTAGCGTTGGAGGAGGTAAGAGTGTAGCACGAGATGAAGAAAGTTGTAATGCTACCGACTGAGGATAAAGTGCGCTACCCTTTATCAGTAGCAAAGAATATGTGCAACTGTGATAGTGCTACAAAGATCTTATTGGCTTGTGCATTGTTTCTTTACAAAATAACCGTAGCGCATTTCATGTAAGCTCCATCAGCCTCCCTAAAATGTTGTCCAAAATAATTCTATGTGGCCTTTAAGTTCGACATGTAAATATAAAATAATGTGCAATCGAGTATACACTTACCAGAAAAAGTATCCGTGCACACCGAAGAGCAATAAAAATGTTAAAATTTAATAGTAAAGCACACTGTCAGGATAAAATGTCGTATCAACAATTTTTATTCGGTATCTAAAGTATATTTTCTATATATGATGTTTAATATGACTAGAAGTAATCAATTCCAAATAACAAAACAGAAAAATTTCTTTAACTGAAACAGAAAAAGCATCCGTACATCAAGGCAATAGCTTGTAAACTAAATTTTTAAGAAAAAATAAACATCAAATAACTTGTGAGGTAGCCTTTTTGCTGGAGGATCTCTATAAATCAATTTGGCATAGATTAGACCAATTTCGATGTATCCTGTCTGGAAATCTCTCTACTTTGACACTCTCCAGCAGTTCCTTTAAAGTAATGACGCTCTGACGTATCCTGCGCTCCAAAAAAATGCACATTGCGATAGGACCTTGGACAACGGGCTCACAACCGAAAAAGGACTATGGCTGTGGATCCTGGAATATCAGATCACTGAATAACCCTCGCGCTGTTAAGCACCTTCTACAACAGGCCAGCCAATATAAATTAAACATACTGGCAATCCAGCAAACGAACTGGAAATGATATTGAAGAAATGAGGTCGCACTCAATATTCAAAAGTGGGAAGACCGGATCACTACCTTGTGGAATTAATACAACTATCGATGTCGCTGATCAAATGCGTATTCGACGAAGACCAGCCCTCTACAAAAATTCAATAAAGAAAGGATCTGAACAGCGTCTCTTGCCAAAAATTTCACGTAGTCGCTCGGCAATCAGGTAGCTCCAGTCCTGTCAGATATTTTGCTGAAATAAGCAACCTAAATATGGGTGGAAATGAAAGCGGCAAGTAAGACCGTGGCAGAACAGACATTCGGACATCAAGCCCGGCTCAAATGAAATGCTTAGTTCGATCACGAATGCTAGGATGTTTTCGATAAAAAGAATCAGGCGTAAAAAAAATATTTAGGTAGGAATACCAGGACGAAGAGAGTAGAGTATTAAAATCTCAGAAGAGTAGCGAATAAGACAATTAAAATTAAGAAAAGAAGATACTACGACGGCCCATTGAGGAGCATCGATGCAAGTCTAGTAAGCAACAACACAAGACAAGCATACAAAGTAGTGAATAGTTTGAAGCAAGGTTCAAGGAGTTCACGCTCTGCCATGATGACATTGCCAACATTATCGTTGATGATAACAGGGTGAAGAGATGGGATTCATATTTCAAAGAGTGCTCATACTCTTTAATCCACGTCACGGCTCCAGAACACTGGATAAAAACCAGGACCATGACATCGCCAATTATGCAAACTACAGACACCTTCAAAAAAATCAAAAAGTAAAAAAGTTCAACATCGTTGTGTTTTCAACGGTGCAAACTTCTGATATCTCTGATTTCAACAAATATTCTATGCCTATTATAAATATATATTCTCTGTAGAGAGCCTAACTTTTATAAGGTCTTTAATATTACTGACGTATATCCACCATGTTACTGAATACCACTTGGGACCATCGTTTAGTCTTCCTTTTGCAGGTTTAACAAGAAACAGCTTTATCGAGTGTTTCCACGCCACCTTTGCATTTGTTATAGTCTAAAATTAACAGGGGTCTTTTATCTGCGCGATCACTTATTTCTGAACTGTGATGCAATTTTTGGAATGTATGATACAAGTGTAATGTCTTTTGTAAAGGCAAAACATGATGAATACAATGGTCTGCCCTTTCCTTCTAAAAATTCTGGAGGTAATTCGGGTTTATTTTTACGCAAAGTTCCCACTACCGTTATTTGTTTTTCTAATAGCTTTTGTGCAAGTTGAAATGAAGTAAAAAAATTGTCCACAGTAAGATTATGGCCTTTCAAGCCGCTTGTCAAATCAAGGACTACACGCATGCCTTGGTTTCTTGCAGGCACACTACCTATTTCTTTACCCGTGTACGGTTGAATATTCCAAAGATAGCTAGTAGCAAAATCACATAGAACCCAAAATGTTATGTCATATTTAGCTGGTTTCGAGGGCATATACTGTCGAAATTGGCATCTTTCTCTAAATGCCACAAATTGTTCATCCACGGTTACGTTTTCAGAAGGATTGTAAAATTTAGGTAAAAGGTCAACCCACTGATTCCACAGATCTCGAATAGGAGTAAACTTATCCAACATTCGTCTTTCAGATCGAGATTGTCTATTATCTAACCTTATTACTCTTGATATTTGTTGACATTCTTTAGTGGCGTTACTGCTCCGAAAATAGGTCTTCCTTTTTCACTATTCCACAAGCTTTCAGTGCTTTCATTATTTGTCCGAAACACACCAGCTAGTAACAGTAGTTCAATGTATGCAAACAAATCAGTTTCATCAATGTAATTCCAATCATCAGCAAATATACGTTTTCCCTCCAAATTACTATATTTCAAAATAGTGTGTGTCAAAGAAGGAGGAAAAAATAATTGAAAACTTGATTTTTCTTCAGAAGTAATTCTTGAGCAAGAATAAGTGGTCAAACCTGGCATCAAGTTGATATTTTTCCTCGAAGCTCTCGCCAGCCTTGAGTGACAGGATCTTTGGAGTACGTTATTTGCCCATTCTTCGACGTCATTGTGTGAACCCTTCACTTTGATTGTCACTGTCGCCACTATCAGACGATATAACTTCTGCGATGAAATCTTCTGTTTCAGAGAAGGATGCATTACTATCGGACAGATCGTCCAACACAGCTTCTAATTCACTTTCAATCATTTTTTACAAGTCTTTTTGTTTCACAACTGTAAGCTAGGGTACGCGTTGTTCAAATGAGGTTTGTTATTTATAAGAACGAGAATAGTGTGGGTAGAACAAAAGAACGTCTTGTTTCAAAAGTACTGCGAAACATAAACAATTAGGACGATAACAGGGACTCGTACACATGTTGATATTACTCGAAGTCAATTCTGACCCGAGGGACTTTAGAGTAATAAATGTCATAAGTGGAATATTAACAACATTTTCAACAAACTTATTTCATAAATATGTGTATTAGAGTGATTGATTAAAAGTCACTGCATATCGAAGTCCTAAACCATTTATTTGCTGAAAATTACATTTTTATCTGAAAAAGGGTCAAAATTGACCCAAGGACCTTATGAAGATTAATAACTGGTATGGATCGGGCACGTTTTAGAATGTTTCAGGAATAAATTTTCAGCAGTATTCCAGTTAATGAATCGGGATATTCAGACAGATCGTCAAATTCTGAATCAATATTTCGTCAACAGTAATAATTTAGATTACATATGAAACAATACGAGAAATTGTGAGCCAAAAGGATTTCGTGTTTATTTCGATGCTTAGCGTCGTAAAAGTCGTAGATTACCGCTTGCTGAAATGTGATAAATTGCACACGGTTGAATGTTAAACAATAGCAATGCTAGATATCTCTTATCTCATCTACAAAGAATATTTTTAAGGCATTTTTAAAATTAAAAACAAGTAAGCCAACTAGCTATACCATTGTTTTTAATGCAGTAAATTTATTTTTAATTAACTTTGAGGCGATATACATTTTTCCCCACATGTCTAATAACTTCCGAACGCTACTGTGTATCTAGAATAATTCAACCTAATTCTAATGCCTTGGAGCAAGCCAATATGTGTCTATGCTGATGTTGGTGTCGTCTGCTTTACATCGTCATTTTTTCAAACAACATTGGCTCGGTTGCTGTTGCGCGGACTGTTGCGATGACTCAAAATGGAACAGCCTCGCGCGAAGCTGGGTTGAGGCAGTTCCAATGGAATCGGAATCGAGAAGTATGAACAACGATGGAAATGATGAGGCTGATGACAACAAACCGGCACCGTCGCGGGCGGGCAAGTAAGTAAATGGAACCCAGAGAAGAGCAACAGAGCAAACAGCGGGCGGTGGATAACATATACCCGCCATAAGAGGATTCAACCACGACACCATCAAGTCTGGAGTGAAAGTGTCATTGAACGTAGAGGCGCACGCCAACCTAAGCCTCAACCAGCCCGCTAGCCAACATGCTGGCTAGCCGGCCAGCCAGGCTGCTATCTAGATAGCTCCCAACAATATATGCTCCATTCCGCCCGATAAATACTAACCATATATATTTGGCTCGAACGGGCCCATGCATATGGCATAGGTGAGCTCAGTTCGATTCACGTGCGAGTCAGTTGTCTCCTTTGTCCCAGCCATTTCTCCATATGTGGAGAACCTGTCGCACCAGATTTAAGATTCGATTAAATTCTTTTTGTTGTTGCTACTTCTTCAGCGCTCTTTTTTCACGATGTTGAATACGCGAAGTTAGTCTTGGATGTACATAAGAAAAAGAGGTTGAACCTGAACTGCAGTCATGCTGTGGAACGAAAAATTTCATATTACGAAATCTTTACAAGACACGCAAGCGACGATTCGGTGCGGTGTACAATCGATAAGAGTTCAGTGCATACAGTGAAACATGCGAGGTTAACATGCAGGCGGTAGCAGGTTTATACCGTAACGGATATGTTACTGGTAGATGCTGCTTCAAATAATGTTGGCGCGAACACAAAAATTCGCCGATTCTTCCTAGCTCGCAACCAAGCAGCTCAGACAACAAAAGACTTTGGAGCCCAACATCCAATGTAGCCGAACTGGTTCAAAAACCTCACCTTGTCGATTTATGATTAAATCTTTGATTACGCCCGACCACCACCAGAACCGTTCTTGGTCGCTCTTGACTTCCGCACACCAAGACCCCACTCGGCGCGCACTACGCTTGAAGGAACGCAATTGCATCCTCGTTTTCCACTTTCTTCTTCGCCTCCACCTATACCACACCTTTTGCACCAGTCGCTCCTTCCGCGGTTGCAATCATCTCCAAGAAATCATCACTGGTACCCATATGCAGGTACAATAATTGCGAAAATACCAGTTAGTCCGTCATCTCGTCATCAGTGCAATATTTACGCTCCCCACAACGCCACGGAAGACATGCTAACAGTGCAGCAGGGAAATGCAGAAGAAAGCAACAAGGAAAGGCCGAACGAGGAAAAAACTGACTTGCAATTAGTAACGTCGATACGCACGGTGTGAAATGAAGCCTTGAGGCGTGAGAAAATTATGTTGGCAGGAATTGCGAAGAAATCGTTCTTCGTTGGTGTCTCTGGTTCACTTAGCAGCCAAGCTAGCCAGCCTTGCGCACTACATCTACGTCGATCCACTATCGAACACGCCGCAGATGATGCATCGATATCATTCGGAAGGTCTTTAGCAAGTTCAGCCACTACAGTACCAGCGCGAATCCTTTCCAGCTATGCGTGCATGCATATCAGATGCCGGCGCTAATTAGATGGAAATTCATAAAATGTGCATAGATAAAAGACTTGATTGGCTTTATGCGATGTGATTTTCTGCTTTTCTTTCATCCAAACTATCGCCACGGAGAATGTTGCAAGCGAGCACCCAGCCAAGACATATCACACAGCCAAGGAGTTTTCAAGTTTAGAATATTAATTAGGCACTGACGCAGGCGCCAGCGGATTCGATGGGTCCGGTCTGGTTGGGTTTGTCATTAGGTTAATCTTTGTCAATTCACAAGCACTCGCAAAGCTGTTATCAGGCAATTTATAATAAATGCTTGTAAAGGTTATTGATTGGTACCGCGATGATTCTCAAGCTCTGGGATGTTCAGATTAAGATATAAGACTGAGGTGATGATTTTCCAGCGAATGTTGACGGCAACTAACGGGAGAATGTGATAGAGATTCTTGGCGATAACTTCCAAGAAATTGCTGGCGATCTCCACATGATTTGATCATTATATGTTGACAAAGTGGATCAATTAGAAGACACACTAGTATCAAGGATATTACATCTGATTGTTAGCAATAGCATTCAAGATAAGCAAAGACGATATGATTGATTCCTTCACCAACAAGGTAAGAGGTCTTAACACCGAAATTTGACCGTTAGTTACATGCTTTGATTAACCCTTTGTTTACTAGTGGTTTCATATGAAACCACTAGTAAATGAATGCGGGGAAGGGATATTCTTGCCTTATGAGCAAATTTTTTGAAAAAGGAAAATTCGTTAGATAAATTTTCGATTCGTAAAACAGTCGTTAGATATTTGAAGTGATAATTCGAGTTTTAAATTTTAAGTTTTGTGATTATTAAATCTTTGTTTTTACAGTGTTGCAGTAAGATGTCTGGTAAGTGAAAACTGTTTTCGAAAACTCTAATAAATGTCAAAATCCCTAAATGTTGCGTCAAAAATAACGGTTCTATGATTCTTTCGAAAATTTAAGTACATACGAGTTACTGTCCTTGTAGTTTCATATGTAACCAGTAGGAAACACATAAATTTTTTCGTGTTTTGTATATAAATTATCAGATATAAAACCAAGTTTTCGCAATTTAGAGGAAATGACGCATGAGGAATTCTTTGCATTGTTTGAGAGTATTCCATCTGATGTAGAGTCAGAAGTTTCCGAACATATTGATGATGAATACGAAGAAAAGTTGATAGAAACCATACCAGTGAACGTAATCATCGCAGAGGATGTGGAAACCGAAGAATCTATCTGGGAAAGTGAGGATCAGGTTCCCCTTGTCAGCCTTACAACCTTAAGTGGACCCACAGTTTGGACAAAATACGCCAATTTAAGCTCACATGCAAAAGAAATATTTATTGAGGATAGTGGTCCCAGCGCCCCGGAAAAACCTGAAACGCCACTGGATGTATTTCTTCATATTTTCCCGGAAGAATTGATTGAGGGAATGTTATACGAAACAAATTTGTATGCTGTTCAAAAATACGGTGGGAGCAATTGAGTCCAGGTAACTGATCCACGTGAAATGAAAGTTTTGTTGGCGATCAATTTGCTAATGGGTGTAAAGAAACTGCCAAGTTATTTGGATTATTGGTCGTCAATGTCTGAAATAAGAGATCATTACATAAGCGTCCTGATGCCTAGAGACCGATTTTCTTGGCTTTTTCGCAATATTCATCTGAACGACCAAACAAAAGAAGCTGTGAGAAGTAGTGGCGCGTACGACAAATTGTACAAAATAAGACCACTAATTGATGCATTATCCAAAACGTTCAAAACATCGTGGAAACCTTCCGAGCTTCAATCTGTGGACGAGTCCACGGTGAAATTCAAAGGCCGTAGCAGTATCCGTCAGTATATGCCGATGAATCCCATTAAACGAGGATACAAAATATGGATTCGGGATGATCAGTCAGACACTGGCAAGGTCTCGGCAGTTACGGAAAAAAATGCGGGTTCATGTGTGATGCATGACTTGACAACGTGCTTAGGTGGTAAATATCACAATGTCTTCTTCAATAACTATTTTAATTCAGTGAGTTTGATGAAGAACTTGGAATTTCGTGGTATACATGCATATGGAACTTGAAGAAAAGGTAGAAGAGATTTGCCGAAGGATTTAAAATATGACTAAGATTTACAGAGGGGTGAGTCCGACTGGCGTGTTAGTAAGGATGGCCTAGCTTTTTGTAAGTGGAATGACAGGAAAGCGGTTTATTTGCTATGATCCTTCAGTAGATACTGCGTCGAGAAGAAAAAGGGCTGGAAGTCGTCGTGAAGTTACATGCCCGAATATGGAGGTCGATTATGATAAGGATATGGGTTACGTGGATAAAGCAGATATGCTCAAATCGCAATTCCAAAAAAAATGGTGGCATCGATTGTTCCTTGACTTGGCAGTGTTAAATTCTTACATAATATTCAAAGCAAGACTGCCGACATCGACTTTTTCGTTAAAAATGTTTATGGTGTCAGTATGGTCTGGTCTCATATGGACAAGAATACTGCCGTCTAAAAGGGGAAGACCGACAACAAGTGGCAATATACTACAAATACAACTTAGCACATCCGTGCCACAAGAGAAGAGATATGATGAATCTAGTTACATGCCAGAACACGAAACTTCACGCCTTTGTGGCTTTTGTAGCTCACGAGATGAATCGCATCGGACGAGGTGGTCATGTTCAACGTGTGTTATTCCATTGTGTCTAAACGACCAACGAAATTGATTTAAGGCATATCACAAAAAATAAAAAAAAATAAAACCCTGTTAAATAAAAAATTAATTTTTATTTTATTATTTTTATTTTATATTATTCTATTAATTTATTTATTTTTAAGGTATTTTTTTCCTGCAAATATGCGTCCACCAGGCTTGGATTAGCAGGAGGCATGGAAAAACACTGTTTGTGGCAAATTTAATAATTCTGTAAGGAAAGGGTTAAGCGACGAAATAAGGGCAAAAAAAAACACTCACATTCGGAGAAGACACAGATCCTCATCAGCGAATACAATACAAAAGACAACATTTTTATGAATTGAAAAAAATTTAATTTATTAATTATTTCTTCCTATGTTTATTATTTCTCCGAAGAAGTTCTTCGATTTGATTAAAATTAATCAAAATATTGACCTGACCAACAACGAAGGACTTAGGCGGACTTTTCGAAATCTGACTTTGCCGAAGGTGTCGCAAATTTTTCACTTTTTGATGTTTTCCAACGATTTTACCGAAGTGAAAATGTAGTAGAGCATCAGCAGAGTCGAAATTACGAAAAGAAATTATAAAAACTACATTGAAATTATCCCAAAATATTAAAAAAGTTGAAAAAAACGAACCGTAGTATTTGTGCCATTGTTAGTCAGTAATTTGTCGATGGCTTGAAAAAGCAGCGAAAACTGAAAGTACGCTCAGTTTTTTCATGCAGAACTTCAGTGTCCATAGTATACTACTCAATACTACTCGAATCCTCACTATTGTGAACGAAATTACGTATTTAGTGCAGAAGAGAATACTTGATTCATTCGAATCTGTAACCGGTTCTAGCTTCCCGAACTACTGGAAGCAATGAACCATGTTGATTCTGCTCGTTTAAGACACAGAGTGATCCTAGCAGCTTCATAAGGTAATAAGTGTTACTCCAAGAGTATACTTTCGTAGGGGTTTATTATTATCGAAGGTGTTTAACACCTCCATCTCATTTCAGCTGTGTTTATAAGCTTCTCGATGAACGTAATCAGTTGGTCAATGCAAACGCTTTCAACTCGAATTTTTTCTTCTATGTTTTGAATTTTTTTGAACAATTTGAATTAAACCTTTGCAAATTTGCTTTCGTGATTTTGACCTTACTAACGCTTCTACTGTTAATTTTTCAATTGAGCCAAATCGTCGGCGAATATGAAAAAGTGAAAAAATCGAGACCGTTGCGTTTTCAAAATTGAAATGTTCAGACACCGGAAAATTGTGGTACATCTACCACAAATAGTGAAAGCCCGCTATATTATGTTTTATTTAAAGTATTGTCCATAACTACCAGACATCTTCAGGCGTGTGAAGTTTATATCGTTGCGAATTGAACGGTCCCGAATGTTTTAACTTTTTGAATGTTTTATGGATTATTCGACTAAAAATTTTGAAAATTTCTTTCGCATATTTAAGTATTTTTCACTCTATAAGGTTTTCATGTCAGTTTAATCATCTATTTAAATAGAAATGGTGAAAAAGTATGACAGCATTGCGATTGGAACGATGCAAACTCTAGACACCTACTTGCCAGCATGAATTCGACATTCGAAACTTTTTCTTCTCATTTCTGGGCTTTTCGCGTTTCTTTTTCGCTACAATCTAAACACACAAAGTCGTATCCAAGATGGGGATGAATCGTTCCCGTGAAATTCTTCAAAATAAACGCGAATCCACTAAACAAACTTACCTTTCTTTTCAAGCATGCATCACGCCGCTCCTGTTGCTCCAATTCGCGCATCTCGTCCAACATCTTGGCATATTTCTCACGATTATCAGCGTCGAATGCCACTTGCAAATAATCGCGCCAATTGCGTGAATCAAACCCCCAATGGCATGTGCTGTTCTCCTTTTGCCGATGCACATGTCCTACAAATTTTTGCGGTGTAAACATCCCATTACACTCCAAACACATTATACACGCCGGATTCAAGTAAGTTGTATACAACTCGGGCGTGCAAATGCCCTCACACTTGCCAAAACATCGATGGTAGACTTTAAAGGAGATGGCACCTTTCGGAATGTCGATATTCGACGCACGCATTTCGGAACGGTGCAATAACGCGCTGCACAGCCGCTCGGCGTTAGTTCGCGTTATGAGACCACTGGCTTTGACGTCGTCCGGCAGGATCTTGGCCGCCTTGAATTCCATCAGTTGAGCCGGCGTGCATTGCGAGCAGAAAATTCGCAATTCGTCGAAAATGCGATTGATTTGATCGAGCGAGAAGTCGTTGAGGACATTGTTCAGAAATTGGGGGAGGCATAGACGCATTTCACCCCCGAGGAGGAAGCAGCCGATCGGCTTGCCCTCCAGCTCAGTCTGGTAGAGTTCACCGCGTCCTGGGTCGGGAGCGGTCAGGATGGGTTGGGGCAGTTCGGGTGGGCGCAACGGGATCGGGGGAGGATCGACAGCATCAATGGGCTCGGGGGAACTCAGTGGCTCTTTCTTTATTATTGTGCCGAGGGCAGAGGTGGTGGTTTGTGTGGGGAGCGATTGACCAGGACCTTGGAGGCTGTTTGTTGCACTGCTTTGGTACGTTTTTAGTACCGTGCGAATGTTAGGCGTTACGAATTCCGTCATTTTCCTTCTTGCTTCGGAGACGCGGAGTCCTGCCAACCTACGAAGAGCCCAATTCAAGGCTTATTGAATAGCTTGCTGCGATTTTTGGCAGTTGAATTCCTGTGACGAATTCTGGGAGTGCTTTCGATGGCACGATGAGGAGACTTCTCTGCTCGCGATCCGTGGCTTGTCCACGAGCACGATCCGACGGTCCTCGGACGGGAAATCAGGCTAATTTTAGACCAGTGGTTGAACGTGTGGAAAAACGTTCCCCTACGGAGCCAGCGCAGCTACACGGCCTCGTCGTCTAGATTCAAATACCGACCGAAATTAGAACAAGGTAAGGGCGCGCGCGACGCACATGAGCCCCACAACGGGCTCTCTGGGAACAGGATCGTGGTGTGGTGCCAAATCCACGCAAAATAGCGAATCTGCCAAGCGCAAGGCGAGCTACCGAAAATCTCCTCTAGCCGTTGGCTCCGGCGCACTAAGCTCGCACCTAGCCCCGAGGATTTCTGCACTCCAATGGCACTATTTTTGTAACGACTCACAGGCTTCCCAACACTTTTCGAATCTCAAGTATTTCACTTCTATTTTTTCTCGCACTTTTCACGCGCGGATCTCCTCGGCACCGATGACCGCCGTTTTCATAGTTGTCGCAAGGCGTGGAGGAATTTGCGAGCCGCTGCTAGCTTGGGGTCCCGGCCAGCGGATTCCCACGCGATTCAGATCCACTTCACCTGCAGCTGTTTTGCACAATTTCTACTCGTTAGCTATGCGAACCACAGATAGCGGAACTAGCGCAGATCTTAGCTCGGCCACTGGGGGAGCATCTTCCGGCATTCGCAGGGGATCGCGGGGGAACATTGTTGACATATTTTGATTTTTGCGCAACCACGATCGCGTGCAACTTCGGCCGCGGCTGTAATTCCTGTTCACGTGTTCCGACTCCTCACACTGGAGTTCCGCACGCCTGCCAAAGTGCGCGGCTCCTTCGACTTTGGCTCGAGAAATTGCACTCAAACGACAGATTGTGAGCCGATTAGCGTAAATGGGATGTCAACTCTACGAATTGCCCAGCGAGCGCTCGAAACAAGACACAAAGGCGAAACGCTTACGCAACACTGAAAACCACCCAACTCGACGTTTTCCGCGAAAAGCAAGGGGTGCACTGTACAACTTGAATTAGCGTAAAATTATTCGCATCCGTTTACGTTTCACTGCACACTTGGTGGCTTTTCACGGCACTTCACTAATGCAATGGAATAGAATCCCAAGGGCAGCATGCATTAACGAGTGGGTCCCACCGGAAGTGGCTGGTCCGTGGCGCGGGGAGACTACCCTTAGGACACAGTATCGACAAACTCAAATGTTAGACGGGGCTGACAGCTACCGGCGTTTGAGCTGTATAGGTCATTCACTTTGCATACTTTCGGAGCGCCCAAGAAGCCTAAAATCGCGTGTACGAGACAGCGGCGTCTAATCCTTTGCAAATTCACTGAAAGCAGCCGCGGCGCGGGCTTGTACCTATTTCTCGACAGAAAACTCAGATCCCTCGCCCATATCACACTTGAAAATGCATTTTGCGCTGCGTACACTTGAACTTGCCGTCTTCGTCGAATCAAACGACGCGCGCCTCTTATTTTGCCTCGTTCGTCGCGCAAATGCCACAAACACGATTTTCGCACTCAACAAGCAAAAGCACACAATTCGCACTGAGTTACTTCTTCCCTACATTCCCAGGCTGTTCTGCACGCTTCCACCAAATCCTCGCACGTCGAATTACTCTTTATTATTGCCCACTTCCCGTTCAATTTTTCCTACCGATTCATATCAAAACTTCCACGAATTCGGGGACGTCGCTTACACAGTGAAATTCTCGCAGAGCCGGGCATGAAAATGAGGAAAATCAAATCATCCAGGAGACGATTGAGCGTATGTGAAACAGTTGAAAAAGAAAGCCCGGAAAAAAATTCGCGACCGTCTGACAGACTTACAAACGACAAACGAACGCCAGACTAGACACAACGAACGAACTTGGGCACGAACGCTACGCCGACATCTCTCGCTGCGATTTGACGTCGTTGACGGCTTTGTCGCCGACATCGATTCTGAGACAAGCGAAAAGAAATCAAAACAGATTGTGCGTATCTCGCTCTCCCATATGCTAGACACGTAGCAATTGTGCTCTTCGAAATGAGTAGATTTGCGACAATTGCAATTGGACGTATGTCGGTTGTAAACTATGCAACGAGATGGAGGTACTCATTGTGATTGGTTCAAGGCAGCTTTCTCACTCTTTACAACTGTCAAACAATGAGAAATGTCATTGCAGTTGAAATTATAAAAATTCATTTGGTTTAACTGGGCTATTCATGGAATATGTTCGGTTTGGAATAAAATCAGCAGGAAAATTACAAATAACTTAAATGATGAAGAAAATCAGAATTTTTCAAAACAAACCCGATTGTGCTAGATCATCTGTCACAGTGTTGAACACTGAATTGATACTTTGTGTGGATGGGTTAAATGCATCAATAATTATATTATTAAAATATAAAAAGTAATTTTTCAAATCCGTGCTCCGAGCGTGAGTAAACGTCCTTTTGACTAAATAAAAAAAATTAATTATTAGATTAGAATATATCGCAGCAAAATAATAACTTAATCACGCCTTTTTCTCGACATTTTTCAAATCGGTGGGAATTTATCAATTCGAAATTACATATTTGGAATAGGTACCATAAATACTTGAGCAATCTGTAACCAAACACTATCATTTCTCAACACCATAAGCTGTAATTTTAAGAAACAAGGAATAAAAATTGAACAGTGGATTGAATTACTCTATACATTCTCTCTACATCCATTACTAAATGAAAATTGTATCAGTAGAAATTGATCCTTAACATGAGAGCTTATAACATACTTACAAGTTCTTTGAGAACGAATCAAATGAATTCAAACGAGAAACAATCGACTTAAAAATGCGAAATAATTATATGCGAATGAAAAAAAAAATGAATGAGAGCTTCATTGATCACTAAAAATTAACTGAACTTCCTGCAAGAGTCTACCAAGAAACATGTGATTTTTGCCATGGTCCAGATTGAATAATCGGCTTTATCGCCACCAAATCATCGGAACCGAGATGATTTTATGAGTGCATGGACAGCCGATCATAAAATTGACTTCTAAAAACCGGCTAGTTATCAATTTAGTTATTATGTGCAGAGTCATTTTTATACCGATTTATTATTTTACTATAAGAACTGTTTTTAGTGAATGATAGCTACAAACTTTACCACACACCTTTATCTTACCAATCACCCGCCATGAAGTCTAGTGATTGCACGGAATCAATTGGCCGAAAAGATTGTAGGTTTAAACTCAGACTTTCAATCCTGGCTCCTAAAATGCTAACAAAATAGTTGACGTCGTAAAACACGGGTTTGTTTTGGAATAAACCGAAGAGTGAACTTTGCTAGTGTAATTAATAAGATTAAAAACCCCATATGATGGATTTGTTATGATCTTGTTTTCAAACAAGACACGTTCGGTGACCAACTAGCGTCAGACAAGACACATTAACCCTTTGTGGACGAGGGTTGGCAAATAGCCGCCCAAGCCTTTTTCCCAAGGCTTTCCCGCCCAAGGACGTCCTTAAGGACGACAGATGTACGCCAGCCGCAGTGTGAGAATTGGGCGGCTATATGCCGACACTCGTCCGCAAAGGGTTAAAAGGACTTGGGCACAAACGCTACGCCGACATTTCTCGCTACGGTTTGATGAAACTGCCTTCGAAATTGCAACAATATGAGAACTCGTACTGGAAAATTACACAGAATTTATTAAATAAACGACTTTAACGAACAACTAATCTGGAATTTAAATTGTAATAAAATTTACAAATTTGATTAAAACATTAAATAAAATTTGAAATAAAATTAACAACAACTTTGTTTCCTGTATTTGTATATGCTAGACTTTATTCATTTGTGGGACATTTCTTTATTCATTTGTTTTTTAAACATTCAGGAATGCCGAAGCAGTAGTACATGAAAAAGTAAAGATTTCATTCCAGAATAAGGCATTTTTCTTTGCTTAACACAATAAAATGAACAGAACATTGCCTATTAGGCTGTCCGAGCCAAACCAGCGACAGATGGCTAAGAATTCTAACGCTACAGATTGGAAAACATGACGACCACAAAACTGGGATTACTCCTTGGTTTCTGTAGGATGACGGCATGGCCCATCTTTTAACAATAGCACAATACGTTAGGAGCTAAGGCCTCGGGCTATCCTTTTCTATAACTAAAAAATATCAGATATAATATACTTCAAATATAAAATTAATTTTAAAGAAGAATTTTCTCAGACAAAAATAGATTTCGTATTTCAGTCTAGCAAAAATTGTGTGGATATCTTCCACAAACAAAGCGATTCTGCATCTGCGTAACGTGGAAAAGTCTGCAGTGAAAACGTTGTATATAATTCGGAAGTGTAAGCGATGCCTAAGAACTCCGGCGATGATTATTCATTGAGCCGAAAGATTTTTTCCAATTTCGACAAGGAAAATTCTGTCTTCAATGAATGTAGCTTAAGGTGCGTATGCATATGAGGTTTGAGATTCTATACGTTAGTTTGGTTGACGCATCAATTGATTATCTACGCTTGTACTTGTAGGAAAGGTGTAAGGATGCAACGAAAAAGGCATCTCGTGAATTTTCCCATCAGTCAGGCTTCATATTATAACACATCAAAGATAGGTAGACGCTGCAAGCAAGAAATTTTGCGAAGCTTTTCAAGAACATTTTAGTTTTTTGCTCCGTGGGATTGAGAGAAATCATTCAAGATAAGCCGCCACCGTATGATAAAGCACTCGGTTTTCCGTTTTATGTGAAGTACTAGACATGTGAATCAGGCGATCAACGATAAGCGACTAGTACTGGTTAATAGGAAGAGAATCGTATTCTAAAAGGAGAACATCAAGACGCGAGTATAGAACGTTAGAATCTCCGGGAGTTTCCATCGTAAGTTTTCATACATCCTCCATATAGCAAATACATTGGGTCTATTGATTGCCACTTGTTTTCTAGCCAATGTCAATCCCTTAACCACTCACATATTACTTTAAAAAAATTGTGCAAAATGGTTATTGGCGTTCGTTGCGAGTAGGATGAAGATATTATGGGAAAGGAAGACAATAGGGGAATGGGGGAAGCTGTCATCGTAAGGTGATACATATGATAGAAAAATAATGACTGTTTCGGATCTGAAGTTCCCCAGATTATTATAAATATGTTAAAATCAACCATCAAAACTTTGTTAAAGTTTAGTTTGTAATAAACAATTAAATGAAAAATTGTTTTGTAAATGTAAATGTGTAATGTAAATGATAATGTAAACGATAAAACTTTTTGATAGTTTGAACGATCAAATCGTCGTTTTTAACGTCTCACATTTATTTCAAAAAGCATTTGTTTTTTAAATTTTTGCCAGCAGTGTCTGATCGATAGCTGTCAGCTGCTCACATCTGTCTAACTTCACTGTTGTTTACAACAGTGGTCCATTTGAATTTCATAGTTGTTTCGGCCATTCCCTCTTGTGTCATTTGCGCGCGCTTTTCTTTCTCGAAGTTAAGGTTTCCAATTTGTGACTTAAAATTATTCGAGTGATCCGCAAAAATGGATCTTTCCGAATCAGTTGTCACTTGTGCAGTGAATATTGAATGGCAAACCTCCACCGGTACGACCGGACGTAAATTAACGTACAAAACTGCTACGCTGCGCCTGATTCGAAATGATGTTCGTGAAATTTACGTGGAAATCTCTCCGGAGAAAACGAAACCAACCAAACTAAAGCTAAAGGATGTAATTGTTCACAAGAAGTTTATGACGGAAGGTAAGGCGAGCATCAAGTTCAACGCAGAGAAATGCATTATGTTCTTGTCGAACGCTCCGCCCGGACCGTTGGTGACATTCCTTCGCACCCTTGTGATAAAGTTGAGCGGACACGCTGGCGAGAACGAAGCCCAAGTACAGAAAAATCTTCGAGCTCATTTGCTGTCTGGCAAGCCGAGCAATTTCGAAGATATAAGTCCGGTGACCACAGCGGAAATGATAATGGCCAGAAAGGCTGCAGGATTGGTGAAGAAAGGGACAATAACGACACCATCTCCGCCACAAGCAAAGAAACGAAAGTTCGAAGAGCTGAAATCGGGAGCTAAGTTGCCGCTGGCGAAGAAACTTTTAACTGAATCAGCGGTCATAGTCGAGGAGGACATTAAATTGAATGAGGAACAAAATACAGTCCTGCAGACTTGTTTGATGGGCAAAAATGTGTTCTTCACGGGTTCGGCGGGAACAGGGAAGAGTCTTCTGCTGAAGAAAATCATTTCTGCGCTGCCTCCTGACGGCACCATTGCAACTGCATCAACGGGTGTGGCAGCGTGTTTGATCGGTATGTGGTGATAATAGCCTTTAAATTGTTTTTAAATTGCTGCTCTCATTATGGCTCGGAAAATGAATTTCTGTTTGTTTGTTGTCATAGGTGGAACAACCTTGCACAACTTTGCTGGAATCGGAGGTGGCGATGCAGGCCTGGCGCGTTGCATTGAAATGGCCTCCAGGCCTAGTTCGGCTCAAGTTTGGAGAAAGTGTAAGCGGTTAATTATCGATGAAATTTCTATGGTGGATTCAAAATACTTTGATGTAAGTTCTAATGCTCCTTTGTTACACTCGAGAGGTTTTCAAATATGGCTCATTATATCTCTTTCTTTAGAAAATCGAGGCAGTAGCCCGTCACGTGCGCAAGAACGATAAACCCTTTGGTGGTATACAGTTGATATTGTGCGGGGATTTCTTCCAACTACCGCCCGTTGTGAAGCGTGAAGATTTCAATGGTACGCCGCCGCCAAATCGTTTCTGTTTCCAGGCCGAATCATGGGAAAAATGCGTGCAGGTGGTCTTCGAACTGAAGCAAGTCCATCGTCAAACTGATGCGGAATTCGTAAGGATCCTCAATCACATACGAATAGGTCACATTACGGACGAAATCGCTGACAGACTCCTGGTTACATCGAAGCAAAAAATCGAGGCGAATGGCATCTTAGCCACTCAATTGTGCTCTCACACGAACGATGCGAACGCTATCAATGAATCCAAGCTGGAGAATTTGCCGGGCGATAAAGTTCTATTCAAGGCTGACGACAGCGATCCGGGCATGTCAAAACAATTGGACAATCAGCTGCAAGTCCCGGGTGAACTGACGCTCAAGATTGGAGCGCAAGTGATGCTGCTGCGGAACATCAATGTTTCCGCGGGTCTTGTGAATGGAGCGCGTGGCATTGTGACTCAATTCAAGCAAGGATTGCCTGTGATTAAATTTAAGAGCAATAACGAGTACATTTGTAAGCCGGAGAAATTTATGATTCGTACACCAACCGGTGGCCTTATTGTACGCAAGCAAGTTCCATTGAAGCTCGCCTGGGCGTTTTCTATTCACAAATCTCAAGGACTGACGTTGGATTGTGTTGAAATGTCTCTATCAAAAGTGTTCGAAGCGGGCCAGGCGTATGTGGCGCTCAGTCGAGCAAAGAGTTTGGACAGTATTCGCGTGTTGGATTTCGACAAAAAACAAGTTTGGGCCAACGCAGACGTGCTGAAATTTTATAAATTGTTTAGACGACGCATTCATGATATGACTATGATTCCATTGGGGGAGAAAAATAGGAACATTAGCAATAAGGATGGTGGAAAATTGGCTAAACTGAAGAAAAGTCTGATGAATAAACCATTAGTATCGATTTGTTAACGACAACTAGTTTAGGCAGCAGTAGTTTGAATCAATAATTAGTATTTTATTTAGAGCGTATTTAGGATTGAATGACAAAAATTTATTTTACGAATACCATAAAGACTTTAACAATTAGACAATAAATAACTATATACAATGATATATAAACAATCAAAAAATTGCCCGTTAGATATATACGAAATAAAGACTTCCTATTTTTCTATATTTTCATGAATTTCGTTTGGATTGTACTCAAAAGGTTACAAAATTTTCATGACGAAAAAAATGAAGTGAAAAAATTTTAAGAGTTGAATATTGCGAAAATGAAGAGGAAAGCGACATAGTTACGAACATGAAAAGAAAAAATCCTATGAGCAAATACCAGAAGCTACGGCAAGGAACAATTCGACGCCACATGTAGTGATCAATCGTTCCAGCGACCATGATGTAGAAATTAAACCACAAAATGGAAGCTCTTGCAAACTCATGGATATAAACGAGCTGAAAATTACGGCTTTAGTGCAGCGAAACCCTTTTCTAAATGCTCCAAAAAAAGTCACTGAGTAGCGAGATATACTGGAATTAGCGGTGTCCGTGGACACTGTTCGAGGAACCATAATGAGCGCCTACTTTTATTCTCGAACTGCTCGAAAGCAGCCCTTGGTAGCAAATCCTGTAGAAAAAAAAGAGCTCGGTGAAGCAAATTAACACTAACATAAGAAGAATGAGTTTTGAGAGAACGATAGTTCTATCGATGAGTCAAAACTTAAGATATTTAGCCCGGATGCACAGTTCACGGTATAGAGAAGAAATTTGAAGACTTTAACCATAAACAAACACGGATGATAGTAAAGCATGTTGGTAGAATAGTATTGTAGGCGATTGTATGTCGACTAATCATAATTGAAGAAATAATCAACAAAGACCTGTCTTTAAATATAATTTCAAATCAAACTGCCGACATTGAAGCTACTACTTCCAAAAGGACAATGACCCTAAGCCCACGGTTTTCGATGACATTGCTTGTTAATTACGAATTGATAATTCGTAGAATGGAATATTCGAGTAATATGCGCAAAAATATTCAGCGTTTTACGATCTACCTTGTGAAAAAAGAACTCGTTCTAAAACCTTAGAAAAGTTGTACTAACCTTAAAAGCAGTATGTGCCGTTACGCCGTCGCAACATTTAGTAATTGGGTTCATCGCAAGGACGTCACATCTCAGTTAACATCCAGCGCGTGACGATCAACGTTATTTCACAAGTATTGACGTATATTCAAATTCAGGCAGTGTTATGCATCTTTTATTTTGGAAAATCAGGCATTATTTAATATCGTGACTGTTTTCTTGAATTATCGTGCGTAAGTAATGTTTGTTAAACCTTTAAACCAAACCTTTTTTGAAACCTTTGAACAAAAAAAAAAAAAAAAACAAGATAAAATATGATTGAAGTATACCAAAATGTGTCGTTTTCCCTTAAATTTCACTTTTACATTTTTAAAAGTAAATTGTAAACAATCCAATTTAATGCGTTCTTGTTGCGAACGTTCATTGCTGCAATCATTAGTGAAAACTGGATGGATGAAAAAACATTTGGATCATCTTGAATTTAACCTTGTTTTTTTTCGAAAATGTCCTATTGTCAAAATGTTTTACTCAAGAATGGTGGTAATTCTTCGACCGTTTTATCGTATGCTTCCTCATCATTGTCGGCAGACTCCGATGATTCCATTCAGAACAACACATATGCCCCAAACATAATTAATAATGATGGGAGCGACAATGACGGAGAAATACTTATCAAGCTCCATGACAATAACGTATAATTCATTTCCATTAAGCACTGCATCAATTAATGAAAGTTTCTGTAGTGTGGTTAATGATGCAGTGCTTGTTATCACTTGGAAATTTTCGGCTCTAATGTCGGCTCGGAGGAAGCTGTTGGTAATTCAAGGTTGTTGTAAAATAATGCTAATACCAGCAGCTCGTTTTCAAGTATACAAAATACGTTACTTTTTTCATATCCTACAAGAAAATGAAGAAAACGGAAGGTTTATTCAGATTATGAAGGAACAAATCTTGTATAAAAAATAGAATCGGAATGGAGTGTCGAACGTACACAACGAACAAACAAATTCGAGTGGACTTTGAAGTTGAAACTTCCAAACGTACTTTGAAATGCCATCTGAAATTTAATGAAGATTAAAGCAAGCAGATTTCCGTTTCAATTTGGTAGCTAGGCCACGTTGAGAACCAGAGGCCGTGTATTACGAATGACATGCAAGCTATAGAGCCGCCATGTCCCTGCGTCAGCAGTATCGGCACTAAGTTTCAATGATAAGAAAATAATTCCTATTCCTTCATGAAGGAAACCGATCAAATTCCTATTTGTCAGGTTTTCTTTAAATACAATCAAGGCATTAAAAATCCCCAATGCACAACGTGTTGAAAAAACAACTTAAGCTTCAATTTCAGAAGTTTTTGGTAGATCAATTTTTCCATTTTCACTTACTATTTATAAGTGATTTATACCCTTGCTAAGCTAACTCAGCGAAGAATCATGGGCGCGGAAGTTCTGATCAAATGTTTCGAGTACCTCGATAGTGAGTGAGCCTGTGAGTTGGCACTTGATGAGAAGCGGCAGGGACGCGTGTTCGAAACCAGTTTGAGCTCTTTCCACAATTCTTTATAGACTTAAGCTTGCTAGTCATGTGTTGGAGCCTGACCAGAGGGAAATTACACTGCAGTCACTACGTACAGACCCCAAGAATCAAATATGGTATCAAAAAATTCATTAACACAATCCCCGAAATAGAAAGTGCAGAAAAAACGAAACACTACATTGAAAGCAGAAAATCTATTGAATTTTCCATTAGCCGGAGGTTGGCCACATGAAAACAATACAATACATGCACAGAACAGAAACAATATTTGATGGGTTACATCTAATCCTACGTTGTATGAGCGAGAAGTTTTTTTCACGTTGTATGCCGAAGATTAAAGAAAAGTATGAACCCCATTACCTTGAGAAGAATTTGTCAAGGGATGAAAAAGAAAAAGTTAAATCAACTTATTTGTAGTTTTTTGTTTGAATTGCATGCTTTGATAACTGTTCAGTTACCCAGAGGTCAAGTGTTGGCATTTAATTTGAAATCCAAATCACTACGCACTGTTCCTTACTCCCCGTAAGTATGTTAACTAATAAGAACAGGAACACTCCGATCTTTGCTTGCGGAGCGCAACAGATCGTTTTTTTATTAATACAACGAATTCTAGGACACACAATGTTGTCATCAGTCCATTAAACGCGGTATCACGCGTATATGAGAATGGGAAACGATGGAATATCGTTCTGTAGTAGGTACAACTGTTCTGTAGTATGCATGAACAATGTATTACTTCCACCATCGACTGCGCTGCGTCAGAAAATAATACTAGAAATGTATACACGCTAATATTCAAGTTTTCCTTTATTTATGAACACTTGCACGATGCTCCTTTTGCTTATTCAAAAGGCCAATTCATGTTACACCATTATGCCTACGAACACGTTCACTAATTCGTTTCATCCTACATTCAATGTTCGGCTGATTCTTCTTGAGTTTTCATGCCTGATCCGATTGGACCGTGACGCCTCTCCCAAATCATTCGATGTTTTTGTTTCATGTAAGCAGTCTTTGCATCGCCATACGCGCCTAGATCACCATCTGCAATTGCACAAAACAGTCCAATTAAGCCAAATCTAACTCGTCCATTGAAACTTACATTTAATAAACCAATTAGTTGCAGCATTTTCATATGCTTCCTTCAATGGAGTACATTTTGCAACATGATCGGGTGTCTCGTACATGACACAATCCTCGAAACGTTGTCGCATAATACTCAAGATTTCACTGTCCACCATTCGATCACGACGGAATTGTTGATTAGCTTCGAATTTACACACCGCATCGTCGGTATAGCATTCGTCAACGGTTGGTACGCGACGAAGCTTTTGATGATACCACGGATATTTCTTCTGGTTGGGCTCGACGATGCTCTCTATGTACAAACAAAAACATTGAATGTTCTAAGTCGTTAAGGTTATGTTATTTTATTATATAATCAATTGTTTGCAGAGTTATGGAGTGGAAGTCGTGGAAGGATGTCAAAGCTTATGCACAATAAATTTAATATGTCCTTATATCAGATCAGAAAAACAATTTTTACCTCGGAACCACGTCACAGGACCATCGACCATACTATACAAGGCCCTTGAAAATCGCTCGAGCGGCGACCTCCCATCAGCTTCAGGCATTCTGGTAACTACGGAAGAAAATTCAACAGATTTTCAACTAAGATCCTGCATTTAAATTCAAACATTAAAAGAATAATTACTGTGATATTATCCGGGAATCGTCAGGAAAATTGAACTCAAGGCGGCAGAGACAGACGTTGTCAGAGTTGACATTTACTGCCAGCTGTGTCAGATACGAGAAGGTTTGGAGCACTGCTCGGACGTTTAGACTATTTGGACTCACAATCCTAGACAGAAACACAAAACTAGTTACGAAAATCTCTGTTGGCGCCACAGGCGGTAAAGGTAATTCTCCTTATTTCATGAATTTTACTTGAAATCGGTTTCGTCACTCTTTGAGGTTCATGAGGGTGAGGGATTGTTTTTCTGGTTAAAATTACTATAAATTAGAGAAACACCGTGCAAAATCGCATACATGATACTAAAATCACAAGTTTTTAATACAACAAGATCATACAAAAGCTGGAACCATCGTCGAACCGCGTATAATCGTTTATGGAATTTCATATGCAGTGAGAACCCTTTTTCAAATTTTTAGGAAAAGAGAGGAAAAGTAAATATTCATTTTAACTTTAGCGCTACACAATTTTCTACGCAATTACCCAACTTCTTCAGGGGTCTTCTTTCATAGTTGTGATATCTTGCTACTGACAGGATCCTTTCTAAGCAAAGTGAACCTCTTTCCGATTTTGTTGATAAATTTTATGCCCCTGGAAGTTATATATATATATTCTCTTTGTATCCTGTCTGAATTATGATGAATATTCGTTTCTCTACATGGAATGGAGTCAAGACAACGAGTAAACAGTGTCATGGATTTTCATCAACGATTTTCAAAAGATCGACTCTTTATTTTTAATTTCCTTTATTTTATTTTTTTGTTACATGTTCAACGTTCAAAATCACACAGCATTTGAATTTATTGACCATACCATATCATTCTGTACGAAAGGAACTTCCTTCTATTAACTCATTGAATTGTTCAATTCTCCTTGTGATCTGATTAGAAGTAAAGATAATACACTATAGGCCCGAACTATTAAGACGGTTACTTCCCAATTCTATAAGTCAAGAGCGGTATTGTTAGGATTTCGACACCAAAATAGTGGGTATAAAGTTATGCGCATTAAGTTTAGAACATGAGTTCATAAGAGACATTGAACAAACACGGAAGCCTTTCAGTTTGAAAATGTAATGTATGATGTAAATTTAACAATACTATTATAAACCTTGCATTTTAAATGACATTCTATCGTTCTAAAAATACATTCAAATGCATTTATACAATAGCTAGCTAATTACGTGGTCGAGGGTCGAGCGGACGAAAAAAATAAAAATTTCCACCGGAAATAAGAACAACTGTATTAAATTTAGCTTTCTTTATTTTAACACCGATTACTAGTATTGTACCTTAGGGCTACGCGACAACTGAGAGAGAGGTTACTCATTATAGCAAATTTATAGTTTCGTAATTGCTGACACCTGCGTCTGGCTTCTTAGCATTTCCTAGAAACGATTCTAATGTTTTCCAGCCGGTGTCAGTTTCACCTGAATCTGCATCTTGCAAATTAACTGCAGGTGCATGGAAATGTTTTTTATATATGGAATATGGTGTATCATATGTAACTAGCTTTATTTTTTTGAGGGAATAAAAAAGTCTACTGCGGACTTACTCAATAATTTTTTGACGGGCCCACTAGAAAACATGATTCCATGTTCGCAAGAGACATCATCAACAAAATGGTTACAACTGAATTTGCGTGTTAATCACACTACCATGGAACAGATGAAGTTAGTCGCGAAAAATTAATTTTATAATCAGCTGAACCGAATATTTACTGAATTGTCCTAACACATGTGCTGAAAAGTCCCGGGTCTAACAAAGAAAACATGTTTCTGTTGGTTGTTTTATTCATTTATATCATCTCGATCAAGAGCAACACAATAATTCCAACACCGCTCTAATATCTCAATACCACTTTCGTAAAACGATTTATCTTTTACCTCGAAATAGGTCTTAGTTGCACTGACAACCTCTTCATTCGAGCGACATTTCCGACTGACAAGTATAAGAATTTTTTTTCTAAGACTGCGAGCAAACAGTAGTCACTAGCAGCTAAATCTGTAGAACACGTTGGATGCGGAAGCAACTCGAACTTCGATAAGACCGTTTTGCCATTGTTTTGATTGACTCATAACACAGTGCGTGGTCTTGTTGAAAGAAAATTTTCTTCTTTACCATATGCACTCTTTTTTTGCAGTGTCCGCCTTTAAACGTTCCAACAACGCTCTATATGATTTTCACCGTTGATGATTTTTCCCTATTCTACCACATGCATCACAAAAACCGTGTCCGAAAACGGCTGTTTGTTGTGCTTTCGGGCGCTTTGAATGAGGTTCGCCAATAGCTGTTCACTGAGATGAAGTGATGGCACCATGTTTCAATCATTGCCAGTTATCGATGCCAAAACTCCGGTTTGTTACGTTTAAACATGGCCAAACACTGCTCAGAATCATTGACACGTTGTTGTTTTATATCAACAATGAGGAAACGCGGTACCAGCTTTGAACAGAGCTTTCTTATGGAGAAATGTTCATGCAATATGAAGCCAGCAGGGCCTATAGATATCTTCACAATGTCAGCTAACTCATGCAACGTCACTTTCCGATCATTCAAATCAATTTTGTGTTTTTTTTTTCAAATTTTCTGGTCTTACTGCTTCATTTGAACGTCCAATGCATCATCGGTGTCGCTACGACCGCTTTTGAAGTAAAAAAAGCTAAGGTTTTATTGTTGTTTCTGATAGAGTGCAGCCGCCATAACACTTTTTAAGATATTGCTTCACTTGAAGGATATTTTTTCTCCATCAAAAACCTGTGCAAACTTAAAACACGAAATTTTTGCTAATTAATTGATTTAAAAATAACAAAATCAGCGTCACTTCTAGCAAAAAACTCACAAACTGATTAATGAAATGCAAAGGAATTTTAACTGCTGCCTTCCACAGTTTAGTGCTAACTGAAATAGGTTAAATACAATCAAGAAATATTACTGTTAGTTTTTTCTTTATTAGGGAGCTTTTGGATTCAATCGAGCAGCTTCCATTAACATAAATTCTTTAAATTCTAGAAGTTTTTGGTCATCCTACTACTTCCTGGCTCCCTTTGTACTTTGGTTCCCACTATAAAAATACTTGTTAAAGGTCCCTCATCCCTAGATTTGAACTTGGAATTGGCATTAGCGACGAAGTAATAAATAAATAATAATGCCTGATTTTCATCAGAAAATCTTAAAAACAAGTTTAATCATTTTGATTAACATCACGCCTACAATAGTTTCTATTTTAATAAAATCAACATAATTCAAAAAGCGAAAAATAATGATAGTGTTTTTTAAGTCTCTCCAACCAGAATAGTTCCTGTTTTTCTGGACAAAGTTATGAACAAATTGGACGTAAGTGACCAAAACAGTAAAAATATGAAACATGTTATACATTGACAAAAATGTTATTAATATCCAGTATAGCCTCCTTTGTATCAACCTACCTTCGTCCTTTTCTTTTACTTTTGTTCCATAGTTGAAATTAACTTTTGGCAAGTTTCCATCACGTCAGATTTTTCACATTATTCTGTCAAATTTAAATCCGGGGATAGACTATAATATCTAAGAATATAAATTTTGTTGTCATCAAACTATTTCTTAATCAACTTTCAAGTATGCTTTGGGTCGTTATCTTACTGCAGGACCTACTTCAAAAGAAAATGCAGCAAATGGCAGCATAATATTTTCAAGGATATCCCGATATCCATCGGCTGTCATGGTATCTAATATTCGGTATATTTGATTGACTCCTTGCCAAGAAAATCTTCTCCAAGCTATATTGTTTCCGCCTATAGGCTTCACAGTTTTTTTTTGGGAAGCACACATGGAACTTTTTACCTTTGGTGCGACGAACACTTCTAGCGATATTATTACCTGATAAATTTATTTTGTTTTCATATCTGAACAGTAGGATGCGTCATTTTTTCTCCCCAGCCGAACCTGACCATTGTCGTCGATCTCTAATGAATTGCAGTCTCATGCGCAGGTTTTCAATACGAAGCAGTGACATTTTCATAGCGATATGCCTAGTTGAATCAGCATCTTCTAGTCACTTACTAACTGTACATGCATTTATCACACTTCCAATTTCTGCAAGAATCGAAAGGATCATTTTTGGCTAACATGACAATACGATGATCGATCATAAATGTATTTCTATTACCGCTAGTTACCGGCCCTCCTCAAGTTTTTAAAGCATACTGAACATAGGGAACGATTCATCACGTTGGTAGCCCCATGTCTTGCCTGTTTCCGAAGCCTCAGTACAAACCTACGCTAAACGAAGCCAAATTTGTTTTTTATAATTATGAAAGTATCACCAACAACGTACTTTTCATTTAATCTACTAAAAGTTATTCGCAATTAATAACAATAAGAACATCTGCATTGGCAGTACACTCATATTAAGTTTGTCATCATCAATTTGTCTACTATTATTTTCAAAGGCTGAACCGAAAATGACAATACAAGTATGCAACCGGAAATTTTTTTACTGTAACAATTTTTTTTCATTAGGGTTACCAGGATGAGTAATTTTCGTTAGGGGTTTAAAGTCAATATATGGTAGGGTTGGCATGAAAAAATGAACTTTTTTACGGAGATGCAAAAAGTTTATTTATTATATTGTCTAGGTGTTACTTTTGGTAACACCTAGGTAAACGTACCTAAAAGTAACGACTAGGTGTCTATACTTTTGGGACAAACTTCGTGAAATCAAATAAAAAACAAAAACAACAATTTATTGAACTTGCGAAACAATTCTAGTACTGTGGGCTAAGTAAGTTAAATTTAATTATTAGATTTTTCAATTAATTATATTTTTAACTAATTGTTTTTTTATTATAAATTATAGTCCTATAGACTATAATGTTTTTCATATGAAAAGGAATATCATTGACTTGCTACCACAAGACATTTTTCTATGGGAATAATAATCTGAAAGGGAATGTGGAAGGTTATGACTAAAATTCCTGCGAGAACAGGAGAACAGGATGGTAGGTCAAGGAAAGGGTCCCTTAAGCCTGAAATGATAATTGCAGGCGTATCACTTAAGTATGAATCTGTCCTTTAAGGTATGTTAGACCCATGTTATTCTGAAACCGAAGAAACAGGATAAGCCGATTTGGTCAGAATCATAGATGATGGCGATTCTTATCTCCTTTTTGTATACTGTTTTGATCGAGGTCTTAGTTTGTCTGTCTACGAGCGTCAGTTTCGAGAGATTCCCAGTGATTTTCCGGAATTTAATCTAGCTACGACATCGGTTAGGGGAAGTTAAGGATCTAACCATGAGTTCGGGATTCAGTTAATTAAATTTATAATGGTCGGTGGTGAATTTATAAACATAAATTGTGGTGAAACCGCTAGTTGTTGGACTAATCGATTTTGAGATTGAGAATGCAATTAGGTGCTTAGGCTAGTAAAAAGGAATCGCCTTGTTATTCAATGCTGATTGTTACTAATTGCTAATGCTAGAAGTTCTTTTTATTACGACGATGCTCAGCAGAAGCCTCAGTGCAGTGATTAAATATTCCAGACGTTCACTTGAGTCCTAGGTACTAGTGAAGGCTATTTCAAACTCCTCAGCTGGGACTACAAAACGAGGTGGGCAGTAAGCTGACGCTTAAAAGCTCTTCAGTGTGTTGTACAGTTCTGGATTTTGCCGGTCTCAAGTGTCCTTATTTATACGTTCGTCGTTTACGCAAGCAGGTAGGTGTCCTTTTATGCAAGTTAGAAAAAGTTAGTGGTTTTTTTATTTGGAGGGAGTTTAATGATTTGGTCCCGTGCTTCTTTGTCTGTTGTTGTCGTTTCGTATTTTATTTTTGATTTTGGTGAAGCAGTTTTAGCGACTCGAAGATTATATCCGAATGAGTCCTTGTTTGTTCGTTTCTGATTCATCAGTTGAACGTTTCTTGTTTGTATGTTTCCATGTTTTCTTGTGCGCTTAACCGTCGTCCTTTATTTTGTATGTGTATTCAGGGCCGTCTTAAACTAGGCTGGGGCCCTGGGGCACACAAGAATTTGGGGCCCTTTTGGAAAGTAAAAAAGCGAATTATAATAACATTTTTTTACTAATAAGTATGAGTATGACCATTTATTATAGGTAATAAAAAATATAGTATGATATAATATGTCATTAATGATATTGGAATGCTGCTGGTTTTTTGGTGACGATTACGATAACGGTTTCTTTCGGGATTTCTGTTGAGCGAAATCTTCTATTATATCCTTAAAGTCAATTTTTTGAAGGATATCACTTTCTATGCACATAATTGACAAATTACTTAGTAGTTCTTGTAACATTGTTGTTCGCAATTCATTTTTTATTCTCTTAAGCTGCGAAAATGACCGCTCTCCACTACAATTGGTAACCATTAGGCAAAGGAATATTCTTGTAGCAATTTCTACGTTTGGGAAAGTTTCTTCCAATTTATCTGATTTTATTAGGTTATGTAAGGTTGAGATATTTAAATCCACTGATTGCTTTGCTATGTTTTTTTAAATATTGGCTTAAATGAAAACATTCTGTTTTGAGCTCATCTGCATTAATGTCTTCATGATGAAATTCTGCAAATTCTTTGCATTTTTTGGTCAACTCATCAGATTCGATTGTTGTTAACTGACAAAGAAAACTAAATCGACTATCAATTTCTTGGTATGCTGCCGAACGTTTTTTTAAATGCGTATTTAATGTGTCAATTATGGTGCAGTCTCTGATGATCCTTCAAAAAAAGTGATGCGTGTGCTGCGAAATTTTTTTCTTTCAAATGTATCTTTGTAGTCAGCATATGGATTTTTTTCTTTAGCAGCCGTTTCGTACTGATTAAAATTATTGCGTGCGGTATTGACATAACTGATTAGAGATTCGTAGAGTTTCGTTACAACGTCCATGGTCATAGTGCTATTCTGTAAACTTAGACTTGTTTTATTCATAACTCCCAAAAGATCATTCTATATTTCCGTTAGAAGAGCTGTCTCGAATTTTCCCATTTTTTTTACTAGGGTTTGGGCTTCCTTTCTAGTGTCTCCTGGTTGATTGATGTCACTCGCGATAGAAGAGAATGCTTCAGAAATATTTAAATTACCATTTTGCAAAGCATTAACAGCATTAGCGCGTGCAGACCACCTAGTTTCCGAAAGAGACTTCAGGACTCCATTTGCACCTAAATGATCTGTCAAAATTTTCCATCGTTTTGTCGAAGCCGAGAAAAAATTGAACAATTTTGGTACAAGTTGAAAAAATGTTACTGCTTCAGTAACACACTCAACAGCCTGAACACCCACTAAATTTAGCGAATGTGCTGCACATGGAACGTAAATCGCAAATTCGCAAACTTCTTTTATTTTTGACTGAACACCAGAGTACTTTCCAGACATATTTGATTCATTCTCGTAGCTCTGTCCGCGACAATCTTTTATAGGAATATCAAGGCTTTCAAAAAAGTTTAAAATAGTATCTGCTATATGTTGCGCATTATGTTCATCCATAGGCAAAAGTTGCAAAAATCTCTCAATAGGCTGTCCGTCTTTTACGTATCTAACTATGAAAGTCAGTTGGTCAACGTGGGACAGATCGGGCGTAGAATCGACGCTAATAGAGTAGTACTTTGCTGATTTAAGTTCTTTGACAATGGTTTTCAAAACTTGCTGTCCCATTAAATGAATAAATTTATTACAAATATTTGCCGATAAATATGATGTACTTCCTTTTCCACAATTTCCGTAGTTTTGTATGTGATCAGCAAGAAAAGGATCAAATTCACTAATCAGTTCTAAGCATCCCAAATAATTCCCATTATTTTGCGATTCTAATGCCTCATTATCACCACGAAAAGCAAGACCTCTTGAAGCCAAACATTTCACGACTGCAACAATTCTCCTGAGCACATTCTTCCAATAGTTAATTTCTGTATTATATTGGGACAGCAACTCAGTATCAATTCGTCCAGTAGTTTTCATTCTTGCAACATAATTCATCATAAATTCCCTGTGCTGTAAACTGTTCTCATGCTCTATCAATAAGTTACTTATTGTTACTTTCAATCTTTATATCCATCAGGAGAACTTAAGTTATGTCCAGTACCAGTAGTGGTATTAAATAGACGGCAGCAATAACAGTATACAGATTTCTTTGCTGGTGAATAAAGGAGCCATTTTCTTTCTAAAGACTCACCGTTCGTCAATTTACGAATAAAAATATTTTTAGTCAAGTATCTAGTTTTCGTTTTACCATTTGCATCTGGAAAACTTGTAGAAGTTTCAAAGAAGTCACTTTTTTTATTTTGGAAAAACTCTGGCCCTTTTCGAATCCAAATATCACAGACTTCTTCCGGTAAAATGTCGTGACAGTAAGTACCAGGGTCGGGAGACACTGATACATTCTCTAAGCTTGCAGTTATTAATTCACAGTAGCTTGAAGTCGATGGTTCAGCATCTAAAGTGTGTTTGTCATTTTCGTCACAGGTAACCTCTTTTTCCTGGTGACATTCAGAGGTACTTTTGTCTTGCGGTGATGAGAATGAATAATCCTTCGGCTTATTTATTTCTTCAACCGTAAAAAACGAAGTGAGCTTTGGAAGTTTTTCCGTTATTTCTTTTTGAGCTATAACTTTTTTTCTTTTTTGTGAACCACTGAAATATGTTCTTATCGACATAATGAAATAATGTTTAAAAGAACAAATCGAAACTTCTGTTAATCTTACTCAATTTTAGATATCAAACGAAACAAAATAACGCCACTCACTCTTATCGGACTGATAGTTTAATACATCATTCGGGGATTCCCCCAACCATAGACAATGTCGACATTTATGTTAGGCCTTGTTTAGACGGTGCAGCTTGACTTAGGAATCGGAGGGATTGCGTGAGTGATCGCCAGATGGTGTACTTAGTAAATTAGGTAGGACAAGTTCGGAAATATTATTAATTAGTACAGTAGGAATAGGTGCAGTCATCGATATAATGGCGTAGTATATGCCTTGTAAATACCTTCTGATAAGATTACTGATTTGTGAAAAAAGTGTAATGTGCCCGACAAAAATGTTCTGAGAATAAATGTGTGAGAGAAATTGTCGGTCCTTCGGGGCCCCCCTGAGATTGGGGGCCCTGGGCACGGGCCCCGTGTGCCCTTATGGTAAAGACGGTACTGTGTGTATTACCTTCACTGTTTCCTTAACGTGGATTAGCATACATTTGTTGTTATTCATGTGGTTTGCGAAGTTGGACTCTGTTGTTGTGTTTGACTTCCGTATCCTTTTGTTGTAGTGCCTTGTGTGCTTATTCTTATTTTGCGTCCTGATGGACCCATGTAGCAATGTTGGCATGCACGGGTTAATTTATATACATCCTATTTGTCCAGTGGGCCCTCTTTGTTTCTTAATAATAATAGCTCCGATGTTAACATGGGATGTTTAAACCTTAGAGTGAAGAAATGGTTACTGTTTTGGGCGAGTTTACTTCATTTTCTGATAAGTATTTCTGAGACTTCGTGTAGTTTCTCAACTAGGTTTTTGGAAGATGTTCTTAAATTCTAAATGTATTCCAGAAATTAGAGAATATCTGTTTCAATGGGTAAAAAGAGTTAAATGTCATTTTTAAATGATACGGAGCTGATAGGCAGGCACCAGGATGACGACTATGACTACTATTTATTATTTTGTGAAAGAGTATCGTAAATTTTAAGTGAAGATTTACCCAATTGAGGTTTTATCCAAATTTGTAGTTATCCAAATTTTTTGTGCTCATTTAAAGGATATTATTTTAAAGAAAACGTACAATATTTTTTTTGTGTTACAATTTCTACTATGAAAAATTCTTAAGAGAACATGAAAATTTACGTTTACTTTTCAGCAGCTGATTATTTTATTTGTTTCAATATAAAGCCGCGACGGTAATAAAGCATTCAGAGAACGATCAGACTTCACTTCGTCATTAGTATCTAACGCTGTGATTGCAGAAATGCTCACCGTGCATGTTCATATGAAATCGCATCTGTTACTATGCTAACTTTGAATGTGTAACCTTCCTGTTGACATTGCAAACTGAAAACGGAGATATATAAAGGATCCCACGCAAAATGATTTTTGCCACTTAATTTATTATAATTTGTTCAATTTTCATGACCGTTTATCGTTTATTGTTGACTGTTCGAACAATATTTTTTTTTTAAATTTGGGTATTTATATCCTGCTTATTAATTTGAACACAGTTAATCCTTTTTGTTAGGTTTTCGCTTACTAAATGAGGAATGATAACATTTCCAGGAATAAGATATTTACCTTATCAACAGCAAAATGTGGAAAAACCCTTGTCTAGACATCCTACTGGCAACAAATTAAAAAAAAACTAAACAACAAAATTTCACCCACTTTATAATAAGATGCATGGGCAAATTTTATCCTTGAACTTGGCATCAAAAACCTGATTCAACGTTTTATTAGCTGGATTATATAATATGTTGTATCCTACGGAATTTGTCGGTGCTGTATTTAATTATTACACTTTCTTACAATTAATGAGAAACCATTGTTTGATAGCTTTTGGGAAATACTCAAACTGGTTAGTGAGAACGATACTTATCTTAACATCCTTATATACTTGTATCTATGGCTGAATGCTTTCGGTTTTATATGGGTTTCGAGTGTTTCTGTTTGCATAGCAAATAAAAGTTTTGAAGTTGTAAAAGACCGGGGTGTTATTTTAGAAATATGAGTAACATTAACTTGAAAGATTAACCCAGCCGTAAGTGAGTATGTGAGTATGTGTGTTTTTTTTTCAAGATTGCCAGTTGCTTGGACTGGTATTGTTTCCTTTGGGTCATAAACAAATGTTGATTCTGTTTCATAAGTATTAAAATATTAAATGGTGTTTGCATCACTATGATATAGTGGGTTTGTATGGTCTTAAATACTAGTTTAGTTTTTTTCTACTGGATTACTGTTTGCCTACACAATTTTGTTGCTACGATCTCTGCAAACGGTTTTAGCACACGAGAATCACACGTGAACGCGATAATGAATGGAAAATTTGATATGAGCCCAGATTTATTTATTTAATTATTTTTGGAATGTTATTTCTTTAGTGTGCTAGTTTATTCAACGGACAAACTTTTGGAACTTGGAAGGATCTTTAATTTTTGCGATGCTATCTTTTACTTAGCTAGGTAGGAAAGATAATTGAAATGAAAATCCGCCAAGATAATAACACCATTCGCTTTTTTCCAGGAATATTAACGAAATCTATTGAAGAGCTTTGGAATCCGTCTTAATGTATATTTGAAATAAATAGAATCCCCTTGCATCATCACAAAATACTTTCTTAAATAATTCGTAACGAAAACAGAGTGAAAGTTAATATCTTTTCCGCTATCACAATCTATTGCGTGACAGCCCAAATTGGGCTTTGGCTTGTAGAAACCTTGTTCTGTTCAATCTTTCCTATGATCTGTTTTTCAGTTACAGAGGATTAGTAGGGTTATGTTAATTGCTTCTACTTTGGCCTCCGTTCCGTACAAAGGCTTCGCTTCTCAAGATTTCATTTATGCCTGACTGTTCAGAAGTCACATATTTAGCCGCTTTATCTTAAAGAAAAATTATAAAATTCGTATTATTTTATGATAATTTATTTACTTCAGCCTATTTACAAGGTTATCAGCGGCAGACCACGAGAAACATTGGCAACATCATCGCTGTTGAAAACAGGATTAAGGAAAGATGGGCTTAATATTTGAAGTAACTTGTTAATCCTACGCACAGCTCCAGAACCTTGGAGCCTTTAGATAAAGATAGTCCTGGAGAGCTTCCATTGGTCCCACAAACTTTGGATGAAGTCTTTTCCGCCATCAAGCCCAATAGAATAATAAAGCGCCAGGCATCGATTAGATTCCAGTGGAGTTCATTAAATGTGGTGGCAGCAGTGTTCAGAAAATCATCCAACACATTTAGCAACAAGAACATATGAGGGGAGCCAATTAATTAGGTATATTCTGTGCGTCTTTTCCGCGTCTAGCACTTCTAAAATAAAATTTAATTTTTTTGATTTTCCATTCAAAATGCTATGTTTTTAATTTTGACAGATGTATATTTCGGGAGTAAGTTGTTCCGTTTTTCAGTGTCAATTATTTTCTGATTGGTGACAAAAAAGGTGACAAGCTACAATGTGAAATCTATAAATATGTCACTACTTTGTGTGGCGTACAAAATATTATCGAAAGTCTTAGAAAATAAAATCAGATCATACGCCAACACTTTTATCGGCGAGTATCAAGGTGGCTTTAGTGGTGGTATATCGACGATACACCAATTTAATGACAAACTAGAACTTGAGAAATTTTGGAAGTTCAACATAGAGATTTGCCAGATTTTCGTTGACTTTAAGGAAGCATACTACAATATTGATCATAACGTACTGTTTCAAATAATGCTTCGCTTTAGTATCCCAGCCAAATTAGTTAGGCATACTAAATCGAGAATAATGTCAACAATTTTTCATGTCCTCATCAATAATCAACTCACCGACGCCTTTGAAACAAATGTCGGTCTGAAGCAGGGAGACAAGATGGCCCCTTAGTTGTTTAATTTGACCCTGGAATATGTCTTAAGAAAACTACGTGTCGATACTAGAGGTACACTGTTATACAAGTCATTCCAAGGTGGTACTCTATGCGGATGACATCAACATTTTATCACGGTCGCTAATAATTGTCAAAGAACTTTACCTGAAACTTGACAATGAAGTACAACAAGTATGGCTACAAATCAATGAGAATAAAACAAAACTCATGACGCTATAGAGAAAAAATAGCCCTTATACCCGAAATTTCACAGTTGGTGAATATAGTATTGAAAATGGTGGCAAATTTGTGTATCGAGACACCGAAATAACGAGCAACGCTCATGGAAGCGACGAAATACGCCGAAGAGTACACCTCGTAAATGAAACGTTTGATACAGTTGTGACGGTTATGAAGACCAGTTGCAAACACAGAAAAACAAAGTTCCAAGTATACGAATCTGTAATGAGGCCTGTGCTATGCTCTGGGTTAAAACATAGACCCTAACCCAAGCATCTGAAGTATTTTGAACAGCTTTGAGCGACGTGGCCTGAGGCGGATAATTGGAGCGAAGCCAGATGTGGATCAATGGCAAATTCAAAACAACGTTTGACAGAAGTTACTTTTTTCCTAAGTAGCTGCTTCGACTCATCCACCATATCCTGTTCTTCGTAAAACTTTTAGACGCCTTTTAATAAAACTTAATTTCTTCAACTTCAGTAAAGCATGGCCCCCCTGCAGCCATGAGATGCTTAAAAAGAACACCATAACCCTCGAGGATCTTGGGAAAAAGAGAACTCCGATTGAGTTTGTGATTTTAATGTCAAACTCTGGCACTCGGGAAGATTGTTCTCGATGAGTATAGTTTAGTGTTGTCCTGGTGCTTTCAAATTAGTCTTATAGAAAACAAAGGGGGGCACTCTAGTCCGCTTTATATTTAGTTTCTTTGTCTTAGTTTCAAGGTAACGTGTGGATGTTTAGGTGTTGAAGGGGGTGCAGAAGTACTGGATTTTCTTATAGCTGGTTTTAACTTTTGGGATTCTTTGGGAATCTTTGTATCCACTGGAGGTGATCTAGGCATAGACCATTTTCTACTGTCTGAGGCAGCACGTGATGTTGAGGATATCGGCTCACCCTTGTCACCAACAAACCTCAAGTTCTCACTCCAAATACGACTGACGGTGACATTATTCACTTTTTGCGAACTTAAATTCGAATGCAACAAAACTTTACTTACCTCAACGTCAGACTAATCTTTGCTGCTGCTTTCATTCTGATTCTTCCATTCCCGTTTTTCGGCAAACACCATTATAGCTTCATCGTAGTCAAACTCCTCATCGTCGACTGGTACAATGAGTAACACCTACAGGCGCCCAACAACTTCGTGATAAATTCATCCGGAGCATCCACATTACATTTTCGGCAAAGTTTTTTTTTCGCTTTCCGCGCGAAATGCATACGTTCCTTGGCCAACTCCGCGTAGTCCCCAAACGCTATTTTGCATTCGACACTCGCTATGAATTTTCACTTTCCACTTTCTTTCTCTACAATTCAGTCTACAAATCTTTCACGGGCACTAAATCACTTTACAGATAAAAATATTCGGAATGAAAAGTAAGTTACGCTCAACTCGGCGCGCAAACGTCCTGTCACACTCACTCCTTGATCGCCTTTCTTTTTAAGACTTCATCAACGCTTGAGTAAAATAACACTTTGATCCATTTATACAACAATCAATCTAGTATTGCTTGCCATACATTCTAATTAATAAAGATAGCCGTCGCGTTCTCTCGCCTAAGCTACGTTGTGCAATATTTGGGCTCTCTGTTACGCAAAAGCTCGATGTAGTTGCTGCATGGGGTATTTGCATCTCGTTTTTGTTGATGCCACTCGAGAGTGTTAACGCTCTTTAGCAATTAGGGTATAATCCTTACTATAAGATATCACGTAGATGGTAGTGAGTAGACTAAAGAGTTATAGAAAATGTAAACTGAAAAGAAACCATTTTTTTATGTGATACGAGTGGCAAAACAATTGGGAAAACACGGAAGTTAAACATTTGGAGTAAAATGAAGTATTTGAATTTTTTAATGGGTTTTAGGAAGTGGTGCTCAACAAATAATTGAGCGACATCTTTTTCGATGTTGTTCAGTTGCAGTTTTTTCAAGATTGAAAGTATTTGTTTATTGTTTTAATATTTTTTTATTCTGATTTTAATCAAATATTATCACTTATTTCTTTTGTTTTTAATATTAATTTCTTCTAATTCTTTTTTTCTCTCTTCACAGGGTTTTCTTACATTTTACTACAACGTTTTCAATGTTATTTTGTATTGTACATTAGAAAGTATAAAAGCAAAAAGATAACACAAATCTATAATTAATTACAATTTTACTGTATGCCCAATTGAATAAGTATTGAAATTGTGAAAAATCAAAGTAAAACCCAGTTGAGTAGCTGGAGAAAGTTATGACTTAAAACAAAACCTTCAATTTAAATCAAATATCACAAATGTATTATCCACCATCAAATTAAATGAAAATATTTTTAAGGACTATTTTTTTCTTTTTCTCTCATATCAATAAAATTACGGTGGTTCTATCGGGTATTTACACAAGTTAAGTTTAAAACTATTTTACTTATAACAGGTGGAGAAAATTATTAAGTTTGAATTATTTACTATTGAATTTTGTTACATTTAAAAAAAAACAAACTATTTTTACGATGATTCTACTTTAAAGTCTAAGTGTTTCCCTCATGTAGCTGTATCAAGTATCTTAAGTGCAATTGAAATCTGTGTGCAATTGTGGTTGTATCTTTTCAAACTATGCAAGGCGTCACCTTGTGACAAAGATTGTTATAAAGAAATTATCCAAAAAAAAAAAAACTAAAGTCAATATGACTAAATTGTAGAGTAAAAGTAAAAAACAGTACAAGTTCTTAATAGTGTTGTGCGGCTTAAGGCCTTTAGGTAAAAGCTAGATTTCTTTGAATGGTGCAATTAAACAAAAATAAAAACTTTTTATAAATAAATTATTGTTTTGCAAGGCGGTTTTGCGCTTTTCTGAATAAATAAATTTGTTTTGTGAATTATTAACGTTAAAATTTTGGATGAAATCTAAATCACTTATGAGATATTTAAAATTATTTCTTTCTACTGTTTTTTACTTTATGTTTTTCATGCTTACTTTTTACAAAATAAAAAACAACTATAAAATTATGATAACATTAAAAGTATAGCCACTAAAGTCATTACTTAAGCGTTTTAGCGGTTTTTAACGTTAAACTTATCATCAGTATTATTCCATATGTGGGGTGGTATTATCAACAGAATGACATGTGGATGCAACTATCAAGTTATAGGTCCATGATGAATTGTTCTTGATGATCGTCTTCTTTTGGTGGTGACCGCGATACAGGTGAAGGCTTCTTGTGGAATGGCGAGTTGGGTTGGCCACGCAACAAACAGGAAGGAATATTCTTCGGTGGTGTTTGACTTAGAGGTGACGCTTTCAAATTCAGCATGAAGGAGCGTTCATAAATAAGGCGAGTACCTGTAAGGAAGGGAAAAGAAAATATTTAATATTTTGAACTACATTCAATGTTCATGTTTTATATTTGTTTGGTTTAGGGGGAAAAGCTTTATCAACCCATCAAAAAAAAAATTGAATTGAAATAGTCATATGAAAAGAAAAAATAGATAAAAACATCAAATAAAAAGATAAACTTCGTACACGCGCGTTTTGAAATAGGTCAAGAATTATTTAGTCGTTTCCTAAGCCTAACAATAGATTTGAGTTCTTTCCAAATGATATGATTGCATCTGAATTTACGGGAGCGTGGTCTTATAATTTATACGGTCAGGAAAAATTCGCTAGAATTGTGCCACCGACAAAATTAGCCGTTGCTTTCCCCAGTGATATCATCTGTCGTGACGTATTTACACTAGTTTTAAAAGTTACAACTTTTTATTATATATGCGTTGTATGTGTAGAAGAAAGTTGCTCACACGTGGTTTCCAAATTCAAAAGGCGCGTATGCGAATGGTTCGGCTTCAATAAACATTTCCTTGAAACTTCAGAATATGTGTCTTGTACGAAATTCGTTTAAATTTAGATTCATTCTACCCGAAACAGAAATTCAACGGGAGCTTATTTAAAGAATGAAGTACGCGAGAAAAGCTGTGTGGTATTGAATTGGTGGGGCACCGCAAGATTGTTTTCCTTGACCCGTGTTGTACATCATCAGAGTGTGCTAAGTGTGTATGAAAGAGTTGACCACGTATTAACCGATTCAATTGAATACATTTGGCAGGGTTGTAGTTGAATAAACGCTTCAACTTATACACGGAGCATGTATATTTACATGCAGATGTTTGTTTACCGTAGAATTCTTACATAAGAAGTTGTTTTTTGTGTATCTAAGATGTTAGAAAACTTCACAGATATTTATCGCGCAAATAATAACTTTCATAAATAGTATTGCGTAAATCCGGAGTGAACAATTTGAAATTTAAAAATCAAATTTAATCTTGTTAGGAGGAGGTTGCAACGTGTATTATCTGCCAACTTTAACATTTTAATAACTTAATATTGATAATCCAGTAATCTTAATTGGTCAAACTCAAATTTTTTTTATCTTTTCCGGCATTTTGGCTAGTCTGCTGCGTAATTTTCACAAAAACGTGGCCGCCAACCAGTTTCGACTGGAAAAACTTATCAGTATCGACTGGAAACTTCTTATCAATAGTGGCGACCACGCTAGACTTTGGGGGTGAATGTGACTCAGAAATCGAAAAATTGATAAAATCGAATGATGAAAATTGGTGAGTGGATGTATCAAATCATATGAATGTATCGTACAAATGAACTAGCCTTGCGCCTTTATCTTTCACCAAAATCTACTATCGCGTTTGAAGAATCTTTTCGAAGTTTGAAGGCTTTCTCGGTTGTTACACATTGAAGACAAATGATAAGATCCTCGACACTGAGATTTTGTTAAAAGTTCTCGCTTATGTGTAGTTCACGTGAAGGTCTCTAACGAGAAATTGTTTTGGGAGCTTGCGAACTAAGTAAGTCAGGACTTCAGAACTGATAAAACTTTTTGAAAATAATTTACAACGGCCAATAAAACTTACCTCCTGGAGTGGTTGAGTAGAGAGTACCGCCGGGTGTTTGTGAATATACATCGGGCATTTGTGATGGGTCAGTTACCAAGACCTTCCGCGTTGGGATGGATTGAGCGTGGGAGTAAGCTTGTCTTGCCATTGGTGAAGCCGACATGGTTAAAGCTTGTTTGTTTTTTTTTGAATGTGTTTTGTACTTTCAATGAATTAAGAAATTTTTCCCAGCAAAAAGCGATTTGATACTTGGTCGCAAAAACTTCAATTGTTCTTTCCTTTCAACGGATTGTTCACTATTACCGTTCAAACTGTTCAAGAATGTCTCTTTTATCACTTTTGAAACGATTTCAAATTTGTCCAAAATACAAAAACTTTCACAAATAAAACTTTTTAACGTTTGCTTGTTGGTTTTTTTTTTTCACCTTCCAAAAAACTTTCTAATTAGAACTGGTATCTGATTTTTCTTTGATAACCAGCAGCCAAGATATTTTCTATTAAACGCTTTCCAAAACTCTTGTTTTTCACCGTTTAAAACAAATCTTACGAACTTTTCGAGACTTGAACTCAAACTAAAATCAATACGGCCAGACGATCGTCTTATAAATGATTTGAAGACGGCCCGAATTGCGCATGCTCGTCCAACTTGAAGGCATATATTATTGAAATAAACAAAATGAAAGATAAAAAGCAACAACAAATAGCCAAAGCTAAACGAGAAACGACAAGTAAAATATGTTCAAAATAAACTTTATGTAAACAATTCTTGATAACGCAACTAGAAGGAGCGCGTTGAGACGAGAGTGAAGTGGAAAATGAGAAGCTTTAAAGAAATAATAATAAAAAAAATAGCAGAATAACAATAAAAACAACAGGACGGCAAGCACATACGAGTATGTATAACGTGTGTTGGAAAGATTAAAGATTGAAATACTTGCGTATATAGATTTCTGCATGAAGAATTCAGGTGGTGCTATAGTGTTGGAATTTATCAGTATTCATGTGTTGTAAATAAGGTTTTCACATGGCGAGCTTAAGGCTCAGGCGATCCGTTGTTTACTTCTAGCAAAGAATCTAGATAGTGCTAGTATACTTACATACGTGCTGAGTCCGCTGTGTAAGATGTTTGGGTGTGGGTTTTTTGCACAACTGGTAGAATGTTTACAATACGTTTTTGCCGAGCTTTGCCGGCTCGCTAGATCAATCTAATGAGTGAATTCGCCAGAAATGCTACATGCGTATCTAAAGCTGGTCTGTAGATACAAATCTTGGGCTTGGTACTTATCTTTATGACTATTATTGGGCATACCTCGTTATTATTGAAATAATACCGAAGTACATACAGAACAAACGAGTATAGTGTATTGAAAACATGTCTGAATTCCAAACCCGCTGTTTCAAATGGCATTTTCCATGTGTTTGGTTTATCAGCAGCAATAATCGACGGCCACGTTGTTTACACCGGTAAAAATGATGCAAGAGCTCTTGTAATTGATAATGCGGCATACATGATTAACTTCTAACATACGCCTCATACGAGGCTGCCTTACAATTATAGTTTTCAATTGTTTTTCACATTTCCTACGTGCATTCATTCACGCTTGATTAAAAATTTTGTTGGATTAATTCATTGTGCTAGACCTCGATTTGCTCTATTCATTCTATCGGTTTGTTGATTTAGAATAATTCAAGCATGCATATGGTGGAATGATACATATGAATGTGGCACCACGTATGACGTTTTGTTTTTGTTTTCAGTGTTTTTCTAGATTGTGTTTACATTTTTTTTAAACTTATTTCAAATTGTGATTTCGTAATGTGCACGGGGCCTATATATATATATTTTATTAATGAACTGAGTATTTTCCTTTTGGTTCAAAAGTTGGGTGTGTCATATGGCACGTGGCCATAAAATAGTTTTGTTTTTTAAATTGTATGCTAATGTCGTGCTTGTAAATATTTATTTTGTAGAAACATCGCTAAGGCGTAATAGTCATCAGCTTATCAGCTGTTACAAGTTCAGGGTGGTGACACATTACATTGTTTTAAATTTCCTACTCTGTTTCTGGGTGATGTGTGATATGTTGTCGAATGTGAAATTGGTAATGTGGCGTGAATCAGTTTCAAATAATTATGTTGATTATTTGATTGATGTAATTAATTCAAAGGTGGTTTTTTTGTAATCGTTCCTCACATTCTCTCTTGACTTAGCTTACAATTAATTAGAATTCAGCATAATAAATATTAAATTTTATAATAAAAATTGAATTCTAAATAAATTGCGAATGCGTGGTCGATGTGGAACTTATTTTATCTATCTGAAAATGTGAAAAACCAGCAAAAATAACTTCCAAAATCCAATTGGCCGCTATTTTATGTATTGCAACTATAACCCGTCTATTTTTAAAATACTTGTGATTTTTTTTAACTTTCGCTGCAACCTTCCTGTGCAATAATTGGTATGACGCAATCTGGAAAGAGGTTTTGGAGAGATTTTATCCATTTTAATAGTAGCCAATCTATAAAATAATTACTATTGAAAGAATCAATGCGAACCGCAAAGCAATTTAATACAAGAAAAAAAAAAACAAAAACAAAAAAAGATTAAATTTAATAAATAGTGCAAAAAATGTGAAGGATATGGAATAAAATTAATCAGTTTTTCATCCCTCGCTTTTATGGTTTCTCCGACGGAGACTGATATTTTAATCCCACTATTTTGGGACGATTTTCCATCGCCATCCATCTCTTTCAAACATTTGAAAAATTCTTTTGTTTTTTTTCGATTTGAAAAAAAAAAAAAAAAACATATTGAAGATGACATATCGCTGAATGGCTCGTCGCGCCTTAAAAAGAATCAAATGAGACGTGGCACGATGGAGAGAAAATCGTTTCGAAAAGCAATCTATTGTATTTTCTTATTGTTTCCTCTTTCCCCTATAAAATTTTAGTACTTGTACGTTCATAGTCTAATTATAAAAAATTAATTTTTGTAAACATGTATATATACTTTTTAATTTATAAGAATTTTTTCATAAATAGATACGATTTTCGAAATTGATACGATCATTAATAATACTTCTACTTTAAATCAATTGTTAATTTACAATAACCTCTTCTCCCTCCACTTCCTATGGTTAAAAAATGAATTGCAATAGGTCGTCAACCCATGAGAAAAAGGGACTTAGTATCGTTTTTCAGGGCGATAGGGGAGATGTTTGGAGGGTAGCCCAGTAGCCTTTTGCTACTGGAAGGCCCTCACTCAGCAACCGTGTTAGTCTATCTTCTTATTAGTCTTAGTGTTAGTCTATCTATCTAGTCTTAGTTAGTCTATCACTCAATCATAAATGAAATTTTTCAAAAATTTTTAATTGAAATAAAATGCTTACTACCAACCATATACATGTTTTTTGTGATTGATCCCATCTTCGCAAAATAAATTTAACCTAAAAAATAATAAAAATAAAATTCTCCCCTTAATTTTGCGTTTTGTTTTAATTTTCGAAGTCAACTTTCGACCGTAATCGTTCGGTCTTCTTCTGCGAAATTCGACTCCGAAAATTAAAACAAAACGCAAAATTAAAAGGGGAATTTTATTTTTATTATCATATTCAATTTTATTATCATATTCATGTGTTATTCTTTTATTCGGAATAATATTCAAAAACTATCGATGATATTAACTTATATTATTTCAATGTATTTTTGGCTTCGGTGGACTGAAACCGATCTCGACACTCGATTATCTACTCCTTTCACACGCGTGGTGAATTTCTAATGGTGAGTTGGATATCTTGTCTTTGTTTGCGACTTGGTCTTATTGTCGCATGCTAAGGATTTCAAAAATACCCATTGGAAAATGTCTAGTGTTGTGAGATTGCGTGGCTTTACCGGCCAGGTAACGCTACCATTTTTCTTAATTTTTTTTCTGGAACTCCTCGCAATAAGTCGACTGCCTGGTGGGATGTCTAACTTGTCGCGCTGTCTTATTGAAAGCAATCATCCCTTCAGTTGAAATTTTAGAGTTTCTGCTAGAAATACTCAGCGATAGTCAACGTGGTACGAGTTGCTTGAGGAAGCACAAAGTTTGACTCATCTGATCTGAGGCTGTTCTCTCAGACTTTTGTATAAGTTGATAGGTAGAGCGTTCGGTTGGTAGACTAGGCGGACCGCTAATTTCTTTCAATACACGACACGTCTGAACACACATTTCCATGGTAAATTCTAATAATTTCTACACAGCGTTATACTACCATCATTTTTATGAAAGGGACATTAGATAAGTCCCTGTATAAACAGGATGGTGTTGAAAAGCAAATTATTGTTTTTGGCTCCCACCCCCTTAATTTGTTCCAATGTTGTCAAAACAGTGGTAAATTGATTTTCGTAGATTGTGCACATCAGTAACATTCAGCTGTCATCTTACATGTTGAAGTGTAATTTGACAGTTGTTTTGTTTGGAAACGATTTACTTCCGATACTTTAGTTGTTGCTTTGAACTTATAAACAAAAACTGATCAGTGAAAAAGAAGCTGCATGTTTTTTCAACGTATTTTCTCCATGTTCTTACGACATAAATTTCTTAGCTGTCATACCATATATTATTAAATACTGAGTTTTCTGGTTTGCTCGGAGTTATCCACCCAAAATGCCACTAACAGGCTATGATTTGTACCAGTACCAGGACTTTTGCTTATTTAAGAAAGTCTTTAACTACACATACGCCTTATCTTGAAACATGATTTTCCGATATAAATTGGGTCAACATCTTCGATTGCCCTAAGGTCTAGTTTTGCAAACGCCCAAAAGTTGTATTGCACCAAAAGCATATCATTTTAAAAATGGCCAAGAAACAAAGAGATAATACGTCAGTTAGTCTCCTTTGAAACTACAAAGTTTCTTTATTGTTCTCTTTATGTTATTTCTTTCCTTATCTTTCAAAATTATATGAAATTTCAATTCTTCTTACAACAATGGAACAGTGAAACAATGTTCTAACGCCAAACAACTCGTGTTCGAATGACAAACCCTACTGATGAGAAGTAACACAATATGTAAAATGTTGTGATCGGGCTATCACCCTTGGGAATTTTTTTATTATAAATTAGGTGGAAACAGTGGGAGATATTTGGCTATATAAGTCGTATAAGTCGAGGTTTTCTGGAGGGTAGAAAACAAGTTCAGTGAGTAAATCAACGGCAGTTAGCATAAAAGTTTACAGCCAATCGTTTTCATTCGCCTTAACCTACCGTTTAAGATTGGAAACTAAGATGACGACAGGTTATTTTTTTTGCTTTGACCAAGGCTCGACATAAGGTTTTTTTTTTTAGCGAAAAATCAACTAATTTTTGAACAGGTCGTACTCGTTTATTTCATGCAATACTACCTTGATCAAAAAGATCTCGGAATCACCACTGTGTGGCGTGGCCGATTTGAATTCTCTTCTTTTAGGTTGTCACATCTGTCATAGACGTTCTATGTAATTTACACCTTGATAGGTTGTTATTTGTAAAAGTGACGCCGTGTTGTATGTAAACATCTGCGATTGTGCGTGTTCTCGATTTTGTACAATTTTGAAAATGGAATTGAATTTTCAACAACGAGTTTGTATTAAAGCTTGGGTTAGAAACGATTTCAATGATGCGACTACATTACAAATGTTAGAGAAGAGTTTCGGCAACGGTACTCTGTAGAAAACAGTGTCAGTGGCACGAACGTTTCGGAAGTGGCTGTGAATTCGTGAACGACGATAAACGCAGTAACAGGCCATCGACAACAAAAAACAACGTTAGCATCAAGAAAATGAAAAATGGATCTCAAATCGCCCATGAGGGAAATGGCAGTTCGACATTATTTTTGGATCCGTCCAAGGCATTTTGATCAATGATGTGGGCCTCAGACATGTCGCTGCGAAGGTGGTGTAAAATGACATTAATTTCATGCAAAAAAAGGAAATCGTTAACTTCGCAAACGACATAATGTCCAAGGCCGAATCTGACCCAACATTCATCAAACGGATCATTATTCGAGATGAGACGTGGATTTATGAGTATTACACGCAATCCGGACATCAAGCGAGTGAATGGCGTGCACCGAATGAGCCACGACCGACCACGTCGTTTTCAGTCGAAAAAATAGGTAATGCTCATAGTTTTCATGGATTACAAGGGTGTTGTGTTTCATGAATTCCTTTCATAAGGCCAGATCGTTAACAAAGAGTATAATTTGGGCGTTATGAGACGTTTGCGTGAAACAATTCGTCAAAAAAGACCGGGTTTGTTGGCAAGCAACTCGTGGATCTTGCACCACCGCACCATGCTATCATTATCCGTGAAAATTTGGCCAAAAATGAAGTGAATACCATTCAAAAAGTACCGAGCTCTCCTCATTTGGCTCCCTGTAACTTTTTCCTTTTCGGTTGACTCAACCGCCCCGCGGAACGCGTTTCAACACCCGAGATGAGATCATGGGAAAATCGAAGATGGCTCTGATGGCCATACCGCAAACGGAATATAAAATATATTTCGAGGATTGGATCAAGCGCTAGCATAAGTGCGTTGCAGTCGATGAGAAGTACTTTGAAGGGAGACAATATCGATATGATGTAAGGTATGTATTATCCGAGAATGGTTAATAGTCCAGGACTTAAGATTGAGTTGTTTGTATACAGAGAGAAACGATCTGCATTGAAAAACTCAAGGAAATCAATCCTCATCCTTTTCTGCATCATCGTTCAACTTTTTTACTTTTTTACCCTACATGTCGGAAACCAGGATTTGAATTTGTCTTCGCCTGAAAAAGACCAGTAATGACGCATTATTGTTCATCGATGTAAATCGAAATTTCCAAATATTTTACGCTCTCCTTTGCACAGAAAAATAAGTTAGTTCCTTAAACCTGAAGCTGTTTTTCAATATTTCAAAGTTTGTAGTTCAATTCCCCTGAATTAGACGTTTTTAAGATAGGTGAAAAACAAATGATAATTTATTATTTTATTTACCTATTTCAAACCAAACTAAAACTAGATTAAAACTTATTCCTGGGAATGCCTGACAGCGTCGTCATTTTTCATCTATGCTAGTATAATTTGACATTTAAATCCAGAAATGAATCAGCTTTTATTTTTTGACCCATACTCGGATAACTTGGACCGTGTTATCACTGAATGACGTGGTAAATGTTTTCAAATCGGTGTGGGTTGTGATGTGTTATGATCGGTGAAGAAATTGAAAATGCAAATTGGCTGACGAAATAATAGACGAAATAAATTCTAAATTTCACGTTATAGTTTCATCACTTTTCAAAGATAATTTTTCCACGTGATATGCAGATTTGAATTGATCGTTCCACGAAAGATCAATCTTTTATTGGTCGAATTTAATTGATTTACTTAAATAACAACTATAGATACAGATACCTTGCATTTCAAAAGTGATATCTTTGCATCAGATGGCGCCAGAACATGCTTTGGTCGTTACGTTAATTTACAAATTTCACGGTCAAATTTCCCGTACGAGACGATGATTAGACTTTACGAGTGTGAGTCTAGTTTTCAGCCAACACTAAAGCCATATGTTGGTTTTCTGTGTTGAAATTAATTAGTAAAACAGTTATATTAGTTTGTTTTGATATGTTTTCTTGATGGGTTTATAGTTGCGTTAAGTTTTCATTCATTTTTTCCATAGGGCTGACACCGTTTGCTATGAAAATGCTATAAACATTGGATCAATGACATCAAAATTTTAATAAATACGAAATATATTCATATCGGTTAGATATATATGTTTATAATAACCATCAGATGACAACCATATATAGAGAACAGATTTTACTATTTTCAAATCCCATATGGGAAATTTTGGTCTCAGGATTGTATTAGATCTGTTTAGCATCCGCTAGATAGTAATCATATGCATATATTTCAATGGTGTGTGTTATTTCTTTCCTCCGCGCGGCAGTAGCAGCTCGATCGAAATTAATTAAAGATTTTCGGAAACTTTTTATGAACTCGGAAAATCTTAACTGGATGTTTCTACGTAGTAGACAAATGGTTGAAAAGATTTCCAGAATATTTTTTATATTCTAGCAGAGAACCATTAATACTTGCGTGAATTGAAAAGACATGTATGCCTTACGTCGTGGATTTGCATTATTTATGAGTATGTTTATTAGGACGATTATTTATAAATTGCATAAGGGTGTGTGTAAAATCTATATTTAACTTTGAATCTTCCGGTAAAATAGAAAATAAATTATCCTGCTTGATGTCCGCGAATGATCAATTCAGTTAATAGAACTTGATTTGTTCTTAAGTGAATTTATTAATTTTATTCATCGATGATTTAGTGATTTTGTTAATTCTATTCAACGACATGCGATGAGATTTCGCCACAAAGGCTAGTAGTATCTGCGAGTGTGTAGAAAATGAGACGAGCGATTTTATGACCAATAAAACATTACATAATTCGTGATGTTGTCTGATAGTGTTTTAAAGGTGAGGCTGTCATATGCTGGTAATATATTGCCATCATAAGGAACATGTATGCGAATTGGACATTTGGAAACTGAATTCACTTAATGTTGGCAAAATTTCGAGAAGTTTTCTACTACAACCTTGACTGATATGTAAATCAATGCATGTTGGTTGTTTGTGCCGAGTTCCATTAGTGATAAGCTGCTAACTTGTTCCGTAAAAAATCACATTGAATTTTGCACATTGGAAGTCAATTATTTTTAATCCTACTTAAATTAGTTCATTAATCCTTAAGTTCCAAACATCAAGTACCTTCAGAGAACTGCCCTTCATAATTGATATCATAATCAATATCGTAACAATCGCTCCTTTTTTTTTAATTATCTAAGGCCATTCCATAAATTGAACTTAAAGGGACCGTTTCATTCAGAAAAGCAAAAATATTGATGATTTCAATTCTTTATCATAAAAAAACTATTAAAGTTAGATGGATAAAATCTTTTTTACATTGTTATACATTGTTTGAATGGCATTAAACAATTTTTTTATTTTTTTAGTGCACCATGGTGGCTATAGAGGGTGTCGCATAAGATGGTGTTTCAAATGGTGCGAGAGTTTCTGGGCCAGATAGAGTAAAGTGAATAGACAGAGAACTGATAGAGTGGAAATTCCAACAAGATTCTATTCCTGAGATCCATAACTAACACAATATAATTCTAACATGTTTAATTTTTTTATATTTTACTCATTTTATACATGATTTTACAAAAAAATCGAAAGATCATGCTTTTTCGGGAAACACTTTTCCGTGTATAAAAAATGGGGGGGGGGGGGGAGTTTATGTTTCTTTAGAGGTTCATTGTCTTGTATTTATTATAGTGAATCAAATAAACTTTGATTTATTCAAATCCGTCAAGTAGATTTTGCGAAAAATGTCGCACCAATTTTAAAAACATAGTTTCGAGAAACACGCGTTTAGAGGTTTATTTTTACTCAATTTTGAAACATAATTTTGTTACTACCTCTAATCAGCCATTCCAGGAGCATACTGCAGGCCCTCTTTATCGGTAAGTAACCGTAAATGCTCTTGTTTTTTAGTTTGTTTTTGGATTCAACCCTCTCTTGGCTTCTCAGTCTTCCTCTTTTGGCTTGAGATATACGACTCTCGTCGATATTTTTTGACAAATTAGTTGCAGCTTCATCGATTTAGAAACCCATTAGATCCATAATGCTCAGGTAATTGTTTGATTCTTCATTAATACTGCATGCTACTATCCAAGATGAGATTTCGATGACGTCTTTTTCAGCAAATTTTGATTTTTGAAACCAGTTTTGCGTATTCCGACCAAGACATCGTTTCAATAAGTCATTGCTGCTAAGTGACTCATATACAGGAAGAACATAGCTTCGCATACTCTCATCCGGTGCTGGTTTATGCGTAAATGTCTCTTTTTTTCTTGTCTCTGTAAGAATTTGAACCATTCAGAATGGCAGTACTCGTGGCGAGATTCGGCATCAGTCGATATTCTGTGGTAATAACCAACAAGAATTTCTTGTTTCATTTTTTCTTTGAAGCCGGATATCTCTCTGGATGGCAAGACTGTAAAAAAGAGACGTTTCTCTAATTACTCTAATTCGACGATTATTTCGATTATTTTGAAAATGATAACAAGTTCAAGGAATTTTTTCCGAATTTTTTGAACGAATTTTTAACAAAACGTGGCACGTTTGCATTGTACTAATGACACAGAACAACTACCGAAGTCTGTACTGTATGTCGATGTATTACAATAAGAATAGAAGCAGGTGCCGCGGCAAGCAATGATTTTGATACAAACCGGATTTTATTCATATTTAGGTACCGTTACAATTCGATTTCTATTATGAATTTCGACATAAAATAGAGAGAGAGAGTATTTGTGTGAGCTCAAGTATCATTTTTATGTAAAGAAAATCGATTTTTGAAAAATTTTGGATGGGAAGGTCCGCTTAAAAAAATCAAATGTATAGAAAAATTGTAAAAAAATTTGCAATGATCGTATTAAACATCAAATTTTTTTCTTCAAAATATCATTGATTAGAGGTAAGTTTGTCGGATAATTTCTGCGAATCATGCATTTCGTCGAATGTGTTGCTTAATTTAAGGCCTATGAACATAATTATTCGGTTATGTGAATTTCCATTCGCATCCATCCATACATGACCATAAGAAAGCCGACACGTTGCAAACATTTGTAATAAAGTTCGGGATTTTATATGGCCGCGCGAGCAACAGTCAGTAGTCTCCGTAAAAATTGACAATATCGTTGTGTTTTTCGCGAAATTTATTCAGGGAAATAGTGCAAATAAATGCGTAGGACACCTGTGCAATTTGTATCGTATCAAAAGTCATGTGTATCGTGTCAAAAATTATGTAACATGGCAAGTGATGGAAGTGACAGTTTAGTGTTTTGTTTCCGTTACTTTCGCGAAGTGGTCACGAATTTCATGTGGCTTATGGCATGAATAGCACCATAATTTCTCTCAAACCGCTGTGAAAATTGGTTGGAAAGAAGGAGAGAGGTTATTGGGTTTAAAAAAAACTTACATATTATTAGATGTTTCGAAAATCGCTGAATATCTCACTTTTCGGTAATGACATTTGCGGTATATAGATTTCATCGACACTGTTATTCTGTCCGACTATTATAAGTAGACAACTACGATAAGCAAAGAAAGGAGCTTTGAGGCTTGTCATCACGTTTGGCACAAGTCTGTTTCAGAAAACGCTTGATCAACACGGTGGGCTATTACCTTTCACAAGTGTCTAGCGAGGAGACGTCACCGACATTAAAATTCAATTTTCTGTACGATTTGTTCATAAATAGAAAGAAAACTCACCTAAGCACCGCATTCTTACTTCTGGGAAGGAGCTTGATCGAACCAAGGGAAGATGCTCTTTAAGCGAAGCAGACGCTTGATTGAACCAAGGTATTTTTCGCTGCTGGAACCGAACAAATATCACAGCAAGTTTTGTCCTTTCAGCACAAGCACAAGTGAAATCAAGTTCAATCATTAGAATTTTAGTTTCATTGATTTCTGTCCCTGTTTTTTTACACGAAAAAATCTGTTTTTTGCAGAAAAATTTCCGAATCATATTTTATTTATAAAGTCGTTCAATTTTTACACAAAAAAAAAATTACACAATTACTAAAGAAATTTGTCTAAATCTGCTAGAAAATAAAATTGACAAACTCATTTGAAACATTGTTTCAAACTTTTTCAGAATTGAAAATCGGTGCAGTAATTCTGTGTACCATCTTGGACACTTGTACCTTGAGGAAGAACGTGATAAAAGTTATTGAAATTTATATCAGACACGAACAAAAGAAAAACGAACTACTTACGACATTCCATTGAATAAATTTTTATTTCAGAAATTAGGTTTTGTGTCTAGTATTAAAGAAGAGCACCTTTTAAGGCGAATTGAAAGCAAAAAAACCCCATTTTCTTAAATTTAATTAAATTTTTGAAATTTAAATTCAATTTTTTAAATTCCTACAGTGAAGTTACCCGTGAATTAAGTTCTTAAGTTTAGCATGAATCTCGGCTCAATATTGTTTTTTAATGAGAGTCCCTAAACGATTCTAGCTTTAGGTACCTTTTCAAGTGTTAAATGGAGACTTATTTTTATCTTAAGAATTGATATCCATCCCCTGAACTTGACGAAGTTTGGTTTCCGCAAGTCTCTACACCTTTAGATTGTAAATAAAGTACATAGGATTACTCGTAAGATAGAATACTAGGTGTGGCTATTAAATAACGGGACTGACGCTGCAGTGGAACGAGTGCGCATGCGTCAACCGGCATTGAACAACAGCTGTTTAGTTTGAGTCTTCCTCTACAGAATGCAGTTAGTCTCGTTTCTGTAAACAACATCGTTGAGACGTAACCTTCATTTACGTTAGTGTTGTTATTTGGTTTTGCCGGAAAAATGGTTAGCGTAATAATAGAGCAACGAATTGTTGTTAAATTTCACTTCAAACTTGGAAAAACCGCTACCGAAACTTATAATTTACTAAAAGAAGTGTATGTCGGTGAATGTTTATCGCGGACTCGTGTTTTTGAATGGTTTAAGCGTTTTCAAGATGGTCGACAAGACGTTGAAGATGATTAGCGGCCAGGTCGTCCTTCAACATCAAAAACGGATGACAATGTCGAAAAAGTTGCTAATTTGATTCGGTCTGACTGTCGATTAAGTATTCGTGCAGTTGCTGAAACTGTAGGCATTGATAAAGAATGTGTACGGCAAATTTTACGTGACAATTTGAACATGCGAAAAATGTGTGCAAAAATGGTACCAAAAATTCTCACGATTGAACCAGCTCATTCCGCGTTATCTGTTAAGCGGTTCCAGGCCGAGTACAGCATCCCAGTGTTAGAACATCCACCTTACTCACCAGACCTAGCACCATGTGACTTCTATCTTTTCCCTTAGGTGAAATCTGCATTGAAAGGCACGAGATTTGAATCTGTAGAAGCTGTAAAAGAGAAAGCGGCAAGAGTCCTGAAGGAGTTGACAGAAGATGACTTCCAGCACTGTTTCAAACAGTGGAAAATTCGCATGGAGCGTTGCAGGGATAGAGAAGAGGTGTATATTGAAGGTGATAATAAGTGATTATGTATACAATGAAAATAAAATTTTTCACAACGTCAGTCCCGTTATTTTATAGCCACACCTCGTATGTCAGGTTAAAGGATTACTCTATGAAAGGAAAATGCTTTATGAGTTGAAAAAACGTTAAATGTTTCCATGTTTTTATGAAGTGGTCGGTCGATGCGTCGATGCAAAACAATGATCTTAAGTTAGTCGTTGTATAATAGAGGAACGAAAGATATTTCATGGGCACAATAATTTGTCTCTTTAAAGTCAATGTAATAAAAAGGCTCTTATATTCTTTAAATGCTTCCATCTGCGTAAATAATATTTTTGTTTAAAATAAACAAAAAAAAAAAAAATACTTTTAAAGGGCTCTCTAACAAAGAAGGCAAATCCGTGCTTTCTCGCCTGGAGGTTTCAATGATGGAGTGACCCCTTCTCTAGCAATCCTTCAGCTCCTTTACCTCTAGCTGGAGATTAAATTTTTATACCGCGAAGGTGCCATAAGGTGTATAATAGGGAGATCTAGCCCAACGTAATGTTCCAAACGGTTCCAGGGCAGTTCTTCGGATTAACAAGAAGTTTTTGCCACTGGGAGTACAACATTCATCTCCCTACCCAAAAATGATCGAAATTAAATTAGAAAAAAATATATAGAAAATAAATCAAGCTGTCAAAAATTCGTGTTTTTTTTTCAATAAACACCAAAAATGTTTTTACTAAATCTGTGGTGAAGAAAGTCGTTTGGTGGTCGATTGGTACGTCAAATCAGCAAGACTCACAATTCAATGTGATAAAATATTTGTCAAACATAAGGTCAAAGAATAATATTAAGTTGTTTGGACTGCTTTGCTATGGTTGGTTTCAATAGTTATTGAAAAACACACAATTTTCCTTTAAACCATAGAATTTATTTAATAAGTTTTTTTGACATATACCGATATTTCGGAAGACAGTTGCTTCCTTCCTCAGTGCTAACACTGAGGAAGCTAAGTGAGGAAGCACCTCAGTGCTAAGTTAGCACTGAGGAAGGAAGCAACTGTCTTCCGAAATATCGGTATATGTTAAAAAAACTTATTAAATAAATTCTATGGTTTAAAGGAAAATTGTGTGTTTTTCAATAACTGTCAAAGAATATTTTTACAATATTTTTCGATGGGAAATGTGTTGAAAATTTTAAATTCAAATGATAAGATATAGTTCTATGGTTCTTTCTTTAATTAATTTATTTATATTTCCATGTATTTTGCATATTATATATTATAGTTTCTAATTTTTAGGGGTTTTTTTATTTTTACCAGATTTGCGTCCGGTTCATGGTCCTATTTTTCATAATCTTGTGCAAATAATTCAGATTTGAAGACGTGCGAAAAATACATATTGATAGAGGTAGGGGACGTTGATAAATTGGATATTACTGACCAATTAGATATACTAATCAACTAAAATAGCAATAAATAAATTCGAAGCTTTCCTAAATAGTTGATTAACACATTATTATGCTGGCATTGATGAAGTGTATTTATAAACCTATAAATATTTGATGATTTCATATACAAAGTTGCTAATTAGACGTAATAAAAACGTGATGACAGCCGATAAAATTGCAAAAATAAATAAAAATGTCCTCGTCGAATCTTCAGGAACACTTGCAGAAAGTTTTAAATAATTATTTAGAATTCTGTTTGTTTTGCTAGTTTGATTGATGCTAACGTATTCTGCATCAATTCATTTTCTAGAATTTGTTCTTGTTCTACATCAGGATCAAAACAATCACTTATTCTGGGAAACAACTGGCATAAACGATAAACCTAAGTTATAACAAAAAAAAAAGTGGGGAGGAAGACAAATAAAAGCAATCTAACTTCATCAATCCGTGGAATCATCTAAATATCCAACAATCCGGTGGTTGGTGGTAAACCAGGTCTCATGATCTGAATTTCAAGTGAATCCCACAGTTGCCTGCAAAATCCTGGAAATCGGTTGAAGTCACGTGAAAATTCATCAAATCAAACTCTCGATTTTCACAAGTATCTGCCAATATTTTGTTTTTTTTTTGAATGCGCAACCAGCATTGTCCTGGAATATTCCATATCATTTGGTATCATGTGTTTGCCAAAAAACCAATTGCGTAAGATTCGCAATTCAATGTTATGAAGGAGAAACGATTTCTTGGCTCACGTGTTTGCAAGAGTGAGTTGGATTCTAGAATCTGCAGACTTGGCATGGTTAAAAGTGAAAACGTGCGAAATTGAAATTTAATCAATCATTTGGCTTATAAATATTTGACGAACACGAGTTTAAATTGCTGATTGATTGTGAAGTTCAATGCTAAAAGAATGTGATTTCTGTATTCACGTTTCCGAATAGGGTTCGCTCGGCATTTTCTAGTACAAACTGACAAATTCTAATTCAATTAAAGCATCCTTTTCTGATCAAAACAACGAGAAATTTGTTATGTAAAACAGTTGACACCTTTCTAATCTGGCTAATCTCGTCCTAATCTTACGCGTTTTCCTAAGAGAATTATTATGTATCACATATCTACATATGTTATGGCACACTCAAAAAAAAAAAACCAAAAAAATACAATAAAGAATAAAAACTAATCTCGAAAATTAAATTCAACTGGTCTATGGTACTCGTCAAAAGCCCCCTTGAAATCGATAACGATTCAATTCTTCGAAGACTTCACGTGTTTTTTGTTTTTAGTTTTTTGTTTTTCGCTGTATGATATTTTTTATCGACTCCTATTTCGTATGTGGATTTCGTGTGTGTGTAAAGTAACAGCCAAGGAAAATTTCCAACATCTTGCCATTTAATAGGTAAACGGTGATCGATGATTTATAATGATAATGTGTAATGTTGAAGGTGACTCAGAAAATAATTTGCAAACGGATGTTATTTTAATTAGGAAACAGCGGGTGAAGAGTTTAAGCCATTTTGGTGGAATAAGTGGAAGTAAGCAATTGCTGAGGCAAGAGATTAAGTAATTTGTTCATGGAAATTACTTAAATATCGTCTGGAGTCGATTAACACGAATAATGATTGTTGGGAAACGAGTAAACAAGCATTTATCATTGCAAGGAGTTCTTGGAACCCCTTCCACTTTGGTCTAGACAATATTTAGCTTTTAGATGAAGACGAGATACTCCAATTTGATGTTGGCAATCCGGGCATGAATATCATTTTCGCTGCCTAAGAGACGGGTTTGGAGAACTCAATTTGCGTATACCATGCAGGAAATACTGATCCATGGTAGCGGATCCTTCTATTGTTTCTTTCCTATTATAAAATGAGCTTTTGCAGTGTAGTCATCTCTCCGAATATAAACCGAAAAAAGAAACCGAAAAAAGATTTGAAAATTACAGTCAGTCGCAGGATTTTGAAAAGTATTATCGGGGTGTACTAGTATACTACTACCACTTTTACTACTACTACTACTACTACTACTACTACTACTACTACTACTACTACTACTACTAGGCAAATAGTTCCGTGTGGGAGGAAGAGAAGGTGGGGAAGCGATGATACATTGCAATAAATTTCAATGAATTATTAAACTAATTTAATCAAATTAGGTAAAAATAACAAAATTTTTTTTTCGAGACCGCGGTTATGTAGCCAATTACTTTTGAATCATTCTCAAGGCTATGAGTCCCAATATTTCTGACGCTCCTTTTGGGCGGATGACGGGAATTTTTATCGGAAAATTCCTCCACTATTTTGGTGTCAGTTGAACCCTAAGCTTGCTATTGTTGCGACAACAAAGCTACATGACTTATACTACATGACTACATGACTTATCAATCGGAGCCTACAAGAATTTGATGCACTTCATCCGCAATTTACTTAACATTAAGGTCAAAAACTAAAACTCTCCAACAGACCAATAAAAAAGGACCACATTGTCTACGAAACAGCTGTTTGTAGAAAAAAAAAAAATAATAAGAAAAATTAACTTGGTAACGAAAACTCATGAGAATGTTCTCTAAGTTCTTAGTAGGTCAAACAAATATCAGAACCAAGGAATGGAATTGAAAATCTCCAGTAAATGCAGGTTATTTAAACTAAAATTTGACAAAAAAAACTAAGTTTTCATAAATTGCAAATAATTGATACTGAAAATTAAAAAAATTGTAAAAATTGAATACTATCGTCTAACCACTCTGAAACGACCCAACATCAGATATGAGGTTTGCCTGGACCATCTTGCTCCTGCTCATGTTGCTGATTTGAGAGTGTGTCATGTTTTGAAGGCGGACAAAACCAATTTGTTTTTAAAATAGATCATTTTCAACATGCATGTAATTTATACAAAAAACGCATGACTTACAGATTAAAAGCGAAAGACATACAATAAAAAAAAATTATAAGTAACCACTCAAAGTGGATCTTTGGAAGCTTTGACACTGATTTGACACCCAAACAGGGATTGAAACGAGAAGATTCAATTGAAAATATGATAATCCGTCGAGTTACGTCCAGTTCCGTCTAGATCCGACAAGCTCGGTCACTTCCCGTCAAGTTTCGTTTAGTATCATTAATTTTCGGCGAGTCTCATCGTGTCCCGTCGTATTCCGTAGAGTTTCGGCGAGTTCTGTTGAAGCCTGTTGAGTTCGTTTCCGTGAAATTTCGAGAATTTCCTTCAAAATTCTTGAAAATGCAAAACAGAAATTGCAGGATTTGATACTGATAAACAAGAAGATTTAATTGAAAATAAGATAATCCGTCGAGCTTCGTTCTGTTCCGTCGATCTCCGTCAAGGTATGACAAACGACAAGCTCCATCGATGTTTTTTATGCTCCATCAATAATTTCCGACAAGTTCCGTCGAGTTCCATCGAGTTCCGTCGAGATCCGTCGAGTTCCGACGAGATACGTCGAGTTCCGACAAGTTTCGGTGAGCTAGGTCGAGTTTCGTTGTAGACCATTGATTTTTTTCCCTTAAAATTCTTTCGAAATTCTTAAAAACCCGACAAATATTATAAGTGGAAAAGTGATTGAATGAAGTGACCTCAAAGGCCACACTTGCAGGGTTCAAATGATTCGATTGAAAATAAGAGAGTCCGTCAACCTTCATCCAGTTCCATTAACTCATATCAAATCAAATAGGGATCCAACAAGCTCCGTCAATTCCCATTAAGTCTTGGAGATCATCGCTGATTACCCTTGAGTTCCCTCGATTTTTTTCGGGGTCCCTCGAATTTCATCGAGTTTTGTCAAGATCCGTCGAATTTCAGTGGGCTCCGTCGAGTTCCGTTGTAGACTGTTGAGTTTTTTCCGTAAAATTTCGAGGATATCTTTCCGAAATTCTTAAAAACGCAGCGCATACAATTGATAAATATTCTAAGTGAAGAAAATCGGAAATTAACAATGCTCAAGTTAATTTTTGTCGAGTTCCATCGACTTTTGTCGAGATCTGTCGAATTTCGGCAAGTTTCGTTGAGTTAGTGTTCCGTCGAATTCGTCGAGTCCGTCGAGTTCCGTTAAGTTTTGTTTAATTCCTTCGAGTTTCGTCAATTTTGTTTTGTGAAGTTCCTCCAATTATTGTCAAGCTCCGTGAATTTTGCCGTGCTCAATCAGAATTGTACAGTCCCAGCGAGCTCCGTCAAGCTCTGTCAAATTCAATCAAGTCACGATAAATTCCTTCGGGCTCCATCGAATTCTATCAAACTGCGTTGCCTTGTTCTCCGAATTCGATCAAGCTCCGTTGATTTTGATCAAAAGCTACGTAAAGCTCCGTAAACTTCCGTCATATTAAGTTCGATAACGTAAGTTTGTTAAGTTTTCTTTATAGTCTAAGAAGTTACGCATCCTGACTTACTTTGAATTATGATTGCCAACCATTCAGCCCAAAAGTTGAACCTTGTGAAGATATTCGGGCTATACCGAAGCGTTAAGAGGCATGTGGACACCCTTATGCGATTAATTCAATTAAGAATTTGACATAGAAATAGTTATTGAAGGCGGTTTCATTTTAGAAAAAAATGTCAGCGTAAATCAGTGATATTTGTCCGTAATTATCGACAAATATATATAATATGTACGCTGGAGACACCACATGAAAGTTAAAACGTCCCTTATGTTAAACGCTTTGGCTGTTGGATCCATGAAGATGTCCTGAGGTGTACCTTATAGCAGCGCATCAATGCGGGCTAATGCGGAGCGTTCAATATGTTCTTAGTCAGGCTTAGTCAGTAGACTTGTGTTTCTATGTTATTTCTGAGATTTTTAGGGTCACCATTTATTTAAGATTTTTCTAACGCTCGACTGATACTTCCTTTTTTATTGATTGGCAAAGCCCGGTATTCGAGCCGCAGGTTTTCTGATTGCTTATCGTTACATCCCTTTTTAAATCGATGGACAGTGCAATTAATTTTATTTTAGGGTTTTCATAATGAAGATGTTTTTTAGACTTTTTAAAAATCTTTTTCTAAACTTTCTTTTAAAAAAATTTAGGATTGCTTTTAATGAATGAAGTAGAAATTTCTTGCATGGTCAAACAATCAAAAGCTACAGGCAACTTGTGAGTCCATCTGAGGTCCCCTATTTGAACTCACCCATTGGGTACCAGAATTGTTTTTTAGGAATGACTTGAAAGTCATTTTCGCGCCATCAGAACATTCCGAATTGACCTTAGCTCTAGAGTTTGAGTAATCAGTGCTTAGGTTTCTGATATCCAAGTTCCGTGATCGTGCTAGTTTTCTTTCGGTGTACATTCGGGCTAAATAGTTTATGATTGGAAACAATCAGAGGCCAGATGGGATCTGATCTCGTGATAGTACGCCAAGAATTTTTCGGAAGGGGGGGAGGAGGGAGGTGGGAAACAAAGTTACTAAGAAAGTTAGTTAAAGTTGTTAAGTATCCAATGACTAGTATTGTATTGTAGTAGCCTTCTATTCATTTTCTTACATCATCTCAGGGCAGCCCTACCACTGATGACTTTGTCTTAATACCAAGATTTTGACTCTAGAGTACTCTTACTCTAAGGTATTCTAATTTTTAAATCTACAAAATTGGTGACGTCTGGTGATGATATCAATATTACGATATGTTCAAACTTAGATGCGGATGAAGCATATTTAAGTCTAGAACCGGACACACCGGACACAAAGCAAATTTACCTACGAGTTAATGAAGCCAAAATTAAACTCATAACTCAAACGAGGAAGAATACTCTAGCCCCATAAAACCTGACCATAGGTCTTATCCTAGAGCCTTTGTACCCTCGTGCCAACCTGAATTAAAAAAAGGCGCCGAAAAGGATGGAATCGAACGCCGCATAAACTCTGTTAATATAGCTTATCACTCCGTACTTTCAATTCTAGGCTCCAATTTAATGCACAGACAAAAGAGCCTTCCCATCTATGAATTATGAATCAAGTACTGCTGTATGAAAGTGAAGCATGGAACCTGACGAGTGAGCCCGAAAAGGGAGTGGACATATTTGTACCTAAAGTGCTCCGGGAAATCTACAGTCCAGTGAAACAAGGCTCAGAGTTGAAACTTTGTTACCAATGAAGAGCTGTATAAATTATTTGACGGACCACCTGTATCTACTTGCGTAAGCCTACGCAAACTGCAATGGCTGAGGCATGTAGAAATGATTGAAGAAAACCGGCTGCTCAAAGGGACATTGAAGGGTTGAGTGAAAAGCAGACGTCCAGCAGAAGGACAGACGATGAGGTGGGAGGACACGATAGACCCTGACATCGGATCTTTGTTGGAAGTGATTAACTGGAAAATGAACTCACAGAACCATGACGATTGGAGGAGATTAATCCTGGAGGCCAAAGTCCTTGAATACAATTTCAAACTCGGAAGAACATGTACTCAGAACACGTTTTGAGTACAATTTATAGTAAAATGAGGCATATTAGTGTGAGTGGAGTGTTAGTTTTTGTTTTTCTATCTCTAGAGACTTCTTGTTCTTGATAAGGAAATTGTATCTAGTTGTTTATATCTTAAATATTCCAGCCCTGTGTCTACTAGCCAGTTTTTCATGTGTATAAAGATACATATTTCAGTATTTACCCAGTCTGTATATTTTGCTCGTCAAGTTTTTAACATGTTTGCTGTACAAATAAGCGGAGTCCTTGCTCTGTTTGTTTTTTGTCGGCCAAGAAGTGTGTCCAAACACCAATAAGTCCACTTTTCCCAACTAAGAAATGTTTTTAATTAATTTTTGAACCCCTCTCATCCACATTCATCCACATGATAGTGTAGTGACTGGAAATTCTTCTTCATTTCGATTGTACGTAATTCAAATATTCATTGTAAAACGTTTTAATTCACCGATGATTCACTGATTTATACCACGCGCGGAATTGTTTAAAGCTTGTTTATTCGTTTCCAGCATTTTTATCCTTTAAGCTTGTGCTCAAAATTTTATTGTTTTAATAATTTCAGAAGTAGATATTCTATGTACACATTTTCATCGTTCTGCAAATGGAATATCAACCCATAAGCGTTAACTAATTAACAAATAAAAAGTGATACTCAACGAAGTATTTCTTGGTAATTCATTAATGCAAAATTCAATTACAGCTTAGCGTGGGCCATGTTGAAACCAAATGGATATATTATCACATGTGTCGTGGCACGTTTCGGACATTAACAATTTTCTTTTCTACAAATAAACAAGACAATTAATTACCAAACTATTTACCCTACAGAAAGTGTCAGCGAATTTGGCTTCCGCGACAAATGACGTAAATTTTTTTCATAATTTTTCACACACTCGGATATGATCTATAAATTATAAACGATATTAAAAGGAAGAAGAAAAAAATATATTAAAATAATATCTACCCACATTGAATGGACGAGTATATATCCTTGAACTAGTATATTGTCCCTGAAATTGAACTTATCGATGCGGTGTTAGTGGCAATAGCAATGATATGTAGAGTATCTAGAAATAAAACGATGCGTGTAGAAAAGCACATGATAATACTGGCACTGACCTTAATCAGTATATTGTACCCTAAGCCCAAATAAAATTAATCTGTTGCTCTGTATTCAATTTTTATTTTTTTATGTTTTCGAATTTTCTTTTGAGATTTATGCACATGTAGAATGTCAGGTAACCGTTGACTTAACTCAATTTTCGCGAGACTTTATCAAAAGCTCATGTGTACGCAAACAGTTTCACATGCATACATCTACATGGATATCGCGCCTTGGATTCATGCTACACATGAAAGAAAACGGACAATTACCACTTGGGGCTTTCTCGGAAACTACATCGAATTTGCTTTGTCTAGAAGAGGAGCTGAGATATAAGAGGGAAGAATAGTTTTCTTCGCTAGCATAAAGAATACAGAATAAAATGCCGAAGCGGCTGGCTAGTACGTGCTGTTCGTATGGTACATAGAACGTTTTTTCAACGCTTTCATGGTAGCGTGTAAGTTTCTTTTATTTATATTTTACATTTTATTGCATATGGCGATATGTACCGAGGAAAATACGTCAGTCGGACCACATTTAAAAATAAAATTTGAAACGTGGCCGAGAATGAAAAGTGTTTCATCCATAGAACATTGACGGGAGACGATCACGTTGGCTGTTGAAAAAATAAAATTTGCTTATTGTTAGACGTACATACTTAGAATTTTAAACAATTGTTATCTAGATACTATTTAACATGTATCAGGAAGGATATGAATACATTTGGATTCTTGATATCAATGGCATATGCGTAAAGAATAGGTAAACGATCTTGTCAGAATGGGAAAATTTCGGTGGATCGATTAAAGTAAAATAATGCAAGCTAACGAAATGGTTTGTTTGCAAATAAAAAAGAAATCCTTGAACATTTCAAAATGATGTGATCATAATTCTGGATTGTTTAAAATTCCAAGGTTGTTCTTGTGTCACAAGGTTGTACTTGTAGTCGGACCCTAGCTAAGTTTTCTTTATGATTCGTCTGACTTGCAATCTTCTTTGCATTTTATTTGAATTGAATACTATCATTGACGTATAAGGTAATCAGAATCGTGATTATTGGTGTCAGAAGTGGGACAGAGCTACTTCTTATATTCGTAAAACGGTGAAGGTGACAAGCTTAAGATTTCTCGACATTTGGTCTGTCAATTAGGAGACGAATGCAAAATTAATATTTTAATAAGCATGATTTCGGAATACGTCATAATTTCTTATTTATTAAAAAAAAGTTCCCTAAATATGCCAACGAAATGAACGTTAGATTAGAAGTTCTGAGGATTTTTGCAAGCAATGCCATAGTAAACGTTTTGTGGAAAATGTAGCTAAAAAATGGCTGTTTTGTGAAAGAAGTTGTGTTTTCTGCAAACTAAATTGTTAGGGAAGTCTCAGCCTTCCCTACATGACTTTTGTCAAATAAGGTCTAAGCTTTCATTTTCCGCTCGCTAAGTGATCGATATATCAAAAGATATAGTCGAAGTTACCAAACGTAAAAAGATACACATAATAATATTTAGCAAATTCATTACAAAGTACACACAAAGGATACCAACATTTTGAAATATTAAAGAGTTTCACGGACAATATACGTAGGACGTAGGAAATGGTCAATTTCTTAGAGAAACATATATGAGGGTGCGTTATGAAGTTCGCGGAATGGAGGTGTAGGTCATTGATCAATGTAAGGAAAGCATTGATAACGCATTCAGCAACTCATGGCCAATACCAGTAGCAAGTATTATCTTAATCGGGGCAGTAATCCTTGAACTACCGTGATCAAATATTAAAATTTAAAAATATGTCTGAATTATGACAATATTATAATAAGTATGTGTGAATTATTGAAAAAATTGAGTGGTGCGCCATCATTCAGTTCCTTATTACCTAATGAAAGTCAGTTGAAACCATACTGGAATAGATGGTGTCCGTTTATAGGACTTTTGTCCAAGTGAAACGATGGTTTAAAAGTGGCACAGTCCCGTCAAACAAGGTAAACTCACTTCAAGACGACCCAAGACTAGTATGGCCTATAGAAGAGACTATTCCGGAAAGGATTCGAAAAGTCGAAAAATTAATATTGAAAGATGCTAGACTGACAAAAAAACTGTTTCAAGAAGTGGTTGGAATATCGAATACTACAATTTTTAAAATTCTTAACGATCATCTTGGAATGAAAAAGAGAATATCATGCCGTGATAATATCGGTGGTGTGAATGACGGCCGCCTCAGAAAAAACAGCGTGCAGAGTACCTTAACCTCTGTAGTGAAGATAAGTGGAATATCGAATCAAATTGTTACTGGAAGAGTGCTAAAGTTCATCATTATGAACCTGAGTCCAAACAGGACTTTATGCATGGCCCAAAAAGGGCACATCACCACCCAACAAATTTTAAGTCCCACAATCGGCTCGTAAAATCATGTTGACAGTCTTTTAGGGCTCTGAACGGATCCTATAGACGGATCCTATAGACATAGCTAAGGAATATATATATTGAGAAAGTAACCTTCATTTCGGCTTTCAGCATTAGTGATCTTCCTCTTTCTGGATGAACAAAAAGACCAAATAAGAAAAATTGGTTGAGTCGTTTGCTATATTTTTTATAGATATACAATTACCAAACCAATGGTGATCCGAAATACGAAATAACATTTCTGGTGGAAGGATATTGCCAATTCTATACAGTAAAAGGTAAGAACTCTGTCAGAAAGGTAAGTGCGGCGGTTTTTGTATTGTGTTCCGAAATGAATGCGAATGAAATATTTTGTACAACAAAAGGATCCCTACAAGGCATTAAAACAAAAGTTAACCGATGATATAAGACTTCGGACGAGACTTGGATACAAAAAACAAGAGATTCTTCTCAGAAATGAAAAGAAAGCGCAAAGCTGATTGTTGAGATCAGGAAGAGTCAGAGGTTGTTAAAATTATGAAAAATAATATAGAGGCACTTTTCTGGAATGCGCAAGCCATTCCCGCCACTTAAAACAACCAAATTCTATGAATATGCAATACTATACGTATTATTGCTCTGACAACGACGCTAGGAAATGACTTCACTGTGCGGTTCCATTGTGATAGTCCCAAGCCTGTAGAAAGGAGAAGGGGAGTGATGAGAGTGTGTTGTTGCTAACGAGGTTGAAAAAATGCCAACTAGAGTAACCGAAAGGTGGACTTGAAGCCCAGTTGTAACGTTGTGCAGTCTTATGGTCACTTGGTCTTCTGCGGAATATGAACCTGTTGAACCGACGTCAGACGAACTTGAAGAACCATGCTGCATCGATGAAAATGGAATAAACAAGATTGCAGTTGGAAGGACAGACTGTCAGGAGTATTGTTTAAATTTCCAATGTGGGTTTTAAAACGCTCAGAAAATGAAAGAGAACAGAGAGAGATTCAACTAAGTGTTAGACTTGATTAAAAATAAGAGGCAATACTGAATAAAAGAGGGATTTGGTGTAATCTGCTATGCAAGTGAAAGAATGAAGTGATGAATGAAGAATGGTGAAAACTGCTATTTGCTGTATATCGTTTGAAGATAGGAAGCTAAGCTTATAAACTGACTGAGTGTCATGCTACATGTAGACCTCGTCAAAACCAAATAGACAAAGTCGTAGAGAGACTAGTACGCTTCCTAAGGGTCGTTAAAAGAATGTCATTTATAAGTGTATTAATGTTGTTATACATATTGTAGCATTTATTATCTCAGACCCTATAGATTTGAGCTGTGGGATTTCTATGGCGATAAGCCTGAACTTCGGCCAAGTCTCTTCAGTTTTCAGGTTTTATCTCCCAACGAACACGATGTTAAGGAAAGCAATGAGTTCTGTGTATCTGGAGCACTAAGTGAGAGTTCAGGACTGCAGAGAAACTGACTGAAACGGACTGCAGAGAAACGCAACCTGGTTAGAGGACACCCATGACTTCTTACTGACGGCCCGACACACGATGAGGAACCTATCCTGGCTATAGTTGTTTGGAAGGTCTGAAAGTATGTTGAGCACAAATTTTGAAAGTTTAAACAATGCTATGGCCCAAGACTGCAACTTGGTTCAGATCATGACGGTGAAGGTTGACGCATTGTTTCAGCCAGTGAAACGTCAATGGAGACTGTGGAATAAGGCTTTAACGTTAGATGTTCACGTTCAACCCTTCGACTTGATCACATATTAGGCACGAGATGGACCTGAGGGCCAGGAAGGGGCATATATAGACTCATTAAGAAGTACGAGTTAAGTCAGTTCACCATTTCGAAAGTTGATTTAGTTGAGAAAATGTGAAAAGTTGGAAGTAGAATCATCAATTTGAAAGGATCCAGTCATCTCCAGAACCTCCATCCTCTTCATCAGATCTGATTCGGTTCAACTTTCATCTGTTACCACACCTGAAAGAAAGAGGAAACAAAGAGTTCTTTCGAGAGAAGCATGAACAATCAAATGAAGGGGCGGCAATCATTAGAAGATACTTTGGTAGGTATTTTAAATGCTTTTTACAACTTTGTTTCACAAATGGATGTTCAGAGCGGTCAGCTTAAAAAAGTAGGCAATAACAGGATTCTAACTTTCACCAGAAGACGATATTTGTTATTGCGAATTTCCGGCTCATTATTTAATTTCCGGCTCTGGAACTTTCAATTCTCTTTATTTTCAATCATTGGAACCCGGTTATAACCCAAAAACATTTATCATTTGTCGGAAATCTTATCTGTGCCCATATGGCAACAGCAAATTTCTTTAATAGAAAAATAATTTAGAAGACCTTCATTCTATCACGTATTCCTTCAATATGCAGAGTGGCAATGACCATTCATTCAAGTGGTTTCCTTTCTTTATCTGGTGACGTTACTATCAACAGACAAACATGAAATAGACATCACAAATCATTCAATGGGCGAAAATAGAAAAGAAAAACAACATTGGCTGCACGATGTGTTAACACAGTGGACATTCTCATTCTCAGATGCCCCAAAGGAATATGTTAAAACTGGGTCATGCACAATCTTATTCTTGTTCTAAGTCGGGAGCTCTGCATCGTGTGAGCAAACCGAAAGAAAGTATGCGATGTACGTACGTGATCATCTGCACCTCAGTGGAGAAAATTGTTTATTTGCTTGTTTTCAACATAATTGTTGTTTCATTGAACAAACAGACTCGTAAACAATTGAGGCGTTTCCAATCTAGATCTAGTTATTTTTAAAACGTTGTAAACACTCGAAAAAAATTTCATTGAGCTCCAAAAATATGCCCCGAGCAACCGCACAATCACCATTTAAGTATCTAATCTAATCGAATTGTTTTAATAATTGATTCTATGGTCCCACAGATAACATCCTTCCATTGACAAATCAGCATTTCATGGAAATTAGCACATCCGAAATTCAAAATTGTCAACACGTGGACTTGACTAATTTTCCGAAAAATTCTAATAATTCCTCCAATGTTTCTTCAAGGAAATCGTCGGCCTGTTTGTGATCAAAAGCCTGATTTAGTGGGTGGAACAATGGCATGGTCATAACTTATCAGTTCTGAAAAAGGAATCTGAGCTGTGTCACCCAGAAGCGAAATTAGCTTCAAATTACCCCAATGTAGATTTAAATTTGGTTATCCGATTGCATTTGACCTTAATTCACCTGCGAATTTACTGTACCGGTGAAATGAGTTTGATTTTCCGTACATTTTCTTATCACGAAAATACTTAATCCGAAATTCGAATTAATTGGAGTGTAGAGAAGGTACTTGTATGTGATAAGATTGAAGCGATGATGCAAATTCATATAGGAATCAGGGCATATGTGATAGCTCCTAAAAAACATGAAAGTGCAAATTCAGATGACCTAATTTTTTATGAATTGCTATTAAATATTTGGTGCTGTGCAATCATTTAATTGGGGCAACATATTTAGGGTATCAATGGAAGGATTGAAATAAAATAGGTTGGAAGTGAGATTTTTAGTACGCAAACAAAAAATGAGGATAATTCTCTTATGATAAATTTTAACTTTACATTTTGCGCTTGATTAGTTTTAAGTAGAGTGAAAATTTTTGGAAGCTGCTTTGAATTAGAATTGAGGTAGGCGGTAGGAAGAGGGCTAGTGATATTTAATGGTAGAAGCTCATTCAACATCACTATATAGTTGGATATCCTTTAAGCATTGGAAGATATCTTAAGTGTGTTTGTTAGAATATTTGTTAATTTAATGAAGGCCGACAAAAGCTACAATTTACTTCGGGTATCGTCTAAGGCTCCACACGTGAAGCAGATCCGTATGGTATAATAAACATTTGTGCAAACGCAATTTGGACGAACCATGTGAATATTCCAAGTGAGAGACAAGGTAAAAGATCGTGTAACCACCTTAGCATTGCATAAAAACGAAGAGGTTATCCTAGCAAAGTGGGATCCACAAAGAGTTCAAACGCTCAGCATTTTGAAAGTGCTGGTTGAAGAATAGAAAGGTTTAGTGCGCTGAAACCAGTCTAGGGGTCTAATGAATGCGCCAAAAACAACTTGTGCAGAAATGAGGCCTTACCTGGTGGCACAGCACACAACCAGAAACTGACGAAAATGCAGTTTGTTTGCAACCAGGTCAAGGGTATTCAATTACTCTTACATTTTGGGCTGTTCCAACCGAAGTAAACCTCGAAATTTGGACGTGATCCCAGCATATGAATAACTTCAAAACATAGTTCCATGTTCTATTCATAGTTAATAATGAACAATAATGCAAATATAAAATAATTTAAATAAATTTGTTGATTCGTTTATGAGAGCAGTTAAATTGTTTCCAGACGGCGACCAGTCAGGCTAAGTCACGTTGCCGGCACATGTATCAATCCAAAATGCTCCGCTCCAAATCAATTATCTCGAAAATAATAGTGAGAATAGATAAAATCATAAGCTGTGCCTGCATTGTCAGAAGACCGACCGTTTCGTTGATAATTGTCCTTTCGGTGCAACCATACGCTGTAGAAGTGAGTTCCACATTTTGAGCGGATTTCAAGAAAGCGATAACAAAGTGTAAGCTAAGCCTCCTCCACCAAATCATTCATCTGGAACCACGACTAAGGTTGCATCTGGAGAGAGGCAAAGCTACGTGATGCTTGAAAGCATCCGTGTGCCCATAAGGGCGTCCAATGAGGATGAAGTGACAGAATGCCGTGCATTACCCGATTTATGCTACCCAATCAACATCATCACCAAACCACTAGCATCAAAACTCCACTTAAAACCCTTAACCCAAGATTTTGCTCCTGAAGGCATCGGACGTGAGGGCTAGATAACCAAAACTCAAGCCTTTCTTCAACTAAACTCAAGGGCCACAGGATATGAAGCACAGTTGAAAGCATGGATCTTACTACACATTATTAATTGCTAGTCCAGGAGAAGGATCAATGTGTCAAATTGGCCGATTCCTTAGAATGTAAAGCTGGCAGATATGAAATTCAATGCGTCCGGTCCCAACAATCTGTTTAACGGAGCCAAAAACTTCTTACAATTGCTTTCGGGAACCAACTATACTTCCGCGATAATCAGCCTACCCCAAAAATTACGATCTTTGGCTGGGCAGTTTAAGGCAGCAAATTGTTCTAGCAATGACACAACAACTTATGGCGACTGCTGGGTTCCCACAGCAGCAGGAAGAGCAAGTCAGGCAACTGCGTGATGTTGCTCCTCTGTCTTTGATGACTGACTACAAAAAGAAATGTGAAAAACGTATTGCTCAAATGGAGCTCACGAGACTGGATCTGGACATTAGAGCGAACAAATGGATTATTCTACTCAACGGAACAAACAAACGGCGCCCATACATATTTTCAACCACATCAATGTGTCCTCAGGCGTAAAAGTAGTACCTTCAAGCTTTTGTAGGCTTCGATTCGTCAGGAAAACGTCAATTAAGGTATCAGAGCGGGGATGTTCTTCAAGAGAAAGTTCTCATCAGACTTGCTGCTCTTCTGACTGCCAAAACGTCGTCACTACCGAAATCCAGATGAAGTATTGTCAGATCAAACTGGACGAACAGAAACAACCACATTACGGGAGGGACTCTCCAACACAAAACCTAGGCTTGTGACCTCTGCACTATATTTCGCCATCAAATGCTTCCAGGAAAAAGCTGATGAAACTTAGGACTCCAATTCTCTCAGAAGAGTTGCGCGATGACGCCTTATTTATGTGGATGACATTATGAACCGCAATGATAGCTGGGGATGTGCAAAATTAACGAAAAAATAGCCAAAAACGGCTCTAGGATTCAGGGGGCTTTCATTTGCGATTGTTATTATTTTATTCAATGATACTACAAACCGACATATTATCTTCGAGACTTGTCAAAAACTCACTGACAAGGGAGATTTTGCCGCATGCGCAAGATTTGCTAGACAATTTCCCACGATTTTGCTTTGCCCTTTATTTAAAAAAGGTCTACAGAGTAAAAATTCTAAAAAGAAGAGATTACCAGGCAAGCACTGGTTTGAATTTTTGCCTCTCGGAGTAAGGCATTTATTTTAAAATAAATTTTTTTGACAAGATGTCGTCAATAGCGGTGGAAATCGGATGAATCAAAACGATTTATTTCAGTTCCGAGAAACTGAATGTATTGTCTTGGTCAAAATTTACGGAGGCTTCTAGTTGCCCTAAATCTCAGACCTAACACAGAGGAGCTCTAGGAGCAAACCTAGTGAGTGTGTGAAGGTGCTAAGGTTGTTCACTTAGTCAATCAATAATAGCTCTACCACGTCTCTTGATAGTCAGCCAACGAGTTTTTCATTTGTCAAGACGTGACTTTCGGGGATTGCCCCTGAAGAAATTACCCTTTATTTCCATACGTACATTCATTGTTGAAATCTGAATAATGAGGTAGCGAAAACCAGAAAATATCCTTGAATTTTTCGGTCGTATTTTCGCTGAGGGTTTTGGACAGTTTGGCGGTACATGGATTTGAACTACCTCCCTGATCACTGAGTGAGTTAAGAAGGAACAAACTTGCTTTCGCGTGATTCAGACAAAAACGTTAATACTTATTTGTACATTTTCAAAACAGTACTTAGAACTAACAAAAAAAGTCATTTTCTGCATTAGAAAACCGGAATCTATATTGCGAGTTTATTTTTAAGACTTTAAAAAATTACATTTTTGAAATATAAACTTTTTGAAAATTTTCATTTGCTTACAGCTTTGACACAACTAGGACAAGTGCTCGATTCACAATTTGTATTTTGCCTACATCAATCTTTTAATATCCGGATTCAATTATCCTTGATCTTTTTCCGAATCAAGGAAATTTTCATTTGATGCAGATGTTCTATTAGTGTTCTTTGGTAAATTTTCGCTATTTTTTCCTTGGAAACCTTTGGCAAAGTTCTTATTTGTTGTCAGCAGACACGGAGATTTCAAGCAATCCGCGAGTTTTTCATGAATTTTCCGCGATTTAACGGTTTCCTTGTTTTCGTATAATGTTTCCACAGTATATGACACGATCAAGGATCAATAAATGCCACATTGAGGAAACCGCAAAACAAAGTCACAGACCATCTGCAAGTCTTTCGGCTGAATGACACCGAGGAATACATTTGGGCAAATGTATCTAGCCATCCTTTTGTTTCATTATCAAAATGAATCATGTTTGGCTTGGATATTGTAGGAGGTAGCGTGCCATCTTCATCACATAATGACAAAGCGAAGACTATTTTTGTTGTTTTCGGTTTCGATGAAACTAAAGTCAATGGCCTGTCTCAACAGAACATGGATGTCCCAATCCACGCCTTGATGGAATTATTTGTTCTGATTGCGTAAACCCAAGTCAAATTGTAAGACGTTTTTAGCATATTCGCTGAAGAGACTGAAGTGTTAACGCGACTAGTTGTCACAGGTCACATTTCTATTGCTCCCATGAAAAGATTTTGTGAGTTCTTTTACAAAAAACTAACTGAGTGGTAGTCCATTAGTTTGAGTGCAGTTTGCGAGATAAGAAATTGTATTAATCATATAACGTACCGCGCTGTTGCATACCATTACTATTTTTGTCCCGTTTTTATTGGGCTAATTTTGGAATGTACTTAGAAGCTATTCAATTGATTTCAATTACGAACAAAAAAGAAAAGGCCGAAATACAATACTGCGTGACGGCGATGCGTGAGCGCGATGCGATTCTTCCTCGTCGTCACGCAACGCATTCAATTTCCATAGCACGCGATGCGAGGAACAATAATGTTCATAAAGCAAATGTCAAATAGGTGACGTTTCAAATGAAATTGTTTTTAATTTTTTAAAAGTTCTGAATTTGGATTTTCCCTTCGTCTAGCAAACAATAGCCCCTACAAGGATTCACGAAATTTTCATTCAAAATCCATTCAGAATAACCTTAACTTAACCTTACTTAAAAACTAATAAACGCGTTTGAATTTCAAATTTTATTTTAGCGCCATATTGCATTTGACAAACGTCACCCACCGCGTTGCGAGGAATTTTCGTTTTTCCGAATATTTCCCGCCTCGCATCGACGCATCGCAATCATTGTTCGATGTCAAATACAAATGCATGTTACGAGAACTGCTTGACATTTGCTGCGAAACTCTTGTCGCGCTCTCGTATCGCAGTCTCGCACTATTGTATTTCGGCCTTAAAGGGACTGAAATGTTGACGCGACTAGTTGTCACATTTCTATTGCTCCCATGGAAAGATTTTGTGAGTTCTTTCACAAAAAACTAACTGAGTGGCAGTCCATTAGTAGTGTGCAGTTTGCGAGATAAGGAATTGTATTAATCATATAACGTACCGCGCTGTTCCATACCATTACTGTCTTACATTACCATTTTTATTGGGCTAATTTTGGAATGTACTTTGAAGCTATTCAATTGATTTCAATTACGAACAAAAAAGAAAACTGAAAAACACTGAATCGACGCAAAAATGGTGTGTTTCTTTGGAAATAACTCACTTCTTTGAATGACATGACTGACAGCTGCAAGTTTGAGGTATCGACTGAGTTATGGCAATAAGAGCTTTGAGAAAAATTGAGTTTTAAGTACAAGCGAGTTATGGTGTTTTTTAAGATTGTATGTGTCATTAAGACGTAATTTACCTTTCTCGGGTTAAAGAGGTTCACACATGTGTTTCTTGCTCTTTTCTGGGCTTGCATGTTCGTTCATACTGGAATTCAATATAAAAGTTATTTATTATAGAACGTTATCAAACATTCTTGGACTAACCAAAAGGATATTTTACAAGTTGCACAGTTTCCCTTTTATACTACAATGCGATTTTCTGAAATTAAAAGCACAACTTTGGCGAGAGTGCAATTTGTTTCTGGAAAAGATCTGAAAAAATTCAATTTTATCAGGGGATGGCAATGAGCGAATTTTTAGTCGTCACGTGATAAAAACCATTGCTAGATATGTTCAGCATGGTTGCAGTGATAATGGAAATTGTACAAGGGAATTCCCAAACTCGGAGGTGTTATATAATTCATTTCTTGTTTGTTATGAATGAATTTCCGGACGAATGTATCTCGAAATGTGTTTTTTTTTCGAAATTTGGATAGGTAAATTGTAAACTTTGTTTGATATTTGTTTAACAATTAGGAATTAAAGCGTCACCGAAATCTGAGTACTGGTTAAATACTTTTGCAAACTCAACGAAGATTTAAAAAAAAAACTGCTTTGACAGTAACCTTACGTCTGGCTCCTATAAAAAGATACATTTACCTTTCTGTCCTTTTTAAGAAAGTTTAAATGACGACTCAAAGTGCTTACAATGTGTAAAATATATTTAAAAAGTTCGAAAGCGAACACTTTATTTGGCCGATGATTGTCTCGGTGAATCTTGTTCTCAATTTTTTAAAAGCTACAAAGATTGCTCCGTCTACCGTCAATTTAGTATTTTAAAACGTACGGATGGAGTCCTAGTATGTGTTCCTTTCATGTTTTCTTCTTTTAATCTCATCTCATCTGAGTATAAAATGTTATTCTTTTTCTTATTTATAGCAATTAAATTTAAAATATTCGCAAAAAAGTGTATCTCAGCGATTTTCTTCCGATTACAACTACAGAACACCAAGCTATTAGTAACAATTTTATAAAATAAACTAAATATTATTCATTCTCATCGTAATCATCAGCACAACGAAAAAAAAAATGAGATAGAAAAAGGAGTTAAACTCATTGATAACCTTCATTTCAAAGCGTATCCAACACGTCATCAAAACTCACATACGTAGAAAGTAGAAATGATTTCATGTGAAGTTTTTGCCTGTATCAGCGAAATTAAAATAGATAGAAAGGTTGCTAGATTTCATCAGAAAGTTCAGAATACAATTTAATAGCTTCCGTGCGTAAATTAAATGGAAGAGAATCGAATATACGAACACTGACCTCAATAAATTCGTTGGCTTTATCTCGTATGTGTTATTCTCTTCTTTTTTTTTTGGTTTTTGTTGTTGCATGAGCGCAAGGCCAAATTTTATGTAGTTTGCAAAAATGTTTAGATTACGTTTTTGGTTTTTGTACATTGTGTTAATTTATTAACTGATTCAATAAAAATTGAGTTCACATGCGATCATATGTCATTTCATTTAAGATATTTTCATTGGATATAATTTTCGAGATAATAATATTGATGAAATAACGAGCAAGGAAATTGAATTGATTGCCGAACTGATTTTAAATCTGACAGTCTGGACAGGGATTTTGAAATCACTTCATTTAACTTTAAAAAATGATACAGCAATTAAGTATGATGTTCAGTGATGCATGAAGTAAATTTCAGGAGAGGAATGGACGAAATTCTAATTTATTAAATCAACGAATACTTACGATGAACATATGCGATTAATTATCTCTAAGACCTCATTTTTCGTAGTAGAAATTTCATGGCTTTTCCCCAATGATGGACTGCCGGAATCAATTGAAAGTGATGAGTTTGCTAAATTGCAGTTTTTCATGAATTATCAGACATGAAATTTCGAATTTTTTATGCCAATTCTTATAAATATTCCAATTTAATTTATATTTAAATGTAATGGACACCAAAAAAATATACTATTTTGCCGAGGTTCCCATCTGTTTTTCATTTATTTTGGCTAAAGTCAAGCAGTTTATGAAAAAAATTCTAAGACACGTTTACGTTTGAAAATTTTTTTTATTAATCAAAACAAAACTTAACTTTTTTCATATTTTGAAAATTTATTCTCAGGATGTTTTTTGGTCGTTTTGGTTGTCTTTTGTAACAACACAATGGGAGATCTCTTTTTAGTGTCGAACCAAAATCTGCATCTGATTTCCGCGATTATTCTCCATTATAACATTTTTTTCCACCGCCATGATGTCCTGATGAAAACTTTCCCCTTTTTCGCTCATCGCACTTGAGTTGTCTGGGGAAAAAACCTCGACGAATTAAAATGCATTTTTAAGGATTTAAATTTCATCCATTTCATTTCATTCATTTTTAAATTTCATCCTAAGGCTTTATAGTCCTCTAATAACTTACATACCATCTCCTCAAAGTTTGTTGACTTCCCATTTTTATAAAAATAAACTCGTTACTTCAAGAAAAGAAATCTTAGCATCCTTTTCTTCAGTGCTTAATTTTAAAATACATTTGGAACCCTTCCTGATCTTTCTTATATACGGCACCGAAAAAAATCATTTCTTTTAAAATAGATTCACTCAGTCTAGGAAATAAAGATTTAAAATACGGAAAACCTACTCCATTTTCATCCATCTAGGATGTCTAGGAAATAAAGATTTAAAATACGGAAAACCTACTCCATTTTCATCCATAGCTGAAACAAAATTTTTAGTGAGATCTAAGTTTATATCCAAATTCGGCAAAATAACATTGTTCTGTTCTACTAAGGAAACTACTGTCTGAAACACTTCTTTGTCCAGGAATGAAATCAGTCCTCATTGGCCAATGGTTATTCTAGCTCTACTGTTCCATTCTATGAAAAAAAAAATACTGTTTTGTGTAGCCTCCTTGCAACCCTAACAATATTTCAACAAATTTAAGCTCCGCACATATTTTCCAAGCATAACGATTGTACTAGATTTTTTCGAGTAGATTTTTTTATATTTTCGTTTTTTTCTTTTATGTGGACGTCAAGTGTTAAGGATACGGATGAAAGATCAAACTTAATTTTGAAGATGCAATGAATAGCCTCAACTTATCTAGTGAATAGTCATAGCTTGATTTATTCATAAACCCCTACTTATCATTGCAATATGCAAGACCAATGTTTTCTACGAAAAAGTCCACAAATTCATCATCATGTTACCGTAAAAAAGAAATTCATAAGCTCGAGTGATGACAATTCCATTGTTGAAGTTTTAAACTCAAGAAACAAAACAAATTCAAGGCATCTGACTAAACCATTTAGTTCACCTGGACGTTTTAAATGTGGTTTATTCTCACTTACAGCAAGATCTTTTGATGGAGAGGTGGTCTGAGCTGAACAGTCTGATTGAATGTCGCTTACCTTCTCCTCTGCATCTTTTTTGGTTGCGGGAGTGTTTACTCTTCAGTATGAGTAAAGAGTTTAGTTATTAAATTCTGATGTGGAACCAATAGCTACTACATTTCATCTCTTGTTTTGGAAGAATATCCCTTCATTTTCTCTAGACAGAGATAACAATGCATTACATGATCTTTTTGTTCCCTCTGAATCACTGGTTTAGAAGGTGATATTGCTGGGTGGGTACTTTCAGACCATCATCTCACATAACGTACACTTTATACGTTCTTGGGAACAGAAAGGTAGAAAAGATCGAACCCTGTGGAATTCCATATAAGTTTGAAAAGCGATGAGGCGATTTGACTCAAGGTATTTGTTTGACTGGATCAAGATCAGAATGAAAGTGGAAAATATTGAAAGTTTTGTAAATTAGATTGTTTTGGCATACCGTGTGAAAGGCTTTAGCGATATCTAGGAGACAGACGACGGTAGGTGGGTTATTGTGTAGGTTGAATACATAAATGATTTGGGGATAAGGAGAGCTTGATCAACTGAAACTGTGAGACAATTTCCTTTGTAAACAGGTGTTAGTCTATAAAGCCTATGACAATAATTTCTTGTGTTTGAAAAAAATCTTTCAAACGCAGGACAGAAGGTAAATTGGGCAGTCGCTGATCGGTAGGAACAGATTTTCATATTTTGTGACTATGATACCATGACGCCATGAACGGAGGAAGTATTCATGTAGGATACCTAATGCATCCTATATGCAGAGGATGCAGTGGTTGAGGAGTTTCGCGAAAAAATGGCGAAGGGGTTTTCTACATTTTTTGGTAATGGTAAAGGAATCCTGTCGATTCCGGCAAATTTTTCTCGGTTTAGGAACGTATGATATTCGAAACAGTATATTTTGGATACGGAATTGATTGGAATTAAGGAAAGAGTGAAGTGTGAGGCAGGATATAATAGTGAATCGAAAGAATCTTCAAAGACAGAGGACTCCGTTTGAAAAGAAGGACAACTCAATATGTTTTGGACTGAGAATGTGACCATAAGCTCTATTGCGTTGTTGGTGTGTAGGTCAGGGAAAAGCTGTGATTCTGCAAAGCGATCGACTAAAGAGTCAGTTTAAATCAAATAGTCTAGATCGAATAGTCTAAAGAGTTTAACGATCGAGGACATGTTTTGTTCGAAAATGTGAGCAGGTTTACTCGAATTTTTTACGGGCCTAGGACAATTTACCCTGGTTTTTGGAAGGTATGTGAAGCAAATAGTTATGTTGTTAAGTTTTTAATAATGAAATGGGCCATGAATGTCTGCAGACGATTTTGAACGGAGATAGTGAGGTTGTCAATACAGTCTTCAATTTACTTTAGGTTGAGGTTGAATGGGTCCCGGAAAAGTTGGCGTCGGGGTCTTCGTTTGGTTTCAATTGCGACGACAATGTTTTGAGGAACACAAATGAGAGTTCGTGAGAGAGAGTACCTTTTGGGAAAACACGGTCAGATGTGCTGTTGATATCGGATGTAAGGAACTCTACAGGGAGACCCATATTAGTGTTGGCAGGTTGTTAAGCGGCGGAACAGAACAGGATTGAGCTGATTCTTCAAGAAAGTTTAAATTACGTTCCATTTGCTATTGGAGTTAGTCACAGGTACTTTCATTTTAGTCGTACATATATGTCTGCCAACAAGATGAAGAAATGATTTTGATTTAGCTTGAACGTCTCTAGATGTCGTGTTGCTTAGTATACTTAGACGAAACGCTGAGTGAAGAGCTTCGGTCCTACGCCTGTGCATCAGCTCTCACAACGGCTGTACTTTGCTCCGCATCGGAGTCCTTACGGGCACGAACCCTTAAAAATAAGTTGTTCCGGTAAATCCATCTTCCGAAGAAGGTTTTCAGTTTCTTTATGGATTCGTTTCCGAAAAGAAAAGCTGAGTGGTTTCAGCGAGTAAACTTCCAATAGGAGAATTCTAATCAGCTTGGCGATAGAAAGGACACATGCACTATGAACTTGGGAAAGAGAGGCTGCATTGAGTGTCACAAAAACAGTCTAGTGAGGCTGCATTCAAATTTTATTGGGTAGTTAGTTCTCTTTAGCTCTGTTTTCTGTTTAGTGTGGCTTAGTTTTTTAGGAATTCATGAACAAAACAGTGCTGAATAGTGAAAATACGCTCTATGTTATCGTAAATTCGTAGGAAATTCCCTATCTACATTGGGCGAAAAGCGTTGGCGTTCGGCTGAGTGAAAGTACGCCTTTTGATATCATAAATTCTTAAGAATTTTCCTTCCTCCATCGAACACAATTCCTTAACAATCTAATTTGTAAGGCCTTTTTTTCGTCAGTATTACCCAATACCTAATGGTGTAGCAGATGCTCAACGAATTGGAGAAATCGAGTCAATACTGCATATACTACTTTGGATTACCTATTTTTCTTTGCTGCAAACGGTACTACCGCATGTCAATCTTCTCACTATCTATTACACTTTTACATACTGTTTTATGCATATATGGTTACTTTGCGTTGAAGTCTCTTTCTTTCAATTCACTAAAAATTGTTACTGCTCATATTAAGTCCGTTTTATCGCGCGAAGAATAAAGTTAAACTAAGATTGTATTAATTAAAGCAAATGTTCTGTTTATGATAACGTTTATTTGAATTACGACACAAATATCTATATTTATATTTCAACAAACTCAGACTATACGCCTATATTACAGATATACCAAAAAGACGAAATTATATTTGCACCTCAAGAAGGTCAAATGAAAGAAAACTCTCATGTCCATAAATTCATCATTCACCAGAATGATATACAAAGAGATAAAATGGCAAATCACTCACATAAGTGATGTCATCATAAAACCTGCCATCACATGTTCAGCATTTCTAGACCATTACCACGTGTATGAATTCGTTTTTTCAGTTCAATAAATTCTCATATTTTTTATTTCTCCATTTAATTGTCCAAAACGAACGTTTTAGTCGCTTTATAAATGCAACTATGTCATTGCTCCAGACAATTTCAATTAAATTCAATATATTGTGGGAGCTGGTTACCAATTCGGTTAACAACAATAATAACAACAAAAAAGATGTTTGCACACTTCACATGTGCTGCAAAAAGCAATATGTCTTAATCATATCTCAACTGGGTTGAAAGCGAAACAAAAAATAAAGCTACAATATAAAGCAAAAAACAAAAAAATAAACTTTAGGAATGAAAACGAAAATGAAAATTGGTCTAATCCACATTGCCGGTTTATAAGCTTTAAATATGTGCGGTAAAGCACCCATGCGAATAAGTTAGTTGATTTACATGCATACGTGCCTGTTAAGTAACACATACGATAAAAACTGGAAGAGAACAAGAGTCATCGGGTAAGCAGGAGCCAATCTCCTGCCGTAAGGGCTTTGCAAACCAGTGATTGCATGCATAAGTTATCCTCATTCAGAACACGGTTGAAGGAGTTAGTTTGAACGAAGAGAGTTAGTTAAATGAAGAGTTAGTTAAAGTTGTGATGTGCTGAACCCACCCCATATTGTATAAGATGCATATGTGTGAGATCAATGAAGGAAAAAGCAAATAATTAGTTCATCAGACTATCAGATCCAGTCATATTCGATACAATCAATAATAAACTTTGAATCTAACAGCGACTTTCCTAAGTATTCGAAAGAAAATTTTAAGGAACCTTCAAATTAATTTACAATTTTTTGTAATCATTGTCATATAATCTTGTATATCATTCTTCCCTTCACTGCTGTCTTAGGACCGTGACTTACCGATCCTGTGCTGATAAAGTTGGAAATGTTCGTGTCTTCTCAAAAGCTGGGTCAGGTTGAAGCCATTCCCAATAAACTTTGGAGTGGCCTCAGGTGATCCCAGATCGTTTTTGAGAGCCACGATCCATCTGTCGTTCAGCGAAATCCGTTCAGGACTTAAACTATTTGACAAGTGTCAGTCAGTCTTTGAAGCGCGAGTGACTTCAGGATTATGACCTTTCACGCACCATTACAAGAAGAACGATAGGTATCATTAGAGTGGGGAAGTCCACAGTTCTAGGCTAGGATTTTAACAGCTGGCTAGGAGTGACTTTACCATAGGAATACCAAGGAATTTCACTGCATTTCTCTGTCCCACATTGAAGTGGAAATTGTAGAATGCCCATAAAGGGTTATCAGTTTAAATTCAGTTTAGAGCCCCCGAGCAAGCTCAGATACTCAACTGAATGTTTCAACACTATTAATATATACTTGATACTGATTTTTTTGCTTCAGGAATCCATTAATTTTTCAGAATAACCACTTCAGTTTTCACCAGTATTAAGTTTAATCAATGAGTTTTCATTCAGTTTTCGATTTTAGCTTCAATAGTAGTTCACATTTTTCTCCCTTGATTGAGGGAGTCCATGTCGAGAGGAACTTTTGTAGGGATTCTAAGTATGACTCAATGTCTTACCGATCTTTGCAAGGTGACGTGTGAGTAGCGAGAATCAGTATGTTATCCGTGTAAAGGATTGTGTGGAGAAAAGGGTTGGTGATAAAGTTTCGAACGGAGTACTGTGTACTGTTTGACGATTGCAATAGTGGTGCGATATCGTCGAGATAGAAGTTGAAGAAAAAGGAGCCGAGTATTGAACCCTTGAGCAGCACCTGAGCGAATGTTGATAGTACTAAAGCAGACATTAGCAATTTGCCCCAAGTGGGGCTTTTGTTGTAAATAGGTATCTGTAATGTACGTCAGCAATGTCGAACATTGAGCTTTAAGATGTTTGTATGTGTCATTTGCCCCACCCTGAGACCACTTCTCGTTCTTCTTTAGACAAGATGAGATGTAGTCGTGTAATATCTCTTGTATCTACTATTCTCCTTTTTGAGTTCTGTAAGACGTGTGCATTTTTTAACTGTTATTCCATATAAAGACAGCATTACATCCTTTTTTCAGTATCTTTAGGTATCTTTAGGTTTAAATGTCTCGATAATTCTTGTGAAGATAAATAACTTGATGATTGTTCGTTCCATAGAAATGATTTTTCTAGCCAAATCATTGGTAAGATCTTCAAACAAACTATTAAAACATACTTTGCGACATCAAGAAAATAATATTGGTCGTTAACAACTATAAGTCAACAATAACATAACACGTGTATGTAAATTATTTAGAACCATATTATTAAAACACATAGCATAAAAGAAAACTAAAGATGTAATTTTCATCTGTAACCCTCTCCCGTTTGTGGTCTGAGCACTTGTTTTCCTTTGCGGTTTGCATAAGAAAAGCCCTTGCGTTCAGCTGTTTTAATCACGAAATGCTTATATTCCTCGTTATATCGTACTCATCTGTTCCTTTGTTTTTGGAACGTTCGTTGAAATTTTGACAGACAATGTCAAACAATGTCTTGTTTCTCGCGGCAAACTATTCGTCGAGCCACTTTCCAACTTCCTTGAAGTTGCTGAAGTGCTGCTAAGATTGATGCAAAGAATTGATAGTCAGATAGCGCCATGTCTGGGGAGTACGGTGAGCGCCAAAGGATGTCCCATCCAAGCGATTTCACTGTCTCCATTACTGGTTTTGCTGTGTGCGTCGAACAAAATCACTTGGCATATCATGTGGCCCATTCATTTTTCGATTGATGCGCTGTTTAAATTTATCATTTGTTGACGATAGCGTTGTGTATTAACGGTTTTGCCGGGCTTCATGAGTTCATAATACATAATATTTCTCTGGTCCTACCAAACACAAAACATGGTCTTATTGCCGAAGTGATTGAAAATGTTGAAGGACCGGCTTCGCCAGATGATAGCTACGATTCTTCTCACTTTAGTTTTAAAAACAAAATCCATTTGTTGCCACCCGTCACAATTGGATGCAAAAATGATTTCCTTTTGTGGCGTTCACAGGTGACTTCGCGATTTTCCATTTGACATTCATTCAAATCGTGTGGGACCATATTTAACGAGTTTATTGATCTTACCCAACGCTCGTCAACGTCTGCTGATCAATTAACGCTTCTGCTAATTGCCCTTGAGTTTGATTTTGGTCATCATCCAATAGCTTTTACAATCCCTCCTCGTCGCATTTTCACGGTCTACCAGAGTCAACGGCCTTTTTCTTTTGGTCAATGAAGAAAAGCAATGCGTGCCGCAAATGCTTTGTTTCAGGCAAAAAATTCGACATGATTGAGCAACACGATAAAACAATCAGGTTAGTTTTGGCGGACTCAACTTTATTTGGTTTTCAGCTAAATGTCAGACGATCGCAATGGCGTATTTGTCAAATTAATACACTGCGTTCTTTTCGCTGTCACCATCTCTTAGTAAAACCAGGAAAAAACATGCATACACCTGGTAGATGCTAGTGAAATTTAGGTCTGAACCTTGTAGCCCAACTAACGAAGCAGTTATGATTGGTAGCATTGTGGAGGAATGAACTGCATCGTGAAAAAACTCTTTGCTTAATTTATGTTACGCAAATCTGATATTCTAAGACCACAAATTGAGAACCTAATCTCGTACATGGCGAAAGCAAAATCTACCGAACGGCAAAAACTTTTCCTGAGACTGAAGCAAATGCGATGAGGGAGTTTCATGTAGTCCTGAAACCAGTATCTAACGAGTAGTAAAACATTGAACGCGAATCTATTCTACAGATAAATGAATCTTTCGTAGAATTATAGAATTCAGAGCCAACAGCTGCTGCGAAGCAAGGGTTGAAAGGGCATCAAGGTTGTCCATTGGCACTATATTCGTTCGGAGTTTCAAAAAATCGTTATTCCTGCGCGTACGGAAGCATTTCTTGTCATTCTTAAATTGGCAGCCCAACTGCCAGCGTGAATACGGACAAACGAGTCCCGAGTCTACTAGGCTATTGTAAATTTATTCACATCATTGAAAATGTGTAGTGGCTGACTCATTTAGAACTGTTTGTAAACAAGGAACATAGTCGAGTGCTGACTTAATAAACCATTAACTATATAGTGCGATCGCCTGTGGAATAATTAATTATATTGTTGACTATATAGAGTGTGACAAGCCTCTCGCTTTTATTCTACGTCGTAATAGTTGAAGGTTCTGCCTCTTTTCGTATTGCATCGCATCTATAGAAAATATCTTAGATACAGCGTGCAAGTCTGGTCAAGATAAAAATAATAAGTGGTAAGAGGAAGTAGAGGATGATGCAAAATAAAAGTGTTTATCGCATCAATGGCGCCACTCTAACTCACACTTACACTACGGTTGTTTTGTTGCTTATATTTATTGTAAACATATTTTATCAGTTTATAGATGTAATTTGTTTATATGTTCTTGAATAGCATGTTTATATGCATAACGGTTTGAATGGCAAGAGAATTTTTTATTTCTTAGTTTATTGATTAATTTCATGGTCTGCAAGCGATAATACCGCAATCGGCACGGAATCACGTTGCCGAGCTGAAGGAATACAAGGTTTGCCTTTGCAACTATGAAATAGTATGGGCGATGGAAATTATTGCAGATTTCATTCAAACCAAGTGGTGAATCATTCAATAACAATAGACTCATTTCTATGCACACACAACATGGTTAAAAAAAAATTGCAAAATTCAACAGTGAGTCATACACATATCCGGGGATTTCCACTATTATTCATGTCCGAATCGAAAATGCAACGCCAAACCGTTTTCCCGGTTCGTGGTGGTGCAGACAATTTTAAATTCAAATTTTAATATAGATGAGGTAAAGTGTGCGTTCAGATTTAAAAGCCATTGAAACTTATCTACATTACAATAAAATTAAGAATCTGCTTTGAATTCAATGCCAAATGTATCGCGCCTTCAACGAATGGAAGAAAAAACCTCTTAAATTTCGAATATGTCGATTTAATCAAGTCTTAATTATGCACACTTAATGGCGCCTTATCCAAAAATAAATTCTATAGCGTGTTTGACTTCGACGAAGCGTGTGCTTCCTTTTACTACGAATTATCGCGAATGAACTCGTATGTGCTTAGAACATCGGAAATCGAAAAGTTTTTATGCTTTTTTGGGGAAATCTAAGCAACTTCGCATTAGAAAGTTGTATCGTAGTTATGTAACATGAAGTTCACATTGCTCACGTGTTAACAATAAGATCGGTCGATTCTCATAGATTTTTTTTCGAAATATTTAAGACATCAACATTTATCCAAGGATTCTCTAGTGCAATTCTTATGTTTTATAGGAAAATTATAATTAGGTGTTTCATAAGCCAGTTGGATTAGCGAAATTAATTAGAGACTTTATGAGGCAATAGCCCATAAACGAAAAGTTGTGGTGCTAGTGGAATACAGGACTCGAACGTCTTCTGACTTTCATCAAACATAAAACCAGACACATTACTCTTTACACGACATTTAAACCAAATTTTGGTATACCATAAAGTCTGTTTGATTCATTTAAATCGGAAGAACTTGGAAATCTAACTCCGTTTTCCCGCCATGAACGTGAAATATTTAATTTTTGGCGACATGTCTGGCACTAACACTACCAAATTTCAATTGTGCTGGTTGATCTTATTGAGTTGTAGAACGTACTGGTCCTGATAATGTCTTATAATTAAATTTTTTTAAAGAATTCCTTGAAAAGGAATTTTGTTCGTAGTAGTAGTAGTAGTAGTAGTAGTAGTAGTAGTAGTAGTAGTAGTAGTAGTAGTAGTAGTAGTAGTAGTAGTAGTAGTAGTAGTAGTATTAGTAGTAGTAGCAGTAGTAGTAGCAGATGTAGTAGCAGAAGTTGTAGGAGAAGTATAAGTAGTTGTTGTATTGTTAGTAGTTACAGTAGTATCAGTTGTTACTGTCTCTGGTACTAGTACAGTAGATTCCCTACATACATACGTTATCAGTGGGTACTTAGAAATTACGACGAAAGTCTAAATTGACATTTTATTTTTTGTGGTAGGGAGGTGAAAACTATTCACGCCCTGAGTGCGGATCTCCAAGCCGCGTAATGCTTCTAAACTTCCCACTCTACACCTCCCCTTTCAACTTGACAGCCTAGCCTGAAGCCGATTGACACATAACTTCTGGCCAAGCTTCGCGTTCCTACGCATAGGACCCTTAAATAAGGGGAAATCACTTCTCCAGCGGGATGGAAGCTCTATAAAACCCATCCATAGCTGACGCCTCATGACGTGCCAGTAGGTATTTATTTTAGTGTCAGGAGTGCCCGAGCACACCAGATTTCATTAGTCAACCGTCCTAAGCATTTCTTCGACCATAATTTCCGGGCAGAGCTTTCCAATTTCGCTGAAAAGTTCAACGCGCTGCTTATTCCATCTTTTACAATAGAAAAATGTGGGACAGGAATCATCCACCCTTACTGTATAAAACACGTAGTTAGGACACAGTGACGTGTCAATCTTGCGCAGCCAGAACCCAAAACATCTATGCCCGCTTAAGAACTGTGTCAAGTAGAAATCAATCTCACCACGCCCTCGATTGAGCGTTGCCCCATAGTTCTGAGCCATAGAGTAGAACCTACTGCACAGCGCCTATAAGGAGTCGTCTTCATGTTGTAGTGGGCTTCCATATGTTCGCTATTATTCGAATGAGTGCCGTTACAAGTGCCGCAGTGCTGATTTTTTGGGAAAAACTGATCTTCGAGTCTATCAGTACGCCCAGGTCCGGGATAATCGAATGCCTCGGTGCCTTTTTTGCCGAAACTACTCCTTTATTTATGTCCTGTGCTTCACTCAATGCATTGTTGATGACACCAATCATAGATTTCTCACCCGTTTCGGTTTACTCTACCGTGTATTTGTCTCTCAAAAGTTTTAAGAGTCTCTGCTCTCCTTTTGCTGGTGGTTCGGGCATGCGCACGATTCTCCAGCAGCTCCCGAGTTCCTGAAGAATCTCTGGTTGTCCCAGCATTCTTTAGCTTTCACCCTTCCGTTTTCGAAAGTTTATGCTTCGTCGATATCTTTCTTTTGAACTTTACTGTTTAGATATCGTGACTACAGGTTACAACTGACAAAAATATGGGGTGGATGTTGTTGACGTGAGAAAAATTTAGTATCACACATCATTTAAAGGTGGTCAACGGTTTCGACTGTTCCTTGGTTTGTACTTTATACCAGAGGACCCATGTTTCTTCGACAGTCACAGTACGACGCAGAAACTTCTGCGAATGCGCTTAAATAGCGTCAAACACAGTTCTGAAGTGGTCGCACAATTGCACTTGTCGTCCGGGGTGAAAAAATATGCTTACTGCCTCAGCTATCTTGCAGACGTTCAATCGGAGGGCTGTCATGACGAGATAGTGGATTTATGCCACTTTATACTCCATAGTAGCCGTTTTTGGAGCACCTGGGCGTGGCGTATCAGAAACCAATGCGTGACCACGTTGAAACTCGTTAAATCAATTTTCTACGCTCACTATCGCAGGATCACCGTACACAGCATCTAATTGCTCTTTGATTGTGTTGCGCGATTATCCTTCTTAAAACAAGAATCCAATCACCACCTGATATTGCTCTTTCTCCATTTTTCTAAAATCCACAGACACGCTCGATTAGGAATGCCATACCCACCGCTTGCTCACCTACTTGTGTGACATTTCGAAAGTTGCTATTTACGAGAATGTACTATACGATGTAGAATGTATAGGGTGTTTCAACAAGGACTACCAACTTTGTTTTGAAATAAAAATGAAATGGCTTTGAATTTTGTGGAACTTTTATTATCAATTGGAAGTACATTCGACTTCATTATGTTTTGAATATGACATTATTCAAATGTACGCCGCAGTTGGCCTTACAAGCCTCCATCCGAGACCTCCAATTTTCGATGACTCGCTCACATAAATCGGATGTAACTTTCATAATTTCGGTCTGCACGTTGCGTTTGAGGTCTTGAATTGAAGCTGGACTATTGGCGTATATGAGTAATTTCAAATAACTCCAAAGGAAGAAGTCGCACGGTGTTAAATCGCAAGATCTCGGAGGCTATGGGACATTGTTGCCGCGAGAAATTAACCGATTGGGAACATTTTCGTTCAAAAGAGCCATTGTTTCGCGACTTGTGTGACATGTTGCACCGTCTTGTTGGAAAAACATGTCTTCAGCATCCAAATATTCCAAATTGGGTAAGAAAAAATCAGTTAACATGGCTCTATAGCGCACTCCATTCACCATAACGGCCGTTCCGTGTTCATTCTCGAAGAAGTAGGGACCAATGACACCGCCCGACCATATTCCACACCAAACGGTTACTTTTTCGGGATGCAATGGTGTTTCCAATATCTCACGTTGATTTTCCTCTGCCCAGAAACGACAATTTTGTTTTTTTATGTAGCCGTTTAGCCAGAAATGCGCTTCATCGCTAAAGATGATTTTTGAACCAAAATTGCGATCAACAGCCAAGTGCTCTAACGCCCAATCTCCGAAATCTCTACGCTTCGGATAGTCAAGCGGCTTTAATTCCTGTGTCAACTGAATCTTATACGGGTGTCAGCCCAAACCTTTCCGCAAAATTCGCCATGTGGTGCTCGTTGAAAGGCCAAGTTGTTGGCCACGTCTTCGACCCGAAACATTTGAGCGCGCACGGGTATTCTCGGCAACAGCAGCAATATTTTCGACACTTCCGGGTGGTCGCACACGTGTTAGTGTTCTCATGTCTTGTACTGAACCAGTCCTCTCAAATTTATTCACCAAAAAGCGGATATAACTTCGTCTGGTTCTGTAAAACGAGCATATCTGCTACGAAGAGCGCGTTTCCTTAACCGCAGCGAACGCGAATTTTCGTAAGACAATTGCACCATTTCAATACGTTTTTCAACTGTAAATCTTTCCATGATGAAATTATGAAATTATATAAGGAGAAACTTTTTTTTTGAGTAATTAGGTAAAATCAGATGTCAAAAATGTCATAGGGTTGCCAGATTAGAGCCTTTCAAAGTTGGTAGAGCCCGATGAAACACCCAATATCATGCTATTGTGGCGCCATAAGGCGATGAAGTTAAGAACTTATCAGATCGACCATGTATTCCGTCTGCGCAAATACCTCAAAACATGGAAGTCATGGACCAAAAGTTCCTACTCACTCGAGACCTATAAGTCGCATCTCCTTTCCTTCAAAATAAAAGAGGCAGTCTGGGTCTTTCCGTGAAATTTCAACAATTTTTTTAAACGTAAGTATTTTTCAAATCGTTCGGTTTTAAAAAATTAAAACAAAATTGTTAAGACAAAACGCAAAATTAAAAGGATAATTTTATTTGTATTTTTAGGTTAAATATATTTTGCGAAGATGGAATATATCACAAATTTCAGAAGTATTTATTTTTATGTATTGAAACTCTTGCATATCAAAGAACAATAGTTAAATTATTAAAAAAAAAATTGCTTTTCTTTATTTTTCTCAAAATGACGGCTGCAACGGACACGTTAAAAAAAGGCAGACACGATATCTCATGCCTGGAATATTTAGGAATAGTCCTGAATACATAATAGATTTTTCAAAATCATCTCAGCCACATCAAAAAACGTTGTTTCGAAAAAAACGTATTTTATTGTGAAAATGGACATAAAATTGTGAAAGTTACATCTTGCTTATTTTTGTAATTGCTTCCATCTTCATAAAATTTTTGTGCTAGAAATAAAGAAACCTTCCTTTTAATTTTATGTTTTTTTATTTACCTTGCGGAATCGATATTCGATCGTGATCGTTCGGTCTTCATCAGCGACTAATATGGCTTGATCTGTCCTTCATTTTTCTGCGTTTCACGATTTTTTCCGCAATCCTCCGTATTGTTGATGGGTTGAAACCATTCAATTTAGCTTTCTGTACAATATTTTCTACTTCCTAAAATTTCCTTTTTTTTTTGCCATCACGCTTAATGTCAAGCCGAACATGCGGTTAATCATTGCCCGGTATGGTGAAACCTTAATTTGTTTGGTTTGGGCGTGTGGTTTGAGGAGTTAGGAATTGTTCTCTGCGTGTGTTTTGGTTTCCTATAAACTTCGAACATTAGGCAGCCCTCCGTTCATGGTACTAGCGTGTCCAGGAATGCTAGCTCACCGTTCTTTTCCTCATCAATTGTGAAAGTGATGTTCTTGTGTGCTCTGTTGAGGTCCGTAAGAACTCTTGAAGACTCTTCTTTTTTGACGTACGCAAAGATGTCATCAACATATCTTATCCATATCCTTGGAAGTTTATCCTTCTCTCTGAGCTCCCTCTCCAGCCTGGTCATAAACATATCGCTTAGAAATGGTGAGGGCGGGTTTCCCATCACGACTCTTCCATTGGTTTTGTAGAAGCTCCCTTTGACCATAAAGTAGTTTTCAGTCATACACAGTTTGCAAAGAGTCGTTGAGAGTCGTCCTGTGTTAGTAGCGTCCTCGACGTACCCTAATGTTTCCATTACCGGTACGCTGGGAAAAAGGCCTATCACGTCGAACGATACCATTACCTCATCGTCTGCCGGCGGACCATATGAGAGCAGGTTTTCTGTGAATGCTTTGCTGTTCCTGACGGAGCCACTTCCTGCTGGCTTCATTTGTCTGAACTCTTCCATCTACTATCTTGGTAGCTTCTGAGTGGGTGCATTCGTGGCAGATATTATTTCCCGCATTTCGTTTCCCTCCTTGTGGACCTTCGGTAAACATAATTTTTTCTGATTAATACCTAATCCTCATAGTGCAGTTCAACTTCTCATCCAGTCGTTAGAGTCCTTTTGTGAATATAGACAGATTGAAAATTTGTCTTAATTTAAATTATTTTATTTATTATCTGAGGTCGCAAAAACATTTGAATGGCGGAAGGAGTGCTAATAAAAAGTTTGCTTATGTATGTGGATACCGTTTCGAAAATTTTGCGGAATTCTTCATTTATTATCGAGCTTCAATCGGTTAAAATTTAACCAAATTTAGTAGGTGTTCATTTCTTATTACGAATTTAATCTTTTGAATTGATGCTGCTTCCACACTCCATATATCATTGTCAGTAATATGCTCATATTGATAGACCGCACTTGCTTTTAATGCAAATTCAAATTAACATCTTGTATTAACACCTTTTGAGTCGATGTGCAAGCAATTGCTCGATTGACCACATCATAAAAGTGAATACGAACGTACTAAAATCTAAATCGATTTGACCTATTGATATGAACAAGGTTGTGGTGAGTGGTTTTCCTCTCCTCCCATGGCGTATGCGGAACACCAGCATTATATTGTTTTAGTGTTGAATTCCATTCTACTCAGACTCAGATTTAGTTGAACATTCCACTTTTCCGATTTATCCATAAAAATGATCGGCAATAAAGTCTGAGCACTTTTCTCCTGCGCTATCCGTGTAAGTATTTTGTTTGTTTGCATAAATCCAAGACATTATAATCTTAAGACGCATGATGAGTCGTGGATTATACTAGATGCAAAAACAAAAGAAGAAAAACAAAAGAAAAAACAAAAAGTCAGTAAGATTCATTTGCACTTTAATTGAGCACCATTGACTCTAGCCATGAAACGAATTTCCAGGAATTTACTCAGCATTGAAATTAAAAAAAAAACACGCTGAAATAATCTAGAATAAAATCAAAATAATTCAAAACCCTCCAGAAATACCAAAACGTTTTTCATCATCCTCTTTTTTTATCAATCCTGTTCTAAATAAAAACAAATAAAGGTTGATAACAAATTCCGTGAAATTGCGTCGCACGAAATTTCCGATTTTTTTCGCCACTTTATTTTGTAATTTATTGAAAAACGCTGCACATCGGCATCTATTTATTATTAATAATAATAATAATAATAAAAACAAACCCGAGAGCGGTGTCTCTGACATGGTCCAGCCGGTGCCACTTTACTGCGCAGCTTTTGATACAATCTCAAATGGGAAAAGTGTGAGTGTTGGACTATCAAGAATAACTGACAGACTTATTGTTAGTGCGAATCCAAAACATGGCGTTAGTCCTGCCACCACCGTCCCGTTGTTATTCATACATATCATTGATTGGAATGAAAATAATATGCGAAAAAATTGTTTCTGCTACATTCGCCAGGCAATCTGTCAAGGCATTGAACTTTTAGTTGGGAGTGGATTGAAATAAAGAATTTAAATTGTCTTCACGTTTATCAGTTGGCCAATAAAAGTTCAGTGATCAACGCGAGTATGGGCAGCAGTTCTTGTACTATCTAAGCGGGATCAATGGACGTTTGCCTTTTACATTGGGGGGTTTTGTGCGAATAAAAAATAATGAAAATAAGAGTGCTTTGATCTTGTGGATGATGGTCATGGTGGTTGCCAACGAGGGGGGTGAATATTATTATTATCACTGGGATGGCTGCCAGGCTAAAGTTTTGATGGTTGTTCTTTGTTTACAAAACAATCTCGATTTGGTAATATTTATACAACGCAGTGTCTCGCCATATTATGTAAGATAAAATCGAATGAACTCTATTTTCATATATGTAGTATGCAGGTTTCATGGTTTTATGGTATGCAAATGAGTCAGTTTGGAGACTCTTTCCGATATGGACATCGTTTTTAGACAGCAGAATTGATGAGCTAAAAATACTGTAGTGAATTTTAAATGATGATTTCGTTTTTTATCACTTGTTTTTTGATGGGAGTTTTGGGTTTATTGCATGTTTGTAGTCCGACTTGAGTGTATTATGGATATTTCTTGATGGAACCTAATTGGGTAGTGTCAAACGAAATGGTAGTGAACATACGAACCTATAGGATACATTCGTTACATGTAGAACTTACTGACTCCTCAACACCGGATGATTCTTCATCTTCTTATTTGATGCCAAAGGCCGATTAACACAATATAAGACCATTCATTCACCAATTTATCTACATGGATCAATTTTTTTAAGGTATAGTGATTGCATCTTCGAAATCAAGCTCTTTCACTAGTTTTCTACCAAACCGAGCTACCAAAACTTTCAAACTATATCTTCCAACAATCCTTCACTAAACATTTACGAGTGCTTTAGAAAAACTATCCAGCTTAACGAATGGAACAAAATATTAGCTGAAATTTTGAACGAAACCTTAATTTCGTTATTTCCGGCTAAATTCACGTCTCACGTATCTCTATTGATTTCCAATCATTTAAGTTCGATTTTCTTTTGAAAATCTCCACATACTGCGTTCACATCGAAAATCTTTCTATATCGAACCATTTCCTCTATTTAAACTTTGGTCCTTTCTATGTATCTAAAATGCACCGTCAGATCGCATGACATCGGCATTCAGCTTTGACAACATCTTTAGTGTAGTGCTGAGTGACAAGAGGGAAAAGAGCGTTGAAGCCATGTACCCCATACGACGGAATACAATCAGGTGGTAGACGGATGGCTCCAAGACATCTGAGAAAACAGGAATTGGAATATTTGGGCCTGGCACCATGTACTACTAATCGATGGGAAGTATGCCAAATATCTTCATCGATATCAACTCTATCAACTCAACATCAACAGAGGATACAAAGGCAAAACTATAGCTATAATATCCTATAGCCAAACAGCCTTAAAAGCACTAGAATCCTCGGAGATTATATCGAGAATGGTTCTAGATTGTTGCAATACACTCAACCAATTGTGTGCGGACAATAGGGTTACCCTATACTGGGTGGCGGGGCACGCATGTATCGAGGACAATGAGCAGGCGGACCAACTAGCGGGGAAAGAAGCCTTGACAGCATTCATCGGTTCTGAACCCTTTAGCGCTGAGAAACTGAGAATAGAATATGCAATAGGCTCTGAAAAGGATGTTTTCCTATTCCTCGACGTTTATGACGAGAAGAAGTTTCGAGCGTGCACTGAAATGAATAAAAGAGAAAAGAGAAATGAATAAATGAATAAAAGCTAAGGTCCTGACTGGGATCTTCGCGGGGTACTACACACTCGGAGGGCATCTTAAAAGGATGGGCTTGGCAGCAAATGATGAGTGCAGATTTTTTAATCTTGCGGAGGAGACACCAGTGCATCTGCTGGAACACTGCGACACACTGTACCGCAGGAGAAGAGACAGTTCAGGAAGCTGCTTCCCTTTCGAGGAGGAATGGGAAAGCCTGAGGCCGAAGCTGATCATTGACTTTCTCAGAAAGATCGATCTGATTGAGGCACTCTTGGCGCACCTGAAGCGGGGGCACAATAAACCTGTAAGGGTTGACGTGCACCATCCCCGACACCAAATCAATCAATCATTGTATCTCAAAACGAATAACCGTCTCTGTCTTTCTTTGAATGCGTTCGCGCTTTTTCGTCCCTTATTCTAACAGTGGATTCGTTTCAGATGTAAAACCATCAACTTGGTTCAGCTATGCTAAGCAGACAAATTTTCTTTATCCTATCGTTGCTGTAACGCTTTTATTACCGCGTTTTGTACCATAAGCTGGGATGCTGGTCAACAGGAATACTCTTGAAGGCTAGCATTCTTTGGGGAGTGGTGCCTCCACGAGGTCTTTAGGGTATGGACGTCTCCTATAGGCTCCTTCTGGGATAACTAGTAACAATCCTGACTTAACCTTTACCACGCTTTAGACAAAGAACCTTATCTATGCATCTTACCTTATGGGTTTGACCAAGTTGCTTTGCGAGTAGATGGCACTCGGGCGTCAACGTCTCTAATACCGCGTACGTCGTCGTAAAACCTTGGCAGTCCTCGGAGTACGTTCGAAGTCCGCACCATTAGGTTACGATATAGGTTCAGTTGAAAAGATCTACCGATCAGCGCTGGTCTGACTCTGAAGACTTGTCCCCATAAAAGGTTGTGATAACCCTCCCTGCTTGAAAAGATGACCATGAGACCAAGAAGGTGAGTATACATACGAACGGAGGTCCCAAGAGTCGACCCACTAAATCTCAAAAAAATTCAAAATTCCGAGAGGCGACACAATATATCTGGAAAAATTTTAAATTGGACGAGTATGTGTCCCGATGGGGTTTATCGAACTGCATTAATTGAAGTCTTTGTGTCATGACGTTTGTTTCTTGTCTTGAGGTTTCTCAAACAGTGGCCGCTGCCGAGGGTTTGTTGAGTTGAACCCAAAAAAATGAACAAAAGCCCAGCAAAGAAGGAAGGAAGAATTAAAGCGAGGCCGACATCAAAAACAACTGGTGAAAAAGTTTGGTCATGATAAACTTGACCAAAAAGGACGCTAAATAGATTCCGAGTAAAGGGAAAGTAAGAAAAGGGTAGGACATCTGTAATGTACGGTTAAGGATAGCGTCTTTTCAATATATTAAATGCCTAGGCTGCGGTCATAGCATATAACGGTGCAAAAGACTCGATAAGATTCCCCTATGCTACAAATATGGGATAATAGGACAGAAAAGAAAAGAGTGCTCGATGAAGCCAAATTGAGTTCATTACAGAGATGCTGATCCAAAAACGGGTCATGGGCATGTCTTGAAATCAGGAAAATACCGAGTCTTCTCGCAAGCCTTAACCGGAAGCAAAAGCAGAACTTCGATGGCTGTAAACCTTTTCTGTAGTACAACCGCGAAAAAATTGCCTGGACAGTTTGCGAGGGATATGAATGCCATAGTTTTGTTGCTCAGAGACCAACACCACGATAGTAACTCTGCAGGGTGATACCCTGATGTAACTGGGACTATTTCCATCCGAGTTCGGATCAGTGACTCCGGGGGATCTGTGTATTAAGTACAGATTTCCGCTTTTTTGTTACGGGAGACTTCAACGCTAAGGGGATCGAATGGGGCATGTCTCAAACAGATCCACTTTGAAAACGAGTCACAGAAATTGCGTTGTCAGCTGTGCCTGTTCTGCTAAATACAAGAAATACGTCGAATTTCGGCTATGTGGGCTGCAAAGGAACTTTACCGGATATTACATTCGCTTTGTAGTCCTCGCAGTCCTCAGCTAGTGAACATCAGCTTACTGTACTTAAGATCCGTGAAATTCTCTCGTGACGTACTTTCTCTAGACCTTCTACAAGTGGGCGAAGCACTGGAAGGATGAAAATGAAGGGTTTCATTAAGCTCGTTGCGGCAGCCGCGCCGCTCTTAGAGGATTCGCAGGAGATTGACGAGGAAGCATCATGACATTTTTCAAACTGCTTGCAACGCTTCTTTGTCCTGTCCTTTGTCCTTTGACCATGGCATAGCTACCCTCCATGCGAGCGTTCAAAACTCCTTTCCAAGTTTTAAAATATTTTTTGCGGCTCCTAGCACAAGTTTTGAAGCCTGCTTTATCGCCTTTCTTGCTTGGGAGTCCCACGCCACCGACGTGCATCGATATGAGGATTCAAGAGTGGCAATCACCGGGGAAGAGAAACGGTGTTCACTCAGCGATTACATGATAGTCCCCGGATAGTCTATTTGCGGTGATTCTTTGATTAACAAATGGAATTGACATGTGGCACATTATGTTTGGATAGTCTTGAAAGGTAGAATGGACTTAGAGCAGCCAAGATCGTCGGAGTTCGGAGGTCACTTGCCTAAAAATCCCTCGCTCTCCCTCTCTCTCCTCACTGGAGGAGGGATCTCTCCGCTTGAAGGCAACAAAATGAGACCTGGCAGGAGTAATGGGTCAAACGGGGCCGAGCTAGATTCTCAGGTTGACAGTTGAGGTATTTAGTGAGTTGTCTACTTACTCTTGAGCATGGTAGCTACACACCACTTGCGTAAAAGAAATCACCTCCCATCCAGAGAAAACTTTAGATAGAACCAAATATATGTCCTCTTATCCACCTAGTAAAAGCTTGAAAAGGAAAAAAAAGGTTGAAAGGTCCTAAATAGATCCAAGACGATGTGTGTGGACATTAATTTCTTAAAGATAAAGAGGAGTCAAAGTTCAAAATCGCACTAGTTCCGTACACCCCATACTCCAGTGCTATTCGATCGAAACATCACAAGCAACCGACAAAGTAAGCGGCAATGGAACGGAATAGGAACTTATCCTTGCCTCTGTAAATTCACTAGGAATTGTCATTTACAATTTTATATCCAGAGCATGCACTTTTTTTCAAAAAATTAATCAAAAATCAATCAGTATAGAATTTGAATTTCTATTAAGTAAATTAATAAGTAGTCAAATTGCTTTGCCACAGACTCATCCGATTGCCGTTCCCTCCGATTTTTTAGAGCACTTCAGCTCGCGTCAGTCATCTTCAGCTCGTTCTAAAGGATAAGTAGCAAAAAGCCTCTTTTTGTTTTGCTAAGAAGTATAAAATAAAGATTAAAATCAGGAAACATTTTTTAAATTTAACGGATCGATAAAATGTCGTATTATGCTTGTATGGAGCAATTATTTGGATAAATTGGAGGTTCATTATTTTTTCAGATCCTTTCATAATCCAAGTTTCTTTTCCACGTTCCTGTTTTCCTCGAAACATGTTGAGTCGGAGCACGTTGAAAATTTTGCCGGACTATGTGACTGGTTAGTCGTTGACTGTTTGCCCAATTACTATCCTGCGGCTGAACGTTTTCCATGACTTCATAAAATCCAGCTTCTGGCCTTTATAATTTATGCAGAAGAATCATTCAGTTGACTTTTGTCTCGGGTTCATGTGTATGACACTGCAGCTGTATTATCTAGTGAGAGATTATCCTTGAGTGCGTTGCTCAGGCATGCATGGTTTATTATTAAGTACGTGGTTTCTCTGGTTATCCTTGTCTGATGCATCATTATTGAGCATGTTATAATGAAGAAAAGACACGAAGCAACAAAACGACATGTAGATCGTTCCAATTAAAAATCAAATATTGCTATGGCAATATTTCTCTATTTACCTTCGTATTTTTTCTCAAGAATAACCGAAGCTTAGGCAAATTCCAGAAAATGGTTTAATTTTCGGTGTAATCTATTCACACCGGTTCAAGGAACTCTTTTCTTTAACATGTCAACTTTATGATGATGTTAAGAAACGTTTAAAGAACAATTCAAATGGACGAATTGGTCTTTGGTCGAATATAAGTTTCTGACGAAGTACACTCATCACATGAAGTCCTGTCTCTGAATCAGAAAATTGCTGACACCATGCTGCTATTCGGCAAAAAGATTTTGACTGTGCCGAAAAGCATTTGAAAATCTGGCACGTATTCAAAAAAAAAAAGAAATTTTTGCCCGCAGTTCTCATAAAAATTGTTTCACTTTGCTGATTTTTAGATACTAAATTGTTTTCCTGATATTTCGCTTTGAAAATTTCGAAATAAAACAAAGTAAACTGGACTTATTCTAGGAATTCCCCACACATTTCCTTACTCACTAGATAAATGTCTATCAATTGATTCATCTTAATTTATTTATTGATACAAATGTGGGTTAAATTCCACCCTTTTATTAGCATGATTAATTGTCTAAATTCCATTTATCACTAATAATAACTGCTGTTGACACTACTGCTAATGCAGATATTTTCAATAGTGATTAAGGTAAATTATTTGATATATTTTAACATTCATTTGTGCAAATTGTTTACATTCGCATTATTGTAGAAAATGTGTTAATTGTTTACTTTGAACGTGCCCACTTTAAGGCACATTAGTCACATTAGTCACATCACTTTGAAACCATGCTCAGGAATCGTGCAATTTATTTGTCGTGCCTATTTACATCGAAGACCTAATTGCACGCTAAATATGTGTAAAATGCTCGTATAAATATTAGAATATTTAAATACATTGTTAGAAGGAGTTGAAAATAGAAGTGAATTGTTAATGTAAACTAAACTGATAGGAAAGACGTAATACATAGACCTGACATCTACCAGAATCAAATGGCTTGAACTAGTGCCTTCGGGTTAGAGCAATGGCATCTGGAATAGCTTTGAATCGTCCGATTTTAAAATGCATCAAGAACTTGAACTCTTAAGTACGAAGAACTTATGATAAATAATCTGAACATTCCAGAACAGATATGTATTATAGTCCTACACACATAATGACATCCAAAATATAGCTCATCAGTGAATAAAGTACAATGCTACTATATTACATTGTATGGTATGCATATATGTAATTGTCCTTATACATCATACCCTATTCCCTAGTGCTGCCTTTTCACTAGAATGGTAAATTTATCAAGAAATTGCATCTTATTCCTATCCTTTTCTGTCTCAAATAGTTTCATTGCCATAGTTGAAAGGGAGGACCTTAAGATAGAAAAATGTCAACAATTGCTGAAGAGGAAAAGAGCCTTTTTTCTTTTCCCCAATATACGAACTAGATCGAAGCTGACTATGACAAAGTATTTCTCAGCCGTTTAAGGTTGAGCTACTTCGCTCTAAAGACGGATTATTCCTCAGGTGAGATAGGATACCTCGATGGTAATAATTATGTGGTTGCCGAGATACCAATCTTTATGGCCCTAATTTTTACTTCTCCTGTGAAATAAAATATCAAAAAACTAGTTTTAGATAATCAAGTACCACAAATCTTTGCTTGGCGGGAGTGGAAGCAAACAATTTGTCTTCTAATTCTTTCTAATTCTTCTAATTCTCCATATTTTCAAATCACAGGACGTCTAGCTTCACTTCACTTTGAATCATTAGCCTTTTTCTGATAAGAAAATACTTTTTTCAAGTTCCAGCACGTAAATATGTATGACGTCCTTAACTTATCGAACTTCTTATCCTAACCTATCGAACTTATCGACTCCGGAAAGAAACGGAAACAGGATTATATGTGTTTTTTTTTTTTGTTTTTTTTTTTGTTGTGGTAGGGTGGTGAAGGCTGTTTACGCCCTGAGTGTGGGACTCCTAGACGCAAAATGCTTTTGGGCTACCCAGTAAACACCTCCCCTGTCAACCTGAGAACCTAGCCTGGAACCGTTTGACACATTACTTCGGGCTAGGCCTCGTGTTCCTACGCCTAGAGGCGCCTTTGGATTATGGAAATCTCTTCTCTAACGGGAAGGACGGGAGAGGAAGGAAGTGCTAAAAAAGAGATCCATCCATCCCCGATGCCTACCAGCGCTTCAATAAAACTTTTTTCAATATCAGCACTGCCCGAGCATATTGCGCCACGCGATTCCATTTGTCAACTGTTTTCAGCATTACTCCGACGATAGTTTCCGGACAGAGCCTCGCTGCTGGCTCCACCTTTTGCAGTAGAAGAATGTGTGACAGGCGTCATCCGGTTCCGCTGCACAAAACACACAGTTAGGAGACCGTGCTCTGTCAATTTTGTTTAGGTAGGACCGAAAACAACCGTGCCCGCTTAAGAGCTGAGTCAAGTAGAAATCGATCTCACCATGCACTCGACTGAACCACGATGCCTACCAGCGCTTCAATAAAACTTTTTTCAATATCAGCACTGCCCGAGCATATTGCGCCACGCGATTCCATTTGTCAACTGTTTTCAGCATTACTCCGACGATAGTTTCCGGACAGAGCCTCGCTGCTGGCTCCACCTTTTGCAGTAGAAGAATGTGTGACAGGCGTCATCCGGTTCCGCTGCACAAAACACACAGTTAGGAGACCGTGCTCTGTCAATTTTGTTTAGGTAGGACCGAAAACAACCGTGCCCGCTTAAGAGCTGAGTCAAGTAGAAATCGATCTCACCATGCACTCGACTGAACCACGGCCTCAGGTCAGGAATCAGACGTGCAGTTCACCTTCCCCTTGTTTCTTGCTCCCAGGACTGTTGCCAATCGCTGACAGAGCGACGTCTCCCTTCCCTGGTGATCTCTTCTCTTCGATCTTCGCCTCTGCGCAGGTAAATACTTCTGCGCTCTCTCGCAAGGAGGGGTATGGGTATCACCCCTGCGATTACCAGCACTGCCGCCCCGGAGACCGTTTGGTATGCGCATGCGATTCGTAATGCTCCTTGTCTCTGTACCTGTGCCAACCGCTTCCGGTGTAACTCCTTGCTGAGAGCGTCACCCCACAGTTCTGATCCGTAGAGTAGAAGCGACTGCACAACGCTCATTAAAAGTCGTCTCCTTGATGTGTTGGGCCCCCCCTATGTTGGCCATTAATCAGGTGAGTGCCGTCACACGCGCTGTAGCTTTGTCAGCGACTGCCTTGATTTGTTGGGAAAAACTCATCTTCGAGTCTATCAGGACGCCCAGGTACTTTACTGCTGACTTCGATTCGACCAGCTCGTCCCCTATACTGATAGGCCGTATTCTGGGGATTCTCTTCTTCGTTAGGATGACCACTTCGATTTTTTCCAGTGCCAGCTTGAATCCGTGAGTGGTCATCCAGTCCATTACCCTCCGCATTAACGTATTGAGTCTGAGTTGCGCATGATCTACTGTGCGTCCAGCGACCAGCGCCGTGACATCGTCCGCATAGCCGATCAATCGTGACTCATCCGGCAGTTCAAGCTGCCGGAGTCCATCGTAGGAGATGGTCCACAGGTCCGGGCCAAGGATAGAGCCCTGGGCAACACCTGAAGTAAGATTTGTACTTCGCCTACCCTCCTTCGAGTCGTAGAGTAGACTGCGGTCCTTCAAATAGTTCCTGAGAATCCGCACCAGGTACACTGGTAATAGAAAACGATTTTCTAGTGCTTTCTTGTCGTGGAGATAGATCCCCGGCAATACGAATCACTTCAGCGAGTCTTCCCCTGATAAGTTTTTCAAAAACATTTCCGGCCGTGTCAAGCATACACAGTGGGTGGTATGCAGCTGGCGACTCGGGATCCCGTTTCTCCTTCGTAATGACCGCAAGTCTCGCCGCCTTCCAGCACTCTGGGAACAGCCCTTCGCGCAGGCATGCGTTGAACATGCGTAGGAGCAGGTCAGGGGAAAAGTGGAAGACCATTTGTAGCACCTCTGCTGGAATCCCATCTGGTCCCGGAGCCTTTCTGGCCTTCATAGACAAGACTGCTTTCTCCAATTCCATCTTCGTGAAAAATGGAATTTCTGTTGGTGTTTCATAGTGAACGGCTTCAACGATGGTGGGATGGATGGGGAAGAGAGCCCGCACGATTTCGTCCAACTTTTCTGCCTCGTATGAGTGAGGCGACCTTTGGACACCGAGCTCCCGCATTACTATTTTGTAGCCCAGGCCCCATGGGTCTCTGTTCACGTCGTCCACCAGGTTTTGCCAGCTGCTGGCCTTGCTGCTGTTGATAAGTTTACGGAGGCATTTTCTAGATGACTTGTAAGCTGCTAATCGGATACATGCCTCTTCTCGGGTTTGAGCTCGCTGTGTCCTGCGTCGTAGTTTGAGAGACACCCTTCATTTTTCGGCAATTTCAGGTGACCACCAGTATACTGGAGGCTTGCTGTGCCGGGGTCTATATGGATTATATGTGATGGATTGCGGAAATTTGCCCTGATTGGAACTCATTCCTCTTCTGCGAGAGGAAATCAAATATTTTCGGAGGTCGTCGAAGCAACAGTTTCCGACTTCAAATCAAGGCTGCACGGTGCGCCAATTAATTTATAAAAATTATAAACGCTCACATTGGCAAGTATGAGTTGATGCCGAATTGCCAATTTGGTTTCCATGGCAGACATTCGACCATACATGCGATAGCGAAAGTGACCTCAGACATCTGTTGGAAGCTAAATGATAGAGAATGTGTTGGAGCGTGTCTCATTGATATGGAGAAAGCCTTTGATACCTTTTGGTCAGATGGACTAATTTTTAAACCCCTTCAGGACAGGTTCCCCAGACACGTTGTTGGTTTATCTGTAATATTTTATACGGAAAATCATTTGTTGTAACTGATGGAAATCTGACGACAATGCACGACTTCAAGGTCTTGACTGGTCTACAACAGGGTACAGTTACTGCGCGTCTACTATTTTCAATATTCATTCGCAAACTACTGAATGGCTTTGATTTAAATGTCTCACCAACGCGATCATTGATAGCGTTTGCTGATGATCTGATCATCCATACAGCAGACCGAAAAGCTTCAATTTTCCAGAGCAACCTCCAAAGAATGTTTAATGACGTGCAGCTCTATACCGATAGCTGGCGAATGACAATTAATGCGCAGAAGTGCGAAACAATTTTGTTTTGGACCACGCTTCAAGGGGCCAACCAGGACTTGAGTCGTAATTGGAAGGATTTCAAAGTATGGCAGGCGAAGGTAGTTCAGAGAGGATTCCACATAAATCCTGTGTTCGATTCCTCGGTGTTCATCGCGATCCATACCTGCACTACACAGATCATATTAAACTGATGCTGAGTAAAAGCACAGAAAGTAGTCATGTTATTTGTTACAAGACCCTGGTTAGACCAATTTTGACATATGGATGTCAGATCTGGTACAATCAGAGTGCTAGTACGATGGAAAGATTAAGAGTTTTCGAAAGGAAATGTCTTCGTGCATGTATTGCATGTACGGATTGGAAACACCATGTATCGAATAGGAAGATTTATCAAACTGCTAAAGTGACGAGAGTTGACATGTTTATATTGAGACTTCGCCGCAATCATATCGCAAGTTACATATCTGTAACTGTGAGTGAAAATCCCTGGATTTCACAACCATTCCACACTACAAATGAGTATATTGCGAGTTGCCTTGCTACTTTCTTTGTTCCTCCGGAAGCATTCATGTATTTAGATATGAAGAGGTATATCTTTGATTCCAATGGCGTCCCAAATCGGGCCACCGATAAAAAGATAAAATATCCTCCGAATTTGAGTACACGAGATCAGCGATTCCAATGGAGATACTCATTTGCGAAATTCGTCGAGACTGGGCGAGCTGAGAAGGAGCAGGCCAGGTATTGATGGCTGAATGACAAAACATAAATTATTCGTGCTTTTATTTTCTGTTTATGTAGTTTTTTTTTGTTTTTGAGTTTCAGATTTATGTTTCTCCGACAGATAAATAAAACTCTTGTTTTGTTTTACAACACCAACTTTATTTACTATAATCCCGGTATACAATTCTTATTGTATACTTGAACCGGTATTCGAAAAGGCACCTCAATGCAGCCTCACATTGGGTGAAAGGAGATAGAGGCTTGTCCGTACCTTTCGACGCGAAGAACTAACTCGTCGAGACAATTCCACTTCTATTTATACTACTCGTCGCCTACTTGATTTGATTTCATTCAATTCAAAATATCAATGCCTACTTCGTTTTTATTAATTTGATTTGGGTAAATGTAACATTTCTGCTCATGGTAACTACAGTTAGTGCTGTTGTGTTAAAAACTAGGCATAGGTTTCAATATTTAGTATGGGTGTTTAATATTTAGTATATGGTGTTTAATATTTAGGCTAAGATTATTGAGTATAATACTATAAAATAAATTATTTTGATAAGAATTAGGTTATAATATATTAGTCGTAGGATAAAAGTTCACTATTGTGTAAACATTATAATTGATTTTTTGAATATTGTTGGTTGGTTATTTCTCCTTTTTCCAGTTGAATATCAAAATAAGTAAAAATTTTAATTAAATTGCATCTGATATTGTTATTTGGTACTTTTCATTAATAAATGATAATGTTTAAATTTAGAGAGCCATTTGGGCCATTGAGTTTTTTCGGATTTTTATTGTTTTAGAATCAGCTTTATATTCTTGAAAAAATTATAACGATGAATAATAAATAAAGCGCTTTTGACTTTGACTTTGACGTCCTTAACTTTATACGCTGCATCTTCAAACTGGGTGCAGTAGCTTTAGGCCTTTTTTGAGTGCTCGGTATAGTAGTATTTTTTCTAGTTCTTCCCTGAATAGAATTATTCTTCTTGTCTTCTTTTTCTCCCTCTATAGGTCTCCTCTTCTCTAATCTCTTCTTCATACTTTCAGATGGCCTCTCGAATTCGCACTGAGCTTACTCAGCAACTTGACACAAATATTTTTACAAAAGCGTAAAAAAAACGCTAACACTTTTTAGGGCTGTCACGAAGAAAGAGATACGAATACTATACACTTTAGTGTATATTTTTGGAGTATTATCTCTGAAAGGAAACTGTATCATAAGGAATATTCGATCAATCTAGACCAGCAATGTAGCTTTGTGCTCGTTTTGCGATAAAACGCTTTCATCTGTGGACAAATATTAAAGAAGCAAAATGCCTGGTACTATTTTGTTCTTTCGAAATTGGGAATTGAAAATTTCAATTTATATTTAAAATGTTTCAGTTCTGTCACGTTAATACGCCTCAGCTAAGTGATGTGGTTGCTGTCATGCTCGGACAATCTACAAAAAAAGTGTTTTGTCTTGTATGTTCTCAGTGTTTGGCCCAAGAGGTCTTCTGCCATTAATAATGCCAATACTGTACTCACCTCATTTAAGCGTTCTGCAGGATTTTCTTTTTCCTGGTTTTACTAGCATAAGGACAAAGAGCTTCGATCTTAACCGATTATCACAAGGACCAGAAGCTCATTAGAATAGGGTACCACAAGGTTCCATTTTTAGTTCATGCTTGTTAAATAACTCGTAAGACAAGTTTTTATGACAGAAGTTAGCGCATGAAACGTTTTAGACATATTTCGGACCTTCGACGGATCCCACCTTACACTTGGGTATGCTCCTGTACCGATTGAATGAATGTCGGTGCTGCATGACGGACTGTAGATTTTGTCTAGCACTGGAAAAAATGTTTATCATAATCGTAAAAATTCATTTCGTATATAATATTATCTGGAGGTTCAAGTGGGTGAGATGTTTCAATCGAAAGACAGATGGAACACCGTTTCAAATCGCACGATAGCGATTCTTGTCATGAAAAGGGGCATCTTTGAACACTTTCCAACGGGTCGTCATGTATCCTTTCGATTTTCTCACTAACTTCTCAATACTCAACTCAATTCTCAACTAACAATAGCTTCTCCCACTAACATTCATCCCTGATTAAAAACTAAACTCTTTTATCCGAAGGTTCCGTCCGGCAGAACTTAAGAAGAGTAGGACGCAGTAACGTGACCAATAGTTCCAGGCTAAGGGCTCAGTGTAAGGCGGGAGAGAAACCCAGATAGGGTCTTGTAATTTTGTAAGACATTTGATACTGAGAAAGAGAACAACTTACTCTGGAAATATATATGTCTAAAGTTAATGAACCTTCCTTTTCCTTGGAAAAAAAAACACGTTTGAGAGAATCTTCACACTACACGAATACATAAGGAAGGTGTTAAGTCGATATTCCAATACGTTGGTGTTATGGAGCGCCTGAAGATCAGAGTTATATCTGTATTAAAGACCAATTAAATTCTGAGAGAAATTATAAACTCTGTATAATATCTGATATGTTTTTTATTGAGTACACAGTACATTTACCTTTACCTTTGATTATATCTAATAATCGATAGAAGCTAGAAGAAGAAGAAAAGAAGGAGGTCTGTGAAACTTATGTGTAGAGACTTTAGAGAGAGTATCAAATCGTGACGCAGAAGAAACATTTGAATCCTTACGTAATTATTTTGAGATGCCAAATCCATATAACCCAGACATATTTGATCAAACTTATTGTATAGAGAAACAGCCGAAAGCGACTAATCATCTGATCCCTACTAATATCATTGGCTTTTTATTTATAAATATAGTTTTCTTAAATAAAACTAAATTGTGCAATATGAAATACGCATTTTTTGACATATATTCGCATATACATATATGCGATGAGTTAATATTTCAAGCTCTCTACGTAATATAAATCGTAAATACTCCTCTCGAATTGGAACCCTCTACATCTTAGACAGCTTGTATGTTCACCTAGATGTTTCGAAGACGGGTTACATGAAAAACCTCTATAAAATAGTTCTAGGCTCTTTGAGAACCAAGTTAAACAAGATTCACTGTAAATGTTCTTCTTGTAACCTCTGGAAATCAGCAGCACTAATTCTTCCATTAATGAAAGCTGTTTGCGACAACATGCGCTCCTCATCAGATCATTTTCCATTCCTACCGCAAATGCCAGTATAAATTAAAACCATCTTGTACATCAAGACCACATTTTTTGACATAATCCCAAATATTTCGTTAAAAATTTTCGACCATTTTCAGTCTTGCATCAATGAGTCGTTTCGTCAAGTCAGGCTTTTGCAAACATCTTTTATACTTCGATACATCTTGAATAGTTTGATACTAGGCTGTTTTCGAAGATTCTGTCCACATTGTCACAGTACTAGGAACAAATAGCCATAGGCCTAGATAGCCTAGGAAAATAGCCATTTGTGATGCTAAAGCTCCTCGGCCAGACGATTTCCATAAAACTAGTTTCCCAAGAAAGTACACATACCCCCCATACCCACATAACCCCCGGTAATGGTGATTTCTCACTATTAATACATGGCGAAATTAAAACTCATGTACAAACTTGGCGGAATTAAAACTCATGTACAACTTGAGGAGTATATTAAAGCAAATTAAAGATTTAAAATTAAAGAATCCTTTTTATTTTTTGCATTCTTTAATAATCGAAATTAATATAAAAACCTTGTTTTGACAACCCAGAAAGTATACACGAGGCAACACTAAAAAGTAGAACGATTGATCTGAGTGTTATTATTCTTAGAATTTGTAACGGTACAATGGCAATTATTTGTATCCCATTTAGAAGGGCTCTAGTCTTTTAGTCTTTTCTTTGTCGATTTCACCGGTCGGAAGTGCTTGCAAGAGTCCCAAACTAAAGAAAATTTCATTTGAACTTCGTGAGCAAACATTAAGATTGAGAAATAATGGAAAATCATTACATGGAGTTGGGGAAATTGTGGATAAATCTAAAGCTAGTGAGCAAACTGTAAACTATGCATATAATAACTCTTGAGAAAAATAATCCTAGAAACAAATTTAAATTTGTATTTGCTGGTGAAGTATCTGGAAAGAAAGTTTTCTACCAGAAATTGTCGATTCGATAAGAATAGGAGCACGAAACACGGAAAGCGAAAGTTTTATAATTACATCCTCTGCAAACACATTGAAAACAAAATGACTGCCAAACAAAAAACGCGAATAGGAAGAGCTCAAGAAAAGAAAACAAGCTTGAAAGCCAAAAAATAATGAAGAAAATATAAGACCAGCCTTTTTAATTAAGTATGCATGAATATATTTTTGTGTTTGATTTTTAAATTATATGTTCGAAATGTACTTAAAAGGAATAAGTAGTTTTTAATATTTTTGTTTCATTCGATTTTTTACTTTATCCTATGCTATTTATGTCTTGCATAATGTACAAATTGTAAGAAGTTAAAACTTGAAAGAAGTCCTCAAAAGCCGCAATAACTGGAAGCTCGAAAACTACATACGGGGAGCTCGCAACTAAAATATTGTTTATTTATTGAGGTTTTCGTTACATTACAGAATTGAAACACATATTAGAAACAAATCGCTGCACTCAAAATACTTCTTAAATTTTTTCTGTTTCTTTCAAATTTTCTCTATTCTAAATTTTGTGTTTGCCAAGTTGAAAGTTTGCTTCAGGGATCTCGAAATTGGTATTTCAAACTTCACAAAAAACCAAAATCTACCATCGAAATGCGAAACTCTAAACTGCAACTGATTTTTGAGAATTATTCACTGCAAGGAAAGGCGTTTAACCTTTATACTATCTAAACTAGAACTAAGTGTGATTATAAAAACTAAAAGAATTCAAAAGGGTTTTTTGAGCAAACCGAAATAATGTGTTCAGGCATGCATACTGACTGTCCTTTTCCTTTTTCCTTTTTAAATGTTGGAAATAGGGTTGGGTGTATAGTTTTGCACAGGACTGTGCGTTCTAATCAGATTGGTTTTGTATATATTCCTTTTAAGTTTCAAATTATTAACTCAAATTATCTCTAGGAGAACGATTCCTGAAGGAATAATTACTTGATAGATGTATCAAGTTGCAAATTTAATAAAATCTATAACTTAAGAAAAGGCCAGGCAAAGACATGAAATTAAAATATCTTTGAACAATTTCACTTCTGCTTTTAATACCCATCGAAAATGTGCCATCTCAAGTGTCGTTAAATATCGCTTTCATCTTTCATGTGAATTTTATGCAATTTTGATTTTCAATTTAACGTACGGTTGGTTTGAGTCTAAAGCGCGCGTTTTTAAAATTCCACGAAATCATTTCAGAAGCTTTTTCGTGAAAATGTTTCAATGTAGCTCTCAATCATTCTCAACATCTCAGAAAATTGCAGCCGAGGGTCTCACAGAATTTTCTCTTCAGAGGATTTACAGCTCAAAAATATCCAAATCAAACCGGAAAATCTTTTTCAACTTGCGCAATACTGACTTTAGTGGACTGGATTTGAATATTTATTAAGTCCATTTTAACTGTGAAATATGTTTTAACTATGTTTTGGATATATTCCGCGATTTATTATTCAAAATACTTTTCCATTGGTGAGCGTTGCAGAGTAGATTTTTTACTATATTTAATGGCTATTACTAGAGAATGGCCGTACAGAAGATAATTTAACAAAAGTGGAGAGATTCAACCTGATTTATGTCGGTCAAGTTCAGTCGGAATCGACGTTAAATAAATGCAAATAGTCTAGGCTAGTCGTTATCTAAATTGGTGGTTAGAAAACAAATGAAAAGATAACATCCATGGAATCCATTGATTCAATTATGATGATTTATAGCAGATATCGCATCTTAAAAATCTATTTTCTTATCACAAAAGACCCTGAGAATTTGCAATATGTTAACGCCGTGCCTCCCAATCTCAGATCAACTTTACTACCTTGAAAATCCACCTAGAAAATTCACAAAAAAAAAATCGCTTCCATTGTTTTACAACGAAAAAATCAATACTTAACGAATTAAGTACTCGACACGTTTCAAATTAAACAATACTACGATGGAATACAAATGATTCATTTAACATTCTTATCATCCGCGCCTTAATACCTCTAGCAAAATTTGTCAATGTACCCAGTATTGATCCGTTAATACCACCTTCAACCGGTATAACTGCGAACTCAATGTGGGCTGATATCAGCTTCAATGAGATCTACTTCGAAATATCACCATATTCATGGGAACATACGTTTCATATAAGAAATATATTTTAATAAAATAAATACAATAAAAAGAAAAACAAAATAGAGTAAAATATTCGAAAGATTAATTGCGCGACTCATTAAAATAATCGATGAGGAAACATTCGGTACGAGTGGTGAAATGTTAACAAGGAGACAGTTTTCTACGTTTTCGGGCAGGAGATATATATCGAGGAGCATTCCATATTGATATGTTTGAATAGTATGGGAAATTATGTGGAAAATTGTTTAGCAATTATCTGGCATAACAAGTTTTTGTTTGGCGTTTTGGACATGGACTACGGTAATGATTTTCTAATTGCGCGTTTGAATTTCATATTTAGCACGTAAATGTGAAAGGGTGTACGAGTACGTGCATGGATATGGTAAGTTAATATGAATGCAAGTGCAAATAATGACATGTTTCAAGGATGTCTTGTTCTAAGCTAGTGGAATAAATAATGAATTTTTATTTGATTACTAATTAATAATGTCTTGACTTTTCAGCTCGACGATATCGCAACATAACCATTAGAATTCAAACATATTAAATTAATGTAAATTTGGTCGGCCAGCAATATATCAGAAAATGAGAACATATGGAAAACAGGCCTTCAACTGTAATACTTTGTAATTCGAGGTTATTCGTTGTGTTACCGCTTAGTCAAAGGGATCAGGGAGTTGGTGAAAATATGAAGCAGAAAACATTATTTATTAAAGATTTCCTTAAGATTTTAACCCATCTTACATCCACCACCCGAGCCTATCCTGAAGCCTTGGCTTTTCGGCATGGTTCGGACCTCATTCTTCAGTTGATTACTTCTGACAACCATCTGTGTCAATGACTTCTTATCGAATCCTCTGTCTCCTGTTGTACGTTTCCTTTCTGCTTTACCGTCAAATGTCCTGTTGAGCAGTCGGTTTTCTACAATTCTTCTTCCATGACCCGCCTATAGTAGTTTGCATAGCTTCACTTGCTAGTAATGCAGCCTCTAATCTCGTCCCTTTCGATGCTTTTTTATTCAAGTTGGATCCAAGATACATAAAGTTCAAATTTTCATAGTTGAAGTTTCTACGGTCTAGTTTTCGAGGAGGAGTATTCTTCCTCATTTCATCGATAAGCTTAGTTTTTGGTTCATATGCTCGTAGGTCAATGCGATTAGCTCCAGATTCGAAACTCAAAAATGCTTCTTTGGCATCTGATACTGATTTTGGCATAATAGTGACATATTGAGCATACGCTGCTGACTGTATCAACCTGAGTATTATTTATATAACATAATGCAATAATAGTATTAGTTCCAGCGGTGTCAGCTGTTATCCTTCTGATGACGTGTTCCAGCGTAATTTTAAAACAGAATTAGGGTAAGTCCAACCCCTTGTTTCAAGCCAGATTCCGTATTGAAGCTGTCCGATGGTCTTTCATTTATCTTGACTTAGGACTCTGCGTTGAGCATTATCATTTTGATTATACGATTATACAATTTTTTCGGACACCAAATGTAACTATTTAAAGGGACCAAAAATATTTAAAAGTAAATTTAATTTGGTACATTTGGTTGTCCTCAAGATAGAGATGGATATGTGGCGTATATATATACGTCTTTAAAATCGGGGGAAATAAATAAAAATTACAAGATAAAGTGAAATACAAGCGTATTCTCTAAAAACCATCCGGTCTTAAAAGTCTTGACAACAATATGTCAAAAGGCTCAAGCGTTCTCCGTCGGATTTTGACAGTATTCAATCTTCAACAAAATTAGCTGCTGCCACAATTACCAATGGTTTCTGTGTGTTTTCATACAGCAATACTCTTTTATGTTCGTCATATTTTGAAGACGCATATAAATGCGGAGAAATTAACATTAAAAATACTTAGTAAAAACTATGTCAATAAAAAAAGACCTTGTTGCTAATCATGACTGCCACTAAGCGTAAACATGTACTCGGCTGCGATCTAAATTTTCTTCCAGGTGTCTCGCTGGTTTAGACTGCGCTATTTCCTCCACCTCTTGTGCTGGACCATCTTTTCACAAATGTTTTGTTAACAGACGAAATTTAAAACTTTATATTAAAGCCAAATTATCATGTAATTTTGTTTTTATAAAAAAACAACCAATGACTTTAATTTCTAAAGACAATGCCATTTAAATGTTCTTCCCCGCCTTGATATGCTATACGCAGTCTTTACACCCAATTTTCCCTGAATTCCTGACAGAAACTGCCTGGTAAATTATCAGCACCGCGCTGGATATCTCATTTAAAATCGCTTTTCGTTTCCGGCAAAGCTAAATGACTGTGAAATCTAACGTTACATAAAAGCCTCCCACAAAAATCTAAAATGTGACAATCAATTGACATTCACATTCAACAACATATTTCATTCCGGGATTTTCACTTGCAAAGGGTGCAGTCTGATGGATTTTTTAACAAGTCACAACGTCCTGTTGTATATAATCATTGATTTAGTAAAAATGTTTCAGATTGCGCTAAAAATATTCTTTTAACATACGATGTATGTGACAAATATAATCAAACTTGCAAAACGGAGGTCGGGCTGGCAACGTTGTGTCCAACGGCCTGTGCTAAACCGGTATAAATAGCTCTTCTACTTTCTCAGTCCAAATTTCAATTAACTACAGCTAACACAATATTTTTAACAGCGCTATCAGTGAACTTGTGGTTCTGTTGTGTTGTGTTATAAAAGTTAGGTATCGGTGTTACGAGCAATGTTGGACAGCCAAGGTTTGTTTGGAACTTCGTTTGAAAAGTTTAAACAGGCCTATAGATAACATCAACTTTATTCAAAGAAACCTTCAACATCATAAACTCACGGAAATGTTGAACGTGCAAGAGGTTTTGTGAGAGCAGACCATCATTTAACAGTTAACATCGATAACAGTGTTAAATTTAAACACTTTTACAGTACATCAAAGTTTCACAGACCAAAGAATTTCATGAAATGTTAACAGATGAAATCAAATTTAATGAGAATTTGTGCCAAAATGGGGCCGGACAACTTTAGATCCCTACAGAAGTACAATAGAAAAAACATGATCGTTGATCTCAGGTGATGAGTCCTAGGTAATTGAGAATGGTCTTGAAACAAAGTAGCGAAACGCAGAGTTCTATCGAAGATTGAGACCATGCTAACCTTGATTTTAAACAGTAAGTTAAATTGCCAACATATGTCCTTGTGAGGCTCAGTAGAAGATCACTTGAATGAAACTAGCCAAGCGTCCTGGTTGGGCAAGCCAAACTCGACACCAAAACTGTAGCAAGGTTCTTAAACAAAACTATAACATGACCGATTAACATGATAGTTAATCGACTGTTAATTTTAGCTTAGTGTGGGATACTGTGTTGTCATCGTACGCTACCAAGCACTTTCTGCCAAGGCATAGCGTAAGTGCATACAGCGTGAACACTTCAAAATATCTTTAGGGGTATTTTTACAGGCTTTTTTAGGCGGGTAGTTAAAACCCGCGTAACGACCCCTGCTTGCATATGTAAGCGACGCACCTGTAAATAAGGACACATAATGACCGACAAACGCAATACACATATAAACCTTCTTATGTTTTTTCTATATCTGTCTGGTATAAGCCTCGTGAGAGAGCTATTGCTATATGTCGCTGTGCTGTGGCCAGGGTAAGATTTTTTTTTCTTTGTCTTATTTTTGTCACAGGAACAACGAATGACATTCTAATGTGGTCTTAGACGATGGTCCGTGTTATGAGACAATTTAGACGATAATCTTCCGTCCAGGAACTAACTATGGCGAAAATTTGGTTTTTTTTAAATTCACACTGGAAGGATACCAGCTTAAGATTGGCCATTATTGCTTGTTCATAGTTAGTCTGTGGCTTAGTTATAGATTGATTGTGTGGGTATGAGTGATATGTCGTTGGGTGTTATATGTTAGGGTTCGCTTCTGCTAAGAACGCTTCAAAGCTGTCAAGTAAGTTACTGTCGTTTTTGAGAATTAGGTCTTTAATATTATTGTAAATAAGAAAAAGATTGTGATTTGCCCTGATCCTTTCGTATTTAGTGCAGTGAAACAATTGGTGATCTATTGTGTCAGTTTGGTTGCATTGTATGCATAGATCGGTAGTGCTTTTTTTAATTTGAAAGAGACGAAGTTTATTGTAGGCTCTGTTTGTGAGGATTCTGTTGATGGTTTTGATATGTTTGGGGGTGATGTTGCTTTTATGAAACCATGGTTTTCCTTTGTTGTTGAGATGGTGTGCCTCTTTTCAACTGCAGGGTGCGTAGTTGGTGGTTTGAGCTCTAATTCTGCCCTTCCACTTATCGTCTATTTCTTCTTTTATTAAGTTTATTATTTCGTCCAGTTCATATTGTGTGTCCATGACACTATGGCTTAAAACACCTATTTTGGCCTGTTTTTCGGCTGTTTCTAACGGCATGATGCCCGCGTGTCCCGGGATCCAGATGAAATTGAAGATCTTCTCTGGGTAATTTTCAATGAATTTCCATATATCTTGTGTGGTCTTTCTGTATTCTTGATTTTCCTTGAGACTTTTGATAGCATTATTGGAATCAGTGAAGACAAAAATCTTATGGTGGTTCTGTATGTTGTTCCTATTTATGGCCGACAGGATGGCGTATAGTTCCGCTGCTGTAGTTGTTCCGCTCTTGCGGAGGCTAGAATTGTAGGTGATGTTGTTGTTAAGGTTCAGGAATCCTATCCCTGTGCCAAAGAGATTTTTGGCTGCATCGGTCACCAGTATCAGGGTATTTCTTCTTCTTCATTTCACTTCTTGAAGGTTAGGTTGGGTTTTGTTTGGTTGTGGGTATGGAGGAAAGAGGACGTTGTTGTGAAAGGTGTGGTGAACAGGTTAGTTGGTCTTTTAGTCCGGTGAGTTGGATTGAGCTTTCTCAGGTGGTGATTAAATTTGTGGAGGATGTAATTGTAGCTGCTTTTGTGGACTGGATCCTGTTCAGTCCATGTTGGTCTGAAAGTGTTGTTGACAATTTGTTTACCTAGTTCTTTCGCCGTTAGTAGAGCTGCTCTATCTATAGATTGATGTTCGAATGCCATGTTAAAGCATAGAGGTTGGGTGTGCTAGGGGGTAAACCTAGGCATTGCTTGAGAATATTGGCTTTGAGCCTGTCCATGGTATTGAATAAGTATGCTGGTGCATGTGCCATTGTAGTTAGTCCGTATTCTATTTTGGGCCTGACTAATGATTTGAAAAGATTTAGAGCCAAGGTGGGGCTAAAGGGATTGGTGGGTCTGTTCAGATATTTTATGATGTTGCCTATGTTGTTAAAGGTTTGGATGTGTTCTTCCTGTGTTCTAAAGGTTAGATTTTTATTTAGATTGATGCCTAGGTATTTTATGCTATTGCTCCATTTGATTTGGGTGTTATTGTGTTTGAGAATTATATCTGTGTTCCTACTATAGTGGAAATTAATGGCTTGTATTTTGTCCGGGTTGAAGGGTAGCTTGAGGTTGTCACTTATTGTGGAGAAGAGATTTAGTTTAAGTTGAAGTAGGTTAATCGTGTGCTTTAAATTAGTTCCCTCAGTTAGAATGAGGAAGTCATCAGCATATTGTAGAAGAGTTGTGTTGCTGTCAGAGATATTGTGCAGTTTGAAAGTGTATATATTGAAAAGAAGTGGGCTCAAGACGTCACCTTGTGGCAGATCATTGGAGATTGTCGTGTGTTGTTGGTTGAGGTGGAGTATTCTTTCTTTATATAGATTTATGATCCATGAGGTGTAGGTTTTTGGGATGTTGAGGTCTGAAAGAAGTTTGTTCAGGATCTGTAGGTCGACTTTATCATATGCATTTGAAAAATCTACAACACAGGCAGTTTTGAAGGGGAAAGTGGATTTGTTTTCAAGTTTTTGTAAAAGGGTGTTAAAGCATGTTGTCGAGGATTTGTTTTTTGTGTAAGCAAAAGTAAGAGTTGGTAGTGGATTTGTGTTTATTAGGTGTATTACGATTCTTTGTTTTATAAGTTTATTTATGATTTTAATGGGAACACTGAGGAGGGATATGGGTCTATAGTTGTTGAGGTCTTCTAGATTTCTATTGGGTTTGGGAACGAGAACGATTCTGATATGCCTTCCAGATGTGGGTATGTCACATCTATTCACTGCATCATTAATAGCCTGTAAAAGATTATTCGGGTGATGTGTGAGTAAGGCTTTAATTAGATTGTAATTAATGTTATCAAGACCAGGGGTTATGGATTTACGTTTCTCGTTTATAACATTATTGAGTTCTTCCTGTTCGAAGTCTGGTGGGTGTTCCAGTGGATTGTGTGGCATCATGTTTAAGGTGTTATCAGGATGGTGCTTGAATTTAATCATATTGAGGTAGGTTTGGGTCTGGTCCTCATTGAGGTTGTATCGTGAGGGGGGTTCTTTATTATTCCTGATATTGTTGATAAATCTCCAGAAGTTATTTATGTTTCCGCTGCCTCTGATTTGTTCTAGTTTGTCTGTCCAGCTTCTCTGCTTGGCCTCTTTGGATCTTTGCCTCCAGTTTGTTTTTGCCTCGTGGAGAATTGCCCAGTTGGCATTTGATTTGAGTCTGTTGTAATTAAGTAGTGCCTTATTTTTAATTTTCCAGAGCCTTGCTAAATCCTTGGACCACCAGTGTTTGGGTGTGTGCTTGTATCTTATCGTGTTTGAGTTTACGTCTATTAGGTGGCTTAGTTTATCGTATATATTATTGAAGTTTGGTGAAAAAGGGGTTTTATTTATTTCTTGAGCGATGTTCCTATATTTGATTTTCTTGGTGTTTGAAATGGGTGTACTGGGCAAGCAGATTTTAATTGTTATATATTACTGTTGCTGATGTGTTCTTTGTCTTCCATCCAGAGGATACTATTCCTATTCATCTTACTAAGAGTTATATCCGGCGTTGACTGTAAAATTTTGCCGTTCTTGTTTGTTGTTTTATAAGTGTATATGCCAGTGTTCAATGTTTTGAGGTTGTGCTCCGTCATCCAACCTTTCAGAATTCTGCCTTTGGCATTGTTAAGATGATCTCCCCATGCCTTGTTTTTTGCGTTTAGATCTCCTCCGATGAGTATGTCTTTGGTGTAGTCTAAGATGTTAGAAAGTTTGTCTAATTCTTCGAAAATTTGGTTATGATGAATGGGTTTTCAGATAAAATTTAGTCTGGTACGGTTTTCTGTAATGGAACCACACTGTTTTGTTAGTTTCTACACAAACGGACAACATCTGAATTACCATGAAGATCACACTTCAAGATAAGAGTGATTCTTATTCCTTTCTGTTGTATCAGTATAGGTTCCTTGGCGAGTTCTCTTAACATTTATTTTTGCGTTCAAAAGTCATGTCTTCCGCTAAAAGTGATGTTTTAGTGTTGCATACAGTCACATATCCTTTGTTCGATTCAAAAACAAGGCTCTCATATCTTCAGATACAACCCAGCTACTGAAATGCTGGTATGCGTTTCCTCGAAGGAAACTTCGTAGCTGTTAACTTATTCTTTGTTGGACACGATAAAAAGGTTCGTATACTTGCCGATGCCGATTGGTATTTTTCGTCCTATATTTTTCCGATAATGAGCTTCGTAGCTACGACCCGGTGGACCCAAGCAACAGCAAATAAATCTATTTGATTGATGTTTTCGTTCCAGTCTCGACATTTTTATGCGTTTGGTAAAGAAATGAGAAAACCACCATCTATTATTAACGCTGGTGGGTGGCCATTACTTTCTGGATATTTTTTGTAGTCTTTTGAAACAAAAGTTTAACCTGTAGCTATGGCAGGAACCTAACTTTTTCCAGTTTCTAAGATCCATTTACAAAGGACATATCAAAAGAAATCAACAAGCAGGTTTTACTGGTCGAGTTTTGAGAACATCCGCCCATGGCAGCGCCGAAGCTCTTGAATTTATGCAAATAGGTTCCACGACCTCAAGTTATTGGTAAAACTTCATATTCTTTCGTCAAAACCAATTGCGTTTCATAGACTCTCTCTCGTGGTAACTAGCCTTAGAAAATTATATTTTTCTCAAAAACTAGAAAACTTTCCGAACGTCTCGCGTAAGACATGCAAAATGATGAAACGCGCTTCCAATATTACGCATCTGATTTGAATTTTCTATTCGACTTGGACTTCACGGTAATCGCTGTAAACATGTTGAGTAAATCTCAACGGAAAATTTTGTATTTCAAATTTCTGTTGCAACTTTGTCTTCCAACTGAAATATTTTCCTTGGATATACACGCATCGGGAAACTCAAAGTGTTAACTTAAAAACCAATTCTATTTCCTAGAAACCACAAGAAAAAACTCTCTCCATCAAATCCTGCAGATCATTTGTCAGTTGATTGAACTTGATCTAAAAAGAAGGTAAGTAACACCGAAGAGGAGGTTAAAAGTTTAATGTATCTATTCAAATTTCCAAGGCCAAATCGCCGAAGGATACCTTGACATCGCACGTCGAATCGGTAGTGGTTCGATTGCTTGTTGATAGGGTGAATTACGCAAACAACTTTATTTTCTATGAAGAATGAATTTACATGAATTTTTCCAGGTCTATTATATTTTATAATTTACAGTTGAAGATGTTGAAAATGTTTATGTAAAACCTAAGGTTCGATGTCGTTTTTAAATTCAGTTGAAAGTGTTAAACTGGTGTTATTGCGTTATTGTATGACGTTAGCGTTCGAGGAAAATTCCATTCGATTGAATTGGCATTTGTGAGAATAAATATTTTGAAGTTTGATTACAAAAAGGATATACGAGGGGTGCATAAGTGCAAAATGATCGTAAATATATATTAAATGCATACAAATGTTTGCTATCAGATTTTTTTTGGGCTACGAATTAAACAACGACTTCCCAAAATAGATGCAGGAAATCTAATTATATTTATATCTTTGTCAGATCTCATAAGGATCGCTTAAAAATTTTTAGGGTATTTTAATCCATCTGTCTATATTTAACACGCGTATCCGAATCAAATTTATTACTTTCGTTGACCAATGCTAACAAATGATGACTTTAACCTATTTTCGCCCACACTAGGAGATGAAGTCAAACTACACCTTATCCAAATTATATACAAATCACATGCGAACTAAATCTATGGCGTATTAAACAATAAAATTAGCATAAAATTCTATATGAAACTCCACGATCATTCCACACGAAATTCGCGATCTTACGTATGGAAACGTACGCCAAAATTTTTTGATGAATACATGTTTTTGACTACATACAGAGCTGCCTACATATGACACGCGTGTCGAAATTTCGGTCAAAGATACTCTAAAAATCCGGAAAATTAGCTAAATTCTACCTTCCTATGTTTGTTTATCAGCAATAATACATAATCTATAAGCTGGATAGGATACTGCAAAATTTCGGGATGGGTGCGGGAAGAATTGTGCCATCAAGCGAAATCGTATCTAGATAAACGATGGCGTCTCCGTTCAAAAATAATATGAAAAAACAAACGAAAAAATCTTTTGAAAGCGTGTGAACATGTGACAAGAATCAAAGAAAAAAATCTAAAAAAAATTACCACGTGTTTGGCGGCGAATATAATGCCACAAACAAAACAAAAAATTAACTTGGTACCCGCAGGTGATGTTGCGAATTCGTTAAAAAAAACATGTTGATAACATTCAGATCCCGAAAAATTCACATTTGTGTTTTTTTGCATGACGAAATCGTTGATGACATTTCATAAGTTCGTTGCATCAACACGAGTCAATGTGATAATAATAGAAAAGAATCATTCCTAGCAAGGAAAAATAATACAAAAAAAAAAGGATTTAATTCTGCATAATTTTATATTTTTTATCGTTATTTTCTTAATCATGAGAAAAAAACGGAAAATAAACGAATCTATCATACGACCCTAGGTTTGATGATGCAAATCTATCATGAATTATAATTCGCGTTTATTACGCTTAAAAAACTTCATAATTAGAATTCTAATAAATATTTGCAAATTATTATATTTTCAAAAAATAAATTTCTAAGCACATAAATCAAATTCACGCGATAATAGTTTTATTGATATTACATAATGTTGCTCTAGCTGATATGTATGCGCAAACAAATTCCATCACTGATAAGGCCATGTTATGGCTATAGCATAGATAAGAGTTAGATAAGAACATTCAAGAACAATGTTGAAAACAAAACAGAAAAAAAATACGTAAATTTCATGCACTATTTAAATATAATGTGAATCAATCAGTTTTTAAAAAAGTCGGAAAACTGATTTGAAATGTTGATACCGGCCAGATTTTCTGGTACTAACGATCCATTCTTTATTAAAATGAGGACATGCAGTCATCTTCAGTCCCTTTTCGAGCCATCCTTTGCTTATAATCAGAACGAGCCTGATGAGGCTAATGATGAAGTTCATCTTGTTTTCGGCTGAGACCGTTCCAATTTCCTTCTTGGCCCTCGTCATGGATGCTTCCCCATCACTGCATCATGAGGACTCCGGCGGATGAGCCGACATTCATTTTCGCAATGTTTCAAACTATGACGGAAAGTCGGAGGGATCGGAAGGAATTGCTACCCATCGAGCAGTACCCTCGCCAATTTCGAGTGATCATCCGCCACGTAGCCCTCCAGTACCCTCCATTAGTGTATCATAGGCACTTACGACTCCGAAATGAACGTCATATCCGAAATCTTCTCTGGCTTAAGCTAGGTTTGTTGTCAATGTTTATCAGGAGAAGTCACATCCTAGCCGCCTTGCTAGAATGCGTTTTTCTCTTGAATCTGGATGAAGTATTCTCGATTCAATTACCACAACATGAAGTGAACAGTTTCTACTAGCTCATCGAGCTTGCTCTAAAAGATTGAAATTTTCACATTTGCGAGTGATAGATAAATATAATATCCGTCCACCTGATCAGCACAAAGCCTTCTCCGCTGAAGCAGCTCTAAATTTGGAGCCGAACAGTATCTATCACCAGATCCAGTGATCAAATGTTTTCTAATCTAAGGCACTAATAACAACGAGTTGGCTCTACTCTTCGGCAAATCCTGCACATCACACAGATTATTATGATGTTTTACCAAACCTTCTTCATATACGGAACATGGACCATCTCTATGAGAAAATTGTTCTACTCCTTTCAGGAAATATAACGGGAAAGATTTTGACATGTAAAGACAATTGGAAACGCCAGTCACAGTCGCGTTACCTGCGGACGATTCTTTTTACGAAGAAGAGCATCATTGATCGCTTGGCGGTGCAGATGGAAGGTAGGTCTCTCTAACAGCAATTCCTGTTCTTCCCATTCATGGCTGCTGAAAGAATTATTCACCGAACCTAAAGACTCTGCCAAATGGACCAAAGATGCGTAGTTAGAAGTAATGTGACAAACAGTTCCAGGCTAGTTTCTCGATGTGACAGGGGAGGTATCTAACCGGTTGTCAAGTTGGTAATGGGAATCCGACGCTCACGGCGTTAATATCCTTCACGTTAAAAAATACGCTACATTGATCTTAAAATTGGTCGTCCGGGAGTAGAATGCGATGTCTCATCCCCATCAGAAATATTTTCCATTAGCTTCCAATGTAGACTGTAACCATACTTGGGGTCGTTCAGGTATGAGTTCGGGCTGGAGTTTTGTCTTCCATAAAGCATACTCAAATATATCGTATACTCTCTCGCTTCCTACCTTGTCAGTTCGGCAGGCTTGACTCATTTGCCTTTGACCTGAAAACGGATTCAACAGAAATGGGTCATCCCATTTTATGCTTCCTCCATTCCAAGAATCAACTCGACGGTTATATGAAGGACTGGAACTCGACTTGACCTACGATTTAGATAACTTAAGTTACATGCTGGTATCCTTAACTTGCCAACATAAATACCGTAGTGATTTGAATCCCATCCAGCATTTTCGCTAGTTTCCAAGTTTTCAGCACAAGGCTGGCTAATAAACTGGATGTCATCGACTGTCAAATGGCCTTCACACATATTCTTGTGCTCAAAAGCTATAGATCTTGCGTCCATCAACGAGACTACATCGTGAGATTGTCAATTACAGTCTATCCTCAATGCTCCTTGTTATTGCGTGTTGCAGTTCTGGCATTGTAATTTTTCATTTGTATAGAATTTGGCTGGATTATATTTCCGTACTTTAGCACCGAGGATCCAGTCGTGGCTGTTAACAGCATAACTCATATTTCTGGGAGGACCTCTTTAAATGCCAGTGTTCTGCGACTTCACAGAGCTGACTGCTGTGTAGTCTGCGAGTTATTAAATCAGAGGTCTAGCGTTATACCCAGGAACAGACTGATCCCTCAATGACTCCATACCGAGATTCACTAAGATATAAGTTTTTGTTTGGTGCTCGAGATATAAGTTTTTGCTTTGGCAACTGTAAGCTCTAGACATACGTTGTTAATCCATGTTCAAACCATTGTAGTGACTTTGAAAGTGTAGTGACTTTCGTTCAAATGAAAAAGCTATTAAGTTCAAGGGCTATGAGAAGCTCGGCAATGTCTGCATAACCTTCTGGGAGCACATCAGACGATAATTCAACACGTCCCAATCATACATATGTAGTGTTCCCCGGAATTGTGGACCAAGAAGGGAGCTTTGGGTCACACTTGTGACATTCTAGTTTAAACTCCATCCCTCACTTATAAAATTTAATCGATAATCTCTAAAGGTGGTAATTCAAGGTGCAAGATTCGTCGCCAAATGCACTTTGTATGTGAGCTATGCATTATGCACGCCAAGTGTCACTAAAATATCGATTGTCCTAGCCATGTGTAATGCCTTCTTGGTTTGGGCTACAGCTATTACAAAACTTGCATCGATGGTTGAGCGTTTTGGTTTCGATTTCTCTTGATTATCTCGTAGACACATATAGCCTGGTCTGATGAGGATCTCTAGGAGTATTCCTATTGCGTCTAAGGTCCATCGTGATATGCAGTAGTAGCAGTAGGCTGATGGGCTAACATGGTATTCACTTATTTTATTGATGAGTTGAAGCCGAAAGAATCAAGTACAAATAATTGAAGTTTTGAGCCTCAAGTTCTGAGATTCAGGAAAAAGAATGAAGCTGAAAAATGGCATGTTCTGCTGCTAGGAAGGATTGAAATTGGGTTAAGTGTAAATGGGTAAATGAAATATGTGTTGGTCAATACACCCTACTGCTGTTTCATTCCATTGCTCACATTTAAGGTTCTGTGTTTGCATCTTTTGCATCAAAACGTTCGTCCAAGGTAACTTTATTTGTTTTTTGATCTCAACCCCCATGCAAATCTTTCTTTTTGGTTTTAACATTATGTATAGTAAGAGCGAGGTCCAGACTATAAACCCGATAGTTGACTTAAGCAAAGTCTGGCAAAATCAATTTCAACAATAGATTTCATTGCTTTGATTACACCCACCCTTTTTGCAACTGCCGCAGGAAATTACTTCATGTATAATAACTTTTATTTTTTTTTGCAAGGTTTCGAAACTCCTTCTGAATCCTCAAAAGGATGTTATCTATGAGTTTCTTCTTTGGTGACTGCTATCCTTCTTGATAATTTCCTTCGTAATTTTTTGTCTATTTCTTATCTATACTTAGATTAAGAGCATAAATGTTAAACCGAAATGTTCTTTCACAAATAAATGAGCTCCAATGAAAGTCCGACTGGACGCTATTTCTGAAAAGGGTACCAAACCTCCACTGACTTTGGTCAGGAGTAATTGGTTATGCATGTTACATCTGAAGTTGTCCGAAAATTTAACACTGTCGAGATGCTATTTTGCTGCGTAATATTTACTTGTTTAGGAAATTATATTTGACTGTTCCGTCAAATTATATTAAAGTTCCGTCGTAATGGTTTAGGAACACCTCGAGAAAATGTCCTCTTTGAGGGTTACTTAATCCTGATGAAAAACCATGCGCAACTTTTTGCAGATATGAGGTAGTGAGATGGATTCCTTGTGGAAAACTTCTTCTGGAATACTCCTGTGGGCCTTTTTTCGTTTACGTGAAGGACCACGCTGGAATGCAGCAATTCCCTTAAATAGAGCGATGAGTCAAACAGGACTCTGAATATACACCAATAATCTAAGCTAATTTTTTACTACACAATAGTTTCCCCACATACTCATTATATGATGTTTGACTAGAAATCGGTCACAATGGTTTTGATCATTTATTATGTTTATTTAAACTAATGGCGACTTTTGAAAAAAGAAAACACAGGACATCATAGGCGGTTAGCACCTAAACGGGTATGATATTATTGGTTATAGATGATCTATTCTCCCCCTTGCAGCAACCAAGGAGGCTCCCTAGCTTTACCGTGATCACTAAGTTAGACATTTGATGGCTGGACTTGGATAATTTAGAAGGAAAAGATTCTGCACTTCCTTCTTACTCACCACAAGCTAACCAAGTGCCAATTGAATTCCTTTTTAATTGGTTAATTTATAATTTTTTTAAGCAATTTCTACGTTTCCCTGGAAGTTGTTTTGTCCTCTTTATGTTAGGGGTAGGCAAAAGAGGTCGATTTAGCCAGGAATCTTTTCTGTATTTCTAAATAAAATCTATATCCTTTGAGAGTGTGCCGACTGATTTTTTAGTGCTACTAATAAAAGAAGGAAAAGGATTTTAAGAAAGAGGACTCTTGTGTAGTTCGTGGACTATTCTAGTTGTATTTTGGTTGGTTGATTCAGCTCTTGCTAGCTCATCTGCTTTTTCCCTTCTAAGATCTAAGAATCTAAGACTGTTACGTATTCCGAGGTGTAGGCGACATTAAACAAACATTTAAATTATAAATAAATAAATTACACACATGACATTAAACAAAAGACATTAAATAAATGAATAAATAAATAAAATAACAATTAATTTTGAATATATGTAACAATTAATTATTTTGGTTAAGTTTTTTATTTCTTCCAATATTTTTAAGTTAAAAGAAAATCATACGAGATGAAATAGAAGTAAGTATAAAATTAAAATAGAAACATTTATAGTTAGATTTAGGTATTAACTTAAATAATATTGATAACAAACAAACAAAAAAATAAAAAGAAAGTCTCAGTAAAATTAAATGTCAAAAAAAGTCTCAAAACAAAATAAAAATATTCTCAGTCGCAAAAAAAAATCAAAAAAAAATTCTTGGAAGTAATTTGCGATAAATTTTTCTATGGATATGATTCACTAGGTTGTTGTGTACGTATCAGTATAAATAGAATAGAAATTGTGTGGTATGAGATAACCAATAGCGGAATCAATTCAAGTATCAATAGAAGTATAGAGACTACCATCGAGACACACAACCAATAGAGGAATCAATTCAAGTATAAATAAAGTATCAATCGGAGTTTAAATAGAAGTATCAACCAATTGAAGAATCAACCAATAGGACTGTCAATCAATAGAGGGAGCTCGATCCAAGGAAGCGCAGCAGAACAGGTGAATCCTGAAACCAGTTAAGGTGCAGATTCGTGCTACAGGAAGCACGATTAGAGGCAGCGCAGCAGAACAAGTGAAGTCCCGAAACCAGCTGAAGTGGAGGTTCGTGCTACAGGAAGCACGATTAGAGTCAGCGAGACACAATTGACAGCTGGTCAGGATCAGCTCAGCACAATTGACAGGTGTTCAGAGTCAGCGCAACACAATTGACAGGTTGTCAGAATCTGCACAGCACAATTCACAGGTGCACAATTCATAATTCTCATCTTTTGGTTTTTGATCCTTTTATTTTAATCTAATATGAAGGAGTAAGCTTTTTCTGTGTGTGTGTGTAACATGGAAGGACCAGGGCTTAAATAATGTCCTAACCCCCACGCCCAAGCGGTGATCTAGTCGGTTAAAAGTAACTTTCTTCGGCCGCCATTATGCGGCCTTTGTATTTTCAAATAACCCTGTCTCTTTAAACTTGTTCCATTCTTTCGCTGCAAGTGCGACCGATCGGTTGCCTTACTCTATTTATTTATTTAGGTTATATTTATTATTTTTTTGAAAATACATAACAAGACTCTATGCCTAGGGAAGCAAGAAGAGGTCTCGGTACACAGTAACAAGTAAACATGCCGAAAAGCATATCAGGCTCGGAATTTTTCACCCGCGCCTCATGCCTTCTACAATTTATCTGTCTTATGCAGAGTATTTAGCTGTCCAGTAACTGGTAACGTCGGACCTTTTTTTGTAAGCCAATTCTTAGCACATACACAATTAAAAAGTCAGGATAGAAGTTATTGCTTACTTGCCAAAATACACAAATTACAAATCTATCTTTGGAGCAGTGGTTCATACTTTCGAGAAAAGAAATGAACGAGCAAAAAATGAAGGAAAATAGGAGAAAAAGTATAGGATTGGACAATGAAGAAGAGTTCCTTGTATTGGATGGCTTTGAAAGCAGTATTCAGACCAGAATCAGTACAAATCAAGCAGACTCAAGTTGCCTTCAGTATCAGACATTAAAAGACTGAGATAAAAAGGGACCCTGATTAAGATTAGCCACAGTGAAGGGCTGCCAAAATCGAGATGTAGATACTTGTCTAATGATCCTTCTATGTAAAAGGATTGTAGCGTTTGGTCCAATGTGCTTCTTTTATTGTTGTTCAATATTTCTTTTTTTTTTTTCGAAGAAAATCTCAGACACAGTCCGGGTCGAATGTTTCAAAACTGTATCCTAAATATCAAAAAACTGGCCTAAATTGAGATTAACCAGGAATCTTACATTGTGTTGATTATTGAAACATTTTCCATGGTTATGTCAATTCATGTACAATGGATGCAACGCACAATAGTTATTGTCGTATTTTATATGATTTTGCGAAAAAAACCTAAAGTATACAACATTTCTGAAACCAAATTTCTTCATTTCATTGAGATTTCTAGTTTTATAACATTTTATCCTTAAAAACGTAAATTCGAATATATATAATTACATACTTGATTTTAATTCAATTCAAACGCATAAATATTATTAATATATATATTATTCTATAATTTATTTTATTTTTATAATAAATATATATTTGAATTTCCGTTCGGTATGGTAATTCTCGAGTATTTAGGTATGTCATTTCTTCTTTCCTTTTTTCGTATGTGAATCCTATTAAGGCTTTTACTTATCGGTCAACGATATCTCTAGTTGTTTGCAACATTTGGACAAAGATTGGAAATAAATGAAACGAATATTTTATCAAAGCTTAATTCGTGAATAATATCTTTTCCGGCAGTGCTCTGTTTAATGATGATATTGTCGCAAGCATGGTAAAACGATGAAAATATCCTCACCTTGGAGTTATTATCGACCCCAAACGAAAAGACGATCTGAATTTAGATAAGAACAATTTTATCTACGATAAAATAATTTATTGGCTTATTTTTAAAATTCACCGATAAAAGTCAACCATATTTTTTTGTGTATTTATTTATTGTACCCCATGGGTATTCCGCATGCACGGATTCATTACCCTTAGCTTATCAGAATAATGCAATAGTGTATTAGAAATGTTTGTTTCTGAATGTAACACATAACCAAAAAACATTCAATCTATTTATATCTGCTAGTAATGTATTTTCAATCATATGTTCACGGCCAACTGGAGGATCATAAGCACTTTTAATTCACATTATCGCAAGCTTCACCACAAAACGGATTAAAAGATATCATTGCCAATCTAAGCTGACCTACATTTGATTTGGAACGCGAATTTTTCTTTTTTTAAGCTGGTTAACATATGAATCGCCTCACATGATACTCACACAATAACATATGTTCTTACAAAAACAAACAAAAAAAAACGATTGCGTCTTTGAAATTTAAGAAAATTCCGGTTGAAATAAGTGCGTATCAGGTTAATCACCTAATCCTAACTATCCGCATAGAACGCGAAAAATATAATATCTACATTTAAGATAAACAACATGGGGGAAAGCTCCCGAAAAAATTGTTGTTTTCTTCCCCAAAATTTTTGTTTTCTTCATTTCACCTTCTGTTTTCTTCCTGCAAGCACGCGCGTGCTTAAGTTATTATTATGATATTTAAGTTTAAATTTAAATTCAAAAAGTTTTCCGATGACGCACACACTCATGAACGATGATGATGTAAATGCTATTGGGCATACATAATATGCAGATCTACATAATCGACCATATATGATAAAGCTCGTGCAATGAAATCAAACGCTATTTTGTCAAAAGAATGAATATAAATCATAGTACATGGTTCGACGACTTGAAGATTAAGATTATAAAGCCGGCACTGGCCTTGGATGTTAACATACAAAGTTATTCTTAACTTGTGTTCTGAAGCTTTTGGGTTGCCAGAGATGTGGAAGTGATTGGAGCTTTACTTAAAAACCGAATTTTGGTTTGAATTCTGGGACGATATTGAAGTTGTTAGCATGATAATGAAACCCCTTCTTGAATAGTCAACAAGGACATCAAAAGACACTTTTCAGGACAACGTTAAAAAGCTCAAACTGTTCAGGATGATTCGTTTCATGTTGTTTTCGGTTAAAAAGTGTAACAACATTCCTGAAAAACTTGGGGGATAATTTTCAAAAATAATTTTAACGGCAAAATGACTCATTGCAGGGGCCAAGCATCGACAGCACTTTGCGAGGAAAAAAATGATAAAGGACATCAGTGAAGAAATTTAATATAGTTCAAAATGTTTCAAGATTTGTAGGCAGTAAATTGAAAAGAAAACACGAAAAAACCATTAGTAAAGAATCTGTTTCGAATGCCAGACAATACGGGTGAAAATCCACAAAATAATCCTAAATCTAATCGTAGAATCCTGAACTCAGAAATATAGAAAATCCCTAAAACTTTTGTACCCTCCCTTATCCATCATGAAAAACACATGTAAATAAGTCAGCTCTTCTGCGAGGTAGATAAATTTCAACAACAGCAGTCGAAAGGATAACGATACAATGAAGAAAGCAAAGATAGGTTCACGCCCTGTATTTGAGGAAAAAGCCCGGCGATAATTTCACCCGAGCATCGAGCATTCACCCAAATGATTGACATCATTTGGAATAAGGAAATAAATTTTCAATATATTTCAGGATAAGATTGCTGAGTTTTCGACTTTTGCGAGAAATTTCCCGTTGCTATCTTACAACTTGATGAGTGGGTCTATGCAAAGACATGTCCTTTTCCCTTTTCTTAGTCAAATTTCTCAGAATGCATTCTCAGTTTCCGAATAGTTTAGCTCGGTTCCAACATGGTGACTAATAACTCTTAATTGCTTTAATATTTAATTAATATTAAAAAATATTAATTATGATTCTGAAAAGGTAAAAGAGGGCAAAAATATTGTGTTTTTATCAAAAATTTCCTAGACATTCAAGCTGTGAGGACAGTTTTTATTAATTTTAAATTAGATTTTTGGTTCGCATTCAAAATCATCTTTTGATGATTTGGATACAGACCGTATCCTCAGTTGTGCAGAATTGTACTAAAGCAGACTACGGAGCAATCGTGGGATATCGACATTAAAGCAATGTAATTCCACAAGAGAATAAGAAAACGTTTAGTGAATAGCTTGTCTGGCCATTGGTTACTAGTGCCCTGAGAACTACGCCAAAAGATGCCTTGGAAATAATGTTCGACCTGATGTCTTAGCAAGTCATCTCAGCAAGTCTCAGCAGGGCCTCCGCTTCCTGCAACAAGCGCCTCTAACTGTCTCAGTCCATTAACCGCGTCCTCCAGTTTCAAAATCGGAGAAGCGATGAACTGTGTTAGTCCACATAGTCAGACCAGCGTTTTTGTCGGTTTTCCCACTGGTCTCCGCCCTACAGTTCTCCCAACGAATACTTTTTTGGGTATTTGTTGTTCTTCCATACGATTTATTGCAGCTTCCACAGTCTTACAATCGTTGAGACTTTGGGTTTGTCAAAAATTTCATACAGCTGTATACTATTTCATACATACTAGCTTATTTTTTCGTTCAAATTGAACTCAAACTCTTCAGATGTCGTTGAGAGTCAAGAAGGGTCATCAAACTATTCTCAAGTACAAAGAAAGGTGGAAAGAGCTCAAGCTGGTTTCGAACACGCGAGCTCTTTCCACCTTTCTTTGTAAATTCACTTTCGAGGTATTCGACAAATTGATCAGAACTTCCGCACCCAAGAGTCTTCGCTTAGTTAGCTAGCAGGGGTATAAATCACTTATAAGTTCTAAGTGAAAATAGATAAATTGATTCACCAATAACTTCAAAAATTGATATTTTCAAGTAGCCTATCTCAGTAGATTCCCAAATCCATGGAAAGATCCACCCTATAAAGTAGAACGGAAATGCATATGACTTAACCAGTAGTTCAAAGGATATTCATTTCACTATACTAGACAAAAAGTTCCCTTACAGGGTCACTCATCGTAGCAAAGAAGGACAGAAAACAGTGAAGAGATGTACAAAGCTAAAACAACAAACACACATCCAATCGACTCCAAACTACATCTGCATTGTTATTTGTTAGCATAACTTTCATGCAGATAGGACATAAACACGAGAGATACGGAGAGATACGCATGAAAATTATCTTAACATTCTTTTTTATACATATGTGTACATCGGAAAAAAATATTCTCTATCTATGTTTTCACCAATCCTTATAATGCTCATAAAGCTATCATCGATCATCATGCGATTTCTCCTCTCACTTGCGTCGCTTCGTTACTAAGCTCTCTATCTTGCAAAGCTCGCTTTATTTGCTAAATGTAGTGCTCGCATATCTTACTCTGTAGTGCCCCTTCAGACTGTTGGTGGTTTCAGTGGCTTTGAACTTTATTTTAGGGACTCTTGTTTTGAGTCTCGATCAAGTGTCTGAATTAACTATACACCAACAACTCTAGAACGGAAAGGGGTAAATATTCTTGGGAATTATAGTTCCTCCTACCTATAATTCAATTGAAGTTACATCTAGAGAGCGATAAAATAGTCTGCTCGTCGACAGTTTTTACAACTGAAGTGAGTGACCACAGGAATGGCACAAGAATAACTTCAACGGCAAACTGCACATCCTTTCAAATACCAGAGTAGCCTCGCAATCACTTGCTTCTTAACGTTACCGCTGTTAATACAGGATAGGAAAGTCCTCAAAGTTCTAGCTTATCACAAAAAAGCCAAACAGATCTTCGGCTCACCCTTACAAAATAAACAACAAAAAATCCCTAGAGGGGATCAAAGTAGATGCAAAAAACCATCTACCTCATGCGTTCAACTACAGATGGATGAGACTAAAGCTGCACCCTCGAGAAGAAAGACAAAATGGTGAAGCACTTTTTTCTAGATTGTCCGAGCCTAATGTTAAAAACACTCCTAATGGTTGGAGCGGGAAGAACCAATCGATTACAAGTTGAGGCTGTAATTGTAGTCCTCTGTTGAAATCCTGAGACTTGTTGTGGACATCATGTATGGGAAGAATGATATAAGAAGTACTGACCGCCAAGATGACGAATCCGCTAGAAAGTTTTCCCATCCTTTCATTGAACTAGCATTTAAAGTATGAATAAGAAATAGCAATTCTATGAGTTTTTTTTCTCACCCGTAAAAACCCGAAAATTGGAAATTCTACTTCAATAAATAACACCTAAACATTTCTACAGAAACAACAAAAACTCCTGAAACGGAAATAAAATTGATCGTTAACAAAATAATCTGTTTCGAGTTGTCTAGTCCAGACATGGGAATTTCGACGAATCGCTAGCCAAGACACAACAATTGAACTAATAATGAAAATGGAGTAATTTCCATATGACTCAATCCCAAAGTCCAAGAAATCCAACGTGAGTCCTTCATCAAAGAAAAAAATTCTCTTATCGCATCTTGTATTAATGTAAGTCACCTGTTTTGTCTTATCAATAACAGATAATGGGAATAAGTTGTACAAGCAACTGAAATGATTTCTTTTCACTCAAATTGTGTGAAATTGATATATGAATATTGCCTTGCCATCGGTAATACGTGTGTTATCATGTATTTCCTCATTATTGCATATGCATACGTGTATCAGCATGTAGGTACGTTGTTCCTGTACTTTCGGTTGATAAAACTTATTTCGAGTCGATTGAGCGGATTTAATCATTCATTGTTGTTTGGATGAGGTGTTCATTGTTGACAGATTCTCACCTTGAAGTAAATAAAGGCTTTGTGCTGCTTTTTATCCACATATGATACTCCTTCGTTTACTGACAATGGATTTTATGAAGACTTGTTAATTGATTAGTAACATAGTGGAACGTGATAAATTATTCATTTGGTTGTTAACAAACAAATGTTTTTTTTACAATAATTACAAAATCTTATGAACATTTTTTATGATTAGAAAATTCAATATAAATAATAAATATGTTGAATAAATATTTTGAGCTCTTGTCAATTAATAAGCGCGCATAAATACAAAAGTAACTAACTAACACCCATTAACAGAAGAAACTGAAACATTCTTTTGGGGTCGGAAGCTGAAGACTATTAGAGACTATTTACTCCTGCATTTACATCCTGCAACCTCCCTTTTCCACGCCTAATGGCACCTTCGGGTTATATGAATTTCGCCTCTAGTGGGAGGGGAAGGAGGATGACTGCTAGCGACGAGATTTCTCCACACTCCACACCTTCTGCTGATCAAGCACCCTTATACCTTTTTTGGGTCCATTTGGCAGCCAATTTCAGCATCTCTTTGATTAGGCTATCCGGAAAAGTCTTCCAGGTTTTCAACTGGTTTTTTTTTGTCTTTGAACCTACGCTAGCGGTTTTCGGTGCAGTTCCTTACTGAGAACTTCACTGCATTAAGAATGACACGACCTTTATCAAGACTCACCTTTCTTGTTGGATTTTTTTGGTCCAATTTTGACCATCAGTCGACTCATTGCGAACCTCCTGCCATGGATTTATTTGCCGTTGCCATGATTTGCTCTGAAAAACTCAGCACAGTGTCAACTAAGCACAGGTTTTTAACTGATAGTTTCGACTCTACTTATGTATCCCTAACACTGATCGTCTAGTAATCCTCTTCTTAATCAGGATGAGCATTCCAGTTGTCCTTAGCACAAGGCTAAATCCATGAGCGGTCATCCAGCTCTCTACTCGGTGCATTCGCGCGTTAAGCCTAAATTTCAATTGATCGACTATGCTACCCAGTCAGCCGCGAATCCTACGAGTTTGAGTCTGAGCAGTCCAAAGTAAGAAATGTTCTACAAATCTAGACCGAAGATAGAGCCTTGAGAGACACCTAGTGTGAATAGAATCTTCGGTATACCTTGCGCCGACTGCCATCCTTGAGGCGATTTCGAACTATACGCTTGAGATATTCTGAAGAAAGGTCTCCGTGAACAAAAACCCCCAGCGGCGTGGAAAACGTTAGAGAGTATTGATGGGTAACGCGGCTTAAAAATAATTTTGAATGCATCAAAACATTTTCAAAAGTTTTTAAAGCTACCTTAAATAATAAAAACAGCAATTATTAATGTTTTACTTTTATTTTCTTTGCTTTTTATTACGAGTAACTATTTGATGTTTTAACAAGCTTCTTGCCAACTCTATTGTAGCTCTTGACTCCTAGACTTAGACTAGGCTCTTAGACTACCTCTTAGACAAAGACTTCATTTACAATACAAATAATACTTAATTATTAATAGCTAAAATTTAAAAAATTAAATAAGTTAAAAAGTAAATTAATTGTTAAAGTTTGTAAATGTTGAAGTCAATATATTGGCTGATATTCCAAGAAAAGAATATAGTCCTACTCTTTGATCAATCAGCTGCCTCACCTCCTACTATATTTCTTTTTCAGCATGTTTGGTGTGCATTTGGCATCTGTATAGAAGTGGTATAGTAGTGATATATCCCAGGAATGTCCAAGAAATATCCTAGTAATATTATAATCGTTATTTTAAATTAAAAGGAATCGATGCTGACGGGGTTGAAAAGCAAACCAAAATAATTAACATTTTAATCGCATTGATATATTTTATAGATTAGATAGATATAATCGTATCGACCTTATTATTCTTTTGAATTGATATAGAGCTATGGTATTGCTCGTCTTCTATTTCATTCATTTTTTGAGCACTTTATCAGAAATCTGCCGGATCTCACCAGATATTAATTGTTTGTTAAAAAGAAGCCAATACAGATTACTTCGAAATCAAATCAGACTCTTCATTATCTAGACAGAAAGCTTGTATGATCTACAAATCAACAATCAAATCAAAAAATAAAAGAGAACTTCAGAAAAATCTATTTTGGTAAGAAAACATAACATCAGCCAAAAAATCACCAAAATCCAATCCAAAAAATTATTTAAAATACCAAACTCTTTGGGTTTTCTCGCAACACGTCTCAAACAAAGTTTCAATAGTAAACAAATTATGTAAATTTCCTCCCTCGTCGCCTCCGATCAAAAGGAAAAGGATGCGCGCAATTGACTTGAGGAACTTGAGGTCCCTCAATCGGGGCATTGGGGAACCTCAAGCCCGAATTGCGACACCCAGCAAATTGGGGGCTTGAGGAAGCGCCTGATAAACTTCTGATAGTGTAGCAACATTGCATTCAAGTGAAAAAATGCTAATAGATTTTTTTTCGAAAATTACCTTCAAAATATCGCATGGCTTACCCAAAAAATTACCAAAAATCTCGAACTCTTCGGATTTTCGCAAACTAAGTGCCAAAATCAAGCATTTGTTCAGCACTATACACGGTAGCCAAAATTATGTAAGTTTACGTCCTCTAACGGCTTTAGCAATAACGAATATATGACTTTAACTAAAAGGGAAAGGATGCATGCCAAAATTCAATTTAATTAATTAATTAAATAAATTAATAAATTCCTATATATTGACGGATCTATGGCTTGAGAAACGTTTGACTGGCTTTTGATAATGTGGGAATGCTGCGAAATCACATTCAAAATTTGCCCCACAAAAATCGCAAGAGTAAAACCTTACCCAAAAAGCAAAGGAAATCTCAAACTCAAAGCAGTAGCCAAAATAAAGTTCTTCATGTAAACAAGACATTGCAACAACGGTTATGACATTTTTCGTTATCTGATGAGTTTCAGTGAAAGGGAAAGGATGCATCCTAAACTTCTTTTGATTATCCAAATAAATATTATCTGTGGGCTTAAGGAAGCTTCTGATAAGCTTACGATAGTGTAGGAGAATGCTTTAAAATCGCATTCAGCTCGAAAAATGCCGAAAGGCAGTTTTTATTCGAAATCTGCCCACAAAAAATCGTTAGGGCTTAACCTTGCCCAAAAATTCCCCAAAAGATTGATTTGGGAACCAAATTGAGGGTCCGATGAGCATTTGATAGTGCAAGAATGCTGCACAATCTAATTCTGGTAGAAAAATGCCTAAGGAAAATCTTTCGAAAATTGTCCCACTAGAATCGCAAGGTATTAAGCTTGCCTTAGAAATCACCAAGACTCTCAAACTGTTCAAATTTTGCTGAACCAGGTGTCAAAGTAAAGTTCTTAATCTAAACAAGACATTGTTACCACAGTTATGTCATTTTACGTTCTGCAATAGCTTTGAGTGAACGAGAAACGATGCATCGTTAACTCCTTTTGATTTGCCAAATAACGATTATTTATGAGTTTGAGGGAGCGCCTGGTAAGCTTTTGGTAGTGTGGGAATGCTGCAAAATCACCTTTAACTGAAAAAATGCCAAAAGACATTTTTTTGAAAATTGTCCCCAAAAAATTATAAGGGACTAGTTTGGCCCAAAAGCTCATCAAAAATCTCAAGCTAAACCTTACCCAAACTCTTCTGATCTTCCCGAACCAGATGTCAAAATTAAGCTCTCAATCTGAACAATACATGGGTGTCTACGTAAATTGACACCCTCTGATGACTTTCAGCGAAAGGGAAAGGCTGCACGCTAGACTCCTATTAAATTGTCAAAAACAAATGAATTGGAGATTTGAGGGAGTGTCTGATAATCTTTTCATAGTTGAGGAATGCTGCGAAATCGCGTTCAGGTGGAAAAACAACAAAAGATTTTTAAAAATTGCATTTCCAAAAATGTTTAACCTTGTCTAAAAAGTCACCAGAAATCTAAAACTCTTCGGATTATAGTTAAGTAAATTTACAACCTCTCGCAACTGTGAAGGAAATCGAAAGGATGTATGCTCAACTGACGTATAAATTGCTAATTAAGGACGATTTGGGACCTTAGTGACGGTCTAATGAGCTTTTCATAGTGAAGGAATGCTGCGCAATCACATGCGGATGCGAAAGTTCGAAAAGAATTTTTTTTCTCAAAAATTGCGAAAAAATCGCACGTGACTTAAAAATCACCAAAAATCTCCTCGAATTTTCCAGAGACTAGTGTCAAAATATAACTCTTGATCTATACAATGCACTGCAAGTATAGTTACATAATTTTACTCCTTCTGGCAACATTGAGCGAAGGGAAATGGCGGTCTAGCTAAACAATATCTACAAACAAAACAAGAACAAAAAACAAATTTTTTCTGTCTTCTGACAGCTGTCAACAAGTCAATCTCTTGTTTTACTATTTGTCGATTCACTATTTGTAACTAATTCAGATTCTCTATTTTTCGTTTGATTTTATGGTGAACTTTTGGTTCTTTTGGAGGCTACTCAAAAGGAAAATTACCAAGTCTGAGACCGTGTAGTGGTTAAGACTTGCAACAAATTTTTGTAATATACTCTCCCACGCTTCATTCAGTTTTCATTTCAATTTAATAGTAGGTGAGTTAATGGATTCTTCAGCTTGAGGAGATCATATCTTTTCTCACGTACGTCAGTTTTATTGCTCTTTTCTTACGTTACGTTACTATAGTCTTACGTTTTCTTTTGTTTGGTTTTATTTAAGTGTGCAAATCTAGATTAAAAGGAAGTATGCTGATTTGAAAATCATGTAAGCTTCCTGTCCTGCGACATGATTTTGGGCTCATCTTTAATGACTACTTGACGAACTTTGCAGAGCAGTAAGCTGGTGGTGGCAACTGGCAGTTATCTGATAAAGGGCTCCTAGCCTAGCTTACCAAACAGAAAACGAGCTAGTCCATTAACCTACCCCATTTCAATATACGTTCAACACACTTGTCCCCTTGAGTCGGATTCTTGCGTTCCGAAGTTGTGCATTTTTTAAGCTTATCGAGGTTTAACTTAGATCGCGTACGACAAAAATTTAGATTCGTATGAAAATCATTGCATGACTGTGTTCCTTTCTGCCTTCCTTACTTGTGTCTTCCTGACTATCACTCAGGTCGCTTTGGCTTATAAGCTTGTGTCGACAGTTCAAAAGAAAGTCCTCATTACGATGTTTGAACTCTTTCGACAAAAAAAAATCTCAAATGAAGGAACTTAAGTTGATTACGCAATTTAAGTAAAGTAAGAAAAAACAACACGCCTACTTTTCTGATCAATCAACACAATTTGATGGTCAATTAATGACAGAAATAAGCGTCATTCACTTGAAACAAACAAAAACACGGACCCCAGCATGTTGTTTTTGATTCATGGAAAACTGGCCTAGAGGAAACAACTTCAAAATAAAGAAATAGCTGGTATTTCCCAATTTCCTTCTCCCCGATTTGTCAAACCAAAAAAAAATAGCATTTATTTCCTTCGAATTCTTTCCAAAACATCTGAATAAATTAAAATCTGAAATGCGCACTAGTTAACCAGTTTTCTATTACCATCCCGACGTCAATGTCTCTGATCTGAAATTTCAGTATAGGGTTCGGTGACATTGCATAAGATAGATCCAACAAACTACATATGAAAATTTCATCATCTCTAGTTTCAGCCTATTCCTTTTCGCCTCTCTCTACCAGAAAAGAAAAACAACTAAGAAAAACAAAATATTGACCTTCTAGTATGTGCAAGAAAACTCAACAGCATTTCTTGTCAGACGACCTCAGCAGTAATACATGTGCATCCCAAGGTTTTCAAAAATCAAAAAAAAAAAAACAGATTGAAAAAAGAAAGAAAAACAAAAAGATACTACGTATGTTCAAACATACCGTTAAAGGCGGGCATGGTATTCTGTATGCGCCAACAAATATCTGGTTGAGCTATTCGTATTCAATATATGTGTTATGGATATCAACATATGAGGCCACGAAAAGCATTTGGAAATTGGAAATTAAATAGATAACAGAATTAATGAGGAAACCTGTTTCTCAGGGGGCTTGTCTTATGTACTATACTATTAATATGTGAAAACATATGAATGTGTGGCGCAACTGAAATTCCAGCCTGTTTTGTTCTATATATCTATACATATATTGTGAAACAGATTGTTAGCACTAAATGTTGATAAACGATTAAAAGTTGATTAAAAAGGTTAATATTATTCAAATAGAAAAAATAAAGTATGGATAAAGAAAACTGATAACATTATTCCGTTCAATGTGGAAATTCAAACAAATGAGTAAACATTTACTGGAAATGAGTCCACGAAAAAGTGTTGTTCATGATTCAAGACATAAATATTTTGAAATCAATATTATTTTCAATTTAAATAAATATGAATTTTTCACTATTTTTCAAATTAAGATAAACATTCTAATTGCTTCACAAGGTTTTTGTATTGACTTTATGTTTAAGAAAAATGTATGCACATATCCCAGAAGATCAGATGTCTCACATATGTAGGCACATATCTCACATAGTCTCAGTAAATAAAAACTTCAAAGAATGAACCACATTTTGATATCGGTTTTTTTCTCAAATCCTGATAAAAAAGTGATCATATTTGCTTCGTAAGGATTTCAAGGACTCCTTTCAAAAACATTAAACTTTCGCCATCCCGAACATTTGGGAATTTTTCATTCAGGTTTCAAACTTTGAAGGTTTTAGGGGACAAAACTGATGTACTTGCTCAAAATTGATGATAGTCTTTTCTCGAATTTCGCCTGACGACTGTCACACAGTCTTCAAAGTTAACTACTAAACGCTGTACTATATTCATTACTTCCAATCAAATGAGAATGCTACAGACGAAGCTATCAAACAAATAATCACCGCATCCTGAAAAATCCGCATTCTGAAGTGTTTGGAATCTCAGGCACATCACGCTGTTAACCAAGCCAAATTCTTGACGACATGGACGACGTTCAAATCTCATCCTGGGGGCTTACATCTATTTGCTGAATCAAAAGTTAACCTATTAAAAATATATGAGAAGGCAGCGCAGGCAACGCAACAGAATCATTCAACAAGAATCATTCAACAACAAAATAGGACAATGGAGAAATAGAATGGACCGATAGATGTTGCTCGGCATTGTTTCAGGATTGTAATAAAGTGGGTAAAATAAAAAAACTATTAACTTTATTGCTCAGGTTTCAAAAAGACGACTGATATAACCAGAAAAGCTCAACGCCAAATACACAAATCAGTTTTGACACCTGTCACACTAGTATGAGACATGGAACCTCTAATCAATTCTCCACTTAGATACTCAACTCCATCATAACTTCTTCGATGATTCATCGGAACAAGTGAAGGAACAGATGCATTGTAAGTAAGAACAATCCATGAGCTGTACGTCCTTTTCGATTAGCCATAACTCCCCTGGATTGTAACACTCACAAGACTATAAAGCGATGACCAAGAGTTGCTAGTAGTCAATATCTTAGAGAGGCATTCAATCGCAAAACAGAAAGACGAAAGTCAGTTGGAAAACCAAGGAAAAGCTGATCCCAATTTGAGTACGAGAAAAGTTCATTTCTACTTTGGCGGTGAAATCAAAGGACTCATTCCTTAAACCAAGGCAGTTTAAGACAATATCCGCCGGAAGCTAGGACCTCGAAAAGGGACTGGCACGGATAACAACTTCAAAAATCATTGCAGCATTCAATATTCCTGGACGTAGTAGTTCTATGACCATTTTGACAGTCATTGAGTACCTTTTAAAATTGTCGAAACTGAACAATATTTTTTTTAGCTTCCCCACTTTGTTACGCTCCTTGACAAGCATGGCAGTTAGTACTCCAGGCTTTTTTCAAATGGATATTATTCATCCACCAGGATAAAGAGAGAACAGTAGAAGTTGGGTAGTGCTTCCCTCTAAGCCAAAAGCCAAGAGCACTGAGTTAATAGCTATTAACTCAGCGCTTTCCAAGTTTATTTAACCGGCCTAAATCTCTGGTTCCCCGAATTCCTGTTCACGGCATCCACGTGCTCTCATCTACATTGTTTCCTTTGTGAAAGCAAGGCTACTGTGCAACACTGAGCTTCCGAATAATTTGTATTTTGACGACACGAGGCAGTGGGTGTGTAGTGGGTGGTGTAACTTATTTTAATTTTTCTGCGAATACGCATTCTAGCAGATGTAAATTACGTGTATACCTGAATTGTCTGATGGATGACTCGTCCTGACACTACGGCCATTGAATCTCTCGCTAGAGCGTATAACAATCCCTTCGTTATTCAGCGATTTAAGTTGACCAACAATTCAAAGGAGACTTTCCGTGTGTGAATCTTCGGGGACGATTGACGGGCTATCAATATACCACGCTTTGATTGGTGTCAGCCCAGTCTATTAGTCTAAACTAGTAGAAAACTAGAGAACTACAAGATTTCTTGTCTCCTGTGAAGGGGATCTTCTACATGGAAATCAACGAATCGAACTTTACTTGAAAAAAATTTACAAAATTATTTGGTGTCAGATATACCCCAAGGGATGCTTAACGCGCTTATATCTGGTAAATTGATCTGCGCAATATAAGTTGCAATAATTTGGATTTCAATTTTCAGGATTCATACTATTACAATTGACTCCGCACTCTAAAAGTCAACTTGCTCAACTTGCGTCTTTGGTTCTTCCCCTCACGGTGAAAGTGATCTTTTCAAAAATTTCCCGAAGTTTAGTCCTGCTTTGATTTATTGACTTCTAGAATCAGGGATTTTTTCATCTCAGTATCAAAATGATGGATCCCGGATTTAGCCATGCTTATAAATGGTCTCCCACATCAAGCAAACGCCGACTTCTCATGAGTGCTGTACAGTCAGTGCTACTGTATGGCGCTGAGGTTTGGGCCGGAGCTCTCAGTAAGGAGCTGTACCGAAAGCGCTTGGCCCAGGTACAGAGACGAGGAGCTTTACGGGTTGCGTCTGCATACCGCACTGTCTCTGAGTCGGCGGTGTTGGTGATCGCAGGAGTGATACCCATCGCCCTCCTTGCTAGAAAACGACGGAGAATTTATGACCGTAAAGTGGAGGGCTCAAGATATGCTGTCAACCGAGAAGAGAGGCAGCGCACAATACTCGAGTGGCAACAGTCATGGGAAGGCGACTCCAATGACCGCTGGACTGCCCGCCTTATAGGGGACGTGGGATCGTGGCTAAATCGAAGGCACGGTGAGACTGATTATTACCTTACCCAGCTTCTTAGCGGGCATGGGTATTTTCAGTCTTACTTGGACAAGATTGGTAAATCACGGTCCCCAGACTGCATTTTCTGCCCAGGAGAAAGGGATGACGCATGTCACACCTTCTTCAACTGTAGAAGGTGGAACAGGATGCGGCAGGACTTGTGGGAGGTGATGGGAGAGCTTTCTCCAGACAATCTGGTCGGAGAAATGCTGAAAAGTTTCGACAAATGGACCTGCGTGGCACATTACTCTCGGGCAATACTTATTGCCAAAAAATATACGATAGATAACCTTGGGCGCGGGGTCTAGGGAGGTCTCCTTTCCAGCAGTCCTCCTCCATCCTGCCCCCTTCCGCTGGAGGGAGATTTCTCTAGACTGACGGCGCCCAAGGGCGAAGTAAAAAGAGGCCTAGCCCGAAGTAATGTGTCAAACGGTTCCAGGCTAGGATCCCTTGAAAGAGGGGTGTTTAGTGGGTAGTCTGGTAGCATGCGCTGCTAGGAGTCCCACACTCCGGGCGTAAATTGCCTTCACCCCCCAACCCAAAACAAACAAAATAAATGGTCTCAGAAACCATTTTAAATAACTTGAGCTTAATAAATTTCGGGATGTGCTATGAGTTATCAACCACTTTGTTTGGTAATTAACACTCTCGATACCCAATTCGTTCACTGCGTCCACATGTAATGTTTTTCGTGAAGGATTTTCTGAATTAATTACACCAAATAAGATACCTCTGACATCAACATCATTTCTGATAATTATTCTTCATCAGGTTTTAGCAAATTTTCGGTTTTGTTCACGTTTTCTACGATGTGAGACAAGGTCCACCGTCTTTTACCATGCTGGTCTTTCCTGAATATCTCGTCCAGCTGAAACACCGTGCCAGTATGGAATATGGAGAACAAGAGTTCCTTTGTTTGGTTACCATCTGGAAACGCGCTGTGCAAACGTCAGAACAAAACAAGAAACTACAGCAATGCCATAAGGACCCCACGACAGGACAATGCGAAGGACGTGTGACAGAGTGGCAATGAACTATTACTGGCTCACGATGAGAGGGGACATTGCACGCTACGTGTCGAGATGGAAAGTTTGCCAATGCGTAAAAGTTGAAAGAAATTCTCTAGCTGGTCCCATGACAGCTCGGGTCGCACAACCCAAGAAGCCACGCGAGATGCTATGTGTAGATCTGATAAGACCACGATTTTCGCAAGGAAACAGTTAAATGCTGACCCCGATGGACTACTTTAGCAAGATGCCATTAATTTGCCCACTCGGCCAGTCCAATTTTAAGGCACTTATGTGGGTTTCGAAAGACGGCATATTTTTGTTTTTTGGAATCACAGTGGTGATTTGCATTTATGGTGTCCATCATTTGGACATTATCCAAAAAATTGATTTAGAGAAAAACGTATTTGTATATTTTTTAGAGAAAAATCATAATAAAATTTATTATTACCCGCAATCAGTAAAGCAGCTTCATACAGAATACGCTTAAGTTATTCAAGCAACTCATTCTGTTCCATTCTGGAGACAGGTATGCATCGCCAAAGACGAGTACATTCATCTCTAACGCTGTGAAAGACAAAGGACTCCATATACTTTTCCGTATTTTTGACTTTTTTTTGGAAAAATAGTCGGTAGATGAGACAATAAATATGCAGGTAAATGAGACACAACTTGCTGTAAATTCACAAAAACGAACTACCGACTTTTTTGATCACGCAACAGAAAGGAAAACGTCGTTGTACATAAGCGGCATATTTTTGACATAATTGTAAGTATAGTGTCAAATTGTCTTATCAGAATACTTTAAAAAAAAAGTATGAAAAGTCAGACGTTCGGATAAATATTAGTTGTGAAATAAAAATTTCAAAGAATTTCGTTGAGGTATATCGCACACGCTCTGTGATACGTGCTCTAGTGTGTTCTATCAAGCGTGTTCTACACGCTCATAGTTGTTCATTGTATTTCTTTTAAAACGCAGCTTTGTGTTAACAATTGACGAGGCATAAACTGACAGACTGATGCAGACGAAGAATATTTGTTGGATGACGGTCATTTCGAGGCTGAATCAGGTGATAGTACATCTCTTATTGCAAAAAAAAAGTCACGAAAAAATTTTATGTACGTTCAGGAAGTCGTTCAGGAAGAAAAATTTAATGTATTATACATAAAAATTTTTCGTGACCTTTTTGATGAATGATGGTTGAATCTTTTTGATGGATGAATCAGAAAGTGCAGATGTAGTTTCAGTAACATCGATCCATGTGTAATCGATTCACGAACATATTTGAACAGAAGTAGACAAAGAACCCCAAGTTTATCATTTTCGTGGGAAGGAACAAGGCTTAAATTGTCCAGTACAAATTAGAAGTCCTGGTGAACTGATTGACTCATTCCTCAGAAGCGAATCAGTATGCTGCAAAAATAAAAGAGCAAATAAAATACTGAGGTGGTCATCCAGGTTTCATATTTCGAAAGCAAGTAACCACCGAGAAATGCGAATCATGGGAATATATTCTCTGGTTCCGATCTATAAGTTGCCTTATATGAAACATTATCGGAATAAGAGTCATTTTTATAACTTGCCGTTTTGGAGAACTTTCTGTGCCGATACCGATTTAATTTATTCTTACAGTTCTCGCACTTTTTGAATGGTACAAACACCGAAAACGATAAGCTACAGAAGATTGAATTATGTCTTTAATTCTGGCAAAGATCTAATCATTGATGAGTAATTAGTATTATGGCGTGGCCGTCTTTCCTTCCAGCAATATATCACGAACAAAAGATATGAATTTAGCGTGTGAAACTGTGTGAATCGCAGGATATGATTCTAAAAACTAAAATTTCTTGCAAAAGATCGGAAATCCCGTCAGAAGAGTGGAACCACACTACTTCAGTGGTGCTTCTTTTTTTGGAAGGTTTTCTACACAAGATTTTTCAACTCTCTATCGCTGGCAATATTTACGGTCAACATATATTTGTTGGATTTTACGATCCAATCGCCAAGATAATCCAAAAGAATTGTTCCAAAATAAGCTAAAGCAGGGAGAGTTTCAGCTGGAATTGCTCGGAACCGGTCGATATTTGCAAACGGAGGGTTAAAAAGGATGTAATAACCATATGAAATACGCACAAAGCCGAGCGACTTGTCCACTTCGACTAGCAACTTCAGCTAATCGAAGTGGACAAGTCGCAATCAAACCCAAATTTGTAAGGGATTACATAAAAGGTCCTACTGCAGTGCAATGAGAAAAACTCGTTCCTTTTGATCGAAGAAAATATCCGCACAGATTTCTAAAATGGCTGTTAATAATCCAAACATTTTTTATTTGTCAGCAATCTAACGCACAAAGTTAAAATCTCTTCAATGTAGACAAGATATGGTTAAACATTTGCTAAATAAAAGCCAAGATGCATTCGTTCAATTGCATCTACATCGAACGGTTCCAATAAATGAAATTCCTTTCATTATTTTGATATTATGCCTTCAACACCAAAAAAAGCAAATCTGACTCGAAATTCGGGATTTGCGAAAGGGATTTTAAATTTTTTATAGTATTTTTTAAAGTTATTTCCATGTGATTATTAATATTTATAGCCATAAACGAAAAATCGAATATTCATTTATAATAATACAATGTCGAAAGCAGGACGAATACACTCGTCTTGGCAATGCATAAAATCTTGCCAAGGATGAGTTTACTTGTCCTTGGCAATGAAAGGGATAAAATTTCTTCTAAGATTAAGTTCTGTTCCAAAACTCAGTGTGCGCGAATTTTTACCACTCAGTGTATGATTTGTTGCGGATAAGGCCAGTTTTCCTCTCTTCCAACATGACTGTGCATCAACAGGTGATTCCATTTCCCCGCAGACTCATGCATGAGACGAGCCATGTGGTAGCTACGCAGGCAAAGCTCATGCGCCAATCATGGGATTGTGTTTAGCTCACATGTGAAAGCAGTTCACATACGTCTTGCAAGTTCTGCTCGCCTGGTCGCGATTACAAATTGTACGCCGAAGCCGCCATTGGCGATAACTCTGACGACACAGCACGGCCAGGCCATACGGACGGCGTTCGCGTACAAGTCGCCACTCAACTGCATATGATTCCACATGAGAAGCGCGAAAACCATCGAACGGTTCAAGTCAAGCGTCGAACGGAGTGCATGCAGCTCTGAATTACGCTGATGAAGCGTCACAGTCTGAAGCTGTTTGGTGAAACCATCGCAAGCGTCAGCAGATAAACTTTTTCTTAGCTAAAGTGTGGAAATTGCCTGCGAATTGCCTTTTTACTTTTTAGCTCCTATTACCAAAAACTTTTACAATTGAGGGCTTTGGGATACTTGCAGAATCTGCGACTAATCAAAGTGCAAGTTGTTGGGGCAGCGCCGGTGCTTCAGCGGTCGCGGCAAGGCGCCACGCGTGCTTCCACACGAAGCATATTCATAAAAGTTGCGAAAATCACACCGGACGCCCGTAAGAAGTTCACTTAAAGCTGTTCTCGGCCGCTTTTGTTCCGCTTTTTGTCGGGACTCGAAAAAGCAACGTCTCGCTGAACGCTTACTAGTTGTATAGTTAGGAAAGCTAGAATCTCGTCGATTCTCCAACTCGGTAAGTTTGCCCGAGTGCTCCGCAAATGTGGAGAGAAACGAGGGGGCAACGGCGCAGTTTCCCTGCTTATAAAGTTCATTAAGTCTTCCTGAACGACTTTTTGTCAACATCCTGCGGAGTTGAGTCATCTAGCGTGCAAACTCTTCCATTTATTTGCCAGTTAAAACTCAGATTCAACCACCACCAAACCTCAACCAGCAAATCGCGTGCATTTTGCAACGTAAGACCCCAAGGACCTCACCTAAGCAATCTGAGCAGCAACCTCAGAGTTAGCATCGTCATTTCCGCTAAGATTTAGTCTTCGGATCCTACCATCTCCTGATGAACTTACAATCGGCGTTCATTCAAAATGTTAATCCCGCCACCATCCGACTCGAGCAGGAAGCCATCACATCTCCCTGGCCGCTAACACCTTCATCATCATCGAACCCAGCACTTCCATTCCTCGCAGACTTTGGGAACTTTCAGTGCCATCTCGTCATTGCCAACGGTTCGGTTTAACATAACTTAAAATAAGAGCTTTGTTTGTTTGCCATGGCGATGCCTGAGACGTCGCGGGAAATCTCACACAACTTGGAAAAGTTAATACTAGCTTTGGATTAAGTTGGCAAGCTATGGGCAATCCGTTTGTTGAGCGGAGCAACATAATGGCTCGTTCGACTCCATGTTTCTCATGGCTCCCGATACCGTCTAAGGTTCCGTCGGAAAAGACCATACCAAACGTTCCCAAGCTCAAGAAAACAGCTTAACGCAAAAGTTACTAGAATACGAAATGCTTTAAGTGTTCCACGTATTCCGTTTTCCGAAGCTAATGTGAATCCGCTTGTATCTGTTGCCAAGCTATTTTGGGTCTGAGGAAGTTTCTGTTGTCGGTGCTTAACGCCAACGAATTAAACAACTTGCCAGGAAGTTTATTTTCTTAGGAAGGTTTCGTCTTGTCTCTGTGAGCCGAACTAGAAAGCTTCAGCGACTAATAAACAATAATAGCTTTTTAATGTGATCCTGTAAAATGCGAGACCAAGTTTAAGGTTTAAGCTTGCCTAAGATTTGGTAGGCAGCGAGAATCCATCGTTCAAAGTTAGTAGACAATCTTGAAAGGTGAAAGCTACGAATATTTTCCAGTTCCGCGGGCAGATTATCAACCGAAAGTTGCACAATTCTTTTAGATAAACTGCAAGGAAATTACCAAACACTAAAACAGTTAGTATCTAAGCCAATCAATGCGTGTCTATGCATTTCCTTGAATAAATAACTCCAACGCTTTGCTTAAATTACGCTAAACTACAAGTTGCTAAAGGATGTAACCATGTCTGCATGACTTAGAAGTAACTTACATTCGAGGACCTACTCAAAAACATCTTTGAGCCGAACAAAGCATGCACAGGAATCAGAAGGAAACAACAGCACAAAGCATGGCACGAACAAACAAGATTCCTTTGCTTCAAGCCATCCTTACGCCAACTTCCAGAGATTAGTGCCTTTGTTCCCATAGTAGATAAAAATCATGAAACCCGGAAACACAAACTGCAACGGATTTTATTGCGAAACTCTTCAGACGCGAACTATTCGAGTCCTGTCTTTCCGATTGAATGTATAGATACAGCGGAGTCTGATTATAGTTTGATTGAGTCGCTTGAAATGACATTAAAGGTTTTCCACTTTGAAGTAATACGTGAGTGGGATTAGAATGGGTTTTAATTAAGCTGAGTGCTAAGAAGTTTTAGGGGGTAAGTTCTCTTAATATAAAAACACAGTCATAGATCCTTATTTCAGGTTAAAGTCATCTTTTTGAAATCCTTCTCCAAAACAATTTCGAAATAAATCTTGCACATTCAGTCCCATTTAATATGAGACGGATAAGGACGATATGTTATACATTTAAATGCATAAAAATTCCAAGCTGGGATGCAAGGATAGTAAAGGATAGCGGGCAACTTCGAGCGCTGACAACTATTGGAGTTTTTATCCTTTACTACGCCGTCTGTAAAGAACATCAGCAGCTCTACTATCAACACCTATATTCACCTCCTAGAAGACTTTTTTGATTGCGTCACATTACCGCTGGGGACTGTCAAAGATACAGAGAGAACAATATGAGCTTGTTTTTCAGTTCTTAGAACAGAATAAATTTACTAACCTGACCGCATATTTGTGGTCCACCTGAAGGATAACAAACGGGATTCATACCACCTTAGCTTAGCCACCTGCGACAATTGTAGTGAATCCTTTCGATCAGGTCGTTGAATTCACCAATCCTTCCTGCTTGACATTCTCTTAGATATTGGTGCCGTTTCTTTTTATTTTTAGGATCGCTTTTATGTTTCGCGTTCGCTACTTTCTTTCACTTTTGTTATCGTAGCCAGGTTGTCTTCACGCTAAGTTTTTAGCCCGTTGATAGCTGGAGTGTCTTGAGGTTGCTGAACAGCTTTGCTTTGCGTCACTTATGTTATTTTTGGATAGTGTTCGCAGCAGTTTTATACTGCAGGCGAACATGCTTGCCTCGATGGTTGGACCAGCACTGAAACCGCTGGGACTCCCAGGGGCAACCGGACTACCAAGTAAACAACTCCCCTATTACACCGACAACCTAGCCTGGAACTGTTTGTCACGTTAATTCGGACTAGGCCTCACTAATCATGGCCTAGCGGCGCCTTTAGGTTAAGGGAAATCCCTCTTTCAGCACGTATGGATCCCCCCCCACGGAGATCCCCCTTCCCTCTGCCCCGCCAAGCGAACCATGATGCCCTCGTTTATAAGAAGAAGCGTCTGCACGTCTACCCATGATTTTGCTGCTACAAAGCTAGGGTCCTTCTCCTTTACTTTCAGCTAACGATTTCTCTCGCCGGCTCGCTCCTACGTAAGAACACTCGCTTTCGTTCTTCCGCAAGTAGCATAACAGGGAGCACCCTCGAGATAACTAGCACAGCCGGTTCAGACACAGTTCGTTAGACAGCTGCTGTCCGCAGTACTCCTTGCCTCTGTTCCTGTGCGAGACGCCGTAGGACGACTCTTTATAACGAGAATTCGGACTGGTACAGGAGCCCTGACTACATTGCGCGCATCAGTAGAGATCTTTTACTCGAGGTTGACCCCCCCCCCCCCGTGTTGCCCATTAAGCGATTGAGAGCCTCTCCCGCAGAAGCCTTAACCGCTGACACTCGAACTTGATCTCAGAAGACAATCGTCAAGCCAAAGAATTTTATTGACTCCTTTGACTCAATTATCGTTTCTCCACACCTAACGGGAATAAAACGAGGGATTCGCTTCTAGATTAGTAAGACGACCTGGATCTTTTCTAGGTCATTTGGAGGACACTCGGCACGGTGTCTTACCTAGTTTGAATTCCGAATGTTCGACAGTACGTCCGGCTACTTGTGCTGCTTGAACGCAAAGATTGATGCCTACAAACAAAAGCTACACCGAGCAACACGATCCAAGAAGGAAAAATATTGCGAGCTAACGAAATCTGCAGAAAAAAGACCCACAAGCACTTCAATGATAAACTCTTTAGTATGGTGGCAAATTTCAGAAGCAACAACTAACGAATCGCATATAATTTGTCAGAAAACCTTTAAAAAGAATTGAAGCAAAAGTGCAATTTTTTCAGCACGCAATTAATATTAAATGATAAAGAATATGTGAAATATGTTAGACAACCTATTTTGAAACGCTCGTGAATTCTGCTACCGCAACAAGAGCTTACGACGCAATCACGTACAAGGGCTTATGTTGCCACCCTGGTTACGAAAAATCAAAACACCCCGAATATACAAGAGAGTTATAATGAAATAGAGGAGATGGTATTCCGGCAAAATATCCAAAATTGGTGGCGATAAATTGGCGGCAATGATACCCTACATACTGCAGAAGGTTCGGAAAGACCAGAAAATGAAAATTATACAGAATAAACTGCCCGATCCCTTAGGCAGGTGACGAAAAACTCTCTTTCATAAAAATCATTGGAAGGCTGTCAAAGGAAATCTATCAAAGCCGCTTTCAACCAAGGAAGACAACAAAACACACAATTTCCTCCGGTAATCGAATCCTGGAATAATTTTAGGAGTGTATGCCCATCGGATTTTTTTCAATTGTGCCTGTGGAGAATACAGCATGAGGAAAATAAGATACAACAATAAGTTGCGTATATTACGGGACGAATAAAGGCCTACAGAAAGTTAAATAAACTGCAGGAGGCAAACCATGTTGCCTGGATGGAGGACACGAGCATCTCTCCCCTTATTATTCCTTATTATATCCGTCTTATTCCTTACCTTGTGCCTATAGCCAGAAAACTTTGGGCACCAGCCTCTCGACAAACATAGACATAGACAAAGATTTTCAGGAGATTCATAGCGAAAAGCTGTCAGCTCTCTGGAATTGGAGGACGTAGTGGAAGGACTGGCGTTGCTGGAAAGCATCTCTTAACAAAGAGCGCAATAGAAGAGACCTAGAACTTTATTTTGTCTAATATTACCTTATCAAAACGTTTCAATAAAACATGTGAATTCATAAGTGGGTGTATCATATTCTCTATATATCTTGCTATCCCGCTGTCATGCAAGAATCCGCTCAATTTCTTATCCCTTTCTTCGTAATGTAGAAGAGTATTGGCATGAAGAGTATTAGCGGTCTTTAGGGATCATACTATTGAACAATGACTAATAGATAAAACGCTAAACACAAAATGCCAATCAAATGCATTTTTCCAGTGAATCGGAATGCGTGATGTTAATGTTTGAAAATTAGAACAGATGTAAATAGGATAGAAAGACCGATGTGCGTTGTGATATACGAGGTCTGGCTATTAAATAACGAGACTGCGCGCCTAGAGGGCGTCGTAGAGGGGTGGGGAAAAACGAGTAGTGCGTTGGGTATCTAGATATCTTGTCTATGCACGTACCAAAACACGTTCTCGTCACTATTATTGTATTTGTGCAGTAGCGGTTCGAAACGAACGTGTTTTTTCTCGTGCCGAAAACCATGTGTGACGAAAAACAGGAGCAACGTATCAATCTCAAATTTCTCGTTAAAACTCCGACTGAGTGCTGTTAATTGTTGCAAGAGGCCCGTGGGGACAATTCTCTTTCTCGTGCGCGTGTTTTTGAGTGTAAATAGCGCTTCAGTGAGAACCGGGAGGGCACTGAAGATGACCAACGCCCAGGTCGCCCTGTCACTGTTTCAACTCCGGAAACAGTGACCAAAATCAACCAAATTGTGCGTGCAGATCGTCGAATGGGCATTTGGATGATTGTTGAGGCTGTAAACGCCGATAAAGAAACGGTTTGACGAATTTTACACGAGGAATTACGCATGACAAAAGTCTGTGCGAAGTTGGTGCCAAAAAACCTGACTCCTGACCAAAAGCTCTTGCGTCAATATTTCTGCTCAGATTTCCGTGAAAGGTTAAAAAAAACATTCCGGACTGATGAAAAACAATATTACTTGCGACGAAACGTGGATTTTTCAATACGATGTTGAAAAAAAGCGGCAATCGATGCATTCAAAGACGCCTGAATCGACCAGAATCAAAAATGGAAGGATTTCCAAATCAAAATTCAAGGCAATGTTCATCGTTTTTTTCGACATTAACGGTATCGTGATGACTGAATGGGTTCCAGAGGGTCAGACTGTCAACCAGGCTTACTATTTGTGAGTTTTGGCAACACTGCGAGAACGAGTTCATAAGAAACGGCCCGAGTTGTGGAAGAACAACTCGTGAATTTTGCACCGGGACAACGCACCTGTCCATAACGCGCTATCTGTGAAGCAGTATTTGGCCAGTAAGCGCACTCCAGTGCTCGAACACGCGCCGTACTCGCCAGATTTGGCACCATGCGACTTTTTTTTTGTTTCCGAACATAAAATCTGCTTTGAAAGGGACCCGATTTGAGTCGATGGAAGCGGTAAAGCAAAAAACGGCAGATCTCCTAAGGGCCCTCACCAAAGAAGACCCAGCACTGCTTCGATCAATGGAAAAAACGTATGGAAAGGTGAGTGGCGAGGAAAGGAGAGTATATTAAAGGGGAGCATTCGAATGTAGAATAATTTTTATAATAAAACCCTTTTTCGTAACCAGTCTCGTTATTTAATAGCCGGACCTCGCACATTGATGAACTCTAACAACTTTTATCATGAGCAATGACTTACATATACAGAAAATTTTGTGCTTACAATGCATTCATTACTAGCAGTCCTTTAAACATACATTCAAAGCCATGAGGATAAAAATTTGTAAATTTATAAGCGTTTTTAAATTTTTTAAATTTTTAAGTTGAGGATTTACCATACCAGTCTAGTCTACGACATGCTGTTCACTTTTGTAACAAGAGCGTACATACATAATACGGCATTCATTATTTACATCCTTTGTATTTTTTTATTGGCATATTCCCTCGCAACAAAATTTTATGTTCTATATATAATAACAGCAGACCTGGCCTATCGATACCGTGTCCTTTTTACCTAGCTCATCCCACTCCTAGAAAAAACATGTAATCACCAATACACTATACACTAACACATTCAGTTTTCCTGCCTCAAAATTTTATAATTCCTAGTAAGTTCCCACGTTTGTAAAAATTTAGCAAATATCAGATACAATTGTCAGCGTGAGTAGCAACATTCAATTTAAACTATCAGCTGTAATCTCAACTTTTACTACTTTATAAATAAACACTATAGTGATAAATAACATACGAACTTATTCGTTGAAATAGTTTCGCTTGGAAGAAATTGAAAGGCTCCATTGGAAATTGAAGCTTGATTGAAAGGCTGTGAAATTTATTCGCAAAAGATTATTGTATCGCCATTATTCCTTAAAAATCGCCATTGCCGTCTCTCCTATGATCTACATCGTTTAATATACACGCTCTCTATCACGCTTAAGATCGTTGTATTCGCTAGTTGTGTATTTGTTGTTCTTTCTTCACGCTGCTCCCCGGGAGTGCTAGAACTAGTTTGTAGTTATGGACAATCGGAAACAAATGAAATTATTGCATCTACTAAACATAGTTTCATTCAGTGATTTTGGCAACCAATTTGCCAGAAGAAGTCAAGCACCACCACAAGTTCATGGTAGACTGGAGAATATTTGCTGCCCGCGGTTGTTCTGTGTTTGTGGTTGGCATAATTATGGTTGCTAGCTCTAAGCTCCCTCTTAAGTCCCTCCCATAAGCAGTATCCTAATACTAGTGTACTTTTTAAGAAGACCAAGCTTGACTTCCCAGTTTATCAGAAGATAAATTTGAATTGAAGTTTTTTTGAATTTTCCCTACTTTTCCTGCATTCTCGACGAGGAATGTTTCTCAAAGCATTGGTCGCAACCATTCCGCAATTCACGCACATAGTTAAATTGAAACTTATCAGGATCGTGCGTACTTTATTTTATTGTATATTTCATCTACCTTCGCGCTGACATCAGCATCCGCGAATTCATTAATTTACCCGCGACTATTTCTTTAATTTGGAAAGCACACAGATAATTTGATGACCACAAAAGACTATGTCACTGGCTATGACCATTATTAGCGTTAATATGAAATTAATATTTAAATTCAATTTCAAACTAAAGAAAATGTACTTTAAGGACTCTGACATTAGGGTTGAGGACATTGTTTCATGTTGCAATGCGATGGATACAATTTCTTGACCAATGAACCATTTGTTTATTCGTTGTTTCATCGAATATTAACCCAACAAAAGCAATAGTTGTAAAGTAGGCTGATACCAAAATCATCCCTCTTGGCGTATGTATATTTATCTTGAAGTGAAATATTTATAGTTCAAAGGAAAATCGCTTGTTAAGCTGTTTATCTCGCATGAGTGTTGACAAAAGATATTGCTGTAATGTGTTAAGATTCGTCAAGAAATCGAGTGTCATTGAAATTTTGTGTACGCTGTACGTATTCTGTGAATTTCTGCTAGCCGGTGCCATCATCTACACTCCCAGCTGTTTGTCTGGCAACTCTAATTTAGTAAAAACGAAAATTGTTTTCCCGAACATTTCCAAAATTCTGTTTATACAGAAATAGAGAAATAAAAGAAGAGAGAAATGAACATTAGCAATCATTAGCATTCTGCATTTCAATTTAAATCGTATTAATACTATGCCCGATATTGTGAAAATTTTCAATTTGCTTATTCAGAAAAGAAAAATTTCACAAATAACGACCCACCTCATTAAGGTTCATACCCAGGTTCATGCCCAATGCAGATACTGCACTAACCCCCATCAAGCATGTAAACGATGTAAATTTCAAATCGGCTTCGCGCCGAGCTCAAAGATATTCCACTTCTTCGTTGTCCTTCCAACCTCGCTGTTGCATTTCTGCCCAGTTCAACATTTCCCAATCGAATCGCAAAAGGCACGTTTCGTGTTTCAATTTTCTTGCGCTAACTATTTTCCAAAACGAAATCAAATCGATCCGATTGAACAGACAAGCAAAATCAACAGCTAGTAAAATCGCCCCGAGTAGAGTCGTTGATCCACCATGTTCAGTTTACGTCAATATTTTCACAAGGTTCCATAAATGGCAGCAAGCGCCCAGCTCACCTGCAACATTCGAGTTGCAACCAAAGTGCAACGAAGTGAATCTTAATCGCTCACTTGCCCACCATTCAAACATTTTCAATGATTCCGCCGAATCCGTTGAAAAGATACAACAAACTCTCACCGAACCGCACGAGGAAACCGTCGAAGAGTTAGTTCATTTCCCATTCAACTTGCCGCATCGGTGGAAGTACGTACAACAGATACAAGATACAAAGTACGGATTTCGTACCCCACTCGACAGGAATCAACGACCGGCTGGGGTAAGGACTTTGTGTTGTGTTGCGTTGCGTTGGCTTTGCTAGGGGGCGGTATCTCATAAGATTTTGGTATCTTTTGCAAGGGGTACCGCACGGCAGCTGTGGGCGTTCGTGCTCTTCGACTCTTTTACAAGAAATTCTAGCAACTTTTCCAATGGACGTTCGATAACTAAAACACTTACCAGGCGAGCATAGTACGTTCGTTGTTCTTTTGCCGAGCATTTGTTTGTCAAGTGCGCGCCATTCCAATTTATGCAGAAAATAACCAACATAATGTCCATCGCACTGATGCGAGCCACGAGGCGGGAAATGAGGAATGGTACACTCAGCATCAAGCTGTTGGAGGCATTTTTCTCGGGAATTTCTATGTGAATAATTCGTAGTAATCTGTTGGAGCTATTTGAATTTGATTTGTACATTTGTGGACAATTTTATTAGGGAATTTATTTTTAAAATATTTTCCTCGAGTTATTTTATTCGTTAATTTTACTAATGTTCTACAGAGTGTAGAGCATGAAAGATAGTTGCTAAATATGTCAATCTTAACACTTAATATTAAGACTATTGGCAAATTAATGTCTTCTTACATAGTGAAGAAGTGTGACGTGTTGATCCTTATGGCAAGAACTTTTCAATAGATATATAAGTGCCAGTTTGAGGCAGTTAAACGTTGAAAGGACCAAGAAAGAGTTGCGTACAGGCTGCATGCAAGATATGCCAAAACTTCTGCTTCGTTCATTAAAAAGTGAGTTTGGTTTTTGAGGAGCCTAATAAAGTCGATGATGCGCCAAGGGCAGTTTTTAAAGGAAGATGGACGCATAGAATGGTCGAAAAAATCAGTTTTTGATTCTTCTCCATTCTTAGAGTTTCAGATTTGAAGAATATCTAGTGAAAACGTCAATTCAATATTTTAATAAAACTGAAACAGTGAAACGTGTTAGGGGAGCAGTGGCATGAAGGAGCCAGGTTTTGAAAGAGCCACTTCTATTATTTCGGTAGTTTAGGAACGGATTTGGTTGGGGATTTTATTTTTAAGTGGCAACACTGATTTCTCGTCACCCACAAACATTTGACAGTTCGCCGATATCAGCGGACGCCAGTGTATTGAGTTAATGTTTTTGGCACTAAAAAGCAAGTATTTTACTTCATTTAAGTTGTTTTTTGGTATTTTACTGTAAACAAATATAAGTACATGAATTGTAGACTGAGTTTGTGCATATGTTTGGCTTTGCAGCTGCATAAAAACTGAGCCACGAAAGTTTTCATATTGTTGTTATTTTTAAGGTTATATTTTTTTTAAGAATAAGTTTGAAAGAGCCGGGTGAATGGGCCATAAAAGAGCTGGCTCTGCAGGCTGCAGCACCGTCACCAATCCTCCTAAAGTCATAGCTGAAAGAGGTTCGAAACAAATTGGGCAAGTTACCTCAGCTGAACGAGGAGCATTGGTGACAACTCTGTTCTTTATTAATGCTGCTGGTGGTTTTTTACCGCCTTTTTTTGTGTTTCCTAGAGTAAACTATAAAGATATTATGTTAAATAATGGTCCGCCTGGAGCTCTAGGGTTGGCTCAAGCTTCTGGATGGATGACTGAGGACTGTTTTGTTAAAGCGTTTGAACACTTTGTGATGCATATTAGGCCATCAAAGGATAATCCAGCATTGATATTGATGGATAATCACAGCTCTTATGTGAATCTTAAAGTGGTTAAATTTGCCAGACAAAACTCAATCATTATAGTCATATTCCGGCCGCACTGCAGTCTTAAACTACAACCACTCGATGTCACAGTATATGGGCTTTTCAAAACTAGATACCGCATTGCCATGAATGAGTGGATGTTGTCAAACCCTGGTTAAACGGTGACTATTTATCAAGTTGGACAATTTGTAAAAGAAGCATATCTCGCAGCTTTTAGCCCTCAGAATATAACACAAGGATTTTTGAAAACAGGAATTTACCCCTTAAATTCTAATATATTTGACGAGGAAGAATTTTTATCTTCATATGTGGCTGATAGACCTGATTCATCACAGTCAAACGATGGTACTGAGTTGAACTTGGACAAAGAAAATATTAAAACCAACTTAAGATCAAGACCTCTGCGTTCTACAAAACCACTTGAAGCTCACGAAGAAAATTAGGTTGTAACAGATCAGAATATCAGATCAACAAAACATATGAAAACGGTGATCAAGATTGGTTTAAGTGCAAATTAAACCAATTATTAATCCGGCTCATTAATCCTGTGGCATTAAGGGGAAATTTAATTTCTTTTGCAAGACATGCTTCTAATTTCAAGAAAATGACATTATATTCTAAAGTCCCTAAAACTGAATCTGAAACTTAAACTTAACCAAATTGATAGTTAAGATTTTGAAGCTTAAAGTGAGCAAGATTTTTTTTGAATTTCTTAAAGATTTAACGATGTTGTTTTTGATAGAAGATATTATATTTTTATCTTGTTAAATTTTTGAGATTGTTATTAATAAAAAATAATCTTTCTCTAATATATTAAGATTATATACATATATTATAATAAGTATGACTGAATAATATGTTAAGATTAAAGCGCTTGTTAAAATGACATAAAATGACTGATAGAATTAAAAATTTGTTAAAAAAGTCTTTAGTTAATTAAAAGGATTTGTTAGAATTGTCTTTTTGTTTTTTTATAGGGCAATAATTATTATTTTGCATAATTTTCACAGACTGGCTCATTCATAACTTTTGGTGGCTCTTTCAGTACCGAAAAGTTATGAAACAGCCAAAAGACACATTTTTTAGAAATGAATATTTCACTGATTTTTGTAATGTGTTTAAGGTTTCTTCGTATGAAATTACCTACTTTAATAAATAAATAATAGTTTGAGGGGGGGGGTTCCGGGTTAGAAACTCGCGTAGCTAAAACCGAGATGCAAAGAGAAGAACGGACGAAATAAGGGCGAATGCGGTGCCGATAGCAAAATTTAGATGCGATGAATATTCCAGTGACCGTAGACGACCTACACTATGGGCCTAGTTTTCCATGTAAGAGACCCAACTTCATGATTTATTCATTCCGAAATTTTGAAACACTTTTTGAACAAATTTTGAAACGTTTTTCTCAAAAGCACTTTTTCAAAACCGATAACCGAAATTTCTCAAAAACCAATGAACCGATTGCCTTGCAATTTTTCGTGATTATTCAATACAAAATTATACAGAATATATCATGGGATGTTTTCTATTCGTTACTTAGTTTTTGTTTTATAGGCTAAACGATGGCAAATTTTTGGTCTTAAAAATCTTTATGTTGTGTTCAAACGTCCGACGGTTTGTTACTTATCGATATTTTCGAAATCACCTATTATACCTACTAGATTATACCATGAAATTTGCTTATTTCATAGGTTTTTTTTTGTTTTAGATGACTTTTCAAGGAACGGCAGTGGTTTCCCTTTACAATGATTTGTTTACGGTGCTCCGAAGATCAGACAATACCCTTACAAGCTTTTGATATGATTTTTGATATTTTTAAATGTGTATTCTTCAAGATATTTAAACTTCCGATCCCAAATTTCGAATAGTTTTACTTGCAAAGATTCACAAATATGAGCATTTTGTCCGGCTTCTAGGTGTTCATCTTCCCTTACGATAGGGACCCCTAAAAGACAAGTTGAGGAGTGCACTTAGCGAGTGAGTATTCTGAATTTGGCATTCATTGCAAATACAGTATTTTCTCTGATTTGTTGCGTATATTATAAATTTCTACTAGTAGAAGAACATTTGGCCAAAAACCTCTTTTAAACTTAGCGTTCAGTTAAGCTTTAACTATTTCATCGAAGAGTGGTTAACCAAATAGGACAATTTTGGCGTGGAACACGGAAACAAGACAGGATCTCAAGATATCTATGTCTTCACAAAGGCTTTTTTACGTTCAAATGAAATTTCTATAAGACTGATGGAAGAGCAGCTATGGAAAATCGACTATCACCATTTTTCAAGTCAAATCTTCATTAACCTTAAGAATAAGGACTAATAACGAAAATTCTGGATCGAGTGTTTGGATAATATTTTCGCTTACTTCAAGAAAGTAGATCTCAAGAAATTCTGACGGAATTGAGCAATGAACACAAGGAGAACTCTACAGTTGAGGATGAAAAGGATGGAAAATTGGCGTTCAAAGCCATAGTGGTATCAAAAACGAGTGGTGAAATCCGTTTCGAAATCAACCGGATAGCAACACACACAACACATGATTCCAAATGTATAGAACCACACGTAATAAATGGATGTTTCCCATAATCGAGCCATGGATCACTGGATGCACGATCTACATGTACATACGGCAGCCAGGGAGAAGGAAATGCAGTATAGTAAAGTGTTATCGACACTGTCAAAGTTGAATGGATTCAAGTCCTCAACGGCTAAGAGAATTCCGGATAAAATCAGACGAAACTGATAACAGGAAGAGCGCTCAACATTTTTTTATTCTAATTCTGAACAAGCATATTGGAAGGCATACTGGAGACAGCATCCACCATGCTGCCTAGCAGACCCATAAACTTCCTAGGCCAAATGATTCCCTTCTCCGTAGATCTGACCTTTTTGGGTCTAAAACTCGACTAAATTCGTCTCAGTGTAATTTTTAATAAAAAATGACAACGATCTCATAAGTGCGAAGACATTCAAGACTGTTCTGTTTCTGTACTCACTACTCAACCGAAAGTCGCCCATGAGTCTTCGTAATAAAATCCTCATCCTTAAAAAGTAGCATCGAATCAATCATAATTTACGGAGCCCCACATTAACCAATGCTCGAAAAAGTTGACCAAAATCGTTAAAGCGGAAGCTTTTCTTAAAAATTTCGTTTTGATCTTGTTTTTAGTGCCCTGTCAAAGATAATCAATGAAGAATTCAGAGTAATTTTATTGGATTTCTAGATATAACTAATCAACTGTCAGAAATTGTAAAAGTAACAAACTGAATAAAGAATTGTGTTAATTAATTAAACCAATTCTACGCAAGACTTTGCTGACTGTTCAATCGCTAATATTCATATTGAGTGCCTCTGCAGCACGTTAAGGTGTTCCTTTTCCCTTTGTGACCATACACCGTTCGACACGCATCACAAATGGTGCGTACTCACCATATTTACAAGCCTTCGATATCACCACCACCATATTTCTGCTTCTTAGCGTGTTTAGGGGGTTGAGTGCTTGAAAGTTACCCTCCATTGGTGTCCCCCAAACCGGTGGTTCAGATAAACCTCGGATCAGGTTGGGATTCGCTACAGTTCGAGAAAAAACTCTCAATTTTTGCTCCAGATATTCGGGGCTGAACGTCCTTCCTCATAAGCTCTGGTACGTGGAGACGGCACCCCCAAACACTGAATGTACTAAGCCGTGACTTATACCTGTCCTGAAACCGGTGTCCTAGGTTTCTAGGACAAGTCTAGGACAAGTCTAGGGTTCGGGTTAACATCTGTCCTAACGTGAATATAAGGCATATTTCACTACCTTATTTTCTTTCTCAGCAATCTCAATCAGCATGTGTACTAGTCTCGCATCCACCCTATCAACAAAGATGATTTTGCAACACGAGCTTTTCGACTTGCTAACTAGATTTAACATCACAAAGTCTACATGTAACAATACACTCAGATCGTTGCATTTAGAAAATCAAGTCATCTGTCAGTTTTGCAATGGTAAGTCGGTAACAGATATCGACTTTCACATGCATCATTTTCTCCTACTTCTGATTCTACGTTCACTTGTACATCAGTTTAAATCTAGTACATATTTTATTACAAAGAAAATATATATTTATTTAGTACTCTCCTTACCCCTTCTAAGATCGAGGACTCTTTCATGATTATATTTTCTTTGCATCAATTTATCTTAGCATCTATCACCCATCAGTTCGGCTTTCTTCAATTTTCCCTCTATACCAGCCAGGTTTTGGCTACTTCATTGGTATTCATTTCAGTCCTTCTCAACTGCAATCTACGTTGCTTTAGTTCCGCATGCCTTTCTTCGTCTTTTTCTTTGTGTCTTCCAGTCCTGAGTTCAGCAGTTCTTCAGTGTTCCAATTCGCCATCACACATCGGTCTGGCTTCTATCCACTTTCCCCTCAGGACGCTCCTGCTTTTCTCACTTCAGTCCTTCCTTGCCTATTGCCATCTCCAAACAACAATCTCCGGCCCATCGTTTCTTCGTTTTTCATCATTACATCGGTTCTGCAATTCAGCAAAACATCATACAACATCAAATCAGATCCCAGTCGCCATAATTTCAACGTCAACTCTCAACAAAAGGCCGAACGATAACAACGAATTGAAAATTCAGCTTCAAATCCACCTTTCGGTTACCATACTTGACTTCATTTCGACTTTATTGGAACAATAAGCTCCCTCTCTTTGTTCCTCCCACTTTATACAGGATTGGGACTGTCATGGTGGAGACGCAAAGTGAACCTACACCAAGGGAAAAGTGCTTCTGAAACAGAAGCAATTGCCTTGATAGCAGTGATAAAAAATGTTATAAAAAATTTACTAAAAATGTTTAGGTTTCGCTGAAATGGTTACCTCCGGCGAGGATAGATTATTTTGTTTATCCACGAGACTTTTCGTCAAACGGAACATCACACCAAAGATGGCGCAGTGCTTAAATGCGTCTGAAGACGAAACGAAACAAGTGACGGGGAACGACGGAACGTTCCGACGACAAAAAAGTATATCCAGGTCCTGAAGAATAAATGTATGGCAATTCAACTAAAATGAGAACTCTGGTACGGAAGAAAAAGGATCCAGAGCTCTTTCTGTGTATAGCGTCGGGCAGCACCCTTGGCCAACAGCCCAGATTTATCGAGCCGATAATATTTGGGCGTTTTCAAACTTAACTTACCGTTCGGGGACATATTTTACGACTCGCTGCGTATCGTCAGCGTTTGTAACATAATTATTACAAAATATCGATAAGTTTCTATGAATCTTTTTAGCGCTTATTCCTTGCTTAGCTTATACTAAATCTATCAACAATCGTTAATCCATCTCCGAATTCATCTTTAATCCACCTCGATACAATCACAATCTTTCGAAAGATCATCTTGCAAAACCTCTAAAATCCGGAATCTAAAATCTACCCGAAATTCATAAATTCCCAAATGTTTTTGGTTTATTAATAAGTAAGTCTGGTCTACACTTTAGCGACAATTCAACAAAAAAAAAGTTACTACATGAAGTCTCTACCTATCATTTTTTCCACACCGACCGTGGGCCGAGTTCACCGTAGCAATCATATCAGTCCGCCATATGCAGTATAATTTTCAGTGTGCTCGCTACGAGTTCTGTGAGCCTGATCAAAAATTAGCATTTTGCACTATTCACGGCGGCTCAGTAACATTTTCAACTCTCGCTTTCTTTATTGAAAAAAGGACTCGCGTACTTGACCAGCCAAGCACCAATCAACGATCGAGAAATTGGGGAAAAGTTCCAAATTAAAAAATGGCTTTTGTTAATCGGTGACCTCCATTGCCCGCCTTTGTTCAAACATCCACGGGCACTCCGCCGCCAACATGGCGGTCGGCGAAGCAACAGCACTATCGCCGGTAGCTGGAACATTGTGAATTGTGGCGCGGGTTGCAAAATATGAAAAATCGGCCGTTGCTCAGCTCGCGACTATTATGGTTGCCTATTATGAAATTTCACTAAAAATTGTTAGCACTCTCTTAAGCCAGCAAGAAAGTTGTCTTCAAGTTGAATGGGGCGCCTGTGGAGCTGGCCAGCCCCGAAGAGTTGTTTGCTGGTCGCTGGCCCCACACATGCACGCCGCGCGGTGGACAACGTCTTCGTCTTTCAGCTGACTCGCGGTCAGCAGCGGTGTCGACTCGATGCAACAGAATACTTTTGCGGCTCGCGCCCTTATGCAAGCCTGATCGAAATAAGTGAGCAGAATATAATAATAATAAATTATATTTTGTATTTTCGCTATTTCTGAGTGTTTCCCAGGAATAGTCTGAGTGGTAGTTCCGTCCCATTGGATGGCGGCGTGGTAGGAAGCGTAGTAGAACGGTCGATGTCCTCGAAGTTTATTGTTTAAACAACAACCGTTGCTGCAACACTGCACATTTTCACCGTGGCAAGCAAATTTGCTACTGTTGGCGCGAGAATGGCCGCGAGATTGAGCTTGCACTACGTTATGGAAGCCAAGTACTGAAACAGTGAAAGACGCAAGCTCTGTAAATTTCACATGATGTTTAGCGACAAGTGTACAGAGCAAGCGTTCCTCAACTTCAGAACAGTGTGTGGAAAATCCAGTGTGGGGGGCACGGCATCGCAACGGCATCACAACGGCGAGTTAACTATTTTAAGAGGACCCAGAAACTACAGCGAGCCATGCGAAAAATGTTGGTAAACAGTTTCGCGAAGAGGTTGCTTTTATTTTCAGGGCCATGTCGGATAACATTAACTAGGCAAGCAGAAATTGGAATCGACATACGCTTACCGCGATTGAGCACAAACACCTTCTTGTTGTTGAATTTAATCTACCTGTCAGGTGAGATTTTAATAGGTTTTCAAGGAATGTAGGAGGTAAATAGCAAACAGCAGTAGACTTTGAAAGTAGAAGCAGAATCCAAACAAACAAACTGAAAACGAATATGATACCACGCCTGAAGAATGCTGTTTAGGTCAGGTAGTTGTCCTACAATGTAAATTCTGTAAGGAGGGATTTAATTGTATTGCGTTAATTTGATGGCGAATTGCGTGAAATTCATGGAATAACTTTTGCAGCACTTATCGCGCCAATCAGAACTGAGTATAGCAGCGGAAGAGAACCAAATCAACAACAACCCAAGCCAAAATACAAAGATGCAATCCAAAAGAGGACAAACCCATGCGGACGTGCTAGGAGCTATCTGCAAAAGTATTTGTCGGATTTAAAGACCAGGGTTCACCGGATCAGGCGAGAGCCCAGAATGGGATCTTATTAGAGCTGTTCGAGGTCGAACTGGAATGACGAAGGTAATAGACTCGCACCCAAAAGTTAAGCATAAATTCTAGACTTGGGCGATCTCATGATGTCTATGAGCATGATGGTGGCGTGAAGCCTGTGGCTTGGAACCAGAAAAATAATATTTCCAACTATTTTCAATAAGTTTCTCTTTCCACAAAATCCCTAGGAGGAACTCAAGTCGACGGAGCAAATAATATAAAAGCATAATGGAGGGGAGTCCCCCAAAGAGTCATTCCCCAGGGACTATTGAAAGTAACATACTGGACCTTGTGAAATTTCAAAGCCTTCTGGAAAATGATGCTCAGCGGCTACGAGGCCCTTTTGTTGATAGTGCACCGAAAACGTCACCTGAGGACGACTTGATTACAACGATAGCCGTCGACCGCAATAAGGAAGTCGAATCTTAAACTTGATGACGAATGCAACGAATTTTCAAAAAAATGTCCATAAGGACGTTAAAGATAGGAGTGGCGAACTGGAGGACCTTGTTGACAGAATTCAGCAATACCGTCGCAGGTGACTACGGGCAGAGGGCGGGCTGAAATAGCTCAAGAAAATGTCTGAAAACTAAACCCCCTTCACCGAAAATACTACTCCTTGTGAAAAGGGCGACATCTAGCCCACTAAAACCTGATCGAAGGAAAAAGGTGAAGTGGCCCTACATTCACCAGGCAAGTGGAGGAGAGAGATGCTGATTTTCAATTAGTACGCTCCAAATCGCAGCTGAAGGTTGCGAAGAAGATACAGCGCATGACAGCAAAAGATTTGAGTAAACAGACACCGGAAATGCATGAAGGCACAAAACAATGCGCGATGCTTAAGAAAGCAGGCGCAAGCAGCGTAGGGATGCTCTATTAATCAAGCCTACAGACGGAATGACTTACGCCGAGGTCCTAAATGAGATCAGGCAAAATGTGGGTCCGAAAAAACTGGTGTCTGCTCACGAATCGTAGGAGCGACCTAAACATGCAGCCTCCTCGGAGAACGTGGGGCGAAATCCACTAACAAGGGCCTCCATGAAGCTGTTATCTCGACATTAAATCCAATGGTCTATTTTGAAATGAGAGACATTGACTGTGTTGCAGATGCGAAAGAAGTAGAAAAGTCCATCAGGCAAGCTCTTTCTACTTTAGACAGCTTTAGGGTAAGGCTTACGCCTACCAATCCCAAATGGCAAAGATTCACACTTGTAGACATCCCAGAAAAAAACGCTGTTCGACTCGTGGTAAAGAAGAAAGTCAAAATCGGCTAGGTTCTGTGCAGAATACACCGGAGGGTAGCCCTAGCGCAATGCTATAAGTGCCTTAGCTTGGAACACATTTCCTTGAACTGCAAGGGGCCACAACGAAGCAACATGAACTACAAGTGTGGTTCTCTCGGCCATAAGGCGAAGAAATGCCCTAGTTGGATCTTTTGCAAAACTAATGAGCTGGCCCGAAGATCTGCCTCATATTCCAGGAAGTGGTAGGTGCAGTAGTAGACATAAGAGATCTTTTTTTAAGACAACATGGCGTTCCAAAACGGCCCTTGAATTTCGATGCCATCTGTGAAGAATTTTGCCGTAATTTGCTAAAAGTACGAACGTTTTAATTTCCATGAGCGTTAGATTAGATGATTGTTAGATTCACTTTTAAAATTTGACGATAAAGCAACAGAAAACAACAAAAGCTTCTGCGAAAATCATGTTTCAGTGAAATTTTTTTAGGGAAATATTCACAGGATGGATAAATGGATGGATTTCGACTCCTCAAAAAGTTTTTATGAGCTCCGTATTGGAAACCTGCAAGTTTTCAACAGGCAAGAGAAATTGTTACAACATAGATAACCCGATGATGTAGAGAGCGGCTCAAGTTTACGAACCACATAGCTATATTTTTGGAGAGCTGCAACTTTCAACGAACACTAAAACGGTCATTGAACATCGAAACATTTCATTATTGACATTCATTCCTGAAAAAACACCAAATGAGGATCAGCACTCTCCATTCACTTCATTCTGGTTGTTTCGAATGAAAATGAGAGAGAGGAAGCAGAGAATGATTTTTAAGAATTTTTCTTTCTTTCTTCGGACAAAAGGTTAAAAAGCAGATCGTGTCATTATGCCTGAGACCGTCGATATCGATTAACCCCTAGTTCCGTATTGACGTGAACTTCAGAAGCATGCTTTTTTAAGTTTTACCTCATTAAGACGTCAAGAACTAGTTCAAACGGTGTTACCTTTCCCAAGCATTACGGAAACCAAAACCATTCATTGTCTTTTGTTCATTTTGTTCGTTCAATGGAGTGCTAAGAAAATTTAGCTTCTTTGTTGGCTATACTCAATAAGGGTGGCCATGGCTTGATTGTGTGAGAAACTTTAAAAATACTTTGCGAATATAGGGTGTTTTTAAGCTGCATGAAAAGGTGACAGTTGACAGTTCAACACAGTTTGACATTTCTGTTCAGTAAGGTTTGGTCATTCATCATGAATCGTTGAATACAAGAACAACGCTTTCAAATTGTGAAAATTTACTTTGAAAAAGAAAATTAAATCTGTTCGTGAAGCTCATAGAGCACTTCGTCTATTCGACGGTGAATATTACCGGTCTAGTGAGCAAGCAATTTGTGCAGCTATTAATCGTTTTCTCATCAATTTTATTCTCCTCGATTCAAAACCATCAACAAGACAAAAAACTGTTATATGCAAGCGAATATTGCTGCTGTAGCGCGAAATGTTGAAGAAGACGCCGAAATGTCGATTCGTTGCGGTCCACTACGTGGAAAATTTTACGTAAGGATCTTGGCTTGCGCGCCTATAAAATACCACTCGTGCAAGAATTAAAGCCAAATGACCATCGTTTACGTCGCATTTTTGCTGATTGGGTTAATTTGAAACTGGCTGAAGATGAGCATAAGTAGTGAAGAATTTGTTTAGTAATGAAGCTCGTTTCTGGTTGAATGGCTTCGTCAATGAGCATAATTGCCGTATATGAAGTGAAGACAGTCCTCAAGATATAAACGAATCACCATGACACCCATTAAACTTGACTCTTTGGTGCGATATACTCGCTGGCGGCATCATCCGTCCTTATTACTTTCGAAACGAGGAAGGAGATGGCGTTACTGTGAAAGGCGAGCGCTGTCGAGCCTATTTAAAAAATAACTGCCATAAAATTATCTACTACATTATAATAACAAAAAATTCATCCCAACAATATTTCTGTCTTGTATTATTATTTCAAGTTCATAAAAAAGGATCCCGTACAAGCTGGGAAGCATCAACTTGTATGTAAGCAAGGAAGTAAAAATATAGCTCCGCTGAACTTAATCCCGATGAAAAGAAACTACCACCCCCAACTTTATTTATAAACCTTGTCCTGAAAAATCATTTAATGAAAATCTTACATAAGCAAAGCAAAAGATCAAAGTACTTGAAAAGAGTATTTCCATGTTTGTCTGAACCAGATCTAAGGGAGGATACAGCAGGATGATATCATCTTTATCGGGACCGCCATGAGAAAGCTCTTGGTAAGTGAACACTTTGTTAGAAAATTGAATTGTATACTATTGGTAGCCGTGGGTGGTCAAAAGCAGATTTAAGAAATTTCTTAGTTAAACATCGAAGTCCCGATTATGAACATAGCGTTCCAAAATTTTCTAAGATAAAGTTGTCTTATGAGCTACTATGCATTAGGGCTACTTTTCCGAAACTGAGGAGCAGTCGGTGCGGAACAAGGAGAAACATTCTTTCATAATTTACAGTAAATAAAACGAAAGTATTAACGAAAAGTGGAATCTCAACATAATGACTGATTACTGCTGGATGATAAAGCGTGACCACACATCGCAAAAACAAGAACAATAAAACCTAACCACTCAATTTGTGGTTTTACTTATCTATCTTATAAGATGTTCAGATAAGTATGTTGTGAAAAGTTAATATAATAATGTTAATATGATGGAAATAAACTGAAAAAGAGGTCCTTAAAGGCCAGTAAATTGGTGCTAGGGGCAGGAATGGAATATATGGAATGGAAAATACGCAAAAACGTATTTGAATTAGGCTTTGGAACACCGGTAGGACTTAATAGCCAGCTTAATGTGTGTAGAAAAGATTATAAGGAGTTAGGATCACAAGAAAAGTTCGTTACTTTTTCCTTGGGGTAGTTCTTCTTGCGCTTTGAGCCTGCAAAGCGTTCTAATTACCTGGCAAATGATATCAATTAAGAGAACTGTCGCACTTCCAATTGGAGCGCTAAAATGTAAGGCCTGAAAGAAAGTGAAAATGTTCTAATTGAAAGTCACGCAACTACAACTACGACCTAATAAATTCAATTACGAACGGTATCTTCCTATACTCGGCCTCGTAGAATCACATTCGCTAAAAATATTTCACCTCCCAATTAAAGTAGAACTGTCGCAAACGATTTTCCCTTGATTATGCTCAAGCCCCAAAGCACACTCCCAGCGCCCTGCATGTGCCAACATTCATACGTCCTCCATCTCCCACCGTCACCACGTTGAATCCGCGACATGTAAGCTTTGATACAAGTATGTAAAGTACGGGTGGTGCGTGGCTGCAATTGCTGTGGAACGGTGTACGCGATGTACTGAATGTTTGGAGACGGTTGGAGTATGACTGCAAGTACTGGGTCGCTACAGCAAGTACTCGTAACGAGTTCAATTGCGCTACACGAGCACTGTAAACGCGAGCTGCTGTCCATGCTGGCAGCCTGGTCCCACTCAGTACATTGTATTACTTTGTGCTGCTACTTTTCCCAACTTTACACGTCGTCGCGTATGTTTTTTACGTACATACTCGCACGCAGAGCAGCGCTACATCGTGCCAGCGAGTTCACATCACCATCTCCGTTCCGTGTGTATCTTTTCCGCGAGTACTTTTCACTTGAACAATTGTCGGCGAGGCGGATGTGTGGGTCCGCCGAGTGGATTCGATGGAGAAGGAGAGAGCGACAGCAAGCTGCCCTCCCGCTGATGCCTGCAGCCAACCGATGGGGGCGGGGAGTGTGGGGTTAGCCTTCCCGGTTGCGTGCGAGTGTGAGAACCATTGAGGTGATTGCTTTTGAAAAGAATATTTTACATGCTCCACCTTCTCACCGGGAGTCCGTTTCTCCTCCTGCACCAGTTACATGCATTCGCGGTTGTAACGCGAAGATGCAACGTGAAGTGCAATTGTACTGGATATGGGGATTACATGAGGAAGCGGAGCGCAGATTCAATGCAAGCGCATCGGGTTGAACGTTTTCGTGTTTAATTGCATTCATTGCACTGCCGAGCAGTGCATTTGTGCATCGGTTACATTTCCGCGCCGTCTATGCAAAATGCTCTTGAATGCACTCGTATCGCTTCGAAACATCTTGCGTTAAAGCATTTCCACTTTGCGCAAACTGTTTCATGGTGCCCTCGTTACATTTCCAACTTTTTCGAGAAGTGACTTGTAACGTTGGTATCCTTCAGGACAAGAAACGTTTTTCTAACCTCTTCAGTAAAAAAAATCCTTAAATTAGAGTGAATCAACGATTACTAGGAGATATCCCAAAAAATTCATTCCAACTAGACGAAATCGAAATCAAACTTACAAGCTCATAGTGTTTCTGCTTCTAAGGACCATGTACAAAGTACTATAATCAGGTTCAACAGAACAGAGGACGAGGAAGATCCTCCTAGCATAACTTTTCAGTTTACTCTACCATTTACAATGCAGAAGTTTGTGTTCTTTACTAATGAATGCATCTGTGAGGCTTTGATGAAAAAAGAGATCCTGTGAGTCGTTGCAATGGAGCGGGTGGTATTCATTATATAAATTAAGACCGAACTCAGAATTGAAGGGTTTTTTTTTTGTCAGACTTGTACAGGCGAGGGACTTGAGAGGCCGCATAAACAACAACATTGAGTTTTATATAAAATACGTGATACACATCAAACTATTGGTTATATTGTTAATTTCGGATCTTTTAAATGACAAAATAACAATAATCAACTAAATTAAATTTTGATTTTATGAACTTTCAATCTTTGACTCCCTTATTTAACACGTTTGCGGACATGAATGCTATAGCATTCATTTTGTCATTCATAGTGATGCAAAATGACATTGATGCAGTCGCATTCAAATTTTAGAGCCAATTAGTATTACTTTAATTTTATTCAACCTTTAGTTTTGGTAATTAACATAAAATTCAAAGTAATGCCCAACTGATTCATTAAGTACTTAACGTAAATTATATATCCTAGACTTCTGATATAGAGCGGACTATATAACTGTAAATTTTTTTTCCTGAAAATTACCTTTATTTGCATCTTTTGGAGAATTATGAGAGAGAGAGCAATCTCTATTAATGTAATTTTTTTCTAATAATCACCGTTGCTTGTGCATTGGGAATGCTTAAACAAATGTTTAAGCATGTCATTATCTGCTTCAGTTCAATGTTTGAGATCAAAGAGAAAACATCAGTGTTTTAGACTATTGTATAAATTTCTTGAAGAAAAATCAACGCAACTAACAAGTGTACACGAATTTTGAGATTATTTGCTTATTCTGAATCAGATCAAAATATTTCATAAATAATTGTAATAATCAGTAATTTTGATGAAGAACCTCGTGATAAGATATGGAAACTACAGTGAAAACTGACGAGGGAGCAAACTTAACATGTTTTTGTCAAACAATATGGCTTTATCAACATAAAATTGATTTAAAAAAATTCTGTTATCTCAACCTCAAAACTAAAAATTCTGTACCAAAAAGCTCAACTTAAAAATGGAAATTGCAATAAAAAGAATTTTTTAAATTTTTTTTAAAGAAGGTCCCGAATCAAAAATTGAAAAAAAGATTGATGATGATTCAAAGGATTCTAACAACATAAATATTTCCATCTATACCAATGAGACAAGATTTGCATTTTCAATCGCTGTAGCTAATGATGTGAGCAATTATAAAACTTCGAGAGAAATTTTATCGAATATCGAATCTAATTATAAGTTGCACAAATGAATATGGGAAAAAAGCGGTCACTATCACGCCCGCACACGAGAAATTTTCGGATACAGATCTTTCAAGGAAACAAGCACTCAAAAAATCGCGGTATTCTTTGGCCTTAGTTTATTGCAGTCTCAAATAAAGTGACCTACGATTCGTTCAAATTGGTCTAGCAATCGTTTATTTTATGATCCAATTTTCGGTGTTTCTATGGCAGGGTGCATTTTTGAATAGCTATAGCGTTGCTTGAATTATAAATCCGTACTAAATAATGACGGACTATCTAAGATTCCCGAGGCTCTGAAGTTAGTAGTAGTAGATAGTTCATTTCAAACCTCATATAAACCTGGAAAAATAAATTGACGTATGATGCTGCATGAATAAATCCATGAATCTCTGATGCTGCATCGAGGAAGGCTAAAATTTGTTTGAAGTTCGGCAATTTATAAATTTAAAGAAAAAAAAAGGTACGGAGTTCAATTCTTTGAGCTTCGTACACATAATGAGCATAGTCATCAATTCAGATGTATATGAAGCCAAAGTAACATATGAGGTGTCTTCCTTATCTGTAGTCGATTCTGTGGTTGTGAGACTAATGGAACCATATTTATCAAAGGATTATTAGTTATTTATATGCAACTTATATAAGAGTATCGGACTGAGCAATCGATTACTAAGCTTGAAAACTCATACCACTGGAACCTTACGTACCAATCACAAAATCAATCCAAAAGTCGTAATGAAACACAAAAAAAAATGAAAAGAGGTGATCATATATGCAGAACGCTGCGCAAAATCTATGTTGTTAAGTGAAAAGACAAGGGTGACGCGGTTTATATCACAACGGAAAACCATCCCAAAATAATTGACGTACAGAATAAATATGGTATTTCGAGTAAAAAGCCAATAGAGATTGCAAATTTCAATGCAAATACGTCTGGTATAGACATATGTGGTCAAACGTTATCATTTTATTCCTCTTTTAAAAAATCTATTCGTTAGAACAAGAAGGTTCTAATAGATATGCTTGTATGGAATTCTTATTCAATTTATAAGAAGATAAATGATTGAAATATTGGTTTTCTTGATTTTAGGGACAATCAAATAAAGTCGGTTTTAAAAATACCACTGAATTGAAAAAGTCGTGACTTTGTGCTTGATCGAGGCAATTCATAAAGGCATGTTAGATACACTCCGATAAAAAACTTTCAAGGTGCACACTATCAGAAAAAAATTTCTACGTAGAACATATTTTCATATTTTATTTTGAAATGCAAAAAAAAAGGATTTATTAAATGCAAAAATTAAAAAAATAATAAAATTCACATCATACCGATGTCACAACTTTATAGGTGGAGAACAGTGGAAGTTTATTAACTAACCTCCACTGTGTCCCGGACAGTGCTTCTGGCAATGACACTTACCTCCTGGCGATCATAATAACTCCAGTTCAGATATAGTCCTAAAGTGTTGCCAAATAAAAATTGTATACCTCTAAAAACACCTTTCAGGACAGCTTTTCCTTCCTAGATACATGGAAAATGAGGGATATGAGGGATACGTACAAAGTTGAACCTTCTAGACGGGTTTTAGTAAAATATTTGGGGGGGGGGGATTTCCCTTTTTTTGATTGTGCCGACAAACATTAATCCTCTTTGCTTCAAAACATCAATCTATTAGATTGAGGTAAAGCAATATTGTGGTGATAGTTTTGTTACTGCCGTGTAAATATTGCATTAAACGTAGTACGGCTTGAATCGGCACCAATAACTTCTTCTCTATATCTGTTAGGTTTTCTCCGTTTGAACCTTTCCTGCAATACAAATAACAATAAGTAAAACATCCACTTTGACCTTCGCTGGCATATTTCGCTGATTTACTGGGCATTTGAATTCTCATAAATAAACGACCTCGGACCACGATACCCTATTCGCAATAGGACCTCATTCGCAATAGGACCTCATTCGCTATAGGATATCGGCATATGTTAGAACATTTGTAAAAGCTTTCATCTTCACAAAATACTCAACCTGAGCATTGAAATATAATGTTTCCTTTTATTTTCGTTTTTATATTCTTTTCTATTACTTGAAAACGTTTTTTGACCATAATCGTTTGTCCGATTGAGTTTACGGCCGAAAATAGGTTTCGAGTAGAATAAAAGTATTAAAATATTAAAAGGAACCCTTTTTTCTATGCTCAGGTTATGCTATAGATTCTTTGGTTGTGTGATATAAATCTATCTAAAATTTATGATACCGTCTCCTTTCTTTGTGCCGTTTCAGCTGCATCATCAAAACGTAGACATTGTAACAAAAATCGAAACCTATTTTTGGACTTAGTACCGAAAGTATCGAAAAACCTCCCATCTAGTGCCATTTCTAGTAAAAATGAAACCACCGCATTCATGTTTGGATTTCAAAACAGTTGTATACATCAAAAGTCCAATGAACGCTTGAAGTTCAATTATATCAATACTTCGTACTCTAGCCGATCTTGGATTACATATTTTGATCTTGATTCCGATAACATAGAGTTAGTCCCAGTCATAAGTACTACCAGCATGTTGTCGTCTATATATTTTTTCCATATGTTGTACCGATGCTTCCCTATCACTTCTGTCAAATTGGAAGTGAGTACTAGTTGTTCTGAAGACACTGAAGATAGTTTAGGACCAGGTTTTGACCAATTCTTTGTATTTTCGCACCTAAAATAACTGAGCCTAGAAAGCGGTGCGTCTTCGTCTTCTAAGAGGATTCGGAAATATGTTCCGTCTGAGGTAAGGACTTGGCTGTAGCCTCTGCATCAGATTTATCAGTATAACTACATATGTCATGACCACTGATTTTTGGTATAAAAGCTTCTCCGACATAACCTATTTCTGATCCGCTGGAGTCTTCTGCAATCAAGTTCTATGTCTGCACGTATAATGATTTGGACTTTCGAAATATCTTCGTTCGTCTATAGATAAACCACGTTTAATGCTTGATGTCTCAGGAACATCTACACTCCAATTAACGGTCAGATTTCAGAAATTGAGCACTTTATTTTGATCCTTACTCAAATAATATTAGGTGTATAAATATGAAATGCGGATTTTACTAACAGATAGCATAACCATTACATATGGTTTGTGTCGGGGATAACTAATATGGCATTTTGGAGGGTAAACATCTGTCAACAAATTCCAGTATGTCATCGGTTTTGATTGTACCAACAACATAGTTTTATTTCGCTTCAAAAATGTTGCATTACGTGCCTGAAAGAGAGGTTTTGCGGGGAAGTCTAATAACCTTCTTTCATTTGAGGAAAACGGCAGCAGAAACTTATCGATTGTTAGTGGAAGCATATGGTGAACATGCCCCAAGCCAAGACACTTGTGGACGATGGTTTAAAAGATTTAAAAGTGGCGATTTCGATGTCAGCAACAAAGACCGTGGAAAACCACCAAAAAAATTCGAAGATACAGATTAGCAAGCATTATTGGATGAAGACAACACACAAACTGAAAAACAGTAGGCAGAAGCGTTGGAAGTTACTCGCGCAGCCATTTCACAACGTTTAAAAGCCATGGGAAAGATCCATAAAGCTGGAAAATGGGTGCCGTATCAATTGAAAGACAGATACATCGAAAGGCGAAAAACCAATTGTGATATTTTGCTGGCCAGACAGGAAAGAAAAGGTTTTTTGCATCGGATTGTTACTGGCGATGAAAAGTGGGTTTATTTCGACAATCCCAAGTGGAAAAAATTATGGATAGACCCAGGCCAGCAATCAACATCACAACCAGTCCGAAATATTCATGGAAAGAAGACTTTGCTGTGTATTTGATGAGATAGTAAGGGACCTTTGTATTACAAACTGCTGAAACTTGGTGAAACTATTACTGGCGAACGTTACCGACAACAATGATCAAATTGAACCACGCACTTAAGGAAAAACGACCAGAATTTCACCAAAGACATGATAAAGTCATTTTTCAACATGACAATGCTCGGCCGCTTGTTGCAATACCTGTCCAGAACTACTTGGGAAACATTAATTGGGAAGTTCTGCCCCAACCGCCGTATTTGCCAGACTTGGCTCCTTCTAGCTACTACTTTTTTCGAAGGATGCAGCACGGACTTTCGGAACAGCACTTCCATTCTTACGAAGAAGTTAAAATTTGGCTTGATGAGTGGTAAGCCTCAAAAAATGAGAAGTGGTACTGGGACGGAATCCATCAATTGACAGAACGATGGGAAAAAGTCGTAGCTAACGATGGCCAATACTTTGATTATTGAATTCATTCGTTCTGTAATTCAAATAAATGCATATTTCAAGCAGAAAAAATTCGCATTTCATATTTATACACCTATTATGTTGACGTTAATACCGTCGTTGGTCCTAAGTGACAGCGTCCTAATTTTAAATCACCCTAACTTACTGAAATCGCATTTGCCAGCACTACTACCCCTTCCAAAGGCGTTGGCGTAGCTAAACTAGTGAAGTTTAGTAGCTGACGAATATCAGTCTCTCCTGCACGGAGAAGGATAAATCTAACAACTTATCAACCAGGCCTCTCACGCTCCAGGTCGGTAATTGAAGGTTAAGGATGCTAAACATATTTGTACAGTGGGTAGTTCTGCAATGAATGAAATATTTATACTGGTGCTTTCCTTGAGATTTCCATTTAGTGCTAAACTGTTTAGTTGAAGATTCAGAATCTCAAAGGTCCTTTCGCTGTTTTCCTAAAATTTTTTTCTTGGACTTGTAATTTAATTTCATCGATACAGCCGAAGCGTTGCCGCCTTGTTGTAGCATTTACTCCGATTGGATTTTACTTAAGCAGTTTGAGCAGCTAGAACTCGGATTCTAGGTTTACCCAACGAGGTATTGGAAGGATATAAATATGCTTGGGCACAGTGATATGCATGAATACACTAGACAAGATTCTATGACCTCATAAGAGATCTCATAGAGAAAGTCTTTGAAGGTGTAGAATAGTTTGATCGTTTCTTACGTGTTTCGAAATCGGTTCTTAAATGCTTCTGTATCCTACGCCGTTTGTTTCGAGCATGGAATGCTAGTGGAAGTATAAGAAGTATAAAATGAAAACAGAGCAGACAGAGATTTGCGAGCATCTTGGTCGAGCTTTTGCCCTACAGCTGACAAGACTGCAAGTTATGAGTTTCATTGAGAACAAACAAAAAAACAAAACAAAAAAAAAACTTCTATTGAACAACAAAACAATGGAAGACACTTCATTTTTTTTTTGAAGACTGAAGAATTGAAACGATTAACACGCCTTAACAATTTCTTTGGAATCACGAATAAAGAAAGACAAATTGGTCGTCTTTCGCCAAGTAGAAAATAAAGTGAACTAATAAGTGAAAGATAGCTAACTTTCCAGGGTTACTGATAAACCCTTTAAAGTAGTACGCTTGTAAATAGTACGCAAGAGGCTTTCCTATTGAAACAGGAAACGCTGTGCTAGAAACTTTCAATGCTCTCTGAGCAAAGGAAGCTTTCAGGTGCGGGGAGTAATTGCTACTGACCAAGGAACCCAGTATAAGTTGGCTTTTTACAGGTCCCTAAGGAAATAAAAGAATTTATCTTATCATCTCTTTTCTAACGTACTGCTTGAGTTGTAGTATCGTATCTTGAAAGTCATCATATTGTGCCACAAAGATGACGAAGAAAGACCTAACTCACTACAAACCGATTTTTTGTTCTTATTTTTAGGATGTGAAATTTATGTCAACCCAATACATAATCATATTGCCTTATTAACAGAGTCTTTCTCGTCCATGGCACATAATATTTCATACATAGAATATTAGAATATTTCACGTCCATACTTAAGGGGACTGTCCGATTTTTTCGACCAAAAAATGGGTCATGTTTATGATTTTTTTTAAAGGAAAATAAAGAAAGGTAGAACAACAATTTTTTTTCCAAGCATTTTATTCATGCTTCGACTATGTCTGTGAATTTTGCTGAGTCACTACAACCCCGGCATCCTCCCCCTCCAGGCCCTCCAAGTTTGCCGCTCCGGCCGACACGGCTGCCTCGTTGAGTGGATATTTTGGGCCCACGTGATCTGAAATCAAAAATTCACAAATTTTTCAAAAGTTAATAATATTTAACCCCATTTAATAGGACCAGATTTTGAAATTTACAAAAAATTGAGAAATGGCGGATTTTTGAAAAAAGTGTTGTTTTTCGACCCGTTTTTTTTTCAAGGTTTTTGGCCAATAACTTTGAAAAAAAAAAAACTGCTTCTATTAAAATTTGCGTATAGGAAAAACACATAATTGTACAAAGTTTCAAGTTAAAATTGTCATCCGTTCTATTTTAATCCCACCAACCGCAACCGCAAACGGCGAGCGGAGACATTCGTCGACAAAGTTGAAAGTATATTTTTCGCTCGATAAAAGTGTATTTTCTCATGAAAAAAGTGGATTTTACTCGGGTTTTTTTTACTTAGATTTAAACATCGATACCAGGACCATAAAAAATCCCTTCCTCACGTTCGTATTCCTCCTCCTGTTGCTTTTTTTGCCTTTTTCCTGGCTGTTCGCGCTTCGTGCGAGTTGTACTCTAAGCTGCGTTCGGCGCCGCTCAGCCGATCCTCGTCTCTGTTGGTCGCGAACAATTGTGCATTTTGTCCAATTTGAACTCCCATGATTTCCAACATTTTTAAAACGGTATTGAACCCCTCGTTGAAAATGCAGGCTGCAGTGCAAGCCGCTATTTCAATCACTTTTGATCCGCAGAATTGGGACTTTGGTGCGATTAGCCAAATCGTACCATTGAAGCTCTCATTATTATTTTGTATGTAGCCTCCCTCATATTTTTTCAACAAATCATCATCCGTCAGGTTTTCAAAAACCGGAAAAATGGCTTTCTGCACTTTAGGATCCAAGGGAGGTTTGGTGTGGTGAAAATTCGACAGCTCATTCGCAGCCTCAGCGCGCTTCCACTTACACCACGATTCGAGGCCCTCGGGACAGTTTTGATGTTGCGGTTTCTCGTCGGTCGATATTTTATGGTAAAATATTGTCCAAATCTCCTTTTTCATTGCCTCAGAACACTTAAGATTGCGCCTAATCGCAAGTCCATAATACGCAGTTATTTCGGTTATCATGTTTCCTGTTAGTTTGCCCGGACCAGCTCTACCCAATTGGTCGCTTTTTTTGTCTTTTTTTATAACGCCGCGTAGTTGCGAACCCATTCGCTTTCCCACGTGGTTGATACATTCGGCTTTCACGACATTCGGGAATTCATCTTTCAACGCATTCATAATTTTTACGTCGCCGTCTCCTATGTACCTTTCATAATTTGCACCATGCATTTCCTCGGCGCGTCGAAACATTTCAAGTACACAGTCAGACTCCATTTTACCGGAACTGCCATTGTGGGTCAGTGTGCACTCTGCTTCGTGAGTGTCCATCCAAACATCATACTCTACAGTGTTTTTTTTTTTGATTCCATTATCTTGTATCCGTGGCAATAACGCGATTTTACAACCAGATCAAGCACTTTGTTCGATTTGTTGCCGATCAATGTTATAACGCCGGTATTAGACGTGTGTCCGCTTTTGCTCCACGAACCATCGCCAGAAATTGTTAATTTTCAATCTCCATTTTTATCCTCAGCAGTTAGTTTTGTTCTTCTTTACTAGCATGTCTCATTACAGAAGCGAAAACGTTGACGCAAGCGATGTGCGCATTTTCGAGCGCGGCGTAAAAGTAGTGTTTTGTAAATTGGCCAAGATCCATCAGCGAACAAAAACAATGTAACCCTTGAAATCCGACACCCAAAATTCGCATAATAAACACTATTTTTCGATTATTTTCACAAGCTTTGTTATCGATCCGCAGACAAGAATGGATACTCGTTTGACCACACTTGCAGCTGACAGTCAGTTGAAATCCCAAGCCTTTTTGATTACTCTTTCCAAATTCTATCGAACCGTCGCATGTTTTACACTTTAAAATTTTTGATAGTTCGAGAAAAACTAAATTCAAGTGTAACAACACGTATGATGTTGTAAGTGTGACCGTTGGGGCGAAGTTAGGCGATGAAGCCAATTTTTGTGCCGACGTAGATATGTAGTTTGTTTCCAGTTCATTCGCAACGGGAAATGATTTCCGTTTTTTATAACGTTGACCAGGAGCTGTCTTTTTTTCACGCGAACCTTTAACATCTCTAAACATTTTTTTATGAAAATTTAACGTCAAAATCAAAAGAAACACAAGCCTAAACGCGAGCGCTGCACGCTCGAGGCCACGTTTGAACTGAATCTTTTACCGTTGAAATGGATTCCTATGGTCCCCCAAATCCCCTCCTAATGAAAAGATGAACATCGAATAAAAGAAGAAACATCGAAAATACCTACCTCTATTCATAAATTCAAGGCCACACAACCGAACGCTATTCACAAGCGTCGCATAGCGCGCACCTGCTCTCCGGCGCAGTGACTCGGCCGGCCGCGCGGCGGGGAGCATACCTCTTTTAAGACCTGTAACTTCTGAACCGTTCGAGATTTCGGTTCCAAATTTTAACAACATATTCTTAAAAGATCAAACTATCGATTAAAAAAATCGGACAGTCTCCTTAAGCAATTCTATGGAGCTACCCAAAACAGCGTTCTCGAGGAACCAGGATTGTTGGACTGACTTTTCAATCTAAAACTCACGACAGTAGGTACCGCGGTGACGAATATGCGCATTAACAGGGAACTACTTTTTCTACTAACATTCCACATTATCCAGCTTAGGGTGTCCTTAAAAACCATTTGTATTTAACTGGAAAATTTGTTTTCATTAGCATTTCCACGGTCCGAAGCAGTTTTTCAAGTCTGTTACAACTCAGTTTACTCTTCGTTATCTTCTGAATTTTTGCTAGGGAAGATTGCCATCCAGGATGTAGTCAGAAGACATAGGCATCGGTTAATGTAAGGATTGCATGGAGGTTAGAAAAATTCTGAAATATATTGAAAATATATTACAAGTAAAATAAAAAATTAATTAAATTAAAATAAACTTAAATATGTATTTTTTTTAAAACTTTCAATGAATATTTGATGGTCATATCTCTCATATGGTCATATCCCAGCGTCAGAGTTCGTCATGGGCCACTGATTCTCCCAGTTTTAACATATAATACAGGGATTCTGGAATTCACCCCAGCTGTCTGGATACATTGGAACGAGTTGAATAATCAAACGACTCTACTATTTTAGTTCACATGTCATTTATTCTTCAAAATAGTAAACTATCTAATAATATCTTACAAAATGTATATAATTCCGGGACCATAAAATCAATATACATGGTTAACAAAAATTATATTCTTTTAATATGTGTATATATAGGGTTTTTTTTTTTCAATATGATATGTATCCTTGATATGTCTTCTCAGAATTTGTCTTGATTATTCGTTTTATGTTGATTTGTTTTTTTTTTTTCGTTTCTAACTTTAATTGTTTGCTTTGTTCGTCAAATTTAACAACTGACTCGAATTCTAATTGCGCTATAGATTTTTATTTTAATTAATTTTGTCCTAGTCAACATTTTCGATTTCTCTTATTTACTTTTTGGTATTAGATAATATTTTGTTTTTACTATTTGCTATTTTATTTCTAATATAAAACCCAAACACTATTAAGATTGTTTTGAATTTAGCAGGCGTTCATATGTTAAATGCATTTAGTTGCTGAGTGATTGTAACAATTTCAAAAATTGAACGAAAGCTAAGAATTTTTTAACTTCATCGAAAGTAAAGATGATCAACATAAAACTAAGTATGAGTAATTAGTAATTCTAAATAGGATGAATGGAAAGGATGCGTTCTAAAATGCTTTTAAACTTTAACATCTATTTCCTAACACTTATTTACATAGTATAATGAGAGTACTAGAGCTAGAAGATATTTTTTTCTTTTCATTCAAAGTCTTTAGATTGCGTTCAATGATATGTTTTTTGATAAGTTTTCATTTTTGGATTTATCTTCATTCGCAAAATGCAATGATTACTTAAATTTAATATTGAAAAACATGAGATGATGGCTTAATTTCTGTTTAAACTGAGAATACGAGCTTGTCGATCAATTTGATTCACTATTCATTTTTTTCGAAATAATTATAGATTAAGGTGCAGTGCAGAGTATTCACGTTACGAAAATATTTTGGCAAATGACCAAATTCGTTGTGAAAATTTAATTGAAACTGCTGGTCATTGTTGTTTGCGTTGTTTTTAGTTTTTCATGATATTACATACTATAAAAAAACTTTGTTTAATGGAACCGAGCATTTTCCCTCAGTGTGTGCTCAAGGTACCCAGCAATCAGAAGGGGAAATTCATATGTGAAAATTACTAATAAATAGTGAAATTTAGGGAATACTGCTCGGTCTTATCAAACAAAACTATTTTCATTCCGCTTAGAAACCGGGTTTTTTTTTGGTGTTTTAGGATGTGGGTACTGGCTATTTATTTTATTGCCTTATCCTTCACAAATCTACAGGCGAATTTCCAGGTTAATTAATGTGCTTGTTAATGCTTTGCGACTCGTGATAAACATATGTGCCCATAATTATTAAAGTCGTTTAAGTGAAGATTAGATCATTTAAGGTAAAGGTCCGAGATAGCACCTCTACTGTAAGAAGCATCCCTGCTGGTGTTCCCCAAGGCTCATGTTTGAGCCCTACCCTTTTCAATATCTACACCTCCGTTCTTCCTACAAATCAGCACTGTCAAATAGCTGCCTTTGCGGACGATACCTGTTTTTATACTTGAGGAATTTCCCCAAGTACAATAACAGCTAAATTAGAGAAAATACTTGAAAAAGTATATCAGTTCTTCTACAGGTGGCAAATAAGCATCAATATTGACAAAACTAAGGCAATATTTAATAACACTAAAAACGTAAACGTTCCTTGCTGCCTAATCGACCGATTAACTTTTTAGGACAAGCCATACCATGGTCCGAAAATCTGCAGTACCTTGGGCTAACGTTGGACAAGAAACTCATGTTCAAACATCACATTGAACGATTAAGCATTCAATCATTTAATTCTGTACTTCAACTGTATCCACTACTCAACAGAAGGTCCCAATTGAACATAAAGAATAAGATGATAATTGAAAAGATGGTAATTCAGCCTTTAATATTATAAGGAGCGCCTACTTGGAACCAATGCGCAAAGTATTTAAAATCAAAGCTTCAAGTCACTCAAAACAGGTACTTTAAAATGGCGCTAAATAAGCCTTTTTGTTTCCCATCACGCAACTTACATGAGCTTGTTAATATTAGCCCTATCAATAAACTCGCGCTCACACACAGAGATAATCTACTTGCTAAGGTAGAACACGCTTCGAATCCATACATTCAAGCACTCAGGATTTAAATTAATAGATCAACCTGAGAGATCATCGGTCCTCAACCGGGTATTGATAGTTATTACTAAGATCCAAAATAGTATGTAAATAGATTTTAACATAGGTAGTAGTAGTTTAAGTTAGAGTTAAGTTTAAAAGAGGTTTTTGTTGAATTTTCCTCTATAAATATATCATATGAATAAGAAACATTTTTGGTACAAACAGAAAAAATACTGTAGGTGTAATGAATACCAAATTCAGAACTCTCACTTTAAGTTATTAGCTTAGTCCTGGAGATTTTTAGAAACAACAAAGAACATATCAAATAAGTGAAGATTTTGAAACAAAATTGGGTTTGTCGGTTGTTCCACACCACATAATTTTAAACTAAATTTATTCAACGTAATTCTTACGATATCGGCACAAATGAACCTTCAGATATTGGTTGTAATTTCAACGATATACGATATTCATTTCATGTTAGTTAATAAATAACACTGGTCAAAAGTCACAAATATAAAAACAAAATTAATAAACATTACTTGAAAATAGCGCGAGGTCCTTTTTCACGAGTTTCTGAACTAGATAATAAGCCGATAAAAAAGTGACAATCAAATAACAGCAAAAATGACATTTCTTTCCGGTTTATCTAACAATAAAATTCAGTTGGAACTAATTTTTGGCGGGAAATAATTCTCTGTCAACAAATAGCGGTTCTGTTAAGTTAATGAAAACGTTCTTATTATGTGAATATGTTAATTATCATACGGATAAGATTTGATCTGCAGATATTTCACGACCACTTCTAAGAAATGGAAAAGAATAAGACAATTATCATCTTCAGATGAATCAAACCAACACTTCACTGTAAATTTAAAAACCCCAGAAACGGTGCAAGGTAAAACAATAGAAATAGCGCAGATAGCAAAAGATAAGAAACGAAAACGTGCAAGAAATGAATCTAGATACACACAAAACATCAGAAGAATCATGATAAATAATGGCGAAAGATACACGACAAAATATCAAAACTTATGTGTGCCAAAATTTCTGAAACTAAAGATTGCCTTTGCTCAAACAAATGTTTAGATCACGCACAATGTGATGAAAAAAAACCTAATTTTGAAGATTTCTGGAAACTAGATTTCCAGAATTTTTGGAAGACCAGCTCAGAACTTTTGAAAGACCTACATATGACAAAATGCAGCTACAAGTATTTCCTGCAAAGACATAATAAGTCAGATGTGTCGGTTTGCAGGATCCTTTTTTAGACACCCATAAAATACCTGTAGGGCGGTGACCTCGTACTCGGCCTGCTGAAACACCTGGACCTAATCGTCGTTGGAAGATGCCTGGATCTTCGCAAAAAACAATTGAAATTAAGATAAAAGCTATACGAGAACATATTCTAGATTTCCCAGCATACGAGAGCAACTACACTAGAGCTCGTCACACTCTTCACCGAAAAGATTTGAGTCCTGATTTATGAAATGCATAGCCCGTATGTCGAGATATATGAGAAAAATAACCAATCCTTTGTTAAGATGTGGATCTACAGGAAAATATTTAACACTGAATTTGACTAAGCTTTCCATGCCGCTCGTAAAGACATACATGCAAAAAAATGTTACTTCCTGAAGGGACAAATCGAAGCATACAATAATAAGGTAGAGAAATTACATCATACAAGGGGAGTATGGAACTTGGGAGTCACAGATTCCGCTGATTTTTAATATATGTTGTAGGGTAGTCTCTCCTCAATAACTAGGTGAAAGGGTAACTTCGCTTTTTTTTTCGAGAAAAGTGAACTTTAAGTTCAAGTCCACTTGACGTATTTTTTTCCAAATTTATTTATTTAGTTTTTTTACTAATTTGTTATTTTAATCAATAAATAATTCAAATGGTGAATTTATTTAGTATATATCTATATATATCTGATATGATCATATTATTTTTAAACTTCAGTAAATTTTATTATTTTATTTCATTGTTAACAAAAATAATAAAATATTAAACATTGTTAATGCTGAGAACAATCGTTATTGTTATTGGAAATTTTCAACGTTCATAAATTTTGTTAGGAATATAAATTTTCAGTTATTATATGCAGGGGAGACGGGTAATTTACTTGCTCTAACAACTACTTCCTAGGGAAAGGGTCGTAAGCGTAAGAATATGATTGGCCAAAATTTTGCCTTGTCATGCGGCTGCTTAGTGTATTGAATATTTGAGTGTAGGCGCCGAACTGCATATGAACGGAAATTGTATTGGCCAAATTTTTTTTTAGTCTTGCGGGCCACTCTCTACACAGTCTTATGCATCGAAAATTTAAGCTTCAGCCACGTCGTATTCTATTAACTGCAATCATTCGCTCACGAGTATTGGTAAGTGTAACACGTGAAAATCGTTTAGTACTGTTGCTCGAGTGATCTGTGCATATTATCAAAATGTAAGGAGCGAGTACGAGTTGTCAAGTTCTTTTTGATGAAACATTTAAACTTGACGAAAAACTGACGTAATAAGGCAGTAAGGCTTCGAAAAATCGATTATTTTTTTTTTTGTCTTAAATCTATTCCAAAACTATCCAAGAATATGTCTTCAAAATTTCAGAGGCCAATTCGACATATTTTCGAAGCTAGAGCAGTTTTAGTGGCCGAGCGTCGAGCAGTTGCGAATGCTCGGGCAGACCCGAGCGTGAGTTATGGATAATTCCTATCCTTAACACATATTGCATCCATAGCATAAGATTCGGAAAAGAACAAAATGCAATAAAGCAATAAAATAACCTTTTCCGAATCTTTCTTGTGATGTCTATATGATGTTTTCCCAAATGATCTGTTAAAAATATTTGAAATACTGCAAGTACATGATAATATAAGATTCAGAAAGGAATAAAATGCAATAAAGCAGTAAAATATCCTTTCTGAATTTTATTTGAAACGTCTTTATGGCGGTAAGGGTCCTAAAATGTGTGAAAAAGGATATAATTAGAAAAAAGTATATAATAGGAAAGAATTTAGAGTTAAGATATTCAGTTGTAAGTTAGTAAGTAATGATGTACGACAAATAAAGTACTTTCTTTTAGAAAAGAATCTTTTATTTTTTTCGGTTATTCGTAAAGAAACCTTAATTCGTGCGCGCTCCGCCCCTTCATGTATTCTATTGATTGACTATACTCGTATATACCTGAAAGGGTCCAACCGTCATTTGAAATATTATTTGGAGTTTCTAGAAGGTCTGTGTTGAGTAGTCGTAGGGATAACGGTATACAATATAACGGTAAACTATAGCTCTCGGCATCGGCTTCTACACTGCTATTTGTAGCGTTAGCTTTCAGTTTCATTTTTGATTTTGCCGAGCGCACATCAAAATGTCAAGCTACCCGAAAGGTGATCATTGTAACAGCCGGCGTGCTGCGGAACCGAGAAAGCGAAAATTTCACGGCAATCGTTTTACCAGTGTATCATCGGACGATGGAGACTTACACACGAGCCGCAGTGCGAAAAAGTTGAAGACAGCAAGCAGCGATGATGTCATTATTCATTCATCGCACTGCTACCGCATTATTGAATTCGTATCGGTGTTTCTCGCCATTTCGGGAATCGTAATTTGCAGATCATGCAACCAAAAATTAACGTTTGCAGAAAGCGGTCATCGAGGCCTAGGATTTAAAATTGTTGTCCAGTGTATGTGTGGTGGACGCGAAATCCAGTCAGGACCATTGATAAATACCGGCTACGAAATCAACCGACGAATTGTTTTTGTTATGAGGCTCCTTGGTATCGGACGAGAAGGGATAAACGTATTCTGCGGCCTTATGGATATGTCTGCAGGTTTTGCAAAATCTACTTATCAACAAATCGTTCAGCATCTGTACGCAGCGTCGAAGACAATGTTCGAGAGCACCTGCGAAAAAGCCGTCAAGGAAGAAAAAGAAAAAACGTTGAACATGGAAGACCTGCGAATCATTTGAAGGTTTCGGGCGATGGATCATGGAAAAAGCGCTGTTATACTTCCTTGTACGGTGTAACAACGCTCATCGGATACTACAGTGGCAAAGTAATCGATCTAATTGTAAAAAGTGGTTATTGTTATTCGTGTGCCATAAATAAAAATACTTTGGACGAAGATGCATTTGAGGAGTGGTATGAGAATCATAAAGATTCATGCTCCTCAAATCATACAGGTTCGGCAGGGAAGATGGAGGTAGATTCCATAACAGAGATGTTTTCGAGATCCTTCGAAAAATTTGGAGTTATGTACAGTAATTATATCGGCGATGGCGACTCCAAAACTTTTACTGGAATTTTAAATAGCAATCCTTACGGGGACGAGTGTACAGTAACGAAAAATGAGTGTGTTGGACACGTGCAAAAGCGTATGGGTACACGTTTACGGAATAAAATAAAAACCGAGAAACTTGGAGGAAAGAAGGGGCTAACGGAGAGTGTCATAAAGAAATTGACGATTTACTACGGTCTGGCAATTCGTCGAAATATGAACTCAGTAGAAGGTATGAAGAGAGCAATTATGGCAACATTAGACCAGTACTGTTCCACCGATGAAAATCCTCGGCATGAAAATTGTCCAGAAGGCGCGGAGAGTTAAAGCGGTGAATAATCTGGCATCTTTTAAACACTGACCTATTTGGGTCTAAAACTAGATAGGAAACTCACATTTAAAACAACATCGAGCACATCAGTTCTAAGGCATTCAAGTCGGTTCTGTCCCTATATCCGCTGCTCAATCGAAAATCGTACATGAGTTTGCGCAATAAAATCCTCATCCTCAAAATGAGCATACAACCCATAATTACCTACGGAGCTCCCACTTGGTACCAATGCGCTAAATATCTTAAAACTAAGCTTCAAGTCACCCAAAATCGTTACTTGAAAATGGCGCTAAATAAACAATACTATTACTCCTCCAGATTACTACACCAAAAACCCAATATTACCCCTATCAGCAAACTCGCGGAATCACGTAGAGTTAATCTACTCAAAAAAGCCGTATACTCCCCGAATCCCCTCATCCAATCTCTTAGAGATATATAAAAGCCACGAATAAGTGTCCTCAACCATGGATCCGCCTAGAATAATTAGTTTATAGTTTAGGTCATAATTATTATAAGATAATGTTAGATATAAGTTAGATGTAAGCCTAGTAAGGGTTTTTGTCAATTTTCCTCTCGAACTAGATACTAGTACTTTTAAAGATAAATCATCATGAACTTCATCATGAAATTTATACGAGAGTTCCATGTTACAACTTTTGAACAAATATTAAGTTAATATGTGTCCTTTTTCCATGACTTTTAATGCTATATTAATTATTTTTAACTTTTTTTGAATTTATTATTTTATAATAAATTTTATTATTTTATAATGTCTTCTTATTTTATAATAAAAATTGTAGCTCATTTAAACAATAATAAAAATTCGTTCTAATGAAGAAGATAAATATAAACAAATTCGAATGGGTACTAAATTTAATATTAAGTAAGCTCAGCATTTGAATTAAAATGAGCAATTAAAATAACAAATTCTTTAATAATAATAAATGAATAAATTTGAAAGAAAATATATCGAATGGACTTGAGCTTTAAATTCATTTTTCCCGAAAATAAAAGTGAGGACTTGTGATGGATTTGACCTTACCATTTCACCTGGTTATGCAGGGGAGACTACCTTACAAAGTCTTTATAAAATTCAGGATAATCCAGGATTTTCAAGTTTGATACTCTCCTTGTTAGAGACAGTCATTATGAGCATTTGCTGAATGCTGAGCGAGCTAGGAACTGTCTTTCAGGAGACAATAAAAAAGCAAAAGAATATTCCAGGGAATATTGTGGATTCTCATTGGTTGGCAAAAATCACTTCCGTATTCTGAACTGTCATCAACTACTCAACTACTGACCAACTGTTTACAGTTAGGCAGATCCTTGAAAAGTGCTGGGAATTTAACATCGACGTCCACCATATTTTCGTGGACTTCAAGCAAGCATACGACAGTATTGATCGAGAAGTACTGTACCAAATAATGCTTCAGCTTGGAATCCCAGCGAAGCTAGTCCGCCTGACAAGAATTACAATGGCATCAACAACAGCACAAGTCAAAATCAATAACCAGCTGACTAATGCCTTTGAGACAAAGGTAGGATTGAAGCAGGGCGATGGACTGGCTCCACTGCTATTCAACCTAGCTCTAGAATACGTCGTACGGAAACTACCTGTGGATACGAAAGGAACACTACTATACAAATCGAGCCAACTTGTAGCCTATGCGGATGACATCAGTATCCTGTCAAGATCCTTTTCATCTGCCAAGGAACTCCTGCTCAAACTAGACCAAGAAGCGAAGCAGGTGGGGCTGCAAATCAACGAGTCCAAAACAAAAGTTATGATACAAACCAGGAGAAACACCCCCAACCGGCAAAACATAACAATCAACGAATTCAACCTGGAAAATGTGGACGAATTTACATATCTTGGTCCAAGCTAGTGAAGGATGGTAATGAAACGGCGGAAATAAAGCGTAGAATTCAGCTCGCTTATAAAGCGTTCTACTCAGTTTTGGGTATTCTGAAGCCCAGCTTCATACATAGGAAAACAAAGCTGCAAGTATACAAATCTGTGATAAGACCTGTGTTGTGCTACGGATGTGAGACATGGACCCTCACTCAAGCTTCCGCAAACATACTAAACGCTTTCGAAAGGAGGGTCCTAAGACGAATCGTGGGAGCAACGCAGGAAGGAGGACAATGGCGAATTAGGTACAACCATGAGTTGTATGAACTTTTCGACGAGCCAGAAGTCTCCACTGTGATAAAACTGCGGAAGCTCCAATGGGCTGGCCATGTGCAGCGAATGAATGAAGGTCGGATACCTAGAAAGGTATTTATCGGAAAAACTGAGGGACGCAGGCCAGTGGGAAAGCCAAGAAAGCGCTGGTCTGACTCTGTAGACGAAGATAGCAGCACGCTACTCGGATTCCGAAATTGGAGGACACGGTCGATGGACCGAGACAACTGGAGGCGACACCTGCGGGAAGCCAAGGCCCGAAATGGGCTGTAGTGCTACAACGACGATTCTGAACTGTCTGTTTCTTTAGCCTATTATAAGCTATATACTTAATGTAATATTCTTAGGTTTCCAGAATTTTCATTATGGCAATGTCAAAATGTATATATGAGATGAAATTATAGCTTCAAGAGGTAAATAGAAAGTACGAGCATGCATTTGAGCCCATTTGGAGGATATAACTACTCAATAACACGTAAGAGCTTACAGTGATGCTTGTTCGGTCCAAAATTGTAACACCAAAGTAGTATTGACATGGATGAAAATTGCTCAGTCCTCAAATAATAGTATTCTTATGGTAGATCACATATTTTTGGGATCAGGTAATTCCTTTCTCTTGAATGACTATGGTTTTGGGTTCATACAAAAGAAGAACTCATACAATAGTCTAGTAACAAAACATTTGCGATAAAACGAATGTCGCAGGCAGATTTTAATTCAACAAAATCAATGGAAGAATCAATAACAAGAAGAGTAAAGAAATGCCGCAGGCGAAAGTACCCCTTGGCTGCAAATTCAATGGATTAGATATTTCAAAAATTAACCTAAAAAAAATGTTCGATGCACTTCTTTAGATGATTCAAAATTTCGAGTTTTGGATCTTTTGCCTAGAAGAGGAAGACCAAAAATATACGGAAATATTACCACTAGACGAGTAACGAAAGCAAAACATAAAGATATTAAGTCTTTAACAACATCAATCCCGTCAGTTTTGCAGGAACATTTTAAGAATCTTAAAACCTCGAAATGATAAACATAGAGTTCGTTTTTAAAATAATAAATGTTCCTGAATTATTTCATCAAAGTTATTGTTTCAGATCAAACTCAAAGTTCGTTATTGCTTAAGGTCATTTCTGAGACATTTAGTTTATTTAGGAAATGGCTTAAGTCAATGAAAGCTTTAAAAACAATATTTTTCAATATTTCATATTCATAAAGAATTTCCATTAGTTAAGAGCAAGAAAATTATGAATTAAGGTGTCGCGTAATATGAAATTTTTTTTAATTTATTCAAATTCAATTCATGAAATGTATAACTCAGACCACTTTCATAATTATGGGCACTTACCGGAAAAGGATTTATTGTTAACTGATAACAAAATGGGTTGGATAAGCGTCCAATCATAAAGTTTTAAATCAATTAATTGATAACTTCACAGTAAGTTAAATCAAAGAAAGGCACAAAACAAAAGGCAATTTTTGGCCCATAAAAAATACGTATTGGGTTTACCGATTTAAGTATGACTAGCGATGACAAATCGCCACCCAAGAGTTCCTTTTGATGTCATAGTTGAGAAAATTGTGGAACCCACTCTTGTAATAATTAAAGTTGGATTGTAGAATATAATTACCAAATATAGCAGCCACTCCATTTATTATTAAAAAATTTAAACAATAAACGGAACAGTAAAAACAATTTGAAAGACAAAAATCAATTGGGAAGACGGAAGCGATTACCGAAAAACCCTTGTTTGGACTCCGCCATTATACTCTTTATTCGTAGACAAATTTGAATGCTTCTATAATGTTTCGTTTTGTTTGTTTATTTGTTGCACGCATAAACAAAACACATAAAAAATACGAAATATTATAGAAGCTCTCAAATTTGTCAACGAAAAAAGATTTTGATGGCGGAATCCAAACAAGGGTTTTGTTAGTAATCGCTTCCGTCTTCTCAATTTATTTTAATTGGAAAATAAAGAAGAAGTCCAAGCTACGATTTTTTTTTGTTATTCCTTACCCTACAGAATCGATTTGTCTTTTTCAGATAGTTTGGTTGAAATCTGCTGGATGATATTGAATACAGGATAGGAGTATAGTAAGTCCTAGAGGACGAACGAGTACTCTAAGTTGGTAATCGATACTGCAGGGTTAATAACATAATAATTACAACATATTTAAGTAATATTTAAAGCGACCTTCATTCCCTATTTTTCAGCCGTAATGACATGAAATTTCGAAAAGTAAACAAACTTTTCACAAGAAACAAAATCACATCCTACTACAATTTCATTTGTACTAGGAAATCTTTTCCCAGCGTGAAACCATAAAATATTTATAGAATGCATCAAATTGATCCATGACTGCGATTTCTCTTATATCTAAAATTTAGTAATATGCATAAAAGTTAAGTGCATTTGTGTATCTTTCATTTGATTAGATCTTTCAAAATAGAAAGTAACATAGTTTTACTAAGTTTTGATACAGCCACTTGCCTAGCTTATTTTTTCCACTTATCTTAAAATTTTAATTTCATTAAATTTCTCCTAATTTTCAAGATGATATGTTTTTGATATGTTTAGCGTTGAATGGCGTTCGACCATTTGCTTTTGAATTTCAACTTTCAGTAAATATAATCGATTTACTTATACTAATACTATCCTTAATTCTAACAGCAAACATAAAATTTATGTAAGTGTAATGGAAGGTGTAACGCCCCTTTAATACGATTTCTTGCAAAAAACCATGAGTGTATCTGATATTTGAGCTATTATCGCAAGATTTTCTTGTGGCTTGGAGAACACTTTTTTATTATTACAATTTAACTTTGGATGGTTGAAATTCGAGTCTTCTTTTTGGTAATGGAAACATTGCTTTATTATCCTTGCGATACAGTAACTTTTGCCAAACGATTGAATGTAACATCAAAAGTTTCTTAGCATCTAGAAATTAAGCCTATTGATATGTACTCGATATTCCGCAGAGCCGAGCCGATGGGCTATCTTTCGAAATTATTTTCTATTGAATTAAAAATTGTTCACATTTTTTTGTTTTATTTTGGTATGAGTGTTTAAAGGCATTTGTCTTTAATGAGGCATTTGCTTTTTGTGTTAATTATTTTAACATGAAAAGTCGTTCTCCGATGTTTTGTTGTTTGTAAAAACATAAATATAATTATGTTATCGATATGTGTTGATAATTTGTTCTAATATTTGTCCCTATTAGAAGCCATTTCGTTTTGGTATAGTCAAATGATCAAAATTGCTTAACAAATTGGCTATTAAAACTTTGTCTTCACAATTAATTACATTACACTTATAATACATATAACCCTCAATTGCTTGATATCACAGATTTAAAAATTTTCGTTATGTGACCGTTCAATTCAGTCGGGTTGTAATTATTTTGTCGAAAAGTCGTAAAAATATTCACAACCGGACTGTGTTAAAGGCACCAAATTGAATTACGTCTAAACCACATCCAACACACACAATCATTCAGCTTAGCGCTCCCAATCAAATAATATCATTCAGTCCTTAAATGAACATGCATCCTTAAAATTTGTGGCGTTTAACGGTGCAAAATAGTCATCGTGAATAAACCTAATAATATTTTCTATAGGGCATAAATCTGCTTTATTCCCTCTACTATCACGACTTACCCTCAAACTCCTTCCACCCTCGCAAAAGTCTATTTGTTGAGTCACATCACGGCCATTGTACACAACACGAAAATAATACTCCGTGTTGGTTTCGCTCCTGTAAATTTCAAAAGCCATCCTGGAGGCGTATGGTATAAACGGAAGTTCTGTGTCAATACCGAACGCCGAAGCTAAATATTGCATGGTCCAATCATGCCCAGAATATAGGACGAACTTGGTCCGATCACCCGAAATCATTTTCAACATAAAGCCAACAATATGCCGTATGAATCCATACGCTCGCAAAAGTCCTGCTCGCTTATAGTAGGCCTGTCGAGTTTCTTTGCTCGCCAACCAATTCGTGAAGGACATCAATGCCGTTATGTGATTGTTATCCATGCACCCTTCCTTCGTGTGATCATTCTCTTCGTGGTATACACTATCAACGTTATCAACTCGATTGCCAGTCGATTCATCCTGGTCTATATTAATGACATCTCCTGATTCCTGGGTGGGCGATATGGTTATGGGAGGCTTTTTAGGCTTGGGCTTCTTACACGGCAAAGGAGCATCGTGACAAAGAAGTGTTAGTACAGCATCTCGTACATCGTATGCTCCTACCCCGACGCTCGTTTGTTGATACATCAATAACGATTGGAGCCATTGTACTACGGTGGCAACGGCTGTATGTTTGTTTAGTTCACTTCTATTGAATTGCCCACTTTTCTTTTTCAACTCGCTGATTTCTGGACAGGCACAGTCTGAGAAGCAAAAGGACATGCTATAAGATTCTTTGACGTTGAGCTTGAGCCACTTTTCAATCGGCAGAAATGTATACAGTAGTGCCATTGCTGATTGGAATGTTCGTTTGTAACGCGTTGCATACACAACAATTTCATCAGAATTGAGATTCGGAAAGGAACCAGCATTCATTGGCGAGGACTTTGATGCTGTCGATTGAGAACGCTGCCACAGTCCAAGTGGATGAGCATAGACTTGGTACATTATCTCACCAACGTGGAGGAGTTGAGCAATGCCTCTGTAGGAAATAAGCATTAAAAAAAGAATACATTAATGTTATGTTTTGGTCGCAATCTTTTTTAGATTTTACTTTCGCTAGGAAGGATACAGTTCGCAATTAACACCGCGTGATTTATGGATAAATTACTGTGCCTAATTCGGAGTAATATTTTCTCCCAAAGTTTACATTGTTACCCTATGTCTAAGCAGGTCAACTCAAATTTCTTATAGTGTAACAATAACAATTGATTTACAATTGGCTCCTGGCTCCTGAAAACCTCATTCTTGAAGTAGGTGTGATACACACATACCTACATACATACATATATATTGAATCAAAAAATTGGACGGCTTATCATTAACAGTTACTACGCGATTGGCAGAGTACGAAAGGACAGTTCACAACTTAGCAATAGATCGGAAATCATGCAATCCTAAAATTATTGCTGAGGATATCAACGAGCGGCAAGCTGACGCTGGAGGACAAACACTAATGTAAGTATTCATGGCCCTCAATATCGTCCTTATGAAGAACGAACATCACAACACATTTCAACTCTGAGATTTCGGGAGAATTTTTTTTTATAATTTTTCTTCATCACTTCGGTTCTAATCAAAATCAAAATAATGGAGAGTAAAAAGAGTTTCGTTTTATTTTATAGAGAACTATCAAATCCGATTTAACAAATGGTAGCGGAAATTTAGGTTGAACAGTACATGCAAAATTTATAAGTGACGTCTGTGTCAAGGACTTATTATGGCTGGTTAGCAGACACTGTCTCTTTGGACACCTAAATAAGGCACTTAAACGCAAGCCACGTCAAACCCTCAACAAACACAGTCCTGATACACTTATATCGAAGTATGCTAGTCGGAATTTATTCGTTAAATACCTGGAACTTTACTGTAATATTCAAGCATTCTTGAAACAGTTTCAATTATTCGCAGTTAGGAATAGTTTACGAGGAGAGCTATTTGCAGTTGAAATATTAAATAGACCAGTGCTATTGTTTCTATTAATACAAATTAAATATTACACAATTTGATGGGTATATTTATTTGAATGGAATTCAGTACCGAATTGTAAAATAATTTCGATGGTAGCCGTTTAAAAACATGGAAGGAAGCGGATACCGTTATAAATATGAACGAGCAAAATTTGAGGATGTTCAGAATTTCATCAGAAATTCACACCGAGTTGAATCTTTTGAACATCTACATAGCTCTTCTAGTTAGATACACGTCTCACAATTTTATCCTTAACAATGGAAATTCATTAGCTATGACTTACTTAGATGTCAGTTGCATTAGTAGACATGATTTGGGATTCGGAGGGAGTAAAGCAAATCCATGAAAAGGTCCAATTCTATTCCAATGCAGACGATTTGAACCTGACGGACTTGTTACATTTTGCAGAAACGTCTTATATCTGAAATGTTGAAATACTTAATCAAATTATTCTGCTTCAATTGCGCTGTCACTTACCGATGAAGCAGATTATCATTTTCCATACTGCAATCTATCGAAGTAATACCTTTCATATGCGACATTGGACCACGATCACCATGTCTAATAACGAGAAGTACACCTTGTAGTTTCCATCCTTCCAGTATACCACCATCATCACGCCGAACTAAACTATCCACTGGAGTACAATACTGTTTGTATCGTTGCATCCTTAAATTTTCATCGACTGCTGCATTCGATTGAGTGTAAACTTGTTTTGCACTCAGAAAATTTAAGGAATCTCCTGGATTTGTAGGTGCTATATATTTGTACATTCCTGAAAATACAACAAAAGGTCGAAGGTTATGTTTGAAATGTATACCTAAAACAACTTCATTTTTCCTGCTGCACAACACCGATTGGGATAATTATTGATACGTACCCGCTATTAAAAGGAAAATCCAGAAGCTCAACAATAAATAGCAATAAATTGTTCGAATATGTGTGAAAAAGCGCGATATTTCCTTTAGAATCATGGTAGTGGTCCAATTTCGCAGCTTCTGCAATCCCTCCTCCTCGCTTACAACTGTGCGTATTTTACAATGATTTTAAGTCCTGTGAATCGAATCCTCCGAGGAGAATTGATATGTTTTGACGTTTCCCAAATAGTATAGTAAGTAATATTTTTTGGGGGGAAGTTATAGAGCATGCGCATTACTATCTAGCGGAAGAGTCAACAGGAGGTTTGTGTCCTTAGTTCGGGATGATTTTTTAACGGACGACTTTGAATGCAAAGGCTGAAAAATAATTGTTGAAATTTTTAAAACATTCCAGAATGTAATATGATGATTTGGAATATATAATATTTTGACAGATATGAAGAAACGAAAGACCTGTTTGACTAAATGCTTTTTTAACAGATAACAATTTTCCCATCCTCTTTTAGAGTAAAGTACTTTGAAAAATTTTCTCATGGCTTCCCTCCACGGTTACGTAGTCTGTCTCTCTTTACTCATTCATTTTCAATCGATTGCTAAAGGAAAATATCCTGCTTGTTATCCGATTGAAATGCATTTATTTTCTGAATACAGAATTGATAAGCACTAAGCGATAGCTGATCAAAACGTGCCATATTGCACCTCAAACAAAATATTCAAATGTCTACTTACAATTATCACATTAATTAATCCATAACTTAACCATAGTAACTTTACAACATAGACATACAGAATGACCTAAAACAAGGATGATAAATAACAAACACATGATCGAAAACGCTGGTGGGTGCCAAAGCAGCCAGGACCAATTACTCACTGGTATCAAAAAAAATTAGTAAAAAGTGCTGTAGATGCGGTTGGGTCCTGTTATACAAGCTTCTGAAAATTCTTCTTTCCCGTATTCATGAGCATTCATGTCCATAGAGTTATACGATTTTAATTTGGAATCTTTTGCATGTCTCTGGCCTAGGGTTTCTTTTCTTTAAAGGTTCCAGTGGCACTTCTATTTCAGTCCCGTTATCGGGCACATTTTTTTAATAAACTCAGCACACAACGCAAAAGATCTGAACCAGCTGACGCTAACTTGTACACTGAGATCAAAAATCGTCGTAGTGTTAACTGCCATTTCATCTCATATCGAATTGTTTTCCTTGCAAAAACAACATAAGTTGTGGACTTGTGTGGCTTTTGCGACGAATGCGTAAGAGTTTTAGAAGCGAATTATTTAAAAATATCAAAAACTCTCTTTGTTTGAGATTTTTAATAAAATCTCTGAAAACAAACAAGGGTACTTGCAACTCCGTCTGGCACTAGTGCACTAGTGTGTCAACATGCTTAGAGCCTGTATGGATACTACTCCGATGCTTCAAAGGACGACCTTTGCTAGACCTGTATTCCTGAAATTTTACATGCCATCATCATTTTTAAGCATGCAGGTTGGGCATTTAAATTAGTGAGGACTTTGCGCTTTCAGGAATTACCTAACGGTTTTTTTTCTTAAAATTTGTCTGATTTCTGGATTTGAAATTGTAGACTCAAAGCAATTATTGAAAGCTTCTTTGCCGGTTATGAAAAATATTGACACGAAAAAATATCTTGTTGAACTTATAAGGATGTTTTTTAACTAATTTCAAGCAGAAATTTATAAAAATATAGCTATGTTTATTGAGCATTTTTAACGGAAATTATGTTAGTTTTCTGGCATTTAGCCACATAAATTCTATAAATCGAGGCAAATTGTAGCCCTTAACAATGCACCAAGAAGCAAAGTAGTTACGGTTCAAAATTAACGAGGTCACACTGACTTAATTAAATGTGGGTTAGTTGAAGAGTAGAAATCGTTACCAATTTTGTGGACTTTGACGTAAAACTTGTGAAAGACGGCAAGGAATCTGCTGAAGTAAACAGTGGAATCATGCTCGCAAATGTGATTTTTTCGTAAGTGTTTTCCATTCTTAAGGCCAGCTGAATACACAGAAACTACAAACCTGCAAATCTATAAAGCGGTGATAAGCCCTGTGTTACACCATGGTTGTCAAAAGTGTATCCTGATGCGAAAATTTGCAAATAATATCAATGAAGATCAATGACGAATAACGTACAAAAGTCTTCAGGATTGCAAAACTAAGAAAACGGTAATGTGCTGGCAATGTGCAATGGATGAATAGCGTGCGGAGACTGAGGAATGTTTTTTTGGGGACTTTATAGTTCGGAGAAAAATATTTGATACGTTCCCTGGAATTCATTTGAGGAAATACGAACTGTCGTTTCAGCAGGAAATGGTATAGCTTCTTAAGATAAGGCTCATTCTCTCATTTTGATTTTAAAATTATGTTCAAATGTACCAATGTGAGATTTGCACGATGTAAGCCCCTGTGGAATATTTGATAGAGCCTTTGACGTCACTCCTGGTCTACTTGTGTGAAAGATTTCACGTGCTCTGAGTGATGCTCCCAAACTTTGTTGAAAGGGTAACCTGCGTGGAGGGTTGAGTGTCTTTTGAATTGAAGATTCTGGAAGAATGGTTGGGAAAACGATACCACTTCAGAGTATGCTTTGGAAATCAATACGGAATGGTCCAATGGAGCTATTTGTAAAAGATTCGAAGAAAGTAATTTCTAAAAAATTCTGATATTTGTGGGATTCCACAGATAATTTGTGTAAGTAATTCTGATTATTTACGTATCATTTTCTGTATGTTGTCGTTGCCTTTGACTCATGCATTTTAACGAGTGACAAAAATAATTGAAGGATAATTTAATAATAAAGGAACTTACTTAAGCGACGCTACTTTACTAACTTACACAATTCCTACGCTGTAAACTTAAAATCCATTATTACCCGTTAGATCACTTTCTTAATTTAATTTTGAAAAGTATTTTATTAAATCACTTCAAAACACAAAAATACAGAAAGTCGCATTGGACGCCAACGTAAACACTAAATAAAAATAAATATGTTGCAAACATGCTGCTACTACTATCTGAATTATCAGAATCTGTAATCTTACAATTTCTGATTAGCTCACAAGTTTCTAGTACCTTATGCGCTATCAGAAACACTATAAAATATTTAAGAGATAAACGATATGCATGAACTTATGACTGAAGTATGTAACCATAGCATTTATTTGAGCTGAAAATGTGGTCTGAGATTCTGAGATTCTTGATAAGAAACCTACGAAATCTGATGGATTAAGTGTTGCTTTCTGGTTAGCGTATTCGTTAGGAACATAGAACTGAACTCAAAACTATAACCAATAATTTGAGTTTTGAGAAAGTTATAGATTATTGGAGGTAATGTGCAGAATACATAACACTTATCAACAATAATCGCCGGTGCATCTATCTTCTAGGAATCTGAGCCGTAGCGTTCGCTAGAGTTAGTCCACTTGAATCTGGAATTAAGAGGCACAAGAGATTGAGTAAGTCACATACCTGCCTGAATTTATATATGAAACCGAACGTTTATTTTACGTATGAAGTCTATCAACAGGATCACAGAAATCAAGGAAAGAGTTAAGATCAAAGAATCATTTCTACCAATTCAACCTAATTAGAAAATGGAATGATCGGCTGAGATAGTTTTTCAGTAAACCTTTATCACCTCATTCCGAAATCTGAAATCTATTTTATGTAACTTTTTCTTTATCGAACAACTGTATCACGTGGAATTGTTGACTTTCACGGACTCATTTTTCTTGGCTGACTCTCGCACCTTTCATGTTGCTGTTTAAATACTTCTCTCGGCAATCGAAAAACTTCCCAATCATCTATGCAAGATTATCTCTCCAAAAAATAGTTATGTCTTTTTAAATATTTTTAGGAAGTGAACATTTATTTAGCATAACTTCAAAGCAAACGGTCTTGTTTGCATTTTCGGCAATTAGTTTGTAAGCCAATAAAGTCACGTTAACTTTGTACTTTCATTATGATCACTTATTTGGCTTGCTCACCTACCTCACCGGCTCGCAAAATTTTCTTGTGTCTATGCAACAATATAAAGTATGGATGGCGTTATCACAAAGCAATCTATATACAATGTTATGCTTCAAATTGTTTCAAATTGTCTGTGGTCGTCGTATACCAATAGCAGCGTTTATAAAACGGATATAGATTATAATTTGAATGATTATCGCCAGTACAGAGCATAATAGTTTTATAAAAATGCAATTATTTTATTTGCATATGGGATCAAAGTAAATTTTACGTCTGTTGGGTGAGTTTCGTGCGAATTTCGTGGAAATTTAGTTGAAAAGTTTGTATTTGTTTCCTTATTTGTTGTATTTGTTTCTAAAATTTGTTGGGATCAGCTGAAATATGCTCCAATAAGCATTCCAAATATGTCAGGGATTGGTCAGTTGGTTTTTGCTTGCGGGTTAGTCCATAAGTTTGTAACATTATGGTCAAGAAATTATTTAGAAAGAGGAACGTCCATATTTTATTTGGTTTCATTCTATTTCATACTCGCTTTTGTTCCATTCCAGATATCTGATGTCCAGTTTTTACAATATCTATTTATTCCTTCTTCAATTCCTTCATCATTTCTTTTCTATTTTTTTTCAATTCCATCATCGTTATCACCGTCTCCATTTATGTTGACCGCTATCAGTTCTTGCTTAATACCTGTGCCATGATTTCTTTAGTCGAGTAATTCACATTGTAACGTAAGCATTTCGTGATATTCAAGCTAAATTAAGGAATCATGGGGAAAATTAAGGGACTATCTGTAAATAAACTGAAACATTAAAAGAAAAACTAAATAACACATTAGCAGGTTTACTTCGAATATAATTATTAAAATATCTTTCAACCGAAAACGACATTTGAACGAATTTTCATATTGCAATCGAATGTTGAACTGCATTACCGATCCAGCCTATATTCCTTACAGGTTGTGCTAAAATCGATGAGAATTTTCTCTTGGGTCCCCTATACGATGCGAGCGCCACTTGACGTTTACGACGAGCAAGTTCAGTTGAATCCGCAAAGTGGTTTGATTCGTGACAACTTGTGGTAATATCGCGGTCCGTGTGAATTTTTTTTTTTTTGAAAAAAAGTGAGTTATCGTACATTGTTCATATTCAGTGTAGTTACAAACATTATTTACTGTGATCATTTTAATTGCATATTCATCTTGCTCATTGCTTTTCCCTGTGCAAGTCATTCTAAACAATTTACTGAATATCATTGGGTGTCGGAACGTGCTGAACTATTTTATCGGATTTGTGGTTAGTTTATTTGTTTTACAGGCTACACCCTTTGGAGCGGCAAGGAAAGGGCACCTTTCCCCATCGTTGATGTTGCTCAAACCCTAGGTATGATTGAATTATATTGATAGTTGATGAAAAAAACGTAAAGCTAGTAGACGGCGGTTCCATTGGGCACTTTGGTGCGAGGTTATTCAAGTGATCTGACCTTCGAATCGCTTATTCGTTTCTAGATATAAAAATAAATACGCATGCCGACCGTCATCCACCACAACTCCAGTTGACTGTGACTTTCTGCGTCGCTCGTTTGTCCGCATGTTACCTTTTTTTCGACAAAGGATGGGGTTGAAACGGAATGAATTTCAAGTTCTCGAAGAATTCCGCAAAAATAGACTCTGACCCACAACAATTTATTCATGCACGATCCAACCAAAAGTTTTATTTTGAGGATAGTCATCAGGCGAGTACACCAATTGATAGATATCCCAATCGCGATGCCAACTGACCACCGGATTTAAATATTCTTCGTTGATCTCCGTGGAATCTTCTTGCATAATGGATCGTTGTCATCGCCATCTTCGTACGTTTGTTTTGTTTACGCGACACGTAGAACGGAACGAAACAATTTGTTATTGTTGGTGGCGGCGAAGGTGGCAAATTAACGACTCCTAAATGCTTCGGCACACAAAAGCTGGGCACCCACCGCAACATAGAAACTGATTTCGCTTATGTCATTCCACTAAAATTAGAGAATTAGACGCAACTCGCGTAAATGCTGATTAGCAATGCGAAAAAAGCTTAGAAGTCGCTCACGTGGTTGAGCGCGCAACGATTTCATCGGACTGTGTAGATTCTGCCGGCATGGAGTAATTCGCGAAAATACAGCGCAATCGATTGCTGAACGCCGGCTATAATTAACACAGCAAAAAGGTGGTACCGAAACAATTTCATTCACTGTCTGACCTTGAATTCGTGGCATATACCTTTGAGAATTGATTATTCCTGGATTCGAATCGAACACGTTTTCGGGATTTGTTGGCTTCAATGCGCCTGAATCGTGTTGTTAAATGATTTCAAATGAAAAATCGAAGGATTGAGAATTATATGGAGGTCAAATGTTTGTAAATATCATTATAACTATCGCTTGCCGGCGTATTGTGTTGGATATAGCATAGGCCAGCTTTGCACTTAGATCCTGGTATATGCCTTCATTTCTGCAAGCAAGGGTCATCCTGCTGCCCTACATAAGATCGGAATAGCTCCTAGTTACATCAAGAGTGTAAACTTTTTGTTGAATCCCACCTAAGCCCTTGACACAACCTCCTTTAGCTCCTTCCTCCTTATCGCACGCTTCATGAGTTTCCAAGGGATCTGAAGATTGCATCGTTCAAACGCAATAGCCTGGAGTTTTCACATCTCAAAAATTATCTAAACCCTTTGCACTCTGGGTGACAAAACTATTTTTCACTAGACCTCCTAAGTTATCCCTGGGGTTTACTAGACCTGCTAAGTTATCCCTGGGGTGAAATTTCATATACAGGGTGGCCCATTTAAGATTTGGAATTTGAGTCGGCTCTTAAATTAAATGCAATGAATATTTTTCAGGTATCTGAAGTTTGCATCGTTGCAAACCCAACAGTCTCGAATTGTCCCTTTTTTGAGTGGTTTTTAGCATAACTGAATATTTAATAATCTACTACTAATAATACTGAAAAAAATGAAAGCGTTGCGTCTGCAACGATGTAAACTTCGGGTACCGTATTCTTCGACGTTATGAGCTTTATAGAAAAAAGAATATTTCCATTTAGGAATGGAAGACAACATCATTGAGATGACAGTCACTAGCCTTATAATTACTCATTCGATCAGTCTAGTTTTTCAGTAGATTTTCGATAATTTCGGTCTCTATTTCGTCAACGGCAACGATTCATGTTTCAAGTCGTAAATCGTAGCTAAATGGTTGGCTTAACACTTGTCCTTAATGGCTCCCCACACCAAAAAAGTCAAATTGCAGCCTCGAGGTGGTCGATTGACTCCAGCATTTCGGCTGATTATGCGATTTTGGAAAAGAGTGTGCAAAACATCGATTATTATGCTGATTTTGTGGTACGTTGAAACGTCGTCCTGTTGAAACCAAATGGGATCAATGTCATTCTCTTCAATTTTGGGAAACAAAAAATCCACTGGGTGGGGAGCCGCAGATATGATAATTTTCCTTATTGATCTATCCCCTGAGGTGGGAATGAGCTTCATCTGAAATGATGATTTTCCGGTAAAAATGCTCACCTTTGATCAAACGGTCTTCGCTACATTGCTTCAGCTCTTGCACTAATTGAACTTTGTACGCATTTACACCGAGATTCTGCATATTTATTCTCAAAGACGTGCGTGAAATGTTCAATTCTTGAGAACGATGGCTAGTAGATGTTGATGGTTGTCCACGCACACAATACGCAACAGCAGCGATATTTTTGGTTGAGCACACTGGACGAGTACGTGCATGGATTGTTTTATCCAACAACCATTCAGTTTAACAAACTCACTTCACAGTTTGTACTACAAACTGCGTTTTTGGCATACCATTTTTGTCAAATCTTTTTCATAAATTTCTTACAGTTTAAGTAGGAGACTCACCTCCTTGGGAATAAATTTTTAGTATTTTCCAGCTTTGTGCAAACGAAAAGTGATTCATTTCATAAACGTCAGTCATAAGACTAACTTCCTGTCGGAAATGTCATGTTTAATGTTTTAAAACACAAAATCTAATGACAAAGGAAATGTCATAAAACATTCTAACCTCAAAATAACCTACAATTCTGATTCCGAATGTTAGATGGCTCACTATATGAATTGCAGGCTTTAGTTTCTTCACAACTGTCCTCACGTTCTTAAAACGTCCCTACAGTCTCAGATATTAAGACGATAAAAAATCGGTGGACAAAAAATAAATGAGAATTTCAAAAACAAGGTATTAGAAACGTTCATAACTTCAGAAAGACTCTCAACGAACAATGGGGAAAATTTTCATTGACTCATACAAAAGTGCTTGTCAAATCCCTTCAAAACAGATTGAGAGAAGTTATATGATGCAAAGATATCCTACAAAATATTAGTTCTAAGAATTTTTAGTATTTCGTCACTATGCGTTACGTTCACATGAACGCACTGAAAATACGAATTGAAAATAGAATTTTGTTTATTTTTGGACTTGGTTATTGCTTTTCGCAAAGCTTACTTTAAATTGAGTAATCATCTGAGTAATTATCATATATCTATTATCTAATATATGATATTAGTTTTGTTGTTGTAAAACAAAATCGGAATGAAAATACCATTTTTCAAATGTTTTCTAACAAAAATTTTCTTTGTGCGAATATGGTTGGTGCATACATTTCTCAACATTCAAAATTACAGCTGTAGATCAATGTCTTATTGCAATTTTATTTCATATATTGGTCATGTTTCATATTTTCATATTTTTTGTCATGTTTCGATTGAATATTTCTTTTATTTAAGATGGATTTCATTCAAGTACATATTGTCCATTATTATCTATGACCTTTTGCCATTTTTTTTGGGTAGAGCCATTATTCCATCTGTGTTATTTTATTATCGGCGAAAAACTTGGCTAAGTGATTCTCACAGTCCCTTTTAGAAGTCAATTTCTTTTCATAAAGGAAGTTTTGCAGAAACCGAAACAAATGGTAGTCTGATGGTGCAAGTTCTGAAAAATCAAAACTTCCCAGCCAAGCTCTGTCATTGTCTGCCGGGTCATCAAAGATGTGTGTGGTCTACCCTTTCTATTGATCAATTCTGGCCGGTTTTTTTTTGTATCGCTTGTTGCAATCTGGTTAATTGCTGACAGTACAGAGCCGAATTAATGTTTTGGCGAGATTCTAGCACCTCATGATAAACGATTCCCTTGCAATCCCATCATCCACACAGCATAACCTTATTTGGTTTCAATCCTGGCTTTGAAGTCGTTTGTGATGATTCACCTTTTTTTGACCATGATCTTTTGCGAACGACATTCAAATGGAAATTCGGTCAATCAAATTTTTTTGGGTTAATTTATGCGGCACCCAAATGTCGCGCTATCTATCCAGCCTTACGCAAATGGTTCAAAACTTTTTGGTGATGGATATTCAGTTCCTTAGCATTGTCATGGCTGCTTATGTGTCGGTCTTCTTAAATTTTTTGTAAGATTTCATCGACTTTTTCAGTGATTAGTCGACTTGAGCGAGATGCATCTTTGACATCAAAATTTCCCGAACAAAAGCGAGCGAACCATCTGTTTGCTGTGGCTTTTGATATAGTATCTTGCCGTAGACACCACAATTTTTTTCACGAGCCTGCGATGCATTCTCACCTGTATCGTAGTGATATTGTAAAATATAACGAATTTTTTTTCAGAAATTTCACTCATTTTCGAATGAATACAACTTTTGACACGAATGACGAAATACAAAACGGTCCATATGAAAATTGTAGACTGTAATGTCCCTTTCAAACGCATGTCAGTTTGGCTCAATCTGATTAGTATTGCCCGACATATGACAACGAACACCATCTAGTGACAAAAAAGGCTCAATACTTCAAAACAGGCTCAATTCAAAAATTATTTATGAAAATTTCACTCCAATTATCCCAATACAAAACCTAACAAGTGAAACAACTCGAGAGCGTTGTGCTTGTAACGATGCAAACTTCAAACACTTTAAGAGAGATTGAGTCGTGCATAGATTTGTGCTATTTTTTCCATCGACAATTTAAGTCTTACAAAATACGCCAAAGAAATGGAGTAGCGAACAACCAAATTTAGGTGGAAATCAGGATTTTTCTAAGGAAAATAGCGATATGTTTTCGACGAAGATGACAGTGATAATAACGTTGGTACTGAAAGGGTAAACGGAAAATCGACCTATTCAATTTGTAAATATTTTGGTATCCACAAGGGTTTTGGATATCAAAATCGAGTTGTAAATACTTTAGAAAAATATGGCAAGCAAGTTGTTAATTGCCCAATTCATTTATTGTGCAATTGAGTTATGATATATTATGAATTGCCTAAAGCTTCAATTAATGATGTTACAATCGCACTGATTTTTAACAAATAATACTTAATTTTATTAACTTATAAATGATTCACATAAACTGTGTTAACATTAACATTTTTGACCGTCCCTTTTTTCGTTGGGGGTTGCAGGTTGTGTTCAAGAGACGAAAAACTCGGTTTTGATTCAGATGTATACGTTTCGTTAGAAGGATAACTAGGCAATGATAATGCCTAGAAAAATGGGTTTAAGAAGATTGCAATGTGTTGAAAGTGGGATCATAAAATACATCTGGCTGCCAGATTTTGACTTGTTGTATAGATATTTGAAAACGCAAGGACAGGGAATATTGTTTGAATGAGAGAAAATAAGCAATAAAGCTATAAACGAATTAGTTCATTTGAAATTGCGAAGGGGTCATAAAATTATCAGTAAAGGATTGCAACGAAAATTATGCAGTTAATTGGTGAGAATTTTTCGAAATTTCGTTGAACCAAACACAAGTTGATAGTTGAACTTCTGAAGAATAGTGTAAATCAAGCAAAAGAGTTCATAAAACAAGCACAGTACCAACCAAAATCCCAAAAAGCTTTTATATGGAACGAAAATTTGTTTTTACTTGTAAATAGACAACACCTAGCTTATAAAAATATTGAAAATTGAAACAAAATTAAACCCTATTTTACCAATCTTCTAATTTCTAGATGCCCCATCATTTGAGTCGAAATGCCATCCGTTGCTATTAATGACTAATATGATATATTATTATAATAATAATATGATATATTATTAATGACTCAGGATATATTATTAGTGTAAAAGCAAAAAGAGACCACGGCGTTAGGTACAAAAACTCCTCATTAAGTGTAAAGAGATACAAAGCCCTTTTGGGGCACCTATGACCCACGGCACAGCTTAGAGTTACGATATCTGAAATTTAGATCAGTGGTGGTTTAGAGTCACAACAATTATATGAATTCAATTTGATTTAATGGATGTTTATTTTGAATCCAATTGAAAAAATTGATTTAATGTTTTATTTTATGAGATTATTGTTGATCTTCTTTTAATATAAAAAATGAAAAAGGGAAATTAATGGTGTTCTAACGATTCACATTTGAAGTATCCAATTAGCCTCCCCTTCTAGTTTTATACTTCTTTCTCCATTCGAATCCTTATATAATTTTAGATGAAAATCTTAAGTGAATTCCTAACGAACCCATATGTGAAACGATTTATAACGCTTCAATACTACGCAAACCAAAACCATTCAAATAAGCTTTAGCAATTGGAAAAACTTCTAACTACACGAATTGTATAAACTACCATCGCTATATGCCCCAGAATTATTCAAACTTCAAATAGGTCTTGTTTCACTCCTACAATACCGATACAGAATATATATCGTGTTTTTAGGTCAACCTAGATTCCAAGATATACATTTAAAGCTTTAAAAATCCAAGTAATACAAATTTCTCTATTTTTCCTTAGCGTCCCATAGGAACTGTAGTTTAACCTCGTTTTCTATGGTATCTTGATATAAATAGAATGTTTATGCGCTTTTACTTTTGCATACGCGGACTTTGCCATTCAGTTCTCGTTCAAATGTAAAAAAACAACATTTACGCCTGAATGCTTTAGCGCTTTATCAATGCAAGAGTATTATTGACTTGGAAGATAAGTCAATCTCTTGGCATTGTTTTGTTTAACAAAACATTCGAATGGACTAAAATTCAATGAGGATAAATTGTTAAATAAAAGAAATTCTCAATTAATATGACGTATTTTTCTGAAATGCTTATACTAATTGGAACTCAATTTTGCTTATAACGACATTTTTCGTGCCACTTGCTTCGTTGAAAAAGCATTTATTTTAAAAATTTTACGCATAAATAAGAAGGTTTACATCTTTGCATCTGTCCTTCGGCATTTCTACGTCGTATGCGCCCCGTCGAACTTTCGAAGGGAATGCCACCAGACAAAAGCCTATTCAACGTTACTTCATAACTATCGTGCTTCCACACCGAACTAAACCGTATTCTGGGTTTACTCCTGGTTTATTTCTGGGTCCTAAAATTATGAGCCTTAACTTGGTTCGTTGCAGTGCGATCAAGGAATCTGGCATCACGTGTTAATCAATCGAATGATAGAATAGAAAATGTCCGAAATAAGAATTCGTCAAAAAAAATAGAACATTGTCCTAACCTATGTTGATCATTACTTGAGCCCACGCTCTCTACTCCGCCTTTCGACTCTTTCACGGAAGGTTAAATCAGGCTGCTTCGAAAATACACTCAATACAATTTTCTGAACATATATCCGCAACTATAAGAGACGCCAAAGTTCCAGTAGCAGCAGTAAAAAGAGAAAACCTCTAGAAAGGGAAAGATACGGCTTGGAATGACAAGAACCACTGAGATCTCTCTGACCTCACCCCAAGAAAACGAGGAACACCAAATCCTGGTTGAACACAGAAATAGCATCAGAACATAGGTGGCAATTCTTACAGGCAGCAATTCCTTAGGTCAACACGTCAAACGAAAAGGAAAACAAGTTGATGTCATCTATCGAGCTTCAGATGAAGGATAAAGTACAGAACTCTTTCTCGTAAATTGCACGAGCCTGACCAACAAACGCCTCACTAGCGTGAGGAGTACTAAAGTGACAGAATTGGAACATTTGACAACCACGGAGCTAGGGAAACTCTTTGGTTTCTGTAGGACGCCTGGATGGGGCAATTGTAAACAACAGCAATACGCGTGGAGCTAAGGGACGATGCTGGCCTTTATTTTTTTCCAACAGTGAAACCCAAATCAACAATAACACGATTGAACTCATACTTTTTTTAAATTACACAACCATACATTATTATTGAGGCGATGATCACTGTCAAGGAATCAATCCGCTTAGTTGTTTTCGATTTTCATACTTGCACTTGGACATCTGTTTTCACTTTTATCATACGGCCATGCGTCTCATATTTAATGTTTTCAACCCAGATAAAATTGGTATTACATCAATAAGGAAGCAAGTAAATGTTGTCTCAATAAGGACAGATGTTGTCTCATCAATAAGGAAGCAAGTAAATGTTGTCTAAAATAAATATTTTATTATTTAAACCGTCACCAAACTTCATCTCTAGTATTGATGTCCTCTAAATGTTAAGATATCAATGAAACTAAGCTACCCATAGAAACCAAATCAGCCTAAGCAATGCCATAGCAATACAGTGAACAATTCACAATAATTAGTCCGAAAAATAGGCTTGAGACCTACAGCCGAAAATCTTCAAATGTCTAAAGAATGTGATGTGGTTAGTATCATGCCGGGGTGTATCATTTACATGAATCAATATAATTCTAATTTAACTTGCATCCCCTTGATGTCTGAATGAGCCAATAACCTGATACCTCGACATAATGGAAGCGAGTTATAAGAAAAGGACCTCTGAGAGAGAATGCTAGTCAACTATAGTGCTTATTGATTTTACTAATTTCAATTTACTTTGCCATTTATAATATAAACAAAATATCGATCAAATGTGCGTGATGGCTCTTTTAACAAACTCGTTCATATAAATTCTCCGAAAATCTGTGTATCCTCTCGGATGGGACATGTTCTAAGCTGAGGTTAAGGTTTGAAGTTCACCTATAGTCATGGATTTGTTAGCGCAGACCTATGACTTATCAAATCCCTACAGAAGTGGTGTCAAATCACAGCATTTTGGCGGCCAAATAAATGGGCTTTCTCACGAAAGTAACGACGCTCCGAGTTTACCCCGAAATAAATCCATCGCCACATCCAAATGTGAACAAATGGCGTCTGGATTTAATTTCATTACCTTCCAAAATGAAAAATTAAATTTGAAATTGGTAAACTAGGTCCCTTCTCACAATGACAGTACGACCACCAGAATTTTTGATATGGATATGACGGTGGAAAAACTCTAATTCAACAATTCCTCGCCCGTCAAAAATACAAATCACCATTTTTGACGTTTGATTTCACTTGACGGCTTGGCTATTTTGGGGCGAGACGAAGTTGAAGTCTAACACTGGGTTGGTTGTAATCGTAGCACCATGATTCATCACCTGTGTTGACCTGAGAATAAAACTTTGAATCACTTAGAAACTCTGCGTTGATACGACCTTTTTTTCAGCAGCTTTTCAGTTTTCCAGGCACGAATTTGGTGGGCTCGCTTTTCATCCCCAAATCTTTCGTTAACATTCGCTGAATTGAACTAATTCATTCCAGATAGCTTTACAATTCCTTAAGGCGTCGTTCAGCCTGTCGTCGATCTTTCAACATTTTCGTCGGTTCGGACCGTAGACGGACGTCCAGAGCGAGGTTTGTCGTCAGTTGGCATTTTACCAATTTTAAAAAGGGGAAAACATGCGTTTTCCGAATGGTATCATCCTTGTAGGATGTAACACCGTGATAGCGTCTAAGTTAAGGTTGGGTTTATACATAGGGCTCATGATTTTGTAGCTGATTTTGGACAGCTGATTAAGTTCGCCATTTCACCACATGAACAAGAGAGCGCTGCTATCGCCAAGGATCCGTGTAACAGTAATTTTAGTCAGTCATTGATAAGGTTTTGTTGGGAATAGATAAGTTACTTATTTGTGTGGTGTTTTCTTCAATCACATTCTTTTGTCCTTTAACATTTGGTTTGTCCACGACAGTTTTTAAATGTGGAGCGCCACATCTATGTCTGGCCAAATACTATTCAACCCATGTAGTAAATGCAACACAGCTCATCGGTTCTAGGAAAGTTCGATCGGTTACATCCCGTAATAAGTAGAAAAATCTTCTTAAGACCTTACGATCCAATACGCCCAAGTCCTTTTTGTTAGAATATCATAGGTTTATGACGTGATTGAAGGTTATCGGTATCTTAAGGGCATTCATCAAGGATATACGTTATCCTGACCAAACCATCTCTGGTGTATTTTTGGTCTGCGAATGATGTTTTTTTACAACATCTTCATTGCCTTAACATAACATAATTTCTTTATTTAATATTTCAGAAAGGATGCACATATCCCATTCCAAATGAAACATGAAATTAAACATGATAAATACGTAAAATATTTTCGATTGAATGCAGTTTTGTTGGTCATATGGGAAAAAGCGTCGGAATTAAACATTGGATTAGAAATAAAATTTGGAAATTCATATATACATTAAAGAATTTTGTTTCTTCATCACGTGCCTTTCCGAAGAAACATGATCACTGAATTTTTTAACCACTTATCCTTCCCTTTGGCTGTAAAATATTTTCAAATATTAGGAAAACATTCCCAAATGATGACAAACTGTTTTACCATGCCAAAAATTATCGATGCAATGTGAATTTCTTTCAAAATTTTATTACTACCTTTTCTGTGGAGCTAATAAACTTAGTTGAATACCACCGGCAACACAATCCACCTACAACATTTAACTTATATTCTTAAATTGCAATAAACTTGAAAAGTGATATCATCTTGAAACAACAAAGTTTATATGAAAGACCCCTGGGAGTTACCGGTCTATATCAATCCATCGGTTGAAAATGGACATGAGAATATTTCGATCATTTGACAGAATCTACGTTTTGTGTCAAGTTTCAAGAATTTCATTTTAGTAACAAGCTTAGTCTATTGATGCAAAAAAATAAACCGAAAAATAAATTAATTCGCAATTGCACAAGAATATATTCCCGTTGAACACTTTTTCTTATAAGCCCTCATAAAGATAGAAACAGTCTTACTGTTATCAAAATGCTAAAAATTTGAGTGTATTTGCATTTGACTTTGATGTCACATATGGAGACAACGACGTATAAGTACTCATATGAGTAAGAAGTACTTTTACGTGTGTTTAACATTGCAGTTGGTGTTTGTGCTTAAATATTTCCATTGCGATTAAGTATGCACAACTTTGTTATAAAACATAATAAAATTCAAGATCGGTTAAGGGGATGCATGCATCGATCAATCTTCAAAATATTTACTAATGTGTTGGATAATAACTATTAATTTTACTGCATTACTAATTCCCTAAAAAAATAATCCATCGCCTTCAACCCAGTATTACACGTAATATTACTAACAAATTGATTACCTAGACATTTATCAAACATTTTTTGGAGAACGATAGCATTTATTATGAAAGATTTATTTTATTCATTTATCTAATAACCATCAGTGATATCAAACTGAAAGGAAAATGTACGAGATAATACTACGCGCATTATTATCATTACTCTTTAAAATGAATTTACTATGAGATTCAAAACTTGGACCCAAAGATTCGAAAGCGAGATTCCCCGACTGCCACACTACTTGCACATTTTATGCTTATCTACAAAAATATTCAGCAACTAAAGTAATGTATCCTCTTTACATTTACTAAGAAATTGTTACTTGAGAATAAAATAAAAAGTTTAATTATTTTTCAATTATAAGATTGTAACGTTTTCACTTATCTTGAGCGTCGGCTTCTATCATTGTAGTTGTTATCTTGATAGCTTCTGAGATGAAAGTTGATTCTGTGAATTTTTTTTTAAAGCTTGGAAGTTTGTATTTGTATTGTATTTGGAAGATCTATTTTGTTTATGGTAAACGTTTTTTTTATAGTCCGAAAGATGTCTCCAATTACTATTTCCAACCGGTTTTCTAGTAAGCAAATATGTGTAAAAAGTTTCACATGTGTACGATATCGAGTTAGCAAAATAGTATGAAATTTAGCATATAGTCGCATGAAACGCAAAAATGTTGAGAAATTGTTTTGCTATTCGTAAGCAAACGCATAATCAAATCATATCACAGATACATTCAAAAGCTTTTTAAGAAAATTTTCTTTCTGGTCGCCCATTTACGTTGGAATCGTTTGGTCATTGAAGAGGAGAAAAATATCATTGATACAAGGAAGGTCAGTGTCAGTGATGTAATGATTTTAGTTATTGAAAAGTTGTTTTTTTTTTCTGAATGTATATAATAAAAAAAAACATTGAAACATTCGTTGTTGATTCCGTCATTACCCAGTTTGAAGTGAGTGTCATAGTCATACCAGTATCAATTGTAAGAGAATGTGGAAGTCTATTTGGTGTGCCAAGAAAATTGGCTTGTAATAAATTCCATATATGAAAGGAGAGAAACTGAATTTTATCTATTCAGGTATGCAGTAAGTAAGAACAAATATAATAAAAGAAGGGTTAGACAAAAAAAGTACGCCAACTGAAATCTTTCAATTATTATAAGCAGACTGATTACTTGCCCAGCCGTCAATGCTTTATTAGTAGTTAATATTAGTAGTTCATTTCTATAGGTTTATCGACAAGTACATTGAGTATTCTCCGTCAGAAATGTCGCTTGCATGAACCTCGATAGATAACTTTAGTTTCAAAAAGTACGGCTTTTAATAGCTGATTGGTTCAAAGAAAACTCAACTCAAAAACCATCAAAAAAGCGAATATGTCTCAACGGACTCAAAAGTCATCTGCAAAACTCGGATCCGAAACGCAATAATTAAGGCTCAAAGATGCCTCAACAAGAAGTGTAGGGTTGCAAAAGTGGATTACTGTCAGCTGTCAAATTTTGAAGCACACCATTTAGAATCACTCAAAACTTATGAGGACAGTCCGATAAGTACTTAGTCTAGAAAAGACAAAAACAAAATTTTTGGACAGGTGGCAATTTATTCTGAACATAGACTCTTCTCAGTTCGATGCACTTGATCCAGCGATGGTCAAACATATGTTTTCTCGATGTCTGCACCGAAGGCCTCCATGGCGGCGATGGCTTCCTCATTCAACATACTCATTATGTGTATGTTTGTACATTATGGACCAAATATGGAGAATACGGTGGTTGGGATCGCAGTTCATTGCCCAATTCAACCAATTTGGCCGTTGGGACGGCGGAGGTGTTAACCGGTGAATTGTCATGGTAGAAGAGCGAATGGGACCCTTCTTCAATTTGGCCCAACCGGTCAAATCGTCCCAATTTTTGGGCAGAATAAAGCCTTTCAACCGGTTTGCTCTTTTCCTAGTCGATGCAGAACACACCTTGTGAATGCCAGGAGACACTGATCATCACCTTTATGGTCGATAGGACAGACTTCGCCTTCTTCGGAGCACGTTCGCCGTGTGAAGTCCATTGATTCGATTCATCATTTGTCTTTAATTGGACATTGGTCAAGCGGTCATGAAACGTTCGTCAAAAGGTGCCCAGGTGCCTTTTTTGAGGCACCTGTTCGTAAGCATATCACATACCGACGTGCGACTAGATTCCAAATCGTCAAACCAATTTTTTACGGTCACCATCGCAGGTGCAAACACAGTACACAGCATCCAAGCGCTCTTTGGTTTCCCTTTTCAAAAACAAAAATCGAACTAACGTGGTCAAAATATCGAGACCAATGCGGCTGCTATTTTGACGTAACTGTCTTCAAAAATGGCGTACACGATTCTTCTCTTTCCCTTGCCATCGGGCGGTGGGACTAAGTACATATCGTACCGCCCTCGTACTATGAAACGCAACGCTATGAGACAACGAATAGGATTCATTGAATTTTTTGATTTTTTTTTGAAGACCCAAAAATTCTATGCCCCGGACCTATGAACCTGCGGCCATCTCTGTAGTGCGTCCATCTCTCTCTCTGTGCGGATGCCCACTCTGCTGTGGATGTCTCAGTGCAAGATATATGTTGGAATTTACTGTAAAGTTTCTGCTAGTAGTGAAGTCTATCAGGCGTCCATTATGTCCATTATAGCTGATCACTTCATAAAGGCTGTGCTCTCTATTTTACCCTCTGCATCCCGCCACTCGGCTGATTTTTGCACAGAACAATTTTAATATCTTTTGACGAGAAATCATCCCGGTCGGTTTTAGGATGCGATTAAAAAATTTTCCTTGATCCTCTCCTCCCAGTGGCCAGTAGGTGAATGAAAGGTAACCAGCCGGGTATTACAGAAAGTGTCTTATTACGAATTTCATACGCTATGTACGCTATGAGGGGTGGGGATCATGGGGATTTTAGTGCTCGATGATGGAACGCATGAACGCGGAAGGCCTTTACTTTCAACATTTGATGCTACATACCATACAAATCGCGCCTTATTTGCTTTATTGCAAACATTGTTTTCCGCAAACTAAATAGGGGAATACGCCGGACTATGAGCTGGATGACAACTTATGAATTCAATCTAGCTCTGAAAATGAAAGGGTTATCAAGACCATAAAGAATCTGTTCATATTGAATCAGAACAATCACTGATATGATCGCAACAATGTCTCAACTTTTAGTCGACTGATGACGAATGTCTTTGTCTTTCCAAAAAAAAGGCACTCTCGACGAAGTTTATACATATTCTATATTAATCAGACATATGCTGCCAAGATGCAGACGAGTTACACCGAATACAGCTTGCGCAGTAGCAGAGCCTAGGGCACTGCGGATTCAACCAGCATGCCGAAAAGTATCTGAGAAGGCAGTGCTGATAATCGCAAAAGTGATACTCATCGCCCTTCATATTCAAAATTGTAAAGAAATCGGCCTCCAAAAACAAAAGGGTAAGAAGGAACTAGTCCTAGTCGCTAACAATCAAACACGAAGCATTCTCAACGAGTGACAACAAACCTGGTCAATGAGTTATACGAAAGGTGGTCCAACACCGCCCAGTGTTTCATCATCGGGATCAACGAGAGGGTCAAACACGGGTTTATCAATCTTATCTGCACGACATCGGGACCGTCGGGAAGGCACTAGCAAAACGTCAGTCACAAGTTTTGTTGAAGAAATTGAGAAGATAGAACAAATAGCGAGGAACTTCATCAGAGGGATGTTGGAATCTGCTGGCAAATAGGTGGAGATGATAAATAACGCTTAAGCTATCCTTACAATAAAGAAGAACATACTTAATTGCCTGGATGCGTCAAGTGCGAAAAAGTTTCTTCTGTAGGAACCCTTCCATACCTTCAACTTGATTAAAAACCTCCTGTGCCCGTTGCGCCATAAATCCTAGAAGCTGAGGAAGGAAGGAAGTAAGGAAGCTGAGTCAGAGAATATTACATAAACATTTCGACATATTCCATTTTATAGTAACACCTTCGTGCAAAGAAGCTTCCGCCAACGACATTTACTTTACGAAAAATGCCTTCTGCCTTGACCTTCCAGTTTTTCCTATAATTCATGCAACAATATTTTGCTGTGAACACAGGATTTCCTTTTGTAACCCTATGTTCATTTTGTAGCCTATATGTATATGCGACCTTTTTCTCGCTTTCCTCCAACTTTAACAGGAACTTTGATAGATCAAATAAAACTAGACCAAGGTAATCAATTTTGGCACGAAACATTTTTCGTGAAATTTTGCAGCATCGCTGATGGATCCTGCCAATTTCAATAATATTAACGTATGTTTACAATTTTCAAAGAAAGCTTAAAGTTTTCAACATTACAGTCCTTTTTAGGATACATTCGGTATTAAGTCCTAGTATTCATATATTCCGACGCCCTTAGATTTTTACACACAATTTGAAACAAAACACCACTTATGAAAGTTAATCCTATTTTAATTACAGTTTCTCCAAGTTTTCAAATTGTTGACCGATTAATCTACAAAGAATCCTCGGAAAATGTTTCAAATGTTTCGTATGCCGACGATCAGGCTATTTATTGGCCTGGGCCTATGTACATTAGGTGGGACCATGATGTACATGTATTTCAAAAATAAGGATGAGGAAGATGATGAATTGCCAGATTATCTGGGAACTGATAAGAAGAAGAATGTTGCAATGCAACTAACCATATCAAATGAAATTGTACCCACTGTGATTGGAAGAGGGGGTGCGAATATAAAACTGATTGAAGAAAAGACTGGTACGGTGATAAGGTTTAGGTAAGAGATTTAAGATTCAATGATCGAGTTGCTAAATAAACTATTTCATTGACAATTCCAGAGAAAAGGATGACGAACATCAATACTGTGAAATACGAGGTCCATTGCAGAATGTGGAGAAGGCGAAAGCAATGCTTATGAAAGAAGTTAAATCTTCTCCGATTGTTAATGAAGAAATATTTGTGCCACAAACTGCATGTGGCAAAATTATAGGTAAGTGTCAGGAATTCCATGCCCAATGGTTAAGGTCTTGTCTACTTCAAAGACAAAGGATTGCATTCTAATCAGTTCGTATTTTAATTTGCAGGTCGTTGCGGTGAATCATTACAAGAAATCTGTCGTCTTTCGCATGCCAAGGTCTCTGTCGATTCAGGCGATCGAAGCTCAAGCAATGAAACTCGACGTGTAGTAATCACCGGCAATCGCAAACAGGTCAACATTGCCAAGAAATTGATTCAGGACAAAGTCAATGAGGATATTGAATTTCGTAAATCAATTGAAGAGTCCGAACAAAAACGGGAGCCGCGCCGTAGTCCAAGTAATAGTGTATCAAGTACACATTCATCGATGACATCTTTGGCACCGGCACTACCGCCCGGCGAGAAATTAAACGCAAACGACGAGGAACAACCAATGGAAGTTTATGTATCGGCGATAGCTTCTCCCTCGAAATTTTGGGTTCAATTAGTTGGACCACAAACGAGAAAACTCGATGATTTGGTTGAGAAAATGACGGATTACTATAACAAAGAAGATAATCAAGCGAAACATAGAATTGCCGATCCGTATCTGGGACAAATCGTCGCTGCACTTTTCAAATACGATGCAAAGTGGTATCGAGCCGAAATTGTTGGCATTTTACCGAATGAATACAATCCAAGAGATGTTGTCTTGGATTTGTATTTTGTCGATTATGGCGATAGTGAATATGTTGCGCCTCATGAAGTTTTCGAATTGCGAACTGATTTTCTTTCTTTGCGGTAGTATAGCATTGTTTCAGTTTGATAAGTTCTTGAGCATGATTTTTTAATTTAGATTCCAAGCGATTGAATGTTTCCTGGCTGACGTTAAGCCAGCACTTTCGAACGACCCTGAAGTATGGGATCAACAATCGATTGCCAGATTTGAAGAGTTGACTCACGGTAAGTTGAATTTCGTTTTTCAGGATATGTTTTTGTGTTAATAATTCAAAGAAGGTGATTCACATTGAAACCTTTAAGACAACTTTGTGTCTAATTTATCTACTTACAATAACTCGTATCCTAGAAAGAATCGATTATTCTAAAAAAAAAAGTCAATAATACTTCTCCATTAACTATTTATTCAAGTGTAATAGCAAACGTGATAACCCATTCAACATGATAACGCATTAATATAATACACTGTGAACAAAGCAACGCACTTGAACTGTGAGTACGTAAACCCGCGGTGGCCAAAACTGAAATATCTTCTCAAAAAGGGTCTCATTGATTAATTCTGAGCTTGTAACTACAGCACTTGTATCTCGACTTGCAATTAAATAGATCATCAGCATCATTACATTCAGATATTAATTGCTCTCATTTTCACAACATTCCCTGTTAGCTTTCGTTTGTTAATTGGTTGAAGTGAGTTCCAGTTTGACGAAATATGATATATATGAAATGATTGTAAGTGTACGTTGTTAGTAAGTTAGCCCGGCGTGTGACCACTAAATTTGCATAGTATGTACACTAGCTCTGATATAGGACTATCAAAAAAATAAAAAGGAGGCACATTTTACGAATTCTGTAAAGTTATTATAAACTGAACAGAATTTATTTGGCACAATATGAGGTTTTTATTATTGGCATCATTAAAGAAATAATCAATAATTGAAAAATTATCAAAAATCAACACAAATATCAATTCAGGGAAGAAAAATGGTGCGGAATCGTGATAAAAGTTCATTCGATGAATTTCGCAAACCTGAGCTTCGCACAATACATTACATCGTGTTTTTGTTTTCGTTCCAACTGCAAGGGGAACACCGTTTTCTTTTTTGTAGTTTCCCAGATGTGAAGGGGCCGCGTTCGTTCGATCCGAAAATTTTCGAATTTCCGAATTCGGAATCTGATGTCTTTGGGTAAGGTGATTTCTTCTTGCTTGCGAGTTTCAGCAGACTGTGAACCAACTCTTTTACAAAATCGCGATGATTCAAGGCGCATTTTTCTTCTATCAAATTATTTAAAATAACAGTGTTCACTTCTGCCTTATCCAACAACCGTTTTGACACGTTTGACAAAGCTTATCAAACTTGGTCGTTCCAGCTTTCTGGGGTTTTACAAAGCTACGATTTCTGGCTTCTCGAATATTTTCGTCCGTTCGGCCGGCTGGCTTGATTTTCTCGTTAATCTTCATTCATTCGTTTCATATTCGCAAAATATTTCTGAAACAAATAAAAGAAAATCCTTCCTTTCAATTTTTTTCATAATAGTTTTTGGCCGTTACCGTTTGGTCTTCGTTGGTGATTGGGAGGTCTTCTAATGTTCAGTAGATCCGCCTTTGCTACCCAGCATCTCGTACATCCTGTTTAGCAGGGAGGAATACAAATTTGTTATTAAGCTTTTATCGATTCGCGCCCATGCTTCCATGATGACATTTTTCAGCTCGTCTATTGTCGTCCAAGAGCGCAAGCTGAAGTTGACAATATTCCCCACACGTGTTCGATTGTGTTTAAGTCCGTAGAACGTGCGGGCCTCGGAAGAACGATCGGATTTTGCTTTCTGAAATATCGGTGCAGGATACGAGCGTTCTATGATCTTGTTGGAAAATGAAAGTTCCGTCAACAATTTTTGCAGCGTGAAACCTTAGCTCCTCGTGTTTTATTGTAATATAATTACAACTGATTCGATTGTCTATGAAAACGACGTCCGTTCGGTTTTAAATCCAATTCCTGTCCATATCATAGCTCCATCACAGCCCATTTGTCATTCGCTTTAAATTAGAAGCTGCTTCCCCAATTCATGAAAACGATACCACAAACTATACTACGATTAACCGTTTTTCGTAATAAGAAAGAAACTTTCTACCATTTGTTCGTTCGGTGCACGTCCTACCGTGCAAATTGAAATCGAACTTCCTTACGCGTAGGCACATCATCGCTTATATTTCAACTTCTTCCGCTGTAAAGGCTCAGCTTGCTACAAAATACATTAAAAATTTCGTAAATTGGTCTGTATACCCGTCAGTGCACGGATCTACCTTTCTCTTGTTACTAAGTTTTTGAGTGAAAAGGAAATTTCGCTTTGCTCGTTGGGTAACTACTGGTGGTCGACCTCTTGCGTGCTTCCCACTGCACTTAACGGAATCCTCTAAATAATTTGAGATCACTGTTCGACTCCTGTTCAGTATAGTTTTCAGAATAGTTTTTCCATATTTTTTTTTTGACTAGGTCACCATGTTTCATTTTTTTTTTTTTTCAAAATTTCAAAGAGGAAGATCCACTTTCTAAAGTTTTATTGCAAAATCAAATTAAATTCTAATTAACTAGTAGTACTTCAAAAAGGTTGATGTCTTAGAGTCTGGATGCGTCTCTGAGCTCCCCATCGATGAAAACTCTAAGGACATTAAAAACAAATTACTAGAGATGAAACGGATATCCGGTAACTATCCGGTATCCGGCCTATCCGGCGATGTTAATACTATCCGGCCGCATACCGGATAGCTAACTACTATTCGGCCAGATAGGCATCCCGCCGAGTTAAAAAAAATCTGAATAAAAAAATATATTTTTAAGTAATTATTTGCTTTATTCAGTTAGTCTTTGTATCACTTAAGAAATATAATTAGTTTTAGTAGTAAAATTTAATCACACAATAGTAAATGAGTCTAAGAAAATGAATTTCTTAATTAGTACTCATAATGCACTAAGGGCAAATTATGGTGAATAAATACTAATTTCTCTGCATTGAGAGGTAGCAAGCGGTTTCGCTTCTCTTCATAAACGAGACCAGCTTCAGAAAACAGTCTTTCGCTGTACACACTGCTGCAAGGTGCTGAAAGATAGATTTTCGCAAACTTTGTTAAATTTGGGTATTGTTTGGCATTCGCTGCCCACCAAGAATAAGGGTCACGATTGCGATCAATTCGCACTGACTTGAGATAAAAATCCAGCTCACAGGTTATCGCGTTTCTTTCTTCACGTTGAACCTGGTCAGTATTGTTTTCATTTGCTACCTCATCAAAGCAATCCCAAAACGTGTCATGAGCTTTGCGAGATACAGCTGACTCCGCCTCCTCTCCTCTACTCTTTTTAGCCGGTGTTGAAGATGAACTGCTACTTGAGGACTCTTCACAAGACATTTTCAAATATTCCAATAAGATCTCCTGGCGAGCTCTTCCAGCATCAATCACCCCCAAGTAATTTGTTTTGAATCTCGGGTCTAGGTAAGTTGCAATCAAGTAGTTTGAGTCTTGACTTATGGAGTTAAAACGAGTTTCTAATTCAGCTTTTAACGAGGCTCGCATATGTGACAAATCAAGAGTTCTTTGCTCAGTTTCAGCTTTATCCAAGTATTTTTTTAAAGCAGTAACGTGTGGTATAACTTCCGACACGCAGGATAGTCCAGAACTTGTTATTTTAGTAATTTCTTCGAAGGGCTTTAATAAATTGATACACTGCTCCATCAAACTCCACTGTTGAGCTGTCAAATTTATGAGTGTATCGTGATCAGCAACATACAATGATATGGCCCGCTTTTGTTCAAACAAACGTTCAATCATGTAATAAGTGGAATTCCACCTAGTGCTAATATCTTGCACTAACTGATGCTCGGGTAAACTTAGCTCTTTTTGAATTGTCAGCAGTTTTTCTTGAGCTAAACCTGAGTGATTGAAGTGCGTCACAAGTCGCCTTCCAGCAGCAATCATTGCTGTCACTTCAGTCTGGACTTTGAATGACTGGTTTATACTATAAACCTCCGGTAATTTGAAATTACCGGAGGTCAATTATATTTTAAAGTTTACCTTAGCCCTTCTGAACTAATCATTCCATTTACTCAATTTTCCTTTACCTATTCGGGTTTCGTTCAAATCAATAAAATGAGTGCTATGTCCTATAGATTTCTACGGACTGTATGATAAAAGTTTCGTATGTATGTTTTATGCATTGAAATCAACCAAAAGGCAAACCTGTCCAGAATTGCAGGTGCACAATGTTACTGAAACTGAAAAGCACTGTTAATAACCAACACGTTGAACGACAGACAGCCTATGAAGCACCAAACCTGACTAACAGACAATTGCCGTAGTGGAAAACAATCCGAGGGCATCTCGTAAATCATCCAACAAACTTCAAAATTGTCGCGCGCAGCAAAACACGAGGAAACATAAAAGGAAGTATTAGTTAGTGCTTAAAAGTTTTCATAAACTGCCTTAGAGTGTCAATATTAGCGGCTTGAAAAATGTATGCGGAAAAAGCTTATTTGCTTCGAGGCTAAGACTAATATTTTCCAAAAGTTCAGCCCTACCATGCCCTTTGAAGAAAATGAATTAATGCTGCACCAGAAAGAGTTGAGAAGCAAAAATCGAAAAACATTGGAGTCATTATTTAGTACCCACTGCCACGGCTGTGTGTCCGATATTTTCTACAGAGATGAAGGGTGTCGAATTTATCTCAGTATAATTGCAAAAACAGTGACATGGGCTTCATGTATCTCGAACTATATAAAGAATATTGGCGGCAATGTTGCAAAAGTTAATAGAGATATTTTTTTTGGTCATCGGAACATTCGTCCACATCGCCGACCACGTACGAAACAAAGTAAGTGACGGGGAACGATAGAATATTCCGAGGACAAAAAAATAATTCCATCGCCGTCGGGAGACATTTCTGGGAAGCAATATAGACAATTTCCCGGTAAATTTCTGATTTCAAAGGCTCGGTAGAGTAATCAGATAACAGGCTTAGAAGAGATAGTTATCCAGGCTCCAAAAACTTCCATCCGAACATCCTAACATATAATATGTTTTCAATGAATAGGCAGTGGTCTTATTTGAACAGAGTGGAGACTTTGTTATAACAATTATTTGTATGATTTTGCAATGTGCAATGGGCAGGCCATGTAGAACGAATGCAAAAACTTGGCGGACTAAAAATCATTGACATTCGACTGTAGCGCGCAAGGCAAACGTGGAGCAGGAAGACCAAAGATACGATAGGAAAACACGTGACACACTTATATTCGATGTTTGCTGAGAGTGAACCATTGGGGAACTAGTGCCTAGTGCAGAACCTTGACAATTGGAGGAGATTAATCCTAGAGTTAAAAGCAAGAGTTGGGCTGTCGCGCCATTTTTTGAGAACTAGAAAAAAACTGAAAAATTTAAAAGGGAGCCGACACAGAGCAAGTATTGTAATATAGGACATTAAGTGCATAAATCCACTAACTATCAGGCGACATGGAGGTTTTCAATAAACTTAATAACAAATATCCCACGCGTGCCTAATTTACTGTTTAATAATTCAAGTTGCATTTTGTGCTCTAATTGTAAGAATCAACGACGGTCATGATATAATAATTGTATCCGCCAGCCGACTTGGAATTGAAATGAGAGACATGCGCTAAAACTGTTGGTATTCAAGGGAAGGATTGCATTCGGGGAAAACTTCCAAATTATTTGATCAGCTATCGCCCAGAGAAGAGAGACGATATTTTAAGGGCCAGGAGTCAGTGGCATGAATGAAATGACGCAAATTCTAAACCTCAAATTCCAGTGGTCGTTATTGGGACATTTAAACTGAACCAAGTAACCGCGGTATTTCGCAGTAGAAATAATCTTGGTAAGAACGTAAGTCATTGCTTACATCAATTATGGAAAATCTACTTTGAAGGTTACTTAACTGCCACGATAAAAACCGACGATTTCATGATTTTATTTTTATTTTTTTTCAAAATGTTAAAAAAAATTGAATATCACATTTTCGTCCATTTTGATGTTTATTTTTGTTATTCAATGCAGACACCGCAGCTTTTCGGATTGCACACTCAATTCTTTCGCAGTGGTAAACTAACGAAAACGTGCTAAATGTTCGTTTAGCACTAAGGAAGAATTGTATTTGAGGAATCCGAAATACCGCAGCGTCTGTCACAAAAATAAGCAACAAATTAATGGGTTCAATTTTTTTTTTACTTTTAGCAAAGAAATTTTTCATTGTTAAAGGTCCTTGAAGCGTTCTACCCAAATGCACCGAAGTTGTTTGATATTTAGCTTCGATTGAAAATATGTTAGAACTTGACATAAATGTTGTCACAAAATAGAGACCAAACGTAATTTAATCTATTAGAACTTCTTAAAACTTTCCATTCATTCTCCTTTCATAGTTTTTGTTTTATTGATTTCCGTTTGCAGTTGCCAGTTGGAAAAAGCTGGTTTCCAAAGTTGTAACCTACAGAGAACGTATCAAAGGCAAAAACAAGTTACAACGTGAAGGCTCTCCAGTACCTGGAATCCGGCTATATGATACAACAGAAGGTAAGTGAATTTGAATTGTTGCATTGTTGTTCCCTATCACCCAAACAAATCAATAACAAATTGATTTCACTTCGAAACTATTTGAAAGGTGTTGCATTGAGCATCGGTCATACGCTAGTACAAGAAGGATATGCTGTCTCCGAAAACGTTCCCGAATCGGATGATGTTCTACGACTTGGCGGTGGTGATTTCAAAAATTCAACACAATCAAGCACAGCAAATTCACAGGAGAACATTACACAACAGACCGATGCCAATCGAAATCCCGAGGATCAAGTTATTGGCAACGGTGTTACAAAACCAATATCAAATGGAACTATTCGAAAAAGGACAACGCTTGATGTGAAACTGAAAGATTCGAAAGACGACACACAACGTCTTTTGCAAGCAGAAAAACATAACGGTAATATCGTACAAGATAGCAGTAATAATATAATAGATCAGAAAAACCAGTGGAATCATTTAGTACAAAGTTAAATAAATACATTGTGGTATTATGGTAGCTTTGCATCAAGTGATATGAGTAATACTGGACTGGAAAATTATTAATGGAGAGAGGTTGCGTAATTTGATATGTGTATGTGTTTTAGTACAAGAGTAGAACTGATTTGAAGTAGAGCTAAGTTATATCTATCCGTAAATGATGTGCTCATTTTTAAAGAAAGTAAATAAGGATGCGTGTTTGAAGCTCCCAATGGATGTGAATGTATTAACTATTCTATACACTAGGATATCGTTAAACGGATGTTTTTACGTAGGATAGGTAACAGTTCGATGCCGAAAATAATTGTGAATTTCTCTACTCAACCATGGCTAATTTCTATGCACATTACTGCAAACAGTTAATCACTCAATATTATTTCTTAAAGCTCACAACCCTGTGCCAAACGAAACTCTTATGGAACGTATTTGACAAATCCTTCAAACTCTCTTTTATATTCCTGCAAGCTTTAATCAATTATTGAATGTGCTGTGATTTAGATTAAATAAGCAATAAGGTGCAATAAATTGCAAAAGAGTGTTTACTTAGCGGAGCTTCAAACAACGGCTAGCCGGGAAAGTAAATTTGGATTATATTCGGTTAACGTTAGCCAGACAGTCATATATCTACTCTTCCCACATTTCCCTTCAATTGTATTGCCAATTGTTTGTAAGGTTTCTCTTAAAAATGAGCGATAAAAATATCAATCAAAATCGAGTCAAAAGGTTCGAATTAGATCCTTTTTAAAATTATGTACATAATTGAAGTAAGTCTTTTATTTAACCTAACTTTTTCGTTGCTATCAACAATAATGTCGTTTTCGGTTAAAACGTAAACATTTTGAATATTTGCCAGCATTAAATAAAAGTAAATACTATTTGTGCAAAATTTTAGAAAATTACACGGACACCGTGTAAAAAAATAATCTACAGCACGGTAGATATTTTACAAATGACTCGTCCCGGACTTCATAGATTAGAAGGAATGTGGAATAATTTCCATTTTCGCTATCTTTTGAATGGAATAATCGTGAAACTTATTTGATGTAAAAAATATTTATTCTATGAAACTTATATCCCACTAACACAGATATCTTATGAGAACTTTCAGCATTCGGCTGTAATTCAATTTTACAGAAAATGTCCGAAATTATTATTTTTATATGGTTTTGTCTCAAATATAAATTGAAAATGCTGTAGAATACCTATTTTTTAATAACGTTTGAAACGTTAATCATAATTTATAACTAATAGATTGTATCTATTTCATCTTAATACATTTAAATATTTATCAGTGAACTATTTTATATAAAACAGAAATAATAGTTAGAATCGAGACTAATTGAAGAACATAATAAGGCTTGTCCCTTCGATTAAAGTAACACGCAAAATAACGAAAATGATCCCAGTTATACAAATCTAGTGATTGGTGCCCACATGCCATCGTATAATATGTTACGAACCTACACGAAGGATAACAATACATTATATATTTCCTATAAATTGTGTTTTATTTGATTACCCTTGCTACTAACTCCCACTACCAATTGACTGAACTAATTTACAATTGGATGCTCGGAATGCCACGAAAATGCTCCATTTTGACCAATAATTGCCCCAAAGTCAACAAAATCATCTCCATATGCATCGACATCGTAAAATTCAGGTTGGGCGTGCTCTGAATCTGAAGATGTAAGGAAAGTTAATATACGTTGTATTGCGTTGATACTAGACAGAGCTTTGGACTTTACCATCAGCTTCGTTTGCTTTGATTGTTAATAATGAAGTGATAAATAAAATGACTGCAAGGATAACCTACAAAAGACTTGGCAATTAATATAATTTGCTCAAATCTCCCCAGCACTTACGATTTTCTCTATAGCGAACATATTGGTTTGGTTTGGCGAATTCTTTAAAACTTACTGGGAACAGTTTACGATCGGACTTATATGCAGATCGGAAAGGCGATCATGTGGAACGTCCATTTGCAAACCCGGAAGATTTATATCTTTCGAATGAATTTATGTGGTTTAAATTAAAGTTTTTTCCATCCAAATAATCAGTGATACGTAATTTACATTTCATGTTGTTGTAAATCGACGTATTTCAAAACCATGCGACAGTGAAATGCAAATTTACATACTATAAACGTTGAATTATAGTATGAGATTGGAAGTCTTTCAAAATGTTCAAAACAACTTGTTTTCTGGGAGAAGAATGTCCGAAATCAATTATTTGACTTATTTTTATAGGAAGGCTTATATAGGCTTATAAGCCTACAAGCCTAGAATTAAAGGCTTACTAGCAATTCGATAAAGATCTCCCTTGTCAACCTGAGATTAAAGTCTAGTTCGATTTGACATATTATTTCAAACAAGCGCTCATTTAACCTTTACTCTGGAGCGCCAGCGAGCTATAGGCAGTCTCCTTTCAACGAAAAGGACTGAGCGAATAGTGCTTGCACCACAACCACCACCGCTGCCTAGTGATTAAATATATCCCTTTTCTGTGGCGACAACAGTCCAAATCGAATGTGGTATTAGCTTCTAGCTTGCCAAACGAACTGAGTATCCCTCCAATTTGGCTGTCGCGGACCCTTAATTATGTCACCAACGAAATCGTAACACTGCCAGTCCCATATCTTGCATGAAGGAGTGATATCTGCGCGGTAGGTATCGTTTTTCTCTTCTACACGAAATCTGAAATCAGAAGTTCTCTTCTTACCAACCTTATTTAGGTAACAGCCATGAAAATTTGGAAATCTCCATGCCCGATCAAAAACCGAATCACGTGGAGATCAGTGTAGAGATGAACTTCATAGCCAAAGGCCAAATCTTGTTTAGTTTATCCTTTATTTTTTGATTTTCCATTCCAAAATGCTATGCTTTTGTATTAATTTGAAGAAGAGAGCAACCTGAAATATATATCTACCAAAATTTGAACAAAAACAGCATTTTCAAATGGAAATTTATTTAAAAAAAGGATAGTTCAGAAATTCTTAACAGGGGAATATACACACGGTATTGTTTAGTTTGTTTACTGTGTTACGCGTTCTAATAATACCACACGCCACTGTAGCTGCCAAACTAGCAAAACAAACAATGACGACCAAAACAATAATAAATACGTAGATCATTTATGAAGGGAGAAAAGGCTTAATGTAAATGTATTGGGATTAGCAATAACAACAATGTAATGCAAACGCAAGTGATTTCGCGCGTGAACTCGAGAATGATCCACATAGAAAGCTTGAGAAGGTTCCGGATTGGCTAGATAGAAATATATAAGCAACTACAGAAGGCGGAGACGAGGAGTAATGGTTAAGAATTTATAAACAAAAGTACGCCTCGACGAAAGTGCCTGTATAAACGGTGATTACTCGCATGACTCCATCAGAACCAGCCTATACGACCCAGCACCCATTGTAGCGGTAATAAGCTCTCCTCAGTTATGAGGATCATGGTTCCAATTTTGATACTTAATGCCACTTGGTCCTGGCATTAAGTAAGTGACGTAGTCATCGTGCTATCGTTTCGAGGAATGTTATTTGACACGTAGCAGATGTTATCAGGTCGATAGTATTAAGTTGGATGTAGTTGAGATATCGACGTCTGGTATACTTGTGAATAGTGAATCAGAAAATTACCGGCAGTTAGGGCAGAATGGTCGTTAGGATCATTGGACAACAAAGAAATTATCAGACGAGAGTTAAGTATGGCATCGACTCTTAACACAATTTTTCGAAAGTTAAGACCATATTACCTTCATTACCAATCACATAAAAATGCCTTTTAAATAATTTCAGAGCTCATTCCCACTATCCTCCGAGATGAGGTGATCGAGATGGACAAAATTGCCAAATAATGCTTACGTCAACAAGTGAGTTTTTTAGTCTTTAGTTGTTTTTCGTCGACTTGACTGATTCATATAACTCTTTCAATTTTTGTTTGGCACCAATAAAGTTGATTCGACTGTCAGAATATATATTTTAACTAATGCCACGTCTAAGAAGAATCGTTTTAGGGTGGCTAGGAAAGTTCCTGTAGATAAATCGCGATTTCTATTGGGTAGGGGAATAAGATTACGCAGTTTATTCGACAAAATTTATTGTTTATTCCAACATTAAAAAATCAGTCACGTCATTCAACGTATGCACCATTTAAAGCTATGATCTTCTCCCATCATTCTGGTAGTAGATGGATTCCTCGGCGGAAAAAATCCCCATCCTTCGATTCAGTCATCGAGCAATTTTGTGATGCCTTCATAAGAAGTAAATCGTTCTCCAGTGAGAGAGCGGAACAATGGAAATCCGAAGGAGCACTGTTTGAGATTTACGGCAGGTGGGGCAAGATATCTCAATTCATACCTTCCAAATATTTTTTGACCGGCTTGTCTACGTGGATTCTTGCATTGTCATGCAGCAAAATCAGCTTGTCATGTCTGTCATTCCATTCTGGCTGTTTTCCCTTCAGAGCTCGATTCAGACGTATGGGTTTCCGCCGGTACACATCCCCAGTGATTTTTTCACATGGTCTCAGGAGTTCGTATGAGATGACGCCACTGTAGTCCGACCAGATGCACAAAATGGCCTTGGAAGCGTGAATATTCCATTTTGGCGTCGATAGACCTGGTTCACCTCGCATTACCCAATGTTTTGGTCGCTTAGAGTTGTCGTAGTACATCCATTTCCCATCTCCTGTCACAATTCGATACATGAAATCCTTTCTTTTTAGTCGTTGAAGAAGTATCTTGCACGTCACCATACGACGTTCGATGTCCCTCTTTCTCAGTTGATGCGGCACCCAAGTCCCAGCTTTTTGGATCATTCCCACGACGTGCAAACGCTTACCGACGGTAGATCTATCAACATGTAACTTCTCCGACTATTCTTCTAGGCTTCGATTTGAATATTCATCTAAAAATTCCAGTAGTTGTGAATATTCAAAGTTTTTCGGTGCCTCTCTACGATCTATATCAGTCACGTCACAATCACGATTTTTAAAACGCCGAAACCACTCAACTTCAAGTCGTCTCAGGTGGAACATGAACACCGTTAACATTGAGTTAACGATAAGTTTCCGCAGCACTTTTCTTAAGAATGAATTATTTCATTCTTAAGAAAAGTGCTGCTAAGAACTAAGACTTCCCGCAAATGTAGCTATTTCGGTATGAAAGTCGACATTTTGAACACGAGAAAAACCAACTGTGTTCGCGATTTGAAGGAATGTCAAGTACTGCGTTCGTGAGCCTACGCATACAACTTCCAATTCCAAGAACACTACCATAGCAGACACCAAAATAGTATCTGTAACGACATCTGTCTACCAATGACGGAAACGTATTCTCATACCTAATAAATGAACTGCCTTAGAGGAAAATCATATGAACATAACAACGTAGACCTTTCTGCGATCACGAATCTATTTTTTTGTTAAATAAAAAAAAATCCCTCAAAGCCTCAGATCAGTCATCTTCGTCCGAATTGGTTACAGATTCTTGTGAGTGCTTCGTTTTTGCAGGAGCAATAGATTCCATGGTGCAGCCATTTTTGCGCATGAGAATTTTTTCATATATCACTCTTGCTACCACGAATACTATCCGGGTTAGCCGTAGAACTCCTTCTTTCTGAAACTGCACTATCCGTTTATGAAGCAGGTCTTTGCAGAGAATATCACCCCTGATTTCTATTCCGTACAGTAGCATAGGTTGAGCGTCACTCCTCAAAAAGCGTATCCTTGTTGACCTGGGTATCTACACGTCTCTACATTATTATCACATAAAGCTATTGCTGCATATAACAGGCTAATTGAAAAGTTCCCGGTCTACCATAGTAAAACACATTTTTTTGGCAAAATTCGATTTTATTATTCAACATAGTTGCCTTCGAGGGCGATACAGCGATTGTAGCGATCTTCCAACTTTTCGATACCATTTTTGTAGTACGATTTGTCTTTCGCTTCAAAATAGGCCTCAGTTTCGGTGATTACTTCTTCATTGGCGCTAAATTTCTTTCCAGCGAGTATTCTTTTGAGGTCTGAGAACAGGAAAAAGTCGCTGGGAGCCAGATCTGGCGAATACGGTGGATGCGGAACCAATTCGAAGCCCAATTCATGCAATTTTGCCATTGTTTTCATTGATTTGCGACACGTTGCATTGTCTTGATGAAACAGCACTTTTTTTTCTTCAAATGGGGCCGTTTTCATCGATTTCATCCTTGAAACGATCTAATAACGCTATATAAAAATCGCTGTTGATGGTCTGGCCCTTCTGGAGGTAATCAATGAATATTATACCATGCGCATCCCAGAATACTGATGCCATAACCTTGCCAGCTGACTGTTGTGTTTTTCCTAGCTTTGGATTCGGTTCGACGTGTGCAGTCCACTCAGCTGACTGTCGATTGGACTCCGGAGTGAAATGTTGGAGCCATGTTTCATGCATTGTCACATATCGATGCAAAAATTCAGGTTTATTGCGCTTAAACAGCTTCAAACACTGCTCAGAATCATTAACACGTTGTTGATTTTGATCGATTGTGAGCTCGCGCGGCAACCATTTTGCACACAGCTTTCTCATGTACAAATATTCGTGATTGATATGATGTACACGTTCAGATGATATCTTCACAATGTCTACTATCTCGATCAATTTCACTTTACGGCCATTCAAAATTATTTTGTGAACTTTTTTGATGTTTTCGTCGGTGATAGCCTCTTTTGGGCGTCTACTGCGTTCGCCGTCTTCGGTGCTCATTTCATCACGTTTAAACTTAGCATACCAATCAATGATGGTTGATTTTCCTGGTGCAGACCCCGGAAACTCTTCATCAAGCCAAAATTTTGCTTCAACTGTATTTTTCCCCTTCAAAAAGCAATATTTCATCAGCACACGAAATTCGTTTTTTTTCCATCTTTTTTCAAATAACAAAAGTAGCTACACTCACAACGCAATATCTCACAAACTAATGGTCAGACTGCTGTCAAATTTTGACACGTATCGTTTGAAGGTTGGTACTAACTAAAAATCATATGGATTTAATACTAGCACCGCCATATGTATGTCAGACCGGGGACTTTTCAATTGGCCTGTTATGTCTGCCATTTTCCCACTTTGCTCGGAAAAGCTGAACTTTGAGTCGCTCAGTAATTTCAAGAACGTCACTGCTAGTTTTGACCTAATTAGTCCTTTCACAATGCTGATCGTTCATACTCAAGGAATTCTTGCATTTGAAATGCCCACGACCATGAATTTCACTACTGCTAAGCGGAATTAGTGAGCATTCATCCAGTCACTTAATTGGTTCATTACAATGACCAGTGAAAATAATATTCTACTTCCAAGTGCATGGAGATTGGAATCCAACGTTACTCACTCAATTTAGGGACCGGACTACAGGATGCCCAGAATGGTAAAACTTATTAGGGAACCAAGCATTCTTGAAAAGCTATGAGAAAAGTGTACTGCTCTCCACGCGGAAGGTGCGGTCCTTGGGTACACTAAGAAAACGCTGGACGGCGTATCATACGGGTTAGAAAAATCTGTTTCCCCAAAAATGGAATCAGGGACTTGCTTAGCGAGATGCTGAAAAGGGCATCTAGACTTTGGTTCGAAGAAGACTCTAGTATTCAATCATGGCTCTGTCATCGTATACTGCGGATTTGGGCCTGTGTGGAGTTTCCTTCTTCCCAAAACTAAAGATCCCCTTGAAACCGTCGCCAACAACTAAGGATATAAAGACAGTATCACTGGAAGGACCTGAGGCTTTGCTAACAATGACTTATCAGAAGTGATCCAACAACTGGGAACAGCGCTTGCACAAATGTGATACTTCTGAGACAAACCAATTTGAAGGAGACAACATAGATATTGCTCAATAATTTAAAAAATTTATGATAAAAATAAAAACTCACCTGATTCCCCGATTACAACTGGAACTTAGAAAGCCAAATCAAAGTACCAAGATTGGAGAAAAACTCACTTTGTTGAAAAAAAAACTCAGTCTTTTCTTGCGTTTTTAATGTGGTCTTTTGTTTTTAAACAGTCCACCCCGCGTTAACTTGTTACGAAAGAGTTTCACTTAAACTTTAAACCACATTTTCTATTAACAGCTCAAGTTTAAATATCACTTGCAAGCATCGAATAAAAACTCACTTCAAATTCAACGAAAATATTAATTCAATATTCAATACGCAAGTTTTCAACTGTTTAAACATTTTTCAAACGCTCATGTGTGGCGCTTCAATATTCTCTTGTTGAAAAAGAAATCATTGAAAATTATCTGGGTTTAAGATGATACCAGATGCGTAGATATTAGTACAAATGTATGTAAGTATATTCTTCACATTTTATATGGGACACATATATCAGTGCATGAAAGATCTCACATCAAGAACACATGTGTCAAGGTGTTGCATGCAAAATTCTAAATATTTTAATATTAAGCAAATAGGAAACGGATGTAAAACAAAAACATAACTTAGTTTAAATGATTTTAACAATGTTGATAGCTAATAAGTAACTTTATAGCTTTGCAGTATGCATTCACGACATGCTTGTGATTGTTGATAACAGACGACTTTTTTCATGGTGTTCGGTTCTATCTTGAGATTCACTTAGTCTTGACAATGCTTAAGTTAAGACCCTTGTTGATTTTTGAGATTTCGACATTTGAACATTGGTAGCGTCATTAACACACTGTTCAAATGGTTGATAGTTAAAATTCGGCTTTACGTTTTTTTTAAAAATTTCCCTAAAGTATCTGGGTCAGTTGCCTCGTCGGAGAGTTCAATATTGATTTAAAATCTTTTTCAATCATACATTTCACCAGATATCCTTGAAGACTTACCTGGTTTTAATTTGCAAATGCTCCGTTGTAGCAACATTTCGCGGAAGACCAATATTACTACACGTTTAGCCGGAATTTCCACAGATATTCCATTGGGCAAACTTGACTCCTTGCATATGCATTTGCTATGATGCTGTTTCCCAATCAGTTATCTTGATGAGCTAAGGAAGACTCATATTAGCCAAAACTCTCCCTCAAAGCAAGAAATGCTAGGCTTAATAGAATTACGGGACAAGACTTTTACTTTGCCTCGCTCCGTCCCATACTGGAATGTGAGAGTAAAACTTCGGAACGAGTTGCTCCGCAAGTGTTTATTTTATTTTAACAAACAACCTCCTAGTTTTCAGACTGTGTTTACATAGAACAATTACTCTCTGTTTCAGCAACCAAGGCCAGTAAAGAAATTACAGGTTGAAAGGAAGAGCAGGTAACACAGCAATCCTTTTAGAATCGATCGTATTTGAATTATACGTGAGTTTATTCGAATTCATGGAGACATATACGATCCTAAACGCAATCCTAAGCTTTTACTAGATTTAAAAGCCCTTTTCCGTATTTTAGGCCCACTACAAGTGAAGACTTCCTTTCCCAACACTGAAATTAAGATATATTGCAAGGAATCATGCTGAGATTAAACTAAACAGATTGACTATAAGAATGCAAGCATCGAACCAATAAACCAAGCACATTGTGAACGAATTAATGGAAATATTAGGTGTATAAATATGAAATCCGGATTTTACTAACAGCTGGCATAACCATTACATATGGTTTGTGTCAGGGATAAAAAATATGGCATTTTGGAGAGTAAACATCTGTCAACAAATTCCAGTATGTCATAGGTTTTGATTGTACAAACAACATAGTTTTTTTTCGCTTCAAAAATGTCGAATTACGTGCCAGAAAAAGAGGTTTTGCGGGAAAGTCTAATAACCTTCTTTCATTTGAAGAAAGCGGCAGCAGAAACTTATCGATTGTTAGTGGAAGCATATGGTGAACATGCCCCAAGCCAAGACACTTGTGGACGATGGTTTAAAAGATTTAAAAGTGGCGATTTCGATGTCAGCAACAAACACCGTGGAAAACCACCAAAAAAATTGGAACATACAGATTTGCAAGCATTATTGGATGAAGACAACACACAAACTGAAAAACAGTTGGCAGAAGCGTTGGAAGTTACTCAGGCAGCCATTTCACAACGTTTAAAAGCCATGGGAAAGATCCAAAAAGCTGGAAAATGGGTGTCGTATCAATTGAAAGAAAAAGACATTGAAAAGCGAAAACCCATTTGTGGAATTTTGCTTGCCAGACAGGAAAGAAAAGGTTTTTTGCATCGGATTGTTACTGGCGATGAAAAGTGGATTTATTACGACAATCCCAAGTGGAAAAAATCATGGGTAGACCCAGGCCAGCCATCAACATCACAACCAGTCCGAAATACTCATGGAAGAAGAAGACTTTGCTGTGTATTTGGTGGGATAGTAAGGGACCTTTGTATTACGAACTGCTGAAACCTGGTGAGACTATTACAAGCGAACGTTACCGACAACAACTGATCAAATTGAACCACGCACTTAAGGCCACCACGCACTTAAGGAAAAACGACCAGAATTTCACCAAAGACATGATAAAGTCATTTTTCAACATGACAATGCTCGGCCGCATTATGCAATACCTGTCCAGAACTACTTGGGAAACATTAATTGGGAAATTCTGCCCCACCCCCCGTATTCACCAGACTTGCGCTTTCTGACTACTACTTGTTTCGATTGATGCAGCACGGACTTTCGGAACAGCACTTCCATTCTTACGAAGAAGTTAAAAATTGGCTTGATGAGTGGTTAGCCTCAAAAACTGGGAAGTGGTACTGGGACGGAATCCATCAATTGACAGAAAGATGGGAAAAAGTCGTGGCTAACGATGGCCAATACTTTGATTATTGAATTCATTCGTTCTGTAATTCAAATAAATGCATATTTCAAGCAGAAAAAATCCGCATTTCATATTTTTACACCTATTATGTTGAACTTTAGACGATATTTTGGTCTGTTTTTGTATTTTTGGGCACAATTACTACTATAAAGTACAAACTAATGTACTTAGGAATCTCTTCTCTGAACGCAAACTGGTCCATTTCTTCGTTGTTGACATCAGTCTACATGAGCCTTATTTGTGATGAATCATCTCCTGGTTACAGTTTAGGTAGTTGTCAACCATAAGAAATCCTTGATTTCCATAAAGAGTGAAAGATGAGCTTAGGACGAATCTCTGAGTATGAACAAACTTTTACTATTGTCAAGTAATCGGCCTTGTGCTGGAACTTGGAAGAGCGTCTAGGTCCTTCTGTAATGACAACAATTGAAGTTGTCTATTGATAGTAACTGAATTATTATCAAACATTTCCTTGCTTTCCCTACAAAGATTCTTAATAATTTATCCATTATAAACATGACTTAGCTTATCCCTTATAAATATTCCGTAACTATCATAAACTTAAACCTTTGTTGGATATTTACATTGCTACTTTACATTCTGCACAATTTTTTTGGTGTTGAAACTGCGCCGTCATCCGCATCGTTGTCTGTTTATGCGTTGTAGAGTTTATGCGCTTAAATTCTTAGATAACACAGTCGTTAATTTTTACGATGAACCGAAGGCAGCGAAAGCACTTATTGTTCAAATGTATCCTCTGTAAATATAGCCATAAAATATAACTTAGAAAAACATCTTAATAAATATTTTCATCGTTTGTAACTACAGCGCAGCACACATCTTGACTAAACAAGTCCCTTCAAGTGGCATGGAAATCAAATTAGCATGTCTTCCATGGAGCATTTGTGGTCTAGACTTTGCGCCAACCATGAAAAACATCCCGCGATGCACTCTGCACAGATAATTTAAAATAAAGCTAGCAACAAAGGGAAGCGCAGTCACAACTCCAGTGCAAAACTGCAATCCTTGTAATTGTCTACCCAGAAATCCAATGAAAACTTGACAAGACGATGATATGTTTTCCTCTTCTTCCGCGAAACAAGGAGACGTTCATTGATTTATAAACAGATACTACGGCCTTCTTCTTCAGCCTTCTTCTGGAACTTTAATATTGGTAGAATCGGACCATTACTTTTTTTGAAGGAATGTGAATACTTATAGACATAAGAATAAGGCACATGCCAGAGCTCTTAAATTGTTTGGTATAAAAAACGACCATATTATTAGTGCCATCTGGTTTCAGATGGGACAGAAAAGTTAATGCAAGTCTCCTGTATTATCTAATCCCCTGTCTATTAAAACTCGAAAATAAATTAGCGCGTTTCATCAACTACAAGCTGAGGAAGAGGTCTGCCCTCACAGATCACCGATAAGCAATGTCATCCCACTTCAAGTTATACGAATACTGCAACAAATTTACAAACAATGTTGGACCATGGTCAACAAATGCCTACATTATTTCACCGAGGATTTCATTGCTAAAATGAGAGAAAATTTCAGTAAATACTCTGTAAAGTTAATCATACACTTCCGTAAAATGATCTGAGAACCACTCATAATTGTGGAAAGCCTGAAAAGGTTTTTATTTATTCACGGAAAATTGTTCGATATTCTCATAATTCAACATAAATGCACTGTGGAACGACATAAGGGTATTTTTTCCGAGCCAAAGCTCAAAAAAGGGCCTAAAAAGTTATGTCAAAACTCTGGAAAAAGTGTAAAATAAGGCAGGCATACAGGTAAGCTATCTATATTAGTGGATACTGGTTATGTTTGTTCTCATTTGTTCAATTAACTCATCTTTGTTCAGGGAATTAGGCTGAATTACAAGGATTTACTTAAGGACTTTGGCATTTAGCAGTAACCTTGTAAGACGCTAAATACGTTTTCGGTTGCTAAGCGTTCTGTAACATTCCTCAATGGATTTAAAAATTACGCATAATGATGCAGAAAACTTCAAAATAGATGCATCTGTGAGTAAGCCAACTGGATTAGCACATAGCTAATGGTTGTACACTAGTTTTGTTAGTTGTCGTTGTTTAATCAATTCACCTTCGTTCAGGTGAAACGCTTTAGGCCGAATTTATGCAAGCACTTTATCAATGTGTAAGTACTCAATATCAAATACACCTTTTCTAAATATCTTGTGAAGATAATTGTGTTCTAGATAAATCAAACGACCGAAATTTTATACGCCATTAGTAATAAATGAATGCTAGGCTAGATTTACTTTTTCTACACGTGAAGGCAGCGTCGAGTTGGAAACTTTTTTTTCGAAAGGACGAAAGGGAGAGGAATTAAAATAAAAGAATCCCATATACTTAATAAGTCGTCCTGTTCATTCATCAAATTTCTTCATAAATTCGGGGCAGTAACCATTTTTTCTCATTCCTTGAAAGCGATACCGTTTTGTAGTTTTTCGAAAGCCTCCCTATCGCTGTCATCGGTGTCAAATGCCAAGAAAAAACAGCATTTCCTTGCCTACAAATTATCTGGGATTAAGTTAAAAATGAGATTCCACCCACATTGACTACACTGGTCAACGATTTTCGTGAATGAGGTGTAGCACGACAATCACGTTGCATCCCTCAGCAGAAGTCAACCATCATATGCTGATCCCATCGACCTTGGTACCTCTCCTGCATAGTTTTTAGGTCCTGGTGGATCCACTCTCCTAGTTCTTCGCTATCGGCACCAAGATTCTCTAGAAACTGGTCAAGGTGACTGTGGAGATAATGCACTTTGATGGACATGTTACATCCTAAGTTTTTAAAATTCTCCAGCATGTTGTTAACAATTTCAGCGTAGTTACTTGACTTGTGATTTCCCAGAAAGTTTTTATTAATTTCAATAAACGAATTCCACGCAAGTTGTCCCAAACTGGTCATTGAACTTGGCAAATTGGTATCTTTTATCAATATTCTTATCTGTGGGCCATCAAAAATACTCGCTTTTATCTTTTGTATGCTTAAACTAGGAAGTTTTCACATTATATAAAAAAACATTGCCCATTTTTATCTAACGCCTTTACAAATTGTTTCATTAAACCTAGGTTAATTTGCAAAGGGGCAATATAATTTTATCTTTTGTAACCAAAGTTGGGTTTATTACATTCTGCTTTCCCACTTCCAACATCTCACGTACAGGCCAATCTCTTCTTGTCCAGTTTTGATGATTGGCACGACTATCCCACAGACAATAAAAACATGGGTATTTGATGTATCCACTTTGTTGTCCTAATAAAAAGTTAACCATCTTTAGATCTACACAAATGCTCCATTTGTGTTCGTTATATTTGATTTTTTTCCAGAACAAGTGTAATATTTTGCTATTCTTCCTTTGATTTGGTTGAATGAGCAACGGGATCTGAACCATATTGATTGCCATTGTGTTAAAGAACACACTTAAGGCTTCGTTTAGAGCTGTCCATGAAGAGACGCCATTCATTTGATTGGTATTCTGAAATACCCATTTTCAGAAGGAGGCCTTGCACATCCGCACAAAAAACAAGCTAATTCTCCCATTTGAAAAATGGTAGCAAGTCGTTCTCTCTTGTACGATAGAAAGTCACTTTTGTACCTGATGCCAACAAGTTTTTTTCTTTCAATCTAGAAGCCAACGCCTCTGCAGATTCTTTAGATAGTTCAAGATCCCTTATTAAATCCTTTAATTCTACTTGGGTAAAAGGTTTTGGCTCTGTAGACGCTATTTCTTTGATATCAGTATCGCTAGACATTTTACTATAGGTTTCTTCAAATGATGGTTCACGGGTAGAAAGAAATGTTGGAACAGGTACTTCCTTTGAATAAGATAGAGGTCTTCTAGATTCTAAGTCTGGATAAGTCATTATTTTATACATTAACACCACGCAAATTGACACAGCAGAAATAACAGTCATCGAAGTGATTTTTTTGTTCTCTCTATTGCACAGGCACCCAGAACCCCACCACTTCTTGTATCACTCACACTCAAACCTTCTTGTACCACTGACCCACTGTCTCAAGTGTTCATAGAACATTTTGCAAACAATTTGATGTATCCACAGCTTATTTTCGTCTACAATTTAAAATTAAAATACGACTTAAAATTCGAAAAATAAGCACTTTTTATAAAATCTGTTATAGACTTCCTGAACTTTTTAATTGTGTATTCAACACAAATATAACAATGCACATTTGGGTCATTGAGACAACTTCTTTGCGATGAAGACATGATATCAAAATCGATTTGTTTATAGAAGGGTACTAATAAGACTTCAAACCGTGTCTCAAAAGTACAGATTACAGCAAATTTAAAAAACAGAGGATAGACCCAAAACTACACGTAGGAAAAAAATAAAAAAAAAGTATTTTTAGTGCTGCCAATGCATACCTAATAGAAAACCACTAACGAGATCTCGGCACCAAAAATTTTTGATTTATTGACCTGTGTTATTAATCGATTAAATCGACTTTATTGTGTCTGTCTTATAATTTTTGTCGTTTAGGTTCTGAAAAATGAATGAAAATGAGAGTGAGAGAAAATAAAATGAGCTTCATCTTTCCAAAGATTGTAATTGCTCTACAAAGTTGCTGGAACACTATCACAGAGTTTTTACACATATTATACTGATTCGGCCTAAACGGAATGCATAATTAAAACACATAGTGGAAGCTGATAGTTGATTCCAACCAGTCGCCTCAGTTTCGATCACTTGTTGAAGCCAGCTTCAACTTCTTTCTGCATATGAATTACAACTGCATGAATCACACTTCCGAGCAGTTCTTTACTTACTTCTAGGAGTCGCGAAATTATCTTGAATATTTCCTATTAAAAGTGTAGCAAAAACTCAACATACCCCATGAATGATTACGATTCCATAAGCACGGTTAAGTATTATTTAATACTGCATATCGTTTCCACAGGGCCATTAAAACAGTTTCTGCATGTAGCTTTCACTACTTATAATAGCATCAACTAGTTGCTTTGAGCATTCGTCGGGTTTCCAGGTAATGTTCGTCTATACGCTGAGAGCAACCCCACGTAAAATATAGAAGCATCTTCCACGCTTTCGTATGGTATACAGATCCACTGCGACGAATATTTTAGCAGCTTCTACTACTTGCAGAACAGCGTCCACTTTCCTTCTTCTAGGACAAATAATTGCAACACTGCCTTGAAGAGTTCACCGCATTTTCAAGGACACGCTATGACTATCTCGTGCATTGTCCGTTACATTGCCGACAGGCATCCACCCTAAATCGTAGAAGTATTAGCTGGATTTATTAGAGAACTGCCTTCTCTGATTCAACTAACACATCATTGCGCTATCACGCATCATGATCAGCCTCCAACAACACTTTGAATAAGTTTCGACTGCCGTATAGTGTTCGCTACATCTTCGACAGGCATCCCTCTTAAATGCGTGGAAAACCATCTTTACTGTTGAACAGTACCAGCTACTCCTGTTGTCTATAATTGTAGGACAATAACTATTGTCCTACATTTCAGCAGCTTCCACTGCTCCTTAAAGCAATATCCGTAGTAATATTAAGCAATAATTGTTCCATCTAATGACAACATTTATCACAGCACCTACCAACGCACCCATAATACTTCTAAAATGTCTCTAAATTGTATCCTTTTAAATATAACCATTTATCCTAATTTTATTTTTTTAATTGATTGAATTTTTTTTTATTAATTTAATGTTCCTTTTTACAAGTTTAATTTTTCATGAATTTGCACTGAATTCACCGTCAGGTCTGTTCAGAAGATGGCACACTTTCCACATTTCGTTAGTCCTTTGACGTGTTGGTCCGGCGCAAAAGGTTCAAACGCGTACATGCGGTCCAGGCTGGCCTATAATTTTTACTAGCTTTAATCTTATTAGGTGTTTCAGGTCTTGGTTGTCATTGCGTTCCTGCGTCATTGCTCAACAATGACAAACAATAATCCCCTTATCCTTGAACGGCTGATTTTTACGAAATTTTGTTGTGAACTGCCCGAAAGGACAGCAGTAGCCTTTGAAAATAAGTTTTTCGGATAAGAATGAGGATCAACACCTTTGTCTCCCTATGTGTCTTTCACTATTTGCCCTTAAACTTCACAGTTTGTTATAGGATAGATCATTTAGAAGTACTTTTTGTACTGGGGATATTGTGATTCCAAATCAAAAACAACAGTTTCTGAGTAACGTCCTTTACCGAACGTAGGTGATTCTGTATGTTTTAAAATAAAGATCCTCACATAAAACTCTCCATGTTATCGTCTGTGATACCCAGTTCTTGTGAACGATGTCAAACAAAGATTCACCCACACACTTTGGCTTATAGGTTCGAGATTCTATCGCTGTACCAGCGATTCGACGGCCTAAAGAAATCGATTCAATTGGAAATGAACCAGATCACGCTAATTTTCTGTTGAGGTGATTAATACAGCATTTGGTATATCAATTACGTGGATCGCGTACTTCTCTCACTGTACGAAATTTTCGGCGAACTAATGACTTTTAGAGCTCTTAAAATCTAATTATTTCTAAGGGCTATTGAATCGTCAGCTTTTCCATGATAATTTGCCAAACAGTGGTGGTTAACGCGGCGAAAACTCAAGTTTAATTTTTAAATTCGAGTTACCATTGTCGTTGAGAGTTCTAATGAAAAGATGAGTGTCCTACGTATCCCCAAGAACACTGGAAGATGACATAACGTACAATTCGGAAAGAAACTTACAATAAAGTAAACAAAATGAGGCGACCAAACATTTTCGGTTCCAGTGGTGTAGGGCAAACTAGTGTTAGCGTTCCAGACAGTTTTGGTGGAGGATCCAATTTACAATTTACAACGATAATCCCACGATCCTGAAAAGACCCAAACTTAATGACCCTCGTTAACACCTAATAAACCAGACCTACCTCTCCGAAAAAAATTTCACATATGAAAAGATCGACACCGCGACAAAGACATCAGAACGAGCTGAAGATGGCTGTATGCAGCCAAACGCGTCCTCGAGACCCACGAAGCAAGGCCCGGCGGACCCAAGCTACCCAGATCCAATTTACATTTTGATGCATCCAACATTGATACATTTTTCTTAAAATTGGGTTAAGAAGTGGAACGCAATCTTGAAGCGAAATAGAAACCAACATCCGTACTTACCTCGACTTTTGTTTTGGGTTCTCCATTTATTTACACAATTGTAATGAAACCACCGTGGAAATTTACCTTTAATAGGTGGTTCTTTATTTTAGATTGTTTCCATTTTTATATTCTTTTTCTTTTACTTTCACATCGGCCAGTAGCAGCGTTAGAACTAATTGTATATATCAGTTTCAGTTTTAACAAAATTCTTTTTTTAAAAAAAAAATGCCACATCTGATAACATGAATAAGCACTTTTTTTTTGTTACTAGAAAAAGAGAAAGCCTTAAAAAATTTCACGTATCCTCTCGCACGCTCTTCGCTAAAGACAAAATAAATCCATCAAAGATTTATCGTTTGGGATAGAAGTGAGTGATCGGGTCTCCTTTCAAATCGGAGTCCGTACACCCTATCTTTGTCCTAACGCGTCGTCACACAACTCTATCCAAAGTTTAATTTTCTTTTTCTTCTTCTGCTTTTTTTCGTTTCTGTTGCTATCAGTCGTCGCGTGCTCACAATTTGTTTCATTTGCTTAGTGTGTTACTAAGAAACTATTAAATATATTATAAATGTATATACCACTCTAAATCACAAGAATGATAAGAAAAAAACAAAATAAAAAAAACATGTAATATGGGATAGTGCTTTTACACATCTGTATGCATTACGATTTTATAATTTCTACGGGTCCATTGTGTTTATTCTGTCTTTGAACTCAGAATTGTCGCCTGGATTTATTGAAGGGCTATGGCCTAATTGAGAAATGTTTTTGGGGTTTTGCGTGTGTTGGGTTGTGTGAAAGGTAAATGTTTGCGAATTCGTACATATTCAATGCCGTGACTATGAGATAAAATGTTTGTTTTGTTGTAGAGTTCGTTCATCAATCAGAAGAAGAAATATTTTGCCCTAAACTATGCATTCATTTTGTTTATTTAAATTTAGTTGCTTCTTTATATTTAATATTATATATCGCTTAACCATAATAATAAATTTACGTGAACAGTTTTTCTTTTATTTTTTTTTCCTCTGTTGTTTACTTTTTAATATTTTTTTTTTAGTATTTTCTCGTTTCACTCTATTTTAGTCCAAGGATTCTTTTTTTGTTTATTTTTGTTTTGACATTTTATCTTCAATTTACTACTCTCAGTTTAGTATTGTTTCATTTGTTTTATATTCTTTCGGTTTCATTTTTAAATGTTATCCTTTAGCAAAGAGTTTAGTTTTTTTGTTTTTAACAGATTTATTAATTTTCATTCTTTTCTCAGTTAATTATAATAATAATAATTTGTTTCTCTTCTTTTTTTATTAATAATTATAATAAACATTGTTTCATTTCTTTCCTTTTATTTGTTTTAAATTTTATTTTCTTGCGTAAATATTTTTTGTATATTCATTATAATTACTATTTTATTTTTAATATTATTTTGTTGTTGTATTTATTTTGTTGTTGATGTTAAATGTTTTTTGCTTAAAGGAAATAGTCGGGTGTTCTTCGTGTTACGTGTGGTTCTCCACGTCGCGGTGCTGGGTCGAATTGAAGGCTGAAATTAGATAAAATGCAAATTTAATTAGTTTCGCAATTACAAACGAGAGGCGGGAATTGCATAATGCGATTAGAACTGAGCGACAAGCTTGTCTATTCGTAACATAATATTATATTGAAGCAATAAATGTATTAAGAAAATTATGGCGGTCCTTGAGAAAGCATATCGACTTTCTTTCTTATTGCACTATTTGGGTATTACGTCAGTTGTCGAACGAGACAGGAGTAAAGAAGTTATGCAATCGCATATCCTCGCGAATGTGCTCGTTTTTTGTAAATTCCTAAGGATTCCTAAGGATTCCTAAAGAAGGAATTCATTGATTTGATGCTGTAGTATTGTCTTCAAACAGCTTTCATTTTAATGTATTTCAGAATAATTTCCGGAAGTCCTTTGTCAATTTTTATTGAATTGCGATCAACGAAAATTGGAAAAAATCAATCGATTTTAATTGAGCAGATTTCAAAATGATTGAATTTTAAACCTCAATCTTTTTCAGGCGGAGACGTCTGACAGACGAGCGTCGTTGTAGACAATAGATATTGGGGCCTTTGTTTGTTAAAATCATAAGCAAACAAATCTAGTCGTTTTAGACATATTAGACATAATGTATTCGTACTTTGTAAGGTATAATTCGAAGGACTCGATTCGACCTCGACTCTCCTACCATGTTTTACTTTCTGATTAGTGTATGCGACTCAATCAACCCTTCTTCCTGTCTTATCTCGCCGAAAAATACGTAGACATCGGTTGATGCTTCAAGACTTCAAGGAGAGGAATCAAAAAAGACTTGGGATAAGCGTCTCGAAAATCTCCACTCAATTAATTATCAATTAGTTAAATTTTTAATATTGTATTTCTTGTTATTTTTCCGATGTAAAAGATAGGAATTTACACCATTCAATCCCCAAAAAATTAATTTTCGCCATAATTTTTAGAACTTTCTCATGAAACAGTTTGTGGCTTAGTTTCTGCAATTTTTGGATATTTTAATTCACGTTGAAGAAATTTTCTGTTCATCTGGATAGTCTCAGTCGAATAATAATTTTCAGTACTACATCTACTAAACGAATGCTTGTTAAGTACCAGTCGCTGAAGATATGTTATCCTACCAAGCCAGGATTGTATTGTAATGATGGAAATCGTCGCAGTTCTGGTTTAATTAGTTGCTCTGTAGTTAAGCAGTCATAATATGGTACAATAGTTTTTGTATAACCAAAATCGACATCTGCCAGGACATAAATTCAGATACCCTATTTGGTTAAAAAAATAAAATAAACTACTGTGGCACTTATTTCCCCTTTGAACTTGACGATTGATTCAATCCCTGGGAACTCCGGGTAATGAACTCCGGCATGTAAGAATCCATTTTTCCTGAATATTTTGGCAAACTATTGGATCCTGAATTTCGCGGCCCTGTGGTCCAATAATCGTTAAGGTTCGGAGGAGACATTGTCTCCATAAGCAATTTTATGCCGGGAAATGCTCGTATTTCTTTTTTCGTAACATTAGTCCGTTTTTTATAAGGGGCATTCAAATATAAACGAACCTTTTGCTTCGAGAGCTTAAAAAGAGTGTTAGAGGTAGGCGAAGTTGCGGAATGAGTTGCGATGATCTCCTATAGATGACTTGAGATCAAACCGACATTTCCGGTTTCTTTAATGACCTCAAAATGAGCGAAAGACATGTTCATCTTTCAAGTTTTAAATGAAGAAAGGAATTAGCCAGTAGAAATTCGGAACCGATTGCGTGAACAATTTGGGGAGAATGCACTTTCATGGCCACCAATGAAAGCCTGGTGTGTCGAAGTTAAAATAAGTGATTGAAAGTGGAAAATGTGAGTCATCGAAGGCCCCTCAGCTCCAGCATGATGCCTAACAACATTGCTGCTGGTCGCGAATTTATTGAAAGGAATCGTCCCGCTGCGCTACTGTAATGCAGAAATCAGGAATGAGTCGGGAATAAGTGTCGGGTCCAAAACTATTTTGAATTTCGAAAAATCTCGGCAAGGTTGATTCCACGTTCGCTCAAGAACACAAAAATGCGGGAGATACAATTTCGCGGAGGATTCTTTCTCGTTTGCAAGATGCCTTGTCGCAAAGATTCCACTGTCACTGGATGCAACAATGCAATCATAGTGGTGTCCGATACAAAGTGGAACTCATCGGTTTAGCAACTTTTGAACGTGCCTTCCCTGCATTGTTCAGCAATATTGTTAAGGATGTTATGTGGATTAAAATATGTGCAAAACTTTGCAGGTTTCTCTGGTACTGGCACTTAAGATCGACTTGACAAACTGAAATCCGTTCTGGTCTTGCCTTGGTTCCGCATCGTAAGTTTACACTGCACAAAAAATAAGATTTCATCACTAAGTATTCTCTTTATAATTGAGGGGCAACTTCATTTCTTAGACTATTATACCCATGCATTTCTTCTTATCGATTAAGTGTTTCATTAGTTACGACCAACATTAGGAGAAGATACTCCGCCCTATTCTACAGTGGCAAGGTAGTGTGCAAAGTTCAAACGTGGAAGACTATCGATCCAATATTACCCTCGCCTGGGCCGCTATTCGATGTCTGAAAAAAGCGTTCGAAAACGTGTATGATGTTCGACGTGTGACAGTACGTTTTATTGCTAGAGTCGAAAAAAAAAACAGTCAAAAAAGGAATGGGAAAGGTATCCGCGTTTTGGGTTCACAGAATGATTACGGATGCACAAAAGAATAAATGACTCAAGATTTTGCTGAGCTCATTGGAATTGTTGCAACAAGATCGTTTTTGGTTCATTGAACACTGTCAACAACCTGAAGTTGCACGCTTTGTTGCTGATTCCAGCCGTCACAGACAACACAGCGTATCGGCTCACACAAAAATATTTTTTTTGTGTTATTTTGAGTTTTTGTAAGATATAAGGAATCGGAACGTCAAAACGAAAAAAAAAAACGATTTGTGAAATTTCTAATCAGAAATAGTACCATAAGCGAACTGAGTTACAACCAATCGGAAGTTCCAGGAGCTCCAGTCAAGCAAACATGTTAAATTAATTTACGACCCCAGTGATGTATTGATGTTACTACAATAATAATTCTCTCATGAATTGCTCTCTCAAAGTTGTGTCTTTCAATTAATAATTCGTAAAGACGATTAAACCTCAAATCATAGAATCAACCAAACCTATACTGAAGGCGTGAAAAGCATGGATTGCAAAGTATTCTTTACAGTACCATATTATATGCTGATTTAGATGATGTTTAGGATGTTACGAAATCCGAATCAGATCAACAAGAGGGACGTCTTTACTGACATTTGATGTGCTATGAAAGGTTACCGCAGATAGTGTGCAGAGAACTTATTTCAAGTTTAGGTTTCGAGTCCGATGTGAAAAAACCTTGTTGGTGCCGTACAACAAAGGATTTTTCATAACGGACTATTTTCTGATCTTTGGAATTCTTTCATTAATAGATTTAATCATACGATAGTCTTAACGAAAGTTGTGTCCAGATTTGGATGAGGAAATTTATGTCCAAAACAGAAACAAAAAAAAAATAAATAAATAAACAAAAAAAATATATCCTGATCGCTCTTGACCCGATTCATAACAATAGATTAAGCATGGCTTCACCATTACGATCCGCAAACAAGATAACAATTGATGGTATTGAAAAGACCGCCATCTCCAACCTCAAAGAAATTCAAGGCGAAATGGGTAAGATCAAGGCGAAATAGGTAGGATCATAGGCACAGTTGTTGGGGAAAGCCAATGAATTGCAAAAATTGAATACCTAGCCCAAGGAGCCTGTGTAACAGGAAGTGTGTACGCATAACAAATTACATCAGGAAATTTAAAAAAAAAAACGCAGAGGAAAATACCCAAAAAAAAAAATGACAATGCACCGGTACACTAGTTTGCAGTTTGCATGGTAGCAATCCAAAATGCTTGCTTCGAAATTTACGGACACCCCCATATCCACCAGTGATAGCTCCTGGTGATTCTTATTCATTTTTTTGGGTAAAGGAATATTGAAGAGACATACAGTAAGTATATAGTATAGTATAGATAAAAAGTGACAGCAGCTGCAGGAGATTACCCTAGAAGAATTTTTCAAAAAGGAAATACTAGCTCTGGAAGAAATATATAAAATTTATAAACCAAAGAGCAATGATGTTGAAAAATAAAATTATATTCTATCTAACTTCTTTTTCACATAGTTATTCTCTGTCCTTTTTGAACACCCCTTGTGTGTCGATAAGCTTCCGCAAAGCGAAACAGGCTTGGGCGATTTTATGGCGACTCTCGTCCGCAAAGGGTTCAAACTAGAAAAATCTGCGAAAACATTTTTTTTTGCAACAACCATGGGGCGCTTTGATGCTAGTAGCGCTAATAAGCGTAGTACGGCATTTTACAAGTAGGACGTTTTAATTGTGGTCAACAGTCTATCAAACAGAATAAATACCATGGTTGTCCTTCAGCTGATAATTTTCACGGTGACATCAATTGGTGCGAGCAAAACAACGTCTGACTATCTGGGATTTTGTTGAGAGTTGGAATATCTGTTTGATAGTGTTACAACAAAAGGAAGTGCCCTGCAATGCTTGGAAATCTTTGGTATACTTGATGGTGGACAGCCAAAAAGCTAATCGGGACTAAGTTTCATTTTTCAGAAGAAAGAAAACATTGTCCGGGATCATATCATACGAAATATCATGGGCTTCGTTTACGATATCGAAATGAAGGGAAAATTATCGCATTAGGACGGGAGAAAGTCTACTGAACCCTCAATAGGTCGCCTAATTCAATTCTATCTCTAAGGGATATAGCCGGGTTTTCCTTGATGTTTACGATGTATTTCACCATAAGTTTCTCTAAAAAGGCTTCACAGGGAACCAAATATGGGGGCATGATGACTGCATTCCGACTTATTTGACTCTAAATTTGTGAGTTTTCGGCGAAAATTTATGGCCCTGATCTTCTGTTCTATCCTTTTGATTTTGTGACTTTTTTGTCAATATTTTTGTGACTCAAAAGGTTTATGATGGGAAAATACTTAATATGATTTCCAGCATTATCATAATGGCTACGAAGGTGCTGTAAGGCATCACACAGCGTACCAGGACTGTTGCAAAAGAAATATCATTGGTTTCGCGTTCAGCAAACAAAGTACTGTGAAGACAACTCAGCCATTTGGCTTCCAAATTAAATAAATTACATTCTTTGACGCCTTCCCCCGATTTTCTTAAACAGAGCTGGTATACAGTGTCATCTGGTTAATATCGAATGTTTATTAGGATCAATGACCTTGGCAATATTTCTTTACCCAAACTTATAGCCTTACACTTCATGTTGCCTTCATTTTGATAAATATTTTGCAATAGCTATCAAGTTTACAACTAAATAATAAAATTGCACGAGCCTTGAACGTTTAAAGTGTAATTAAATGAATACTTGAACGTGTTATAAATGCATTTTTTTCTGTTTTTCTTTAAATACTTACAATGAAAATTTAAGTGAATCGTCTAGTTCCATCAGAGCTGCTTGATTGCCACACCGATAACAATAATTTGGCGCTGAGAAAATTGTGACAACATTCCGATCATGACACCAATTATAACCTTCCATTACGAGCTGATGAGCACGCGACACCAATGTTAAACCATTTGTGTGATTAAATGTTTCTGATATATCCTGAAAATATATAAAATAATAAAAGAAATAAGTAAATCGAATAGTATTGTTGCAAGCTTTATTACAATTTATTAAATGAAATACAAACGCATATATTTTATGTAAAGTCATAAATTTTGTTATTATGCTTAATTCAAAACATTGATTTAGCAATAAAAATTCGTTTTTCGACTCTAATTCACAAAAGGATTCATTTTAACGAAAATCATCAGAATTTCCAGAATGGGTTAGTTTCGGAAAACGAAAAATCGGTTTAACCATGAACCATGCACATAAAGTATCATGGTTGGAACAAATTAAAAGTAATTTGTTTATCGATAAAACGAGACATTTTTATTGTTATTGCTTATGTGGTTGTTCCTATTGTTCTCTCTGAGACATGTTGCAGACTAGTTTGAGGTGAAAGTAATATAATTCTGCGTTAGCATGCAGTCAATAAATTTGCAATTCATACTCGTACGATGTCCAAGTGGTGACATTTTCAATACATTAAAACGATTGATACGTGCATTACGTGTTAGCCGGAGAAATTTGCTTAGCAAAAAATGCAGTAGATAAAAAATGAGACTTGATTAGCAAACTTTAACATAGGAAAAACGAGCAAAGGATTTTACTCTGCACCCTGAAAATATTCAAGAAATTATTGTTGCAATTAAATCAGAGGTCTCCTATGGATTTAATGATAGACCACCATAAATGTTTTTCCGGTCGGAAAGACGAAAGTTATCAAGCGCACAAAATCGTGCGCAGCGTCACTGTTATATCAAATCAAAAAGTTGCATAACAAACAACAAATCTGCACGTTTAACACGCCAAATTTTCGTAGGCGGTTATGCGATGCATAGGAGTTATTAATATTTAAAAAATTGCCATTTAATTTCTTTAAAATATGATTTGCCTCCATCAGCGAATTTACAAACACCTCCACTCAAACCGGATATTCTGTGTCATATTAATTAATATTTGAACGTCATACGATTATATTTAAATTTTAAATTGATACGCTTACATGGGAAAGCAAAAATATTTATAATTTATTGGGAAATGATTTCAAACAATGCAGAATGCATGTTACGATTGACTCGAACGACTTTCAATACAATCGTGTGATCCCATGGCGAAATATCATGCCAAATAGAGTTGAATTTATTGTGAATAAAACCCAAAAATTCATAGAGAAAATCAATCAAAAAATTGACGGAGAAATTAAAATATTTTAATGGCTTATCAGACCATGGACATATGAAACATCTTAAAAAATTTTCAAAAAATTCAAAACACGTGATTGTAACAATTTGAAAATATATTGCATATTAAAAAATTATGAGCCTTTTGCTCTTCTCAAAAAGCACGTGACAAGACGCAGCGCGCTAGATGAAATAAATGCCGGAAAACAAGATTCCTTACATCTAAGTATATGCACGAATTAATTTTTATTAAGGTGGGAAAAAAACGCAGTTTTTATCGATCCGATTAGATGATAACCGTTTGATATAGATAATTTACCATAATATATGGAAATTAACATTTCCAGCTCGCCGGCTTCAATTTTTTCAGTGATTTTTTTTATTCGAAAACAAGAAACCAACAAGTTTAACAGATGACAATCCGCTCTACTAAAACCATATGTAGAGCAAAATACCGGTAAATTATTCATTCAATAGATTGAAATTTATGTTTCCTTTGATGGGCTGCAATTCATTCACAAATAACGTGGGATTAATCAAAATATATGTAATGGCGCGTTAACTGCTACAGGTTGAAAACAGAAATTCAATGCCAATGAGACTTAACCGATCGTACATGTGTCTGCAACTGCTATGTGCTGCTGTGGTCAGTATCACGTTCAACTTTACAACTATGCTTTAGAACGATTTATCGCAATAACAATCGTAGAACTCAGATCTATATCGTCCAAATGTCACAAACCTAAATAAAATTTTGTGACATGATCTGGTAATTACCTACACAGAAGACGAGTCCTGTTCCCTTGAATTTCTCAAGATTATATATTTTTTAAATGTAAACAAGAAGTTTTTAGCAACATGATTTGTAATTATTTCTATTCAAAAATCAAATGTTTATTTTTTGAAATTTTTGATACAGAAGCGTTCTGAAAGCTGTCAATTGTAAAGCAAAATTACAGTATCGGTACTGACCATTACATTATACATTTTTTGTATACTATTATGCAAGTAAACTGTCATAATTCGTTCGGAGATCAACTCAGTATATAAACAAGATTTATCATTTAAAGTAGTAAAACTGTGTTGCATATGCGACTAAGGTTAAACAATATGAATTGTTTATTTTGTTTGGCATATGGGTTTTCGATAGTAGGTTTGCATCTAATTTGTATAAAAATTTGTTGTATAAAAAGGAAGTATTAAACGAATTCTTCTGATCATGAAATCTGAATACTGCTGTAAGTTCAGAGAACGATAGAAAATTTTCAATTTTCAAAACAATGACATGATGAGCCGTTTCACTTTCCAAAAAGCAGTATCCGACCTATTTATTAGTTACCCTAATGGAATAGTATCTCTGAAGCACTTTGAACATCTTCAAAAAATTTAAAAGTAATCCTTCGACTCATGCAAAAGTTTGATTTGATTCATGATTTAGTAGCTAAGTACTGAAGAGGGGAGTAAGTCGCTCCCGAAATACGAAAAATAAACATTATTGTAGATAGAGAGGCTGCTTGGTTTCTTTCATGTCTCAGTTCTATTTGGTCTAAAGACGGTTTTGACTAATTCTACTGCTTCAAACATTTCTCCTCACTCAAGAGCAAACTTATTGATCAAAATTACGTCAACTACCAAAAACATTGCATTCTCAGATACAGTGCAGTAGCTGCCGAGAAGGTTCCTTGTCGTGGAACCCCTTCTTTTTAAAATCTCTTTTTTTTTCAGTATATCAGAGCCCAGAGTTCGCCTGAACACAATAGTATAAAGTTAGTAACTGACAATCGTCCAGTTTCTCCAGAGTCTTCCTTTTTGTCATACTTGTGCTCTGCGATTTGACTATACGGACTGATTTATCTTACATAATGTGAGTATGTTCCCTTAGGTTAGCTTGGTGTCTCTCATTATGACCACTATTGGACCTGACCTTTTAGTTCATACTAAATATATACCATGCATCAAAAATATATACGCTGGTATTTTTCCTGTAGTTAGCAGAATGACTTTCGGTTTGTTATAGATCAGTTCTAGACCATAGTCGCAAAGTCATGTTTCAACATTTCTCGTTACTTGATTTATGTTTCAGCCTGTCTTGTTTCGACAATCGTCATACTATGCTCCAAGATTCATGTTTCAAGCTTACACAATCATTGATTTAGGTGGACTCTTGCATTACATCTAGGTTCCTTAACGGCTGCCTCATCTGCGTAATCTGTTACGAACATATCCGTACCAATTCCAATCCATAACATTCCATAAATGGAAATCTTTATTAAAACATGAAATGACATTCCATTCTGAAATTTGTTGCACCCCTTTCGTAGCAATAGTCGAATAAGGGAAAAATTCTTTAGGTAACATCTTATCAAGACTGAAATGGAATTCAGGATTCATTCAAGTAAATTCAACACGTCTGGCAATTTGTCTCAACTGAACTCATTTCCCAAAATGTTCCAGAAATTTGTTGGTTTATTTGGCCGTTGGAAATAATTCCTTTGGTTATGTTTTAACTTTAATAGCTTCTAAAGAAGGATCAATATTTAATGTCATTTTGACATTTTTGTCATATTTGTGGCCGAGATAAAGCAATGTTTCCAAGCGTTTTCCCAATAACAAGACAACGCTATTAAAACTATTGAAATATGGAAAGGCGACAGTACACTCATTTGAATGGCAAGATATGCAGTGCATAGGGGTTTTTTCCCAAAGGGACGATGGGGATCTTCATTAGTTAAAAGTTCGCCATTTCCATTCCAAATTTTTCAGATCTCACGAATCTCTTAAAGGAATATTCTTGAATAAAGCGTATTTCTATTGCGGATGTAGGAATTATGTTATACGACAAGCGTCCAGATATATTTGGAAATTTTGGACAAAAAACAGATCCTTAACCAAAATAATTCTACTGGTATGAGAGTGCGTAAAAATTTGATGAGCCAAAATCCTGATCAGTGAAGACCTTAACATATTGTAGAACATAAGCTACAAATATGACTTGCGCGAGGCGAAATTCAGAGTATATTGGTTCCGATTTCCTGGGGCATAAACTTTACCTTCACCTTTCGGTATAAAATGAAAATTTAATTGAAAAGGGTATAGATAGTATCTATATTTTCAAACATATACATAATCCGATCATTCAACTTGTACTGCTGTAAGTATATTTCGGTTTTATCTACTGAAACCAATCAATAATTCATATATAAATTACATCCATTCACATGGGAATTGATCAAACTTTTCAAAGAAAATTCACGCCTCCATTATGTTACTCCAAACCACACCTATCTTAAAACAAACAAAGAAAAAACCTTTTATGGGTAAAAAAACAACAAACTCATAACTCATACTCGCTTATAACAAAATTAAGACATTATAAATTGACAAATTCGAAAAGGTGTAATCTTAGCTGAAGACAAAGGTATAAGTGTTGTAACTTTATATGATGCGCATGACTTAGAGGAAAAAATAAAATGCATAAATGTTTTAAATAACTTAAATCAACCACGTAAGTACACGGCTTCTCTTCATAGTGATCTTTATGCATTTGCATATGAAAAGCACATAGGAAACTTAGATTTTCTTTAATGTCGATACAAATTTGATTTTAAAATAAAGTAAATTTAGGAAACATAGGTTTATGTGCAAACAATGAAAAATTACAAATCTAAAATGAAATTGCATGCCGTTTTTCTACTGAATTTTTTTTTAAAAGGATATAAATTGATTATCAAGGAAAGAATTGCATTAGATGTTCAAATTTCGTTTTCGTTTCAGAGGAAACTTCGCCAATCACTGTGAATTTTCAAAAATAAAGGAATCTTGTGCTTCAACTTCCTTATATCAGATCTTTTATAAAATTAGCTTTGAAAATCCGCAAGAGTTCGGTCGCAACCTTCTTTTCGGCGCCGTTGCGCCAAGAGAAACAAAAAACGTTTTTTGTTAACTTTCCAGCGAGCTGAAGATAATGGCCAATGTCGTCTTTTGTTTTCCACACTGAATAGATAAAAAATATATTTTATTTTCGCGAATAGCGGATAACAAAGAAAGGGATTAACAGCTCTGTCGACATCTTGCTTGATGCTTCAGCCACAATTAATAACCATCAAAAATACAGTATAACCGCTGAAACTTCAACAGTATCTCAATAACGATACGAGCGCCATACTCATTAGTTATTCGGAAAAATGCATATGGGAAATGATTGCAGCTCAAATACATATGTGAAAAGATTTGCGAAATAGCCAAAAATCTCGTGATATTGGTGGAAAATAGTTGACAAAACAGCGAACAAAACAACTCTAAAGCAAATCTCTATAGTTTTAAGAGGTGGAGGAGATACCAGCGAGATTTTTATCTTTGTCAATACATTATGAAACGATTCAAAGGTTTTGGATGAAAGTAATATAGTCAAAATGTATTGGATGCTGTTGGTCAAGGAATACTAAATGAAGATGAAATTTGTCATCAATTTCGTGATATAAAAACCGATTTTGGGGCAAACCAGTCATAGTTCAAATCAAACAAGCGCCAAATCAACACGTTGCAGTGGTAAACAACAAGATGCGCAGCTTAGTGGTAAGCAAGCGAAGGAAATTCTTCCTTATTCCAATGCGACGGTTTCCTTACATTCAAATTGATTTTTTTTTTTCAGATTCTTCTATTTTTGGCTGTGGTTTCTTCAGCTCCTTCTGGAGTTGAACATGGTATTGGAGGACCCACGACCGTTGCTCCTTTCGCTGGGACGCACACAGGTGGATTTTACGGCGGCCATGCAACAGCAGCTCCAGCCCAATTAGCAACATTCAGCGGTTCCCATAACAATGGATACGCAAGTCAAAGTGGTTTGCAAACAGTAGCAACTTTTACTGGTGGGAATAGAGAAACCGCATTTTACGGCGGGCAAAATGGAGGAGGAGGATATTACGGAGGAAATACTGGATACTATGGGCACGGAGGAGCCAGTGGAAGCTACGGAAATGGTGGATATTACAATGGGGGTAATGGAGCAATTTTATCTACTGCTGGCAACTCATTTGGAAGCACCCATGCATCTTTACCTATTGGAAATTCTGGTCCATTTATAGGACTCAGCAATGGCCACTCGACTGCTGGAGCAATTAACGGTGGTTCCTATGGAGGACTGAGCAACGGGCACTTGACAGCTGGAGCTATCAATAATGGATTCGGAGGATTCTCTGGAGCACCTATTGACGGACATATTACTGCAGGATCTGCAGGAAATTTCAACAACGGCTTAAACAATGGTTTTGACGGTCATTTGACCGCTGGTGCCGGTATTAACACTGCTGGATCCGGTTCACTAAGCGGTCCTACTGCCGGCCCACTTCTCCCTAACGGTGTCCCAGCTGCTGGTCCTTTCGGCCCAACAGGCGCTGGCCCTTTCGGCCCAACAAGCAATGGCCACATTGAACATGCACCAATTATTACCAAAGACTTTTACGTACACACCGCTGCTGAAGATTACGATGAAGACGTTGTATCAAAAACTATCAACTTAGGACCCTCTCGCAAGCATTACCATGTAGTTTTCATTAAGGCTCCATCACAATCAGCAAAGGCAGCAGCTTTGCAAATACTTCAGGCACAAAACGAAGAAAAAACTGTGATCTACGTTCTTAGCAAGAAGAATGATGCTGCTGAAATTCATACTGAAATCCAAGCGCAGAAGAAGACACACAGCAAACCAGAAGTTTTCTTCATCAAATACAAAACCCCGGAAGAGGCCATCCATGCCCAAAAGCAAATCCAAGGTAGGCAATTGTGTCCAATATGAAAAAATTAAATGTCTAGCAGTTTTCAGTTTTTCATTAATAAATTCTTGTATTGCAGCCCAATATGACTCACTTGGTGGTGAAAGCCGTTACTCTGATGAAGGTGTTTCACCAGTTACATCAATCGTTGGATCACTTGGGCAAACTGGTCCAGGACCTGTTGAAAGTCAACATAGTGCAGGATTTAGCGGAGCTGGCAACGAAAATTTCGGAGGAGCATTTATTAACGAAGCAGGCACATCAAGTGCCAGTAATGCTGCTTTTGCAGCTGGTGCTATCCAACCTCATTCAGAGCCAAAACTCACTAATGCAGGACATGGGGCAGGATTATTTACATCAGCCAATCATGCTGGATCAGCTTCTCTGGCAGCTGAACTAAATGGAGGTCTTAACGGTATTAGGGACGGATATCTTCCTCCAAAACATTAATAAGTAAGAACTGTTAAGGATGTGTGGTCTGTTTCCTTGTAAAATTTGTTATATTATTGATTTTGTTAGCTTTGTTGAGAAGAAAAATTTATAAAATATATTGCAAAATGCTCTGAAATTTTGATTTTATAAGTTATACCCGGTTTGAACAAAAGTCAATAAGCATGAAAATGTCCTTTGGTTGCATGTGCATGTGTTAGTTTTTGATAAAGTAATATAAGTAAGTGTTATTTACTTGTTATTATTGAATAAAAGTAGGATTTTTTTTATTGTATTTTTTAGTTAAAAAAGGAGGAACCGTAGTAAGCCAAATGATCTTAAATTGAGTACCAAAAATACGAATTCAAATATGCATATTTACGTGTCAATAATTGATATATTAAATCCACACTACACTGAAACAGCACTCGGGGCTCTGATGCGGCTTTCTACCAGTGCGAGTAATTTATATAAGATGATCCTTGATGAGATATATTTTTTTTCCATAATTTTTTCCACTGTGGATTTCAGTTGCATACCGAGCAGTTTTTAGAGTCAGTGGTGGTGAAAATTTGAAGACTGGTACTCATCAGTCTGCATCCCTAAGGATCCAAAAACAGCTGTGTGCGATATTACGAAAATATTAAGGAAACTGTCTCTCTCTCTCAACGCACGCAATGCGAAGCATAAGAATTCCGGGAAATGCTACTGTGCGATGGACAAACCGTAAATCATGGGAGGTGGCTTACTTCAAAGCTTGTTGAGTGAGAACTACGGTCGACAAACAGCGTTGTTTATTAAAAACCGGAGAAAGTAGTGCAATGCCAATGACTGTCAGAACAATATTTTCTTGATGCAGCTCTTAAGTTGATAAAAATGTAAATCTAACCTGCACAATCTTGGCAAGTCACAGTCCCGTAGTTGAATATTTTTTTTAAGGATTAGACTATCGAGTCTATCCTGAATACAGCATACCCTAATTAGAGATAAGCTCAGGAAACTTGAATCGATCAATGTAGCATATTATGATTAGGTCACCCTTCTAATAAACAGGACATTTCTGATCGGCTTGTTTTCGGGGATGAAAAGTGTATTTCCTACCAGTTTTCTCTTCATTCTTCTTGCTGTAAAAGTGAATCCTTCTAGTCCAAATTAATTAATAATATTCTAATTCTTGTTATCACTGATCCAAAGGCGTCAAGGACAATAAAATGAAGCCTAGTTCGGGATTCTGTACAAACAATTGGATGGCTTAGGATGGCAGAGAAAGTGTTGAGTTGGTACTCCAGGAAATTGTAGTGGCGGGAATTTAACGGGGCATAAGCAATATTTATCTCCCTAGCCTGACGAAGAATATGAACATTCCACAGTAACTGAAAATAAGTCAAATATGCCATAAAAAGATTTTAAAATTTAGGTATATTATACAAAGATATAAAGTAGATATATTCTTCTTGCGACTGGTCATATAAAATTAGACCCAATTATGTCTCATCCTCACGATTTCTTCGATAATATGGACAATCTAGTACGCCTCTAGGACCATTTAGTACTGCACAGCAATATGCTTTTTAAGTAATATAACTGATTTGGGACAACCTATACAAAACTTTAATTTTATAAACTAAACAATGCAGATTTTTTGCTGAACTTTCAACTCAAACTTTCCAATTCCGCATGCCTACAGGTTATGGTAACTATAACAAAATGTCCAAACTAAATCGACAAATAAAGGGTTTCAAAATGTTTAATTGAATGCGTGAATGCCCAAAATTATGAATATTTATTTTTGTTTTCTCCTTTCTCCTCCGATTCTCCTTATAGTTTTTCAATTATAACTCTGTTTAAGAATCCATTTTTGACTAATTGAATAAAAAATGTTTTCTTTGAAATGAATTCTACTAACCTGTCCAAATGTATAACCAGCTCCTCGTGGTGAAATACCCCAGCCACCTCTATCATCTGGATCTGACCACAAAAGATCACACATTGGCCCTTCGTGTGGCACTTCTTGCAATCTATCCAATGCTCGTATATGATCTAAACTATCAATTGATGGACTTAACCCGCCATGCAGACAGAATATTTGGCTATCAACTAGCGCCGTCAATGGCAAATAGTCAAATAGATCCGTAAAATATTTCCAAACATTTGCATTTCCATATTTTCGTAGGCACTCATCATAGAAGCCATACACTTGGGTAATTTGTCGGGATTCGTGGTTGCCACGCAAAATTGTAATTCTTTCGCGATAGCGTACCTTAAGAGCAACCAATAGCGTTACTGTTTCCACCGAATAATATCCACGATCAACATAATCGCCCATAAATAAATAATTTGTATCTGGCGATTTGCCTCCTATCCGAAATAATTCCATCAAATCGTGAAATTGACCGTGCACATCGCCGCATACTGTGACTGGACATTTGACTTCTTGAACGTTTGATTCTTTTGATAGAATTTCTTTTGCCTGAAATTAAAGAAGAAAAAAACGATAATCAATAATCGACGTAGATCAAAAAGTGTAAATTTTATTGATTGCTGATAAAATTTAAAAATAATTGAAACTCGAAAGATGATCGATTTCCACTCGTCTCACAGACTTTCCTTAAGTGTTTTTTGCCAAGACACATATTGGACGTCTTAATTGGTTTCTGTAATGAAGAAAACATGGTTGGAAAACACAACTTTTCCGCCAAGAATACATCCATAAAAAACCACATGAAATTAGCGTAGATATTCTTTTTTGAACATGTGCAGCTGAAAGGGTCAAGAAATTAGGAACATGATACGATTTCCAAGAAGCGAAATTTCTCACAAAAAAGAATAGTGCAATAACCCTCGAATTGCCAAAAATAACTAAAGAAAAAAATGTTTGCCATTACACTAATATGGAACTCATCAATATTGTGACAAGGAAAACATGACCATCGTGAGGTCGATGCGCTTTTATGAACTCAATTGCAAATTGTGATAATACACATAATCAAAAAGTACATAAAATAATCAGAGACCATACGTTAAACATGGTATGAATGATTGGTACATTGGGATTATTGCGTATGTAATTTTGGTAATATTGGTCAAATTTCATTAAGAACTACAAAGCTAGCTGAGAAAATCTAGAAGACATCGAGTACTTCGGAACTGTGAAGAAATAATTATTCAAATGAAAGTAAACAATTGTAGGTGACAAGTTTTTCCAATTAATAACGACATTATTTGTTTGAGGGCAAATATAGGTGTTATGTGGTGAATATACTTATTTACTGTCGTCTAGTGGTCATGGGGAATAAATATTCTGAATTTTCAATAATCAGAGCATGTGAATGATATGAAAAACTTAATAAAAAAGAAGACTGAAGCTACAAACGCAACGGTCTCCATTTTTTACCACTTTTTTGAATGTTTATTTGCATAATTTCACTTAAAATTTTGATTAAATTTTAAACACATTTTTGATTTTTTTGTACACTGTCCGGTTGTTTTCATTTCATTTTAATCATCCATATATAGTGTTAAAAATGTCATCTGCGAAGCCTTGGCCAAAAGGAATGAACCATTTCTCAAACGATAGATAACTAAAAATCAGAAATGGGCCACATAAGAAAATATTGTACGAAAAAGATGGTGGTCAAAGCGCAAGGATAGAGTTCAAAAGGTGGTCAAACCAAGACTAACAGTCGGGAAGGTTACTAGTGCCCAATTTCTGGAAGTGAAGAGAAATTATTTATTATGAGTTCCTTCCAGATTACTAAATACTGACTTCAGATATTACTGTCAAAAATCTGTTAAATCTTGGACCGTTTGAAGCCATCGATTGATCAAACACGGCCAATAAAAGTGGTTTCGTATTATATCAGGACAACGCCAGGCCACACGCGTCTATAGGGAATCACCAGAAATTCCAATCCGTCCGGATTAAGGTAAACCTTCTTATCCGGACCTGGCATCAAGCGATGCCCATGCTTTTCTTTCAATGTCAAACGTTCGCAATAATAAGAAATCGACACCAATGCAGATTGAGAAAATCAATTACTACAGTTTATTGTCGAAAGAAACCACAGCTTTTATGAGAAATTATGAAGCTACCCTTAAAAAGGTAACAAATTATAGAACAAAATATTTGAACAAAATCGGTCAATCCGGAACATATTAAGCAAAGTTGTCATGCAGTAAAATTATAAGACATTAGTTGACATAAAAACAATTATTGACTTTAATTGGAAGGCAAAATGTTCGATTTGAAAATATGTTCTTTACGGACGATTGACTAAATTTGATTGACATACTACAGTATAAAATTTTATTTTTAAAATTCAAAACTGAACAAGTTATCACATTTTATAAGCAAAATATTTATATTGGTGAAAACGATCGGAAATATTCAATGTATATATAAAGAATTGGAACTCAAGGATATGCACTCGAATGTAAGTTTTGTTAAAAATGTTTAATAAAAGCTGTCTGAACTTTATATCGTTTCAAATCCAATGGATTCGATTTTTTTCCACTTTTTGAATAATTTCAGTTTTGTAATTTTTTTATAATTTTGACGTAGCTGAAGCTCTACTAGTTTTTTAAATCAGTAATATCATTGAAAAACATGAAAAAGTGTTGAGTAGATACGTATTTCGGTGGTAACATACCACCTTCTTCAGTACAAGTAACTTATTAGTACAAAGTCTTTGCCTATTTATACACAGAAATTCTACCTACTTTCAAAAATCATATCTATTAATTTACTACAATTATTTCCTTCATCATATAGTCAAATAGGAACCTAATTTTGTTTTTATAAATATTACTTCGGACTATAAAGCTTTCCTAAAAATAATAAATATTCTTGCATGAAAAAGTGAAAAAAAATTTCGGCCCGTTTGCGTTTGCAACGATGCATACTTCAGACACCTTCAGTTATCCTGTTGCATATTGACTAACTTCTTTGAAATTTTATGCTTGCGAAGGAAACTCGTATTTGGAAAAACTGGTCAAAATTTCTGATTAGTTATTTTTTTTGGAGGAGCAGTAAATGGAGAGTGCTGCGAGAGATAATGGTAGCAATAAACAGAGATGGCCCGAAGGATGTGAGAGAATTAAATGTCATATCATATGTCATATGATAACGAGTTGAGTCCGGCGCTGAGTATTTTCCTAAATGACTTAATAATTGTAAATAGTTTTATATCCGTGTAACTGTTTTGGATTATAGTTGCGAATATCGAGATTTTCCAAACTAGTTAAAATATTGAATGGAGAGATTTCACGATTGAGAATTTACGAAATTTCAGTACATTTATCGACAAAGAGCAAAAATTTAAAAATTTCGAGACCATTGCATTTGCAACGATGCAAACTCCACACGTTTTCATAGTACGAGTTTTCCATATGAGAAATTTTAGAATTGCTTCCTTCAATGGTTAATAGGAGGAAAAATTTGAGATTAGAAATTTTTCATCGTGTTTATCCGTTCTTCAAACTAGAACCAAAAAAAACGTCTTGAAGTTCATATGGAGTGTATATCGGAACAACATAATTGATGAAACATACATTTTAATCTTTTAGGGTTATCTTATTCAGAAAACTAAAAATATTTGACGCTATGAACGACTACTTTTAATTCTCTCTCACTCACTTAGTTTTAGCACAAAAGTATTATATATAGACAAGTTAATATTTTAAAACATATTATCAATTCCTACTATAAACTCAAATACTACCAAAAACTTTTGAACTTATTCCGGAAATTTTCTGTTAAGACTCCGTAAATGCAAATCTTATGAAAAATATGCTGAAACCTTTAAGGTTACATAATTTATATAGCAATAAATTCTACTCGTTCGTCTGTAATTAACAAATATCTAACCTCATGAATGCGCCCAAATTGACAAAAACAAAATCTGCTGAATATAAAAGTTCATTTTCCTAATGTGAACGCAAGTGTTACATAATGTCATATTATATTGCAAGTTGAAATTCAAAATAAAAATGATAAGTTAAACGCTATCAAATTTTATGTTGTTTTCGACATGTTTATAACATGTTTTTGAATTTTATATTCTCTACTTTTTTCAACTGCCGTACGTAGTTTGAGTTATTTGTGTTTATTTGTATGTCATAACACACTATTTGTAGCATTTTTTTGTTTACTTCTTCGTTAAGGCTCCTAAATATGTGTTATAACGTATAATATAAAGTATTCAAATTCATAATGACGAATAAATTCACTACATATGCTGTAATTATTTTAAAATTTTAAAATAAAAATTGAGACAGAATACATATCCTAGTTCTAAAAAGCAAAAATATCCTTTAGGTATGTCCAAATATGCTGTGACGACTACGATGCCCTCTCCTCATATTCATACGTATAACTGGGCTCTCGTATCATCTTTAACAATTAGGCGGCTGGAATTTGCATCCTTGCAAACGTTGCATTCTCATGTTTTTAACACTTTTTGAATTTTTTTTGGTCTTTGGAATTTGACTGGAATTTTTATAAATAATATTTGCTCCTTTGAGTTATTTGTCCTCCACTAATTCCTTACTTTACTTATTCCTTAACTTTTTTTTCAATTAGAGGCAAAAGTCAACATAAATGCACTTGAAACGATGCAAACTTCAGTGCACATTTTCAGAAAAATTATGTAATAATGTTTCTGTATGTTATTAATTTTCTGGACAAGCATCCTTGAGTTATTCAACATAATAAAATAACCTACGTTATGCAGAGTTTCTTACGACAATGAAGCGTTTCGATAATTTACTACAATACAATCGCTCCACCTTGGTATACCTATTTTCCGTGAGAGATTTAGTTAGATTTTACATTCCATTCTTCAAAATTTTTTCAATACTCAACTACTCCTTTGTATTTGCCAAATAGAAATTGGTATACTATCAGCCTTTTTTTATATGATACCTATGATACCGATATGATACCTAGATTTCCGAATTTCAAACAAAGCAAATGTCGGAGTATTCTAACCAATTTTTGTAATGAAAAATAGAATGATATATTAATATCCTTCCTACTGGCCAATATACATGTTTCAAATGAACGCGTTGCTTCCATAGCGAAAGATAATTGGACTGAATTCTACACTTTTCCCGTGCTTTCAAAAGGATTATTGATAGAAAGAAAACTCAAATTTTACAACTGTTTCAAGTTTGCATAGATGTAAGCTCAAATTTCTCAATTTTTAAGTTTTTATTGCAGTCCAAAACGCAAAAAAATGAACAGTATCGGGGCTGGCAAGCCTTATAAAATCTACAAGAAGAATAAGAAGATTAAAATTCTAATTATTCTTAATAAATTATTAATAATATATAATTTAATTAAAATTCTACAAGAAGAATAATTATCGCGTTAATTATAAAATTTAAAACAATAAAAGTGAAAATATTATAAATTGCACCAAGGTAGAAAAATATTATAAAGATTTGGCTGCCATATACAAAGCATTGTCAAGTACGCGACATGGTTCTAACTATAGAAATCAGTCATTCCTCTCGCCTTTTTCGAGGTTTGCCCTAGAATTCTCTATTCTAGCCGCTGTAATTCGTATCTTAGCACAAATTTTAATCTTTATTGAAACATTTTGACCCAGTTTCATTAAAACGACACTCTAAATTCCATTTATTATTTTGATTGCTCTGTTTTTCAACAGAATTTTTTGCTGATTTAGATCTGCTGCATTTCGCATCTAATACGTTAGATAAACAATATATGACTTGAATTTGATAGCAAAATATGCGATTAGCCAGTAACATGCAGAATATTGAAATAATGTTTTTTTTTTCTTTTTCTTATATTTGCACGTGCTAGATAATACTGGTATGACCGCCGTTTTTCTTTAATGTACCAATAAAACTTTGATTCGCGGATCATTTGTAACTATCCTGAAAATTTTTTGATGCTACCGTCCTTTTGTTTTACACAAATCAGAAAAGTACATGAAGTTCTAGTACTACAATAATTTATATCATGAAATCTATATCTGTTCACGCATGAGCCTCATATGGAAGATAATGTCTGTTTTCGTAGCAATAAGCTTGAATTATTTATTGCAAATTTAAAACAAAACGGATATCGAGTACTTAAATAAATTTATTCTTAGTAATAGCAGGCATCTAGTACAATTTTGCAATTTCGTTCGATCGATCGTTCCCCATGTCGTCTAAGTTCTGTTAAAAATCAAAGAGATTTGAAAATGAAATGAAATTTCGACAGGTTTGAACGTAGAAGCTGCAACAGCAGGGTGCTTCTGTAATTACCAATGTCTTCCTCGTGACTCACAAAACAGGAAGTGATTTTTGGTATGGATTTTTTGCATTTTGTGTGCCTTTTTTATATTTTATTTTCTGTAACGACATTTTATAATTTACCCGAAATATCGATACTGTTTTATTCTTTACTTGCTTTGGCATGTGAGCTCACTTGTGATACATTTGCTTCGAAAATTTGATGAGAACCAAAATTAAATTCCAAAATTATTTGATTTGGTAAATCTTATCTTAAAAATAATTATTCATCAAGAGTAATATTTTTTCATGATACATGTGAGTCTTGGTAATATTTGATGAAGGGATTGAGAACGTAATTGGCACAAGTGGAAATCATTGAAATGTTTATAGATTTTGAATATTTATTATTATATATTTATGGTGAACTAAAGGATTTCAGAAGAATTAGTTTACGAGAATACCAAACTTAATGGAACTAGGAACTATTTGACCAGCCGAAAAATTATTTTAATTTTTCCAATTCTGGTCCAGTCAAGGTAATAAGGCAATACTTGGATCTGCAGATTTTTGAAGAGGGATGATTTTTCAGTCATGTACGTTTCCCATCGAGGCTTAAACCCGTACGATACGACCCTTAAATGAGACCACGTCATGATTCTAGTTAATTTTACGCATTCAAAATTCCAATTATAATACCACCAACTTACGCTTCTGATAAACTTGAGAAATCTGAACATGTGGTCTTGTAATAGAAATGAATCAATCTCGACATTGGCAGATATACAAGGAAGTCCAGCGGTTATTTCGTGATATGACATTTGTGAATCGCTCAGCAATAAAAATGTTTGACAAACTTTGACGCTTGTTCGTCATTTTCGTTCGTCAACAGAAGATGTTCTCTTGCGGGGATTATATAGTCAGAAACAAAATATATTATCGCTGAGGTGCCTCAAGTTTGCATTGTTTAATGTTTTTTTGTTTTTTGATGGTCGGACTGAGCATTTTGTTGATGTTTTCGCCATTTTAACTTATTTGCTCTCTTTTAACGTTTCATTTAAATCCAATCAACAACAAATAGCGGGGATTGGGAAAAAGTAGACGTGATATCTCCTCGAGCTCCAAAAGGATCAATGTTAGCTGGGATTTTTCTCCAGCCCAAGACGGCAGATTATGTACATAACATAATTATCAGTCATTTATGAAGCACGATGTAAGGCATCTGATTCGTATCTTTCAGTCACTTCCCAAACAAATAAATTGCTTAACCGCAACAATAATACGATTAGCATTCTACTACTGATTCATAGGTTCTGACAAATCTACAAGTAAAATAAACGCAATAATAACTTTTCGCTCTCGGGAATCTCTTTCTGGTGCGCCAGCAGCTGCGATTTCTAATTGATAAATGTGACTTATCTCGTTTTAATTCAAAGTTATAAATAAATTCAAGTACCTTTATAGAACAAGTGACCTGCATTCTAGATAAGTACCGATTAGAATCAAATTTAACCAAATAATTCCAAAAACTTTGACAAGGAACAAGCAATTTATTATTTAAATTTACTTAATTTTTTCTACACGCTCAGCTACAATCTTATGTTTTATATATACTCGGAAGATTATAAGAAAAAAAAAACATACTTTATTTAGTTTATTGGGTCATGGTTGATCTTGAACATATTTATTTGCCCAGAGCAAATATTATTGAAAATCAGTCGCTGCAAAATAAATTTTGTCGCATGAATGCCATCTAAATCAGTCAGAAAAAAATTGTAATATATTTCGTGTTTATATTCACTTTTTCTATATTTTAACAATTTTTCAACATTTCATTGCTTTTCAATCATGTTCTAAGATTAATTTTAAAAAATTCAAATTATAATTTTACTTTATGTGCATGCCAACGGGGATTTTTGATTGATTTAATCAGTGAATATATTCAATCAAGGATAATCACAAACATAAACCATCAGTAAACTGAATGCTCGGACAAAAAAACGAATCCTCTAAAGAACGCAAAGCGAGATTGCAAGACAAAAAATTCTATAAACTACAATCTGGATGTATGTTAATTGTGGCTATATATAGTAGCCTCCTGCCTGCTCTTAGGCTAAATATAATTTTCAATTCCCTGTATCTGTCTGATCCACTTGAAGAGAGTTCAATTGAATACGTATTCCGTCGACACGTGTACATCAGAAAAAAGGGATGTTCAATGTAGAATTTCAAATTCTATATATAAATGGTATCAAGACAAGTTGATGAATGAATGATATCAATAAATTAGAAATACATTAGCAAAAAAAATCTAGTGTTGATGTTATAGAATCAATTGAAATTTAATGCCAAACATTCTTTCATTTCAAGTATATTTTTATCGATAAAATATTTAAGATATGTCTAAATGCAGAAAAGCAATTATTTCTAAAAATGGTTTCAGGCGAAATTTATTACTGTTATAATTAAAATTAATACAAGATTGTATATTCCATGTCATTCAATTTTTTCTATTTTAATTGCTTTGGGCTTTGCTTGAAGCTTTCGTAGAGCTTTGCGAAAGCTTATTTGCAAAAGCTTCTCATTGACTTTTTTCCTCGATCCTTTTGTTTATATATATTTAGGAATAAACTAAACTATTTAGGAATCAATAATATATATTAAGAAATTTCCGTTGATCCGCTCCGATTCCGAATGATCATTAACGCTCATTCAGCTAGTCTTGATATCGCTTAGCCTAAAAGTTCTACCAAATTTGCTAGCTCAGAAATAATGAATTTTTTAAAGATCTATCATACGAATCCTTTAAAAGATAGAGTTATAAAGTTTGTTTTATTCAATGAGGTCACCTTAAAGTATAGACAAAAATTTTTGATTTTAAACAATAAAAAAAAAGGAATAATGGCAGCGTTAGTAAAAGCGCTAAACCAGGAAAGGAAAAATTCGTTCTGTTCATCCTGCTGGAAAAAGTTTCTGAGACACAAAATCCACAAAAAATTATATTTATTATTATTCTAACTATGATTGAAACTACAAAATTAATATTTGCTATGAAATTTTCTACAACTTTCCTACGATTTGCTACAAAATGTCGGACGCTTGAACAAATGGCATAAAAAATTCGATTTTTTCTTGACAATTTTGAGATTAAAGAAATAAAAAAAAACAATGGAGTTTCAACGAACTTTTAGTTTCAACGATGTCCGGACATCGTCACATGTGTGGCCTTAATTTGGATGTGGTCTAAAATTTTAGAAAGATCGTTGGGGTAGTTTCGGAGAAATCCCAGGAACATTGTGGTTGTGAATAAAACGAACAATTTTTTAAGTGAAAATTCATAAAAATTATTAATGTCCCTAATAAGGAATGCCAGCTCCATTCAGTATACCTTGAAATTTTTCAGACAACTCATTTTGTTCCATTCTAGAGTCTACAAAATTTGCACGAGCTCTCTGGAACGTATCAGAGCTGCCTAAAAACCTTTGAATTTTAAAAATGGAACAAACCATTCTTTAAGAATACTTGCAGCTACTTGTGCTGAAATTTCGACGGATACTCGTCCTTAAATATATGTTTCAGTGCCAGTTGATTGTTATTTTGAGTATGGTCACCAAAGCATCTCTCCAACAATTTAGCCTGTGTCCTCACACATGGGTTTCAAAACCTCTTGAATTTCCTCAGATAGAGGTTCATGCTCGACTCCTCTATGGGAATCGATAGCCTCACGTTTTCGGTTTTCACATCAGAAATCTGCACCTGTAAGTTCCATCCATATTTTGTGGTAGTTGTAGGCTCAATTGGCGTCACGCGTATTTTTGACGGAGTTTTTAATTGCTGAACGCATCTTTTGTATTATTTTGATATTCTTATCGCCTTCATCTGTGAGCATTAAGTAAGCAACAAAGATCGTGGACATATGGTGCTTTTCAGGCAGTACAATCGCCGAATAAAATTGATAAAGACTTCCAATGCGATATATATTTCCTTTAAAGGTAAAGAGCGTCTGAAGCGCGTATGTTCTAGGCGATTTTTAATGAGCTGTGAACACATGTGTCAACCATTGTGTATATCTATCATCCGGTTGTAAGTAGTAAATTTTTTTTTTAGATATATCTTGGTTTAATACTGTTCTGAGTATTATCTCTCACTAATAATTATTTGTATTAGTTACAATTCAGAGATGATTTCGTCCTTTTACTGTCTATGAATATAAAAAAAAAAAAATTTATGTTTTAAATGTTTAAAGAATGCTTTGCATCTAGGACTTAGGTGTTCCTTTTTTGATATATTTGTAGTTGACAGACTGCTTGACTGTTGACAGACTGTGATTAGACATTTTGTCTAATTACAATGAATGTGGATTCTTTACAAAAATGAAAAGCGCAATTAAAAAGGTTTATTAAAAGTAGATCAATTTCGAACAAATCCTTTATATCTCATCATCCTCTCAATGTCGCTGTCTCGAATAAAATACAAATAAGTCATAGGATTAAAATGCTTTTCAACCACAAAAATACAGCAGTATGCCAAAGAATAAAGTAAATTCTGTTAATCATTGTCATGTCAATTGTTGAAAGGCATTCCATACTCGTGCTTCACCTTTGGTTCACCCAAACTATGCATGACGAAGCTTTATATTTAAACAAAGGTATGATGCTTAAACGATTCGTTCCATTTTCATCCCTTAGCGCCACTTCAATTGCTACGAAGAAAATGCAAGTCTGAACGATCGAAATGCCATCATGATGTGCACAAAATTTGCATATTGTTTACAACGTTCCCTATTCGCGCGGACTAGTTTTCATTTATAAATAGAGTGAACTTTTATTGTCTTCTTATTGCATTTTCAACATCAATGAAGTATGAGCACTTGTTAAAAATCAGGGAGAAACGAAAGGTGATTGGTACCACCAGTCAGAGACTCTATGGCTTTACCAGGATAGCACTCTCTTCATGCCAAGAAATTTTAAGACGACACACATGTGCATTCAAACCATAGCTTCACGGCATATTTAGATATGATTGTGTTCAAAATCCTTTTAAGTTCTGCGGGCGATGCAAATAGGAATAGATTACACGGAAGCATTCTTTTCCTGCGAAGTTACAAACAAAAGAGTATCCCCGACCCTGTTACAGTTGATAGTATTGATTATTTATAACAAAGGGACATTGCACGAAGGTACTGGCTTTATTGATTTTTGTGAATAGATATTTTGATTTTAGTTACAGTTATATTTCACTAAGAATTGGCGAAACTACAGGAATTCAATAAGAAATTAAGGAACACATTGAACTTGGTAGAATTTGAAATTTTTAATCGGAAACAATACAAAATTATAAAAATTCACATATATACGTTCCTTATTGTTGAAAATGTACTACAGGTTCAAAAAGTTTCATGTTCTTTCGTGAAAGGAACTTCCTTCTAAATTTTTTTTATTACCTTGGGAGTGACATGAGGGGTCTGAATTTTCCATTGTTTTTGATTCTTTTTTGGATAGCTTGACTTAAAATTTTGGGTAAATATCAATCGCATATTCGAATATTTTGCACTTTAATAGGTTTCCACTTCAGTTTTCAGTAAAAATTTGACAGCGTTTCGTTCGCAACGATGCGAATTTCAGACACTGTGACATGTCCTTTTGAGTGATATGTGAAGAGCGAAAACTGTTTTTTTTCTAGGTGAACAAGTTATTCAACATTTCAAATAGAAGGTTTATTGTATTGCCCGAGTTACAGTCCTTGGGAAAAAATTTCAAACAATTTCAATTTCATTATTATTTTCAATTATTTTCGACCTATTCTCATAAAACGAATATCGCATACTGTTTATTTATCGGAACTACCCAATCAATGTCATGAACTACCCAGAAAACAATGTTGTTTTGGATAGTCAATGATGGACCCTTTTCCAGGCTGAACAGTAAAAATAGTACACAGTCCTTTTCGTGTGTAACGTGAGTTACTCTCTTGAGTCTTGTTCAATTCTTGAAGTTTTATGGTAGTTGATATTAAATCACTGTGTAAGTAATCAAATTTTTGAGCTTTTGAACAAAACTACGGTGCCAAAGAATCGTATTAAAGAGGAATATCTGAAAATTGTTCCAAGTTTTATAATCGGAAGCAAACCTGATACTGCTGATACTAACAAAGTGCAATCGCAGCATTTAAGGACGATAAATTACACAGTATAAATAATTTCCCGCATACACGGAGTTAAACACTATGTTGTGAAAAATTAAGGACTTTTCAGAATGCGAAATCACATAATAAAAATTTCTTGGTTACAGCGAAATTTACCTTATCTTCTGATACAAATTTAAAAAAACAATTTTTTTAAAGAGAATACACCGGTCACCTGTTCAAAACGAGCAAACTGAACTTAAAAAGAAGATCACACCTAGAGCAGACCAAAAATTGGTATCAATCGCTGCTGCAAATCGAAGGCCGTCTTTGGAGGGAACTGAATAAAGTGGCTCTTGCAACTGACGTGGAAATTTCGAGCCGAAAGTTGCGAAAGACGTTAAAGGATGCCAACTTCAATGCAGACGCACAGCGAAGCAAAACATTATGAGCCGTGGTTAAGTCAACGGATGAAAAATGCAAGACTTGCATTAACTAACGAGTATTCACACGTCTCTATAGAATACTGGAAATGGGTCTCTAAAGATATTGGTCCAGAGGTTTCCAACGTTGAAAACCGTAGTTTAGTAACAACCTCTAATTTTTTAATTTTTTCATTAATTTTCAGATAGTTTATACCGATGAATCAACATTTCAATGCCTCACATATGCTGGTGAGTTTGTAAGAAGACATCCACAAGAGAAATTTAGTACGTCATGAATCCAGAGACCAATCAAACATCCATTCTCGATTATGGTATGGGGAGCGATTACGATGAACGGATCAGGACCAATGTATTTTGTCGAAGGAACCGCGTGACAAGACCAGAAAAAAATATTTTGGAGACCGTAGCACCGTATTATTTCGATTAGATTGAATTCTAGAGATCCAAGTCACACGACGAAATCAATTAAAAATTATATACAACATAATTATTTATTATATATAAGTATAATTATGTTATATAATCATTATATGTTCTGGGTAGCTTGGGTCCGCCGGGCCTTGGTTCGTGGGTCTCGAGGACGCGTTTCGGCTGCATTCAGCCATCTTCAGCTCGTTCTCCGAGATGAAATCTTGATCTCTTAAAATCTTCAGTTCGTTCTCCGAGCTGAAGATGGCTGTATGCAACCGAAACGCGTCCTCGAGACCCACGAAGCAAGGCCCGGCGGACCCAAGCTACCCAGAGTTAATTTTGGCCTGCGGCAACACCAAAACGAACTTCATTATTATATGCCTTTGCTACCATGGCCAGGAAATTTATCAATTTAATCTTATTGAAAATGTATAGCAAGATTTGAAGAGGCTTGAATAAAAAGAAAATAACACCAATCGTCAGGCGTTGAAAGAAAATATTTAAAAAAATATGGCATGGGGCGCCTGAGATAAAAGAATATACCAAAGCTTGCATAGCGTATACCACGAATAATCGACTCTGTGAAAAAAGCGAGGGGTGGCAACGCTAAAAATTAATGAAAATTGTCAAAAATAAGTATACATACTTATAATTGATGGGACTTGGATGTTCTATAAAAATCATTCATAAATATGCAATCGTTTTGTTGAGAAATATATTTAAATAAAATTATTTTAATTTTCAGAAGCAATTGTTATTTTCTGTGCGGAGACTGTATCTATAGCAGGCAATACTGATTTGAAAACACACAGGATCCACGTTCTGCAGGACTTTGATCTTTTCGTATCAATAATAGCAAACATTTGAAGCTATGATTATTGTTGGACTTTTTCAAATAAATCGTAGTCTTAAGAAGGTAACAGATGTTCGAATTTAAAAAATTCTTGTTTCCATTCATTCTTCTAATATTAACACCACTTCGTCATCAATACCATTACCCTTAAAATAAACAATTTAGGAGGTTTTTAAATTTTGCCAATGAACCATCAAAGTGAAAGATTTCCTGCGCAATTAATTTGCGCTCCAAGAAATAATCCAACTCATACAGGGCAGCTTCAGTTCAAAGTAATTTTTCTCCCCGTTTAAAGCAAAAAATAAACGCACATTCGTGAAATTGGCGACTTTCCAAAATTGATTTTTTTATTCTTGCTATTTGGTCATTACCGGCTTGCGTGTATCAATTTCGCGTTAATCTTATTATAGACAGGATATGCGTCACTTTTTTTCAAAATAGGTATCATCGTGGCCTTGCTACTATGTAATTCTGCTAGTCGGCATAGCTGTTGGTTAAATTTAATTCATGCGAATTCAATGTCGTCGCTGCTGTATTCACCTTCGAAATGTGCAAATTTTGTAATCAGTGAAGATTGTGGTGTTCATCCATTGCGGGGGTAGCAGGATTGTGTAATGTATGAAGTGAAAATTGAAAACCGATTGTCAGCGGGCGTGGATGATTTTATTCCAGATGTCAAAGGACATTTTTGATGTGCAACGTCAATTGGGCTTTTTTATGACTATTCGATTCAATTGAAGTTCGACATGATTTTGCAATTATATTAGCAAAGGATTAAGCAAAATGGTATTCAAGTTACATTTCAATATTAGGTTTAAAAGAAAATGAGACAAATCTCTTCGTTGTAGTATGGGCATGAACCAGATCAACCTCTGTAGACTCTATAAAAACTGATGGCAAATTTCCGGATACCACACAAACAGGCGAAATTTTGTAGAATGGAAGCCATTCACAGGAAAAGATTGAGATAACTGTGATAGAAACATTTCATAGTTTTTTTCCAACAATGTGATTTGGTTATCTCAATCGTTGTTAACATTCATGAACTTAAAAAACTAACAAAAACCACCTTAAAAGTAAATACCGGAAGCTAAGATGGACAAAAAGCATCGAAAACATCAACAAACATCGAATTATAAAAAAACGCTCTCATTTATAAGATCACTTTTGTTTTTATAGAAAATTGACTTCTATAAGGAGAAACCCGCAATTGTGTGAATTATAATGCTCCCAGTCGATGACAAGGTTGGCAATAAGAAATCTGGGAGTGATATGAGAATGAATTGTTATAAGATTGATATCTCAAAATAATTCTTTTGTAACCTCGATCTTTCGATTGTTTACAATAGTATTGAGTGACAATCATAAAGGATATTTTCAACTTCCGTTTAATATTATGTCCTTACATACGGGTGTAGTTCGTAAGCACCTGCGACAGAAATAAAAAATTTAGACAGCCATGAAACATCACCCTTCGAGTCTTCCAGAAGGACACTGCATTGTAATGAAGAAATTTAAACACTGAAATATACTTGTAGACATTTAAATGAACAATTTTTTGTAAATTATTCTGTTAATAATTTGAATAGAACTGCATCATGCTTGATACCATACTTCAATTTAAAACTTTATGTTAAATATTGGAAAAAATCGTTCATATCTAAGATCGCCATCGTTTGTTAGCAATTCATGTTATTATCCGAAACAAGATATTCCCTTGTGAAAGAAAGTTAAAATTCCCGAAGTAACCGACAATATCTACCAATATACCCCCCCCCCCCCCCTCCAATCTAAAACGCCTAAATTTTCTTTATTTGCCCATGGATTGAGAATCAAATCACCTTGAATCGCTCAGTAAACAAAACCCGAGCTAAAATTAATCGTCGTGCAAAAATAAACATGTGGATAATGTGCAAATTTCTTTTAAAATCTACAAAGACTGCAATTAATCGTAATGACGCGCACACCATTATAATGCGAAAAGAGTAGCAAAAAGATTTCAATAAATAAAAACTCACTGTAAAACCAACCAAATTATCCATATCAAATAGTTTCAAAAGTAAAAGCTTATATGCTACATACGAAAGTTTTTGAATCACCCTGCGCCGCCAAATTAACCATTGACCGCATTGCAATGAAACGTGGAGAACTCAACAAACATTTCATATTATTAACATTTATTTGTACCGGAGGTGGAACTATTTCCACATTTTGTTTGTACAATTATAAATAAATATAACGATATCAAATCTATTTGCCCATTCATTTATTGGTTTGATGTCGAGAGCCATCGGACACAAAGCTTGCACTAATTTCTTATTCGTCGCGTTCAATTTGCACTCTCAAGAAACCATCCCACGTGAATTTACCTGAAAAGTTAACATCTTAGAGACGATTGGACCCGTAGGCACCAATCCATACGTATATCACAAGTCTAAACAATACGAAACAACTTTCGCAACCATGACTCGAATATGTCTACTGCAATGGCGTCATAACCCTTTTTCGTATGATTGTTTCAGAGAATCCCCCGGTCGGATGACGAATGCGTGATATTACAAAAATTTCTCTAGAATGACGTCATATGAATCATACACTCATTGATTAATGGAATTTCGTAAATGGAAGACACAATGGAGGTAGAAAAGAAAAACCGAGACAGTAGTGCGAATGTTTTCAGTTTTCCTTTGCAACATTTCCTTCTATTCACCACCTGTGCGTGTGCCTTGGCTTGTGCACAAAGCGAAAAAACTAGTCCATGCAAACGGACTTAAGTAGGCGAAATAGTTGTAAGTCAGAAGCATGTATGTTAGCCCACCTGTATGTTGTGATTTTTTTTGAATTGGCAGTAGTATTTGTGTTTTAACCCTTCGCCACGAATTATCAGACAGGTCTGATTGGACGGACATGTAAGAAACGAGATTTTCAGTTGATTTCACAAAAGGTTGAAAGAAGAAATAATATTTTTTGGTCTACGGAGATGAAGGACTGCCCTGCTTCCTAACTACCCACTAAACATTCCACCTTTAACATTAGACCTCGTTTGCATAGTTCTCTCCTACTCCTCCTTTTCATTGACGAGATAATTATCTAAATAAAGGATGAGGAAAGAAGGAAAAGTAATTCATTCATTTCGCCGACGATAGATTTCAAAATAAGGAAAGATTGCCAGTGTGTAATTATAGAAATGAAAAAAAAAAAAAAAGATACAACTTTGAATGTCAGAAATCAATTTTTCAAAAACATTTTCATTGAATTCGATCAACATCAACATTCATGTAAATTTTCATTTACTCAATATCACGGACGAAATTCAAAACGATGATTTTTAAATGATGAAAACATGAGCACGATTAAAAATTGCAGTGGTATCAGGGTTAATATATATTTTGTTATCAACACAATCTTCCTACATATATGGATAGAAATTTAATATGCCAATGATAATCAACTTATATGTGTGGATGGATATAATATAAATAGTATTTCAAGACATTGTACAGTTAACGGTAGATTTATTCATTCAAAAATGGGTGTAGCGCTCAGAAGAGAAGTAAATTTATCGACACAGATTCTTTGACGCCTCCATCGCTCAACGACATTGAATGGAATTGGATAAAACAAGATGAAAAATGGTTATTTCATTGGAATTTCCTTTTTCCAAGAGTCATATAAAATTGGATAAATCGCATGATGCCCTAAAATAAAATCTCCGCTAAAGATTTCATCGATGTTACTTAATATATCAAATTGACTATTGTTTTTGTGTTTTCTTAACACAATCCACGACGAAAATGCTTATTAGAGCGGAGGCTAGTTGGATATATATCTTCTGAACCCAACTGAAGACCACACATGATCGCAGCGATGACCCGTGCATGATAACAGAATCCGGAGAAGGTTTTTAGGTCAAGAGCTAACTCGAGCTGTCACGCCGTTGATAATGATGATGCAATTTTTGAATATATCTCTGTAGATCGGTGGAAGATTGTTCTGATACTTTGAATTATTATAGCGTAATGGGAAATTTATTGAAATCAGCTGGCGAACTCTGTAATCGGATCGAAAGGTTTCAACCTGTTAAATCAGGGAATTCTTTTTCCAAATTTTCTTTTTAAAGTTAACATAATTGTTGTTTTGCGGCCAATATGTGTCCTTCAGTGTTCCGTCTATTGAATATTTACTTTAGGTATTGCGAACACCTAAAAAGGTTTTCCATACAAATGACAAACGACTCTATCTGCCACAGGATCACTGAGGATTTCAAATGCAACCGGATAAGAACTGTTGAAGACAAATGGATTATATACGAAAACAAAGTGAGGAAAGAGCATAATGCGAGCCAGGACAGTCTGTTCCCTCTACTTCTAAGCCGAGCATGAACCTAAAGAAGAGAATGTTGTGTATATGGTGAGACATCCAAGGAGCAATACATTACGAGCTATAGAAACCTAATCAAAAGCTAAATTCGGAGAGATGCTGTAAGCGAATGGATGATGTTTTAAACAAAGCATTAAGAGAAAAAGGGGTCGGCGATGTTAAATAGAAACGTTATACTGCATGACATTATCGTGAAAATAGCAGACAAGGTGCTGTTTTGGCAACCCGTCATTCATTCGCATACACCATACTCCCTAGTTGTGTTCGGGAATCCAGGTAGCTTAAATAAATTGGGACATAGGACTGAAAATTGTTTCAGATCCTTGGGTGGTGGGTGACACATTGTTTCAACCCTATGGAACCATATTAACAACCTATTAACCCTATTAACAACTATGGAGACCGTGGGATGAAGCCATCAAGGCAGGTGTCCGCGTTAATCCACGAGACTTCATATACTATACTCCCTAGACAGCTTACCCTCCGATAATTTGTTTCTCCCTTTGCAAAACTCAGAACAGGAAAAAAAATCATAACTGGAACGGATGTCAACCAAACACGAGTTCTTTGCCTCTAAAAATAAACCATTTTTTAAAAATGGCATTTACAAGTTGCCATCATGCTGGAGAGAAGTTATAAGAAACGATGAAAAGCATATCCTACAATAAATATTAGTAAACGCATGAAAATTGCGTTATTTTCTCTCAAGTCGAAAACAGACAGATTTTCCGGTAGACCTGACAGATATTTTGGCAGGTATAGTCTTTGCTAGACGAAGGTGAAAAAAATTTAATGAAATTCTACGACGAGACAATTTCTAACTGGGAAAATTCTATGAGATTCGGATTCTAGTGTCGTTATTTTATAATACTATAGATATTGTATGAATACAAATTTACACAGCCAATTTGGTTGAATTTTAAGGATTTAACTTCAACGTGAAGAAAGGTCCAGAAGGCCAGAACTCAGAAATATTGTAAAGTACTCTAAAAGCTTTATTCTCAACGTCAAAAAGAAAATGTGATAAAACACAAATGAACAACAGCAACCTGTTCAAGCTTATGCAATAGATGCAAAAATGCATGAATCGATTATGAGAAAAAACTATAATTTTTATTCTATTCAATATCGAATTCATTTCTATGGATATAAGTCGGAGTTTTTAACGTGTGTACCTGCCATAAGTAGGTCTATCACACAAGGGATGATCCGTCAATCAAGCACATATCCCCGTGATCTCTAACACTGTTTCTGTCATTTGTTAACAGTATCCCTGAAAGTAACTGGAATACTCAAATATAGTTAGCGTACTCTTGTCTCTAGATTCTAGCCGTTAAAACACCAAGCATCGCTTTTCAGCCAGAATAGGCTACTCACAATGTGAGTAGCATGGGCGCCTTCCAAACTTGGGGTCCAGTTAAACCCTTGATCAGGCTGCGCTTTTCTGAGGTCCGAGAGAAAAACTTTTTTTGCTCTGGATAGACGGGGAACTTATAGCCTGGAGACGAAACTTTAGTTCATCATTATGAAGCTAAGTCCAAACAGGGGTCTTTCCTGTGCTACAAAAAGGGCACATCACGACCCAAGAAGTTTAAAGTGGCACAGTCGGCTGGTAAAGTCATGGTGACAGAGGGAACTCAGATGAAATCCTTTTGATAGGCGTCTAAGTAGCCGGAAAATACTACGCTTTAATCATAGAGAGGTTGAAGTAATGCATGAAAGAAAACAGAAGAGTAAAATTGACCGAAGTTGTCAAAAGGGTTTTTTTTTATCCTTCCGACAAGGTCTATCTCGAATAAAGCTCGGAATGATCTTACACCATTCTCTGCCAATGTTTACTGTACAGATTTTCGTGATTAATTTGTAGTTGTGAAAACGTTGTTCAGTTTTGACATGGATTATATGTACAAGATTCAAGTAGCAAGTTCAAATCACACATGTAGCAAGTTGAAATCTCACAAGTAGCAAGATTCAAATTTAATATAGATGTTTTTTATGCGTTTACGAGGAACACAGTGTTTTTTTTTTTTTTTGAATTGATCTTCCATCTAGGCAGCTATGCATTAAAAAAAAAGAAGGCAAAAAACGTTTTAATGGAATGGAGGCCCTAGAATTTACAAGAGATGTGAAAAATCTTTTCAGTTAGAAAGATACTATTTTGAGATCATTCAATTTCAAGTTTCTATTTTATCTTTAAACTCCCTTCGTGTATTATAACTATTTATATTTTAACTCCTTCGTGTAATTTCCTGTGATATAAATATGATTGAAAAAATTACTGATTATTTTCTGAGTTATGCTTGATACTAGACTTCAACTCCTGATTTTATCAAATGACAATAATTACACATTGAATTGTTTTATTTATTCAAACCCTTTTTTGTTTTACAGAGAAACGGTTAGAAGTAATTTCAGGCGTTTGAAAACGAATAAACTAAAATATACCCTGCGCAACATTTTTCAATGAAAATCTTTAGCTTGATTCTCGAATTTATAGTCCAGACATCCTTTTTCTAAAGGATAATTTCTATTTATGCTTGGGAAATTATCAAACAAGTGTGAATAATTTAGATGCAACGAAAACTAAACTTTTTCTACGAATTATTTAAATAAATTTTTAGGGGCACCTTCATCACAAACTCTTGCAGATTAGAAAGACAGGATTACTTCAAATTTAAACGAAACTTCAATGGTAGCCACAATTTAACCGCAGCACCTCAGTTATATGCCTCAGTGCTTTCTTTGTTAATCCGCTTTAGATTTGTTTTTAATCATTTTTTTATGCTACTCCGAAAATATTAGAGTAAAGTTATATGGTTTTAAGTCAACCATAGATCCGGTATTTATACTCATGCTTTTTGAGCACAACGCTCAAATTGTGTATGATGTATCCGTGACTCACCTGGAAGTGAAGGAAGTAAAACCGTAGAGATGATATTGCAAAATAAATTTTGGATTAATGGATGAATTGGTATAATATGGCAAAGCTGACGTAACGGATTGTCTCAATTCTTTTGTTTGATGTTTCGATATAATTTCAGTAATTCGTTGCAGATTGTTCATGTAATGCATGAACGCATGATGTTTTTCATTTTGTTTGTTTTAATGTAAGTGTTTCTTCCGCAATGTACGAACAAACAAAAATCACAAATGTTACAAGGGGAAACTAACAGAAAAATTATGCATTTTGATGATAATACGTTAGATACTACCTACTACCAGATTTATAGGAATCCTTGTACTGAAATAATTCGGTTAAAAATCAACTTCTTTACTACTGATAGCAGTTTACTGCCAAAACGACAGGACTGATGTCCTTATCCCATGTATACGTGGTATGTATACGTGTGATATTTTATTTTTTTTAACAATATTTGTGTAAGGCCAACGATTTGATATTTTGTTTAGAAATTGATCAAAAGAAATTATACTCTGTCCAGATTTACATTTTATTGAGATAGTTTTAAAAAATGAAAGGAATAATATATCAAAATTGAATTAATGGGGCACTATAAATAGGAATAAAAGTAGATGGAAGTGGAAGTATGAAGATGAAAAGGTTAGGTTAAAACATATATTTTAACAAGTTAAGGGGATTATTAATGGTCTGAACCCCATAGACCACTAATGGTTTGGTCTTCATTACAGTTTGGGCTGGCACGCCATTGATGATGATGGTCAATTAAAAAAAAGAGGAAATTAATTGACAATAAAAAATCCAAATTATAAATTTAATAAAATTGAATTAGTTGAATATAAAATTGAAATTTGAGAGAGAAATGCACTGTCGCATAAATATATTTTGGATCTGCCCACTAGACTATTGCGCTGGTATAAATTGACGCTTTTTTAACACGGTTAAAACTTTCGGACCGAGTATTATGTAAGCCATCACGTTATTCGTTTAAATCTGTTACAAATTAAGATAAATATCAAGAAAAGTTTCGCCAATGCCAACAGCTATATTGTTAGACTGAGCTGAATTTTGTTGCCTGCTAATCTTTGCATGGCAAGTACGCGTTAATTTAACAATGAATACTTCGAGTCTTGCACTAACAAATATAAAAATAATTTAACACACTTTTCATATAAATCATTTCTATTGTATCGATGTCATTCATAACGAAAATAGAGCACCCTTAGCAATAGAAATTTTTTATTTCCGTTTCTATATGCACCCGCCGCCACCGCCAGCTTTTCTGACCTCAAATAATAAATATCACAAGCTCAGATCTGTCGTCGGCTTCCTTCATTTGATAATTCCTCGCAACATTGGACTTTGACTATGCGTTTAAACATCTGAGCAAGCAAACTATATGTTTATACGAATGAATTATTATTCAAACAGCTGCTAGAAATTAACTAATTATTTTAGCTGTGAATGATTCATTGAAACGATGTGTTTTTTTTTTGCGAAAATTCATTCAATATTAGAGTTTCAGGGTCAAGTTTAAATTATCCTAAATAGAACCAATTGGCGCAACTATAGCGACATTTGGCATGAGCTTCCATTTTTTCCCATTAACGTAATATAAATATTTGGCATAAGTGCAAAAATATTTGCCGACGAAAAAAGTTTTCTTTCTTTTTTATTTTCATACCACTCCTACGTACGTGTTATAAAATTCAATTATTTTGGATCTAAAATGTATAAAACATAGGGGGAGGGGAGTCGTTCCGTTTTCGCCGTTAAAAAAGGCTTATTTTAATCGAAAATGTAAATAAAAATAAAGTTCTGCTGGCAAAATACAATTCTTATTTTACATAAAAAATATTTATTGAACTGTTGAAATATTTATTAAATTCTGTATTTTTGAATTCTAATGGATCCATCATATTTATAATAAAAATTTATAGCCAAATGTAGAAGACTTGATTTAACGGCGAAAGCATCTTAAGAAATTTTCCGGTAGTATCAACATGAACAATGGACATAAACTGTTCTCTTAAAAAATAGAAAGAAATGTGAAAGCAATTTGATATTTAGAAATGCAATTATCCTTATGATTTTTTACTGCGCAATATCACCTTGGTAAATAGTCCGGAAAAAGACCCTGAGGAATGCCGCGATAGCAATTTTAAGATTATACCAAGTAGATTTTTAAGTTAGGGAACTTAGTAGAAACGGTGAAAATATCGTAGTAGAACATTAAACTGAAAAAGAAATAATGTCAGATGTGAATGCATGAAAAGATTAGAGTTGAAAGTAGTTCACTCCTGCCTTACTTAACACCACCTGTCCGTAATTGACCAAAAGTCACTCATAAAAATCAAACAAAACTTTCTTCTATTACTTTGACATTGAACCCCGACAGCAAAATAAACTCGCTGTAACGATTAATTAATTATTAATTTCTCAATTAACGAACAGCAGCTAGAAAGTACACATTTCTTTTCTAGCACACGCTATAAATGTTAAGGTGCACGCTCATTTATTAGGAGTGGATGGTATGGAAATCTAATCGATGGAGAGGAAAAACCAAAATAATTCTTTCCAGTCATGTCTTTTATCGGTGATCATGACATTTCGTGTTTATTTTTTCCTTCACTGCCAATGAATTTATACGGGCAGAGAAAAATCGAAAACATATGTTTGAACTTGATAAATTATTCGCATTTCGTCAGACCCGCACAAACCGACAAGTCCTTTCGCAGCAAAATAAATACTGGCCAGGTGTGTGTACATAATCATTTTTCAGCCGTCTCAATCCAACAAAATAATTACTTATGCTCGTGTGTGACATCGGACGGACGAAACAGCATGTGTAGGAATTTCATTACATTGAATCATTTACCAATCCCTTTGGATATATTTCAGAGTTGATGTCCTACTAGCAGGTGCACAACTACTTTCTGCAGCGGCAATTTAATTTGACTTTTCGTGGTAACATGTTAATAACAAGGTAACGAAACAAGGCTCTACAAGAGGTTCAGTTTCGTGGCCCGGCAACGTGAGGAACTTTTCAGGTATTCAGCTCGGTAAGCGTATTTTATAAGCATGACAACAGTTTGATTACAATCTGCAATTGTCCTGTAACTATCAATGATATCGAAGAAAATGGGTTACTAACATTTATCACTACAGAAAATATGAAAATTATCGATTGAATGTTTGATTGTTTACTTGTTTTGACTTCGTTGATGAAATAAAATAATCAAAGAATAAAGGATTTAAAATTTTAGAGCAGAATGGTTTTGATTCTGATTAATTCGTTTTATTCTCATGGATCCTATTTTTTTTTTTTTTTCGTTTTTCCTTACAAACATTCGTCTTCGTTGTATCCAAAAAACAAAGTTTTTCTTTGTTGAAATTAACTATCATCGCAAGTGGAAGGAGGACTACGATGGGGTTTTCGCTGTGTTTGCGTTTGCTTTATGGAAAATAGACTTCTTGTTCTTCAATGTTTTGGTGTGTGTGAGAATCCTTATATAAACAAGATTAATTGCCCGTTTATTCTTCCTTTTCGTCAATACAATTTTGGCATAAATTTATGTAATATTATATTTAACGTCTAGCTAGTCGCTATTATTCAAATTCGATCTACACATATTTCACAAAAACTTGGAAGAACTCCTGCAAGATCTTTTTTTTTCAAAGCGCATTAATGCAGGGATGGCTTTGTAGGAGGGGAATGGACGTCCCATTGCCTGCCCTGACCATATTTGGAAAAATTTTCATCTTAAAAAACTCTTCGAATGGAGAAGATCACCGAAATTTAGCATATTATTCATAAAGAAGGAAATTTTTTGAGGTACCTTGACTTCGTGTACGATAGAGGAGCTGTCTGTATCTGTGAAGTACAGATCGAGTCATCGGAGTACACTTCAGTGGTCACAGGCACACTGTTCCATATACCTACTAAGGTTTTTCACGTAAAGGACAGTTTGAAATTACGTACGCGGATTGGCACAAAGGCAAATGAATGGGCCAAACAATGATGTCTAAGTATGCACCATTGAAAACGCAACGCTGTCAAATTTTGTTTGCTATTTTTTCGTTTTGGATGATTTTGACTGAAGTGAACCAAGTAGAATGCATAAAATTCACCAAAATTTGAAGAAATATCCAAAAAGAAAAAAAAAACATTCAAAAGACCATTGCAACGACCCAAACTTCAGATACCTACGAACAGAGTCCAATTGCAACAATAATGCAGGAGTATCTACGAAGTGCATGAACATCCTCTCGCTCTCCAGAATAAAGGGCAAGTAATCATGCTTAGATGATGGATCACTAAGCAACTTTTTCAGAAATAGCAATTAAAAGTAACCTTTTAGGTCAACACAACTTCCCCATGCCCACCCCCTTTTTTTAACCCCTTCAAATATGTTATTTGTTAAACTCGATACTACATATCTATCTATGCGAAAGCCTTCTCGCTTAAGCTAAATTAGTAGCAACAGTAGTAGCAGTAGTAGTAGAGTTGAAGTAGTAGTAGTTTGGTAGTAACAATTGAAGAAAACATCTTTAACTTAAAAACATGGACGTGTTGCATGAAACCATTCTCATCCGGACAACAAAGAAACTGTAACACTAAACTATGCGCTATCAAAAGAATAAACCATAAAACATATTTTTTTATCATAATTTTCCCTGTCACTATGCCAAGATCTGCCAAGAGAGTTTTTTATTATTGACAAGAAGAGGTTATTTAATGACATATCATCACAAAATTCACTGACAGTTTGATTATACATGGATAACATATTTCCATCTTTACTTTTAGTAAAGCGTTGCTCTATTGAAAGGAGTCTACGATATTTGAACACATTGTCGGGAAGAACAGGATCAGGAAAGAGTGAAAAATGAACCGTCATACCACCCGAGGAAAACATTTAGCCACCGTCGCATACTAAAATATGTTTGACACAGACTTTCACAAAATGGCCTACATTTTTATCTCAAAACGAAAATTTCGCAGCTATATGAGGCGAAAATTTAAGGATGGGATCTTTTGATAGCAAAAAGTTAAGGTTTGTTCTGCATCTTGCAATAATGCCAACTTTAGACGCAGCGATTACCAGTACTTTTTTTTCTTTTTAAAGGTTTTTCTTTTTTGTTGGATTATTTTTTCACAGAAGTGAATAAAATTTTATGCGCGATTTCGATCAATTTCCATTCTACAAGGTTTTCATTTCGGTTTTACTCAAAACAAATACTGGAAAAATTTGACAGCGTTGCGATTTTAACAGTATGCAAACTTGAGTCGCCTAAAAAGTTAATAATCTTTCTGTTTTGTACTTAGCCTCAGTTTCTGCAAAAAATGGCTTCGATTGATGACACAATTCCCTCGGCAATAACATGCAGCCGAATTTCATGGAAAAAAACTCAAATTAATGCTCTCATCGTAAAATTTCTTAGGTTGAAAATCGTTATCAAGGTAGATGGAAAGCAAAAACTTTGTAAACTACTGTTGGTGCTTCTGGGAATACTGCACTAACAGGCTGCGAGTTAATCGTCCCAAAAAATAAGGCTGTTTTGCTGACAAGTAACAGAAGTCGAGAGCTTCTTCAGTCGAAATAGAAATGTCATAAGAAATTATGTCATATAATTTCATATAAAAGCTATGTAGATACGCCGCCCAATCGGACGTGATGTAACATCTTTATTCATCTGAATTTGTGTTAAGGTGACGAACCATAATTACAAACTTCAAACAATATGAAAGAAGAAAGTATCTACTTTGTTGTATAGTGCAATATTAAAACGTCTTCAAAAAAGACTCTAGTTAAAAAAAACCATCAAATATTGAATAGTGTCAATGAACTATAAGTAGTATAAAAAGTTTTTTCAAGATCACAGTGTCGACCAGCAGCAAAATGAAAAGGCTAGAGCTTACTATACAAAGCGAAAGCACTTTACACACACATGTATCTTATCTTATAAGCAAGTAGTTGTTGATCATATGATAATGATATCCAAAACTACCAGCGATGTATGCCGCTCTTCCCTCCTCCAATAAAACCAATATCATACATTTGTTGCTATGAAGAAGTCTGCCGGAGCAGACAGCAAGTAGCTACTCAGCAGATACAATTTATAACTATGGCCGCAGATACATTTCATGCAAATCGAAAATTATATCAAAGCATATACGAGCCGGTTCAGTTGCAATTCTCTTATAAATCATCTAAGGTCGGAACGATGGAAGGTCAATCAACTTGCAACAATTGCATTAATGCATCTGCACAAGTGCATGTTGCAAGGCAGCCACAACGAGGGAAGTTGGCCCTTTTCAATAGGAACTGAAACAATTTACAACAAGAATTTCTTGAAGGAGTGCCTTGAGAGCAGTAGCAATAAATTGCTGGAAATAATTTCTTTATTATGTCTAGGTGAAAGTGAAATTGGGGAAAAATTGTTCTTTTCATCCATTTGTGGGAAAAATGAAAACAATAGAAATGCATATTTTAAAATAAGAGAAAAGTAGGGACTTGGCATTTGTGAACGACTTTAGCAGTGAATGAACTTAAACCTCAGTATACAAATAAATAAACACCTTTTCTATACGTTCAATATTTGAGTGTTTTTATCAGAAGTAGAAACGCTCAAATGCTTTCACCTCTTAATCTGCATCGGTACATTCGCATATTAAAAGCAAATTCACGTTAAGCATTTTATATGGTAAAATGACTAGGAAAGAAATTATCGACACTCAGGAGAGCATTATACATATTCTATATGTATAATTATCATGCATATTCGATATGTACAATGTTAGAAGGGTGCAGCCGCTTTTCTTCGAGTATTTAAATTGTGGCAAACTACTGTCTTTGTTTGACGATATTTTGCGTTTTTATTGAATATAAAATTTTTATTTTCTTTTGAATTTTTCTAAATTTCCAGTAAAAAATGATAAGATTCGATCAGTTAAGATAAACATTCAACAAATCATTGGATATTCGAGATAACGAAATGATCGCAATAATAATAAAGGTTTAGAGAATTTCCATTGATATGTGACGACAATTGATAAGAAGCATTGACGTCAGGTGATAGATTGGAATGTACAGTAGCGAAAGACAAGTGAGTTACCTTGAGAGGATTTTCTCAAGGTTTGTATTCAGTACGTGGAAACCTCCTCATATATGACTAACATGTTTCAGAGCTTTTTATCAATCTTATAGCACTGCAGCATGATTCTCGACTATGCAGCGGAAAATTTCAAACTGATTTCTTCTTATTCCCGGGTCTTTACAAAGCCGAAAAGCCACAAAGTTACTTTTAGACGCAAGTTTCAAATCTTTATAACTCAGTGCAAAATCGTCTGTTTGTAAGATCATGGGTACTTGTTTCGGACAGCCAAGGATGTTATGATTGTAATGATTAAAAACCCGGATCATGGAGCCGCTCTAACAGGAAGATTGTACGCAAACTAACTAAATTGGTTCACGGAATTTATTAAAAACGCAGAGGAAAATTCGCAAAAAAGATCTTCTTAATAAAGACAATGCATATGTCAAGATGCTGCCTTCGAAAACCTCTAACAACCCCTCATTCTCACCAGACTTAGCTTCTTTAATTTTTAATTGTTTCCTAGGGAAAAGGAATGTTTAAAAAGCAAAAAAATTTTAAGATTATCAAGAAGTGATAGCAGGTGAAAGGGATTTTGTAAGTGTCCAAGGAGTAGACATTTTAAAAAAGGAATACTAGCTCTAGAGAAAATATATTCAAAATGTATTAACCTAAAGGGCAATTATGTGAAAAAATAAGTTATGTTATATCAAATTTCTCTCTAACATAGACATTCTCATTACTTTTTGAACAACCCTCGTACTTTGCCACTAAATCCGAATTACACAATTAATATAACCCCAAAATATTGCTGGACGCTTTTTTCGATTTCAAATCTGTTCTAGATGAAGTTGGGTCAATGTATAATTATAATTTTTTCTAAAGTTTTCGACGATTATCAGATCATTCCTGATTCCTTGTTTGTAAAAATTTTTTTCTGTCAAAATTCAACAATTTTGTGAGGAAACCTTTACAAACGAGATATGAAAAACGGTTTGTACAAGCCAAATCATTCATCAAGCATAATCAATCCTGCACGTCTAAAAATGACTGGACCTTATAGATTTTTTTTTTAATTTCGAAATTTTAAAATACTGTCATGCACTTGAATCTTCATTTTCTGAGTTCGAAAGTAAAAAATTGAGGTGTCTGAAGTTGTGCAACTGTCTCCATTTTTTTCACTTTTTGAATGTTTTTTGGATAGTTTGACTTAAAATTTTGGTAAATTCTATCCTATACATATTTGAATCGCAAATAGCACAGGTTTTCATTCGAGTTTAATCTACTAAAAAGAAAAAGTGAAAAATCTTGCAGCGTAAAATTTTCAAACTTCAAACACGTGAATTTTGTTAATTCCATAGTTTGCTGAATTTTTTCAGACTTAGAAATAATGGCAACCTACAACGAAAAGCACTGCAGCCTACAAATTCTTGTAGTAAAGTTTTTTTGTCTCTGTACCAGTCAAGCTTTGCTGACATTCAAGTGAGGACCTGTTTCGCCTTCTATTCTTCAAGTAAATCCAATTTGTCCTGCCTGAAGGGTGCTAAAGGCGCGGGCCTGTCCAGGGTAGGATTTGATATGTTCTTAATGATAACAGATGACATGCAATGAGAAGTATTAGGTTTGAAGCTTTTTTCTTAGTTTTTTTTTCGAAAAAAAGCGAAGAAAAGGGCTGAAGTTTGATTCATTGAAGTCTTGAACAGTCTTAAATTTTTTAATGTATTTTTTCCATTACTAGACTGTAACCAAAAATTGATAAAGCGTAAATTAGTCGAAATCGTGAAAAAAAAATTATTACGAAAATTTCAGTACAACCATTCAAACCATTACCCGACTCCATTTGTTTAGATTAATTTTATCAAATTTTAAACACCCGAATTTTTTCGATTTCATACGATGTTGAATTTAGACAGTTTACAGAAATAAGGTTTTCGTTACCACTTATTTATTCTTAAAAATAAAATATATACCCATCGTATACTCGTTGATATTTTAGTGAGGAAGCGTTCCACCTTCTCCTAGTACGCAGGTTTTGTTCTGGGTAGGATTGAAAAATCATGTGTTTATAACCGGGGGATGAAGATTTCGGATGACAGTTAATGACTGTCACATTACAAAACAAAAAACTTAAAACCTCAGATTTGGGTGTGATTTTTTTATAATTTTCGTTCGTTTTTTATATTTTCCTATAATGCAAGCGAAGAAACATGGCTAAATTTTGTATAGTTGAAAATGCAACCTTCGCCAATTTTTCTCTTTTTTGATTTCTGTTGATGATTGAACTGAAAAATTTTCAAAATTCCGAAATTTTCAGTTCAACCATCCTAAAATAGAATCAAAAAAAAAAAAGAAGTCATTCCAGACAGTTTGTTGGAACGAAGCAAAATCCATGTAACTTAGCTTACTTAAAAAAAATTATAATAAATAAAAAAAAAAACCAAAAAATCACTTATTCTCGAAACTCGATGTATTATGTGGCGTTATAATTTGAAATATCTTGCAATTTCTCTTACTATAGTGAAAATTCGGAAAAATATGTGTAAATGCGTCCGAAATTTCGGTGTTTTGATATTCAATCGGTCATCATGTGCAGCCCTCTATTTCACTATTTATCATCAATAATTCAGTAACTGATATACTAGAGATATCCTTATCTTGCACATTACTAAAATTGTTTCGCGTTCTACGAAGAATAGTAATGTACTGACGTAAAAAAAAACAATATTAAAATTGTGTTGTTGATTAGAATAAATTGCCCTCGAATTAAAAGTGCTAAAATCATGATCCAGAGTAATATCTAAATGAGATGGCTTCAAGCAAGAATGAAACATATGAAATGTAACAGATATTCCATTTGCACTACATATGGAACAACAGCGTGATTTCCATTTGAAATTGATATATTATCTGTTATTCGTATGCGTTACATGTTAACATATTATTGTGTGTTTTACTACATTGTTGGAATTCTTCTATTGCAAAAATTCCAGTGCGGTTCATGCACTGAAAATTTTAAATGATTGATCTAAAGAATGGCAAACGCATCGAGATGATTATTTTAAGTATTTCCTTTCAAGTTTTATAAGAATGCGTTTGGTATTTTCATGGCTAGATTGCCGTGTACGGACGTTATTTTTTCAATTATGTTTTGACCTATAAGCATCACAAAGAACAACTTTCTTTTTATTTACACAAAGTGGGTAGGGTCAAACACTGAAAACATTTAGATCACATGCAAAATCTTGCTAAAAATCTGTCTAAAATAGGCTAAAAATATTGGTTTGATCAAATGTAATTATCAATTAAAAAGTTTTCAACGTTTCTAACCTACAAATTCTTTTTATTTACTTGATCATTAAAAATCTTCCATTTTAGGATTGTTAAAATGCATAAATTGCATTGAACTGATCCTTCGATTTGGAGAAGTATGTTGTAAAATGCCAAGTTCATTGAATTGAGTTGTATATTTATGACAACTTGCCAGTGCCTCAAAACAGAAAAAAGCTGAAATGGCCTCAAGATTTTGAGAAAAGGGAGTGGAAGTGAAACATTAAAAGAAGGTGAAGCAGTATTTAGTCAAGAAACTGAAGAAACAATGACGGCAATGCAACCTGGTTTGGTGTTCCTGAACGCCACCACAAACCAAAGAACATTGACGCGATTTGAGTTCCTTATGGATACCACATTTGGAGGTGCATCGGAATCTCCTGGAGGTTGATTTCAAGAGTTCAAAAATGATTAAGGAAACTGGAGATAAATTCATGTGGAAATCCAGTTTATTAAGCCAGAAATACTACTATTTAGATCAAAGTCTTCTTTTTAAGTGTTCATGCATCAACTAAAACTACTAAGATATGCCTAAAAGCCGTAATGGAAAATAATGGACACAAACAGGTGAAAGATTTAAGGAAATTTCAATGAATGTAGGACTCGAAATTGAAACAAACAAACAACTAATAGAGGGGTTCGATCCTGGCTTAAGATGCTGTTATAAGTTATGGTCATGGCGGTATGGTAGACTTCGAAAAAGTATTGCTTCAAAATATTTTAGATCAAAAACCCATTCCGAGTAGAAAGAAATAATAAATTTTACTTTGATGGTTTAAAACATTATGAAAATTATGGAGAAGATATTTTGAGACGATATAGTTCCGACCACATTTTCAGTCCCTAATCGATATTTTACGTCCTATATGGAAATTTTGCGGAGGTTTCCCTTTGAAGTGCAGTAGCCTTTATTCCAAACATTTACGATATCCCCGTAGGAGACATACAGCAAGTAAGTTGGATGCTAGCTATGCCAAAACTGGTGTTAAAGAAATTCGGTTTAGTGTTAGTTTTCAATATTTTCAAAATTTTATAAACGTAACAAAAATGTTCAACAAAGGTTTGTCAAATTAAAGAGTTTAAGGAAAGTGTTTAAAATTTAGGTTTCAGAAGCTTGCAGCCTTGCAAAGGCAGTGGCCTCGACTTTTTCAATTCTGTGAAATGTTTTTGAATAATTTGGATGAAAATTGTATAATTTTTTTTTTTTTTGGTAATTTTGACAGTGCTGACTTTTTTCTATTCATTTACTTGTAGAATTTTCGATAAATATTCAAAAATCGGAAAAATTCTAGATCGTTGCGTTTTCAATGATCTGCATCAGATTTTTGATTACCGATTTCCATTATGATATGAAACTGAACTAGTCTTTTCACGTGACTATCCCTTCTAGGTTCAAAACTGTACAGAAAGCTAACGAAAATAACGATGAAATGAAGTGAAATACAAACACACCAATTGTGATTTTACTTTGTTTTTTCCGCGCAAATTTATAGATAAGCGTCAACAAATAAATCGTCTACTATTTCAACTTTTTCAATATTAATTCCACATTGTAATTCGAGACTCGAGTGCAATCCTCTTGACTTGTTAAGGTTAGTTCAGATAACATGAATGCTGTTCATTTCATTTTCTGCTGATAATTTACACACAAGAACAACAAACACACCAATGATATTTTCTTAAAATGTTTTTTTTTTTCGTAGCCATTTATCTACAATACGCGCAACACCACATCTCGATGAAACCAAGAGCATGCAGTGAAAGTGTTACTTTGTTTCTTATTTTTTTTTCTTTGTAGTATTCAAAGTACATAGTCATAATGAGAAGCAGCCATCTTCGAGTGGATGAAAAAAGATAAATATGAAACTGGAAGAAGGAAAATAGTTGCAATTCAGAATAGGAAGGTCTAATTGTTCCGGTCTGTTAATTTCATTCACGAAGATGACTATATGAGCGAGCTTTGCAATATAAATCTGCGAGTTATTTATAACTTATGGTTATTTGTCGTAAGAGTACTTACAAATTTGAATAAAAATTTATCATTGCTAGAAAGTTTTAGTGGATGATTGTCTGAAGGTTTTTATTAAGTATTTTATAAAGGTAACTCAACGCTCTATCTGGCAACGATTTCCACAGCGACAATATATTAAATTTTTGTCTCGATTCATGTTTTGCTAAAGGAGGTTATCATATATGGGATATAATCCCGATTAGATTCCACGCTTCTATGGAATGATTAATAAAGACAAAGAAGTTAGCTGTGTGGGACGCCATTTGTACGTCTAAAACTAGTTTTAAAGTTTTAACACCATAAAAGAGATCTTTATTACACCAATTCCTTATTTGATCTCTATTTAAATAAATGTTTTTGAGCAATTTCCGCCCCAAGTCCACTGTTTAATGCAATTCAATATTTTCTATTTTCGGAGATAATTTTATTCAATTTCGTCTTGACGATTGTTTCCAAACAAAAACCTATTCATTTCCAACAATTTTAACAGTACTTACAAACAATTTCCCATGTTATAATTACATACCTGAAAGCATAAGAAAAATGGATTAATTCATTGACGACTTTTAAATTTGTCAAACTATACTACGAATTATTCGAATTTTGACAAACAGTATTTGATTATTCAGCCTTCAAGTTGGTTATACAGGCTAATTAAATTAAACCAGAATAATACACACATGATGAGTTAACATTTTTACTTACGGTAACCAGTTGGTCTAGCTCGCGTAAATTGAAGACTTTTTCAAGAATTTTAATTGAAGGTATAATTAATAAAAAAAAATATATATATTAATTTGCACGTTTAAAAATCTTCAACGCACATAAACGAGAAGGTATTATTAAAAAAAAATTATTTTAAAAATGATGTTGCTAACTTCACTCCTCAATGACAGATCCTCTGCATGGGGTTTTAAGTTTTTTTAAGAATTTTAAAAATTAAATTATTAAATTAATTAAAAATTTTTTAATTCCAGGAAAAATTAATAAAAAGTTTTTAACTTTCATGAGTTCCGCAATCGTTGGGACCAAAAATATAAATAATATAAAAATAATTATATATATAAATAACAAAATTAAAAATTTAAAAATTAATAGATTACGGCTTTAAAATTGGAGTATTAAAAATACGACCTTTTTCAAGACTCAAAAAAGGTTATTAATTAACTTGCTTTGGTTTAGGGTTTTTTATCTTCCTGCAGCTTGCATCGTTGCAAACGCCAAGGTCTCCATACTTCTCACTTTTTCAGTGTTATTTTGGATAATTTGACCTTAAAATTTTGGTACATTCTGTATCCATATTTGAATTTTCTCCACTCTACTCAGTTTTCATTTCAGTTTCATTCTATGCTAAATAGAAATAGCGAATGAATGCATTCATTCAAACAATTTGACAGCGTTGTGTTTACAAAGGTTGAATAAACTTCAGACACCTCAAATTTTTCGAATTTTTTGAAAATCATCGCAGAATTTTTTCGCAGTCTCGAATTTTTCCACTTTTTCATTTATGCTGACGATTTGACTCAAGTAAAAAACTAGTTGTATCAGGAAAGTTAATATTACGAAAAGAAATAATAAACAAATAAATCAAATATTCACTAAAAATCCAAAATATGGGATGAAACGAAACTGTTTCGAATGCAACAAGGCAAACTTCAGACACATGTGTAAATTCGAAATATTCGAAATATTCCCAATTTCAAAATTTTGCTTGATCAAATTGATAGTTTTATGTTCTGTGCTCTACACCGTACAGATAAACGGAGATATAGATTGAAATAGTGCATGTCGAAATTGAGGAAAAGAGTTTACACATATTTCGGTCTAATATCCCCTGAAAAATAAAAAAGGTCAAAACATTCGAGGCCATTGCATTTCAATAAAACGATGCAAAGTTCTCAGTAGACGATTAAACTGGAATAAAAACCTAGAACAGTATAAAATTTTCAAATATGCGAAATAAATTTATCAACATTAAATGTCAAATTTTTTTTAGAAAAATTTCATTGACAAAATTGGCGACCGTTTCATACATAGGTTAAATTGCGAGAACTGTGAACCTTCATGGGGGTGACACTGTCTAAAATGGAAAGGGAACGTGTTAAAATTTCTTTAGAAGCAAGAAAATCATTTTGAACCACCATGAAGACGGATTACTGGTCCGTATTATAGGAGATATCGCACTCCACTATTCACGGTAAACCTAACCGATTTAAGTCATCCAAATTAGTGGAAAAAATCAAAAAAATTGGAAGGACCTAGAATCTTCTTAAACTCAGATGAGCAATAGATTGTACAACAAATTCATAAAAATTCAAAACATAATGCTCCAAAATTGCCTCAACAAATATCGAAACATTTTAATAAAAGTGCACATCCTACAACAATAAGATTAATTTTGAGACGAAGAATTATACATGGAATAGTAGCTCGTAAAAAACCCACCGATTAGTAAATGTAATAGGAAAATGAGACTTAACTTTATTAAAATATATAAAATATTTATGTAACAAAATGTCATATAAAAATAAAGACAGGTGACGGATGTTTGCTTCAATGCAACAACGTCGATTTTTTCGCTTTTTGCATTTTTTTAAGATAGTTGGACTGAAATATTTGTAATTTCTTTATCTCGCAACATTTATTATCTTTAACACCAATTGTTTTTCGTTTCGCCCCAATCATCAACAAAAATCAAAGAGGGAAAAATCAGAGACCATTTCAAAAATTTCAGACGTCTAATAAAGACTTATGGTTTTAGGAAACAGTGATATTCGCGGACTGTTCTATATTGCGCTCAGATAGTCAATGCTATGTTTGACCAAAAGCTAATCGAGGACTCAAAAAGTGGAATCTTCCATTTACTGTGAAACATGGAGATGACATGGAGTATCGTACTGGTTTAAGGCCTCTTGTCCGCTGCTGGTCCAGGTAAACTTTCGCATTTAATCGATGGAAATATGGAACAAACAAATTATTTGATCATTTTGAAAGAAAATTTGATGGAAGATGGCGAAAAATAATAAAGGAATAAAATTAGGAAAAGAAGGGAAAAACGCAATAAAAATTAGGAATACTACCAGGATAACGATCTGAAGCAAAGAGCACTCCATGTGCGTTTGTGGCTGATGTAGCACTCAATAATTTGTGTTCTCCTGACAGGAATCCTTTTGAGCATTTATGAGCTTATTTATAAAAAAAAAAAAAAAAAAAAAAAAAACGAAAACAGGAAAAAAGGAAAAAAAGGACTTGAATTCAAGCAGAATAAGCCAAAATCGACCCACCCATTTGCAATACCTTGTCGAATTTTAATTTCTTAATACTTACAAATCCGAGTTTCCGATCTTCTTATTTTTTTTCGAACTTCTTAAGTTCGTAATGAAGAGCTATAAAAAGAAATTTTTGCTTTGATTTCCCTCTAAAATTAATTCCATCGTTTATTTTCCAGTAGTGTAAAAGGGTATTTGTCTTACTTCTTTACTGAGGGGTGTCTGAAGTTTGCATTGTTTCAAACGCACAGGTCTCGAATTTTTCCAAGTTCTGAATTTTATTTCGGATAATTTTGAGTAACATTTTCAAACAAAAAATTTTTTTTTGCTTTTTTTAGTGCAGTGCAATAATCGACAAAAGTCTAAACTGAAAAAAGTCAAGACGATGCAAACTTCATCCACTTTTATTGAGCCACTCTATATTTGATTTGTTCTGTTTGTGGTGCGATGACGATTGTCATTATTGAAACAACAACCAAAATGAAAAGCCACATTTTGCCAATATCCATCAACAGACACCGACAGTTCATTAGCGAGTTGTCCTCCTTCATTGATTTCGCTTTCTTCTCTGACTGTTTTTTTAAACGATTTTGGCGACAGCCTCTGCTGCGAATTTTGTATTATTTTTTAATTTATTCAGAGTCCTGACTTAAACATTTTTTTTGTTTCATTAATTTTTCAATTTTATCAGTGATTTAAATTTTATTGTATTTATTTTTATATGATTTACTGTGATTTTATTGTATATGTGTGAACGACTGATTGATAGGTGAGGCGGAACTCATGCTTTGAGGGACCGCTTGCTGCTATATTCTGAAATGACTCTAAACTTTGAAATATGTTCAAAAATCGTTAGGAAGATTTGGTAGTATATTGGCCAAACTTTATTCTTTTGAAGTATTGAAAATTTCAAACAAAAATCAACTTTTTGACAATCTGAACCACTGGGTTGCCTTAAGGTCGGTTAAATTTTTTTTCACTATTTTTAAAGTATTCTTACTTGTCCAGAAGAATTCAAAGAAAAAATGCCGGTATTATCAATGAGGTGTGAAGTCAAAATTTTGCAGAATGATTTTTTTAAAGGTCTCTTGAGGTTTTCATTGTTGCAAACGGAACATTTTTGATATTTTTCCACGTTTTGGTTTTTTATTTTTGAACAATTTGAATTCGGTGTTTTTAATTACTTTTGATGAATTTGATTCGACTTTGACTTCACTAGTTTTTCACGTGAATTAAGCAAATTAATAAATATAATCGATGTTAAAAATTTAGTCGATAGTTAATTTAATATTAATCTTCTAAATTAAAAAATTAAAATTCTTTAATGTTTACCAAACCAGTTTACACAACGTGAACTTTCGAGAAATTTTTTATTTTAATACCAACAGTCATTGTTTGTATTCATCTTGCATTCACTTTTTTAAGAAAAATCAAAATCAATCTAATCAAAATTTATTTATTAGCATTTCGAATATTCGATAAGCTTAAGGAACATATACAGCAGCTTGAATTGAAATATTTCAATCGAAACTACATTCACTTTTTCTTCGAAATTTCACGAAAATGTCGGGTTTAGATTCTTTTGATGCAGAACAGTAGAAGTCTTTGCTAGATTCCTACAACTTGGTGGAGGAGGCCATAAAAGAAAAAGGAATAAAAGGTGGACATAATTCAACAGGTTTTCTACTGGAGGCGATAAAGTGACGGAATTCCTTGAAGGTTCATAATCACAATTTTAAGCTTCATGATTCAATTAGTTCGCAAATATTTTGAGAAATAAATTGTTCAGAAATATAAAATTAGAAAGATGAATACAATTTATTATTTATAATTATACCGAAATTCCGCTATCAATTTTTTAAACTTAATTTGTTCATTTGATTTTTTCATATTTTTCAACAAGCTTAAATTTCATAAAGTTTATAACGTTTTATGTGTTTTGTTTATAGATCAAAGATCGAATGTGTAGCCGACTTTAATGTTAATGTGTGCGGAGGTTGCATAGTTGAAAACTTGACAGTCTAATTTTTTTTCTTAATTTGGGACCAACGTTGGGACTAAAGTGAAAAACAAATAGAATACTAGAAGTCGGGATTGAGAAGAAAAATTATCCAAAAAAAAGTGAAAAATTCGATCCCGTACAATTTTGCAATGTGCAGTTGTGAAGAAATATTTGGAAATGCTCGGGTAGAAGTTCTTTCACAAAAATGGAACATTTGCTCCTAAGTTGAACCATTTCAAGAGGGCCTCCGCGGCGTCGATGACCTACTCATTCGCCTCAAATTTCTGCCCGCCAATTGACTTTTTCAAGTTTGGAAACAGAGAAGTCGCATGAGGCCACATCTGGAGGATATGGTGGATGGGGTAGCAGTTCGAGCCCAATTCGACCAATTTGACCGTGCCGACTGCAGTGATGTCAGCCGGTGCGTTTTGATGGTGGCAGAGCAAATCATTCTTCGCCAAGTGGGGCCCTTTTTCTGTAATCTGCAATCGAACCGGCCCAATTATTCGGCAGAATAGAGCCCTTCGACCGTTTTGCCTTTTAACAGGTAGGCGATGCAGAACACACCTTGCGAAACCTAGGAAACGGTGAGCATCACTTTTCCGGCCGATAACACAGACTTCAACATCTCCTGAGCACGTTCACCGAGTGAAGTCCACTGTTTCGACTGTTCCTTGGTCTCTGGGTGACTACAAGTGGACGTAGGCTTCGTCGAGTCACGGTTCGAAATTCCAGCGGATTGCGTTAAAACAGTGTCAAACCTGCTCTGAAATGGTCTACTGATTGGGCGTGTCGTCAGCTTTCTCATGGCTGTAATTTCATGCAGGATATGACCAACGCAGTCTTTTCAGATGTTTATTGTTTCAGCTATCTGGGGCACCTTCACCCGGCGGTCTGTCCCACCGTGGATTTCTGTCACGATATTCTCCGTGGTAACCGCTTCTGGGGCACCTGGACGAGTGTCATCAAAACCAAACGTGCGCCCACTTTGAAGCTTGTTAAATTAATATTTTATGGACCATATTGCAGAAACAGTGTGACCGTGCAGTATCCAAACGCTCTTTGACTTTGCTGCGCGGTTTACCTTCCAAAAAGAATCGAATAACCGACCCATATTGGTCTTTCTCCATTTTTCGAAAATGCGCTAACACGACCGCTTCCACATCCGGGCAAAAAAAAAGTACGAGTCCGATTCGGCTGAAATTTTGACAGTTACCGTCGACGAAAATGTACTACACAAAAGTGAATTTTTTGCTTCAATAGTGGCGCCAACTGGCGGTGAGACTAATTATTTTTTGGACCGCTCTGGTATGATGATTCCCAGACGGTGCAAGCAAATATGCACTATAAAAACTAAAGTGTTTAGGGTATAGTTTATTTAGGATAGACAAGTGCCAGATTTCCGAATATGATTTCTGAATTCTTACGCATGGTCCAACCTGTCGCTCCAGGTTTTGAGATGATTTGTTATTCTTAATTAGGGTAGGATAGTCTAAGCGCTCGAGATATGGCGTCGGCTTGTTTGAATGCTCAACGGCTCCCATATTGTCATGATGGCCCAGATATTTGTAGTCTTTCATCAATCCTCATAGAGATTTTAAGTCGTTTCTGTTCGCCCCATGGAAGTGTTCGGTCTTCGTTTTGTAAGAGTCATACCAAAGAAGCAAAGCAGGTGTCTTAAATTTGCATCCTACCCACGTAACTTTTTATGAGCGATGATCGAATTGAATTGAAAACCCAGCAGAGTGCGAAAAAGTTGAAAAAGCGAATAGCATTTTCCAAAATTTTACGCAACATTCAAAAAGTGAATTAATTGGAGACCGTGCAAACTTCAATTAGTCTGGAACATTTCCAGAAAATGGACTGAATGCTGATCTTCGGTCAGTTGGGTATTGGTATTTTGCAGGATACCTTGTAATCCATGAGTAAAAATGTTAATGCGGAGTTGTGATCCCAAATCGGATACTATTTAGACGAAAACTAAATGTTTAAAAACATTTTAAATTTTGTTATATCCTTTGAATCTCGACATCATACTTTAATGAATTCGAAAGACAATCTTGCTTTCTCTTCCTATTTTGGGATTTTGGGAAGTTTATACGCATGAATTTATACTTCAATGAATTCATGATTTTCTCTCCACAGTCCGATAGCCAGAAAATGGTGATTTATTACAACCGCCTGAATTCAGTCACCGTCGCAGTTAGTCACATACCATTTAATGCATCCTAATGTCTATATATTCTCGACCAATTTGAAAAGACAATGTGCAACAAACAAACTTGTTTGCATTGCTTTTGCACTGATTCTCATTTCCGTTCAATTTATTGTAGTTGCATGGCATCGACGTGGTAAAAAGTTGGCTCTATAATGGAAAAATACAACGAATATTTAAAATTATTTCGTCAAAAGCTTCATTGTCACCGCCGTATCCTCTCGATTTTGTTGAAACTACGATGTATGGTGGTGACAAGGCTGTTAGTTATTTATTCGGGTATTGCGCAATTTATATTTTGTGTTATAAACATAGTAAATTCTCTATGGAAGAGGAATTGCGATGCCTGAGATATTTCCAGCTTGTAAATAAATTTTCATCTGTTTTTCAATTCATCTCAGCAATAATTTTTTCCTTTACAGCGGAGCATTCTCCACTTGTCGTTCATACTACATATTCTGATTCATAGACTGTCGGAATGAATTGACGCTCCCATTTCCACAAGTCTCTATCGATTTTTCTCCATTAGAGTGGAAATTACGACGTTTCCTTTAAAGTTTTGTAGGTTTTTCTTGAACACATGCTTAGGGCGGAGGGTTGAAGGGATCTTTTGAAAGAAACATGTAATTTTCGTGTAGGAATTTTGTGCGAAAAGGAAAATGTGCGTGCTCACTGATTCATTCTCTCAAAGTAGAATTACAATTCATTCGATCCAGTCGAGTAGAACATATGCAAATCGAATGAGGGGTGTGCATTTCGTTATTTTTTCTTGTTTTTAAATAGATTGATGTCATTTTGCAAAGGTGTTCAGTTGGGAAAGTAACAAAAAAAAATCGATTTTAAGTCTGATTGACAAGAACGAGCCGCTTAGATTGGATTGGTTGAATGTTCATAAATATTTACTCAACTTCATTTTGTTTTGCTTTTTCTTTTTCTACGCCTTCTTTTGCAAATGGTTTTCATTTGTTCTGTTATGGGAACATTGGATAGTTAGGCTTAGTTTCATTTGGGGACGAGGAAACGAAGTAGAACCTAAATTGGCACCAATTGGTGATGACCAGAAATAAAGTTTGATGTTTTTCTTTCTGATGGAGTATTCATTTTTGAAAAATTGCCTTCGCACCTTCCCCAATTTAAATAAAATAAAATTAGCTCTCATACTCATACTCTCATACTCTCGCCACACAAATACGCAACTCTGTTACCAAGTCTTTTTTGGTTACCAGAACTACCATTCTAAAACTTGATAACTCGAATAAGTAGACTTAACGCTGGTACGTCATGTGCAATTACAAGGAGTTTCATCACCTCTGGCTACACGCGTTTTCCATGTATCATGTGACTGTCTCTCCCCTCTGTCCACAAACTCAATGAAGTTAATTAATATGTCATACATTCTATCTCTATTGTATCTACCACTGTGTTCACATACTCAGCGGTAAATTCATTGCGCAAAAGAATCCACCAGTAGTTTAATTGCATCTTTTATAACTATGTCCGAGCAATAATTAACGCTATCCGACAACATCGTAATATTTCTTGCTGTGTGTCTAATTTTTACATAATTTTTTTAGTGTCTACTTTGCGTCTAGTTATTTCCAGCAAACTTCACTTCCACGTTGGACAATATGGCGAACGTGAATCCACTTGTCTGCAACTCACCTCTGTGATCTGGTCGTCCTTGATATCCAATGAATACCACATACATGATAAACTTATATGACGTCTTGAATTTTCAAATGCAAGCACTTGTTTTTATTTATTTTCTGCATCTTAGTCATAACTTTTATCGAAGTACGTACATATAGCAAATGAACGACAGATAAGTGAGTCATGAAGATAACTAAAGTTTATCAGCGTCAATTTACGCGCAAGATAAAGAAAAAGATAAAAATTTAAAGTAGATTAGAGGACAGTACGACGACTGTACCTTTAATTTTCATGCTCATGCGGGGAATTACAATTCGAGGTGTACCAAATGAATCCTTCAAAGTTTTGTGTCGAAATTCTATCTAAGTTAATATGTTTTGTATGTCTTCATAAATAATTACATAACATGTTATTCTTGGCAAATCAAGCTACGTATCCTTAAGGAAATATCCTAGTTCTTATGCAAATTTTTGACATTAAATAGGAACAATGACAACGTGATTATCACTCAAAATCAGCGTCTGATTTTGAACATCAAAATTGACAGGTGCCTGAAGTGTGCATCGTTAATATAATCAAAGAACTCCCTCTAAAAAGAGGAATCGCAGAGTTTTTATAACCCATCCCCACAAAAAATAACATCTATGTGCATAAAAGGGCCAAAATTTGCTTGTGTAAACGACGGACCTATAAATAAGGACACTTAAGACCTAAGACAGGAAACTACTGAACAACGGACCTTCGTTCGTAGCGCAAACAACCAAAATTTAAGACCGTTGTAACGCAGCAAACTTCGGCCATCTGGAACTGACAGGATGAAATAGAAAATTTCTTTTAATTCGTATACTATATAGATATTAATTATTGTCCTAAATAAGAAGGACATTTAATGAACCATAATATTGTGCATGATATGCATGCATGCTGCGAAAGGGAGAATAATTTTTGCTATCTATGAATAAAGCAATTCAAACCTATGTCCTGCAGTCCTTCGCTTTCTTTCTGATATATAGGAGGTCATGTTCCACATATAAGAGGTTGCAGCGAATCATGTCATGAATGATGACGAATCTCTGCAGTTGGTTTTGTATTGCCCAAAACAATTCATGCAATTTCCTTGAATGACTGCAATCTTCACTATGATCCAAACACTCGATACCCAAGCGATGGAACTTGATATACTTCCCTTGTAAATAATTTAAATCATTTTGGAAAGTTTCAATCAAACGTAGCTAATTATGTCCAAAATGTTATCGCTGAGAACGCGATAAAAATTAAGCCAACGAAAGAATTCAACAGTCAAAACTACGGAAAAGGAATATTATGAGTGACAAACTATGTCAAAAAATTAAACTCATGATTAGGAGGACGAATCGCAATTGAATAAAAACTAAAAACACACAAGAAAATTCAATAACTTCCTTAAGAGATTAAACTTTTCATAAGGACGAACCAAATTCGGCCAACTACGAACAAGGTTGGACCCAACCTTAGAAGCCTTATCCAGCTAAAAGTTAACTAATAAAATTTGTAATAAAGTCTGAATTTGATACCGGGAGAGATCCATTCTCAGGTTTAATTCTTCCTATACAACCAGGCAAACGTGCCTTTTGGATGACATCCCATATTTTCGTTTGAAAATTATGGCAGTGGTATTACCTATGGGTTAAACGGTGGTAAATTTAGGGAAGCCGAAATGTTGTCCCAGAAATTTCAGGACAACTGTAATTCGAAAAAGTATGTTAATGAAATGGAGTAGATCCATTTCACCTATTGGAGTAGATCAATGAAATGGAGTAGAGGAGTGCAGGAGCAGGCAGAACACTAAATTTAAGATGAGACATGGGAAATGAATGAAGGGCTCAACAAATGAAAATTCTATTTATGAAAGGTGTCTGAAGTTTGCATCGTTGAAAACAGAACGGTCTCCAATTTTTCCCTCTTTTGAATTAATATTGAGAAAGATGGAAAGAGCTTAAGGTGGTTTCGAACACGCGTCCCTGCCGCTTCTCGTCAGGTGCCAACTAACAGGCCGGGACGCATCGATTGGCACTACCAGCTAGGTGAATGTCGTCTGGTTATTTTTACTTGTTATGATTATTGCTCTCAGCTTGAACTTGTCCTATTTTCCAAATTGCCTTTGGTTTGTCTTTATCAATTTCAGAAGTTTTTGGTAGATCAATTTTTCCATTTTTCACTTAGAACATTATAAGTGATTGTGAATGTTTTTTTGACAATTTACTTTTAATGATGATAAATTTATATCCCATATTTGAACATTTTGCACTCTACTATGTTTTCATTTCAGTTTCGTCATCTACTGAAAAGATAAAGTGAATATATGTGACAGTGTTACTTCAGGCATCTTTAATGAAATGCTTAAAAATACGAACCTCTCCTGTCGTGAATTTAATTTCAAAGGTTAAATTGAAGAAATGAAGAACTAGTAGAGTCCGAAACTAGATTTCAGTCCGAAAATTGAAACGAATCGAAAAAGGTGTATAGACGTCTACACAAATGTCAGACAATTTAAGAACCCAGTGGAGTTAAAGGACCTTTAGCGGATAAGTTTGTAGATCCGGTAACATTCAAACAATTTACATCCATTTTTGGGTTTAAGTTTATTTTGAGCTTTCATAATAATCTCGAAGCAAGGTTATGTATTAGATTCTATGATTCGTAGCACTATACAGTTCTTGAGCGGTGTCAAATAATGTCAAAGAAGGTTTGGACGTTTTTGATGCAATTGAAAATCATGCATTAGTGAGAATTATCAGACCTAGACCTAGAGGATCTCTTAATGCAGTTGGTATACATGTTTAGATTCTTTTGAATGCTTCAAAACGAAAGCCAGCACTGACTTCAATTCCGAAGTATATTCTTCAAATAATTTGGACATGAACCAATTGAAAAATGCTTGAAAGTGTTCTCTGGGGCAATTTCGAAGAAGGATGCAAAAAAGTGCAATACGTAAAAAAATCATCTCGGAGGTCATAACAGAACAGATAAAGCAGGACGACGTGACATACGTGAAGAAAAAGGTTTTGAGTACTCAGTTGAAAATGTGTACGATTCTTGTACATTCGATGTCTAGGATTCTTTTTGTTCGGAGATTCCTTTATTTCATTTAAATATGACAAAATAAAATATTTTGTTTTAAGTTTTAATAATTAGTTAATTTGCCTCGGGTACGTCAGTATAGGAATAGCTGACATGGCAACTGGAATTAAATTTTATTCAATCAGAGGCAGTTTAAGGAATGTGTCTGAAATTTGCATCGTTGGTTTTTTCAATTTTTTTTTGCGTTTTTTCGGATATTTGGAGTGAAATTTTCGTAATTTCGACACTATTGATGTAGTTCAGCATTTCACACAAAAAAATTTTGAGATCGTTGAGTTTGCAACGATGCAAACTTCTGACGTACTTGAATACGTACTGCAGTAATGCGGGCATCAAATATTTTGTGTATGCAAAAGTTTTTTTCGAGTTTCCCGTGTGGATTTTGATATGTAGCACTTCCTTTCCAGCACCAAGTAGCATTTTATTAAAGCGAATATAAAGTCACCATTAGTTTTGCATTTCAATTTTCCAGGCAAAAGTAGTTTTGATCTTTGATCCTTGCTAATCGAAATAGAAGCAGAACTTATGGAGAAAACCTGCAAACTGAACGACTCCGTCGACAGTAGTCTCAGCGCTTCACTAATGGAGAACGACAGTCTGAAGATCAGTCACGACCAGAATGGCCGAAGAAGATGAGAGATGTTGATCTACTGGCAACCATCGCAGAATTTCGAGGTCCACAGAAAAATTATAGAAAATAGAATCAATGCGCTAGGATATGTGGTAAATTAGGTATCTGAAATTTGCATTGTTGCAAACGCAACGGTCTCCAAAGTTTTTCCTTACTGAATTTGATTTAAAACTTTGTACTTTTCAATTTTTTTTTGTATTCTACTGGGTTTTCATTTCAATATAATCATCAACCAAAATTAAGTAGTAGTACCTGGTAAAGTGGAGTACTAGGGCAGCCCAAGTACTTTTCGCGAAGAAACCAGGAAAACAGAATAGACTGCTGTGATTCTCATCTTGCTCGTCAAACTAATGGAGTATTTCTCCGATGGGTCACTACTGGTTGCAAATTGGATCCTGTACAACGAAGTGAAACGCGCCGAACTGTTTGCATGATAGATGAATCATCAACTTCCACTTCAAAACCAGACTTGCGCCCTCGGATGGTCTTATTGTCCTTATGGTGGGATCTTCGAGGAGTCATTTATTGGGAGCTTCTGGAACAAAATCAAACGTTCATTACGAACTTGCACTTGCATCATCAACATGCAATATGTGAAAAGCGTCCTGCGTTAGCCAATAGTCGTGTAGTCATCTTTCATCAAGACTATATGAGACCACACAATCGCAATTACCCGGCGCTCATTAACGAAGATTTGCTGAGAACTTTTACCCCACGTTCCATTGTCTCCTGATCTTGCATCATCTTGTACAGAAGATTACACTGAAGAGGATCTTCGTACAGAACTAGAAAACTTTTTGGAGGGTAAGGGGGAAATTTTCTGCAACTTCCAGAACTTTGGAGACAAGCTATAATTATCGTCTTTACGCATTAGATTTGGAGTTTATATAAATTATATATAATAACTACTTTTACACACATGTAAGCATGTAAGCTGAAGATTAGGGTGATAAACATAAAAATAAAGAAATATAAAAATTTAATGATTAGTTTAATGCAACTTATAGCTTAAAGTTCCAATCGCTTCTGATGAAAAAGGGTTTGGATGAGAGCAATGTTTCACATAAATATAAACATTTGTAGATTTTTTATACTCTTAAGTATAAATAAGGAACATTCGCATCTTTCAGTACATCTTCCTAAGAGTTGTTTAGGTCACCTCCGAGCGTTACTTCAAATTCTGAAAGGATGCGTTGCAAATTCTGCTATAAACAAGATACAGCATGCACATGAAATATTCATTGTTTGATAATCAAAATTTTGAATTGATTTCAAATACCCCCCCCCCCCCCTTTCAATACCTACTTCCATTTTTCTACTTGGGTGGATGCAATATCTATAATTGCTATATTTTATTGTTTACCAAACGTTAATCTGCCCATTAGCCGCCTCAACTAAGGACTTGTAACTATTTGGAAGTCGTAATAAAGATCAAAGCAATTGATAACATCCTCCCCCCGAGATCCACATTCAGCCCCAACCGACGAACAACTCCCTCATCCTTGCATTGCGCTTCGCCCTAGGGATTCGCACAACACACGCTGGCAACCCACCCCAAGGGTCGTACTCCTCCGCCCATTTTCGATCGAAAACAGAAGAAGCTCCGGAAGGAAAATCGATTTTGTGACAACACTCGTCGGCGTGCTGGAGGAATTTCCAAAACAAAAACTTACATCACCATGCGACGTTTGCACGCGTTGACTTCCATGTCATCGACGCGCTCCAAATGTTTTCACAACCCTTCGCCAGGGGGGCATTTGGCGACGAGTGGCATTCGGAAAAAGGCAAAATACGCATCAATTAGGCACGTCTTGAGTTGTGCGGGAGCCGCTAATTGGGCGCTAAACATTTATTCGTGTCGTGATTTCAGCACAGCAGCCCCCGTGCCACTTTCGTGACCAGCACATCCACCTGCCAACGCACATTCCCATCCACCCGTACGCAGCGTTGCCGTCGTAGCGGCCGCCGAAGCGAACTGTGCGAATTTTCTAAATTTGTGATTGAAGGTGAACAAGAAGAATTTGTAGGACGGACGCCCGTTCCTCCCCGTGCGACGGCCGGAACAACTTCGCCGACAGGTTCATTGCTACCTCATGAATTATTCGATACGTTGCGATTTGTCTGCGGCGGCCGGGCCACAACACCAGGAACGGCAAGCAGCTTCCGCTAAACAAGTTTTCAAGGTGTAGAATGGCCATTGGAAGCTTCAGCACGGCCGACTGTGACAGGCGATGGGGAAAGGAAAACTGCCAAGCGGTCGGCGCCTTGGGCACGCAACCAAACCCTCAATCAATTATCGGTATTTACCTTATCGCACAAGGTTTTCACTTGTGTCTCCGTCAGCTGATTGCACTCGTTCAATTGTTCAATCCACTGGTCCAAATCTTTGGTTATCTCCTTGTCTTCCATAGTCGGCGACGGCGTAATCCTTCCTCAGTCACGAACCGCTACAACTTTTCAACTTTTTCCGGCGCACGGCTGCTGACTTACAGACGGGGAGCCTTCACTCTAGATAAGACCTCAATAACACTCGGGCGAAACTGGCAGCCACCAATTCTCAGAACTTTGACCGAAAAATTACAACACAGCTCGAATCACACCGTTCCGCGCTCGCACTAAACTGACTACAATTTGCGGAAAAATATGACTCAAATAGGATTGCAAATGATGGCGATGACGACGGCGGCGATAAGAATTTTTTGTATTGCCGATTTTCGAACGAAACTATTTCACAAATTCACTTTCGTATTGGGATAACTCCGAAACGTTGCGGTATCTAGTTGTCGGTGCTCCGATTAGGAAAATTTCTTTTCGCTTCTTGACCCGTTCTTGCTCTGCTTTCGGCTGTTGGTAGCGGCCGCTTCAATTGATCTTTTCGTGGTCGGAAAAAAAATTCTTCGTCGCGAGCAAGGGAACGATACGAAGGAAAAACACTAGAATACACTTCAGCTCGAGTTTAGCTTTAAGGACTAATGTACAATCGATTGGCTCTTTCGTTTGATTTTTATGCAAACAAAAATTAACGAAATGAAAATGGTTCGACGCGGTTTTGGTTCACAAGTTTTCAGAGAATACTCAGAATCACTAAGAATTGTCGAGGACAAGCACAGTCTCCCCTCGGAAACTCGAAACAAAATGGCCGCGATCGAGCAATTTACAAGACTTGCGTATGTGACGTCAGGTCGCTGGCGTTGCCTGCCAAAATGGCTGCATTGGCGCGGCAATGCGTACAGCGCCACATGCCAACATGTCTGGTGAATGAGAGAACTAATTGCAGACGTTAACGCGCATTAAATTCATATTTTCGATGCAATTAAAAGAAAATTTCACTCAAATCAACTAGGAATTATTATTTCTAAGGAAATTAAAAGTACGGAATTTATTTAGGGTTATATTTATTAGGTTAGAAGGGTTATATTTATTTAGGTTAGAAGGGTTATTCACCTTCGTTTTGTTAGAGAACAGTACCCATTATTCAAATGAAAATTTTAATGCTAATTTCGAACCATGAACTGTTGTTTCTGCATTTGCGAATTAATCCATGTATTTAATGAGAGATACAAAATACAAAGGTTCTAATTTTATAAAAAAAAGAATTTTTGATTGGTTGTACGTTAATAGGAGGCTCTGAATACAAGGACCAGGTTGGCTAGTTGCAATTGGTTGAAAACCGTTTTCTAAATCAAAATGTTTATTTAGTTTATTTAGTGTAGAATTTTTTGGAGGAGTTGCCAATGTTTTTATTGAACTCATGACGTTACAGCTAGGACTGCAAGTCCTACAAGACTGTGCGGTTGGTTCGTTCATGATATAGTCCAGGGGTGCAGTTTCCAAGTACTTGTTGCATTTCGGCCTCTATTGTAAAATGTTGGCATTTTAGAGTTCAGAGGCCTTTGGCCTAAACTAAACACTCCGAAAACGTGGGTCGTCCTTAAGGACAGAATCAAATAACACGAATACAGCAGTCAACAGACAGGCCCTTTTGCTGGCTGGAAATCGCTCAACAGACTTTGCTTTCGGCAAATCATTTGGATAGAGAGAATATCAGTATTTTGTAATTAATTTGTAATTTTGTAATTAATTTGTGTTTTGTATTAATTTAAATTCATCGAAATAAATTTGGTCAATTGAAAACGAATTCCAATGTCTTTTCCTTCCTCTTAATGTATGTGGTATGCGGTACTGGCTATTATGTCAGGGACATTAAGCAGCATTCCCTTGTTTTAAAGGACTTGGGCTTGTTTTTTTAATTGAAAATATTAACAAAAGATTAAAAGAGGTCGAGTCCATGCATAGAAGTGCGGTTCTAGGAAAACCCGTTTTTGTCATTCATCTAGACGATTTGCAAAATAAATTCAAATTTATTCAAACTTATTCAACACACAACTGCTTTGAACTACAACGCAAGAATAACTTGAAATCATTTTGTGAACCTCGGATACAAAATCCATGCAATTTGGCAAACGAAGTACATTTTACATAGCAATCCCGCCATATTAAAATCCACAAATTTCAGTCCACATATCTGACATGTGTCAGAACTTCGACATTGACATCCACCGGTACCCCATCCCGATAATCCTCAACTCGATCTTTCCTTCCAAGTTCTCTTCGGAGCAAGTTGCGTGTTATTGCACTCGCTAGAAATTATTTAGAAAAATGACCGAAACATTGCAGTTACGTGGAACCCTTTTGGGGCACAACGGCTGGGTAACTCAAATTGCCACAAACCCAAAAGATCCTGACACCATCTTGTCATCATCTCGAGGTAAATCCGAAGTTCAAGTTGTTGTGTACAAAGTGATTGAATGGTGGATCAAGTGTCGAAATCGTCGAATAATCGGCGCAAGTTGATGCATCGGCTGTGAATAATCGTTTTAGATTCGGCCCCATGCAGTCCTCAAGGAGTTTGGTAACAAATTTTGATGTTTGCTTTTCTCGATTTCAGACAAAACTCTGATTGTTTGGAAGCTGACACGCGATGACGAGACCAACTACGGTTTCCCGTTGAAGCGTCTCTACGGACATTCCCACTTCATCAGCGACGTCGTTCTGTCGTCGGACGGAAACTACGCCTTGTCCGGTTCGTGGGACAAGACTTTGCGGCTATGGGATTTGGCTGCCGGAAAGACCGCTCGTCGGTTTGAAGATCATACTAAGGTGTGAAGTGTAACAATTTGGGGAATTAATTACGGTTAGGTTCAGATCAGGGATTCTAGAAAAATGAAAGTGATGCTCCCCCGGGTGGTAGGTTAGAGTAGGGCTTAGCTTTGTCAGAAAAGGGTTGTGGGGAGCATCACAATAAAAATAAGCGCCTTTGCGAGGCAGAAGATTTTGATGCTGGAGACCAGTGGAAATGGTTCTCGTGAAGGCTCTCACTCTCGCTTAGCATTGAGGCTAACTGAGCGTAAGTTTTTGACCAAGTGGCGTGTTCCAATTTTGGCTAATGTAAGAACTGACAATGAAAACTTAAATCTAGACTGTGTATTTCAGGATGTCCTGTCCGTCGCCTTCTCAGCAGACAACCGACAAATCGTGTCGGGCTCCCGGGACAAGACGATCAAGTTGTGGAATACTTTGGCCGAGTGCAAGTACACGATTCAGGACGAAGGACACACCGATTGGGTCTCGTGCGTCCGTTTCTCGCCAAACCATTCGAATCCAATCATTGTGTCATGCGGCTGGGACCGTACTGTGAAGGTTTGGAATTTGGCCAACTGCAAATTGAAGAACAATCACCACGGCCACAGTGGATATTTGAATACCGTCACTGTCTCGCCCGACGGATCACTTTGCACGTCTGGCGGCAAGGACCACAAAGCTCTTCTGTGGGATTTGAATGATGGCAAGAACTTGTACACTTTGGATCACAACGACATCATTAATGCTCTGTGCTTCTCACCGAACCGATATTGGTTGTGCGTCGCTTACGGACCTTCAATTAAAATTTGGGTAAGAATAGAAAAGGGCACTCGGTTGGAGCTGTAAATGATTTTGTCGGTTATTTCTAGGATTTGGCCTGCAAGAAGACTGTCGAAGAACTTCGTCCGGAAGTTGTCTCATCCACCTCCAAGGCCGATCCTCCACAGTGTCTCTCGCTCGCCTGGTCAACCGACGGACAAACCTTGTTCGCTGGCTACTCTGACAACATTATCCGTGTCTGGCAGGTTTCGATCTCGGCACGATAAGCTGTTCCGCATTTACGAAATTTGTTTTATATTATGAACAAAATAAAATCATGAAAAATTATTAAATTTTGTTTTTATTACGGTGGACGTAACTGGTTGCAGTTCTTTTGTAAGCTGTTGAATGGTTTTTAATTCCTGCAAGGTAAGTTTGGGCAATATGGGATGTTCTCTTACATATAAAGTACTTTATTGACTGGTCGTAGCCCTAATGCCATTGATCCTGCCAACGGCTCCGAAGAAAGCGAGTAGCGAACTTGCTGCCTGCCATCGTGTTTTTTTAAATATGACGCGACTGGGAAGTGTTATCGTGACAAGGCGTGAGGTTTCCAGTAGTGTTGGGTTGATCTAAATTCAATCGGAATTTAACACCGGAGCTTCTGCGAGTAATTGAAAATGACACTTTTAATCATTTAAGCTTGGCGACCTTTAGGCAAGTCGCGCACCCATGTGTGTCGCGATAACGGATATAGCCGTCAAACACAGCGTAACGGGGCGCTGTTGAAATATTGGGCCAAAAAGGCAACTTTGTATTAAAAAATAAACAATTTGATTAGTAATATTTACCCAGTCGCTTAGCATAAAAATATCTTATACATTATGAACGGGAAGAGTTTGCCTGCTCCGAAGTAAACATGCTTTGGAATGCTTGGTAACTGTTTACACAAAAGACCATTTAACAAAAAAGCAGTGAGATGGCGCGCACATGAGCTCCTTCCAGGAATCACCGCAGATAGAGAATCTCATATACTCTCTTTTTTGGTTTCGATACATCAAGATGAAAATCGGGAAACTTAACAATCGAGTGTCTCTGCACTGTATACGGTTCAGCTTTCAGGAAGTTATGAATTCAACTCAAATTATTTATAAATTTTATTTGCTTGATTCATTCCGTCATTACGTCTAAACATTTTTGACATAGTAAAATTTACGAATAGAATTTAGTTTTCGTCAAAATTACAATTTAAATATCAAATTGTAACAAAATTTTACGCATGACGGATATCGTCGTCAAGACACGAAATTCGGCCACATCGCCATGACGGATGTAGTCGTCAAACACACTTCAATGGTTAAAAAAAGCAGAGTATCTCCCCCAACTGCAACACCAGTCTTCCAAGACCCGCCTCAAGCGCTATTTTAGAGTGGGAAGTGAAGAAGTGGACTTCATATATCAAAGGTTATCCCCAAAGACAATTGCCATCTACCGTAGTAGAAACGCGACCCTGCTAGTGTAAAAAAAAGCCAAAAATTCGAAATTACTCCACAGACCGCTGAAAGTGCAAGAGCAGCAGCCACCAAAAAAAGGAACTCCTAACAAGCTACAAGTGAAAAATGCCTATCAAATCAAGGAGATAATAAACAGGAAACTACAATTCCTTCTTAAAAGTGAAGATCAACAGAAAAGGTCCATGACGCCGAAGGTAAAGTTCCAAAAACAGTGACCACCCGGAAGGAAGAGGCACCCATCAGCGCTGTACGACAGGACGTGAACATGAAAAGCGAGAATCGAGCCAGCACGAGTTAGAACACCAGTTAGAAGCGGCGCGTAAGAAAGCTTAAGCTTACAGCTAGTAGGCTAGTAATTAAAAATAAAAACAGACTATCCTACCTGCTTATATGTCAAATTCAAAGCCATCGTGTTTCCCAAATAATCACGATGGTGACACATTATTAATACAAATTATATTAAATTGAAGAGATGAGGTCTAAACATATTCCGCTTTTGCCTCAGTTGCTTGTTTGCAGTGCTCAAACACGGACCACCCGGCGATCTATTCTGACAGCCCCGATCTGTCATGCTTAGAGCCAAAATAGCTGAAAAGCAAACACTAACAAACCAACCTCAGGTCACTTTGGACCCTAATAGCTTCCAGCAGTTAAGCTGATCGTTACCTGGAGTCTATGTTGGTTCTCCGATCCACATTTACTCCAAGGCAGCAGTACTCCGCAGTGTTAAAGAGACCTATAGCTCAGTACTTACAGTCCGATCAACACGATCAGCCACGGAACGAGAACATTCTAAATCTGATTTCACAGAAAACCGTCTAGCGTTTCTTTCGTGGAGATAATCAAAAAGGAATGTGAATTCTAGATGACGTATAAGCAACTGGCAAACGAGGAAAAAACAGAAGCGTTCCTCAATCTTTACATGAATGTGGTCAGCGAACAGTGGGCTTAGAAGCCTTAGACTCTCTCCACAGGTATGAAAAGCGTATATTACTGAGAGAAATGCAGACCTGAGGTAGTGTTATTGAACGAAACATATCGTCAAGAAAAACAATCTACATTTTCCACACTGAAAATTTTTTCGCAATGACGAGGGTACTGGTACTGGTACCGACATTTTGGCATGTACCAGTTAAACCATCTACCAAGTTGATAGTCATATCATGCCACTATCCTGCACGCTTGCCATATCGCACCTCCTCGGTCAGCAGGGCCACGTCTGCAGAGTCTTACTCGGATCAATTCACATCGCCATGTGGAACCAGATCCGCCTTAGCATCTGAGCCAGGCCAAATAACCGTTACAACAATGACAAATAACAATGGCTATGTCATATGCAGCTGGCTCTCGGCTAGGTATCAAACACCTCTAAGTCATCAACGTGAGAGTCCAAACATTCCCACCAGGCAGCTCAATTCCAAACAACTTCATCCTATCTACCTATGTCGCTCGTTCCGGAGCAAGGATAACAACACCGCAAACACTCACACGATCAGACTAGGGCGTAGATTGTCCAATCGTTCAGTAAGAGCTTTTTTGCCACATTCTTTGACTATTGAAGGCACATTCCTCGACCATCGACTATACAGCAACTATAGAATTGGGTGATTCAATTCAATCACTGTCCACTTTTATTCAAGACCTGATAAATATTCACACACCAGCTAATCCTTAATCTTCCTCCAAATATGTGAGCAAATTCTCTCTCACAAAGAACTTAAATCGAATTAGGGCTGATTGACGCAACGGCTAAAAGGGATCTTCCTCACAAACTTAAATCGAAACAATCCAGAATACTTCGGACATCAGAATACGTCGCAAATAAATTGCCTCGAAAATCTAAAAAGGAAAATTGAGATTGCTGAAATGTTTAACGCGTTCAGTGACAGGCTAGCCGCTATGAAACCTTCCTCAAGGACTGACGTACTACGAACTGCTTAGAAAACAGAGAACCTATTCAACTGAATGGAAAAGTGTTCATCACAACGGAACAGAAGCTTTCTTCTTCTCACTACACTACGCCCAACTGTACAGGAATACATCGTCCTCTGACCAAGACACTTTAACAATTGTAGAAAAAAAAAACGATCATCCAATTTCTAAACGATACAAAGGCTATCGTATCATCCTATCTTCTCAAGAACCATTAGAGCTTCTGGTACCTTAAGTGAGCCGTTCAAGGTTATTTTTGCAAGTTCTCATCAGGCACTGCTCGTGCTCAGGTCAATCCATTCCAAGAAGCCTAGCTGCCCTGATGGTATCCCGAATTACATGCTAAATAAATGTTCAGACGCCATTCACATGCTACTTGCCCTCATTATTGATCACGGCATTTACAGTAGATAGTCCTGATCAGCGTCTAAAGCAGCTTTACTACTCCACTCAACCAAAAAAAAAAAAAGAGACGAATGACAATTTAAAAAAGTTCAGAGCAATATATCTGTTCTCAAACCTAGTTGAAATTTTGAAAATTTTCTATCCTTCCCTCAAACTTTGGCGGAATCCCTAATTACAGCCCAACTGCTTGGATTCAAAATGAAGGTGTTTACTGAACAATCTTTCTTATACGATAACCTCTCATCCGTTCTGCAGAAGAAATGAAAAACTTTATTATTAGAGATAATTTTTTGGCCTGCTCAATCCACTTAGAAAAAGCGTTCGACTCAGTATGGACTAGATGCCTCGTATACAAACTCGCAAAGGCTCCCGCCAGACCCCGCTGTTTCGCTTTATTGCCAACTATTTTGACCAAAGGACCTTCCTGGTGAAAATTGTCAGTAGGTATTGACAATACAGTACTACCAACATTGGTTGTAGTGTTCCCCAAGGATCAATACATGGCCCTCATCTCTTCAATTTCTCTGCAGCATCCCAACACTATAGCAATCGACACACAGTATGCAGTACTCAGCTTGAAACTATATCAATAATCCTCTTCTCAAAACAATTTCATATGCGGATGACATAGTGGTTCTCGCCCCACTAAAAGCCCTGCATAACAATGCACCATGGATAGAATCCCTTAAAAATGTACCTCTCAAAATGAGGCCTCTTAATCAACTCAACTGCGAACTCATATACTTTCAAAACGCCACAAAGGCCACCGATTCGTACCAGCCGAAAGCAAAGCACCCTCACTATACGTCGCTAACGTGCCTGTATCCTCAAGAAACTCTGTGAAATACTTGGCCGTAGTGTTTCACCATCGCCTTAAGTTTATTCCTCACGACCCTAGAGCCATCGAAAATGGCACTTGGGTTTCTGCAGCCGCAGTCTGTCTGCTCGTTTACAAGTCAATCCAGTAAATCCAAAAGTTCTAATGTACAAAACCCTTTCAGACCCATTATCTGCTACTGCTGCCCGGTCTGGTTCACTTATTCGCCCAGCGTAGCGGAAAAGCCGCAAATTTTTGAAAGAAAAATATTGAGTAAGTATTTTTCCAAACAAAGTACACTATCGGAGCACCATCCTATACAAAGAAACAAAAATTAACACTACGCAATACATCGAGACTACCTCGAAACGTTGCAAGGAATCGGCAACTCACTCCGAATCTTAAATAAGGGAATTGGTTTCCCGGAATATCGTTGAGAACATCGGCTCTCATACCTCTCGTCCATTGAACTGCTTATCTCCAACTCTACTACCGTAACAAAGTTTACTACCACTTTACTGAACCATAAGTTGCACTTCTATCTGGGACACCGTCATTATAAAAACTATAATACTCAAACACACGAATGTTTCTTTCCTCCTTTTTGTAAATATAATCTGTAAAAGAAATCTTTCTTTGTTTCCTTTGCAACAATTCTTTGCTTTCCATGTTACTTTTCGGATAATTCACATGGAGTAATATTTTTAACATTTAAAGAGATATCCCATTGCATATCAACAGTTGGCGTTTGTCAAATAATTATTATTCAAATATATAAATTATTCAAATAGTACTTGAACTTAGTATGAAGTCCTGACGCCTTACACCTTCCGATATACCTTGACGTTTATCATGTCCAACATTAAAAACAATATTTACAAAGAAAGGTGGAAAGAGCTCAAGCTGGTTTCGAACACGCGTCCCTCGCTTCTCATCAGGTGCCAACTCACAGGCTGGGACGCATAGATTGGCACTACCAGCTAGGTGGATGTCATCTGGCGATTTTTACGTGTTATGATTGTTGCTCTCAACTTGAACTTGTCCCATTTCCAAATTGCCTTTCGTAAACGAGGTATTCGACAAAATTGATCAGAACTTCCGCAACCATGAGTCTTCGCTGAGTTAGCTAGCAAGGGTATAAATCACTTATAAGTTCTAAGTGAAAATGGGTAAATTGATCTACCACAAACTTCGATTAAAAACAACTTTTTTAAATTGTCTGAATTATCTTTCACACATACCATCAGCAAAAGTATGTTCAGTATATGTTTCTATTTGGAAAAATGCAAGGCATCTTTAAATTGTAAAAACGTTAGCAAAACTTCCTACAAATGCAGATTACTAAGCAAAGAACTATCAACGTTCCATCGCGGACAGATAAGTGTGAATGTCAGAGGATGCATTCTGACACTGATGAGCTGTCAAAAATATTTCACGCTGGTTCTCATTTAGTACGTACAGTTAGAACTATGCGAACTTTTATAAAAAAGATATTTTCTGTGTGTCAAATCTTAGATTTGTTAATTTTTTAAGAATAATATACCGACAGAAAGACCGACATGAAAAATATTCCGAAAGAATTTTTGAAATAAAAGAACTTTCTCGAAGTACTTTCCCAAATCGTTGGAACACCGAAACTGAAATGCAAGCAATCGAAGGAAGCTAATACAAGCTTTGTCTTGTAATGGCATACCTTGATCAATTGTGGAAGCAAAAATAGATGGAGGATTCTCATTAGACAATTAGGTGAGAATATTTCGAATAACAGAGGATTTAGTATGTGGGCCTTGCAGACTTGCATTGCTCTCACTTTTAAACTGCATCAGGACGTTTTCCGTTGTAGTAAGAACTTTCTAAATAACCTGCAAATGCAGTTATGCTGCCCGTATCTCTCAGAACAACGACGCTGAGTGTGGGTGTTAAGGAAACTTTCAGTGCTAGAAGATGAATAGTTGTACACTTTTTCACTTCAACGTCCTTTTGTTATCGTCGTTAAATAGTTCGTTTATTGATACTTTATTTTTCGTGCTTTTCAGCTTCCTGGAAGCCAGGCAAGCAGTTTACAACGAGCTCTATTTCAAATTGAAGAATACCACTGTTTAATTCAGTACTAATTGGGGGCTATTATGTAGCATGGAAGCACATCCTACTCTCATTTCCTAATTTCTTCATACTAATGCTGAAGGATATCGCAGCCCCTTCCCTTTGAGCTTCATTCATAATGATAGCCGATAGATATTCCAGCTCTTAGCACAGCTCATTGTACATGAACAATCTCTTTCATCCTTGTCCAAGTCTCTCAACATCTGACTTGACCCTCTTTTTTAAGTTGGGGATCCTTAAAAAAAGTGCAACTCATGACTGATAAAGCTTGAAAGCCACATGGAAGTCAACACTTTCGACGGGATACAAAGAGCGGTTGATTTATGGTAGCCTGTTCGGTGGCGGACAAAATTCGTGAGAATACGTCCCCTATTGCTGCATTTTATTCTGCTTCGTCCTTGTCTGTGGAATTGTGGCTGCATTGAGCAAAATCATCACTATTTTCGTCACCGTAATGGAACGTAAGGGCTCCCCTATTTAGGGGACTCGCGGGGTGTGCTTTTTGCGAAGCGCATGAGACTGTAATATTGTCCACGAAAGGAATTGTGAGCGCTATAGCCCCAACAATTTGAAGCTCATGTCTAATGGTGGTTTGTTATTTTGCTCTACGAAGGGATGTGCTCTGATTGTTGTGGAGTGCTATAAACGAAAAAGCAAGGATGTTCAATTCAATGCCGTTCATGTCAGAGGAGGAATAATGAAACAGGAAGACGTTCGGGATCAGTTGAAATGCAGAACTGCTTGGGGGAGAAGGATATGGTGAAAACATATAATTATCGTCCTAGAAAGAAACCATTTTTCGCGTACAGGATATGTGGCGTGTAACCTAGAGAATAAGGCAACAGCACTTTACATTATTTCTTCATAGTAAATTAATGATATTTTCGTATTTGGTTTATTCATCTGTTAGTCCTTTTGGACATTTTAGGCATCTTATTTTATATATTAACTCCATTTGACTTTGATTTCACGGTATCAATAATGGGGTGGCTGATTGTACTCCCAGGCGCAATGATTTAAGTTCTATCCTTAAGTTCTAGTGGGTAAGGACGAGAATAAAGCCTTTGAAATTTCGATAAAATGTTTTAATACGATATACCATTGAATAGGCTTCATTATTTGGTTGTAATGTATGCGTTAGCTTATTTCAAATTATCTAGATATTTTAAGACATCAGTCTTCCTAATCGTTGATGACGAACAGGGTATTTCATTAATCATCAGAATCTCGCAAGGTTTTTGGGGCGCTAGAAAATGTCCTTTGTTTGACATTCAATGGCTACATTAATTGAAAGGAGAAGTAAACGTCCTAAGCTCGATAACAATTTTGAACCTTCTTTAGGTTAAAAAAAAGCAACGATTCGCCCCTTATCATATTTTAATAGCAAACTTCGATTAGCAAATAATAATAATCAGTGGCGTGACTGTCTACTCTGATTTATTAATTCATTTCCATTTATTTACATTAACACATGGGGCAAGGATAAAATAGGATTGTTCGCTTTTGGTTTGTCTTGCATTGTGTTTGATTGACAACAACGTTTCGCTGCTTTGAACCATTTTTAACTCATTCAGCTCTACTAAACCTCTGTCGTTGCCTAAGTACATACAGCACCAATACTCTCGGGTAGCTTCTATTAAACAGAGATAGTATATAAAACAAAAAAGCATATTTATATATCTATCACGCTTTTACGAACACACTTAGTGGAGGGTTATCTTGTTTCATTCAAATGTGCGAGAAAATTTACCAGTCCAAATAAAATTTCACTAAGTTTAACCGAGTACCGTTAGATCTCTCCCCATCTCCAGAAAAAAAAAATCATTTTTTTCTAAAAGCGTTAGTTCTAGTTGAAGCTACGCTGAGCGTTTGCTGTTTTGTGCTTACCCGCTAAAATGCAACCATCGGCTCCACAAACTTTCAGATTATCATTCTCCTGCAAGCGTACCGTTTTGACACATTCTCCTTAAAGTAAGAGTCCTTAGATTCCTTTTGTCTGTTCCGACACATGCTCGCAGTTTTCACTCATCATAGATGTCGAGTAAGAGCTTTTCCAAATTCTTTTACGGTTTTCAGACTTAATTTTTTAGGCGCTCTCACATTAAGCTGAATTGAGCATATTGTGTCAAAAGGTTCAGGATCGATAAATTCTGTCAAAGATCTCTGTCTTTCTAATGAATTGCTGTCAAAGCCGTCGATTATGAATCGCTAAGCGACTTCGGTGCGAAGCAGCGGGGTTACGCATTCAAAACGCAGCCAATGGAAATTTAGTGTCATGGTGTCGTTCACCGGAGCAAAAGGTGCATTTTGCGTACGTGAGTTTTTACGCGACAACGCCTGGACAAATATGAGACACTAGACCGTTACTCAACGAGAGTCTAGTGTCTTAAATTTCTCCAGAAAATTTTGAAGTCGCATTTATCACTAAGCACTACATTTACATCCGTACAGAATCCAAATTTTGCAGGAATTCAAGTGTTATACTCACAGGTTGCAGTTTGCTAATGAAATTTACCAGCTTCGCCAACATTATTCTCTCAAACGAGACACACTTCTGCCTAAGTGGGTATGTAAACAGCAAAATTGCAGGGACTGGAATGACACAAATCCGCAGTCGAAGCATCAAAAACCCCTACATTCACTCAATGTTACTGTATGGGCATTTTTGTTACAAAAGGTATTATTGGTCCATACTTTTATAAAAACCAAAGAGGAAATTCTGTTACAATGAATACAGAGTGGTAGATTGCAATGCTACAGTATTTTTTTCCTCCAGCGCTACAAGATTTCAATGGTTTTAATCAATGTACTTGGTTCGTCCTTACGTCTTTACGTCCTTAAAAGTAAAGTTTATTGCAACAACCCAAGCTCTTTTGAAGAATTAAAATCAAATATCCGAGAAGAAATTCGAAATATTTCACAAAACACTTGCATGGCAGGTATTGAAATTTTCGCTCCAGGTTGCAGCAGTGTCAAAATAATTTTGGCTTGTGACAACTTAGCAAATTTTGACAATATTGCTAAATGACACACCGCCAAACGTTCTGGGAGTTTAATTTTGCTGTTCTGAAGACGACTGCATCGCTGGATCTACAGTGAATTCGAAATACGCAGGTTCGACTCGTTCGTTGCTGATGTTAGTATGTTTTCATTAATTTAGAGCTTCAAAAAATTTTCAGACATTCGTTCGATGACTTTGTAAGGACCTTTCTTTATGTCCCTCAAATGCTTCTTCCTGCGGTCAATATGTACAAAAACATGCGAACAGCTCAATACGGTAAATACGGTATTTGCAGGGGTTTTTCCTTGCTGAGCCTTGACAGGTCCTTATGTACAAAAACCTTGCGTTTGTAATGACGTAATGCTGTAGTAGCACGTACGTCCTTCATATGCTCGCAAAATATCTGCATGAACAGCTTGGGATCAGGCGACAAGTCCCCGTTGAGGAAAAACTCTCCTCGTACACAAAGTGTAGGCCCAGTATACACCAGCTCCTCAGAAGTTGCTCCAATATCATCCTTGATGCTCGTACGAAAACCAAGAAGAACGGTCGGTAGAACTTGAACCCAATCGTGGTTGGTATGGTACATAATCGCGACTTCCATTGACCAGTGCCAAGGCTCAATCATGCCGTTCGTTGCAGGATGATATGCAGTTGTCCAAATCCGTTTCCAATCTTTTGGGTTAGCGACTGGAACATAAGAGATTCGTCCTGTGATCCTTGATTTGACGTCAGGATTGTGGGAGCTCCAACGGGTGTGACTCAGTTGGCATAAAATGCAAATGTGCGTGTTTGGTAGTTTTCGGTGTGTCTGAACCGGTAGCCATTTCGAAATTGTTGATGACGTCACTTCAAAATTTTTCACAAAACTAAATCCAATTAATTCACTGTCCAATGTTCTCAATGTTTATCTCAACCGCGGATCACGTCGTCGTCACCAATTTGTGAAGCGTGAATAAGTTAGCGGCCGATGGTCGGTGTAGATGACAAAGTGCTTTCCCTCCAGGATACATTGAAATATTTTGACAGAAGCGAAAATTGCCCGAAGCTCACAGTCGTACGTTGGGTAGCGCTGCAGGATTTCGGAAAGCTTCCTCGAGAAAAACCCCAAGGACATCCAATTTCGGTCACTCTGTTGCTGGTCCAACGCTGCGCCGATGGCTGGATTGGATACGTCAGTGCGGAGAGCCAAAGGATGTGAAGTCGAGAGAATGGCTGACGAAGCTGCTGCGGTGATACCTCGTTCGCAGCGTTCGAAAGCGGCTCCGGAGGCGGGTGTCCAAGTCTGTGGCGTTTTCTTGGTGTTGCAACCTTACAGCATTTTTGACAGCGGTGCTGGTATGCAGCAGCGATAGAAATTAAGCATCCCAAGGAAGCGTCTCAGCTGTGAGGAGTCAGCAGGCTTGGGAAAATTTGTGGAAGCCTGCGTTATTAGCCGTGTGATACCTGTTTTTTTTTTTTCATCTTTTTCGGTGCGACGGGAATTTGATAGAATAATAACATCGAACCGTTGGCCTCTTTGAGCAGATCCACAATGATAGGTAATGGGTAACGGTAGGGGCGAGTTTGGGCGTTTCAAGTGGCTCGCCAACGACCGTCGTCCTTGGGTACCATGTGGAGAGGACTAGCCCATTGGCTCGATGATGGTCGAATAGCACCCCGCTACTCCCGTAAGACGACGTGGTCTTGTGAAAACCCGGGGGACCGTGGATGATCTGATGGTAAACTGGAAGGTCAGTAATTGAAGCAAATTCACAGGGTTTCAGTGGCTTGCTTGAGTATTTTGCCACGGTCCTTTTGTACAAGCCGAACAGTGTTTGAAACGATAAATGTGTTGCAAACGTCGCAGGCTGTGGAGAGATTTGTAAGGTCATCTAGAAGGCTTTGCTTGCGGAGGTCAATAAGGAGACCATGATGTTTGAGAGCGCCTCGCGAGTCAGGGTCGTCACTTGACGATCGCTAGACACAGGGACGCTAATTCGACCACAAAATGGTCCGCAGAAGAGCATGGTGAGGAGATACCAGGTGATGGTGTTGTTACACACGTTGATGGTTGAACTGAAGTGACCATCACTGTTGGGCCCATCTCATGTGCTTTATCCGCATCAGCGACAAGCTCCACCAATATTTGATTTTTAACCAGCAAAAGCATGCGCCGCGTTGGCTGGCAAAGGACCACCTGACCCACAGAAGGTCGCCTGTGAGACTATGGGGCACGGATGATGTCTGCTACACTGCGATGGTGTCGTGGTCCAATTATACCATGAAGTGATACTTAGTTGCGTCGCTCTTCACCTTATGGACCTGGAACTGAGACTCCACCTTAATAAACCACAGCTTAGGGCTGGCGTGCCAAAACGACGGCAACCTGCATTGGCCTGTGATGTTGGTCTCCAGAGTCGGTGGCGGACTTTCGATAGACGGCACTGGGGTTGGTTGTTGAGGGAGCGGAAACTCGTTGCTCTCTTCGTTTGTTGTCTTGATGCTCGTTGTCGGGGTCACCACTTTGGAATTTAAATGCAGAGAAAATGAAATTGGACTACTTTATTTAAACAAACGAGTGCTATTGGCGTTGCCGAACAGCCGGAATACGAAGATAAGAATCCATATGAAATATCCCCGCTATCATTCGTTAGAAGCAGAAAGAACAGCTCAAGGAATTTTAGACCGTTTGCCGTGGTTTTTGGTTGACAAATGAAGACTTGCTTCCGACGCTTAAAAAGCGTCGTGACGTTTCAAGTTGCCACACCCATTGTGAGTACTTTTTTAAATAAACAGTTTTTAAATCATGTGAGCAAGTTTTTATATCATGGTTGGAAATATTGAAAGATTTTTGGTCCACCCTGTATATATTAATAATATTCCTTGGAGAATAGTATAAAAATAATAATAGAGAATAAAATACATAAAATCGATTTTTTTAAATCTGGAAAGAAGACTAATCCCTTAACCCGCCACCGGTGACGCATATGTCTCAGAGACCGGGTTCGTTGAAAAAATCAAATTTTGTTATAGTAGTCGTCATCGATTTGAACTGGGATCTTTGTTATCTGCCGCATTTCATGTATTGCATCACAATTTAAACTTCTAATAGCCACACGATCGCACACTTTAGTGTTTATGTGCTAACCGGGTGCAGAGGACCGGGAACACCGATTACGTGAGTTTATAGTGAAGTATATTTCACAGTCGATTTTAAAACTTCAGATTAATTTTCATCTTACTTTTACTACTATTTAAACGATTTCATGTGATATCGAGTGAAGGTCAGCATATTGAATAGATTTAGTGAATTTTTTGAGAAATCTGGTATTTCAGTATGTCTTACGAAAGCCAGCAGCGTCGTCTTGAAGCGCAACTACACAAATTTTTCGAATCGGATGAGAGCAGATCACCATCATCATCTCACTCTCACGGTGCCAACTCTGCACCGGAAGAAGCTCCGCATTCGGACGGCGAAGAAGAGTTGAGTGATCGAGAGTCCTGTAAAAGCAACAATTCGTCTTTTTATATAGGAAAAGATAATTGTACCAAATGGAGCAAACAACGTCATCGGCAATCTAACCGGGCCAGATCATTCAATGTTATCAGGTAGTTACCAGGGCCACGCGAGTTGTCTCAGGTGAAACTGATATTCTTAGACATTGGAAGCACTTGTTTGACTACTCTATGCTGGAGATAGTGGTCCTAGATACCAACCAATACATCGACAATATCAAGAATAATTACACCCGCGAAACGTATGCCAGACATTCAGATTATAATGAACTAGTTTGCTTGACAGGCTTGCTATTTCTGTCAGAGGATCAAAATGCGAATCATCTGTAGGTGGAAGAGCTGTTTTGAACAGACTGTAGTTCCGTGGAAATATTTTGGCTTTCTATGTATTCCCAATGATGACAGTTTCTGTTATGGGCTCTGAGATTCGATGACTAGTAGGCAGCAAAGACGGGCGCTTGATAGGATTTGCTATATAAGACAATTATTTGAAAAATTTGTGAAGAATTGCGAAGTTAATTATACTTTAACGGCTTTTTTGACTGTCGATCAAAAGTTGGACGCTTTTCGAGGGAAGTGCTCATTCAGGCAATATATCCCAAGTAAGCCCAATCCTTACGGCATCAAAATTCAAGCCCTTTGTGACGCAAATATGTTATTTTTACATATAACATGGAGATTTATCCCGAACAACAGTTCCAGGGCCCGTCCAATTTCGACAATTCCGGCTAGGCTGTTGTACCAAGATTATGTGAACCAATTTTCAATACTGGGCGCAATGTGACAACGGATAATTGGTACACTAGCGTACCATTAGCTGAAGCATTGCTCCAGAAAGGGCTAACCACTTTAGAAACAGTTAAAAAGAATAAAAACGAAATTCCTGCTGATTTCAATGTTTTGCCGGGTCGAAATGTCAAGTCAAACATGTTTGCTTTCCGCGATAACATGGTATTGGTTTCCCTCGTTCCAAAGGTGAAAAAAAAATGTTTTGCCAATAAACACGATGCATAACGATGCAAAAGTCGATGCTGAAACTCAGAAACATGAGAAAATTTTGAGTTCGAATGCTATTAAGGGTGGTGTTGACGTCGTAGACCGCTTATTTGCAAATTACATCTCGGCCCGAGCAAGAAGACGTTGGCCTATGGTAATCTACTATGCCATGCTCAATGTAAGTACAGTAAACTGTCAGGTCACACAGCTAACAATCAGAATTCAAAGCTGAACGCCGTCATTTCATCGAACATTCCGCCACGAAACTTATTATGAATTAAACTTGCCACGATCAATAAGACAAAGTGTTAGAATTTAATGTATTTTTTTTGCTTGTTGAAAAAACCTAAAGCCTGAACAAACTTATAAAATTTTATTGCTTGGGTTTTTTCTAATCCTTTCCGCATCCAGACTTATCACGGCGCACTGCCATAAGGCGCACACATGTTAGACTCGTAGGGTTTTGCCCGAACCTTTTTTTTTTATCACCTTTCCCTTTCCTACATCATCCCTCCTACAATATCAACAACAAACCAGAATTATTGTTACAAAAGGAGAAATGGCGGTTCCATCGTCCATCGTCGTCCTGTCGTCCAGTCAGTCATACAGTCTTGTTTTTGACACCTAGTAGAGTGCATTCGTAATTACAGTGAGTGAGTTTCCTTGAACTAATTGTGCTATCAGTGACTTAACCTAGGCAGATCTCTAGAAGTTTGAATCATTAGGCTTGCTGGGACCAAACTTGTGGCGATCCTGATAAATTTAGACCAGCAAGTTATCATCTTAGTTTAAGTAAGTCTGATCACTCACTCATTCATTACTTATCCACTCTGTTATCCCTTCATTATTCAGTTACCTTCGCATTCTTTCTACCTACTAATCTATCTTTATAATGCAAATAAAATTTACTTTGTAATAAATTTAAGCCTACATATTCATCGCACTGTAACTATTGAACATTAAGCCAAGTCTTAGCTTATGTACGTCTAACAAATAAAGCAAAGGAAATAGTTCACCATGAATTAAATCGAATTCAATTTATTAATTATAGTTTAAAAGGTTCCCTATTGATCCATCTCCTTATAAAACTAACACAAAGGCTGTCAAAAATTTTGAGGATTGAGGATATGGACGCTGCCATGATTGTGGATGAAAGAAAAATAGGAAAACAAAATACACGTGCCACAAATGCAAAAACTTTTTATGCCTTGAGCAAGTAGTGCCTTTTTGTCAAAATTGTTCAATTGAAAAGCAGTGAATTGGATAGCTGTTTGATTCTGTTTTTTTTTGCTACATTGGACATAGGTTTTATTTAGTTCCTTTTGCCAAAGAGAAGCGAAGTCTGATTTTGTTAGAATTGTGTACTAGTATTCTTCTTATTTTAGCTTTAAAAAATATTATGTAAAACATGTAAGTTTCTAGTATTCTTAGTTGTAGTGCTTGAAAAACTATGAATCATTAAACAAATGGACAAATGTTAATAAAATACGTTTGCATCACAATCAAAGAACGTTTACACTTATAAATAATCCGAAAATGAACAGAAGCGTCTGCATAAATATTCGGCCGAAAATCCCGGTGTAAAGGATCGGCGTCACCAATTATGTAAGATTAATTCACGTCACCACTGGCGGGTTAATGAAAAATTTAGCAATTTATGGTTTAAAATTTCAGATTTCCATACGAATTCACGATTATAAACCGATGAATGCAACACATCGGTAACTAACTCTAAATCATTTTCATGCATGTAAACATTCTTTTTTTAAATGTAAACATTATTTTACATGTAAACGTTCTGGTCTGGAATGTACGATCCAACTCCAACGAATTCCACCAAATAAGCTAAAGGACCCCCGGACTGCTTGGCCGTGGTTAATTTCCATTAAAGCGAGAGAGTACTAGAATTTCATCAAATGAATCTTTTCGTAGCAAGTAACCTAACGCATGAATCCACCTCGAGATAGTTAGCAAATTAGGAATAATTTAACAACTTCAACTGTTCGCAGTGTAAAGCTGAAGATCCTTGAAGTGTTGAAAGTGTGCGCCAAAGGCGTTTGCTCTTTAGGATTTAAATGGACGAATTCAGGTAATTGGAGAATTATTATTTACGGCGGGATATATCTTGAAATATTTAATCCAACCGTTAATCTAGGATTTGTCTCAAATCTAATCCGAAATTAGGAGCAAGTCCGCTGGAACGCCTCGACTTTGACTTTTTTGGATTTTGCCAGAAGCTGCACGCGTTCTGCAAGCATTCCATTCCGTTTCCCATGCAATTGCGTCACCGGGCGCCACCGCCGCCGCCGTCGTCGACAGTAGTTCAGAGGAGGCCTACCGCCCCGATTCCAAGCGGGGCTCCACCACTTTATATATATTTATGTAATTCCACGAAAGCGGGAGTTGGTGTACGGTTGCACTTGGACTCCAAGCAGCGGAGCGAGATTGGACGAATCCTCCCAGCAGCTCCGCCAAATTCGCGTCGGAGTACCAACAACCGGGGTAAGGTCGCACAGAGCATGCAAGTGCTGGCTGTGTGGCTGCTGCCCATTTTCAAGAGTTGTCTCGAAAAAGAGTCATATGGGAAATCCCCAACTGGTAATTCGACCAGGCTACCATACTGGCGAAACGGCATTTCTTTGATTCCACGACGCCAAGCTGAGCTGCGTTGAACAGCATGTGGAGCATTGGAGCGTTGGAGCGTCGGAGCGCTCCGTGTGGGGCCACACTTTCGGGGGAGCATCACCGCGCTGGGGGCTCGTGTGCCGTGCTTAGCCATTCATTCGACGGAATTTTATTTCGTATTTTTTCTTCTCCATTCGAGGAGGCCTGCGAAGTGTTGAGCAGCAGAAGCAATAGCCGCCGCGGCTTCCGCTCGATGGCTGCTGGTTAGATGCGTTGCCTTTGGCTTCCCCATTTCCGAAGCAGTTCGTCTTTGTGTCTTACTTCCATGACCCTTTTTCCGTCCAGCGTGCAAGGCGTTCAAGGGGATTGAGTTGTTTGCTCGAGTCGTAAAGCGAGGGAAGTAGGACGAGGACGGAACCTGGGGTGGACGAACAATTTCCTTGGCATTGATTTGCCTGAACGGACGGGCTTTAAAGAGGGATGAACATGTTAATGTGCTTTCTCTTCGCCATGTCCACTCGATGGCAGACAGCATGGGGTTCGCTGCTCCACCCCCTCAATTATCAATTTTACACATTCCTTGTCGGCCCGCTATGCCAATTAGAATGTCGTGCGGTTGATATGCATGCATGCATGCATGTGGACGGCAATCCTTTGAAAAAGGGGCGCTTTTATTTGATTACGCTCTCGTTAGGATTGACAGCTGTCTGAATTACGTCAGTCAAAATGACGCATTGTGTTCTTGCACCAGGAAACCATAATTCACAGCAACCATACCAAGAACTTTCTCCATTGGGGCGGTGGCGTAGAACGAATGTGTTTCGTCGCCGTGGTTTCGCTTTCGTAAAATTGTGGGAATTACATTAAGCGCCGACAACAATGTGGTGTCGCTGTTTTAAGGTGGGCTGGTCAGCATTGATTTGAAGAAAATTTCAGTTGATTTGATAATAATCTAATTTGAAATCTAACCTGTATAGCTCATTGTATAGCGCGTGCACGCAGTCGACCGTTTGGTGTTAAATTATTTTTATTTAATTGCTTTATGATATTATTATTTGTAACAAAATAACTTATATAATTTGAAAACATAGAATATTAAAATAATTTGTATAAATATTAAAATAATAAATTAACATAATTTGTATGATGTTATAAAGAGAGATTGGAAGAACTCAAGCTGGTTTCAAACACGCGCTCCTGCCCACAGGGTGGGACGCATCGATGAGCACTACCAGCTAGATGGATCAAATGAAATGAGCATAGCAATGGTTACAACTTGTAAGTGAGAATGGATAAGTTGATCTACCAGATAAGTATCTAGAATTAATTTCTATGATGTTCTAACATGAGATCGTTCATGAAAGCGATCAATTGTTTATTTCTGCAAGTTTTTCTGTTTTTCGTAAAATATACTGCGGTAGACCACTGCACTCATGAGTGGATGTCATTTGCTTGAGTTTAATTTTCCAGTGTTGGCCATAAGACGACTCAAAACCGATACTCCCGCAGCATCCATATGCTGCTGACGTTCGAAAATGATCGAAGAGACTGTTCTTCGAGTTAAACACCAAGCCAAGGTATTTTATCGATTCCTTCGACTCAATGTTCGTTTCTTCGACCCGAACGGGAATAACACGAAGAATTCGATTTTTACCAGCGCTAGACTAAACCCACGGCCTGTAATTCACTCGATCACTTAGAGCACTATCACACTTAGTTTGAATTTAATGCTGCTACGTCATCTGCAACTCTTCTGGTAGCTGCAATCTCTAAAGCTCGTCGTACGAGTTATTCGAACCTGCTTACACCCGTTCTTCGCCGAATGATAGTAATGATAATAATAGTTATAATTTTTTTCAGGGTTGGGACGTGAAGGCTATTTACGCCCTGAGTGTCGCACTCCCAGTCGTAACCGGGCTACCGACTAAACACCTTCTCTGTCACACCGAGAACCTAGCCTGGAACTGTTTGTCACATGACGCCGGACTAGGCCTCATTAATTAGAGCCTAGCGGCGTCTCCTGATTAAGGGAAATCCCTCTTTCAGCACGGATAGATGGGAAGGAACAGGATGGCTGTCAGAGAGATGAGAGATCCCCTTCCGCCTAGCGATCCATTATGCCCATTTCTATAAGAAGGAAAGTCTGTACGTCATGCGACACGCATTTCCACTTGGCTTTTAATTGCATCATTATTCCCGTTACGCTTTCTGGTGAGAGCAAGTCTATTTTCTCCGAGAGGTGCGAACGGCGTCTTGCCCATCTTGCAAACATAAAGAATATGTGGTAGACGTTATCTGTTATCCCCGGGAAAAGCAAGCAACTTTGGGACGGTGAATTTCCCATCTTATACAGGTAAGACTGAAAATACCTGCGACCACTGAGTAAATGCGGCAGGTAATAGTCAGTCTCACCATGCATTCTGTAGAACCACGATTCCAAGTCACTGATAACCCGTACGTAACTTGCCACCCTATTCGCTTACCCATTATTGCTGGCACAAAGTAAGAGTCCTTCACCTTCCCTCTCGGCTGACGTCTTCTCTCGCCGACTCCCCCCTACGTAAGTACATACGTTTCAGTTCTTCTGCAAGAAGTATAATAGGTACCACCCTCGAGATAACCATCACCGCAGGTTTAGAGGCAGTGCGATATGCAGCCGCTATCCTCAGAGTTCCTTGCCTTTGCACCTGTGCAAGACGTCCCTGGTGCAACTCTTTATTAAGAGCATCAGCCCAAACTTCGGAGCCGTACAAGAGCACTGAATCCAATAATAGTTATAATAATAAGGATATTAATTGCACAAACACCCAACAGCTTTGTTGGTTGTTTTGGTAAGAAAGTTAAAGATATAAGGTCAAATCGCAAGTCAAATAATATCCTTAAATCGAATAGAATTTCCTTTTCAGAAAATAGCAGTGAATTTGGAAATATGTATCAAACGGCAAGTCTTGTATGGTTGCTATCTGATGGTTGTAATTGTTTTTTTAAAACGTTTGATAGTTTCAAAAAAGTGAGAATATCCGAAAATTCGCAAAAAAACCACTTCAATTCTTTGAAAACTCTGTTTTAGCAGCTGTATAATAAGAAGAATATCATCATCAATATTAGGGCAAGTTAAATGCTGGAAAAATAAATAATTTTGAAAGTGGACTTTTGATAATTGGAATCGTCAACTTTGGTCATCAAAATCGATCAAAATTTCAATCTGATGACAAAGAATATTATTGGTCTTGACCTAAAGCTAGTATCAAGGACACCAAATCAAACAACTAGGGAAGTATGGGAACTAACTAGGGAAGTAGAAACTTGGTTAAATGGTTAAAATCACAAGCTTATTGAAAGGTGGAGCCTTCTTTAGCTGTTTGGATAAGAAATTATAAGATATAATTAGACATAGATTAGATTAGATATAGATAAAATTTGATATTAAAAATCATAATAAATTATATCATTTATAAATCAATCCAACGAGCGATAACGGGCTTCAAGCGGGCAAGAGTCCATTATATACTAACGTTTTTATTGGAAAATAGATTGATTTTTGACATTTTAAAACCATGCAGTATCCTGCGCAAAAAGCCAAACTTGAATCCTATCGTAAATTTATGTGGCAAAGGGCACATTGACGAAGGAATACCACAAATATCGAAAAACTCTGGAATAGAGTTCCGGCAACAGAATCTGCCGAAATTTTTCGTTACAAAATTTAGTTTAAAACTTGCAGAAAAGAATAAAACGTGCTCAAGCAACCAAAAGACTTTGGGTGAGTTGTTGATTTGCCATAGTCTTTACAAGGAGTTTTTGTTTTATTTTTAAATTCCGGATAAATATCCTTTTTATATGAGTGATTTTTTTTTTGAACTTAATTACATGAGAGATTATAGAAAGTTTGTTCCCAAAAATTATATCCACAATTAAGCAAATTGAAGCAAATTCACAAATTTTAATAATTTGCATCCAGCTGTTAGATTATGAGTATCACAAATAATTTAGTTAATTGAAAATGAAGCAAAAGAAAGGCAAAGGCTATATATGAATGTTCAACCCAAAATCTTCCCACATTGAAAAAAAGTGAACATGGAAACACGCGATGGCATCTCTCTAGGAAAATAATATATCTTTAAACAAGTGGGCTCCACCCAAAGTATCCTAGCTCTCAAGGTACAGGACTGTAGTGCTGAAAAACAGCAGTCAGACACCAGAAATATTAGCTAACTGGAGGAAAGTGAAACTATACTTTGCTCTTTGAGATTGTTCTATCCATTTATACACGACTCTCCTCGTGATAAGAGGTTGTATTTAAAAGAAAATGAATGAAAATTTAATAAAATGTTTGGTATTTTATTGGCTGATAAGGAGTATAAGGTTATTTAGCATTTCATTACAGCTAATCCTTATTGTAGAAGTAATAACATTCAGTCTGCCGTATTCAAAAGACTGATCACTCAAATTAAATAAGGTACAATCGGAAACTGATTATGAAAAGTTGGTTTGAGGGGCTGTATTGTATCCCGAAAATCACATGATTAAATAATTTTTTGCCGATCGGACCTATTCAAGGGAACCAGTTCTGTAAAAAGGGACCGAGAGCACTGAGTTTCAGTTTTAGCGGACTATATTAGGCAACTCACAAAACAATTAGCTGGATCCTTGGTATACCAATAAAGCAATCAGGAATGTAGGTGGAAACGTGGTATTATCTAAAGCCTTTTTTCCGACATTGTTGGTCCTCTTGAACTGGTCGATAGTCCAATAGATTAGCTTGGCTCTACAAATTAATTGAGCAATTTCAAGGAACCATACGCTTTTGAACTTGTAGCGTTACACAAAATTGCTTACAACTTTCATCAAGGCAGTTATCCTAAAAACGTTTCACGATAAATGAAGTGTGATTTGAGGAACAAAAGATGAACATCCTAAAATAGCCACCATTGAGTTCCGATCTTAGAGTGTCATTGCTGTACTCAGGCACATATCGTTCCAGTATAATTCATGTCAAGCCAGCATATTAAAGATATGCATATATATATGTATATGTCTTATGTTTCTGTACAGTCCTATGTTATTAGTTTGACTTGAAAAAGGAGTGTAAATTTCAGGTGTTGGTATCAAGAATTAATATCTTCTATGACATCGCAGCGCAGTGTTATTATCAAGGGCTACCCTGGAAAAGTATTTACTTATTCTTATTCTTATTCTTTTTCCAAAAATAAGATATAAATAAATAATAATACTTTCGAAGTTATTCGATGAAGTTGATCTAAACTTCCGCACCTATGAGTCTTCGCACCTAAGTCTTAGCAATGGTATGAGTCATTTACAATGTGGTAAATGAGAGTGAATAAGTTGATCTACAAAAGCTTCTATAAATGATAATATAATTAATTAGTGTATATCAGATGTGTCGCACCTACAGGGAAAAAAGTACAAAGTAGCAAGACAAAATTATTTGAAAATACAAACGTCGCACAATGGCCTCCGAAGGAAGTTATTTTTAACCGACTAGCTCACCGCACTGGCCTGGCGATTTTTACGATATTATGAAACTCCTGATCCGTGCATATTACACACACACAAACACACAGAAAATTCATACTGATTCATTTTAATAGAAATATACAATTAAAATATTCAATTTACATCAATTCTGCTGCGCTGATTTTGACCAACTCTGCTGCCTCCAACTCCAATCTCCACCTCAGCTTGATTTCGTAACTTCACGGAATGATCTTCCTCATGAATTACACAAATGTTTAGATGTATTGAGTCAACAGCTTGCAAACCATACGACATCCATTGAAAAACTCTCTTTTCCCGAGCAATCTGCTAGCTGTTCAGCTTCTATCTTTTCTTATTGACTTTTCTGGATTCTATATTTTTTTTACTGATTTACTTTCACTTTTTGGTTTCTCCTTTTTACATTAACACTTTCACCTTCTCATAGATAGTTGATCACTACTAACACCTGAATTATATTTCAAGAATTTAATGGATTTTTTTACTGAGCCCTTTTTTACAGAGGCTTTTTTTACTGAGACTTTTTGAGGCTATTTTTTCTAATATTATTTAACTAAAAATTACTTTATACCAAAATCTATTTACAATGGCTTTCATTTTAATTCTAGTCTCAGTTCTATTTTATTTCGGATGCTTTGCTTATAACCTAAAATATTATAATTGAAAATTAACATTATAATGGAATCTTAATTATAATAAATAATCTTTCTTGATATATTTTAATTATTTATTTATTTTTTCATTTCTTTTTGTCGCCTGCACAACAGAAAACGTAACAAATCCTAGTACAAAATATGTTTTAATTTTCAAACTTTCGCGTATTTTAAAATGTTTCAGTAATATTTAATTTGAAAAATAATTTGTTTTTTATTTATTTATTTGTTTTTGGATATTTACATTTAATGCTTATGTTTAGTGTTCTGAATTGTTATTCGTTTCATCGTTAGTTATCCTTTCATTGACTTTATACAGATGAGCATTGGCTTTTAATAGTGAAATTGGTGCAAGAGGAAACTTCGATTAACACCTCTTCTAAACTGAAACCTAAATTAAATTAATTGTTTTTTAAATTTTAAAATTTTAATTTCTTTACATAATTTTTATTAAAATGTTGAAGCTTTTTCACTTGGAAGTATTTTTAATTTGCGACTGTTATTTCTAACGAATTTTCAAATCAAATATACACTTTTCTCTGTTTATTTTATTTATCAAATTTATTTCGTACTAATCCAATTCTTCCTTGTAATATTCTATTGGATATATATATCTATATAACGAAACATAATTTTGTTAATATTTATGAATAATATTTCGAAAACACAAACAATTTATAGGAAAATATAATACTTTTCCCTACGGAAAGCGTTCAATCCTAATTATAATTCATCACAGTACATGTAGTGTTGAAAATATATCATTTGAAAAATAAAAAATAATCTGATTTAGCTTCCCTGTACTAATAATGTCTAGAAATAACATTTCGAACATCCTGTATTGATTTTTCATCATAGATAAATTAAATTCTATGAAATTTTCGAGCCAGGAACACTCTGGACTAACCCAAAAAGCGGCTCGGAACTATTTTTGAGGTTGCCTTGGATGTGTAGGCAAATTTAAATGAAAGTAAAGTGATGAATCGTACGAGACTCATCTTAAATTCAGATATTTATCTAAATCTCCCGACATCGAAGCAAGATACACCCCTTAAAAAGATCTCAAGTCTGCACTTTGTACTCCACATTCGCCAATCATCTGCCCAAAGAAAATTTCAGCATCATCTCAGCGGAGCCGGCTCGCGGCATCCAGCATCGGCTCCGTGCGACTTTTGAACATTTCATCTCCCGAAACAGCGTTTACCTACGCCAAGGTTATCTCCACCCTCTTCGTGCACGGTGGCGGCTGCATGGGGATTGTCTAGTTTGCAATGCGTGTACAAAAAGCCCAATTGTAGACCTTCTGGCATATACCCTTCTCACCAGGGTTGTGGCACCAGGAACAGAAGGATGTTCCCGCAAAAATCGTTTCATCCCGATTTTCTACCGGGGTTCAAGAAATCGCTGCACGTTGTGCTAACAACTTCTTGTGCACGTCGCATGAACTTGGACCCAGCTCGCGGTTCGTTCTTCTTGCAGAGGAAGGGGAGGCAAGCGGCCTCAAGAACTCTTGGCCATCGACATCCTCGCCAGCGGTGGCATTGTGGTGGCGTGGCGGCTGGCCCACCGTCTTGCGTTGCGAAGCCAGACCAAGTCAAAGGCAGGGTGAGCGCGTTTAATGAATGGATTCATGTGAACGTAATGACTATGTGATATAGTGGGCGTGTAACGAAAGCGCACTCAATTACTCGACTCCTCGCGAGAATGGGGCCCGGCGTCCACTGTTAGTCTCCTTCGAGTGGGTGCTGTGCTGCCGAGGCCGTGGCATAGCAGCAACTGCCATCAGCCAGTCCGAGGGACAGAAAGCGTGCTTGGATGGAAGAATTTGAAATCCGGCCTGCATTCGAATTGAGGCAGTCCCACTTGTCTAGCGATTGGAACAGGAGCGCAGCAATCCGGCCATCGGGCTCGGCGACCAAGGATTTTCAACCAGCAAAGATACTGGCAATAGTTGAGATATCTTCAGGTGCAACAGATGGTGGTGGTTCGTGATGGAGTCTTGTTCGATGAAACACTCTTGTGTAGGAAAAATAAACTACTACATTGCGTTCGTTGGCCGAACCGGGTATGGCTACATTCACTACGCATCCACATGTGCTTGGCCATATGTGATTTGTTCTTGGTTCCTCGTATGATTTGTGTCACAGCAATTGCATGCAACGTTCAACATTCACAGACACAAATTGGACAAGACAGTCGTACTTTGAAGTTAATTTTTCATACCAAGAAAAGTGCAACAATTTATGCGAACAAGAAAATTGGCTTACAAATAAATATTTCTAAGGACGTTATGGAAGTTACGATCGTGTTTTCCGAAAATTATATTTCATAAGAAAAACAGATAAGAACGTCATCAAACAAAAAAAGAAAAACGACAATCAACTATTAAATAGACAAATTTCTAAGGAATAATTTTACATGCATAATTTTTCACAATTTGTAACCATGAAAATTATGCAAAAAGATAACTTTTTTAAATATTTTTCTTTTCATTGATGGCGTAACGATATCGTTTTAAAATTGTCTATGTGTATTGAAAATTCAATATTACAAAAACAATATTCATATTTTCAAAAAAATTTTCATCATACTGGATTTGTTAAAAAAAAACATAAAAAGCTGCCTTAGTGCATGATTTAGAGCGTTCGGTGTCCTGAGAAAAAGAAAAAAAAATACATCTTTATAAAAATAAACCTAGAAGGGGCCGACCCCCAAAGTTAAGTTAGCGTATGAAACGTGGAATAGGAAAAACCTAAAACTAAAGCTGTGAAAATGCTGAACATCGTGGAAAATATAGTCGGTACAAGTGTCAGTTCAGAAACAATTTGAAATGTCCTGCTGGAAAGTAGTTTCCATAGTCGCATTCCACTAAAAAACCCCTAAATAATGCCGTTAATAAAAGAAAAAGACTTGATTCTGCTAAATTACACATAAATTATGACGAATCCACATGAAAAAAGTTCTATTGGATGACGAAAGCAAATTTGAACTCCCAACTCAACTCTCTATCCTTCCCTGCCTGCAAGTCTTCAATGTCCCTACAATGATCACGACACGATGAACTCACAGTGTGAAGGTGGTCACCTGAAAGCAAAGGAGATGTCACAAAGTTCAACGAGAGATTCAGGTATTATCAGGGATATGCAACAGATCAGCACTTTATACGTTACATAGGAAATGTATATTTCTATCGTACCAGCGCTGCAAACTTAAAAAGGGAGATTCGGCACAAAAAAGATGGACGGGAATATTCCAACTCCTGCTGCTCCTGTAGATGAAGGCGAAAGGAACTTCTAAAGCAGGTGCATTGAAGTGATAAAATTCGCGCTCTTGCATATAACAAAGTTCCATTTATCAACTGAATTGAGCACCTCTCAAATTAGGCTTTCCTGTTTCGAAACTAAGCGGAAATGTCTTTCAGGACATGCTTGCCTTCGCCGAGAACGTTTTCCTTTTCATTGCGAAAAATACCAGCCATAGATTCTTCGTGACCATCGTGCAAGCATAATACTGGGATAAAACTTCCAAAAACTCTTTATCTAATGGAATTCAACCAAAGAACTAGAACTTGCGGTTTAAGATTGGTGAATTTTCTCTCATGTTTGCGTAAAACAAGGTTATTCCACTCAAAGCTTTTGGGGGAAAGGTAATACTAATATAAATCTACTTATGTGTTTCTTTATTTCTACTGCATATGATTCTTAACACAAACATTAGATTTGTTTGAATCCACAGTTTAATTACTAACAAGCGCTAAACAATTCGGCTAATCTCTCAATCTAACGATATTCGACTCCAATTTTCCAATATTCACTTTTATTTGTTAATATTCTCTCAAATCTTTTATTCATTTACATTTAGACAATAACAGCGGAAAAATCACTCTAACATACATTTATGCTCAGAATTGTAGCCATCACGATTTCTCCCCATTCAGTTATGTCGTTTAATTTATAAGCTCTCTATCTTGCAAAGCTCACTTAAACTGCTATATCCGGTATTCGTTTCTCTTTCTTTGTGATACTTTTTCGGACGGTCCGGACTGTTAGCGTTTTTAGTTGTTACGCTATGGTGTGAAATCTTTAGCAAGGGCATTAGTCCGAAAACAATTCGCAGTGTTTCCTAGCTAGAACCCGCGGTACAGCATAATGACTGGTCTTTGAATCGTCCTGCCTTGACTATACGTTCACTGAGCGCCATTAGGACTTTTGTAGAGTGATAAGTTATTCGTCTGATGTGCTTGGAGAAATTCAGTTTCTAGTTAAGCTGAAAAAGTAAAAACTTTCTATTCAGACGGTATTCTACTTATGAAATCACGGCATTTCAGAATATAATTTATAATATTTTTATTCCTCTTTAAACAAATCTTATAAAATAAATAATAGCACTAAATTTACAAGAAAAACAAATCAAAAATCATTAACAATTCCTACTCCTTAATGTTTATGAGGAAGATATGTGTCCCCAGCACCGCCATGACCTACTTTTATGTACTTATATGTACATATCTGCTTTAGCAGCTACTCGGCTCAATTAAATGATGTCAATAATCCAATTCTGTGCTAAGGCTATACTCTGAATAAATGATTTTTTTATGGATGATGATGATGACTAGCAGCAGTGACAGTTGAAGCACTTGCATCATTGATAAATGCTCCTCCGAAATTCTCGCTTCCAGCTCCAGCAATGCCTGCACTATGTGGTCCTTCCGCAGCGACACCGTGACCTCCAATAGATCCAGGACCGGTTTGCCCAACTGATCCTACAATCGATGTAACTGGTGAAACGACTTCGTCAGCAAAATGGCTTTCACCACCAAGTGAGTCATATTGGGCTGCAATATAAGAAATTATTAAAGAAATTTTCATTACGTCCTTTTGATCACGTGTGTCTACCTTGAATGTGCTTTTGAGCGTGGATGGCCTCTTCCGGGGTTTTGTACTTGAGGAAGAAAACTTCTGGTTTGCTGTGTGTCTTCTTCTGTGCTTGAATTTCAGTATGAATTTCAGCTGCATCATTCTTCTTGTTAAGCACGTAGATCACCGTTTTTTCTTCATTTTGTGCCTGAAGTATTTGCAATGCTGCTGCCTTTGCAGATGTTGATGGAGCCTTAATGAAAACTACATGATAATGCTTGCGAGAGGGTCCCAAGTTGATAGTTTTAGATACAACATCTTCATCGTAATCGTCAGCAGCGGTGTGTAAATAAAAGTCTTTAGTAACGATTGGTCCTTGTTCAAAGTGGCCACCGTTGGCTGGGCCAAAAGGACCAATGCCTGGAGCATCGATAGCGCCCTCAGGCAGAAGTGGACCAACAGCATGCCCTAGATTTGGGCCAGTGAATGAACCGGATGCAGCAGTGTTAATACCAACACCAGGGGTCAAATGACCGTCAAAACCATTGTTCAAGCCATTGTTGAAATTTAATGGAGACCCTGCATGGATATGTCCATCAATTGGTGCACCGGAAAATCCCCCGAACCCATTATTATTAGCTCCAGCTGTCGAGTGGCCATTGTTCAGTCCTAAAAATGGACCAGGATTTCCAATGGGAAGAGACGCGTGGGTATTTCCGAATGAGTTTCCAGCAGTAGATAAAATCGCTCCATTACCCCCATTGTAATATCCACCATTTCCATAGCTCCCAGTGGCCCCTCCGCCATAGTATCCAGGACTTCCCCCGAAATATCCTCCATTATTTGGTGCTCCGTAGAAATAACCTTCTCTACTTGCACGACTAGAAGTTACTTTTGTTTGCAAACCTCCACTTTGACTGGCGTATCCATTGTTATGGGAAGTGCTGAGTGGTGAAAACTGACCTTGAGCTGAAGTTGAATGGCCGCCGTAAAATCCTCCTGTGTGAGTACCAGCAAAAGGAGCAGCGGTAGTGGGACCGGCAATACCGTGTTCAACTCCCGATGGAGCTGACGAAACAACAGCCAAAAATAGAATGATCTGAAATCCATAAATATTTGATTGTAAAAAGAATTGTAAAGAAGTTCTTCGCTTGCTTACCACTAAGCTGCGCATCTTGATGTTTACTATTGGAACGTGTTGATCTGGCGGTTGTTTGATTTGAACTCTGACTGGTTTACCTGAAAATCGGTTTTTATTTACTAAAATCGATGGAAAATTTTATCTGCATTGGCTATTCCTTGACCAACTGCAACCAATAGTTTTTGGCTGTAATACTTTCATCTGATACCTTTGAATCGTTTCGTAATGTGTTAACAAAGACAAAAATCACACTATTATCTCCTCCTCCGATTGAATCGCATAGCAACATATGAACTATGAATAAATCCAAATTAAACTGAAGAGAGTTTTATTATGGAGCCGTTGTTTTGCTCGCATTTTTGTCACCTATTCTTCGTAAATATCAAGAGATAGTTTTGCTATTTTGCCAATATTTTCACTTGTGGGTTTTAGCTACAATCATTTCCCATATGTGAAAATACGAATAACAAATGATTACGGCGCTCAAACCATTGTTGAAGTAGTTCGGAATCTACAGTCGTATATAATTATGGCCGAGGTTTTAAGCAAAGTGTTGACATCACTTTCGGTCCTTTTATTTATTAAAAAAAAATTAAGGAGAAAAGTAGTGTATTGTTATGAAAGTAAATTTATTTCAGTTTTAAGTAACTCAAGGCGAAAAATGGCAATCAAATGTAATTTTTGTTCGTGAATTTTCATTGCTTGGACATTAAAAAAGTATTTCGGAAGAAAAATTTTATTTCTTTAATAAGAAAATTAATTTTTCTTGTCGTTGTAAAACTTTAAAACCTTTTGGACTTACTTCGCATTTCATATGCAAATATTTTTAAAAATCATTTTGAAGAGGAGAAATGTGCTTACATGAGCGATTTTGAACACTTTTGCATTTTATCTTTTCCTCTCAGTTATGTTAATAATATAAAATGACAATCATTGCACCTTTGTCTCAAATATTACACCTTGTTCAATTTGTCAAATTAACATGTCACAATATTGCTAAAGTCCTAACAAATCGTAAATTTTGTAGGCTTCATTGAATAGATTTTTGTTTAGTTCATAATAGGTCAACGGAACTAGGATTCTCGCAACATAACCTCACATATTCCACGTTTGCCGTTCATACAAAAACTTTCTCTCTAAAATGAGGATTGTGAGAATATTACATAGTTTTTTGGTCTCCTTACCGCGTATATATGCTTTTCCGAAAAAATTTAAAAATTTCAGGACTCGTGTTATTTACCTTCGTAGGACTTCGTGTTAAGTTGCAAGGGATACAGCTTACTCAGAGCTATTGCGATTATACACCGTTGCCCCATTTCTACCTGTGGGTGTCAAACTCCTACTGTTACTTGAGAAAGAACAACGTTTGTGGAGTCTGTAGTAGAAGATCGGACGCTAGGGAACATCTGTCGAGTTTTCGTGGCCAGGATTTTCAGGAATTCCACACGATTTTGGGCTTCGTCTATTTTGTTGAATACTGGTTTGTCTCGAATGTATTTTTCTATTATTTCTAGTCAAAGGTCCTTGTATATGTCTGTGCTCCTAATGCACAACAGGATTTTACAAATTCACCCTAACTATCTATTTTGCAGGGCTTGGATTGATTCTCTGTGCGTCTTGGCTTAAGGGCAGAATAGTAGTGTCGGCCTAATCCGTTGTTTGCACAGGCAAGCTTCTTGGTCTTGTTGTTGAGGCGACCGCATTTCAGGAGAGGATGAGATGAATATGCAGTGGGCTCTTTTTTGTTGGATGTGCTCTTCCCAGGTCAGTATAGTCGAAGGTATTTGACTGTCCAAGATATCAAAGTGTTCTAGTCCAACGGGTGGTTTTAGAATCCATATGTAGTTATGTAAGTAATTATCTTGACCCTTCTGATGAAAATGACTTCTGCCTTGTCGTTATTAAACACAATTTTCCACTTATGGAGCTATTCAAAGAATATTTTGATAGATCGTTGCACTTTTGAAGATATGACTTTTGCTTGTCTTGAAATATAGTATATGCACACATCATCTGCATATAATGATATTTTTTTTTTTTGACAAGAGAGCGATATCTGGAGTGTACAGATTATATAATAAAGGTGAGATGGAAGATCCCTGTGGAACAGCAGCTTTGATCATTCGTACGGTTTGAGAGATCATCTTCTATTTTGACTTCTATTTTCCGACATCTACCTTTTAAAGGCGTAAATATGTTGGAGACATGGCAGGCCTATTGAGATTTCATGCATTTCGAAAATCTATGTTCTGTATGCCAGACTATGTCAAAGGCTTTGACTATGCCAAACGTTTCTAAGCCTTTTAAGTATCTGTGGTTAAATCTGCTTCGGATGTGTTGGATCACCCTTGCTGGTTTGATTTCAGCACAGTTTGTTTCTGGGTTGCCTCGTCATCTGGTCGGGTAAGTAATTCCTTTTCCGCTTTTGAGATTGCGAAGAGAAGATTTATCGGCCTCAAGGTTTGCATCGTTTTCATGGATGAAAACGTAATGTTATTACCATGATGATAGCCGATTTCCATGTTTTCGGGATCTTCTATGGCGCATGATCTAAGCATAAGGCCATCAATTTGTTAACTTTGTGCAGAATTTGGTCCTCCTCGTCAAGACCCTGCTCCCGAAAGGTTTTTTTTCAAACTCCAATTCCAGCGTGTATGCAAAGGCTTCTGCTTTGCCCACGTTGCCCTCTTTGCCGCATTTGATGCCATTTGACCCATGTATTGGTAGCAAAACTTCTTTATTTTGCGAACAAAAATATTTGGACATCCATCCTCCAGAAGGCATTTTCATCAGGCTCCGAGCTTCTCATTGTTCGTTTAGGAACGACTTTATATGCCTTCTAAGCTCCGGAACAGCATACATACAAGGAGAAATCCTTGAAGGCTGATCTAGATTTCATTTGTCAACGGGTCGGCTTTCGTTTTCAACCAAGTATAACACGTGCTCCTGTATCTAGTCTAGTATCACAGCCTTCTCCGGTATCGATTCTGCTACCTTGTCATGACATGAGTTCAAAGGGGTTGTTATCCTTTACCGGAGTTGTGATTGTTTTGTTCGAAAATCGATGTTGTACGATTTTTAAGTATTATGTTTTGGACTATTTGGAATTTTTTGCTGAAACTTTGTTAATCTTGAGTGAAACTTTCTTAAACGTCGTAAAAAGCCTGCCAATTGCTTTTCGTCTTTATTTTCAGAGACTCATCTATACAGACGTCCTCTACTAGGAACTATGCCAGTTCATGATCCGAGGAGGACTTCGTTGAGGACATTTATACATATATTTGCTTGAAATGATCGAGAGATTCCAAAGGCAAGGGTTGTGGCTGTTGAGCGTGTTGGTGCGTAATCTGTGTACTCCTTTTTATGTGTAGGTTTGCGTATTTGCGTGGGATGATTTTGTGCACTACAGTCTTTGCTTGATTGCATCTCACAGCATCCCAGTACCTATGGTGTGCAGTGAAGGCTTCAATTATTAGACGTAATTCTTCAATATCGAACGATTAGCGGAGATGTTTTTCTAAGTGCTTGGGACGGAGCGGATTGTACAACGAAATGACCACAATGATGGCTGCGACTTCTACATTTTGGAATTCTCGTGTGAATTATGTAATGTTTTCCCTCACAAAAATTATCCCCTGCCGGCTAATCTTTTATTCCTGCACAGATTATAGTTAGGAAATCGGAGACGGATTCCGGTCTTCAGAAAAGTTTCCTGGAGGTCAACAGTGTCGAACTTGTAATTGAATATAAGCTGCCTAAGCTCTCCACTCCTTTGAAGGAGGAATCAGCATCCCATGTGAGTATGGGAACAACATTCACTGGATTTATTGTGGTTTAGGTAAGGTAACTTGCACTGTAATCATGCGTTAGACAGTCTTCGCCATCAGGTCCTGCATCATCAGTTGAACTTGTTTGTTGCTAAGAACTTCCCCTGTCTGGCGTTGTGAATGTGGTGGGTGTTTTTTTGAATTATGGAATTTATGGGAGTAGTGTATTGGTTCTTAGTTTGTGTGGTTGGACGGTTATGAGCAGCTTTTCGGACCTAGGATCTCTGAACATTTTTGAAGCTTTTAGGATATCCATCGTAGCTTGAGGGTTGTTAATTTCTGTAGTTAACCCACTTGCCAACTTGTTCTTAGGGCTTTTTGCCTTGCGTGAAATGATAAGGATCTTCACATTTTATTCACCAAAATTGAAACCAAGGAAGTTTATCATACTTTTAAAAAGTTCTTAGCCGATGCAAATATCATATTTTGTCAGAATTAACCTAACAACGCATGCAAAAAAATTTTTTTTACTGTTTAATATTTCTTACAATTTGAAAATCGCAAATGATCCTTTTGATCAACTCTGACTGTTCGTATTAAATAGTGAAATTTTGCCATATCATCCTGGGAACTCGGGTGAGTTTTTGTGGTTGTTATATTTTAAACTTTAAGTTTCCGCTTTTCAGTGACCGTTGGTTACGTGTCTAGGTTTTATGATGCCTGATCGAATACTTTGATCCCGTTTCCTTATTTTCAATTGGTAAACTGATGACTTTTGCAGAATCCAATTGCGATTGTCGGCTCCACATGGACTCTCAGTAGATTTAAGCTAACCATGTTTATAAAACATGTTGAGTAGTTCAGTAATAAATTTCATTTAAACACTATTAACTTCTCAAATCGCCTTTCCGAGAAGCATCCCTAAATAGTTACCCGTCAGATATTTATCGTTTGACGGGTGTTTCGTTTATTAAGTGTAATGCTGATTTACCAAATAAATTTAGTTTATGAGCTAAAATAGAGATAATTTTAGTGTTAGGCTTTAGTGAAAGAGATTGTACTGTTACCTATTGCCAGGTATCAAAAAGGACGACTCCAAAAGTGGGAGAACTATTGGAGCTATTGCTTATATCTTGTGAACACGTACCTTTAACAGACACAGAATACCTTGCTCTTAAGCAGCAAGATTTTTGAAAGTGGAAATTAACTATCGTCAATAGTTTAAAAGCCACCGAACTAATGGAACGCCGCAGAATGAATCATTGTCCAGATACAGGATACAAGATACCTACCTAATTGACCTAAGGTATGACCGAATAACCTACCAACCTATTTGCTAATTGACAGTTGAGATCCCTACATGGCAGATCACTGCAGCGTTGCACAAGGTTCTCAAATCAGTAAAAACGAGAGGGGTAGTCCAATATTTGGCGATAACAAAGCATATCTACTTGAAACGTATTGGCAATGCGTACGGGAAGTCCGTCTATATAGGTCAAGTTGCTCAGTACAAGTATAACACACAACGAATCTAAAAGAATGTTAGTGGCAGCCAAAAAATTAAAAAATTAAGAAGTATCGAGGATCCTGAAGTTGACAGAATCCTCCTAGACCTATTGATAGAACTGAAAGAAAAGAAAGGTATGAAATCCGTATGACAGTGGATGACTTCATCATCAAGATACATTTCCTAATTTTACAAGAGTCCAAACAATCTTTGATTGAAATTACTTGATTTTTAAGGATTTGTGACCTGCGGATGAATCGTAACAATGAGGTTTCCTTCTTCTTTTTCTTCTGTCAATTGGCCTTCTTCAGTTTTGAATTTCTGATAAGGAAAGAATATTTCTGCGAACGGTTTGAAAAGTTAAAAAGATAAGAATACGTATAATTGTATAAACAGGCAAGTAAATAGACAACCTTCCTTACTTGCTTCTATAGCTTTTCTTTCCTGAATGTCAAGGAGTAAGAACACGCACATAATGACACATCGAATTTGAGTTTGATGGCATTTCCTCAGAGTTTTCACTTTATACTTCCTACATATATGCATATTCCATTTTGCCCATGATTCATAGCGAGTTGATTAATGCATATGTGATCAGATGCATATGTGCAACCCATGACCATAATCTTCGGTTTTCTGAGAAAATATATTCAGTAAAAATTAACAATTTGATGAATGAATCACAAAAAGTTCACATATAACATATTGATGAAGCAATTTACCGATTTATGTTGATTAAGTAATTTAATTACTAATATGAATTGTAGAGCAACATATGGTATTATTATCTGTAAAACTTGTTTTATTTTTACTCTCGAATAAACCCTACGAGAGCTGAAGCTGGCGTGCGCCAAAAATAAATTTCCATAAATTATGTTAAAATTATCCGCATCCACCGATCACCTCCTAATTTGATCAATGAAAGCTGCGTTTTTCTCACCTGAACAAAAATTTATTCATGCAAACGCCCAAAATGTAATCGAATGTGTTTTCCTAAGTTTTTTTCCAATTTAGCATTGAATGATGTCATGTTCATTGAGAGAAGACCAAAAGACCCATAACATTATAATATGTAATATAAATTCCCATCGATCCAATGACCTCTTGCGAAATTCGCGTCAAAATTTTAAAATAATACAAAGCTTGTTGATGAACTGTCGAATTTTCAATTTACGGCTCAATTTGCAATAAATTCAACGCTATTTGAAATAAAATTTCGCTATGCAATCATATGAATATATTGAAAACTGTTTAGCCAATTCTATATGCATTCTTCACTTTTTAAAATTGTTTGACTTTCCCATATGCAAGTTTCAATTGAAAGTTTCAACACGGTCATAAGACTGGTATCCGGTTTGAGTGGAGAAGTTTGTCAATTCGATTGTTGCAAAAATTATAAGTTTTCAAAGAAATTAAATGAAAATATTCTCTCCGAATCGCCCACTAATATTGAGCCAGCGAAAACTGCTCAGCGGAGCTACCTAATAAATCAGTAAAGTTGTGCAATGGTGTACCCGAATTGTAACTCCAACGTTCAATAATTTTAAGCGTACGCCTTAAAATTTATAGCAGCAAAAAAGAAATTCAAGTATATCGAACGTCGCAAATGAAGTCATAAAATTTGCCAGAAGCTACCACTTCTGGATAGATTGTGGTCATTATTTAGAATTGTTTACTATGATCTGAGTAGCTTGCCACAGTACAGCTGAGGATCAATGATTTTCACAGACTGTATCAGCTGGTAGTAGACAATTTCCTTGTAACCTCAAAAAGAAGATAAAAGCAAGTTTCTTGGATTCAATTCTGGAAGATTTCAAATAGAATTTCAAAACAAACACAGACAATATAATACAATACATTTATTGATGCCTTACAATATAAAAACATGTCATTCTTAATTATTGCTACATTCTGGACACATATTTGTTTATTTAAGTGACTATGCTAGTTACGTCTTCTTCTTCTTATCTTATTATGCATAATAATATTCTCGATCGCATTTTAACGGTTAATTAGTTACTGTAATTATTAATATGCGCTTGGATCACGCGCTGCTGGATCGTAAACATCGTAAACGTAAACGTCTAACGGGTCCACAATCGTAAACGTGGATTCGTTACGATAACGCACACAGATCGTAACGAACCTCTTAAATAGCAAGACTGAAATGTCAGCTGTCAAACTATATGAAAACTGTTCGGATACCATGGGAGTTACTAGAGATATTCAACCCTTAAGCCATCTGTGAGGAAATATTGCAGTAACATCTTACCGAATATATATGTATTTGAATTTAATTTACTTTAGCAATTGAAAAATTGAACTTAAATTTAATTTGAATTCAATACCATTTAATTTAGTTTTTTTTTGAAATATTTCAAAAAAAAAAAAAATCAGGAATTCATGACTTAAAGGAAAGATCAGGAGTACCCAAATTTGTAGCAAAATTATACAAAAAGCTTAACATTGATTTCGCTCTGAATGGCGAATCAGGATTGGTGTCAAAATTGGAATATTATGTAACAACTGTCTTAGCTTCTAAGCTATATACATTTTTTAAGCTTAACATCATTGTTATCAGAATGGCATTCTAATATCCCTTATAGAGCAAGACGATTCTGTAAAATTTCTATTATACGTACAGAATAATGTCGCTCTTATTAAACATCTAAGCTTTTATTTAATTTAAAGGGAGTTTTTCTTTAAAATTAATTAAAAAATTTCTGTGAATTTCCTGAGAATATTGTTGTTATCGAATTCGTCCGCTTTTGATTTTTTTCTTTTTGAGGACACATTTCGGCTGGATGCATCCATCTTGAGCTTGATATGATGTCCTTGTGAGAATGTGCACGTTTTGATTTTATATCAACCTGACGTATACCTCCACACGGCTCATAAAATTCACTTGATCATAGTCAAAATGTCAATAGATATGACAGGAAAGTGAGTGCAGATGATTTTGAAGACACGTTGAGTTCAAGTTTTGTTTTTCAAGTTTTTCAATTTTGAAAGCATTTTTAACGAAATGTAGTGAACGATTCATCACGTCGGCAATGCTTTGGAATGTCCTGAAATGTAAAAATTGCTTTGAAATGTCTTTCCGTTTTTTTTGGAGCATTAGCATTAACCTTAGCTCTGTGAACGTGCAGTGAAGCAATGTCGCGTTTACTTTTAATAAGTATGAACAGCCCCTACAATGACAATATTATTTTCAAAATCTGAGCAGAAAATGACAATAAGAGTATACAACTGTAAATTAACTGTTATGCTTTTTCTTTTATAAGGACTATCAAGATATTTTTTTTTTGTAAGGACTTGATATGACCGGGACATAAAACTTAACCTTAAAAGTAAATGCCATAAGCCACCTCCTGACCTAAGACCAAATTAAGCTACTAAAGGATGGCACAAAGGACGCCGTTTGAACTAGTTCTTGTCGTCAATGTCGGATGAACTTATTTTTTTTATTTGTTGATGTGATGATGACGTCGTCAGTCCTAGGCAAAAGGATCAAAATCTAGGAAAAATACTTCATAGAATAATGGAAATACTCCAATTACTTTTTTGTAAAGTTTTAGTAGAGTTTTACATGAAGTCGAAGTGTTTTACGTGGACACCTGCCGTGTGGGCTTAATTCCAAGGTCTCCATAGACGGGGTTGAAATAATGCATCAACCAAAGCCCCTCATCAAGATGGCGTATCAGTTCCTACCCCAATACAGGATACCCAAGACGCAACTGATGAGCACCCGATTCTACTTCCTAGCCACATTAAAACACATACTACCACGTTTCAGCCAGGATAGGCTCCTCACCATGTAGGGGGCTGACAGCAACCTGTCATGAGCATCCTCCCAACCCGTGGTTCAGATCAAATCTTTGATCAGGTTTCGCCGCCCTCTAGTCTGAAGACTGCTACCATTTCGGACCTCGTAGAGTTGTACTGTTGAATGCGAGCCTTTTGCTTCTGAGGACTTAATGAGGTTGATAATGGTTTGAGAGGATCCCCTCTTAATGACTCAAGACCAAGCCGACGGCTCGATCGGGTTGTTTAGTTGCTTTCAAAATGAAGTTCATCCTTTGGTTGTGCAACGCATCATAATAAAGTTTCTTTCAACGAAAAAGGCTTTAAGCAAGCGGAAATTCGGGATAGACTGTGTGCACAGTTTTGGGAGATTGTGACATGCGACGAAACGTGGGTTCAATAGTACTCTCCCGAATCGAAAAGGGCTAGTGCAGAGTGGAGAAGAAAGGGAGAGCAAGGGCTATCAAAAGCCTATACACGCTTTTAGCCGGGAAGGTTATGCCAACGGATTTTGGGACTTTGAAGGAGGTTTACTCATTGGTTTTCTTCACCAGCGTCGCCCAATAAACGCTGTCGACTATTGTGACCTTGTTGTCCAATTTCGAGCCGCACATCAGTCAAAAACACGCCGTCAGTCCATCCGAAACGTCTTGATTCTTCATGACAATCAAAGACCACACACTGCAGTTCTAGCAACCCTAATCAAATTGGCTGGAATGCAATGAGCAGCACTTGAACACCCCCTACAGTCCCGAACTTTCAGTATGTGATTTCCATATGTTTTGGTCCATCAAGGATCACTTGAAGTTGATCGTTCGTTATAAACAATCACCAGAGTTGAACAGTTTATGTGCAATTGGTTTGATACCCGAGAACAACTATAGCTCTCCTCTATAGCTCTACTCAATTTCATGGCATATGTGGAAAATTCACTGATACAAGGATCTCAGGACTCAGACAATACAACTGTGACAAAATACATAAACATCTTACATCGCTGGAACTGCTCGGGCAGAGGGAGAAGTTATAAGTCATACCGAAACTTGCGAAATTACACAATATTTAGTTTAAAGGATTAACGGAAAAGTCTTACACCCCTAAAGGTATGTAAGTGGGGCCAAAAGTCACCGAAGTGGCGGAGCACAAGTGCTCAATCGCACTGCTCCACATATCGCCGAATCCACGTCCAGAATAAGTCTGAACATTTGCGTTTTCACTTTGTAGCTTAACCGGAAAAAAATCACGAAATTTTTCATTCAATAAAACAAAAAGGAATATTGTATTGCCTGTAATCCTGTTCATTTTCCATTGGTATATTCGCGGGATCATGTGTAACAAATCAGTTCTATTATTGTACTAACAAAGATATGTACGCTGACATACCCCTATTCTCTGAATGAAACAATCGCACGAACCCCAATGAAAAGTCCTGCACCGTTCAAGCCGCAATCTACGTACTCCAGAACCCCTGGGTTGGCGGCTGTTCAATGCCAATAGCAAGCAAGGGATTGAAATGTGTTGGCAGGTTGTGCGCACACGCGGTTCAACATTGCGGAGGACGGAGAATTGAGTAAAATTTTCATCTAATTATAGCCACCCTTCGTGGTGTAGCTCTGAGCACACCGTACAATGTTTGTGGGTTGTTCCCGCTCTAGTTTTGGGTGGCAATTTATTTTTAGGATATTTATGACTATTGTATACGATATGAAAATTCACTCCGCTGCACGCTCACAACTGTTGTGTCCTGAAATCCTGTTCGAAATTCGAGAAAAGCTATTGACGTTACGATACATTCGATAAGACAATGGGGAAAGGAAAATTAAGGGAAAATTATTTTTCCGATAGTGCACCTTTTGAACTAAGGAGACGCTGTAAGTCAAGTGGTATTTCTCCATAGAAGAGTTTTTCCGTACACGCGGAGAAGAAGGATTCTCGAGGATGTTTCGCTTGTTTCGTTAAACTGAAAACTATGTACCCACTATGTATATGTATTATTTTCCATCCCTGATTTCATCGAATCGTGATATATATGAATGAATCATTGCTGGGAAAGCGTTCAGTGGGAGGGTGATTTTCAGCTGAGTAAATTGTGCACTATGTCTAGTGTTTCGAAATTTTCCAACGCGACAGAACTTACTACCACAGCCACTCAGTGCAGGATTCATTTGAGAGGAGTCTTTAATAATACAGCAGGGGTGGTGGAAATATGAAAATGAATGAACAGCGGAAAATTCTAATGACTTGCTTTGCGTATGATCACCTAGTCGAAAATGTGTGAATAATATTGGAACGCGATGGACATTCGTCGCGATTGGTTGATTATGTTTCAATATGGATGCAAATATAGATGTGTATGCTTTGCTTATTGTTGAAATTGCGCGACTTTCACTATTTCACTGAATTTTTCCTTTTCGAAGAAGTTGGTGTACAGAATAATTTTTCATGTTAGCTGATTTCGAATGTTTCCTTACTTCTGTTTTAAATTGAATTATTAGCGCTTAGATTTTAAGGCTATGCGAGCTCGAAAATGCGATAATAATAATTTGTGCAAGTAGTAGTGGCTGAAAACGGAAAAAAAATCTTTATGTTCAAAGTGTCTTCTCTTTTCAGTTGTGGATCCTGGTGTTATATCCTTATGCATTATTGTTATATCCTTATGTATTATTAACAAGAAGAATACTATTAACAAGCATTAACAAGAAAAACTCGGTAAAGGTTCATCTGCAAGGTTGCGTCGTGGACCAGCTAATGGTATGATATATTCCACAGCTTTTGAATTAACTAGAACCCACATGTTGAAATGTTCTCAATCAGAAGGCGAATGAGATAATTAGCTCCTGGAGTTTTCTGCCACAAAGATGAATAACAAAACCAGGTAAATAATACATAAGAGAACACGAAAAAGTGAAATGTTAGAGAAAAAAAATTTAAGAAAAAAGAAGGAACGAAAAGAAACGAAAGTAATAGAAAAAAAGAACGAAAATAAGAAAACAAGGTTAAATAGTGCGGAAAGCGATTCAACTCCTCCGGAATTCAGACCATATGACATTGCTTCGCTTAATGTTCTGTTCCGGTGATCGTTTCCTACATGGCTTTGTAATGAAACAATGAAACTCTAGTATCTAAGCTTAGATTCATATATCAGAAAGGATTTTACTTTTATCAGCATTTTTCTTCTCGACGCTTATTTTACATATACAGGGTGCGGCGCCAAAATCCGGACAAGTTAAACATTGTATTGAAAAATGATTTTTATTACCAAAATGGGAAAGTTTATAATTGTTTCTTTTACTAAATTATTTGTTAAACATAAAAACACACATTCACTCTATATAACCCCCTTGTGCTTTGATAACCTCCTCTATCCTCGGTCTGAAGCGTTCGCAGGCCCGTTTTAATACGGCACGGTCCATTTCGGCGAATACCTATTCAATAACGGCTCTCAATGAAGCGACGTTTGGATGTCTGTACTTGTTAGTGTCCCGTTCAACCACGCTCCATACATAGTAATCCAGAGGATTCAAGTCTGGGCTCTTAGGAGGCCAAAACTCTTTGGACCAAAACATGTCCACGTTGTCCGACAACCAATTTTGCACCAAATGAGTTGTATTCGCGGGTGCATCGTCTTGTTGGAAAATATACGGCCTTCCGCTCGATACGGTTTCCATCCAGGGCTTCAACACATTCATCAGAACACTCAAATAAGCTTCTTTCGTAACATTTCCCCCTTTGTTAAAGAAATGCGGTGGCATAACATCACCTTCACTGGAAACAACACTTAGCACGTGAACATTCGCCGGAAATTTCGTTCTAGAAACAATGGGGACATCTTTAGGGTCATGAGCGAGCCAGCGATCATTTCTTCGATTGATTTTCGCATCGACAGTAAAGATTTTTTCGTCATAAAAAAACCTGAGGCGTCCGGCAGCCTTGTTTCGTAAAGAACACAAAAGCAAGTTACAGCGTTCAACGCGTTTTGTCCTTGCAGCTTTCGAAAGGATCTGTCTTATTTTAATTGTATAAGACTTGTAGCGGAGGTCCTCTTCAACGATTCGACGCATAGTTTTCTCACTTACACCAACAACTGACGACAATTTTCGGATTGACTGGCTCGGATCCTCCAAAATCAATTCCTGAGCCCGTTTAATGATTTCGGGGGTCCTGACAACGCGTTCTTTGGAGTGGAGTTTCCTTGCTGGTGTCGCGGAACCTTTGTCTGAACTTCATACACAGTCGATCTTGGGTAGCTGAAGAATCGAATGATTTCCGTAAAGTTTCAATAATCGCGGCTCTTCGATTATACTCTGCACTTGGCTTCAACATTGCGACTTTTTCGAGGTTATGAATGTTCAACACATGTGTTAAAGTATTTGTACGCGAATCGCGACCTATCAAAACCTTATAGAATGGGGGGAAATTTAAATTGAATTCTGTCCGGATTTTGGCGCCGCACCCTGTATTGTCAATTATTGTCCGAATTTTTTCACCACCATTTTAAACTCGAAAGAAACTTTTTGCTCACTCAACTCAATTAAGAAGTCATTTTGGATCCATTGATTTTACAATTCAGTATTAAAAGTCCTACTTATACCTTCAATTAAATAACCAACTCGTTTTGATTGCTTGTTAGAAAATAAATAAATAATTAAAAATAAATAAATAAACGAAAAATATTTTTGATATTCAAGATTAGGCAGTTGTGGAAAGCTACATTGAAAGTGACCATAAATACATCATTTTTGAAAAGGGGTAAAAACCACCATTCAACATTATGCTCTCTTCGGTGAGGAGTGGAGCTAAGTTTAGCAGAGTTTAGCTGCTTTACAATGGAGGCCTACAACATCTGGGACAACAAACACATTAGCACAAGTAGAATCCAACTATTCCTAGGGAGAAAATGCAAGGATTCCCAAGAGTGGAAACTTTTTGCTAATGGACCGAATCCTTCTACTGGGAGAATGAAGGAATCCCTGGAATACAAAACCCACTTTTTGCTTTCAAACTTAGGGTACAGACACCAAGGAATATGCCCAAAACAACTGAACTTTCTTTCTTTGCCATGACGGCGAATGCGGAGCTATGGAAACAAACGCGCGAAGGCTGGTCCTAAACGATAAGACCAACCCAAACTCAGGGTACACATTGGACAACAGCAGACTCTGCTCTACAAGACTTAGTTCCTTGATAGTTGCCATACTAATGGAGGATAATTAATGAGGAACACTAAATGCCCTGACACTAAACGATGAGCTGCAGGATACTAAACGAATGGACTCATTGTAGACGCGGATAAAGTGCTGCTGAAGCTGAAGTTCTGCTTTACAATTGACCATGAAGACCAATAGGTCTTCTAATTCTAATAGGTCTACAATGGGTGGCTCTGAAACAGATTCTCAGCCATGTGTCATTCAAACTCTGTGTCATGATGATACTGAACGTGAGCCAAAACAAATTTTGTTGTTGAAAGGTTTCAATATGTTGTCATCATTATCATCTCGTTGATAGATATCATAACCCTAGTGTGTGATCCCAGTAAACTTCTATTACCCATTCGCCGTTTAGTTGACTCCACCTTCGATCATAGTTATTTATCGGAAAACAGATATAAGGTACCTGAAGTATTATTGTTGATACCTTTTTAATGCCACATTTCGATCATCCTGGTAGTCATTTCTGAAATTTCTGGAGTTTGAACCGATTCGTTCAAGAAGGATAAAAACTCTTGAATCTTCTTTTTGGTGAAATCCTTCAGAGGTGCAATGAAGGTACGGTATAGTGATATTTGTCTGACACTTGCTAGGTCTTAACAATTAAAGAGGAAGTGAACAATTATTCCTTATTCGTCCGCGTCGTTCTATCTATGGTAAATGTGTAGTGCGTCGTACCCTTCTAAACTGCATGGATTCGATTCGGTTAATTGTTTGTACTTATAGCCGTGATATGAATAGTATTTTACGATGTTTGCTTAGCAAATCCCCGGTCCTGGTACTACTGTAAGTTGGTCAAATCTTTTTTGAAACATTGCAGATAGGTTGCCCCATCTGGATTTCGTTTAGGAATAGAGCGTGAAGTTTGCTTCTCTTGCGATTCCTAAAGGAATATCAGACAATTTACCGAAAGGAGCATCAGTAGGAAATCCCTGTCTGTCAAGTAAGTTAGCTTAATTTCCCTTGATATTGCTCTTTCCAAGAGCTCAGATCTCAAGAGTTATTGTCAACTCATTGTCCGTGGAGGCCAAAGCGACCTTGCTAAGAAAGCAGCTTGAATATTCGAAAATAGGAACAAATAATGGATTTTTTTTTGAATGGCCAGTGCCTCCGCGTAGAACGTGGCAAAGGGTTCAAAGATTCTGGAAGCATATAAGATCATCAAAGAAAGCTTTTGTCTTAACTCCGGATTACATTACATTCGTGAATGTCAGGATTTGCGAGTCATAGACCGCGCACATTTCGCAATTTTTCTAGTAAATTTCAGATGGAAATGCTGATGCTGAGGTTAAGGATAGCGTTGTCAGTAATCGTCATCACCACTTCATTTGGTTAAGAGTCTGTGGTTGTATGGCTCAGCTAGCCAGAATCTGAGTTTCTGAGTCTCTGAAGAATCAGAATCTGAGTCTCGGCCTAATTGGGCATTTGCGACCTGAAGTTGTAATATTTAAGGTTAAGTTTCTCGAATAGTACGTTTAATGTATTCAAAGGAGTTGGTCACGAATCACCCGAATCCCATAAAGAAAAAGTCGCTTGAGTGTGCTTCTACTAAGGGATCTCATTATGTGGCAGTTGCCTTGAACTAACTGTTTCTAGTTTGAAGTATTGAAGGCTACTAGTTATTCAGGAAGCTCTCGACGATATCAGGACGATAGACTTAATTGCCTATGATGCGTCAATGAAACTTCCTTCGTGTCTAGGGAAGCAGCTACATCTATTGCTGGTATGTTGCCAATCACTCTCTAAAGGACTTGCCTTTAGGGACACATGTTGAGTCTAAGGTAACGGTATTTCTAGAATATTCTAGACAAGCTCAAGATTTATAATGATGAAGGTGGTTAAACTGATCCCTTTAATGTCCTTAGGTAAACAATGGCTCTGTTAGCTTGCTTTCGGATTGAGTGTTACCCAAAAAGTTTTCCAGACATTTTGAATCGAAAAAATCCTTAACAATCCGAAGCAATCTTGTTGCCATTATATGACAGAACTTCTACATCCTGACCGATAAGTATCCTGTACAGTGCTGGAGGGTTTAACGGACGAAGGAAATCGACAACCCATGAGACTTGATTTGCTGGATGTTATGACCACAGATACTTTCTATATTCTGCAGGGCGTTCGCGTGACGATCATTGAATACCGAAAAATGAGAAAAATTCATTTATATTTCATAGTCATCGAATTCCTAGGTTTGGTCAAAACATTTTCCGTAATTCTCGCCGGAGTTTTTGACAGTAGAGCGATTGTTTTTTGAACCAGATTCTTCTCAGCTTGACAGGATCCTTGAAATTTTTTAAAGATTAGGAGTACTGCTTTCTAAAGCAGGTCTTCATTTTTTTCCGATGGTTACCGCATGCTCCATCCTTTACGGAAGAGTAGACTACTAGTAGTGCTAGTTTAGAAATAGAAATAGATAATAGAAATCGTTCATGTTGTATTATCCAAGATTAAAGTTCTAGGTTGCAAAAATTGTTGTATTTATGTTAGGGAGTCCTGGTATTGATGCGTATCTTACTCTGGTCTACTGTTTTATAACGAGTTGAATATTTTCCGTTGAATCTTTTTGTATAGAGTTGCGAAACGGCCAACAGAAGTTGAAAGATTGTGACAATTCTCGTATCCCTCAATAGCTCAACTATCACCTTGATTTAATCCCGTCATTCCGTAATAATCGTAGGAACGATTTTAGCTTGATATACTTCAAGCCAATTTCATTGATTTAAACTTTATATACCTTGACAGACCTTGACATACAAAATTCGTAGGCCTATTCTCTCGAGAGCCTGTTGGACCTTCAACTTTATTAGAAGCACCAATGTGGACATGATCGTAGAGCATTCTGTTTCTACCGTCGTGACTCAGAAACAAATGCTAGTCTTTGTCCTAAAAGGGATTGCCCATGTCGGAATCAGCTGGGATTCCACAACATCCCATGCATATCTCACCTTTCATGGTCCAGTAGCCACAGACAATTTTACTTGAGACATAGTAAAATAATATTTACGCATTACTGGAGACGTAGTAAAATATTGTTTATGCGGAAATCTTCAGCAGAAGTTCCATGACTACCTCTGGTAACTCACTTTTGCGACACATGCATGCTTCCTTGAATAATTTACTTCCAACGAGGAATTCTCAAAAGCTATAAATTTGGATTTGGAAGACAAATAACGCACTTAATTGCCAAAAAATTTGGAAGCATGAAAAGTTGGTGACAGGGCTCTATTGAAACCTTCGTCAATCAGTTGTAAAGTAACCTAAATAGCATGCAGTTGACCTGTCGAAAATTACAGATCGAATCAAAGACCTTGGAATTCATCGAAAGCAAGAAATGTGGTTTCCCTACGAGTTGATGCCAAAGTCGGTCAAATAGCATTTACCTGTCTGTCAGCAGTTGCTCTGGGAACACGTAAGGAAAGGATTCAGGCATTGAAATATCACTAGAGGGGAAAACTCGGTGCGGTACGACAATTCTAAGCGTAACAAATTAAGAGATTGGTCTGTTTTAAGGAGAATATTCATGTTCGGAATGCTGTGCACATGTTGGGATCAGCTGGTTATAATCTATTATGAGCTACTTCAGCTGGGCGTAAACAACACCAAGGACAGGTACAGACATCAAATGGTACACTTGAGCTGGGCATTCTAGAGGGTGCGTTCCCTTATTTCAGGATCGGCACGATATAGTTAGATCCCTTAATTTCAGCAGACATGACAAGATAATTTTTATTGTACTGCAAGATTTTGGGGTTCGGGAAAACTTATCTAAAATCCTTAAGATGGGAAGTTCGGCCCACGTGCCATATTTACCAGGCAGCGCTCCATCTGATTTCCTCTCATTCTGTCAAAGTGGCGTTTGATTCAATGAAAGTATAGTGTAGATTGGTTCTTCGAATCTAATGACGAGGGATTCCAATGACGAGGTATCCTTTCTTTAATAAAAAGATGGTGATCAGTAGTGAAAAAGGATTGACAATGCTTTGAAGAAAACCACTTGAATGACACTTTCATAATAAATCCTCACTCTACCTTTGCCAAAACCCTGCGAATGAATTGGTATCCCAGATATACACTCAACAGAAAAAGTCAACGTCTACGTCTACGCTAAAAAGTCTACGTTCACTTTTTAAAAAATTGTTAATTGGCTTTATGTTTTATAATTAGACGGATTTAATTGCCCGTGGGATAGCCTCGTCTTCGTGACATCTCCCTTATGTAATAATACCCAAATACCTCCCTCCCTAATAATCTTTTTTGCATGGAATTTACAAGATTCCCCGTTTCAACAAAGTTACTTTATGCCGTTCTCTTCTGAAAAGAGTTTTCAGCATTTCCTTTTTTCTATGACATGTTGATGAATTCTCCTTTCCATTATTACCGATAGCTGTTCGATGGGATTAAAATCTAATAACTGTGAGGGCTTCAGAACGTTGTTGAGTCTCCTAATTTCAGCATTGATCTTTAGATCCCTTTCTTATTTGGAGTATAAAATCCGGCTGTAGTTTAATTTTTATTTCTCTCTGCCTTAAATTGGCCTCCAAAATATATTCGTAATTGGTCATAGAAGATTCAATAAATTCCATTTGACAAATACCGCGGCTTGAGATGCCCCCACACAACATGCTTCCGCCAACATTATGTCTCACAGTAGGCACTAGATTAATTTTTTCCCTTTTTTCATCATACAATGTTCCTTCTTTTGATACCAAAAATAAAATACAGAATTTAGTTTCATCTGAAAATATCCTATTCTAGAAATACCCTATCCCAGAATTCCGGAGGCTTGTGGAGATGCTCTTTGGCAAAAGCAATTCGCTTTAAAGGATTGATTTTGGAGAAAAAAGAGATCGTAAGCGCAATTCGTCCATGGTATCCAGCTTTTTTGAGGATCATTCTGGTCGTATCGGCACAAATTTTCTTGTTGTATTGCTCCGTAGCCTTAATTGCTATTTGATTTGCATACTTTCAGATATGCATATATCCTTTATCAGATACATCAGCCCAAATTGTTCTCTCGCCATCATTGAGATCTTTTGGTGGACTGCCAGATCGATACCTCGATATTAAGCCTCCTGTCGTAACCCTCCGTATATTAATAATCATAAATCGTGATATACAGTTTGGACGGAGGAATATATTCTTCCCACTTTCTATTTAGCCGAGCTCCACTATGATTTTTCTCTCAATCACATGAATTTCTTTCTCCTGTCTTCCATAATTGAAAAATCTGTTTCCAGCTGTCATAAATTAAGCTGCGGAGCTGCAACACAATTAAACAATTGACAAAAGGATTAACTAGTCCTTAAAACGAAACTACAGAAATGATACATTCGGGGGAATCCCTTTTTTGAACAAAAGTAAACGTATCCTTTTTTTAATTCTGTCTGATTTTTTAAACTTTTACGGATAAAACCCTACCATTCACAGCTATCTGAGGGTTCAACTAAAAAACAAATTCATTGAAGTGATCCTTAGAAAATGTTTGTATGTACGGAACTATTGTCAATAATTTTTTCAACTTTTCATGTTTGTTGCACTCTGAATAATAAAGTCCATGGTGAAGGTAGACTTTTGCTGGTGAGTATATTGAGGTAAAATCAGCATGAGCAAGGTCAGGTGCCTATTCCTGAATGCTCTAATTGTAAACTATACGGGGTAGATAGAAGCCTTTGGTCAGGACTTACTTCCCTGTAACCTTCTGCCTTATTTTAAGTTGAAATGCGAAATTATTTGTATTGGTTTATTGACGTCGAAATTTATCACTTATCATTATACATTTTGTATGTTGCGTTCAAACTCCATCACAGAAACTGAATATCCTTCCTCATAGGTTTTGAGCTATGAATCCTGAAAATATATTGTAAAAATACATATATGCTTGCACGCATATGATAAAGCATAGCAACTAAAATTAATTGCAATAATTATTTGAGAAGTCAAGCCGGGAGCGGAAAATATGCCACACAAAAGGGGAAATTTCGACAGCCAAGAAGACCAATTTTATTTAAATTAATTTCGCGTCTGGTTCCCTCTTAATCCTGCCAAGTGTTCAGATTCCAATGTAAAGAGATTATGGAACGGATTCCGTCCATATGTTTCCAACCTCTAATTTCGAATAAACGTGCGATCTTTCGTAACCTTTGTAACAGGAACACATGTCTCGAAACAAACCATCTTCCATTTGCTTTCACTTTCTTTACTCAAGACGACAAAAGGCCTGCATCGACTTCAACTGTTTACGAGGGATTTCCCGGCATTCAATGGCGTCGTTGGTGTTGTCTTCCAATGCCACGTTGTTTTTTTTTTTAATCAATGCAATCACAAGTAAGAGTAAAAATAATTTCTCTGCAAATCACTTATTCTAATCGCGAAGTTTTTTTCTTGAAAAAACTTATTTGAAACATGTGTTCATTTCGCTGAAGATGTCAAAAAAACTTGACAGTCGACGGTCACGCGGTCGCACTAAATTACAAACACGGTTTTATTTGTCAAAAATTGAAACTTATTTCACCAGGCCATCAGAGTTGCTAGCAAGATAGCACCGAACAGAAGAAACAAAGAGTTCCCTGGCAAGTCCAAGGTGAAAGACTCCTTTCTTGCTGGCGCAAATCTTTACAGAGCTCTTCTACACAACCAGACTGGTAGAATGACCCCACAAGCTCCACGTAAACTGGGGGATCCTAGCAGAAGAGTGACTTCATCCGTTGGGGAGATAGGAGCAATCGTCATTTGTTTCACTCATTTTAAACAATTAGACAACATGGAAGCTAAGCGAACGGGTTTTTGTTTCAGCAGAAGCCATCGAGACATTTTGTTCAAAGAAAGAGAAAAACCAGTTGCTTGGTCTTTTGCAGGGGTTCATGGAGCAAATTGGAAGAAAGACGAAGCCAATGTTTCTTCTCTGTTGCCATAATGCAAACGAATTGTCAAATTATACACCGAAGACACCAGGAGCCGATAAGTCGAGGAAGGCTGCGGACTGCTATCACGCAAATAACATGTTGTTTACATATGATAGCGTCCATCTTGAGATTTTCTTGAATTGTATTGTGGTAAATGTACATGAAATGCCAAGCAACCATAAAATCATCGCAACTGAACATAAATAAACAGCAACAGTGAAAACATGATATGTGTTTTCTTTTTTCGAGCGATAACACGCCGTGCGCGCGGTCTTCATGGTATTTATGTATTTTTTTCTTCTTTGAATTACATTCAAGGTTGGAACTCCAGCCCTTGGCACGTGCCTGTAGCGTAGATACGTAGCGTTTCTTATCTTAAGCAAGTGATACAGATTTGATAAACTCAAACTTGTTTAACATTGAGAGAAATAATCCATGTCGACGCACTCCATATGACATTGTTTTGTTCAAAAATAAAATTTTCAAACCGCTGCTAGTATGCGTTCCTGGCAGTTGGTGCGGTTGAGCACCTTGACTCCAATCATGTCTGCAAGCACTGACGGCAACCATTCAACACCAACGGCTATTGTCATTGTTCTTTCGATTTGTTTATTTCATTCATTTGCCATTCTTCGTTAATTTGGATAAAAATCGCGATGCCGTCGAGCAGGGTCCGTAGGTTTGACAAGTAAGTTTCTAGGAGCATGAGTTACGTGGAGCTAGTTCGGTTAAGCACCTTTCCTCCTTTTTATTCTTCAAATGGTCAACAGCCTCCAGCCTCCATCATTTAGCAAAAATCACTAAACTATTCTGTCTTTAATTACAGTTCAGAGGCTTGGATAAATCTGTCGACTAACACAAAACGGGATTTGAAAGCATCACTTGGTAATCTTCGAAGGTGCATCAATCAAATCGCATCAATTAATTAAATGTATTGTATGTATTTTTCAATTGGTTTGGTCGTAGATCTTCGTGGGTGTCCGTTTCCTAACGTATTCAGGCATCAGAAAAGTTCACCGTAAGTCCCTGCTATGTATCGTTTAATGTGCTTTAGCTGCTTGCCAGAAACTGATCTCGTTCTAGAGTTTTAACGAACTGAGAGTGTTTCCTTGTTTGGTGGAGAAAGTTTTGAGTAATAGACAAATATGTAAGTAGTTTACAATTCAATACACTCTTGTTTGGACTCTGAGCTAGGAATAGGGAAGCGAAGCCTGACCAATTTCAATAAGCTGCGAATTTTCACAAGGTAAACCCGAATAACAAGAGATGCTTTGGTTACCAAAACGTTGCCAGGCAAATTTCTACCCAGAATGTTTATGAAGGATCACTTAGTGCGCATGACTTTTGTCATCAGGGCTACGTTGTACGGTGATAAAGGTGAGTATTTCGGATGCACAGAAGGCAGCGAATGAAAATTCAATGTACTCAAATTCAACGCTAAAAGAGTAACACCAAAGATATGTTTTTCGAGCTTGTATAGATGTATTTACAAAAGAGAGAAACACAAAGAAAATGTTGGATCTCAAAGGATAATAACGAAAATATTAGAGACAAAAAGGAATGGAAGGCATGAACAACAGTTGTAATTTGTTTTACATTTTGCTTACAATAGTTCTTAATCGTAGTGTGTGGAATATTTGCGAGTTAGGCATTTGAATTTTTAGCTGGGGGCCTGAAAATATGTCCTTGCTAGTGATTAACTTATGGAAATAGTTATCTGGAAATCAGACTTGTGTTCCTGGTCATATAACCTTTTCTTGTGGGTGAGCATTTGGACCTTCAAAGACTGGCTTTTGATCTAGCGCAGGATCTCCTGTTCTGGATTCTAAGAGCAATTCCACCATTTGCATCAGGCTCTTCATGTCTCTGAACTAGTTTGACTTAATTTATCGGCATTGATTAGTTATTCGTAGTCTACTAAGTCTACTTACCTAGTTGACGATAAAAGTGCGAGCAACGATTTAGGCATCTCTTGACCCGCTTTTGGTGCATATTCAGGACATAGGAACATATGATGACAGTAAATGGTGGCAGATTCGGTACGGAATCAAATCTGCCTGATAGTGGTCCGAATGTACCTGGTATTGCAAAAGAAAGCTCTGTGTTATAAATTGGACTGAGGCCTCCGCTCCGGATGCAATAATTGGTGTGTAAGTAGAATACTGAAGTGTGAAGGGATATACTTCCAGAGTAGGGAATTATGAGTCACGATTTTTTTTTCCTTTTTTAAAGCATCTGCAATTTTTATCAGCTAGAACGTTGTCCTGTTCGGTACGTATAAAATGCTTGAGGAGAATCGACCTAACAACTCTAAATAACGATATCACTATGGCTCGAAATTGCCAGTATTTTCGTTAATGCAAATTAAAACGTGTTGCGTTCCGAATAGAGATTGGAACATCTTGTCTTGACAATTTATCGAAAATTTTTAACCCTGTTTTAGATCGGCAAGAATGTGGGATAATTCGCAGCTTATTTTAGCTTTTCCAAACTCAACTACCTCTGGGAAAACATAAGTGGCTATCATAGGTTGCAAACGAACTACTAAAGAATAGCTCCATTAGTGAACCTGCCCAATCGTAGAAGAAACAGGTCAATGAATTCATTCCCAGGTGACAAGCTATGCTTTTTTCGTGTTTTCGAATGCAACTTCTTTGGTCCATTGTATCGGTGTTTTGTTTCAAAGTGTTTTCTTGCATTTTAGAAAATTGTAGAGTGGCACTTGCCTCTCTGCAACATTTTTTATCTTAAACTGAAGAAGTTGTTGGACCATGCCAGGCTAAATGAATCCTGCGATAGCTTTAATTTTACGAGTGGGCACTACCAAGAGTTCCCTCACCAAATTGGAACGTACGAAACACCCACATTTCTACTACATAATAAATACAGCCTGCATATACGAGATTCGCATCACCTCAAGTTCAAGACTACTTGGACCTTCAACGGAAATCAAATCAAAATCAAATCGGTATTGGGAAACACACGACAACAACTGGAAAGTTAAACCAACAGTTCATCCATAACAAGGTTCCACAAATAGGGACATATTACGGACCCCGTGATATCCTTTACTCACTTTAGCTTCAACAAGCTCTCTCAAACGTTAGACAAAAGCAAGTCTCCCCAGAAAGCTTCCCCAAAGTAAAAAATCTCTACAACAAACTTCTGCTCAATATCACGGATCAATTTAAAAACGGTCCTTAAAGGGTCCTGAAAAGGGTACTTTAAGGTAAAAAAAAATCGAGAAAACACATTTTCAGTTACTGCTCGCTACAGTCTTTGAGAATCACAGCCACGCATCATTAGTACAACATTCAGAAACTATACTGTCTATTGCATACAAGTCAGGAAGCATCTGTTCATGCCTGTGTATCATTAGTCTCTCTAGCACTTCACCAAGTGTAGAAATATATATATGACAGCAAGGATCGCCGGTTCTAATTAGATGACTTGAAAAAGACAGCAAACAGCTCACTTAAAGGAACCAAGCAGAAAACACTTACTCAAGAAAAATTCTACATAGTCTGGTACAACCTTCCAGGTGCTCTAAAGCATCTCGGTAGTAATGCAATGCCATCCTCGTGCCTAGCGACCGCCTCTTCTCTTAAGACTCGCATCTATCTCTGAACGCTGTAAGGGCAAAGATTATCTTTGCCCGTCAGACCCGCCATCCTAGGAAAGATCACCCCAACTAATTCCTCGACACAGTCCGGCCATTTCGAAGTCACATTCTTTTCAAGTAGAATCTCCGAAATACTATCCCTGTGATTCCTAACCCGACCCACAAGTAAGTCTGCCTCTACGAAACATTAGCGTTACACTCACAAAGCGCTTCCAATGCTCAATATTGGATTTTCTGAGCAACCTTCAATATTCCTTCATAAGTCTGAAATATTCCATGAAATATTCCATAATTGACGATGTCAGTCCTTTTGATAGCGTCTCTAGGCGGCAAAATTGAGGCCGTTTTGAAGTTCCAGTTGATGTCATCGAGACATATCAGAACAAGCACTACAACAACTACTATAAATAAAAGAAAACGATCTGAAAACACGCATGCAATATGGTAGTTCCCGGATAGAACCAAAAGCCCTATAATGATCCTGTAACAATGCTAGCCCAATATGTTATTCATACAAATAAAGACATACCTTATGCTTAACTGGAGCTGTTCTTGCACAGCTTAATTTTACTCATTTGTTGAGTATCATACTAAAGTCTAGAATCAAATCTCAAAAATATGGCTACAGTAGACAGGAAAAGAAGGTGACTTAATGAACTCTCCTTATTACAGACCGTGCAAGGCAAAATTCCGTCAATGCGGTGGGTTTTGTAGCAGGAAACAATATGACTGGACTGTAAAAAACGAGAACGTACTGCCTCCGTGGTCCTACAATTGACCACGCGGTGTTTGTAGCAAAGGCATCTAAAGCATGATACTATCAGGTCCTGTTGTCCAATCTCATACCATTTAACATCTAGTTTTCCCCAAAACATGTATTCCTAATGATATCCTTAGATCTCGCAAGAACAAGTTTTGCATACAGATCATCCAGAATAAGCACATCGAGAAACTTTTCATTCATTCAAACTATTCTCTTTTGAATCTGCCTTCAGAAATCTTTCCGACGTGGTTATATCGAAAGATATCAAGTTCCTGTTCCGCAAAGCGTTCAATAGCTACTGCTAGCTTCCGCCCTCACACAGAAGGGACTCTAATTGTCGCCCCAGCAGAGTTAAGTTTATTTACTCAATGGACCCTCACACCTAAGTCAGGAACAACCTTTTTCTTATGCAAGTCTATTGCCTCCTGGTTTTCAACTTTATCCTTCTTCGACCTATCCTAAGGATTAAGTGTCAGTTGGCTTAGAAGTGGCAGTTGGAAGCGCAAGGAATTCCCATCTCGCAATTGCTCGCTCAATCATGGCCAAACAACAGGTTTAGAGGCAGATACCACAGCCGCAGCACTTTTGTTACACTCCTCAACCCTCTCATCATGCCTGTCACAAACCATTGTTTCAACTTCACGGACAGTTAGACGTAGGTAAAAGAGGATTATTGGAATTGAAATAACTCCAGGAGTAGATTTCCAGTGCTTCAAATGGCGAAGCTCTTTTTCGACGTCTATGACACGAGGATGTTTGAAGCGTACATCGGAATCATCAAAAGAAAGCGAAGGATCCTTACTGAGATCTGCAGAGGGCGCTACAGACTCGGGGATACCTCACAGAAATGAGCTTGCAAGAGAGCCGTGAGTGCAAACTTGATCACTCGGCTCCTTGACCGAGGAGACGCCAATAAATTCGCCAGAACGCAGCGCGGTACTGTTCGGAAAAAGAGAAGAGAATCTAGGAAACTACTTCCTTGACTAAAGATGAATTGCGACCCATGGAGCCAAAACAAATTTTTCACTTTCTCAGAAAAATTGATCCGGTTGAATTGCTTCCTGTGCACCAGAAATGGAGGCACAATGAAACCTGTGAAGGTTGTCATACTCCCAGGACACAAATGTTCAATCGAGCAACCTGGAATTAACCATGAGCTCAAAATTTTTGCACGGCGAACTGCATTGTAATGCAGTTTTCTTTCTAGCAAGATCAACGACTTCATCCGTATTCACTGATTTGCTTTTCCCACATACATATGTTATAACTCCGTTGGCTCCAAACAAATGTATTGTGGATTAGAACCGAGCGATCGACATTGAATTTTTTTATGAACCAATTTTGGACGTCAATAAAAATAAATTAACGATTAAAGCCGCCCTACACTATATGATCATCTTTCCAGCTTGGATTAGGTATCCATAAAATCTTGGCGCAAGCATCGTGCGGCCAGCGATCCACTAATGCTAACGTTTTTGGTCATCAGTGGTCCCCGAACCAATGTTCAGTTGAAGAAAAAGACCATCGCTCATATCACTAAACCATCACCAAGTGAAAACCTGTGAAGAGTTTTCAGTGGAGGCATTTACTCATTTCCAAACGAAATCGTAGTTAGTTGACCTGATTCGAAATAGTACACATTTTGGAAAAAAGGACATCCTCGAGTCTACTTCCGTCTACTACGTCTTCCTGTCTGCAGACACATCTTTCAACAACTCTTTCGCCCAATCGAGAAAAAATCAATAACACCAAATTCAGCTCGTGTGTGAGCACATACGGGGAAAAAAATCTCACGGCTGCCTCTTTCGGTTTGCAGTACGTCTACAGTTTAACGTATGAACTGATGAATGTGTCACCTCCTACCTCAAAAAACCATACACAGTATACAGTTACCATACCACACATGCCTGTTAACATACGACCGAGCACAACACCGCCCACCGAATCTAGACAAGTCTGGCCGCGAAGGCCGCTGAAGTGAGATTCAACAGTCGACTGTAGTTCGCGTTGAACTGGCGCTTGCTAGCGTTTCTGATCGCCTGGTATGATTCTGGTCTAAAGGATGCTTTTCCTGCTCTAGTTTGTTTGTGCAGTAGCGCAGCATCCCATGGACCATTAAAAGAGATTCCTCGTCTGTTATGGCGATGGCGATTCTAGCAGGCCAAACGCAAACAGGGGCCAGATCCGCAGTATTTGCTTGGCTTGTGCTATCAATTCAATAGCGAGTAGTTGTTGTTAGTTCACATGGGCCGTGCCGTTCGGTCACGTACTATCGGTTTCGACGCCATCCTCCGTTGAATCGCGCATACACGTACGTAATTTGTATCTATGGGTTTTGGCTTGGGCGGCGACCAGCGATAAACGAGCTGCCAGCTTCGATTAGTTGAAGAATTTATGGGAAGAGGAAATGTTCCATTCGCCAAATGTGTCAACTTTGTTATTATTTATTTTGATATTTTGTTGCAGGACTAGATTTACGGGCTGTCCTCAGCGGATTTTCTCGACGTCAAACGAATTTTATCATACAATTAAAGGTGAAGTTTTACTTTCTTCAAGGCGAACTCAAGCAACCTGTGGTCAGGCTGTCGCTTTTACCCTTTTATCCTTTCTATTCCGACAGGTACCGATCATCTTAGTCGGAGGACATATCCGACAAATTTATTCCCCGAATCCTGCGCTGCTTCCTTTCTTTGCATTCTTTGGCCTTTTTACGATTTAGTAAGAGCTAGCCTGGCATACCTGAAACGCGGATACGTCTCTTTGTGAAGGAAATTTATGGAAAAGGTTTAGAAATCCTTTGAGGTGCTTAGGGAAACGTATGCATCCTGGCAGAAATTGACTGTATTTGCAGTGAACCTCTGCATGTCAAGGAATTATCCACCGATAAAGGTGTCCAATATATTTTTTTCAAATATTGTTATTGTAATGGATATTGTTCAGATACGCTTGCATAACCCCCAGTTCGTAGAAAACAATCTATAATAGTAGATAGAGTAGAAGAGACAGAATCAAATAACTATTCCGGAAAATAAATTGTATATCTTTGTCTTTCCGATCATCATACGAAAAAACAAGGGCAGCAACACCACCGCGATAACCACTCTTAATCATCCTTGTACGCGGCTGCGATTATTTAGGTGCGAATCGGGCGAATCCCGTGTTGAAATTGTGTAAGCCTGCAGTGCGCAAAACTTTTGACACTCCATGGAAGCAGGCGCACAGAATGCGAACGTGTAAAAGTCTCACGGGAAACGCATTCCGAACGAGTGAAGAATGGTTACGATGTGAACTACTCACTCGCCAGATATTGTGTTGTGGGAAAAATGCTTGGGAGCCATCACAGCGTTAACGACCATTCCCAGTAACAAATGAGTGAGGCGTACCCTGTATCTGTCTGTTCAGTGTGTGAACAACGAAGACTTTCTTTGGGTTGTGCCGTGCCATGACGGCGGATGCGACTGACACTTTGATAAGGGATTTAGTTGGATTGGTTGTGGGAAAGTGCTGTGGGAAAATCGTTTTCGACACTGAGCGCAGGAAGTTTTCGTACGGTTTCTTCATCGATTTGAACATTTTATGAATTGTTCTTAATAATTTTTTTATTTATTTATCGAAGGCTGCTAATATTATAGGCAGCTATCCACTTACTTTTTAAAAAGATTTTGCAAGGATTCTAAGCAATGCAACCACTTTCTCCAATGCTATCTGTAAGTTTTGAGTACTCGCCGTTTTTCAGTAGCGTTCACAATTCATTTGAACTTCGTTTCGGTTGGAAGTTTTGTGTAAATTAACTTATCCTACCTAATCTAACAAAAATATATGATTGTCCAATATAAGTCAAAAGTTTTTTGGTGTTTTGAAACTGAAGTCTTAGAAGGTACTATCTAAGGTACATCACATATATCAAGATACTATCAACGTGACTGTGTCTGTAATCAAAATTCATGGCTTTGCCACGTATGTACTTCTCAGCTCAATGTTAGGCTTCATGTAAATGCTTGTATGACTTACGTACGAAACGAAAGTCCAGGATTCTTCTGGTCACGCTAATTTTCATTCATTCATAAAGCATTACTATATATGTAGGTCTACATAATAAAATAACATTGAATAAAATGTTCTTTGCTTGGGCGTGATCTGAAATCAGCTTCATCTTGTAACTCCATTCACTTACAAATGGTCGTACTGGGAAGCAGAGATGAGACAAGTCCGAATATCAGTATGTATGGGGAATGTTGGGAGTAGACTCACATAACACATGACTCACATGACGTTTGATACTGTTTGGTGAGCAGGGTTTAGCGCTCAGGAATCGTCCCTTTCACTGTAAATGTACTAGATGACGCTGACTAGATGACTAGGTGTCGAGCTACGAAGTTTTTGGTGTGAAAAATGCGAGCTATGAAAAATTAAGCATCCCCGTTTTCAAAGACAAGCCATTTTTCTCAAGATGGACAGAAAAACTCCTATGTAAATCCAAATAAAATCGGATGTTTTGAGCCAATAATACACGTACTAGAATGAACTCGAAGATGTCAGCACAGCAGAAAATATGTAATTCATCTCTGGTAAGGACAACCATAGGTATCTTCAGGCCAAAGAGTAACAGTCATACTACAAATCTATGAAAATAGCAACACAAAAAAAGTGGAAGGCAGGGACCTAAAGGGTCTCAGCGGTTGTAGTCTCCACTCAAAATACACCCACCATGAAAAATCAATCAGGCCAGTTAGCGCTTAGAATGTAAGCTTCAAGAATGGCGAAAAGAGAAAGATGTGGAAAGTGAAGAAAGACCGAGAAAGAGGATGAAGTTATATTAAAGGATTCATGGTGCAATAGCTCACAGGGACTTATTCAAAACAGAGAAAATATATAAAAGGTACATTATGTAGAATTAGGGCGATTATCTCCTTCATTGCTAAACCCATTTCTAAAATGCTCATTCCAAAAATTGACAAAACGAACGAGGTAAGACGTTTGTCTTAGAAAAAGCGAAGAACAACGGAGCAAAACAAGAGGAAATACTGAACTTGCTAAGAAAAAAAAAAAGAAACACTGAAATCTGCGATCTACATCTCTCTCAGGAAATAGAATACGATATTGAAATAAAACATAAATAAAAAAAAAAAAAAATAAAAAAAAGCATCTGAGAGTCTAAAATAAGTTAATTTGCGATAACAATTCAGTCAGAATGGGAAAAAATATAAGTACTCATATTCTCAACTAACAACAAATGCAACCAAATTATTTTGATCCAACTTTGACACAGTTCTAAAAATTTTGGGAAGGTTGGAAATATTCTGAGCCATGTCCAGACGATAAATATTCCTACTAGCTAGACGCTTAAAATTGAATTCAGTTATATTTTATAGGAAAAGATCATATGATAAATGGTTCCAAAAGAGTGGTTGAATTACTCAAAATTCTTTATTATTCCTAAGTTTAATCTATGATAGATTATTTCGTATATTGTATCGTTTTGCATCTATTGTGTTGGTGCATGGTTGAGGATTATCCCTATTTTTTTTTTAGATGAATCGCTCTGTTTTAAATTCTTTGGCAGATATGCATTTTTCTGCAAGCATGTTTCCTTTTTTTCAGCGTCAGCTTCTGCCTGTATATAGTTTAAGCATATTTATTGCTAGCTTACTGGGCTATTACCAACTGTAAGAGCTTGCGAGCATATCTTCGCGCCACTGCCACACAATCAGCAGCGTAGACAACAATTAACAAAAGGGTTGTTTCCTAGCGAATCCGCAGAAGATTCCACCCCTAGCGGAAAAAGATAATGTGGAAGAGAATAACTAAGCAAACAGGTCTGAAGCATCTTGCGAAGAGGATGTTACAGCATCATGCTCACGAACAGTATGTCGAATAGAAGTAGATGGCTGGTTGGATTGGAAATACAGCCAAGAAGTGTTTTATTTGCTGGGTAAAAGAGAGTTCTGTAGGAAGACCTTTTCAGCTTGAACACGTAACCGAACAAACGGGCTAGTTCCTAGTGCAAGAAGGTTCTAAGTTCTGGTTCTGAAACGCGTTTTTCTTTGTTTTTAAATTATGCATTCTACACGAATTGAACCAAGGGTTTTATTCAATTCTAATAGCAGCATGCAGAGGCGCAAAGCAGAATAATAATTGACAATGGTATTGCTAAAATTTGTGTTGAAATTTTTTCAGAAATAAGTCCATCAAAAAGGAATAATAACACAACAGACTGCAGACGAGCGTTTAATGTCTATTATATTCATTGCTTATTGTCCAATATATATTGATAAATACTATGTAGCAATCCTTGCCCGTCCAACCTGCGATGCTGGGGCAGTTCGGAAGTACCATATTGCCACCAAGGCCCATTTTGGGATCTTAGAACTACTGCTGGGGATCCGGAATTCCCGGATTGTATTCGGATGGTAGTCAATTGTATCAAACAGTTCTATTTCTTTGTCGTGCAACGGTATACGTCGACAGTCTGTAAGCTTAGATCCTCGTAAAAAGATCTTAAGCTTAGGTCCTCGCAAATATTTGCGGTGGCTATATACCATTGCTTCCAAAAATGTTTCTAGTTTCTCTATTCTACAAAAATTTGAGCGCGTTTTTGTTAGTCTTTTTTGTTTGGGCTATTCAAGCTATTATCAATCCTCCGTCTTCTGGGCTTAATAGAGCCAATAGGTTGGGAAGCAGTTTCCAATAGGTTCCTTGCATGTCATGTATGTTGCGAGCGTGTCTTCGCGCCACTGCCAAATAATCAGATGCGTTTTTCTTACCAGTCAAAGTCTATAACCTAAATAATTATAGCGCCTCCGAGAATCGATTTTAAATAGAATGCCTATAAAATAAAATAATGTAATGAATAAAATTCTCCATTAGCAAATTACTGTCCAATTACAATATGATGTTCACATGTCCACCAACAGGAATATTCGCGCTTAGTGTCCCATTATTTCAATCAGGAACTTTATCCAAACTCATTGGTAGTCTCGCTGGCAAAGTATCTTTTACCTTGTATCGAACTTATCTGACGCCCTTTCCGTTAAAATGCATCTGAGTATCTTGCATGGAAACTATTCGACAGCGACCTTTGGTGCAATCTGCCCTTCCTGCCCGGCCAAACAAAACAGGCAAAGAGAATTTTTTCCAATAGTTTTCGATGTGCCTGGGAATCGATTGCATCCTCTTTCCATGGGAACCTTTCTCGCGGATTTCCCACGCTGGTCTGTGAACGGACGGCGGATCCATCGAACGTGACGAGTACGATGACGTCGAGGTAGCGTCCGCCGCCATGGGAATGCCGAGAATTCCATGAATTCGGTTTGATTGGGCGAACAGGGAATTTCAGTCGTTTCGCATGGGAATAATCCTCGCTGCCTTTTCACTGAGCCTCGTCGACTGTGTGAGAATGGCTAAATGGCTGGGAAACTCTCGACAGGCTTGTGGGAACGTTCCCAGAGTGCCAGCGCGCTTCTTTGCGGTATGTGAGAAACTCGGACGGATCGTGGGAATTCCAATAGCATTTTCGACATTTTCCTAGTTGTTTCGTACCAGGGACCCAGTACGTTTAGGCTGCACATTTTCGAATTTGCAGCGAGTGGAAGGTCTTCGCGGCCGGGATTGGGATTGTGCGGAGTTTCTTGTCTTGGGACTCTTTTTTGGGCGTTTTCTTGCACGAGGTTCAAGGTGGATGGATGGTAATGCGTTGTTCATTGGATTTCATGCAACAAGTGCTTGCGACATGTGGTAGAGTGGTTCTTCGGCACTTGCCCATTTGATGGTTAGCGGGATGAAGATGGCATTTGATTTTTTCTTAACATGTTGCTGGGAAGGTTTCTCACATAGGGACGAATGTTGAGCTCGGTGCGTTTGGTTCTTTTCAAATATGACACCTTGTTCTTCTATGCTGCAAATGTATGGATGTTTCGTGTTGCGAAGTGCATATGTGTTGTTTGATTGGTGTATTATATCCCATTTGGTAGCGAGTGTTTATGTGTTCATGGACTGATTGCATTCGTGGCCTGCTGGATCACTTTAAGGGCTCTTGGTTTATTTGATTCGCTCAGGACGAGCTATCAGTACCCATCCTTGCTCGTGGATAGTCATTAATGTTGTTTTATATTTGAGCAACGATGTACGCCGGGTATTTTGCATCAATTTACATTTTACATTTCAGTTGTGCGGTCCTTTTGGTCGCATAATCTCCACTCATTTTGGAGAATTGTGCAAAATTATTCGTTTGGTCCTTTGAAGTGTTTGCTGTCGATTTGTGGAAGAGTTCTGAAATCTTTGCATTTCGGGAGTTTAATTTTGAGCCAAAGTTGAGTCGAAATAATTTGGCAGCATACGTTGTTATTTGACGATTTGAGAAAGAGATTGATTATCGCTAATCCGGTTGCTGTGGAGTTATAGTTGCACATTTTTCTTCATCGGTAACTTCTAATGCTGCGAAATCCAAGATTCCTATTCGCATAGCCAGCTCTATTGAATATTTATGAAAGTTAATATTGTGTTCGTTGTAAAAAATCTTTTTCTACTCGGCGATAATTTTCGATTATTTGAAAAGTGAGACCTTCTTTCGAGACAAATAATGATCAAATCGTAGCAAATCGGAGAATAAAGTTTTGAAAAAGTTCATTTAACCTGAAGCATGTAGACCTTTCAATATTGTGAGTTATAGCAACAGTGTGAAGAACCTTAATCGTGTTCTTTTGAAGGTTCACATTACTAGCACTTTGAAGAAAATTCAAAAGCAGATTTTGAGTTGTAACTTGTTGTAACATAATTGAATGATGTGCACAAAATAAAAGAAGTTATTATGCATTGTTTTTGTCCTTATGCTATCCAAAATGCCAGCCAAAAACTATATTATTCCAATTGTCTTCACAGTGAACATTCGTGCTTGAAGATAGAATTTTGAACGGTATGAACTGATCCCACAAATGCTAAGGACTAAGTTTGAAAAAATTTGTTTATTTTTAGTTGTAGACACCATACTCTAAGTTTAACCTGCATTTCTTGTTAAGGATATGGTTTGTTCACATTTAAAGTCTCGAGTATCAATAAAAAAATTTAAAGATTAAACAACATAAATTGCAAACAATAAAATTTTCAAATTTTTAATACAAAAATAACGTAATAAATAAACAAAAACAATTATCAAATTATTATCTTATACCTTCGCCTTTCCTGCCTTTGATTTAGCCATTTTCACCTTGTTCCGAAGGGCATCAATCAAGGTAACGACAGTCGGATTTACAGGATGGAGACCTGGGACCTGGGACATATATGGAAGTCATCAGTGGACATGGGTGTTGTTAGAAGGCCTGTCAAAAGTTTTGAGAGGTATAAGGGCCTTATCTTATGCATTCGTGGCTTTTGACCAGACATTCATGTTGACATTAAAAATCCATTATTTTAAACCAACGATAAAGTTCAGATAGAAATACCTTTCAGCCTTTTTCTGAAAGGGTTTAGCATACAGTTTTCAACTTCTTTGCGGTCTATTGAAAAATGTTTGCAATTGGCGTCCTGGCGGATTCTGTGTCATGGAAGAATATTTGAGATGTTTTCGGCAGCAGCATTTATAGTTTCCCAAAAAAAAAATTTTTTTTTGATGATTCTAGGAAGTATAAGTAAGTTTGTTTCTTATCTGCTTCGGCCGATATATTATTCCTTCATATATCCACCGCAAATTTACACTTATCTAAGTAAAGAGCAAGAACCATAATGATAAAATTAACAGACTTACTTTTGTGTTACCTGTGTCTACTTTTAATATTATTAGGAATTTCACATCTAAGTATCCCTACCACCTGGGACACCTGAACCCAACTACCTCTGGACATCAAGTTGCAGGAAGCAAGATAAAGTATAAAATCTTGCTATCTAAAGTATAAAAATCTAAAGTCTAAAAATAAAAATAAAGTTTATTTTCACATTATACAATATCATACTTTGTCTCAAAAACTGGCAGACAAAAATGTCTCATAATATTGATTTAAGATTTGTGATTTTAATTAAGCGTTTGCCCCTAAGGAGTTTTAATTTTCTCTTATTTAGGACCTACACAGTAATCTTACATGTTGAATCATTAGGGAGAGGGGGTTTTCTTTTAAGGAGCGTATTAAAAGCTGTATTCGAAACGTGTATAAAGTATAGCTAATATGAATAATTCTTGTGGTACTCAGCAATGAATTTTCCTCGTTGGCTTGGACAATTTTTGCGGACGGTTGTGGTATTTGAAATAAATCATTCCGGTTTTCGGTAATAAGTCGTCCTTTTGAAATCTATTTTCAATCTGAATCTGCTGAATCAATTTTCACTCGTAAATCGTTCCCAAAAGCCCAAAATTTGAGTTTGAAGTTAAAAAGGCGGTTAAAAATGTTTTTACTGAAGGATACCGATCAAGTTTCCCTTAAATTTTGGTCCGCAAATAGCGTAAAAAGGAGGGAACGTGATTTCATTGATGAATGGACCGCACACTGAGGAACCCGGCAAGTAGCAGGCGAGATTCGAATTTGTTTAAAAAACAAATAAATAGTTGAAATTACTATTAAACTGCACGGTTTCATTAAATAACAAAATTTGAGGTTTGATTTTGGATTTTGACTGGGTCCAACATTATTATGCCTCCCTAAAGGATGGCCTCGATAATTCAAACACCTTAAAATTCAAACACCCTTTTTGGACCTACGTAGCATTCAGATTTGTGTGTTTGGTTATGTGCAAAAAGTCGTTTCTATAATAAAATGGTGCCTTTCTTGGTTCTAAGTATATTAAGTTTAATCGTTCATTATTACGTTTTTTGAAAAAAATCGTAAAACTTATTTCGACGAGTAGTATTAAATGTCATGGTAAACTGTTGTATCCACGATAAAACATTTTCTCTTGAATTGTAGTAACGTTTTAACCGACGTATGCTAATGATTCGCTTCCTGCAGGTCCAATCCCGAATATAGGGTCCTTGCAATCGCTTTTGATATTCTTCTTTCTTCGAATCGCTTTTTGATTTGCTGGCACGTTTTCGCTGTCATATTGATTACTTGTTTTACTACTTCTTCATCAATTACAAATTCCTGACAATCAATACTTTCAGTGTCTGATGAGGAATCGTACAGAAGGTTTATATATTTTACCATTTTACATATTACTGTAATTTGCTTAGGAAAATATTTAATTGGAGATCGTCCACATGACCGTCAAAATTTATCGTATGGTAAAAGAAAATAGTGAAAACTTGTCCTGGTGTTCCAAAAAATATAGTCAAAACTTGTCCAAAACTTGGTTCAAATAAAAACGGTCACAGGGTTTTCAAGAGTTTTCAATTAAATTTGAGGACAGTTGGAGCCCACATTTAGCATAAGGTGCATTGTCAAAAAAATGGAAGTGATTTAAGTGGGAGCGGTCTTTTCCAAAAAATATTTTGACTCAACACTTCACAACCTCTTGATTATCGATTTTCTCTCAAGTTCAATAAATGCCTCAATAAGGCATTGAATACGCCATGCGTCCATTGCATTTATTAAACTTTACAGGTCATTCTCTACTATTAGCAAACCCTCCTCTTACAAATGTCACACGCAAAAATTTGGCTTTTCTTTTTTACATATCTGAGAGGTATGGCTTTGCCGCTTTCAAAACTATCAATATTCAACCACGGTATATTCAATTTCAGGTGTTACGCGGTCCTAAAGTTATTTTAGTGCTTGGATTATAGACCAATGATTGTATTTCTTTTTTTGTCCTCGGAGCCCCTCGTCGTTCCTCGTCACTTTCTTGGTTTCGTCCACAAAATTGCTTTTCCTCCTCTTTACATTTGATGATACCAGATGTATTAAGTCTCAAACGTCATGAAAGAGAACGTTATAGTGAGTGATGCATAAAAAAATAGCAGATTAACACACGGTGAACGAAAAGTTGACGTACCAGTTGTCAATTTCTCGTAGCCTATAGAGGTTATGTCACAGTAGTGGCGGACTTTGTAATAATCTCAGCTTGGGAACAGCGTAGCTACATACAGCGCTAAGGCTCTCGGGTGACTTCTTACATCCAGAGGCAGACGATGCACTAGTAGATTTATATTTGTATTGCGATTTTATGCGAAAGTTTCAAGAGTTTTAATTTTATTTTACGCAATAATGGGGGAATTTACTAATCCAGCTAAAATTTTGGTCATTTTGGGTGAATACTGTTATATCGGGAGCTAGTTCGAGAAGTAAAATGGCGTAACAGCCTGAGGAAAAGTCATACGAGTACTCCGATAGGGAATGCTTGCAAACTAAACGACTTGGATGAGTGGTTGGATCGCAATGGCTAGCTTTCTGCAAGCATCTGAAAAATTTGCGCCAAACACCGTTCGATTGGGAGTTGATCCGAAGTTTTAGCACTATTTAGTCGTTACGTTACGGTGTGTGAGTGGAATATCTACTTACGGTACGGTGGGTCGTTCGTACTATAGAGGCGTTTGGAGCAGTAGAGCTTCGGTTCATCGAGGACTTACTGAACTAGTAAGGCCTTTACTTAGTGACCTTAAAAACAGGCTTCAATAGTCGTAAAAGTAGGTCAACTTGAATTCCGTAGTACGTATCGAAACGGAGGTTTGTGACAATCTGTTCTACAGAATATTGCATGGAAATGTTAAAGGAACAGCGCAAGGAGTGTACGAGTATGTTAACGAAAATATTTGAGCTACTAAAATAATAATTTTGGTGAACTGAAGGGCGGAGGTCAGTGGCGAAACCGAGGAAACGCTGGTCTGAGTCTGTTGACGAAGACAGCTTATCACTGTTTGGATTTCAAAATTGGAAGACGCAGTCAATTGACCCAGACAGTTGGACGTGCTTGTTGCAGGTGAAGGCCTGAGATTGGCTGTAGTGCTAAGAAGAAGAAAACAATCATAAGTTATTAGTTGCCTCGTAACATTTTTGAGTGATGTTAAGATGATCAAGAGTTATGTCTCTTGTAGGTCCCTGTATCGAATTATTTGGTACTTTATACTGTGGCGACTCATGATCTTTAAGCTGATTCGTTAACCCCATTACATGGTTTACTGTTCATTTACATTCGCCTTCAGGCTTCTACGGAACTGTTGCGACAATATTAGCCAAAGTTTTTTTTTGGGTATGGGAATGAGGCCCCATCTGATCACTTACCAATAAGAAATGTATCTTGTTATTCATTCAATAGTATTATGACAGTCTTGAGAGAATGTCAAAATTAAACTAGCAGCTCATAGAAAAGATGCAAACCTGTTGGCTTCTGTAATGATGATGGCGAATTAGATCGATTAATTGATTAGGTCTCTTAGGTCTTGTTTGGACCAGATGTTCTTCTGGTTCATCTTAGAACCGCATGCCTTATTCTCTGTTTCAAAGTTATTTTTGATAGGATTTTATTAGGATTTGACTGTATAGTCTGCCTTTGCTGGGTGGTTTTGTTAGTTAGCCTATGAATTCTCAGTGTTCGGTAATGGAGTCAAATACAACAAATGGTGCGTGTTGAATCGTAGTCAAGTCCTATTTGGTTAGCTTGGTTTTCAAGCGTTTCACTTAAGCTGGATTATCAATAAAAAATTTCTCGGGTTGTAAAGGGTTCAGGTTTTGGTAAGACTAGCAGACCTTGGCTAGACACCGATGCCAAAAGTGAAGGCCACGTGAAACGTTCCTCTAAATTTCAGTGTCAAATTTAGCTCTGGTATCTGTTTGTAACTTGTTGCATGTCAATAATGGAGCGCGGAAAAGTTGTAAGGTTACTTGTGGCAACTATTACTAACATGTATAAATCAGTTCCCACTCGGATTCTTGTGGCCCTTACTCGATGAAACATTGTGATCCATCTGAAATTATGAGGAATCAAATTAAGTATAAGGGTGAAGCTTACGAGGATGTTTTAATTGCCGTTGTATTTCGAATAATGATTGGGTTTCAGTATTTGCAATGCCTAAGAAAGATTAGTTTAACAGATAGTGTATAACAATAAGTGTTTTAGGAAATTGTTGACCAAAACCATGCTGTACTGTATTGAATAAAATTTAAACAGGATCTGGCAATGCTTAATTCCATAAACACAAATCCATGGGAATTTTATGGAATTGGTCATGCTAATCGAGCTCTACTTTCAATTCTGTTACAGTTCTTTTCCAATCTGACGCCTTTCATTTACTTACAAAATAAATAAAATAAATAATTTTGATTGCAATAAAAACTGGGCTGAAAAAGTCTCGGAAAAGTCGAAACACATCCGCAAGAAAATTAAAATAATGAATGCTTCACACAAATAAGTACCGAGAGCTAACAAAAGTCGACTATGAATCGTAACTTGCGCTTCCTTGCGCATCATGAACATTAACCATGTCCATATCAGGGAGGAGAAATTTTGTCCTTATACAAACGATTATGCTTCCGTTTATTTCACGCGTATTCATTCCATAGCCGAATTCCAACCGAATGTTCACTTGAAAACTCCAAATAAAATTTTCTAATAGTTGGACTTCATGACGCAAGGACACGATCCGAAACATTCCTTTTTCGCTGGCAATGAGGGCAGGAATTTTTTCCGGAGATTCCAATCCTAACTAAAAGACTTTTGCGGAATATTAACAACCAGGCGTCCAGAACGAGTAGCTACCATTGTTGAACATTCCTTTCCAATCCATTATCCTGTTCAGTATTCGTATACACAATGTGAAGGGACTTATCGATGCCCCTTATAGCATACTTAGAATATTTTCTTGTTGTGTCGGAAAATTCAAGAGATATATCGACTAATGACCTACATAGGAACCCAAAGTGTATTCTAATTCGCATTGGAATACATTGCAAAAGGGACTCATACCTACAATGCGAACAAATTTGATTCGGTAGGGCTTGCAGATATATTGAGTTTCCCCGATGACTTGCAATCATTTTAATCCCTATGAGACGTAGGGCATGTTTTATAGATTAAGAAGATTATCAGGACAACAGCAACGACTGGGTGTGATTTGAATGCAACATAAATTTTATGCTCGTTTTCTCTTCGAGCTCTTCCATTCCGATTCCATTGGTGTGAGTTTAATAACCCAGCCCAAGCCCTATGCCATGTGCATATGAGCACTTATGTTGAGGAGGAATTCTTTTTTCTTTCTGTTGACTCCCTTTCCTTTATGTCGTTCATGGTCAACACTATGCGGTATTCTATGTTGTGTTTATACGAAAGTGTATTCTTCGATCACAGGAAGTTGTCTCGTCCGTATGGAAGCGCAGATAAATTAAGAGGTTTTGTTATCAGCAATTCAAATTTATTGAAGTATTTATTTCGCATTTTTTTAACAAAAGAAAGGCACGGGCATTTAAGTTCAAATAATTGTGATGATTAACCTTTAAGTTCTGACGTGGTTTAGTCATATCATAAATGATGACGTGACGTATGACAGACGGCTTAGTAAATAATCGAAATGGATAATTTTTATTTACTGATTTGCACAACATTTACTTGTATTATGATCTGTCATTATTATTCTATTAAGGAAGTTGAAAAAAAAACAACATTTTCTAATCAAATCAGTATTTATTTGGTTCAAATCATATAACCAATTTTTCGCTTGGCTAAAAAAATATATGTTATAATCTTAGCTACAATATAATTATTTGGACGTTATTTGGCAAATTTCTTATATTTATAATATCAGTCTAAATTAAAGTTTTGCTTAGGTAACAATTACTTCTCAAATCACATTAATATTTTGGGACAAATTACTTGTTGTCTGCACAGTCCACGCATATCGTTTTTGAACATCCAAGACAAATAGGCTTGCGGCATTCGATGCAATTGTACTTAGTATGCCTTTTAAGTCTTGATTGGCATATTTGACACGTTTTTCTCGTTGCTTCTGTACTTTCAGAGGGTATTGTTTCAGGTTCCGGAGGCTTATTTGGACCTAGTACGCGTGCAATTGTCACTTGCAATTCTCTCGGCAATCTATTATTGTATACGCGGCATTTCAGGTGCGGCAAAACTAAACTATAAGCAAGATTCTGAAGAAATTGTGCTCTAGGAATATCAGGAACAGCAGTGCAGGTCTTGTACAGAGCATAGGCGTTGACTCCGCTCATATCCAAGACTCTGAAAAAAATCGCGAGAGGCCAACGTCTGGTTCTACGATTTGACGAATAATTGGAACACTTTTTATCGATTTCATCAACACCCCCTTTTGTTTTATTATAATCTATTATGATTTCCGGCTTTTTTGGTAGTGGATCCAATTGCTTTGTGTGGTGCATTGAAGAAATCAATATTACTGCTTTTGCCTTTTTAGGGACATATGAAACAATAGTGAAGTCTTTGGTAATACCGTATAAAGATGATTCAGGCTGGCGAGTTTTAGATGCTTGAAATTCAGGTGGGATGTGCCTTTTATTTTTTTTCAAGGTTCCAAGATACGTCAGACCTCTATCTTTCAACTGCTCCATCAATTCTATGGAGCTAAACCAATTGTCGGCTGTAATATTGCGATTGGTTTTCTCAAAATCCTTACACAATCGTAATACAGACTGAGTTGGTATGGCGAGCTTTCTCTCAGTTTCGGTTAGTCCCAGCCCATCGGAGTCTTTTCCATGGTAAATGTATGCATTATATACAAATAAAAAGATTCTGCATCACATACTACTAAAATCTTCAGACCATACTTGGCCGGCTTCTTCGGCATATAAATAATAAATTTGCATCTGCCTCTAAATGGAACTAACATTTCATCTACACATAAATAAGCTCCCGCAGTGTATACCTTCTTGCAATTGGCAATGAACAGTTGAAAGATTTCTGAAATTGCAGCCAATGGGCCCGTTTCAAGGCGTTGCGATCTAGTGTTACTGTCATCAAAACGAATGTAGTTCAAGAGGGTGAGAAATCTGAACTGAGACATCGCGCAACGAAAAATTTCACGTCCAGAACCATCAGTAGCAAAAATGTAATTGGTGTTTTCGTGATTCGATTTGAAGACTGAGGTATAAAATAATAATCCCAGGAAAGCTTTCATATCCTCACGATCGGTAGGTCTTAGTTCAATTTTATTTGGGTTTTTATCCTTCGTGCGGATTTCTGATAATTTTTGATTAGTATAGGTAACAATCGTATCAATCATAGTAGTGTCGAATAACTCAAGCCAAACAGATTCCGAATCAATAAATGTTTTGGGCTGATGTCGAGGAATATCAACAATATTATGACTTGCTGTACGACTCGATCTGATAACAGGTTCTTCAAATGACCACTTGAAACCATTTTTTCCATAATAATACTGATTACTAGAAGAAACTGGAATAGGACTTACAGTTGAAGGTCCTGGAACTTGGTTGGCTTCATGAGGAGACACGGTGGTCGGTCTGATTTGTAACTGATTCTCATTTTCCTTATTTTGTTCGTCTCCTGACTGTTCAGATTCCGTATCATGATCAGATTGTAAGAAGAAATCTGGGTCTGCCTGATCATCGTCAACATCGCTAAAGTCGCCCTCAATTTCCGTTTCTAACCAACATTGTAGAGTTTTTTCGAAGTCTTGACTAGTAGAAGCAACCACTCTCTTTCTTTTACGGCTATTTTCCGAAGTACTCGGTTGGTCCATCTAAAATAATACGATAAATAATGAGGTGACGTCTTGTAGACACTTAGAAAGATACACACTAATAATGATCTGACGTCTAACAGACTCGCGATATTAATACTGACCTTACGTCTGAGAGACATCGTGCAGCTCCATAGCCAAACGCGTTATCGCGCCGTCAGCGAGCGCTCGACTGAATGATCGACGGGTTTAATGCCGAAGCTACAGGAAAGGGCGCGAGATGGGCGCGAGTGTATCTTTAAAGGCTTTGAAATACGGCTTATATATGTGAACTCACCATCTATGAGACACCCATGTTAGTAGTTAAAGGTTAACAATGTAGTTGGGTTCAAATTTATCAATTATTAATGAATTCTATTAAAAAAATTATAAATACTATTCGACGCGAATTGAAAAAATAACACAAACAAAAAATTAAACGCTAAAATAAAATACTGAATATATAAAAAATATATTTCCACTGCGTTTAATTTACGAGCTTTAATAATTTTATTATTTATCTCATTTTAAATTCACGTAAGAATACCGAAAATGAACACATCTAAGAATAAATAAACAATTTATGTGTTAAATTTCGCTATTGACCCTTCATGCTTTCACCTTTTCCTTTCATACTCTCTTAAAAATTTCTTCCGGGGCTTAGTTTCACAGTTTGTTTTTTGCTTTCTTTGTCAGTTCTCTTAGTGATCCGTTTCATTGATCGTTTTTGGCTTATTCCAGGCATTTCACCTCTTTTCATTTTTCCAATTTTCAGCTTCTTCTTCTTCTGCATCGTCCGCAGAAGAGCAGCATCTTCTAATTCCTCTTTTTGTATTATTCGAGCTCGTATCATTTTCTCCTTGGAATTAAAAGGAAAAATTATGGATTTGTAATCAGGATATGAACCAATTTATAATTAATTATTATTATATAAATAGCATTTCCGAATAAATTTTATCCATGCCTTTATTTTTTTATCCGTGGCCTTCGTTTAACAGGATAAGAGATGTAGTCAGCAGGGCTGACTACATCTCATCAACCCATCAACCGCGTCCTCTGAAACCTTAGAAGAATTTTTCTCATTTATGAAACAAATGCAGTCAAAATTTATTTTTGATCCCCATTAATAAGGATCCCAGGCTTGTCATTTTGACACATATGTGCCTCAAACAATGAATTTTTTAAAATTTTTAAATTTTTTCTGAAAAATTACCTTTTTTATCTTAATCTTGAAAAATCTCTAAGGTGATATCACTGAGAAGTTTTTTCAGATTTGAGACTTACCAGCACTGACCATACTGTTGGTTTTTCCACTTCATGTGGAACCTGATCTCCTATTTCTAATTTTGTTTTCTCATACTTCTTTTTCATTGTTGCCAGTTTATCTTAAAGCGATCGAGCCATTAAAGAATCTTTGAAAATTATCAAATTTTCATATGAAGTACCCATTGTTGCTGATATTTCATTCCTCTTCCTGTTGATCACTAAATCATATTCCTCACATTGGTATTCGTGATTTTGGCTAAAAATTGACACCTCGTCTTGAAATTTCTATTCGTAAGGAAATGGAATTAGAAGTGGAAAAATAAAAAAGAAAATACAAATTTTCGAAGAGTACTTTTATCGAATTACAGTTTCATTGAGTATAAGATAAAGAAGAAGGAATTAGAAAGTGCGATACGCCCACATTGTTTTGCATTAAAGAAATTCTGAACAAGATAAGTTAATGACATAATTTCTTAGGATTGATTCTATAGATTTTCGTCAGCTGATACAAATGGTGCCCAGCGGTTTGGAAACTTAATAATTTTATAACAAGTGGTGTCAGAAGTGGGATTGGGATGAAGAAAAGTGGACACAAAGGCTATTACCACACATATGTTCTGCCTTATAAATCAGACAGCGAAAATCCAACGGTCGCTCTAAATATGCTCCGGCGTCAACGTGTGAAGCCGACTGCAAAAAAAAAAAAGGTTTTTTTCCTAACACAGAATGGCAGAAATATTGTGTAAATATTCGTGTAAGAATAATATATATCCAAAAAAGGAGACCAACCGAGCTGAAGAAAGTGGATAAGGAACTTAAAAGGATGTTCCTCATAAAAGGGTATGTCTATTTTGGTGTCCAGCTTGTTTGAATCCCGTGTTAACTTGGATGGTTTGAACGACACTTCGCCAAGGGGGCCAAGTCGAACTATAATTTTCGAAGTCGAAATATATTTATAATTATTTTTGGTTTGACAGCATGTTACCCAATGTAAGTATTACGAGATGTGAAAACATGTGTCTGCTTCCTCACTCCGTGAAAAGTGAAGCCTATTAAGCCTGTTAAGTGAAATATAGGTTTGGTTTGATTCCGGGACTAATTAAAGGACGTGTAAGTGTGTTATAAACATAACATTACTCACGTTGATTATATGTTGATGAGCTTTTTCAATGGATTGAAATGCTGCCTTTTCCCGTTGATACGTTGAGTTTAAGTGGTCAATCAATTTATGTAGATCAGATTCAGTCATGTGTGTTTGGTGTTGGAGTTGTTCTATTTGGGACTCCATTAAGCCTCTTCTGTACCGATTTGCACCGTCAATATCCACTTGAAAATATAATTCCGGCAGAAGCAAGGTAAAGACATTTTTACTAGCGTCATATAAACTCACTTGTAAGATGAATAAGCTCTTCATCTAAGTGTATGTCATCTTCTGTCAAACGAAGACTTTGCCTACTGGAATATCCTGGCAGTGTTTTTTCGATAACTTCTTCTCCACCTTTCGTACGATGTTCCAAGGAATGAAGCAGGTCCTGTCGTACAACATGATCTTGGATGGATGTGTTTTGAATGATTAGGTACTTCTTCATTTCTCTATAAAAACAAACAAGTATATTTAATGGAGCTGAGAAAGGAATTTATAGAGAAAAGAAGAACAGCAAGAATTCAATAAATGCAGTCCATCAGCAAAAAATAATTCGGTTATGGGATTCATAGAATTAATTCATTCAGATATTCTTCTTTATATTTTCCGATTAAGTTATATACTCAATCAAATTGATAGTTCTTTGATAGTCCCCGTTGTCCCGGATATCTTCGCCAATGAACTCTGCTAGACCGATCAATCCTTTTATCTCTGAACTAATCTTGATTGCTGTTAAATTCTTTTGTGAATCTGCTTCAAATTTGCTTATAAGCTTTTCACTCTGATGTTTCATTCGATTTTTGAAATCTGTCAAAGACCAACTGAATAATGTTCCTGGCGCTGTTGCCTTTACACCTGTCGAACAATACAGGATCTTCAATTTATCTCGCAACTCAACGATAACCCGAAACAAAAAATTATTCTGCAATCTTGAAACTTCTTCACAGGAGATTGAACCACCCCTTGACCGTGCCTGTAATATTACCTGAATTAAACATAGAAACCCTTGAAAATAATCGAAACTTTACTGGTCTGGGACTTCTGTATTTATATCCCATTGCAGATAAACTCCTTCGGATGACTACCACTTTCTTTGCAGCTTCATGGAATGAAATATTGTGAAGAGTTGAAGCGTTTTTTATGTGGTATTTCATATAGACTGGACAGTGAGGTGGGGTTTTTTTCAGCGCAAACAAAACTGTATTGATATTTGTTTCGATTTGTTTTTGCATCGCGATGATACCAGCTGTCAAAATAATTTTCAGAGTGAGGTTGAAGGTAGACAGGAACAATTTAATATATTCAATTAAATGTCTAGGAAAGTATGATCATGTTCGATAAATACAATTAAAGTGATGTGAACTTTTCTTACTTTTGTTGAATGGAGTTATACAAATAAAATATTAAAATACATATTATAAGACATAGATGAGTCAAATGGTTAGAAGCATTAGTTCTTAACCTAGTTTCAAACTGTAATGGTTTTCATTGAGGCATTTTAAGATGTCATTTTCGAGACATAAGGGTTATAAATAAGGGTTTTTAATGAAAGGATGCAGCTGAATGCATTAGGAACTCCTGAGATGGGCCATTAACGTCCTTGATAGAACACTTGAAACAAACGAAAATCCCTGATTGCTGGGTGCGAGCTGTAAAAAATATGATTATCAGTATATCGATAATCCAACATTCTGTAAAATACAAATTGGAGCAGTCTGAAATGTAATCCTAAAATTGTTTATCAATCGTAAATTACCTAAAGCAAGCATGATTTTATTGTCTTCTTTAGGCATTAGAAATGCCTTATATGTAACGCCAGCATTTTCTGACATTGGATAAGAAGTTGCCTGACGGATAAGGATGGGACATTGAATGTAGAGCATTGTATTGATGATATGTATAGGCTGTGCCAGTAAGGAGTTCAGTTTAAAAAATTAAATAATACAAATCTGGCCTAAGATTTTTCAAAATTTATGTTTTGTTTGAAAGTCCAATGCTCTTGGTTATTGACGGAAAACGATTTCATTTAAGCCATGGAAGCCATGTTTGGCCATTTCCGATTGGCGTGATTCCTGAGCGCATTTTGGTTTTTGCGCGGCTTTATTTCGGCAATGACTGCTTCAATATTGGCTTTCAAATGATCAATTGTTCAGGGATTGGTCACGTAGCACTTGTCCATATGGGTATCCGACACATAAAATCCAAAGGCGTCAAAGCACTTGGTGGACTGAAAATGCGTTCACCAAAATTTTGACGCATTTTGGCTTTGGTAACGACCAGGTATTGCATGGCGCACCACCGTGGTGGAATCAAATGTCTTCCAAATTATTATCTCAAAGGTATGACCACAAAAAAGATGTTAACATGCGATGAGGATGGCCGCATTTTTGGCGAAATATGGCGCAATAATGCCGCGACGCCTCAATCCGTATCAAACAGTAACATGCAATAGATGCATTGGTTTTTCCAGGTACTCCTATGGATTCTCTAAACCCCAAATGTGACACGCTTGATTTCGTACCCACTGAGATGGAAATGCTCCTCGTCCCAAATTAGGATTTTTTAAATGAAATCCTTATCAATTTCAAGTTGGCCGCAAGCCCACACAGCGAAACACCGATGGACACGGGGCTCTAAGTGCTGCACCCATGAACCTATATAGGGCCACAAAACAAGATCTTTACGCAGACTTCATTGCATGGAAGGACGGATGATGTCATTGTCCGAAGTGAATATTCTTGGCCGTTGTTGCACATTTTCGTCTATGGCAGACACATTTCTTGAAACTTGAAAGCGCGTTATTTGTCGACCAAAATTTGTATGGCATTTGTTTTTGCGATTGCGGACCAATGTTCTTATGGTGGGACTTAATTTTCAACATTTCTCAGTTTTACTGAAGCTTCAAACGTCTCATTTATTCGACTAGAAACAATGAACTAAATTAGTGTGCAAGAAAGAATGACATCAGTACTGCCAAAGCTATCATAACCGGTATGTCGAACGGTATGAACCACTTATTGGCACACCTTCAGTAAACTTCCTTGTTTTGAAGGCTATCCAACAAAGCTGAAAATCGACGGATGAGGAGGGAGAGTGGATAGGTCCTGTGAAGGTTATTTACTTGCTTGTTTTAACAGGCAGAGGTAGACAATGTCCTAGGAAACCAGAACGTTATGGTGATAAGGATTCGGAATGCATCCTTCATTACTTTTTACTGAAGAAACGTGTCCTGTAACCTGAAGGTACCTCTAGGCATAGAAAATTGGGGTCTATTCTTAGTGATTCGTCAAGGGTTCAAGTCAAGTTTTCCAGATTGACCGGAGGGTTTGGTAGTAAAGTTTGGTGATCATCACTGATATGTTCAGCCAAGTCAAATAAATGAGTGCGTATCAGGGAGAGGCGGGTATCATATTCTTCACTTGCTTTTCACGTTAGAAACTTTTCCCATCGCCCTGCCATATCCTTCAGTTCTCACTCACAGGAGAAAATCACGTTGGGTTTTTTTTCTGTTTTATTCGTTTTTTTGAATAAACCTTTCATACAGCTGGTAAAAATTTAGTGCGCTGTTTTAGAGAGTAATTCAGCATGTGTTGGACGGAGGGTGAGTTCCCTAACTACTCCATCATGTGAAGTACGAGGATAGAGGGAATGTGACGATATAAATTCCTTGTGAAAAAATGTATAATAATGCTAAACTATTCATAACTGACACTTGGGTTTTAACGCGTTTTTTGAGTTAAAGCGATTTAGTTGATTCTCAACTCATCTCCAGCCTTTCATTCCCTGAACTGTGATCTAAGGATCTAATAAACAGGGCAAATATAACTGGATGTTTGACGGAATAGTTTTGTAAATGTTTTTTATAATATATGTTTGGGTATATTTTTCCCATTGTATAATAATTAAATAATTTTTTATTATTAAAAGTATTATCTGTGGGTTGTGAAATGAGGAACGCAAACATTTATGTGTAGAATACCAAGGTACAGATTGCAGAAAATTTTTTCTAAAGACTTTAGTCCAATAAAATATTGCTTGTTTGTTTGAAAATTTGTTTGTAATTTCTAACATATTGCTTGGAAACTCCCTTTCAATTCAAAACTACAATTACTCGTTACCGAGGACGAATTGTTTATTAACATTTCCCCATAGTATCCAATAAATATTTTTGGGATTGTTTACACCTGTGGCAGATTTCATTTGGTTGCTAAGTTCGACTCATACTTCAATATGATAAACTTTTGTAGTAACGAATCAAGCCGGTGCAAAAATAATTAAAATAATTAATAAGAATTAAGTAGGAAAAAGTAATCTATTTTTTGTAAGCTTGAGTAAACATTATAAATAGCGTTAAGTGTTTGTAAGGTTCCAAACGAAATCCCCAAGATGAGTTTTAGTGAGCAAACTGGTGTTGGTGATTCAGAAGAAGATTGGGAAATTTTTGATATTTTGTGCAAGGATTTGGTGAGTTTCGCATAAAATAAAATTTAGTTATATTGTTATAAACTATCAGAAAACTAAAGATGTTATTATTCATTGTTACATGCTTTAAGTTAATATTCAAAAGGATTCTGTCAATGCAGTTTTGATCCATAGCCTTAAATCCGGTTATTTGAAATTCAACTTTGAGAGCTGTAATTTGGCACAAGGTTGATCATAGTGCAATTAAAACTGGAACATGGTCATGGCTTACAAATTACTAAGTAAAGTTTTATTATCCCCCTTCAAAAGAAGGATAATGTTGTGAAATGAATTTTTCGAAAAAATGACAGGGATAGGCCCTAACCCGGTTATAATTCGAGCACTGACATTCTGTGCAGCAGATCAACGGATTAAACCCGTTCGTGGACGCATTGTTTCAACCCGAGATCGTGGAAGCAGGCTCTAATGGCAGGTGTCCAAGTAAAACACTTCGACTTCATGTACCGTCTTGTTAAAAGTCCTCATTGGTTATCCCAAATATTTTGGAAGACCTTTTTGGACCAGAAGCATCCTTTCAAAAAATAAGGTCTGATCATGTCTTGAACCCCTAGAGTTAACCCCCAGCAGTTACTTTCTGAGCGTGAAGAGGCGGTTAATCCATCGAAGATTTTTCTCAGTACATATCTTCCAGTTTAAGCTGTTTATTAATTTGAGCTTAAAAACGCGAAAAACAACAACTAATCAGAAGGCTTCCCGAGACACTCTAGCAAATGAAAGTTTTCCCTAAACGATAAATGGGAAGGATTCCTACAAAGCCTGGTGAGAATGCCTTCTGGAGTATATCCAAATATGTTTGAACGAACAAGAAGACAGTTGAGTCAGCTATCCATGGAAAAAACTGACTCCAACACGAGGATAATTTAGGATAACAATTTCGCGAAAACACCTTCCCGGAAGAAAAGCCTTTTAAAAGCCAGAAAAATAATATCCTCATGGCAACATGAGGAGTAAATAATACAACGAGTGGACGTCCATGAGACAAAGAATATTATACTGGGACTGAACAAATGAAAAGGTCAGGACATGAATACAAATACAATGCGTAAATGGCTTCCTGACAAAATACTAAGGACAATAACCAATATTATAGATAAAGTTTTCCAATTGCGGAAGTATCCGCAAGCGTGGGATCTGGCTAGCATAATCTCCAAACTGGGCAAAGATCTGAGATTCCCGCAAAATTTGAGACCTATTTGTCACCTCTCCTCTATTTCGAAAAATACCAAAACGGCTACTCTATATAGACTACAAGAGACGGTCTATGATTAAAATACTATCCCCGACGAACAATTTGGTTTCCGTGACGAATAGTCCCCTAAACTCCAGTTATCAGGGTCCTTCATATACGCAACGGGATGATTCGCAACAAATCGACAGGCCTCGGTATGCTTGACATAGGAAAAGCCTTCGATAAAGTCTGGCATGCAGGACCAACTTTCAAAATGCATGAACTTCATATTCTACCCCCAGTGAACCTTTCGTATCAGGATTGACAATCATAACGACATCATAATGACAATCATATTTCTCAAACATACGATCAATCGAAGCTGGAGTTCCGCAAGGATCAGCTATCTCGCCACTCCTCTGTAGCCTTTACATTGCGGATTCACCTTGTCTTCCATAAAACATACGTTTATCCTTATACGCAGATGTTACGTGTTTAGTCTACATAGATTGACAAGCAGAAGTCATCACCTCAAAACTGAAATATTCATCGATATTCTCCTGGAAGACTTCTGCAAAAGGACAAAAACGAATCACTGCTTGGTCACCAGAGAGAAACAGCAACATCCTCGCTTACTACAAGTCGATGACGAACAGTTAATATGGAATAGGACATTGATCATTGACCAATTGACCAACGCCTTACATGGAACGACCACATACTACAAAAACGACTACACTGAGTACAAATTCTCACATCCTTACAACCAATCCATAAATCTGGCCGCAATGAACATGACCAACAAAAGCAAAATATACACACAAATAATACGACCAATGTTACTCTACTTGTATTTTACCAGTCATCGAAGACAAATAAAAAAGCTCTCCAGACAATACAGAATGAGGCTCTGAGAAGGATCGAATCAATTCCATGGTATATTAGAAATGTGGATCAATCTCAATGGAAAAACACATGCGCTACAGAGCTCTAAAACTTTTCGAGCAAATAGGCAGACACTTTAATAAAACCATGGAATTCCGCAAGATCCCTGAAAAACCATTTAAAATAATTTATCTAACCATCATATCAATTACAGACAGAAACTAGTAAAATGCCTTAGGTTACAGTGAGTACAGAAACGCCCACAGACAAGATTGGAGCAAAGGGTTCAATTTACTGGCTCCAAGGGACCAGTACTCCAAGAGGATTCAGCAGTTAATTGGATCCTTTTCAGATGCAGATCAATAGTCCTGTTCAAGTTGTCTGCTGGTATTGCCGCTCATATCATTTTGTGATCACTTTTCTGTCATAATAAGGCCCACGAACGGCAGTCAATTAAAAAGGGTTTCGCTTATCAAAACAGGATAAACAAAAGCATACGCTGCTTAGTTTTGGGGAGCTAGTTCATTTATTTGGATCATTGATCGCATCGCATTCGATTGTGCCATTTCGAGAATGTTATTTATTTTTTATAAATTTGTATTAAATGTGTTATGTACTACGTGAACTGCTCATGGACAACTTGAAAATTCATGTCCTTAAAGCAATATCGGGAGATCAAATCTTTAGACTGAGGGGGTACTACCATTTATTATAGGAGCCAAATTTCGCAACCATTATAAATGATCAAAAATTAACATTGATGCAGATCTTACAACCTGTTAGTACGCAAAGTTGAAGATTTTGATGATGGTCCTAGAGAAATAAAAACAAATCATAGCAACGGAATAGTAGAGAAACAACTGAAAAGTAAACACAATCGTAATCTTACAAAGTTCTAAGAAATCCAAGAATATGAACGCAGTGAGATACAAACTGTTTCCACTGAACTGGTTGCAAGATCCTTGTTAGGTAATCTGTAATTAGCCTCAATGTTGAGAGCATCCAATTGTCTTTTAGGTATTGAGCATTAGTTCAATAATGTATTAGGTTGGCAATTAATTAATTGCCGATTTCAGTTGTAAATGTCTCTCGTTCCCATTTTTATGATTCCCGTCAATGTTATGTTATTCTTCTACTTCTTATATATGTTAGCTGTCATCCTTACCTAGCTTTACCCTGCCGTAGATATATTCTTTGTTTTTACCTCAATATTAATATGGGGTGCAATAACGAACATTATTTGCATAAAGGAAAGAACGCAGAGCAATCTGTCAAAAGTTTCGTGATTTGTATGGTAATGAAATATTCCATTCTTTAAACTTTTCTTTCAAAGCTGACCAACGCTCAGGTCAACCAGTTTAGCTTAATGAGGATGAAATCAAAACCATCATCAAAGCGAATAATCACGTCACTACACGGGAGATTGCTGAGAAGTTAAACGTTTTACATACAGCCATTGAGAAGCATTTAAAAAGTGACAGTCCCGTTAAGAAGCCGGATGTTTGTGTTCCGTACGATCTGAAAGAAATTTATCTGTCAAAGTGCACCGCACTTACCGAGTTATTGCTTCAACGTAATAAATTCGTTTTTTTTTAAATGAAAAGTGAATTATGTACAACAATGTTTATCAAAAACGATCGCAAAAAGCTTAATGATTCATCGCAAACCACTTCCAAGGCACATCTCTAACAAAAGAAGATTTAGCTTTGAATTTGGTGAGATTGGAAAGGTCCGTTGTATTGTGAGCTGCCTTCGAGGAACCAAACCAATAATTTGAAGGTATACTGTCGGAAACTGGACAAATTGAATGCAGTTGTCAAGGAAAATTGGCCAGAATTGATCAATCGTAAAGGTGTCATTTTCAACCAGGGCAATGCTAGGCCGCACACGTCTGTGGCCACTCGGCGAAAATTGATGGATTTTGGTTAGGAATTGCCCAGATCTGGCGCCTACAATCGAATTACTTCTTATTTCGATTCCTGGACAACTCCTTTCGTGGTGAATGTTTCAATGATGTTGACACTGTAAAATCTCACTCAACTCAGTTTTTGTCTGAAAAGGATCAGTCTTTCTACGAGCGTGGAATTTTCAAGCTGTCATAGACAAAACCCAACAAAATGGAAAATACATTATAGATTGAAAAATTCCAAAAAGAAAAAAATGTTCTATTTCATTAAACGAATCGGCAATTACTTACAATTAGATAACCAAATACACAAGTGCGTATTGTTTCTATGTCCTCCATAGCAGAAGTGTTAATTTGTAGCGACTCAGCTATGCTAGTGTCCTTCTTAGAAAACGCATAAGATCTTTGAACAGATGTTGATATAAACAATTAATAATTATGAATAAACTTAAGGTGGGGCACTAGTTGTTCTGCTACTGCTCGTTCACGCCATCAAAGGTTGTGGAGATATTTTCTGCATAAAAAAACATATCCTTTGGAAATCGTCAAGGAAACAGTCACAAGAACAAATTTATTAAAATATGATGTTCACAATTTGTCAATAATAAATATAACTCGAGGGTTAACATGGGTTGGTGGGCCGTCCACGAAATGTTAAAAAATTGACTTGATGTGTACTCATTTACGTTCGTTTTATCTAAATTTAGTATCTAACAATTTGAAAATTATCTTAAAATGAAACGTAATTACTGGAGTATCTCATTTCACAATATTTAACTTTACGTTTATTAGGATTAAAAATCTTAAAAATTGGATTAAAATTATTAATTTAAAATCAATCCTCATCTTCCCGTTATATCCATTTTCTTCATTTTCCATTAGCACAAGTTGTTCAAAAAGTCTCATCTATTATCAAATAAATATTTGTCTAACATACTATCTATCCCATTGATTTTATTCCCTAAGTTATAGACAAATCTTTTGTGCGTTTCTAGGGATATTTGATTTATTTACTACCATCATAAATGTTTGTAAATGCAGGACTTCGTCAAAAAAAACATGAGTTTCGTGCATAATAATTATGATTATGCAAAATTCCTTCATATTTTCCTTATTCGAATCCCTTTATTCCCGATATTAAACCAACCAACTAATACGTTACTCCAGTATTTGTTTATGGAACACAACAAATCCAGGAATTGACTGGTACCATGAGCGTTTGAGTTGCCTAGCTTAGAAACTGCACTAGCAACGAATTAACGATTTTGAAGGAACTCAAGCTATCCTGAAGGAATTTTTAGTCTTTGATTAGATTCGGAGGCAGGTAGTTGGCATTTTAGTGGAGAGTGTTCTGTGGTGTTAGTTTTAATTTAGTTTATTAATTTTAAAGGATATAATATCATACAACAATGTCAGCACGGCATCATCTACTTCATCATTCTGGGCATGGACATAGTGGTCACGAGTCACATGGATATCGCGAAACGCGATATCCCCATTCACCTCATGTACATCACGGTGTAGGTATTTGTTAGCGACGTTAGGACATTTGAATTTATTTGTTCTATTTTCTAAACTTTACAAGTATTATTTATGGAAGTGCTTCCCAGATTACTATCGAAAGCCGTATTAGGGTTGGTGAAAGTACGAAATTCTCATAACTGCAATAGAAAAAGTCTCCGAATCCTCTTATTGATTTCAAAATTTAGTGTTCAGAAAAATGAAATTTTAAACCTTATTCCTGTAATGCCCCGATGGTTTCTTTTAAAATGAAAAGTCTATTACTTTTCAGAAACTATTTTAATGGTCATGTGGGTCCTGGCTTGGTAAAGCCTACAATTATTTCCGGATTAACATTCAAGATTACATCGGGGAACAGAAATTGTCTGATAGCAAGGAGTTGCACTACTATTGCCGTACTCATAACGTCTTACTTATTCGCATCGCCATTTCTCCATACCTCATTGGCAACCTGGTCAAGCATTCCTAAAGATGTTCTCCCGATAAAGCATCGATATCCTGCCTGATAGATGAAATAAAATTGTGGCCCCAAGAGTAAACCTTTATATTTTTAGTATTTTAAAGCATTGGCTTCATCATTTGAGCTCAGTTGTACATTAAAAGCTATCATTTCAATAACACAAAAAACTGAGCTTTCAAGGTACAATTATTTTCAGCTTTTTCAGTATTTTTCAATTTTATTTTCTGATAATAATTTTTCAAAAGAAATTTCAATGAACAAAGGCTACACCGCACAATGAGAGCAAAAAAAAAACGGACTTTTTCCCACCAGATCAAAAAAGGATCCTAGCCTGCTTGTATATACGACGGGCCTCTAAATAAGGACACCTATGACCGAAAAACTCTGGACGAAACCAAAGATGGCAAAACACATATGTGTATGATACATACCTTGTACACATTACTAGTACACATTGTTGGTGAGCTAATAACTTATACACGGATGAATAGCACACCGATGAAATTATTAGGAATATAAATTAGTTTGAGTCAAATTTTTTTGAATCAAAATTGATTTATTTCGAAACATTCATTTCAAAACAGATATATACAAGATCTGTTCAAAATTGCTACAATTTTTTCCCGCCGCCATTTAGAGGGCTATTTTGTGGGTCCATTTTGAAAAAACTTCTCAGCTTCTAAGGAGATCGAAGTTTCCAGTTAATTTCTGAAAATAAGTGAACTATCAAATTACATCCATCAAATGCATCCATCGAAAAAGCAAGTGATCGGAAGGAGCATTGACTGGAGAGCGTTGTCATACAGAAGAAACCATTGTCAAATCTTTCCTCGTATTTATGGTAATACACGATCGTCGCTGATCACCCGTTATGAGATTACCAGTTTGTAGTAGCTCTATAAATCTTTACCGCGCTGCAAACAAATACAAAGTTTAACGGTTTTAACGTGTACTTCAATGTGTATGACAACAAATTTATCAAATAATCTCGAGTAAATTAGACTTCGCGTTGGAAGGGACGTCAGCTCGTTTGGACATTTGGGTCGAAAGAGATCGATTTATCTGCGTTATCTGCGGCTAGAGCATACTAGGAGCGCTGGCGTCGCTGTGTGGTTCATACAGCTTGTAGTTTATAATATAATTTTGCGTCCTCTAAATGCATAGATTCGTCGTTGAACCGTTTTAATGAGGCCGACAACAACGATTAACCATTCAAAACATCGTCTTTTAATCCCTGTAATTGTTTAAAAATATCCATTACTCAGTTTTAGTCACCACCCGATGGAAAAAAAAAGTAAATTCAAGAAGAAACATTATATTTAAATGTCTAGCGGCTACAGTGTAAATTTTCCCGTTTTAAGAAGTGTTGAGAACTGTTTGGGTGAAATTTTCTTGTATTTCTCCAGGTACTCGTGCGATTAAATAGGATATTTTTTAATATTATTTGCATTCCCTTCATCTGGATGGGCAATACATGACATCAAAAAGGAATTCAAAGCCGAAGATAAGCCGAGTTAGTGAAATGTTGTCGATTGTAAGAAGAAGGAATGAACGGCTATCATCTTTCCTTGAAGGATGAAGAAGAATGTTATGAAGTGCAAGAGGGACAGCAGAAACTGAAAGGTGATAGAAGTCATATTTATGCTCTGAGATCTGTCTTTGAATCGTGATTGCCACAAACCACTGTAAATTTTATGGTTGAGTATAGCTTTCATTTGCCTTTATCATGAAGTTAATCAGATGAATTTACCGGCGTTTCTAATAACATGTTTGTTGATGTTGATGGGTATGAATTTAAATTTCGTAAGCGGCCTCATGCGAAGACCGACAATTCTTTTCACGCTGACATATCAAATCGTAAGAGGTCCGAAATCAAGAGAGAAAAGTAGAAAGGAGATCATACAATTTCTCGAGGGATTTAGGTCGTAATCAGGCAATCTGGAAATCAAACTTCGGGCAGCTTGGAATCTTGAAAATAAGTTAATAAAGGCAGCTATTATTGCTCTTCTGAAGGCATGGTGAGGACATGCTCTAACGGAAAAACTCTTCTCTTTGGCATGAAATGTATGCATGGCCTTGGCGTATGAAGAGAGAGAGAGAGAAAGAGAGTGTCTAGTGGAGTGTATGGAGTGAATCAGGAAATTGGAAGAAGCGAGCGATTTCCATATTAACTTGATTGTCGATAATACTCCTGGTGGGTGGGTTAAATATTATAGAAGTAGGTAGAAGGTAGAAGTAGGATATGAAAAGGAAGAATCGAATTTTTTGAGGAGAGGCAGTACAATGTAAAGGGTGGTTGTTAAATGCTTTTTGTTTAAAATGAAAATATCTCGCCAATAATGCAGCGAATGTTATCTTCCAAATGATCAAGCGTTGGTGCTTATCGGTTTGGACGAGTATGAGTGATTTAACGTATCCGCACAGGAAATAGTCCAGAAATTATGAATAATTATGCACTCATTCAATAAGTCGATGGTTTCACGAACTGCATAGCATGTCTCGCCATCCTTTTGAAATCAGTGGTTGCCTGAATTACGGTGAGCCAAATGCGGATACAGAAAGTTATCGATAATGGCTCTATAGTGGTTACCATTAACGGAAATGTTATTCCCTGCAGCAGTTTTAAAGATATATGGACTAATTATTCCACTGGCCCTTAAAACACACTAAACTGTGACTTTCCCCGGGTGTTACGGTATTTGGATAACCACTTGTGATTTCTCATCACTCCAAGTGTGGAAGGCTTGTGAATTAACGTAGCGATTCAACCAGAAATGAGCCTCTACGCTAAACAAAATTTTCTTATGAAATTCGTTATGTGCACCAATTTGTTCTTGGGCCCATATACCGAGTCCACTCCGTGCCCAGGGGCCATTCGGCTTCAATTCTTGCACGAAGTGGAGCTTACAAACCAAAATCCTTCCGCAAAATCTTTGATAATGTAGCTTGGCACTTGTTTAAATGTTGAGCACGATGTCGAATGGACTGACTTGGTTCTTCATTGATACTACGCTCAACAGCTGCTGTGGTTTCATCATTACGCACTGTGTAACATCTGGATCGATGCATATTATTAGTGAGAGTAAACGTGGTATGTAAAAAATTCATGGCGAATCGAATTAATTGTTCTGAAGGATGGTTATGTCGGCCATAACATTGACGGAGTGTGCGATGAGTTTCTCGAACTCGTTATTATCGAAATAAATCTCCTCAATTTATAGAAGTTGCTCAGGCATGAACGTATTAATGACAACATGACAAACCAAACTAACCGTAAAACGCATGACAGCTGTCACGCCATACGTAGCATTAAAAACTGTTGCCAACTTCAAGTTCTCTAGCTCGTAACAATACCCTTTCTTTGTACTTATTTTTGTTGTAATGAATAGAATATAATAGCTGGTTGTGTATGTTATAGCAAAGAAAAAAAAAACTTATAAGTAAATATATGCCGAAAAGAAATTAAATAAACTTATTGAGTAAGAAATTTATTCAAGGTTGATCCACCATGCGGCACAGGCTTAGGAGTTGACCATGTGTCTCATTCGTTAGATTTAGTAACAACCCTTAAAAGTGAATTGGCGGCAGCATCCTATAAACGGGATCGTTTGATGAGCGAAGTAAACAAAATGTAGTTCATAAATAAATTGGAATACTAATAACATTTCATGCAGCTTACAGAAGTGAAGAGCTCCTTATGTGCCAAAGAAACTGAGTGCGAGGCGTTACGAGCTCAAACTGCACGCCAATCAGCTTTGATCGGTTCTCTGCAGAATCGCGTTCAATCTATAGAGACGAGAGAACGGAATCTACAAACAAGATGTGAAACCTCAATCCAAACCTTGCAAAGGGATAAACGTAGTGCTGAAGACAAGAATAAAGAGCTGATGAGTCGAGTTCGACGTCTTGAAGTTGACGTAGCCAATGAGGAGAGCCAAAAGGATCAGGCTCGAGCTCATTATCAGGAGCTGTTGCGAAAGTTGTGTGTTTGTCTCGGAATCGATTTATGTGAGACAAGTCATTTAAATGCTGATTGTATCCTTGGTAAGACCAGCGAAGTGGTTGCGGAGCTTCAAAGGCTGAGAGCGAAGGTAGGTGGCCTTATTTGATTCAGATCATACATTTTCATGTTTATCTAAGGTTTGTAAAGAATAGTCAGCAATATGCTTTCTTTGAATGTTTTCGTCCTAGATTACCGCAACATGTGAAACACTCAATGGGTGTGAAAGTGAACTTTTGAATCTTAAGACCATGTCCTGTGCGGAAAAACAACGCCTGACCACACAAGTTGAAGCTTTGGAAACTCACAACCGTGAATTGGAGACGAGAACTAGACAGCTGGATCGAGACTTACAAATGGCTCGAGATCGTCTCACTGAAAGCGAAATATGTAATGAAAAGCTTCGCGAGGAGTTGCGAGGATTTGAGTCTCGATGTCATCGTTTACAAACGAACATTGATCGGCTACAAACAGATCGCATTCAATTCCTTCGTGCTCTCGCTTCAGCCATTCATACGCCAGAGCCTTGTGAAACTCTAATCAAGGATAAAGTTCGCGAGATAATCAATGAGAACCAAACAATGCATAACGTGAGTATCACTTGCTATGTGTGTGATGTATTATCAAGGAGCAATGACGTGTTACTCCCGGGGTTCGACAATTGTGATTGTCACTTCTAGCACAACAGTTCCTTGAAGTATTGTATTTTCTTATATAAATATGTTTATAGCAACTTCACTCCCTTCGTGACCAACTCGCGGAAGAGCAAACCCGTCTGCGAGAGCTGCGTGAAAAGGACAATATGCGGATTCGAGCGGAAGAAGTTCAAAAGACAGCCCTAGAAGAACGTCTGGAGAAAGCAATAGCAGAAATCAATGATCTGCGACATGAACATGTGACGTTGAGTGAATATTTAGTACGTTTGGCTAGAGCTCTTTGTTGGAGTGAGTGCACGTCTCCTCCGTCACCAGGAACAGATACAACCATTCTTGCAGAAAGTCTTCTTGAAAGAGCTGAACGTTTAGCTGGTCACCATGACCATCATGCGCATGCATGTGACAAGGTAAATAGGAATAATGTTTTTGACAACAAATAGTGCAACGGCATTCTAATTGAAGGATTGCAATGATAACCATCATCACCACAATCGCCATCATAGTAGCGGATCAACAAGGCTTCGGCGTGGAGTATCCTGTCATGATATACCAGTGAAAGAGGTAACGTTTGCGTTCTTTTTTTTTAAAATTAATTGGTCATACTTCTTGTAGACTTCGGCAATGCATGCTCTTCAGCGAAGAGTACGCGTACTGAGGGAGCAAGTGCAGAGGCGGGACCTCCATTTAGAGCTCCTTAGGAGAAAATTGGCTCTGTTAGATGATGGGGCTAGAGGAAAGAGCATGCTAATGGTAAATAAGTAAAATTACTCATTTTCTAGTTGATTTTCGAATCTGTGACCCTACAATTATAAGTAGGAGAAAGTTTAGGATAACAGTCGAATAGTGAAGGATAATATGACAGTGAAGTATAGTCGAATAGAGAATTAGCTCTCCTTAGACCCACATGTCAGGATGTGTTGTAGCTTAATTGGGTTTTTGTTTTGTTACTCTCTTGGTGATTTATAGTTTGACTCCTGATAGTGCTTTGCCATATATGTCAATCCATCATCCAAATATTCAGTACGTTCATCCCTGAGACGAAATTCGAGCAAGTTTATGGTCAGACAATGTTTTTGTTGGCAGTTGGTTGTGTTTCTCTATTTTCTTTGATACCAAGAGTTCATGAAACAAGTCAAGTTATCTTTGCAAGCTAGCAATGAGTGCTTAAAGCGTTGAAGTGTCTGGGTCGCTTTTTTTGTCTGGGTAGCAACCGAATGATATCGTGGATTTCAGGCTATTCTCTTCTGTGATCGGTATTAGTTTTTCAGTGCAAGCGAGGGATCTTTTCTATACTCTTCGTTTTCAGGAGCCGCCAAACATTGTCAATGAGCCTTATTGTGTTTTTTGGCGACGAAGTTATTGCATTCAACCTAGGATTGACTTCGATTGTCGCAAAAATCTTGACAAAATTGACTTCAAAAATCTTGTTACATCAAAAGTCCTGTCATTTTGAAATCATTTCGAACGATAGACAGTTTTTTTGACTACGTGAAATTTTGCCAATGGATCGTCTTTTCGTAACAATATAATGCCGTATTCTGCAGATCGTATTTCGTTTGGCGATGGGAGCCCCCTCCCTCCTCTGATTATCCCGGCCGGTTGGGGAGGGGCAAATTTTTAGTATGTGTGTGAAACTGAAAGCACACTCATGGTATGTAATTTACCTTCAAAAGACAAGTACGCATGTGGTGAAACGATGATATAGTTGTTTTCAAGTTATCTAGGAGTTTCTTATGAAAGCGAATATGTTCGTAGTATCCTGGGGTACCTGTGATTTTGGGTTGACTTGTGAAGATGGCCTATGACATTCGGATAGACATTTTTTTATTCTTTACTTTACTCTCCATTACTCTGGATTTTGTATAATATCGTAAAGCTGCCGCGCTACAAAATTAAATTAGTGCATTATTTAAGGTTACAAAACTACAGAAAGTGGCTTCTTAAATTAGGTAGTTGACAAAATAAATATCACCCTGTATTTGAGTTAAATTGGTTTTAATTAAGATGGACCTGACCACACCGTGGACCTGAACCGTATGTTACCAGAACAGCCACTGCAACGCATCGGAAACGTCGGAGAAGTCCCTGTTTGAACTTCGTTGAAGAAGACTCTCAGGAGGCTTCTATCAGACAAAGATTGAAAAATCATAAGTTGATTAATATTTGTATTGAGTTTTAACCCGAAACCTTTAAGGGCGTTATTTTTTTTTCAAGCAAATAAATTGGAGAAAATGTACAAATAAAAATCAAGTTCCACTTATGTTGCTTGCATCCCATCTGATGGTGAGGTTTTTCGAAGTGTTATCGCTGTTCAGTGCTTGTGATGTTTCGTTCCATAGGGCAAATGTTAGAGAGCGTTCACTCTCCGGAAAGCACCGCGAAAATATCGACACGAATACCCCATGTACCTAATAAAACGAGCTTAGAAAGAAAAAGGGCGGGGTTAGACCATAGCAACCGTTAAATAGCTATCATAGTCTGGAGAAGCAGATATGAATATGCAGCAAATAAATCGAGCTTTGCAAGATAGAGAGCTTTCAAAATTGAACAACGTTGGTGAGTGCAGAGAATGCGTTCGAAGGTTTGTAAGGTTATGTATGCAAGAACACTTGCTCAAGAGTGAGAGTATATGTGAGAACCAACATATGGCTGATGTGGGTTGTTTGAAATGTTAAGTTTCCTGGCACTTTTGAGGGGATATACCTAGGACGAAATAGTATTCATTACTGAGTTTTTGTCTTGTCGAGCCATCATAAGTAATTTTATTGTTTGTTTAAATTATTTAAGCAAATGTTAAGGTTTCCTTTAAATTGACCATGTTTTTGAGAAACGAACTCCAATTCAAATGGTATAGTCCCAGAAAGATTGTTCATTTTTTCTTAATCCTTTCCACCGAATTCAAACTAACTTGGGAGATACCTTGCAAGGTAGCAAGAACCTTATACCTGTTTTTTTATAAATTGGAAAGATTGTTATAATTTTATTGTTGATCCTGCACAACTGCTGAAAAAACTTCAATTCCAAACTAACTCCTGGAAGTTAAATGAATTCTGGGTTTCGCTATGCCATTTCCAATTGGTATTAGCCTTCTTAATCCTTTTCTGCTTTTTTCGATCAAGATAAGTCAAAACAGGGGAAAAAATATATTCCTAACATTGAATTCTAATTTCTTTTCACGATTTCTTTTCATCCTGGTGGGTCTTCCTGAATGTACGAGTAACACAATTTCAGTAAAGATCTGAAATTGAGGAGCCTATGTCTCCACAATCATCTAATCGGCTAGATTTAGGTACTTTCTTCGTTTAGCGTCAGGTGTTTCGAAAAATTTAGCTGTACGCAAAAAATCAGTGTTATTCGTAGTAATATTAATCATTATTTACGAATTGAAAATTGTTATGAAAATCAATAAAAATGATTTCTTGTGAAAATAATCATCTTTATAAATCCAGGCAGAACGTGATGATGCGCTCATTCGTATTCGTCGAATGACGAAACAAATTGAGAAACTGACGCATCAATTGATGGAAACAAAAAGCCAATTGTCAGAAGTCAAGGCGCAACTGGTCGAAGCAGCTGAGCATAAGGTAAGTTGATACAAGGAAATAATTAAAAACGAATCCTTATAAAATATTGATCTCTTAAAAAAGATAACATCGTTGGAACGTGCCCGGAAAATTGATGAATTGAACTCGAAGGCATGTGATTTGGAGAATGAACGTACTCGTCTGCAAACACAAGTAAATGCTTTGAAAGAAAGGATTCGTTCAATTGAGGATGCATCACAGGATCGCAAACGTCGCGATGAATCACATATACAGGTAAAATTTTGCATTCACGTATTGTATTGCAGTTACTCAGTTGTTATTCAATTTTTTATTTGGCTCCTATTAGTTAATAAGAACCAGACGGTCAGAGATCTCATCTGATCTAGACCTGAGCCAAGTAGTGTTCAAAAAAGATGCCACATTTCCTTTTGATTACTGAGTTGGAATTTTCTTGATTGATAATAATTGATTTTGATTGAATTGATTCTCTTTTTTTCTTCATCTTTCAAATGCAATCCTTTAAAACTTAGATGATGTAGAGCAACTGGTTTGGTTTCTTCAAAATCTTAATTGTGAAAACATGTTTGCTAGGTATTCCCCTCAAAGTCGACTTATGGTAAAGCCTTTTCAGTTAATTTTTATAAATTCTAAAATTGTGGATCATTTTGAACCGTTTCTCGTGTGGATACGATGAGGGTAACCTTATTGGGTTCGGTACCAACCATAAAGCTTCTGAACTTTTTCAGTACAGTACACCTACCAAATCTGTTTAATGTAAAGCACGCGAATAATCAGCATGCTCATATTTTTATTTTTTTCGGTCTGATTATCACCAAAAATCATTCTAATAGCTATGAGTTCAACATTCCCAAAAAGCCTTCCTTCTAGAATGAAATAATCCTACCAGAGTCCTGTCACCTGACAGACTGATAAAACCGTAGACAGCGAGATACTAGGAGTATGCATAAGTTTTTCCGGTATGGAAAAGAGATTTGGCCTTGGTGTAGAAGGACCGGCTTCGTCAGATGAAAGCCACGAATTTTTTCCACTTGGGAATTTCAAAATCAAGCCATTTTTCGCTATCCGTCACAAATTTATGCAAGAATGATTTCGGAAGGAAATCCTTTTTGACACCGAAGCAGCATTTCAGAAGTGACTTTGCGATTTTCCATTTGACGTTTATTTGAATCGTGTCGGACCCATTTACCGAGTTTATTGATCTTAGCCATTCCTCCTAAACGACACTATGAACTCTTCGCGAGTTTTATTGTCCAAGAATGCAGTCCATCCCATTTAAGCAATGGTGGGATTTCGACATAAAATTAATCAATATGAGCACTTTAAAACCAATATTTAAATCAACTGATTTATATATTCCAAAAGAATTTGTACACGTACACCCTTAACGATCGAGTTCAGGGTGAGCATCGAATTTGATACTGAATGTACTTGGTATACATTAAGAAAATACAAAAGCTCATTAACTTAAAATAATCAACTTTCAAGGCCTTTCCTCATAGTTCGATTAAAAATTCAACATTCCATGAAACATAATGAAACATATTGAATTTCTGTGCTTTAACATGCAAATAGCATTTCATTCTTTTCAAATTATTGTATTGTCTCATATCTTTTGGTGTCCTTTTTTGACTTTGAACCACAGTAGGCTACACGTCAAATAAATCATTATTTCGCCAGAGAACGAGTCAAGAACGTTTATCCATCTATAACGTCTTGGATCTTACTCAAAAGTCAATGGCAAAGAATTATCTTTCTAACAAGAATGCTAATAGATATCCAAACTGTATTTCTGTCTTTTATGAGTTCTCTATTTCGGAATTTATCGTTTTTTATTATAAATTTTATCCACCGCACAACTTAGCACAATCCCTAGAAACTCCATGAATCCAATACGCGTCAATAAACTCTGCGCGTGTTTAATTGTCAACAGAACCATCATCAATTCAAAGAAAAATAATTTGTTTTTACACTTTCACATGTCAACAATATGCTGTCACTGTTTCTTACTGATTTGCCTATTTGATTGCAGTCACTACGCGACGACTTGGCACATTTGAAGACGCAACTGACCGACGCCAACCATCGTTTGTCTCATCTGCAAGCGTTCCGCACTTCGGTGGCACGTACGTTGCATCTACGTGACCTGCCCGAGTCGGACTTGTTGCATCGTTTGCAAACACTTTGCAACGCGCATCAGGAATTCACAATGCTATCGCGACGATATGAATCAGCATCACCTGGAGCGGAGCATCCTTGCTCGCGCTTTGATGACCTCCTGGCGCCGCCGCCTGCCGCAACAGCAACAGGAAGCGGCCATTGTCGGCCATTGAGCTCCAGTCCGCGTCCCCATGAGCACAACAAATCGCATCAATATCATCATCACAATCGTCACCATTCCGCATCCCGGCGATACGACGATGAGGAGCGTCATCATTTGCACTACGAGGAAGATTTCGATTATAAGAAATATTGAATTGAATCCTTTTTTTGTGTTGCAGCTTTTCTATGAATTTTCAAATGCAAATGTGACGTTGCAAATGAGAGATGATTTTCTTTTCAATGTTCAGAGTGTCATCTAGTGACGGGTAGGTGAACGACGTAATATTAGTTTCATAACGGAATGGCTGACGTTCGTACGTATTAGAATGTAGCAGTCGGTTGAAAGATTTTCGGATTTCATTCCACATTTATAAAATAATTTTCGTTGGCGAATTTATTGAAATTTCATATGGACTACGGAAAACTGTTGTGTATCGGTGAAAAATCATAAGTTTTTTTGTCAACTGGCATTTGTTTATTGACTGAAATAATACTTTTGAAAGTGACATTTTATAGTTGAAAATGGATCCAGGCCCGCATGAGTGTGACGGGAATGACGAATTCTTTGCTGTCGATTTATCTCATTAATCCGGCGATAGCGACATAGAATTTATATCCGATTACGACAATAACGAGTCTAGTGAAGAAGATATTATTTCTTTTGCATCAATCCCAACGAGAACTTCAAGTTCATCTAGTTCTGATTTGGATGATTGCGAAAAATTGTCATCCAGACATAATCCACCAGATTTTTAGGAGTTTCTAGGGCAGCCGGGAATCAATACCGAGAACGTTCCTGATAGTGTAGTGATGTAGATGCCGTAATTTTTTTTTCAACTCGATTTGTTTTCGTTCCATGTGGAGTAATCAAATAGGAATATTCATCAAAAAAAGACAATTTAAGAACTTCAACTTTAACGAATCACCTAAGTAGAATGATATCACTGTGAAAGGAATGAACTTCGTCATTGGGCCTTAAAATAATTATGAGACAGGTTCTCAAGGACTCATTGGAGCACAGAACCGTGGACAGAGATACCGTTTTTTTTCCAAAAACGATGAGTAGAGACAGATTTTCTTAAATATGGAGGGCATGGCATTTCAGTAATGACGATGATCTTTCAGAAGGAAACAAGATATCTTGACAATCATGTCTGGCAATCAAAATTTTCTAATTTCCATTATTCAGTCTCCTCAGATGAAGGAGAGTCGAATCTGACAAGACAGGACAACAATTTTTAAGGCCAAATGTTTTGATAGATTATAACCAAAGGATGTATCGATTCATTGGGTAATAGATGAACCAGCCGAACCCTTATCATCTTCATTCAGGAATAATATGTGCAAATCGCCAATTTGAATTCTCGACTACATAGTTTAACAGTTAGTCACAGCTTCTATACTTCGTTACTTTATCCATAGATAGATACTTTATCCAGAAAGATAACCATACGTCCATTCGATGCTGCGTAAGTTTTGATTCTGAAAATGTGGATTGGGTTAATATATTTGCTATTTTGTTAATATCTTTTTAACAATTGTAATTATCTTTTCGTTAAAAAACTTGCTTTCAGGCAATTCAGGCAAGTGTTTTTTTAAGCAATACTTTTTAATGCAACATATGGTGTAACAGATGACAGGTGTCTTTCAGTTAGTTTGGCTTGCCATTTTATCATGATAAGTTGACGTCTTAGCAACACCTGGTAATTGGGTAGATATTTCTAAAAACGGTTCAGTTCAAGTGACGAATCGCGCATTCCGACAATCTTATGGCCCACATAGTCGTCTATCAGGAAACATGGATCGTTTCCGATAACGTTTACTCTCACTGATACAACGCATCGATCCTGATGTCGTTCAGCACGTAATCAAAAACCATAACACCTGTAGTGGGTAGTATGGATAATTAAGTGATAACTGAAACATGGACCAAATCCATTCGACATTGTCCTCAACAATTAAACGTGTGCCTAACCAAATGATGGAAGATTTTATGAAAGGATCTGGATTTGCGAGCTTACAAAATCCAACTCGTACAAGAATTCAAGTCGAACGACCAACGGGCATGGCCCAGATTCGGTGTATGCGCCCAAGAACAAATTGCTTCAGAACCCGAATTTCATAAGAAAATTTCATTCAACGATGATGCTTATTTCTGATTGAATGGGTTTGTCAATGAAAATAACGACAGGCAGACAGGAATAGGATATAGAGAAGCCGTAAGCACAAATTTTTTGTCCTGAACGACAAAAATTTACGCATGGCAGTATAAATTCACACACGCTTACTTTAAAATACTCATAGGTAGTATAAATAAATGGGTGAAATTTACGTCCGAACTACCGTTACAAACATTACAATATTTGGTTGCTATTCAAAGACATAATTGGTTTTGATTCCCATTGAATATTCATATTAATATTCAACATTATTTCGTCATTAAATCTGTAATGTAATATAAAAATATCATTGCAAAAATAATGGCAAATATACGCCATCTTTTAGTTGTTTTAGAAATTTATGAATATAGTTTCCATATTTATTTATTCATTGGGTAGTAGATTGTAAATATTGGGTAAATAGGTTCTAATCGCTCGGAAAAGATTCAAATTGATGTCATGATGCATATTTGGGATTTAAAACACTAGTATAAGTTGAATCCCTTTACTTTAAATAAACTTATTGTTATGGCTTCTGGCAATGCCGGGATAAGAAGATTATGATATGAATAAAATATCCGCGGTATGAGCCTTCGTGAGAAGCGAGAAGAACGGCTTAAGGAAATTTTAGTAAGTTTGCCGTGTTTTTGGTTGGCAAGTGAAGACTTGTCGCGGCATTAACTTTTGTTTCCGACGCGAAAAATGCGTCGGGACGTTTCGAGTTGCCACAGTCACTCCCTCCCCAATGACCTTCGCACGTGTTGAAGGGAGTGAAAATGTGACTCTCTTGTTGACGGTAGTAGGTGTTTGGTGCTGATGTTCCGGACTGCTGCGCTCTGGTTGAACAACTTTAGAGGACGGCGAAGGTAGAGGTGCAATCGACTGTGGGGGCGATTGGCAAAACTGAAGCGATTGAGGCTGTTGTGGGGGTAACTGGATATCGGATTGTTCCAGATGAGCCGGTTTGAGATGATCGGTGGAGAGAGTTTTGGTGACACCGTTTACGTCTACGACATAGGTACGGTCGCTAACCCTTTCGATGACTCGGTGTGGTCCAGAGTACGGCTGGTCGAGCGGCTTTTTGATGGAGTCGATGCGGCGGAAAACATACTCGCAGGTAGCCATGTCCTTGAAGACAAAAGGACGGTGTGTGATGTGTCTGGCAGCCAGGACGGGGCGGATGGCTTTAAACAGGCGGCGGAGGTCTGTCACGAAATCCTGAGGGCTGCTGGAAATTGAGGAACGAAAAATTCGCCTGGGATCCGTAGTGACGTGCCGAAAACCATCTCCGCAGGGGAGGCTTGCAGGTCCTCCTTAAACGTTGTGCGCAAGCCTAACAAAATGGCCGGAAGTGCTTGCGGCCACGGTGTTTCGGGAACGCATTTTAAGGCAGCCTTGAGTGTGCGGTGCATACGTTCCACCATACCATTGGCCTGTGGGTGGTACGGTGTGGTGTGCACGTGGTTGGTCATCAACAGCTTGAGCTTCACTGATAGCTCGGGTGGTGATCGTCGCGGGTATTTCAACCGTTTCTACGCGTGAAAGTGCGTCAGCAACGATGTTGTTGTCACCTGGTGTAAACTTCAACTGAGTATCGAATTGGCCTATGAAGTCTAGCTGTCTGCTTTGGCGGGGCGAGGCTTTGTCCGATCGTTGCGCCAGGGCAAAAGTGAGCGGCCGATGGTCAGTGTAGGTGACAAAGTGCCTTCCCTCCAGGATGCGTTGAAAGAATTTGATGGAAGCGAAAATTGCCAGGAGCTCGCGGTCGTACGTTGAGTAGCGCTGCTCGGTTTCGGAGAGCTTCCTCGAGAAAAACCCCAGCGGTATCCAAGTTCCGTCATTCTGCTGCTGGTCCAAAGCTGCGCCGATGGCGGCATTAGATGCGTCAGTGCGGAGAGCCAAAGAATGTGAAGTCGAGAGAAAAGCTGACGTAGCTGCTGCGGTGATGCCTTGTTTGCAGCGTTTGAAAGCGGCTTCGGAGGCGGGTGTCCAAGTAACTGGCGACTTCTTGGTGTTGCAACCTTTCAGCATTTCTGAAAGCGGCGCTTGTAGCTCGGCCGCATGTGGTATGCAGCGGCGATAGAAATTAAGCATCCCAAGGAAGCGTCTCAGCTGCGAGGAGTCAGCCGGCTTGTGAAAATCTGTGATAGCCTGTGTTTTTGGAGCTGGTGGTCGGAATCCTGTTTTGCTTACTTGATAGCCGGCAAAAACAACCTCGGACAGGCCGATTTGACATTTGTCCCAATTGGCTTGGAGCTTGGCGGCTTGCAATATGGAGAGAAGCTGGTCAAGGTGATGTTGGTGATGACCGTGACTGGCAGAGAACACCAAAATATCGTCCTGGTAGACACGTACGAAGTCAAGCTTTCTCAACAAGTGGTTAAGGGTCCGCTGCATCGTTTGGGCCGCATTCCGAAGCCCCAAAGGCATACCTAGGAATTCAAAAAGCCCGAACGGCGTAGTGACCGCCGTTTTTTCGATGTCTTCGGGGGCGACGGGGTTTTGATAAAATGCACGTTGAAGGTCGATGACCGAAAATATCAAACCGTTGGCCTCTTGGATCAGATCCTCAATGATAGGTAATGGGTAGCGGTCGGGGCGAGTTTGGGTGTTGAGCTGGCGGTAGTCTCCAGTGGCACGCCAACGACCACCGTCCTTGGGTACCATGTGGAGAGGGCTAGCCCATTGGCTCGATGATGGTCGAATAACACCCCGCTCCAGAAGAAAATCAAATTCTGCTTTTGCAGCGGCGAGGCGTTCTCCTGTGAGACGACGTGGTCTTGCGAAAACCGGTGGGCCGTGAGTGATGATCTGATGGTGAACTGGAAGGTCAGCAATCGAAGCTAATTCACCGGGTTTCAGAGGCTTCCTTGAGTACTTGGCGATGATCCTTTTGAATACGTCTTCAACGGTGTTTGCAACGCTGAATGTGTTGGCGATGGTGCTAACACTGTGTACTGGTGGAGCTGGGCCAATGTCGCAGGGTGTGGAGAGATTTGTAAGGTCATCTAGAAGGCGTTGATTGCGGAGGTCAATAAGTAGACCATGATGTTTTAGAGCATCGGCTCCAAGGATAGCCGTCTGGACATCTGCAATCACAAATGTCCAGCGAAGTGGGCGGCGTAACCCAAAGTCCAACGTGAGTTGTTGGGTGCCGAAGGTGGCGATAGGCGTGCCATTGGCTGCTTGTAGCTCGAGGTTTTGCTTACGAAGAGGTCTTGCGATGTGGTGTCTCGGGATGATAGAGAGAGCGGATCCGGAGTCCACCAGAAAACGAGTTTTGCTGGTGCGGTCGGAGACGTAGAGGCGTTTTTCCGAGGTGTTGCCGGCGGTGTCCGCTGAGTACAGCGCCGGCGATCCTAGTTTTCCAACCGCCTAGTGGTGGTATCTGGAGCTTGGAACCAGCAGGGTTGTTTGCATCGCAGCGCAAGGGTGCCGTGCTTGCTGTGGTACCAGCAATGCCCCGTACGATGATCTGGTCCAGGAGTGGTGGAGCGTGCTCGTCGTTGGTTCGCGTTACTTGATGATGAGTGCTCCCGCAACGCGTTGGCATTGGCCTTTGGTTGATGGAGCGCTTCGCGAGTCAGGGTGGTCAGTTGTGTGATCGCTAGACGCAGGGCAGCTAATTCGACCGCAAAATGGTCCACGGAACTGCGTGGTGAGGAGATGCTGGATGATGGTGTTGTTGCGCGCGTTGATGATTGAACTGAAGTGGCCATCACTGTTGGGCCCATCTCGTGTACTTCATCCGCAACAGCGGCAAGCTCCTCCAATGTTTGGTTTCTAATTAGCAATAGCATGCGCCGCGTTTGCTGGGGCAGGAGATCGAGCCACCTGACCCGAAGAACATCGTCGCTAACGCGCGTGCCAGCCAGAGAACGCATATGGCGCAGCAGCTGTGAAGGTCGTCTGTCCCCAAGCTGAACGCCTGTGAGCAGCTTATGCAGCTGTGCATCAGGCGAATCAGTGAGGCGAGAGACGATGGCAGCTTTCAACGCCTCGTATCGGTTGCGCTCCGGTGGCGCACGGATGATGTCTGCTACCTCTGTGATGGTGTCGTGGTCCAAAGATGATACCGTGAGGTGGTATTTAGCTGCGTCGCTCACCACCTTATGGACCTGAAACTGGGACTCCACCTGAAAAAACCAGAGTTCAGGGCTGGCGCGCCAAAAGGACGGCAGCCTGCATTGGCTGATGGCGTTGATCTCCTGAGCCTGTGGTAGGCCTTCGATAGGTGGCGCTGGAGGTGCCTGTTGAGGGAGAGGAAACTCGCCGCTCTCTTCGTTTTGCCCGTGCACCATGTTGCTGTTTGCTGCTTGTTGTCGGGGTCACCACTTTGGGATTAAAAACACTAGTATAAGTTGAATCCCTTTACTTTAAATAAACTTATTGTTATGGCTTCTGGCAATGCCGGGATAAGAAGATTATGATATGAATAAAATATCCGCGGTATGAGCCTTCGTGAGAAGCGAGAAGAACGGCTTAAGGAAATTTTAGTAAGTTTGCCGTGTTTTTTGTTGGCAAGTGAAGACTTGTCGCGGCATTAACTTTTGTTTCCGACGCGAAAAATGCGTCGGGACGTTTCGAGTTCCCACACATATAAGAATTGCAGGAACGAATGCAAAAGTACTTTTGAACAGCCAATGAGGGGTAAAGGAATAAGTTTTAAACTTCGGACGCTCACATACGCCCATGAACACGGGTAGAGCCTCTCTATATCTTATATCTCTATGACGGCAGCAGTCGGAATGATAAGCCACCAAAAGCGGTTGTTCAAATAGCATCACATCTGGACAAAACCTTTGTTTGGTGTGCTTTACGGGCCAGTGTAATCATTGCGCCATATATCTTCGAGATTGCGGCTGGAAATAACCTTATTGTCAAAGCGGACTGCTATGGAGACATAATCAATGACTTTCTCTTTCCGGAATCGACTCCTCGTAATGCAAAGGACCTCTGGCTTTAACAGAATGGCACAAAATGTGATGCAGCTCGTGAAACCATCGACTTATTGAAAGAAGCATTTGATGAGCGCATAATTTATCTTTTTTGACATATGAACTAGCCTGCAAGATCTTGTGATTTAACATCGCTGGACTATTTCTTGTGGGTTTAAGTCAAGTCAATCGTTTACTCCAAGAAGTCCGAGACACGTGGCCATTTGGAAGACAATATTCGGTGCCTTATTGACGAGATAAGATCGCAATAATTAGTAAGAGTAGTCGAAATTTGCGCCTATAGCTTGGACTTCCTTCGTGCCAGTTTTGGTGCTCACACGTCAGAAATAGAATATTAATAAAAATTAAAATTGTATATCGAAATCACAAACAATGATCTTTCCAATGAAACCTCATCTTATGATAATGAAGAGGATCCCTAGAAAAAGAATGGTCCGAGTTGGGGACACATTAGTAGAGTCAAAACTATCAGTTAAGTATCTGGGCTTGCTGATAGACCCTAAGCTAAGTTTCTCGGAGCAAATCAAGGCAACTGCTAACAAGGCCGCAACAGGGGTTTCGGCAATTAGTCGACTAATGGCCAATCATGGGGAACCAAGTCAAACAAAAAGGCGACTGCTGATAAGTGTAGTACAATCTACGTTTCTATATGGAGCAGAGATAAAGAGTGAAGCTCTCAACAAGGAACTGCACTGAAAATGGCTGGCCCAGGTGCATAGACGAGGGGCACTGCGGATTGCATCAGGTTACCAGACAGTCTCTGAGTCAGCGGTGTTGGTAATTGTAAGAGTGATATCCATAGCTCTGCTTTCTAGAGAGCGTAAAAGAGTCTACTTCCGAAGGCACGAGGGTAACGAAGAAAAAGTTGATCGTGATGAAAGACGATGAACTCTCGACGAATGCCAACAATCTTGGGAACGTGAGCTAAGAGGAAGATTGAGTGCCCGGCTCATCAACGATTTCAGATTGTGGCCTAGTCGAGTGCATGTTGAGACTGACTCCTACCTGACCCAGTTACTGAGGGGACACGGTTGTTTTCAGTCTTTCCTGCACATATTGGTAATTCACGGTCTCCAGATTGCATATTCTACATTGGGGAGAAGTATGATGCCTGTCATATTTTCTTTTTATCCAGAAGATGGGACAAATAGCACCGTGATCTTGCCGAAAAAGTGGAAGAGCTCCGTCCAGATAGCTTAATCGAAGATATATTGGAATCCGTTGACAAATGAAAACATGGGGTACATTACGCTCGGGCAATTCTAACTACAAAAAAAGGCAGACTTGATCGGCTGGAGATATCGAGGGTGGAGAATTTTCTTCTCTAGCAATCCTCCTCCTCTTTCCCTCTCCGCTGGAGAAGGAATCACTGCAACCCTAGGGCACCAAAAGACGTAAAATTTGGAGGCTCAGGACGAAGGAATGTGATAAACGGTTCCAGGCATCGCGGTTGACTGGGGAGGTCATCCAGTAGGTTTGTTGTGCCACTTGGAGTCCGTAAATAGTCTTGACCTACCTACCCCCCCAAATGACAATGAAAAAAAAACTATCCGTATTTTATTTCATTTTAAAGTTCTACATGGTTTGTCTCAAAAGTTCCCGGACTGGTCAAGAATAAAGAAATCTGGTGGTGGCATCTTTTAACTATTTTCGGCATTCCATCTAACATCTATCATAGACGTTGTGTCAAAATTCCATGTCAATTGGATAAATAGAACCCAGGTTATTGCCCTCTAAGTGACAGCACTTTTGTATCATCGGTCGAAAAATGAATTTTGAAGAAAATGCGAATATTAAATTCTGTTTTAAACGCGGTAAAATGGTGGCCCTGGCGCATCAAATTATGCAAAATGCTTATGGTATTGAGTGTTTATCCCATACCTCTAGCTTTGAGTGGTTTAAACATTTTAAGGAAGGCCGGGATATGCTGGATGACGACGAACGTTCTTCCCGTCCAAGATCAGTTGTAAACGATATGAACGTTGAATTCGTGCGTGAATTTATTAAAATTGAGCCAAAATCCTCATTACGTTACATGCAAATGGAGCTTAATATGTCCCGTGAGTCGATTCAACGCATTTTGACGGAGCACTTGGGCCTCAGAAAGTTTTGTGAACGATTCGTTCCTCACAAGCTGACCGATGGCCAAAAATTGCATGACATCAACATTGCAACGACTTGATTAAAGCAGAAAAAATGAACCCCAACTACCGACTAATCTAAACTGATCCATTGTAATGGGTGACGAGACGTGATGTGATCAATATGATCCCGAAATCAAGCGACAAAGTGCCGAATGGCAGCGTCCAGATAACGAGAAGTCAAACGTCAAAACAATGTTGATTTGTTTTCACGATTCCAAGGGAGTTGTCCACAAAGAGTTCATTTCACTAGGCCAAACGGTTAATGCTGTGTTTTATCTTAGTCTTATGAACTGTTTGCTTTCGCGAATACTTCGTGTTCGGCCGTGAATGAGGAAATTGGCGTTTGTTACATGATAATGCGCCGGTCCATCGTTTTTTTTATAAAAAATGGCATTCTATCTGTTAACTACTCGCCGTATTCGCCTGATTTGGCAGAGTGTGACTTTTTGCTGTTCGGAAAATGACATTTGGCCATGAAAGGAAAGTGTTTTACGAACATTGAAGACATCCAAAAGTCAACGACCGTCATTCTAAACATTCTAAACATGATATCAAAGAATGACTTAAATAAATCTTTTGACACGCTTATAGACCCTGCAAAGCGGTGTGGAGATTCCGAAGGGAACTACTTTGAATAAAATAAATCCGTTTTGCCGAAATCATTCGTAGTTTTCTTTATGCTCGACCAGTCCGCGAACGTTTGAGACACACCTTGTATACCTCAAAAAAACTTCCGAATGGACAGTCTCGATCCGATTATTTTGAACAACTTAACCCATTAATAAATCGAATTGCATTTATAAGTTCACTCATGTAACGTGGATTGGGTTCCCTGCGTAACAATCGTTCTTTAATCCTTGATTTATTTGTTGAATCCTTAATTTGTTTTCGTAGTACGCTCGGGCACAAGACAAACGCTGCTCTCCCTTGTTTTGCACCGCAGCAACTGAATTCTCACAAAGAATGTACCAAGTAACACTCACACAAAGAATCTACCAGTACTCCTCACGTCGCAGCGAACATCTTGCAGAGCTAAGGTAGTAAACCGTGTACATCCTTTGTTTTACCCAGTCGGAGACAAGAAAGTACTCTTTTTTTTTAAATCAAATATATGCTTCGTGTCAGTAAAAAGCAACACAAATTTTGGATTGGGGTAAAACGATTTCATTTTTGTAATGAGGTAATTTTTAATCAATTTTCCCATTTTTCGTCCAAAAGAAAAATAAGGTTGTGCGACATGTTTTGGATTCTATTGCTTAAGGATATGAGGTCGATATACGCTCATTAAAACTGGGTTCACGCTCATTGTTTGTTTGAGTGAACACATTAAATGCATTTAAATCTTCTGGTCTAATTTCTACCTCATTATTACCTCATTGCTGATGGCCTGAGGGATCGAGTTCATCTTTCGAAAACTCCATTCAATGGAATTGAAATTTTTCATAAAGAAATCGCCGCACTCCGTAGCAGCGCGATTCCTCGGAAGTCTTGGAACTAACCAATTCCAAGTAATTGCATCACTTGGGGCATGAAAATGTTAGGTAAGGAAATGAACAATGAAATTGTTAACTAATTTTCATCACACTCAATCAAAATGCCACCATTATTGTCGTCTCTTCCGAGCAGCATCTGGCACCTTGTCCTCATACCGAAACCACATGTTGATACCACTCTTGGGCGAGTTTTTGCGCTTACATCATGCATTCAATGAAGGGTAAATGTTACTCTTGTTTTTGCTTCCCGCGACGAATTGAAATAGATTTCATTCTGAAGTAACACCGAGGAGACAGTGACATTTTCTTACATCACATCATCAACTTCAGCCCCCAAGTAAGTACTTTTTCCACAGACCATAATTGCTGTCTTACTAAGTAAGTCAGTAAGTGCGCAGATGACAACACTCCAAGTTACCACTTGCGAGTCTTGAGCTGGAGCAATCGTTGCTTAGTGCCGACTCATGTTCTTGGCAGCCTGTGCCAGCTTCGCGCCATTCAAATTTGTTGGGAAATCGAAGCACGCCGACATTTTCTGGGACCCAGCAGCCATCATGGCTGCTATCCGTTCAGCAAAAACGGAGCTGAAATTGGTAGTAATTTCGGAGAATTCATTCGAGCACTGCGAAATCTGTTTTGCTCGAGGTTGCTGACTGGAAAGAAGAAAGTCAACAATAAGTCATAAAAGGAGTTGACACCAGCACTAAGCGGGCATGACTCGCTTCCCGGCTTCCAAAAGCGTGGGCATTTTCCTTCGCGAACTGTACTCGTGTCCTCCCCATGTCCAACACGCGACCAAAAGTCAATTTGTAGTCATCATAAGCAATTACTCACAACATTGCGTGGTTGTTGGTAAAAGGTTTGCGGCTAACGCTGGGGTTACATGATGTGGAGTGTCACTGGTCAACCTCCGCTGGCAAAAAGCTCCCTATGAATAGAAGTCCCCATGCCACCGTTGCCTGAAGCAACCCCGCGTCGGGACACAAAACGGACGGACATCTCATTAAGATGACAGCATCTTGAAGGCATGACAAAAGCGTTTAGCTGAAACTCCAATGCGGCACTTCTTATTCATATGGAGATGGAGTCGCCGCGTGCATGTGTGATGGACTTGGACAGCGTCTTGGTTGGTGCACTGAATAGAAAGATGTTGACCTCTATAACTTCTATTCTCTTCCTCGTTGCTAGAGCCACGTCGAATGCCTCAAGTAGTTGGGCCCGGCGGGCTTTTTGTGCTGCAGAACGTTCTTTGTGTAATGCCACCGTCCACGTATGTGAACCTATGGATATTAACATAATGTGATATGCTCTCAAGTGTGGTTAATAGAATTTGATCCATACATGCAAACGAGACAATTGTTTGGTTATTGTAAGCCGAGGAATGACCTGAAAATTTTGTTTAGCATACGAAATCAAAGAGATCCTTGTTTGTTCGGATGTTTTTGTTTACGAAAAGTGTGAAAACTTGTTTTCCTTTTCTAAAGTTCTATGTCAAAAAAAAAACGATGAAATTTCGATCCAGAACAGGGGAAACAGTATGAAGCAAGCCAGCATGCATTATTCAAAGCTGGTCATCAGTATTCAAAACTATCCTGCCTGACGAATTTACATATTTCATAAAACTACCATAAGGACCAATTAATTAACATTCTAAACAACTTGAAGAGAGTATTGCGGGTGGGCTACCGAGCTATCAGGTTACGTCACATGCATAAATTCAGAATCAATCAGAAAGGAAATGATTGTGTGAATATGAATAGTATCATTTCTGTGAACAAAGGTAACAAAATAATTTTTACTTCCCTCTACAGTGAGTAACTTTCGATAATCAGTGATGAAACTTAACTTAAAACCATTAAATTTATAACTGGACAACCCTAGCAAAGTTTCCACATGAATAGTTTGACATATGTATGACTACTAGAATTTGACAATTCTTATCTTGAGAGTTCGGAAGGAGGTGTGAACGTTGGAATCACTACGTTAAGGCCAGTAATCCTTTTAGAATTTTCAAAAAATCGATTTTTGTCTTTTTACATATTTCGTAAGCATATAGCCTTAAAAAATGAATTGGCCAAGGAAAAAACCGAAATAATCAATATTTGCGGAGTTATCGCATATAGTGTCGAGGGGAGGGACAGCTTGTGGTTAGAGAAATAGCGAGTCGGGCGCTCCGACCGTTAGAGCCAGAGCAAAGGGAGTAAACCTTTGCTCTGCTCTCCTAGCAACCTTTGCCATAGCGTAACAACAAACAGCGCTAACACTCGGAACAAACGACCAATCTAACGGTATTCAAAAAATTCTGGAGAATTGCATTGGTGTTCGTAAAAATGTTTATTTTTCTCTATTTTGTCTATCTGTTTACATTGTGCGTGTAAACAAAACGAGCAAAAATAAATATTTTTACTAACACTCATAAAATTCTGCAAAATCCGTTAGATTGGTCGATGGTCGGAGTGTTAGCGCTGTTTGTTGTTACGCTATGCCTTTGCTTTCTGATTTTTTTGTGACCAGGTAAATGTTTCGGGAAATTTTATACGGGCGGCAACAGTTAATAGTTTTCACATGTTGAAATCTTAAACGCGATTACCTTGAAACTACGTTTTCAAAAACTACTCGTGTTGTAGCTCAAAAAGTTATCGACCGATTTCGATGAAATTTTGGGAGATTACTCTCAGTAATATTATCGGAAGGATATACCTAAAGTTTGAAAGGTAGCGTCTAAATAAATTTTTTTTGGGATTAAATATGTCGAAAAAATAGTCTTAAACTCGAACTTTGGAGTAAAATCCTCCAAAATTGTCGAGTTTGGACTTTCTCATATTTTTTAAGTATATCCTTCCCTTTAATATGTCAGTTAACGAATGACACTTGTCAAATCTTGTACAGATCAACAAGAAAAGAGTGAGAACTGCAGCACTTTTCGATGTTACGGAAAACAGGCGTCCGAAAACCCTTAATTACGCTACCATTTTTTGGTAACCTCGACAAAAAAAAAAAACATTGTGAAAAACTTAATCTAAGTGTTTCGTAGTACTTTCAGCAGGATGACGTCCCAGAGCACACATCCCCCGCAACGTGCGAATATGGATTAATGTGCCTCCTCTATGTCTGACATCGACTTCATTGTGAATATGTGAGCTTTAATTGCCAAAATAATTTGGAATGATTTTAATAAAATCATTCTAAATGCGATCTTAAGGAAATGATTCGCCGAAAATGGAGTAGGACTGCTGATAGCTGTAATTAATCATAAGGTAAAACCTACAAAATATTAAAAATTATTTTCATATACGATATAGTGATTTTCTTCGGATGTAGTGATGTTTGAATAATCAACTTTTGCTCATCATTCGTTTCTTAATTGACGCAGTCATTCAATCAGAAATTACCCTGATCGCTCAATAAAATTTCATTAAGAAATTCGCAATCTGCAATAATTTGTTCGTGGGCCCATACACCAAATCTACACTGTTCTGGTGCTCGTTCTGCATCAATTCCTTCACGAGTTGGATTTTATGAGCCCAAAAACCAAGTTTCTTCCGTAAAATCTTCCATATGTGGATGGACACAGCACGATGTCGAATGGACTTACGTGGGTACTTATCGGTACTTTGCTCTACAGCTGCTAGGGTTTGTTCGTTACGTACTATACGATGACTGGATAGTAAACGAGTAATCGTGGTACAGAAAGAATTCATGAATCCAAACTGAGGGAGCGTGCGACGAATTTCTCGGAAAGAACCGTTTTATTTGAAATACAACTGTAAAATTTGCAGACGTCTCTCTGATGTCAACCTATTCGTGATAAAATGCTAACCAAGCTAAGCATAAAACGCATGACAGCTGTCTCTTTACTTACCATTAGAAAGTGTTGCCAACTTAAGGTTCTATACTTCAAAAATAACACGCCTCACTTACCGATGTCAAGTTTCTGTTACAACGGCGACCATTACGGTGGAAGCTTGCATCCTACTTTACTGGAATCCCCAAAATTAATGTAAGAGAAGTGGAACTTTGGATATTATATAGGATAACATTGGGAAAAATCTAGAAATATGAGGGCCCACTACCATGTTAGCGTAAGAGTTGAAATCGGATGATGCCAGTAATAAACACAGCTTTGCCAGTTTGATGCTTACTTTGATGGGTTTTTATAATGTGATATCTAGTGTCGCAGCGAATTTTCACCTGAATGGTAACATTTACAAAGAAATTTGTCAGTTCTGGTCCTAAACTAATCACTGGCGCTTAAAAAAAAGTTCACATCACAACCTTAACCCAGCACCAGTCACGTGGGGGGCTTAGAAACAGTGGGGCCGCTACTAAGCGCTACGTGGGAGCCCTGTCCAGTAGTTTTTCCTAAATATTTGATTCTTTAAGTCCGGCAAGACTGTTGATGATCACTCTAACCTAGCTCTTAAGCGGGCATGGTTGTTTTTGGTCTCACCTACACGAGATTGAAAGGTCATCGTCTTCTAACGCCGTGTTTTTTGCAAGAGAGGAGAAGTGGATGACGCTTGTCACACATTCTTCTCTTCCAAAAGATGGAATAAGAAGCGCGGGTACCTCTTCAGCGAAATTGGAAAGCTCTGTCTGGAAACTACTGTCGGGGAATGCTGAAAACGGTAGGCAAATGAAATCGCGTGGCACAATATGCTCGGAGAGTGCTGACACTCAAAAAAGCTATATTGAAGCGCTGGAAGGCGTCGAGAAATTGGGGAAAAACTTTTCTAGCATTTCCTTCCTCTCTATTCCTTTCCAAAGGAGAAGACATTCCCATAATTTGAAGGCGCCTCTAGGCGTAGGAACAGCCTAGTCCGAAGCAATGTGTCAAACGGTTCCAGGTTAGGTTCTCAGTTAGACAGTGGAGGTATTTATGGGGTAGTCCAGAAGCTTTGCGGGCCTGGGTGTACCACCCTCAGGGTTGCTTAAGCCCTGAGGGTGGGACACCCAGGCCTAGGCTGCCTAGCACAAGAAACCTTCAAATATTTTGTTTACTTTAGATTTATTGGATTTAAGTGTAGTGTTGCTTGTTTTAACTTGCTTTGCGAAGTTATCTACTGAAATACGGGGCGCTTGCAGATACTTTTGAAGATGGGTTTGAACAGGTTAACTGTATGTATGTTTAGTAGACAGACTTCCATACCACGCAGGCGTTACTTGCAAATATTTTTTGAGCCATAACAGCATTCTCTTCGAATGGTTTGTTTTCATCAGCACATGCTTCGAAGTTCATTCGTCAGAAAGAAATAAGTCCTCACACTTCCCGTCAGACTTTTTTGAGCAAAATTTACTCACTGTTAATTCCTTAATATCTTTCCATATCAATTTCCTTAACAGAGTCAGCTTCTAAATATTTTGTACATGAATTTCACTTATCAATTTCCTTGAACTCGTTCAAGGCAAAACTTAGGTTACCTTGAACTTTCACAGTCCTTTCATGGAGGCAGGGGGATTGTGACTTGTATAAGCGCTTTATTTGGTAGCAGGAGCAGCGATTGGAAAAATTCTGTACGGATTACACGCCAACGTTTATCTATGTAGGATATCAACAGAAAACCACATACGTCTCCTTTTTTTTGCAGGAAATTTTCCGCAATGATGATAATTATAATGACGTTAATGCGAAAAACGTTCATGACCTTTTCAAAACACTCGTCGCCGAGGACATTTTTAATAGCAAGGAGTAGAATGCTATAAGAAATAACATCAATATTATTGGAAGGCGTGGATTGTGTTTGGAGACAGTTCTAATTTTAGAAAGTACGCGTAGTCACAGTGAAAACGTTGGTTTACACAATAGGATATTGATAGGTGGTCGGAGATGGAATGAAAGGCATTGAAATTAGGATTAATCCTTCAACACACAAATAAATGTTTGGAAATGTGACGTTAATCGTTTGTAAATTTAATGGCTCATGGTTGGATTTCTGGGAATCGTTCTAAATAAAACATAAAAGGATAGGCTTAAGTGAAAATTCAATTATTGGAGCAGAATTTAAAACATGATTTTGACGATTGCAGGAATATCCTTAAACGACGTGAACCCACTTTCCTTGAATTTTCCCATCATGAAAACTAGAAGATGAAAGTTATTAAATAGTTGCCACCCTGATTAAGGAATCGCAGGCTAATAAATATCCAAACATTTGCTAAATATAACAAATTCGTTATACTTAATATCCCTAGTCATGCTTTTCATTTTTATAAATATTTTTCTTTTTTGGTATTGTCATATTTACACTTTTTGACAGAATATATGTGCTTTTTAATCGTTAGTTTTCGGTTGAGGCTTAGACCCAAATAGGTAAGTTCTTCAGACCAAGGAATCATTTGGCCTGATGTTTATGTGTTTGTTTGGCAGCATGGTGCACTTACGTTTCCTGCTAATGAATATTGCCGTGGCTTTTTTCACTTTGATTTAAATTTTTCATCTTCAGAGGAATTGGTACATTTCCCCATCATTTCCTCTAGGTTGGAGTTGATCTGCGTAGGATTGTTAGCAAAGGTGACCAGATCATCTCCAACCTAGAGGAAATAATGGAAAAAATCTGGTAATTTATGCCAGAGTTGTAGAAACAAATGTCGTCCAAAAATAGCAGCTAATTGGCACTTTTGGCTTGTGCGTATGGGAGACTTCTACACATTGAAAAGTGTTGGACTAAGGCATGAACCTTGTGGAACACCCACAGGATAGCAGTGACTCAGCTACTATTATTTCTGCCATGTTGTTGCTCATTCTATGGGAGATATTGTGGTGTTGGAGCTTATCAGCAAGTAATTCTGCTTTCCCTTCACTAGAATGGGTCTGGACACCATTGTCGTCGTTCAATGCAAATGGAAGGTCGTGATGTTTTCGTTTTAGAATTTTTGTCAACTTTTGTCAAATTGAGTGAGAGGATTGTTCCAGTGGTTGTTTCGGAGATTCGTTATTTCGACCCTGATAGTTCTCGCTAAAGTTCTCTCTGATACTTGCGCTGAAGAGAATTACGTGCTCGGATCAGCTTATACGCTTCCTCGTCTAGTTCCATGGCATGGACTTTGCTGCTTTATATTGGTGCACTATTGTCTATTGCTCTCTAAGTTCTTCAATCCTTTGTTGTAGGTGTTTCCGCTGAATCAAGGTGATTCAGTGTGTCTTGAGTTAAAGAAATTTGTCGTTAATATTTATACGGAATATGCGCCAGCTTTTCATTTTGTATCCTTAATTAAAAATTAAGTTGATGGTATAAATTTCGAAAACAGGCTTCCAGGCCAGTTTCAGGGGCCGTAAACATTGACCGGAGCATGTCTATGAATCAAACGTGATGCTTACTTTGAGGATTCCTTTGAAACTTTGTTTTAGTCTACCGCTGGAAAATACTCAATCTGCTGACTAAACACAGACTCCCAAGATAGTTGTTGGAATCGGCGCAACTGAAGAAGTGAACGTATCACAAAACAGTTTTCATTATTATTGGATTTTTAAGGTAATATAGAACGCTGTGACTCAAATTTTACGGAATGTGTTCAAAAAGATGCCTGAAGCGCATCTGCATCATTTCCAATTGTGATTTATTTATATTCCTAGCAGAATATATTTATTACGAAATTAAGCTGATAGTGTAGAGTTTCGTGAAACAAGGTGGACCATTTTTCAATGTACGGCTGCACAGACATAGTTTTCCCATCTGCATAGTTCACAATTTTCATATTTTCTCCCCATAAATTCCATCGAAACATATTTGCTTTGTGTTTGTAGTTTTTTTGGAATGAGTACAAGCATTCAAAGAGGAATCTCAAGGATATTTCAGTTAGAGGTGTTCATAAAGTTTTTATTGCCTTGAGTGTGTTGATGGAGACTTATACATAAAGAAATATCTATGCGTGCTTGTATATGCAAATAATGGAGACGTTTCAATGGCAAAGGAGTGTTATCCAAAAAGATTTAGGGTAAATAGGAGTAAATCTATGGATTTTGTTAATTTTTCAAATATATCTTAATGGGATTTAAAATGTAGGCTTTTGTTGAAAAAGTAATATAAATAATGATTCAGGGAATATAATGTAGATTATGGTAAGATTCGGTGTAGATAATCACGTTGACCTCAAAAATAGAACAAAGAATTCATTAAAAACTCCTTTATACATTTTTAGGCCTGTAAAAACAATAATCAGATCAGATATCACCCCTGGGTTGGTTTTATGATAAGAATGGATTAAAGCCTTAGGAGAAATGAGGATGGAACAATTCAGTTAGGTGGTTTAAAAAGATTGGGGTCCTATCCCGTCTCTTCTCTGCATTTATTTGCTCCTTAATGAGAGCACAAGTTGCTGTTGTCCCCTGTATAAACAAATGTCTATACTGGCTTCAACTCGGTGCCTTCATGCATGATTAGAACAACAAAATGGGACAACATCCAGTTAGGCCGACATGCTCCTAGATGAAATATCATTATATGGAGGAGTATCTGGAGCGTAGCACAAAGTGATGGAAGATAAATAGCCACTACCCTTGACAATGCTGGGATAAGGAGGCGCTGGTGATGGTCATTGCATTAAGGATTGTACAAATTTAATTCGACATGAAAGGGCTCTTTATAACTTGCATTGGACATGTAATTAGATAAAGATGGTCAAACGAGAATTATATTAAAGATGGTCCATTGATTAAGTGATGGTGGATTATCCTAGGCAGGATGTTGTTGAGTAAATGCATTTGATTAGAGTTTAAAACATGATGTGAAGTTGAATGGTGTATTTTCGCAGGCATGTAGAGTGTATTATACATCAGGGGAGGAAACCAATCCCAGCAATCACTCAGGTGTTCATTGTCAATCATCGTCAATTCACTTCGAGTTGCTGGATAGGATTTTATTCTGCTGATACAGGACATAGAACCGCTTTCATTAAAAACAACATATATATACTCATTGTAAACAGCATCCATGTCGGAATTCAATTTGTGGAAAAACTCCAAATGAAAACTGGCAATTGTATAAATCAGCTTCGACGTCGTTCGAATCGATGAAATACCTTTCGTGGTATATTTATATCACATAGTATCCTGGCACGTGTGGCCTTGTACGATATTTCTCAATTGGCAAATTTAAAAGCCGCACTGAATCAAATTTTGAGGTTGTTCAATTTGATATTGCGGATTTGTATCCTTGTAGCTCAAGCAATGTATTAAAGGAATACATTTGTTTGTCCCAAGTGTAAAAGAGTTTTTCAAAGTAGAACAAGATTCAATGAGTAGATAATCCGGTTTTAATTTTTAAAATGCTTCGGCTTTGGAAAACCCTTCAAATCCTTTTGAGTATCCATGTATATGTTTTTATATCGAGTAATAAGAGCTCGTTTTTCATATACGAGGAAGAAGAAAATTTTGCTTACACGGTTGAGCATTATTTTTGATTTAACGTTTCGGTTTAATCCTTGAACCGGAATCGTGGAATATTTCAATTTGGAAAATATTTTTTTTTTAAAAATAACATTAATGAAACAGATATTTCATATTCCCGGCTGTATCCAATCAGAAATTTTGTTCATTTTAGGCAGAAAGAAGGACCTTCACCTTTGAAGAGATTTTCGTAATTTTCTTAGTTTGCCTTCCTGAGTCTTCGAATCAGGTTAACAAATAAGAAGCATAAAAGAACAAGGTGGAGAACCATGTTATTAATTAGAAAACAACACAATAAAATCAGGAAAGCAATAGAAGTATAGTCGTCCTATTGCCAAATAATGGAGATGACCTAGACCATTTCTTATCGCGCCCTCAAATATCCTTCGATTTTTGTTGGATTTATGAAGCAAATGTTCAATTTACTTTCTTCGTTAACATTTTTGGTTAGCACTAAGTATTTTTCATTGCTAAGCATAATTTTCCATTTGTATCCATACATTGAACTTCTCTGTTTCCATTTAATCCAAATTCCTTCAATTTAATGGAAGTAAACTTCATTTTCTGTCTGCATACCGCACTGTCTCTCAGTCTGCGGTGTTGGTGATCGCAGAAGTGATACCCATTCCCCATCGATACCATGCTGGAAACCAAGAGGAGAGGCAGCGCACAATACTCGAGTGGCAACAGTCCTGGGAAGGCGACTCTAATGGCCATTGAACTGCGCGCCTTATAGGGGACGTGGGATCGTGGCTAAATTGAAGGCACGGTGAGACTGATTATTACCTTACCCAGTATTCTTAGCGGGCATGGGTATTTTCAGTCTTACCTGCACAAGATTGGTAAATCACGACTCTCCCTAGACTGCCCAGGGAAATGGGACAATGCATGTCACACCTTCTTCATTTGTAGAAGGTGGAACAGGATGCGGCAGTACTTGTGGGAGGTAATGGAAGAGCTCTCGGGCAATACTTACAGCAAAAAAAGGTACCAGGGATAACCTTTGGCGCGGGGTCTAGGGGGTCTCCTTTCCACCAGCCCCCCTTCATTCTGCCCCCTCCCGCTGGGGGGATATTTCTCTAGGCTGACGGCGCCCTAGGGCGAAGTAAAAAGAGGCCTAGCCCGAAGTAATGTGTCAAACAGTTCGAGGCTAGGGTCTCTTGACAGGAGGAGTGTTTAGTGGGTAGTCTGGTAGCATGCGCTCCTAGGAGTCCCACACTCCGGGCGTAAATTGCCTCCAACCCAAACCCAAAAAAAAATCATTTTCTGGAGGAAACTGGCTTCTTTCTTCAGTGTTTACCATGGAGAAATAAGCCAACACTGAAGGGCTCTTCATAGTAAAACGCTAGCAAGGTATTGCAGGCTAAGTTACCATTTAAGGAGAAGTGAGGTAGAAAGATGTAGGGAAACTCAAAATCAAATACCATATGTCAAAACATACGAGGGTGGGTCAATAAGGCCTTAGAAAAAACATTAAAACAATTTGTTTTTGGTAAATTTTTCTTATTTTTCAACATAATCTCAATACACTTGGTTAGACGTTTCTCTAATTTTTTTTTAATCCGTCAGAGAAAAAAGGTTTTGGACGGTCCAGAATATTTTCAATAAGATTTAAAGGCTTAAAATAAGCATTTGTTTGATCGATGACTTTGAAAAAAATGACTCCATTTGAAAAAAAACGTTGTCTAGCGAGTCATTTTTTCAGCTTTGGGAATAGGAAAAAGTCACTGGGGGTGAAATCTGGCGAACACGGTGAGTGGTCGACCAATTCTATTTTTAATTCTTCAGTTTTAGAGGCAACCACCCTATTGCGTTTATTGTCAACTGTGAGCAAACGCGGCATCTATCTTGCCGAAATCTTTTTATACCCAAAGTGTCATGTAAAATGAAAATGACGCTATCTTTTGAAATCCCTGTAACCTCAACTATCTCACTCAACTTTATTCTTCGGTCACTTAACACCATATCGAGGACTTATTGACCTTCCCTCGTATTATCTTTAATTTATTTACAACTCAATGCATAGCTAGATATTCAAATATTATAATGTTAAGGGAAGACAATGATTAAGTTGTGTAAAAATAGTAAGACTATGCGTTTGATTAAAAATAGATTTTGAATCATTTATAACCCACCTTCTTTGCCTCATCACTACGATGTAAAGGTAAAAAAAATTGACCCGGATTTTCCATACTACGTAAAACTCCTTACGAATTCTTTGAGGCATAATTATCAAATGAAAACATTGCCGAAATTCTAATTTCGATGGCACCATAAACGAAAATTTCGAAATACTCATAAAAATGATGAAAGTTCCTGATACTTTGATAAAGATTAACAGTCCTCTACTGTACCGAGAACACTTTTTATTTATTTCAGAGTTGGTAGGAATGAGTGGAGAGGGGACTGTCTTGATCAAGGCGAGACTGCAGAAAAATGGCAGAAAGATTATAAGCACTCAAGTATCAATTTGCATAAAAGACAATGGAAGGAAATCCTGGCTAAAATAATCGACCTGTTGTGATCGAGGTGGTACGTAAATAACAGCCCTATAAGTCCCCAATCAGATTGAACTGCTTGAGACCGACTTAAGGAAAATTATGGTGCCATTGATGACAGGAGTCATACGTATTTTGCAGCAACTTTGATGTTTCGCTAATGGATAGGGTCAAAATGTAAACAAAACACTCAATTCTCACTTCAGTCACTTACCATGCATTTACTGATAATCATTTCACTTTTTACACCATACTTTTAGCGCAAGTGTCGTATGCGGGTGGTTAGCACAATTTTCTCGATAAACTTGCGATAACTGGACGATATTGTAGATTTTTTTGGAGACTATCTGCGCGTTGCAATATAAAAACCCTAACACCTGAACATATTTTCGCGACGAGTCGGTTGAGTTATATGAATGAATACGTATGGACACTTCCAGGGGAGTTTCATTACGATCAGCCCCGAATATGGCCGGCTCTTGAAAACTTAACAGTTTCAGCTCTAAAATATAACATTATCCTTCTCAGTAACAGTGCCAAAACATAAGAATACTATGTCGTTTTCACAAAAAACGTACATTTAACGGAAGGAGAAGAACACATGTGTAGAATACCTTCTCTTGTAAATTTGTGCGTGGCAAGTGTTCTAATGCAAGTTCGTGGTTTGGTAAAGTTTCGCTCGTGCTCATGATAGAAACGTCAAAATCAATGCAAAATTCGAATGACATCTGCTATAGATATGGTTTAAGCTTTACGAGGACGTTCACAAGTTTGGTTTGAAATCCAGTTGTTTTATTCTTAATACAAAAGCGTCCCGTGTAATTCATATTCTGGAGTTATAGGCATTTTATAGATCAAATTCAAATTTTCAGAAGTTCTTCCGAAGGATGCACACAGCTGAAACGCCTATGTGTACCATGCAAGGAATTACAGGATGAGCGACAGAACATAGTTCGTAGAACAAAAAACAATCAATTTCATCCTTGCTGAATGGTGACACTGTTTTTGATAGAATGTCGTTCGTTGTTTAAATTTAAGTAGATGCAAACGAATTGTGGGAAGAGCAGAAGGTATTCCAGTTCTTTGAGGGGTAGTCATGTACAGCTGCGTGAAATTGAGGAGCTAGTTTGTGAAAGTGGAAGATATTTCCGTAATGTTCCAGTAAGTTTACTGCTAACTCTACTCTAGAATTTTCTTCTATCATATGGTCCAAAAATATTAAAGTAATACGAGCAAGTTAACTTATGTTTATCTTAATAAAATAACTTTAAGGCAATTTCTAGGAATACCTAAAATTTTCTGTTCAATTTTTCTTGGAATTCCCAATATCTTGGAAAACGGGATTTGTATAAGTAAACCTTTTATACCACATTAACCAAACTATCTAAACACTTATACTGACACAATATTAATTTACTGTTGTAAAATGACATTCCAGATTTTCAAAAATAGTCAAAACTAGAGACATTTGTTTTGAAGCATAAGCATACATTCAACAGCTTCATGCAGAAAGGTACAGTTTGTGAAAAAGTCTCATAGGACAAGGATGTTCCCGCGGCGCAGTTCGAGATACTACTTCAGTATTTTAAAGGTATTACTGCACATTATAGTTTGCCAAGAAGCTGCCACAAAAAAGAAAAAGTGGTAGAAGAGGACAGGATTCATTATACAGGGATCATTTGAGGACACAACAAAAAAAACATCTTCCACTTTAAATGCTAAGTAATATATGCATGTTTGCATGCATGTATGTATAATACATTTTGGAGATCTTTAAATCAGGTACGAACCAATATGTCAAAGTCTACTTTTGGCAGGACATCTAGCGCATCACGGCACTTGTGGACAGGCACGCTGTCGTGTAGAAGGAGAACACGTTTGGTCAGTTTTCCCTTTTCTTTTCATTGACGCATTCATTCAAATCTCTTTATGATTTAAGTATAGCATTCTCCGGTTATAAGGACGCGTTTTTTTGTAATCTGTCACCAAGATCCCTCTCTGAGCCCTAAAGGATTCTTGCAATTATTTTACCAGCAAGCTGTGATACCCTAAACGTCTTTTTTGGTGAATGGCCCATTTTGTGCCACTCCATAGAGTGCTGTTTGGAGTCAGGCCCGCAATGAGGAACCCAAGTTTTGTCTGGGTTTCGAATCAATAGTTCATACTTTGTACAGAGGACCGAAAACGTGCGAGGACACTATACAAGGTGTTGTTTCTGAAGGGGCGTTAACATTCCCATTATCCATCTAACGCTGGCCTTTGTCATGCCAAGATGATTGTGAAGAATTTTGAAAATTGTCGTATCCGATACTCGAACTATTTGCGAAAGTAATTTTTTTTTATTAGTTTAGGAATTTCCAATAATATTTTTTTCGACTTTTTGTATCACTAACGGAGTAGTCACTTCAATCAGCCATCCGGGCCATGCCAAACGCATCCTCGTACTTGAAGTTAGGTTAGAGAGCGTAGGTTAGAGGTCAGATCAGCGATGACTGTACCTTGTGTACTATGCTACTACAATCTTTCACATCGTGCGAGGTCTATGAACGAGGCAGGATTGGAGAAGCATTCCAATCACAGTCCATTGTATCAGTTGTCAAGCCGGTAGAAGGTAGGAAGGAAGTAAGGGAAAAGGAAGCATAATGGATTAGAGTTCCATGAGTTTGAGTGTAATAAGATAATTACATGTGGAAGAATGCGGAGTGGGCTCTTTGAAGGACAGCGTCCTTCGAAGAGTTCCACCCAGTGTCTTTCGAATCGGCAATCTATAAATTGTTCCTTGGTCATCCTTGATTATGTCCAATCTCAGCCAGGCACAGCTCTTTGTCATGCCTGGAATCATTTTGAGGTGATCCACTGATGCTGATGGCGATTTGGTTGAATGGTGCTTCTAGTCGCCAGAGCTTAATCTATTCGAATATCAGGAGAGCAGGGGTATGAGTGTTTCACAATATACAAAATAAGTTTTGTCCGCTCCTTGAAAGAAGAGCAAAGGCTTTTGGTGACTGAAACTTCTTTCTACAACGCCAGGAAGACTATTGGCGGTTTTAAGTTCGAAGAGAGATTCAACCAAATTTCGATTTAAAAACTGATACTAAAATTATTTTTAACATTTTTGTTACTTTCTTCGTACCAATGTACATCACGTACACGAGGTGTGAGGAAGGGTTATCAGTCCCGTGCGCCTGGAACGAAAACTGAGTGTTTTTGTCGGTCTGTAGAGACGCGCAACCAGATCAGAGGTTATCTGAACCACGGGTTAGGGGGACGCCCATGACAGGTTACTGTCAGCCCCCTACACGGTGAGGAGCCTATCCTGGCTGCAACGTGGTGGTTGTGATTTCGAGAGTGTGGTTTGGAGAGTATAGCGGAGCACCCATCAGTTGTGTTCGGGTATCCAGGGAGTTTTAAATAAATTGGGACCTAGGACTGAAACTTGTTTCAGATCTTAGGGATGCTGGTTGACACAATGTTTCAACCCTGTCATAGTGACCGTGGGGCTAGGCCTTTTTGAGGCGGGTTCCCACGTAAATCACGATGACTTCATGTACCAATGTACAAAGACGAAACCAAAACGGTTTGAGACAGCCAACAGAGTCAAGTCGTTAAAATTGGGGTTCCTTCCTTTTTTCTTTGCATACACATTTCTGGTTGTATATTGTCAGGACTTTTTGAATGATTCTTGTCCTCAGCTGAAGCCTTAGAATAAAATAAGGAACGTAAAACGCTCTGAACTAATACTCAAATTCATTTTCAAACACAATTGTTGCTAATTGAAAACCTTAGAGCGTATTCCATCAACTTTTAATCAAAATTCATATCCAACGAACTTAATTAATATTTTCACCATCGGGAAACCTAACGAATAATAAATTATACTATTCGAAAGATTCAGAATATAATCATTCATTCATTTAGTCATTGGAATAGCCAAATAGCCATCATATCCGTATATTTATGCATATGAACGGACGTTAGCATGTAAACGATATGAAAGTAATGTGGAACCCTGAACCTATAAGCGAATCGTAAAACCTTCATGCATACATTATATTTTCCCATGTGATGGGATGGCACAACGTGCAGCGGATGGATACGAGAAAACTTAATTAAATACATAAACGAAGCGCCATCAGAATAATACAAGAATAGTAGTACGATGCCATCCTAGCAAAACGAATGGACGGTAGTATAGGTGGGCAATACAGCGATCGGTGTATAGTGACCGGCTATAAAACCCAATTTCGCTAAAAGAAAACTTCTCTCATTTCCATTGCCGTCGAATAACTAGATGTTATCCTTGTATCTGCATATGTGTGTATTTGAACAGTTCGTGGCATCAGGACATGGTATTTATAAATTTCATCGAAAAAGCAAGCAAGCAAGACGCTTTAAATGCTTTGCTTTGATTACTTCGCAATTTAAATTCGTTGTGTTCAGATCTCTCTGTAAGCATATCCTTTGCGACTGAAGTAAGCATTAGATCATTGCATGCCAAAAAGAAGAGTGAATCGGCGCTAATATTTGCAAACGAACTAGCCTTGCTTTTTCCAATAACATGGTCCGATAGCAGATACAACTGATTCTGTCTTTATAGCCACCATAAAAAAGGACGTTCATGCTTTTAATCGCTCGTCTTGTCTGGTTGATTCCTTTGACATGAAACTATTTAATCTTTTTCAATTACTTAAGGATACAGCTGCCTCATAGAATCTCAGAATTTAAGCAGTACGTGACCAGACTTTAGACTATATCGAAGTCATACTTTCACTGTTGGTATGTAGGGATAGATCAGACAATCTCTATAAGGATGGTATTCCTCAATAGCCTTAAGCATTTCCGAGTCAAACTTTTGACCAGCTGATAAATCCTTTCGTCCTGACCTTCACCACTTATGTATACATATGGCTCAATGGAATCAACTAAGTATTTGCAGTTTCATTAAGTTACATATTTCGGCTACTATATAATGTAACAATAGCATCACGCATTATATAAAAACGTTCACTTTATCCTGATTCACCCGCCAATAGTTAGTTCGTTCGTATATTCGTGGTCAATGTAGGAAGTCCTTTCATCAGTGAGCTTCAAATAGATAAAATCCCTTAAAGGAATGCGACACGATGGACGAAAACAAATTTGTAGAAAAACTCTATTCAGAATGTTATGGGATTAATGAACCGAAAAAGCTTCAAACATGATTTTAATCTCGTCTGGATTACATTTGACTTAAACAATCTTTTATATGTGTATATTATACATAGAATGTATGAGTTTTATGTTTATATGGGATAGATGTGTGGAATTCCCGAAAAGGTGACATGAAAACTTTAGACTGAGTTTGGGTGACTTTGAGATATTGTGGAGCTCTTTCTTAAAACCCTGAATTGTTGTTTCTGAAAAGTCCTTTTCTTTGACTTTTTTTGAAAATAAAATTCGTATAGTTCCAAATATTATTGTATAGTATTATACTAAATTTCTATTAATCGCCGCCTTTTTGAATCAACTTTAAGGCTGCCATAAGGATATTTTTATATTCTATCAAGGTGATTTTTTTACCAGCTCTGTTTGAGCTTTTGGAGCTGAAATGCTGACCGAACTGGAAAACCCTTTTAGTAGAATACTTGGCCCTTGAAATGGAGTTTAACAAGAACCCTAAACGGACGAATGAACTGGTATTTTGCTTCCGCGAAAGTCACTTTTGGTTAATCCTTAACCAGAAAGCAGAATTTCGTAATGATAATTATCCAAATACACTTTGCTGATAATTAGCGATTGCTGTTCAAACCGCTTTTAACACATAAACCCTGTGAACTTGATCCTCACTGGAATCACCCCTGGAATTTTTCACTTTTTTGTATTGTTACAACTTCTTGCTACTAGTACTTGTTTTGAAAAACTTGGGAGGATTTAATTTTTTAAACCTCAAAAGATCCGGATGGCAAGAAGGATGTAGAGAAAGACCAGAGCCTTTCATCGCTAATCGCATCCATTCCAACTATCAATATTAACCTTGGTTTGAAAGAAAGCTTTGCTGCAAGATAAATAAAAAATATGCGTTAACTATAAATTCTAAGAATAGACTGCTCCTCTAACATCTCAAGCAAGTAGTAGAGAACAATCATAGGCTCACCAAAGACTCCATAATGCCTCGGACAGACGATGCCATTTGAACTAGTTCTTGACGTTATTATGACACTAACATCAGGAAAACTTCTTGAATTTTCTGTTCGTTGACATCATTACGACGCCAAGAACTAGTTCAAAGAGCGTCGTCCGTCATTGAAATTCGGCCTACAGTGGTGCGGTATGTGAACAACCGCGATGACCAGCACATAAAAACAGCCATGCGCAGCATCTCTGAAACGTTCTACAGAGCAACTCCAAGTTTGAGAGACTCCAAAATGCAACAAAATGAATTGCTTCAACAGCTCTATACAAAAAGTTTTGAGAACAAACCTTTTAGTAAGTGACATCATTCATCAGAGGAATACAGAATACCTTTCTGTAAGGAGCTGGTATAATACTAGTAAATAATACTAGTTTTTTTTATGATTTTATCATTTGTCTGTAAAAAATGTTCAAATGTGTTTCCCAAATTCACTTCTGGAACAATATTTTAGTGATTTCTCCGAAACGACTCTGCGAATCCTTTAGAAACATATGTTGGCATAGTTAGAACATATGTTAGAACATAGTTAGAACTTAAAGTTGGTCAAGATACAAATTTTTGATTATTTTATTAAACATTACCCGAAAAACATTAAAAAGTCAAATTTTTGATATCCTTTGTCCAAAAAGCTGCCATTTTGTAAATTTTGTGATAATAATTATTATGTTATTCTACATAACAATTATGTAGTTCACAATCACTTAAAAAATTATTTTTTTGGGGGTTTTGTGGTTCTTACAATTACTTCCTGCAGAATAAACAGGAAAGTTTTTTTAAGTGCTTTTACTAATCCCACCTTTTGAAAAAACAATCACAACAACAACTTTTGAGATAAGAACAAACAATTTTATTCTTAGAGGGATAGAACTTTAAGTTGGCAACACTTTTTAAAGCTACGTATGGGGTGACAGCTGTCATTCCCTTTATAGTTAGCGTGATTTGACATTTTATCATGAATACGTGTATAAATTGTATGGATTTATTTCGAAAACAAAAAAACGGTTCCGTTTGGGAAACTCATTGTGTTCTCCGTCAATTTCATAGAGGACGTCATCGCCCCCAAAATAATTAATTTGATTAATCATGGACCGTTTTTGCGCCACGTTTAATTCCACTGATAACACGCATCCATTCAGACTTTGAGCGCATTATTTCTCGTTTTGGACCTGTGAACTGGCCTGTAAGATCTTTTAATTTAACACTGCCGGACTATTTCGTGTAAGGAAACATCGAATCATTCCTATTCGATCATGAAATTTAAAAATAATCATTTTGAATATATAATTATTTGTTTATTTCTACTTACTTATTTCTATGTCCTTGTGATGTTCAATAGCTCAATTCAGTAAATGATGAAATATTTCTGGGTCTATGTTATTAAATATTTTGATTAAATATTCAACTCTTCCTCCATTGAATATCTCACGGCAGTGTGAATAAAAACGTACCAAGTTGTGCACATATTTTCTTTTTCTAAATTACAACGTGCAAGCTGATATATATCGAAGAACAAGGATCGTCCTCACTTCCCGGTGAAAATGTCAGCAAAACAGACAGCAGAGGGAACTTTCGTGTACAGCAGGTGCATTTAATGCAGCTTCCCTCAATTTTGTTTATTGCTTACGCACAACCAAACGCCAACCATTACAATCCGAATGATAAGCCAGACAGCAAGGACAATGCCGACTCCATTCCAGCACATCGTTAGGATCCAAATAAAACAAGTAATCGATGCAGACAAAAACTTTCTATCCTGGCTCTACCATAAAGTCAAGATGTTCACAATGATGTCTTTATTTCATTTGCTCTGGCACGAAGATAAATGGATGTTGGTAGGGAGGATGGTAACTGAGGGTGGGTTTAGACTAAGCTTATTTAGACGTTGCGACGTAATACAATATTGGAAACGACGTACATATGTAGTTTCTGCTATGATTTTCAGAAAATTTTACAAGCTTTTGCAATTTAGATATAATTCTTGAGAATTTCATTGATTTTCAGTCAGGAACGAGCAAGCATCGAAATTACAATATCATGCCAAAAATCTCCTTTTCGTTTTGAGCAAAATAAAATCCAAGCAATCCTCTTGAAATATCCATTTATGTTGATTTATTCTATTGCCCTGAAAGAATTTAATCTACCCTCTTTCGATTTAAAGATATAAATAATATCTTCAACGAGACGTTGAAGATGAGGAAACGTGACCAGCGTCTGCCATACACTCGTGCCAGCGCGACTGGCCTCACCAGGAAGTTCTTAGTTTATCTGTGTACGAAGAATTCAATTTGATCCAATAAAATGCTCGACGAATATGGACAACGTGCTTCCCAATGCATTTATCGCATATTGGTCACCAAACATATCCAATAAACCTTTCAACGCTATGATAAGCAAGGTCACGACAATTCCATCTATTGGGGACTGAGCAAGGGGGTGGTGCGGCCATAGTTGGTTGAAAAGTTCTTGACTTTGAATCGTCTCAAGTGCTTCATCCTATTCCGCCGGAAGTCAATGAATATATCATCTTGCTCCACGACTTATAGTTGTTGATTTGTGAAAACAACGAAGCAAATTGTCATCTGGAGTTGATGTGGCTGGAACATTTTGGAAGGATAGTCTGAGGGTGAGCGGTGGGTGCTGATGACATCAGACCAAGTTGGAATGGAGCAAATATCATGATGTTGAAGAAAGGTGGTGGTGGATGAGCCTATCATGTAGGGAAGCCTTGATTCATATCTTGGCCTAGTGAGGGAATGTGTAAGCAACTATAAGCAGCCAACACGAAGTTAATTGGATAAGGATGACAATTCAAAATTAACATTTGTAATATATTGCACCATGAATAAGGCATACATATGCAAAGCAGTTGTAGCAATAGTAGCAGCAATTATTCATAATTAAGAATAAGAGATTATATCGTCAAGTCATGTATTTTGGTGAGTTTAAAGTGTATTTATCGCGGATTGAATGTTTTCTAAAATGGATGTTACTTTACTTCAACTTTGTGTCACTGCTCAGTCTCAGGCTTACATTATTTCCGGAATGTAGAGAAGCATCACCATGGTTAGAAGCATCTCCAGACTTTGTCTCAGTAAAAGTGTCAAGCTTCATGTCCGTTTTTGCTAGAAATCACTACGTTTATTGCCTTTTGAGGTTGGTGATCAGTCGACAGTAACAAGAGGCCATAACATCAGAATAAAGACCGTGTTGGAGCATAGGAATCCAGTTTCTTCGCTACGGAATTGGTGGTGGTAGCGCAAATTTCCTGTTGACCAGAGTTCCGGACTTTTCCGTGGAAAAGTTACAAAGTCACAAAGTCAAAGTCAAAGGACATGTAGTCTGTATTTGCAGTGTTCCAAGCCGTGTTAGTAAAATAAAACTTGCTTTAACTTGGCCTCGCACTTAGCGAGCCTTCTTTGAGCTTGGTGTCCACTCTTGAATCTGTGTGATAGCATATCGAAACTGCTAAGGACTGCTAACACTCTCAAGCAACAACCGGAAGAGAGAAATAGAGAGACAACTTGTAAATAAAGAGAACCGGGGTGCTGCATACCCTCAAACCCATACCCACCAACTAATAAACTTATACCGACAAATACATAAAAGTAGTCTGATTTATTGATAAAATTTGTTTGAAAGTTTTGTGCTGTATACGGTCGTGCGTGGACTGTATTGGGGGAAAATAACGATTGTCTTGCTTTCGCCAAAAAAATGACTATCCCATGCTCAGACACTTGGGGAGAGTTTTCAAATAAAAACTTTAGTGGAACTCATTCTTAGTGTTAAGTGAAATATTAAGTGCATGGCATGTATTTGAAGTGAAAATTTAGAGTTTAGTTTGCGTTGTATGTTGAACGCAATATATGTGTAGCTCCACCATCAATAACACTGTAATTTAACATTGGCAAGTCCCTGGTATTCGTTGGGAGAACTGATGGGCCGATAGCATTGAGGAAACCGAGGAAATGCTGGTTTGACTCTGTTGATGAAGACCGTTTATCGCTGCTTGGTTTTCAAAATTGGAGGACGCGGTCAGTGATCCGAGACAGGAGGAGACTCTTGTTGCAGGAAGCGATGACCCGATAGGGGCAGCAGTACTAAGGAGAAGAAAGTCCCAAGCCAACCTTGGTTGATATGTAAGAGGGAGGTGCTTATGTAAGTTTTTCAGAGGTTTCTGTTGGCGAAAATTGCAGAAAGTCACACTTTCCGGTGACCCTATTTGTTAGATGGAGAACTGATTGGCATATTTTTTTCCATATTGTCTTTCGTGCACCAGGAATACGCCTCTATTATTGTCAAGGCTACAGGCTACCTAGACTATCATTTCGAAAAAACTGTTTTATCATCAACCTATGTAAATAGGAATAAAGAAAAATTAACAATTACCAATGTAAATAGGAATATAATGGTCTAATGCCGTAGGATTAGTAATATCTTCGAACTGTAGAAACAAAACATCGTGGGTGAAAGTCTTCTGAACCTTATGAATTGGTTTCACCTGGTTGTCGATCAGTTTTTGGAAAAATAGGAAACGGTTGCGTTGCTCGAGTTATTTTATCATTTGCCTTCATCAACACAGAATCCCATACAGAATTGCTCCTTTCCAGCTACGTACATTATCGATAGTTGGAAACACACATGCTTGTGATTATAACAAGGGGAAGGTTCAAAATTTCAAAAAATAAATATCCTGCATCTCCCAATCGAATAAATAAATTTTTTTTCAGTCAATTTTTTAAATCCACTTTAAATTGGAGTTGATAGCTTAGGCATTTCAAATGTTCATTTACTACTCTTAATATAATTATTTCAAACAATGTTTCGAACCACTGAGATGGATGAGCAACAAAGCAAGTAATTATTATCGAAGTGAAAGTATCTGAAGGTGCTCTCTCATCCCTCTGGCCACGTTTGGCCAATACGTTGTCGAAAGAAGGCAAAACCAGATCGTTGGGACCGTTGAGAGGGGAAGGGTTCGAAATTCCAGAAGTGAATATTCTGCACCTCCACATTATAAAAAAACTTTTACATTCATTTTGAATGGAACAACAATAATCCTCTTAAGAAAATGAAAGATAATGCAAAATGGTTTGCATTGGTTAGTTGACCAACCCGGGCTATTGTCCTTGCAAAGTCATGATAACAGTTGTCTTCTTATATTTCCATGCTGATTTTCCTCATCATCTAGCTCTGAATTAGATTGTTGGATTGCACAGCTACAAATATGCCATACTAACATTGTGCCAAAAATACTACTTAATTATGAATCTGTCCTTATTATTATTTTTTTTTTGTTGAAATTGTTATGAGCAATTCTTGGTAATTGCTCTTCCCTCTTGAATTTCTTAGGAGTTGGAAGTTACAGTTGAGAAAGCCTTACACTTGCTCTTTCACGTACTGCAAATTTTTCGGAATCTGATTTAGTAAGTCCTGGATATGTTTAAGCTGAGTGGTCTTCCGTTGTAAAGATGTTTTTCTGTGTCGTTTCCTGATTCCATCGTTCCTGACGTGTTTTGGAACGTGGCAATTTTTTTTGGGAGGTGAAGGCTGTTTACGCCCTGAGTGTCGGACTCCCGCTACCGGACTACCGACTAAACACCTCCCCTGTCACGCCGTGAACCTAGCCTGGAACTGTTTGTCACATTATTTTGGGCTAGGCCTCATGAATCATCGCATAGCGGTGCCTTCAGGTTAAGGGAAATCCCTCTTACTGCCTGGATGGATTGCTGTTACAGAGATCCCTCCGCATTTTTCCGTTACATTTTCTGGGGAGAGCACGACTGTTTTCTCCGAGAGATGTGAACGGAGTCTTGTCCATCGGGTACACGTAAATACACTGAGTAGTTCCGTCAGGTAATAATCAGTCTCTCCATGTGTTCTGTAGAACCATGGCCCCAAACTTTAAAAAAGTTGTAAGCTAAAAGTTTTTAATAATAATAATTGCACCCACCTGTTCGTCTATTCTTAGCGAAACTAAAAGCACAGAAAGATAAGAAATTGACTCGCACAAAAATTACTTTCGCCTGTTGCCCTAACGTTTGCAGTTTACACTAACTCCGCTCGTAATCATTTGAAATTATTGTGAAATACAACTCCATATGTATAAAACACCGAAGGTATCCACTGCATATGTCTAATCGTATTCACTTAATCCTTGAACCGGTACTGCTCACTACTAATTATTTGTAATCTTTAGTGGCTTTGATTTCTCTTTCGTCCTTTTATAATGCTTTTCTAAGCACGATTGTTTGAGTTTAACCAATGAGATCGTTTGCTTCGGTATGGATAGGACGAGGAGGAACCATCGGTGATCCTTGTAAGCTTCTGTAAAAATTCTGTAAGATTTTTTGAATCAACCATAAAATTTCATACGTTGTCTATTGATGGAAAAACTTTAATACACAAATCAGGTGTAATGTATCAAAGTAGTTGGCATCTAAAGAGTAGAAATCATGTAATAAAGAGAAAACTCGGGAGCGGTTCAGAACAGATGGGACAGAAAATATGGGAAAACTCATGAGCCGTTGTTATTGCGTTCACAAGTGGGAAGGTCCTTTATAGGGGTTTTTTTTTTTTTTTTTGTTTGGGAGGTGAAGGCTATTTACGCCCTGAGTGTCGGACTCCCCCGCTACCGGACTACCGACTAAACACCTCCCCTGTCACACCGAGAACCTAGCCTGGAACTGTTTGTTACATTACATCGGACTAGGCCTCATTAATCATCGCTTAGCGATGTCTTCAGGCTAAGGGAAATCTCTCTTCACGGATGGATAGGAAGGAATTGCAGTTAGTAACTATAATATTGCGTTACAGAGATGTTCCCTCCCTCGCCAAGCGATCCATTATGTCCTTCTTTATAATGAGTACTGTCCGTACGTAATGTGACACACAGTTCCAATTGTCCTTTGATTTCATCATTTTTCCCGTTAGATTTTCTGGGGAAATTACGCCAATTTTCTCCGAGAGATGCGAACGGAGTCTTGTAAATCTATTACACGTAAAGAACGTGTGGCATGCGTCATCCGTCAACCCCGGGCAGAACACGCAAGTTGGGGATGGTGTCTTTCCCATCTTATACAGGTAAGACTGAAAATACCCGTGACCACTGAGTAGTTGCGTCAGATAATAATCAGTCTCACCATGCATTCTGTAGAACCACGGCCCCAAGTCACTTATCAGCCGTGCGGTCCATCTGCCTCGCGTTTCGTTTTCCCATGTTTGCTGCCATAAGATAAGGATTCTTCTCCGTTCCTCTCGGCTGACGGTTTCTCTCGCCGACTCCCCCCTACGTGAGTATACACGTTTCCGTTCGTCAGCAAGTAATTTAATTGGAACCACCCTCGAGATTACCAGCACTGCAGGTTCAGAGACAGTGCGGTATGCAGCGGCTATCCGTAAAGCTCCTTGCCTCTGCACCTGTGCCAGACGCCTTCGGTACGTCTCTTTATTAAGAGCATCAGCCCAAACCTCGGAGCCATACAAGAGCACTGACTCCATTGCACTCATCAGTAGACGTCTTTTGCTCGAGGTTGGCCCCTGCGTGTTGGCCATAATGCGGTTTAGCGCCGATACCCGCGCGGAGGCCTTATCTGCTGACGCTCGAACCTGCTCGAAAAAACTCATCTTCGAATCAATCATCAAGCCAAGGTATCTGATTGATTCTTTTGACTCGATGATCATTCCCCCTACACGAACCGGCATAACACGAGGGATTCGCTTCTTTGTGAGGACGACAACCTCGGTCTTTTCTAGCGCTAGGCTTAGCCCACGGTCTGTCATCCACTCGCTCACTCGGCGTATTACCGCATCCAGTTTGAGCTGCGTCTGTCCGACAGTATGTCCGGCGACTAGTACTGCTACGTCATCTGCGTAGCCAACCAGGCGCGACTCCTCCGGTAACTGCAGTCTCAAAAGCTCATCGTACGAGACATTCCAGAGGTCCGGGCCCAGAACGGAACCTTGCGCCACCCCTGATGTCAAATCAATTCTTCGCCGGCCTCCCAACGAATCATAGATGAGTTTCCGATTTTTGAGGTAGTCTTTCAATATCTGCATCAGGTACCTCGGCACCCTGAAATATTCCAGAGCACCAAGAATATCTGTCCATCTAGCAGAGTTGAAGGCATTTCTCACATCTAGAGTTATGAGCAGTACTATTCGTCTCGAGTAATGATTGTGAGCTTCTGCCTGCTGGACCGCGCTCACTACTTCTGCTATTGCACCAATTGTGGATCGACCAGCCCTGAAGCCGTACTGCCGAGGAGACAGATCCCCGGCATTTCGAATGGCTTCTCCAAGTCTTTCTCTAATGAGCCTCTCGAGTACCTTCCCAGCGGCATTCAGCATACATAGGGGCCGATATGCAGATGGTTGCTCCGCGTTCCCCTTCCCCTTGCGGATCAGCACGAGCCTCGCCTCTTTCCAGCAATTTGGAAACACGCCCTGCCGCAAACAGGCATTGAAAGTGGTGAGCAGCTTTTCAGGACAAAGTTGATGTGCAAGCTGTATCACTTCCGCTGGTATACCGTCTGGTCCTGGGGCCTTTTTCGATTTTAAAGCTTTTACCGCATTATCCAGTTCGATGGCGGTAAAAAGTGGGCATTCTCCGAGACATTCAATATCTGCATCATCGGGACGAATAGGATGCATAGGGAAGAGCGCTCTAACAATCTGGTCCATTTTTTCCGTTTCAAGGACACAGGGCCTCCTTGCAGCTCCTAGTTTCCGCATGGCAAGCTTGTAACCCAGCCCCCACGGGTCTCTGTCGATGTCCACAACTAGGTTGCGCCAGCAGCGAGCCTTGCTTTAGTTAGTTAACCTACGAAGGACTTTTCTGGCAGACCTGTATGCCAGCGTTCGGGAGTGTGACTCGTCTCGATTTCTTAAACGTTGAGATTCGCGGCGGAGTTTGTGACATTCTCTCCTCTTTTCGGCGATTTCTGCCGACCACCAGTACACAGCAGGCTTATTGTGTCGAGGACGTCGCCTGGGCATAGAGCAGTCGCACGCATTCTTGATGAGCCTCATGGTGGAGTTCACCATGTTTTCAGCTGAGGCTCCTCCCGTTACCGTCATAGTTTCACCTCTCATAAGAGCTGCGGCGAACGCGTCGACATCTATTTTAGATATATTCCAACCTACAGTTGAGGGTTGGGTTGCTACGCGTCGAGTAGCACAGTCGCCAATTGCGAAAGCAATGTACTGATGATCGCTCGCTGAGTAGTCCTCCAGTACTCTCCATCTGTGCATCCTAGGCACTAAGGACTCCGAAGCAAATGTCACATTCGGTATAGTTCCCAAGCAGCCTCCCCGTCGAAAAGTTGGTGTGTTCCCAACGTTCATGATGACAATTTGCCTCCTAGCCGCCATTTCTAGGATTCTTTTTCCTCTCGAGTCTGGGAGAGGCATTCCCCATTCTATCGCTTTAGCGTTAAAATCACCGCCAACAAGGATTCGGCCTTCTGTGCTCGAGACAGCTTCCTCCAGTTCATCGAGCCTGCTCTGAAAACATGAAATTGACTCATTTGGAGTGAAATAGACGCTTATGATTGTCAAATCGGCGCACCCAATGAGCACGAAGCCATTTCCACTGGTGCAAGTCCGAGCTGTAGGTAGAGCCCTATCACGTACCCAGATGGCGGCGGTGCCGGATCGATCACAATACCATCCAGCTTCCTTTTTGTTGTGGTGTGGCTCAGATATCAGCAACAAGTCAACTTTTTTCTCTTTTGCAACCTGGTCTAGTAGATCTTGTGCGGTTGAGCTACAGTGTAGGTTGATTTGCAGGACTTGGATCATGTCTTTGCTCTTTTCTTGCTTAGTGCCTCTTTGAACTCCTGGCACCTACCACTTCCTGGAATGTGAGTTAGATCTTCAGACTTCCATCCCTTATCTTTGCACAAGATACAACTGGGTTCGTTTGGGCAGTCTTTCGCCTTATGACCGGAAGTGCCACACCTGTAGCACAGTTTGCTTCGATCTGGCCCCTTGCAGTTCAAGGAGATGTGTCCGAAGTTAAGGCACTTGTAGCATCGAGTTAGGGCTACCCTCCGACGTATCCTGCACACAACCCAGCCGATTTTAATTTTCTCCTTGGTCAGGAGTTGCACAGCGTCTTTCTCTGGGATGTCTATTATTGCCGCCCTTTGTCCTCTAGGGTTGGTTGGCGTTAGCCTTACCCTAAAGCTCTCTGCCGTAGGAAGAATTGACCTAATTGAATCATCTACTTCTTTGGCCTCCGCAATGCAGTCGAGGTCTCTTATTTCCAAAGACGCCATTGGCTGCAAAGTCGAGATAACAGCTTTAGAGCCAAGAAGGTCCTTGACAGCGCTCTCGAACCGTCCCTTGTCGGTGGATTCCGCTCCGAGTTCTACTAGGAGACCGCATGTTCTGGTCGCTCTTACTGTTCATATACAGACACCGTTTTTTTCGGGTTCAGTAAAGCATCCCTGCGCTGCTTGTTCCTGGTCTTTTTTGGCATTGCGCTGTGTTTCGTGCCTTCTTGCTTTTCGGGTGCCTGTTTGGAATCTTTTGTTATCGCTTGGTGTATCTTCTTCGCAGCCTTCTGTTGCGATTTAGAGCGCATCAATTGAAAGCCATCATTTTTCTCCTCCCCTTGACTGTTGTCTCCTGTCTCGACTGTTATCGGTCCCTTCGCCCTTTTCCTACGGTCAGGTTTAAGTGGGCTACATGCCGCCCTTTTGCCTTTTACGAGAGGAGTAGCATTTTCAGTGAAGGGAGTTTTATTTTCTGGAATTTTTTTAAGCTCTTCCAATTCATTCTCCGCCCGTAGCCACCTGCGGCGATAGTGCTGGATCCTATCAACGAGGTCCTCCAATTCGTCAATCCCATTTTTGATGCCCTTGTTGACATTTTTTTGGACTTTTGTTGAATTTCTCATCACTTTTATTATAGCGCTTATGTTTCTTGTTAGACGCTCTTCTTCACTTCTGTCAGCGGCTATTTTCGTTATCAGGTCGTCCTCAGGCGAAGTTCTCGATATACTGTCAGCAGGAGGGTCTTGTTGTTGTTGAGCATCATTGGTTTCGCCTCCCACGTTGTTCAGTATATGACTTTTAATGGCCCCTGGAGAATGGCACTTCGGGTCGATGACTCCACTGCCCGAAGCCTCCACTACGCTTCTGGTATCGTTCGCTCCATCGCCTTGTGTAGGAGGGATGTTTTGGACAAGCACCTTTTTCGCTGTTGCAAAGCGTTCGATGGAGGTTTGCTTGCACGATGTTTTCTCGTTGCCTTGATTAGGTTTGGCTACTCTTTGAGGCGGAGTTCGCAGGAGTTTTGGCCTTCGGGCGAACATGCTTGCGTCGTTGATTATTTCACTTGTAATTTTTGATTCTTCAGTGGCCAAGTGTTCCACCACTGAAAAATGCCCTGGCGACTTATCCCCAGCATGAATGCTGGAGAGAAGCCCGCATGAGGTCGAGGCTCCCTCACACGTCGGGGTGTATATCCCCACCCCTAATTTACTATTTTTGTTATAACTCATCATATATTTTTGTTTTTGGTGGGTGCTTTTAGTGACTTGATCACGCGTCTGGATGACGGGCAACCTCGTCAAGCCCCCCCACCACGACAAGGTAGCACCCATGGGGGGGTTTATAGGGGTTGATAAAGGTATGTTCAAATGAAATGACAAGTAGATAAGTGTACCAGGTGTATGTATAAGTTTTTTCGGTTTTTTTGGGTAAAATAAGTCTTTAATTTTCTAAAAGAAAACAATTTTTTTCCGAATCCTGGCCATCTGCTTTTAAACATTTTGCCTATCTTTCAAGTAATTTATGAATACCATGCCAGAAAAGCTGCTTGTCTTGTAACTCGTGCCCCATTGATGCATAGAAGCGATTATCAGGTGGCATCGAGTCTGGAGGGTGCGTCGCGTGTAAAAGGATGTCCCATCCAAACGATTTTACCGTGCGTTTCACTGGTTTTGTTGTATGCGCTAGTACGTTGTCGTGTACCGAAATCACTCCCATATCGTGCCATATCTTCTGGTCCATTCCGGTCGTTTTTCGATTCATGGGTGGTTTAAATTTATCATTTGTTGACGAAAAAGCTGTATATCAACGTTTTTCCTGATCTTCAGGAGCCCATACCACTCTGGTCCCACCAGACACAGAGCAAAGTCTGCTTGCCTAAGCGATTTGACCTTGGTGTTGAAGGACTGGCTTCGCGAGATGAAAGCCACGATTTTCTGCTCTTCGGGTTTTCAAAATGTATCCATTTTTAGTCACTCGTCACAATTCGATGCAAAAGTGATTTCCTTTCGTGGCACCAAAAAAGCATTTCACAAGTGCCTTTCCGATTTTCCATTTGACGTTCATTCTAACCGTGTGGGACAAATTTACCGAGTTTCGTGAACGACGACTGATCGTTTCCTTTGACACATTTAATGCTTCCGCCAATTTCCGTTGAATTCGAGCTTTGTCACCATCTAATAATGATGGATGCGATTCCGTCTCTTCGCATGTTTGCGGTATTGAAATGCCACTTTTGAATTGTCGAAACCATATCTTACGTGTCCTTATTGATAGAGGGTATTCACCATACGTTTTTGCGAGTAAACGATGACTTTTAACAGCTTATTTATTTTGGTTAAACAAGAAAAGCAATTAGTGCCACAAATGCCCTTTTTAGCGTAGAAAATTCGACATGATTGATCGACGTGATAAAAAAAACAGACTAGTGTCTGGCAGACTCGACTTGTGAGTCGAGCTAAATGTCAGACGATCGAAATGGCATATGTGTCATATCAACACGGTACGTACTTCATGCTGGCGCCATCTTTTAGTAAAACTTGGAGAAACTTATGCATACACCTTATAACGTTGACATATAAAGTTCGGGCAATCTTTGAGTCAGTCGATTGAATATCTATTGAGGCAATCCTTGTCTCTCTCCCTCCTTTTTGAAACTGGTAACGGCACAAGCCATAAAAAATGAATTCGCGAATGAAATATGTTGCCAATTGGTCCAGGCTCGGTGAGTCGGGGAGACAACCTCAATAATTCGGGTCCCATATTACAAAACTTGATAGTACAAGAAGAAAACAAATCAAAAACGAGTATGTTATAGAGACAGGAATATTAATTAAATAAAAGAAAGGATCAAAAATACATACGGAAATTTTAATTGAAAAATAAAACCAATATTTCCTTTGTTTGCATAAACTTGCATCTGTTCATTCAATTCATTATAATCTTACACCACCATGACTAGATTCCTACAAAAATTTTTTGGAATCTTATTAAGTTCAAACAGTCTGCAAAAAATGTCCTGCGTAACAAAGTTACAACGCCCGAACTGAAATATTTCAGACCAAGGATATTAATTAGCAATTGAAATCTGCTAATGAATTTTCATGATGAAAATTTGAAAGTGTTTGCATGTTATTGAACTCGGTACTCACTTTATAGACAGAAACCAATTAGCGCCATTCGACGTTATAAATGGAGTTGAATGCGAAACCATTAGACAGTCAATGACTTTTGTGGGGACGAGGATTAGGGTCATAATTGAATATTTTAGGAGACCATAGAGGTGTATCAATTGTTTGCGATTTACTTTAAAATCTATAGAGCATCGAACTCGCCGACAAAGAAGATTCAATATTCAATTAGTTTGCAAGTTGAATGGTATAATTATGTCTATATTGATTTTAACGAATGGAAATGTTCAACTAGAACGATAAAATATTGTGTGAAAATATTAATTCCTAGGAACACTGGAGGATTTCAAATCGACATAACATACGTTCTACGCGAGCTTGACTTGATTAAATATACGAAGTCCTTTAGATAATCTCAAATTAGTTTATCTTGAAATGCAAAGCGCACTATTGAGGTCACCAAGCAAGGAATTAATCTAGTTGGCGTTTGCCAGTCCACAAAGGACTAGGCGTTGCACATTTGATATCCTAAAAATTGATGGTGTGTTGTGAAAACTCACATTGCAAAACGTTTTCCTATTAAAAAATCACGGAACCACTCACCACACTCTGAAAAAACTCAACAAAGCAATTAGCCCTGCATTTGACTTCACGGTGAATACACAAATACCACTCATTTGCAACACCACACACACTCACATACTGCCTAAAAAGGACACAGGCTACCCTACACTGTAATATATTAAAATGGTCCAATGAAAATCAGTGAATATGGATCCTTTACACATCAACATGTACACGAGGATACTTCTGTTATCATCAGTTGAAGTGGGACACTTGGTTTCATCTAGGACCCATTTCAATAAACCTTTTCCTTGCTATTAGCGTCAAAATATCGAAAGTTATTGAGGCAATTTCAACTGATAAAAGCTTTAAGAACTATTTCATTGCATGTGAATGAACGTTGGAGAGTGTGGGAAAATGTATATATTTTACAACTAGAAGTAGACGTGAAGCCATTAAAGTTGTAGGGAATGGGCGAAAAGGATATTTATTGTAATTACACGCTCGTGTGTGCACATTGAGTTTAAGTGAAATGAATGTCGTTGTAATTTGTCTGCAAGTTTACACTTTGGGTGTCTGGTAAGAAGTAGAAGTTAGCTTTCACGAAGTAAATACTCTAAATTGATAATTGTTAGAGTTTAGGGACTTTAGATGTATTGCCTGAGAAGAGACAGAGAATTTATTTAAATTAATTAAACCACACTCATTGAAAAAACAAATATGAGCATTTATTTTAATACGCAATCATCTTTCTTCCGGCAAACGTGGGTAGTAATCTTAATGTATAATAATAAGTACATAAAGGATATTCAGCCAAACATACCGTTACCATCCTACGTTTGTGAATCAATTTTATTTCACTAGAGTAATCCAGTTTGAATTTATTATGGTTTAGTGCACATGATATGCACACTTATAGTGAGATAAAAGAATCAGTCGTCTCGAATCGAATCATTATTCCGAAGGCCTTAACAATCAATTTTCCTAATCAATATTTCCAATCTGTCTTAGGCTTTCTCTACAAACCAGTACAAGCGCGAGAACATATCCACTCTGTACTCTGGTTGTACCAGATCTGACATGCATATGTCAAAATTTGTCTAATCGGGGTTTTGTAGCAGATAACTTTGCCCTTTTGAACAATGCATTTTTGTGATTTACTCAAAATCATGCTCGATTTTGACATGATGAGATGACATGATCATTCGCCAATTGTCGGTGTAGAGCTGCACACTATTAGACATTTTTTGAAGATTGCTCTAAACTATTGTAGCATCATATTCGGTCTGCCGTAAAGACGATCAGATCATCTGTAAATGCTCCGAATGATCGCTTTGGCGAGACATTGAAGTCAAAGCCGTTCAATAGTTTGCGAATGGATATTGAGAAGAGCATGGACACCGTAACTGTTCCCTGCTGCAGACAATTCAAGACATATGGTGTCTTCGGAACCTGTCCAGAAGGAGTAAATAAAGAGTCCATCATGTCTGAGGTTACTTTCCTTATCGCATGTATGGTCGATTGCTTGGCATGAAAACCAAATTGACAATTCGGCATCAGGCTTCATTCAGTATTACTTCGAAAAGCTTTCTGAAAAGCTTCTGACACTAAGCAGAAAGCTTATTGGGTGACAGCTTTCAGGGCACGAAGATTTGGGAAATATGACTTGCTCAAAGTGTTGCTGAAAATTGCTGAAGGGTACTTGGACTGCTTTTGGCTTTGTGCCAGGCAAAGCGGTTAATAGTGTCTTTCTACTGTCGATATTCTTATGTCGAAGGTTTTCATGGGAATAAATTCAATTTCTGGTGTAGGTTCCTAGAGCACGTGAAGAAGATCGACCGTATCGACCTCCCGCAGCCCCAGCAGCCCAACAAAAAATCCTGATTTGTTTGTCTTAATTCGCACCCCGGAATAAAAGGTATCTATAGCTAACTAGAAATGAAGGAGTGATATGGTTTAGAAAATTCTGTTGGCTTAATTCTTATGATTTCGAAATGACTCAGTTTATTTTCGGCTCTCAATAGCCGAACCATTTCTCTCGTGCTTTATCCGAATACATTGTTTGGCGGTACATTTGCTGCGTTGTTGGTGGATTTTCCAGAGGAAGCAGCAGAACGATCAATTGGTCCCTTCTCTTTATTTTATATTTTTCAAATACTCAATAAAATTTACGTTATCTTTAGTAGAAGTACTTTCTTCAACTTCTATTTCGTCTTTTTTCTCTTTTTCTCCTCCAGCACTTTGGGTTTTTTTCTGGGATAGTCCGTTTTGTATTCTTCTTCCCCTTTGTTTTTTTATTTATTTACTTTTGCAGTTGCGGGTCTTGAGTCATCATCACTTTTTTGAATAGCTCTTCAAGGAGCTCGATCCGGAGCCGTAGTTCTTTCTAAGGAGCCTTAGCCTTTTCGTTTTCTTTTCGAAGTCTAATCACTTGGTTATGTTCAAATAGACCAAAGACAAAAAAGATTTCAAATATGCATGCTCATTATCGAAGGAGCTCGCATCGTTTCTAATACACTTTTCTCAACGTTTCTACACCTTTTTAAAAGCGAGTCAAACCATGATTCACGAGATCCATGCAACACGACTGCGCGATTCACTATCTAACAGAGGATCTTGAGTTTCCATTTCCTGAGCAGGAAAATGACATCGGTAAACGATCAGAGACAACGAAGGCTATTTTCAGCCGTAATTTCTGTTAAAAAATATGCAATAAAAATAAAAAGCAATAAAAAGATGCGGAAAATCCATTCTTACGCGATTCGACGCCAATTTTCCGTATGCATTTGTGTTCGTGAGCAAACTTGTTGGCGAGATGAGAAAAAAACACAGATGCGGAGAGATATGTACTAACATTTTCTTTATTTATATGTAATATGATAAGTTTTATTCATATGTAATAAGTTTCATGCATTATTACAACTGAACAATTTTTTATTATTAATTAACAATTATTAATTGTTGCACTTACGTTTAAAAAGGCAGCCATCGTGATTTTCACATTCCCCAAAGTCGTTTGATTTCGAAGCTCTCTATGTTGGAAAGCTCACTTTTCCTTTTTTTTCGCCTTTCATTGTGGCGCCGCTTTTGACAGTTTAGTGGCCACGCTATTTATCATATTAGATCATTTACGAACTCTTGAAGCACAATCGCACTGATTTCATTGCATTACCATGGGCATAGAATTTCATTCCCTTCACAGGAAACTTGACTTTGGCATCATAGCAGGAATCACGGTGACAAAATATGGACTTTACGGTGGGCAAGATGCAGATACAAAGACATGAGACTTCAGGGAAGGCACTAAAGATTAGGCAGTCTAGGGTCAGGTCTTTATGCAAGCCCACCTTTTCCTCAAAAAAATTAACAATAGCAAGATGCAAAACCATGATCGAATCCACATTAAAATAAATTTGTCAAAACATTGGAAGAACTATGTTAATGCGAAAAACCCTCGAAATCGTAGGAGGGTATGGGATAGAAATGTATTGTGTATAGATGCTCTTTTTGAAGTTCCACCAGATCTGAATAAAAATATCAAGTCACGATGTTGCTTTGATATTCATGGGGAACACGTTCGCGAACTAAGCCCTAAGAATCCTCTATCAAAAACTAAAATCTGTGGAAACCTGCAAGCCTTCGTTACACATTTTTCAGTCAGTAATACAACTAATATTACATATAGGTTTCCTGCAATAAAAACTCAATTCACTCATAAAAAATGGAAATGTTCTTCTGCTTCTAAGGTAGGTACCTTCAAGAAAAACAGAAAACTTTTGAACCATTGAAATACGTCCTCAAGGAATTCTTAGTAAAACCTGCCGGAAGACGAGTATATTGCCCGAAGCATAGCGAAAAGACAAACAGCGATGACACTCTCGGTCGGCTTCTCTTAGACAGAGATAGAACAAGCATTGATAGATTTATGTTTGTGTTGCGTTGTCATGCAAAAGCTTTGAGACGGCGGGTATTTGTTGTTTTACACACAAATGAGAGAAATTTTATCAACACAAGTGAAATTCGCCTGGATTTGACTGGGTATCGTTCTATCGGGAGTGCGTTCAATATATGAGAGCTGGTTCGTTTTAACAATTTGTCCGAATGCTATATGATATAAAACATGATTTCGATCCTCATTGTGCCTTTCCGCACAAGTACATGAGCAACTTCACTCATTCTCTATTCGTTCTGCACCATGTCTGCCAACAATTTGCTGAGAGTTTCGATCAAAATAACAACAACTTGTAGCAAGTTGGCAACCGCTCCTTTGACTGATGGTATCACAGATGTGACGAATGATGTTCACAAAAGTTCTTTGACATCGACGAGACAAAGTTGCATCTGATGTGGCATCACTAGACATCTGTGGTGCCGATTTTTCCCGAAGGACCTGATGATGTTCCTGTACAAAGGTGAAACCAATCATGATTTACTGCTTGCTGACCTTTAGATGAAATTAACTTACTTTCGTTAAATTTACCATATACCTGGTGCAAGAAGTGGATGAATTAATATCAAAATACATAGAGAGTGTGGAAGCCCATTTCTACTTAAGTGGTTACATTTTTGGTTCATGTAACCCTTTAAATGTGAATAAAATCAAAAAAAAATATGGGTTTCTGCGGAATGAAGAATTCACATGAGGCAGAGAATTACAACCAGTCAGAGAAGAGACATTGAATCTTTTGAGACATTCTCTAAAAAGGATTGATTAGTGTAGGAATTTTCAGTGCTAAATGATTGATTCCTACTTTCGTGAAGATCGGTTCTGAATTAACTTCAAATTATTTTGTCCTATTTTTCTGTAGACTTCCTGCTTTTCTGAAGACGATACCGAATATGCTCACGTAACTTTAGCTGGTGTACGCAACATTTAGATTTTGAATGAGTTTTTCTGATCGGAACTTACCGAACTGACTATCAACGATTTTTGGGTCCTTCAAATTGGGTACCACTTATGCAGGTGGGAACGGAAGATGAAATGCTTTTTTTGATCATTTGATCCTCATTTTTAGGACAAACGCGTAAAGAGAACGTGACTGGAAATAAGTTTTGAATGATATGACCGATTGCAAACAAATCTGCAAGCAAATCAAGGCAAAGGTTGTGTTTGCAGTGAAAGGATAGAAGACCGTTTTCTGAGAAGACTTAGTGTCTTATGATAAGGTAGCTAATTCGGGCAACAAATTATGTACTGACGATAGAGAAAGTTTGAGTTTAGACCGATTAGTTGAATAATAGAATGTTAGGATTTTCGGAATAAGTTATCTATAACTAAGTGTCATTGAAGTCTCCCAGGAGGACACTTTTCTGCAGAGCGTGGCTTTTACCCGAAGAGAGTGAAAACTATTGTTTTTTCAGAGGAAACTACAACAAATAGGTTCATCGAATGACGGGGAGCAAGAGCAACTACATCGTTAGTGCCATTGAGTTTCCAGAAAATGGAAAATGTCGTTTATTCAGGGAGAACCGCAAGTCCGGCCAGACTAATCAGGCATGATATGCTTCGAAGGATCAGTGTTGGTTCGATTTCAGGAAGTCGATTGATGACGAAAAGGAATTACGTACAGTACCACTGAACTATGATAAGAAGCTCGGGTAGGAGAGCAGGCCACGTTGTCAGAACCCAAAAAGTGACTGGGAAAGCATGTCCTTATGATGGCATATTATTATAACGCTGGTAGACAAATTGTTATTGAGCCGTTGAATAAGAGGCACCAAAAAATCATTTAACATTTTTCGGAACCGATTGTCCAGGAATACACGCAGCTCGATATCAGGCCTTTTGAAGTTTGAACTGAACATAGAGACCACCTGTTTCTTCTTGAAGTTCGTTAAGCCTCTGAAGGAAGTATATATTACTTCAGCCATTTTTAACCTTAGTATAGAAACAGGGCCCATTGGCGTGGCACGGATAAGGGGTCGAGTGGACAACGTTGGAACACAAGAGGCATGGTCAGAGTTCAGAGTATATTCAAATTCTCAAAAATCTTAGATTGCAGGCAAACTGAGCTCCAAGAAAGGTTAAATTGCCCAAAACGCAGGCCAAACGAGTTTCCGTTGGTTTGAGATGAGAGATGTGGGAATGAAGTTGTAGGAGTTTGGTAGCAAAGCGAAGGACAACGTTTAAATACGGTTTTAAAAGTTTATAACAGCCTGAAGCCTGGAGAAATTCGGAAAACATGTTGCGGGTCAAATAACTTACTTAGTCATTGTAGTAAAAACCATGCCGATAAATCGTAGAATGGTTCCTTTCAGAATTTTCGGAAACCCTAAATTCAAACAGTATTAATGAGATTTCAGTGAAGTATGAGAATATTAGTAATAAAATGTTTAGTATGTAAAGTTTGTATATAATCAGCCACAGACAATGTTTTCGTTTCAATTTGATTTTCTATTTTCGAAAGAGTTATTGCAATTCTTCTAGTTTTACATAAACTTTAAAAAAATTTTACGAGTCTAATTTGAGTTTTTGATTTAATTTTCTACACAACAAAATGTATTTGCATGTTTAAAGATGCTAAAACTGTAAGATAACCGTCGTATATGATTCAAATTAACTTCTATTCCATTCGTAAGCCACCACCATCCGCCTTGCTTGAAAGACATGACCGCAAAGTCAAGTCTCGTAATTAGCTCAATTATTTTCAATGTCGATTATCAGCATCATTTTGAAGACAAAATCAACAGCGTCTTCGGTCAATTAACACCCAACCGTCAATTGACTAAATTAGCTTGACCCAAGTGACATGGGAAATGCAACAATTTCGAATGAATTAAATTCAATGGATGCGCAGTTTCGACCCGTCTTCCGACTTTAAATGAGAATATTGAATATTTCAATTGCTTTATTATCCTGCATTTGCTTTCTTCGGAATTCCAAATTTAATATCTTTCTGATATTACTCAGCAAAGCCAAGACATGGAAATGGGGATGAATTCTATGGAATAATTATGGGTTTAACCCAAAGCGTTATATTGTTGTGTTGTGTTTTTTTTTGGAATTTCGCTTTAATTTGAGGCAAAGATATTCAATCAAATTTCAAGAAAGCATGAATCTGAATAATATATCAAGGAACCAATCATTGCTGGTAGTTTGAGTTCAAAAAAGAAAATTTGGAGCATGCGATCGTTTTCAAATCGGATTGCCATGATCAGTGCATAATCTAGTATCGGAGTCCTGATGCATATAAAAAGAAGCATAACCCAATGATATTTAAAAGGTAAATAGTAATATCCTTTTGCTAACGTCTTACCTTAATATTAAAACGATATTGTCGCAAAGAAAAGAATTATATGCTTATTAACAGTGACTTAACCACGAAAAATGATTAGCAATTCAAATTAGACAGACGTCTTCCGAGCAAATTAAAAGAATTTTGAAAAATCCGTTCATGCTTGCACTGTCATTTGTCAGAAACGAAGAAATCAGATTATTTAAATATTTGCCCATCACTGAACTCGCAAAGATTTTTCGGACCGTGATTAATGTTGGTTGTTGGGTCATGGCATCTAGTGTCAGTATGAGTGATTTCCAGTTGAATGGTTGATTGATCCCATATGGCACATTAGCTAGTGCCAGAAAAAAATGTTAAATTCAAATTTGAACCCTGGAAATCAATATTTGAAAATATAGAGTAGATAAAGTCATTTGAGATTCAAATGCTTTTCGGGGGATCTAGTTGTTAATGTTAATATCTTTCGATACAGATACTTCAATACGAATGGTTTGTGCATGAAGTTCTTCAGAACGGAAATCACATAATCGTCGAATTGTATACTTGCTTCGTTTTCCTTTCACGTTCACATCATGATATCACAACACACTTTGAATTTCAGGAATCGAAAATTGTGAGGAACCACCTCTACCAGAGTATCTACATCCACATGTTAAATACATATTTCAAAGTATTCTGCATTTGGATGGACATTCATTAATTCATTTATTTTGTTTCAAACTTGAATTTTTTCGAGTTAAGGATTCCAGCTACACATGTGGGTTTCACGTAGTAAATTTGCCTTAAACAATTTAACTACTAATCTACATTCGAAATTAAGCGGTTAATATAAGAAGTATTGCTGAAAACATTGAATTTTATCTTTTCATACTTTTGGAATGTATGCTCATTCAAATAAAAGCTACAACTAGAATGTCCCTCAGCAACTACAAGCGATTAGTAAATGAAATTCATCATACAATCAAAGCGTAATCACTAAAAATCACTAGTAACCAGGAGGGAGATCACAAAGAGAGACAAACAAATACTCCATGCAGCAAATAAAGAGAGCTTTGCAAGGTAGAGAGCTTTCATCAGAGTGAATTCATGAACGATGTAGATGAGTGGAGAGAATGTGATGGCTGGCTCTTTGGGCTTTAGTGCATGTGAGAATACTTTTCTGCGATAATACCTAAGTGAGTCATTGTTTATGAACAAAATATTGAGAGGATTTCAGTGCGCATTTTTCTACACCTTCGTCATTATGTCCTATCTCCAAAAATGTTTCCTAATAGATCAAAATGTACCTGGAAAATTGGAGTAAAACGCTTATAGATTGGGTGTTTGGTAGATGTGTAAACACTTTTAAGTGACTACAATCCGATTTGATCTGAATATTCCTTATCCGATCCGATATACCGATTCTGAAATGAATAATGTGTGAGTTTTTCACAAAAATTTAAACCTTTTTAAGAATGGCCTAATAAAGAAATGCTTGTCAGTAAAGCAGTCCCCCATATGTCTATTAAGCAATAGTGTGGTGTTCGATAGTGTAGCGAAGGCAGATACGTTGGATTGTTGGATAATGTAGCCTGGCGGTATTCAAAAGAAATCGAAAAACGCTTCCAGGTGTATGTATAAGTTTTTCCGGTATTTTTTTTTGATAAAAAATACGTAATTTTCAAGAGAAAATTTTTTTTATTCAGCACACTGGCCATCAGTTTCTACACATTTCGCCCATATTTTAGGTAGTTTATGAATACCATGCCAGAAAAATTGCCTGTCTTTTCCGACAAATCATCCGTCAAGCCACTTTCCAACACGTTCCGCTGAGGTGCTGCTCTGCGAGCCTGATGGCGCCATGTCAGGAGAGTACGGCGGATGCAGAAGGATGTCCCATCCAAGCGATTTGACTGTGTCTTTCATCGGTTTCGCTGTGTGAGACGGCGTGTTGTCATGTAACGAAATCACTGTGTATATTCTCCTGGTACATTCCAGTCGTCTTTCGAATAATGCACGGGTTAAATATATCATTTGTTTATGATAGTGTTGTGCATTAACGGTTTCGGTGAGCGTCAAGAGTTCATAAAACAAACTACCACTCTGACAGGAACTACCACTCTGACAGACACAGAGCAAGGGCAATTGTGAATTGGTGTTCAGGGACCGGCTTTGCCAGGTGAAAGCCATGATTTTTCCACTTCAGGGTATTGTATCTATTTTCAGTTACCCGTCACTATTCGGTGCAAGAATTGCGATGCGTCGAAGAAGTATTTCACATGTGATTTTGCGATTTTCCATTTCAAATCGTGTGGCACCTATGAGTCTTCACTGAGTTAGCTTAGCAAGGGTATAAATCACTTACAATGTTGTAAGTGAAAATGGAAAAATTGATCTACCAAAAACTTCTGAAACTCATTTACCGTTTATTGATCTTATCCATTGCTCGTTGCTGCTGTTCATCGTTTTCTGTGACAAATTTAATACTTATGCTAGTTGCCTTTGAGTTTGCTTTGGGTCAACATACCATAACTCCTCCCACTCCCTCTCATCGCATTTTTGTGGTCTACCAAAACGCTCAATATCTTTCACATTGCAATTACCTGTTTTGAATTGTCGAAAACATATATCACACGTCCTTGTTGATGGAGTGTGTCCATCATATGTTTTTACCATTAAACAATGACTTTCAACAGCCTTTTTTCTTTTTGTTAAACAAGAATGCAATGTGTACCGCAAATGCCCTCTATCAGGCACAAAATTTGGTATGATTGATCAACACGATAAAACAAACACGATGGTTAAGGTGGGCTCATCTTGTGTGTGTTTGTGGCTAAATGTCAGACGATCCAAACGGCGCATGTGTCAAATAATTTGAAATAAACTCTACGTACTTTTTGCTGGCGTCATCTATTAGTAAAACCGAAAAAAAAACTTATGACCTTGTCGTGACCTACGGAGGCGTTTCCTATTTCCCGAGCCATACTCTCACGCTGTAAACTTAAAAGACAGGAACATCACTGATGAAACAGAAAGGAATTATTACTTCAATCAACCCAGCATGCAATTTTGAGTGCCTTTGAGCCATGAAATCGTTGATTTTATTGTTGTTGAATCTTCTGCAAAGGCTGCAGCAATTATTTTAATTTGTCATCCAGACAATATATTCGATTGAAATGATTGACAACAAATCGATAATTGAATTAAGTGCAATTAGTTGGATAAAAGTGATAACACGAAAATGCTACACACCATTGAGCGTGATACTCGTGTTTTCCATTAGCATTGTAATTATCAGAGAAATTGCCGTAACCAAGGTAAATAATTCCGGTAGGATTTCCATTTGATATGTGTTAGTATGTGTGGATGTTAGTACAGGTGCAAATATGTACAAGCTTTTGCGTAAATGATTATGCAATAATATCTTGTCATTCGTTAGTGGTCACGTTGCGGCTTCGACAGAATGTTTGTCCATTCATTTTGTTTACAAGAGATCCGATAATAGAGCTGTATCGGTTAGCTTCAAAGGATATTGTACGAAGAGATAGTTAGCAATTGAATAGTTGTGTTTGCCTTTTGTGAATCCTTTCATTTACGATTAGTATAGAGGAAGTGCGTTTATGTAGATTTTATGAGCACCAAATTTGTCTTTTGTTTTTTGGGTGATAAGCTCGAATCTTAAAATTGTATAAGACGTTTCGCTAATAAAATTTTTAACCATAGATAAATCATCGCTTTGAGATTGAGAAGATGTACGAAACGCATTGATAATTCATGGCACCTATATGGCAAACATACTAAATAGATGTAAAACTTTTGCTTAGAGTGGATTCGGTGCAGCAGGTTCACCTGTATAACAATTTTAGGATGAGCCTTTGGGTCAGAAGTTCTCAATCAGTTTCCAGTCTAGATGGAGATCATTTCGATTCCTTTGAAATATTTTGTAATGATATAAGTAGAATTAATCATGAAGTATGTATAATCCAAAAAAGATTTATCTTCAAAATTTATATTTTGCAACGACAGAGAGAACATCAGTTGTATAAAGTGGACAACCCACGAAGTGGATAATCCTGAAGTGATCGTATTGATCGGTAAATTTCAAAATGAATGACATACAGGAGGCAAGGAGAAAACATCACAAAGAAGAGAATTGGTCCAAATATGGAACCTTGAGCGACACTAGATGATGACTGCATGCAAAGAAATAAAAATGCCGAGATACCAAGAGACTCTAACTTCAGATAAAGTGGATATTGATTGCCTATATCAAATGCCTTGGGTGAATGCGAGAAAATCATATGACATTAGAAGTTCCCTTCCACAGTTGAGCAACGTCATATGTGAATCCAGTCAAATTAGTAATGGTAGAGCGACCTTTAAGGAAGCTTAGGAGCAATAACTGACTGCAATTCAACAGCTAGTTGGTTATGAATAAGATATCCTAATTTATAAGGAAAACATCGAATTACAGATACAGTTTGTTAGTTGGATACATCAGAAGGATCACCACCTTTAAGAACTAGGACAATGATAGACTGTTTCCAATAAGTGCGAAATATAACCAGAGATCAAAGAGAATATTTAATGGCATTGACAAGAGATTTCATGCAGAAGTTTAGAATACCGTCAGTACCAGGACTAATTCTCTGAACTCAGTATACAAGAGAGAGTAAGAGAGAGAGAGGAGGAGGATTTCTTGTTGGCCGAATTGGGGGAAGAACGGTTGGTATAGAAGGAGAAAAAGTAGAGGAAAAAATAGTGAGAACAATTCCGAAACGCCTTTGGGAGAATATGTGTTACTTAGATAAGGACATATCTGATTATGGAGTACAATAAATGTTGTGACCTCATGAAGATTAGAAAAAATAAGTGGCTAAATTCAATTTTCTTGTTTGCATTCCACCCGATTGTATCCGGCCCGATAAGTTACAATTATTGTAAAACAGTATGGGATCAGGCTTCTCATCGATGATTGCATGAGCTCTGTCCCTTTTTTGTTCAAATTCTTCTCCATTTGCTTGGGACAGAAAAGACGTCACACGTCCTTCAACGAACTTTATTACGCAGAAGATTTTTGTCAGTGGGGGAATTAAAATGGTTTATTATCGTTGTGGTTAGGAATATTGTTTTTTATAATTAATAGAATATTTTAGAATATTTTTTTATTTTGGGTAGGGAGGTGAAGGCTATTTACGCACTGAGTGTCGGACTCGCAGTGTCACAACGGACCTACTGGACTACCGACTAAACACCTCCCCTGTCAACCAGAGCGCCTAGCCTGCAGTGGTGGTTTGGAATATGATTTTAGTTTTGGGTCACGATTTGTTCTGAAACTGGAAAAAATATAGTTATTGCGTATTAAAGGAATGAGAATCGTTAGCTCTTTTATTTCGTCTAATGCAAAGGACGTTTAAGTTATAGGCAACCAAAAAAAATGTAGTGATGGTTAACGTTTTACTTAATCGTCCTGTAAAGTCCTGTAAAGTTAAAATCGTCCTGTACTTAATCGTCTTGCCTTGGTCACTGGAGGGCCAGTTCGTTATCCGTAGTGAAGGTGGTTGAAGCTAGTCGAAAACTTTCGAAGACTTGAAAAAAGTAGAGAAAAATGCAAACAAGATGACAATGATAATGTTCCTCAATGTTTAAAGCCCTGAAATTTCCTTTTGCGTAATCCTGTTTCCCAAGGTCATTTTTCAAAGTCTGAAAATATTAATAATTCCATTTCTAGGAAGCTACCTCATTTCAATACGTAATCACTATCTAATAATTGTTCTTTACATTTTAATTATAGGATCAACACAACTCTTCTTTCGATAAATCACATCAAAAATAGTGCCTTAGTATTTTACCAAGAGTATGGAAAATTTCACAATCAACTCAAAAAGAAAAATCCTCTCAAGTTGAACTGTAACCCTCTTGAAGTAAAAAGCACTTGAAGCATCAGAGTAAACATATATGCTTTCTACACTACACATGCTATATGAAACGAAATTATACTGACCGTATCGAGTATCTAAAGTTGTATCCATCGAATTGCGAACGATGGAGTCATAACTCAGCAAATTATGCGAAACGCTCTGTCCAAGATTGAGTTGATTTGAGGGGCTCGAGCGTCGATTCAATTTAGGAACTTGCCAGAACTTCCATTTTGGACCATCCGAAGCAAGAACATAAGAATATTTCGAGATGATTGCCGGGACTTGAAATCACATAACACGAAACCAAGAAGCGATGTATAAGCGGTTTGAAGAAAACAATGGCATACAACCCCCACATGATATTCTTATTCTGGAAGATGTTTACAGTCAACAAATTTTTATGTAAACATGCTTCGAAATTATGGATCTGATTTCAATTCGAAGCGGAAATTGATGAGTGTGTATCAAGAAAAGATGGAGCCGTATGGTGAATAATGGATTTGATGTTGCGTCTTTCGAGAGTAGAAATATTGTTTTATTTACAAAGTTCTATGAGCTTCTTAGAGGCAACGAGACTTGAAGACTTTCAACTCTCGATAGTAGATCTATAATTTAAAGTGTTAATTCCATATCAATCTCATAAAGATTGCATGCATTGGTGTTTGGATAGCCTTTTTGCAGCTGGTCTATGTTGAAAGCTGCTCAGCATGAAAGTTTACATCTTTGCCGAACTCAGATGTAAGCAATAAAACTTTCATAACCAACCTAAATAATTTCGTTCTATCATAAACAGCCTTAATTACCTGACTGGTAGATGGATACTTACTTAAAATTTAATGTTTGTTGGTTTCGATTTTTTATCTGTAAGATACATTGACCGCCATCTCAAAGTTAGGACTGGAATCCACCCTCAGAACGTTGACGCATTACCTTGAGGTGGTCTCTTACATCAAATATGATAACCTTAAAGCCTCAAAGATAACCGCTCTTATCTTTGGCAGTATGACGGGCACAAAAAATCTCGCGATTATCGCCTTGGAGCCTTGGAACAGATTCAACAAACGGTCCCGTCGTACCACATGCTTCCTTTGCCTTTAGCATAGCCTTCAACGGATGAGCCAAAACGTTATTTTTTATAAAAAAGAAAGAAAAACGAATTAATTCTTATATGTAGCATATGAGGAAGGCATAAGGTATAAGGACAAATTCCGGCGATTCCTATCTTGCCTATCTTCTTCAGTTCATTAAGATATCTATGATGACAAAAAGTGTTGTAATAATCTCCATTGTGGCAATTTATCAGTGGATCAATAAATCGAATAAGTTTAGTTATCCAACCTCAAGCAGCATTGTTTTCGTTTAAGCTAACTTTTAAAAGGTCCCGGCACAGAATTGAGCAACGGACTGTGTTACATCCATTTTCACATGTCTATGCCCATGTTTCTGTTTCTACCGTAACATCTGCATGTCTTGTACTTCAGTCCTTGCTTGCATTTGATCAGACCAGATACCAGCTCCATCTTGTAATATTAGGTAGCAATGCGTATTGTGAGTACCCTTGTTTGGTCTCAACCTCACATCCTCGCTTAACACGAGTTGACTTTCATCGGCTACTCCTCCCAATTTCAACATCATGACGTAAGAAATTAGAAGGAGAAACTGTGCCCTTTATAGTAGTAAAGCCCAGCGACTACCGATTCTGTAAGGATCGCTACTAGGAACCACGATATTCGTTTGGGGTCGGAACCCAATAAACTGATCCTTTCATACGAAACGTAGCTTGCCAACTACATGGCATACCTGAATATCCTCCGTGGTTGAGCTTCATCGAACGAGTTGCAAGGATTCTATATTACCAAGCTTGGTCGCTTTTCTTTCAAATAAGGTCCTAAGTCTACTATTGTGACTAAGCGTCTAGGAGCTGCTGCAATGCCACATATATTGGGTGGGTGTGTGCAAACGTTTTTTTCGGTTTCGCATTAAATGATTTTTTAAATCGCTGATTTGTTTAAACTTGATGTAATACAAAATCATCAATTTTTTTGATTTGTCTTCAACATTCTGAAAGTGGTTCTATTCCTCTCCTGAAAAATATCTCATCATTCATCGCCGAGAAAGTAGGCTAGTCCTGTACAATGATCTTCCGCGATGCTATTTTTCAATCCTTGCATTTCTTCCTAGTTGTCAAGAGGCAGAAACAAGTGTTAGTCCGTTGAAGAAATATGGGGTGAATATGGTAGGCGGAGTAATGGTTTCAAGCCAATCTCCATTCATTTATGCAAGGTAACTGCAGCTGTGTGTGGTTCTGCATTGCCTCGGTGTAAGAGTTGACTGCAACAATTGACTCATGCAGGACGCTTACCACACGTTGCCTGTTGAACCGCTCTAATAACTGGCAATACAAAATTTGGCAATACAAGTTCAATTCAACAAGTAAACGTTTGATTTCGGTCCAGAAATTCCCAATAAACGAGTCTTGGAGAATTCCACCAAAGACACAATAAGAGATTCCGTGGATGCACGCTTGCTTTTGAAGTAGAAGCTGTTGGATCGCCTTTTTTTTAAACTATAAGGCAGCTTTCTTTTTATCATGTAGGGTCCACTTTTCAACCAGTAACCATCCATTGGTGAAATACATCATAAGTTTGACAAGCAAGATAGAAAATACAACAAGCCATTCTATTTCTTTGCAAAATTTTGAGGAGGTCTTTCTTGTTTCTTTGCAAAATTTTGTAGTGTACCCATGCATGCAACTTTACCACATATCCTAGCGCATGGATCCTTCTCTCTATAGTTATTCTGTGGACATGGCACCTTACTGATAACTCTACGATGGTCATCACCTCCTTGCATGATCAGATCACTATCTGTCATCTCTTTTGGCCGTCCTAATCGTGACTGATTTTCAAACTGTTGCTCTCCACTACAACGTGCTGCAACAACTATTGACATGCTCATGCCGTTAGCAAGTTTTCTCTAGAAATGTTGCTTATATTTCGATCAGCCTTTGTTGCGCGGTGTCGAGGATGAATTTAGTTAATATGGTCCTGTGGGTGAGGTAATATACTATAGTATAACACACATCTATCGGATTAATTCGTTATTTTATATTGATTTCGTGTCTATGTTCAACGAGATATTGGTGGTAATATGATCCCTAGTCAGTACAAAAATGTCAGTTTTGGCTGTCACTAGTTGAAAATCACGGTCCTCCTGTTGTGTTTCAGTAATTTTAAGATCTAATGCTACAATCTGAGAAGCGCTGAAGCTTAGGCAGCTATAACGATTCTGATGTTGTCTGTCTGTAGCCTACGAGCTACACATTTGCTGGTTTTCCAACGTGCTTCAAAAATCTGGTTCGCGAATTAAACCCCCACATGTGGTAATACGCAGCGTGTGCACTCTATGCTTGGTACAGCATATGAGGTGATGATTGCACTGATGAACTCTGACCATAGCCTAGGAATAAATGATTTCGATTTGTGCACCTGTTCCTGTGGAACTGGTATTAAGACGCGAGTACCGAAAGGACCATGATATTTTCGAGAAAGGTATCCAGTGTCCCTAATAAATGTATATAACCTGGATCGAAAGACTACATTCAGGAGTTTTTGGGCTATGCCTGACGTCCAGAGTGGTCCGTATGAAGACAAAAGTCTAAGATCATTCCCTTTTCAGTACGTACAAGCCGAGTATTTTTTTAGGATCAAGGGAATCTACCTGAAGTTAAACTTGCTTTGCTTGCTTGCTTGCTTCATGTTAAGTAGTTATAGCCATAGCAGAGTTTCCTATGCTAGCATAAAGAAATTGTCTGTTTTTCTACCCAGTTGAGGTCCTTGTCTCTTCCTACGGTCCTAGAATAAGTTACTTCAGTTTCTTTGAAAAAGAAAGGCTATAAAGGTAGTTTGTCTCAAGTGGTTTCTTCGAAAGAAACAGTCTGCTTCATTCAGCTGCTATAGATTCGTTCAGTGTCATTGTCTGCGTTGGCAGTAACTTATTGGGCAAGTTCACCTCTGACGTCCATCTTCAAAGCCTGCTGCCAAGGAGTTGTTATACTTTATTCTCGGGATTTAGGATTATTCTATCACATCAATGTTGCCACCCTGGCTAGCTACTATGTTCGATATTCCTTTCGATGTCTTATTGCTAGCTTTTGCAGTATTGAGATCAGAATAACCTTAGAAAGAATATTTCTCATTTGGTGATTGCACCCTCTCTGTTCGCTAATATTCTCCGGCGATTTCGGAGTCCTCGATTTTTTTAAAATTTAGCATGATTACTAGCTCTCTAGTCGGGAAATTGTTGTCACTATGGGTGTTATCACTATGGATGAAGTCAGCTATCCCTTGCTGGTTATAAACATCGTTTGTCTGAAAGTAGGATTACATCTAGAATTACAGCACACGTCGAGTCTGTGACTTCTTTTTTCTGGTGGTTTGTTAATCGCTGATGGATTTCTCTCAGTCTAAATCCTGTTTGGCTTATTCAAAAAAATGCATCCAGATAGAAATGTGCGTCATTCGAATAGGTACTTTTTGATAATTGATACTTTATTTCCCCCGAAATTTTAGTTGGTTTTCATTGGCTGCATTCTAGGCCTGCCTGAATCACAACGATCCTTATACAAATACTTCACGGTGTCATTAGAGATAACCCAGATTCTGGTAATAGCATCGAGAGGAAAGATATAGATTTCCCCTCACAAACTTGCTTATTGCTGGAGTATCCTCCACTGCATGAGAGTGGAGGCTCAAATTCGGGGCGTCACAGACCAAACGCCCAGGATTTGTGCCATCTGTAACTGAACCAGTTCTTTCGAATTTTCCCATGCAGCGACAAATAAATAGTTTGGTTAGTCGATAAGATGAGCCATGCGTTCCTCTGAGATCCGACGAACTGAGCATTGAAATTGATGAAGAACTCCAATAATTTTTGCGCATCTTTGGGTATTCGAGCTCTTGGTAGCCAGTTGCCAAATATTATTCAGCTCAGAGAGTAAATGATAAGCATGACTTTTTGATCATTGTTACCATAGTGTTATCACTAACGAGTGTCAATACTTCGAAGAAACTTCAATCTGACAGTATTTCACTCCAATTTTGCCGATATGTTGGTATTTGTAAGCAAATATTTTTGGAGACAGGACATCAAAACAAAAGTGTGGAAAGGAACGCATTAACATTCTTTTAAATTTTATACTTACACAGAAGGACTCACATGTCTTATTACTCTGTAGCAATGGTTCTTGCATAAATTTAACCTCAGAAAGGTAGCTACCTCTCCACTATCTTGCGAAATGTCATTTAAAAGCTCTTCATCTTTCAAAGCTCAAAATTCAAAAGCTCTCTATCTTTTATTTGTAAAATGAAATATTCGTATCTAGTTATTCGTGATGCACCTACGAAGTGTGAGCACTACTTAGTAGTTACACTTTGATTATTACCATTGCTGTAGTGCAAAGCTCGTTTCTTTGAGAATGACTTCACTACTAGTTATCATGAAGTATTTTTATTGCAGACCATACGTTCCTGTTTTATATAGAAATTCAGTTAACTAGTCACGCAATATGGCATTCTAAAGTCAGTCTGTGGTGACCCCGACAGCGTGCAGGACTTATGGGTCACGAGTATGCAGGACTTCGATCATACGCGTACATGAACATTTGCAGTCTGAGTTGTGCCGGTCGTTTGTGTCTTATTCTTATACTTTCAAAGAATACGAACGAATTGTCTTCCAAAAGGGAATGCGATCGTCAGGATTTTTGTATGTTTTCTGAGTTTTTTCGACTTCTCAACCTGCATTCTGTCGAAAAAAAATTGTATCGTGACAAAATTCATTTAATTGACTTGAAAATACGTCAGTCAGTCTTGGTTAGTTTCGAAAATTACATATGACAAATTGTTCATTCTGAGTTTGTGGTGTTAAATTATAAACGCATGATCGTCATCATTCACACTGATATAAAACGGAGATGAACGGATGTATGACACCGACAAAATTATAATAGTTTGTTCAGTCCTGAAAAAATATTTACCCTATAATTAGAGACCTAGGAGTATACACGACAATTACGTGCGTGGCTATCGAAGTGCTATCGAAAGTCCCTTTAAGAGGAGGCTTGAAGGGACTCCGAGCGTGCCCGAGCACCATCCGAAGGAGAAAATGATGCAAATTATTTATTCATATATCCTGTAAGCATGAACGTTTGGCCATTAGTGAATAATAAACGAGTAACTTGTTGGTTGATTTTTTAATGTGCTCCTAATTGCATTCGAATCTCTAAAGGATTTCACTGTTTGGGACTGGTAGGACTGTATCTAACTATCTACGACTGGTAAGGATTTGTTAATATTAACTATATTTTTGGCGTTCACAATGAATCTTTTAAGCATAGTTGATCTATGCATTCAAAACCCTCCCGTTTTGATTTTTGAAATGTTTCGGCTCCAAAACCGTTTATTTCTACAGTGCAAAACATTCTTTTCTATATCCTTACAATTCCATAGCGAACATTTTATCCTATTTGAATTATTTTAATAACTCACGACTGAATATTATTATAATAATAAATCTTCATGTCTTCCAACCTTTTGTTGGTTGAATTAATGCCAGTGAATGATTCCGTTTTGCAACAAATAAACAAAGATATCTTTTCGGTTCGGATACATGAATGTTTATCATGAAGTTTGCGAGTTCACGATCATAAATCAGCAAAAAGAACAAAACAAAATGGTTTTTTGGATTTTATTAATGATATTTGGAGGCGGACACGAATATTATTTCATATCTGAACATTAATGTCTATGAACATGTTTCTCCGCTTGCATACTACACCCGACAAAATGTCTGGAATCGATAATAATTCAACTATTGAGTCTGATTAACATTGACATTAATTCTTGAACTCGACATTCACCCCATGAGATTTTATCCGAAGAGATTGGAATGAATAAATGAAATTTTTCGTAAGTGTGTGTTAGTACGAGGTTAATGTGAAATGAGGAGAATTAAAGAACGCAAATTATATTATAGGATTGTGAAAGGATTTTCTGTATACTCAATTTTATTGATAAATCTCAAAACTGACCAAAACTTGTAATAAATATGACGATTTCAGAAAAGGATCTCTTAATATTAATTTTCGAATCATTTTGTCTCTGAACAAATTTCTCTCATTTCAGCAATTAAGTCAGGTGTGCCTAAATTATTTGCCTAGGGATGCTATCAATGTGTGTAGAGGTTTTATTACAATTTTTATTTGTCTTTCATAGGAACGAAATTTCGAAATTCCCGTCGTTCCCCGTCTATATTTTCGGGTCTTTTACTGCACACAGCTATGCTGGCACCATTAAATTTAAGGATTCTGAGGACTTAAAGTTGACTGCACCCTGAGATTCCTTGCACTACCAGTGGTACCAGTATAGCTGCAGTGAAGTTCCCTGAATCATACTTACATGGTCAAGTATGATCAATCCAATCCAATTTTATTGTTTAGGCTACTTTATTGGGGTCAGGAAAAGATTCAGATGACACGTTTATAAATCTTCAAAGTTACGGAAGGTTCGTTGATCCTAAGTCCTGCGGAGTAATTTATGTAAGTTCAGATGATTTGCAGGGGTGGTAGTCCTAGGTACCGTGCATCGCTTGTGTTTGTCGATTTTTCCTAAGTAACTTATCCTGGCTCATGCGTGAAGGATTTTCCTGAAAAGAAAAGAGCAAGCTCAGTCCCTTTTAGTTGTTCGTTTTTTAGGTTTTTTTTTTAGGTTTTCCTTAATCATGCATATTGAATCCTAGTGACATCTAAGGCTCTGAAAAGTTCATGTTTATACACTGCCACCAGGTACTGGCTTTTCAAAAATGCAAATAACGATTGACTGACTTTACTCCCTAATGCAAACTGGAAACGCTCATGTTGCGATATTATTAATGAGCCTTTTCGTGTCAAGGAACTTGACAGGCTATGCTCCTCATAGAAGGTGAACGATTAAGTGGTTCTTGCATTACAGTTTGAACCGAAATAGTCTGCTTATTGTTTCAACAGATTTCACCATTGGCGTCTTGCGAGTTGGAAAGGTATAATTAAATAAATAATCTTTGATCGGTCTCCTTAATGTAACCTGACAGCCCTCCTTTTCGAACGTATGCTAAAAAACGCAACACAAATTGACAATAACGTAATAACCTGCTCTTCCCAGCCTTGTTTTCAAGACGATTTGCACTGTTCTGGTTCGTAGTTGAACCAGAGGTGACTCTTGGAAGGAAGGAAATCCCAATCCGGCGCCAATAACCTCATAATTCAGCTTATTCTTCTTTTGATAAATTATTACTGGAAAAAATGCTTCGCACTATCCCTGTCTTTGAATACAAACTGCTGTTGTTGGCCACTTCTGTTACACAGACAGAGAACGACCATATGTTGAATGAGGTCTAACGACCATTTATATCTTTCTTCCGCTGAAACCATATTGAATCCTGTTTTTTACATATTTTTTTTCTAAGTCTAAAGGCTGATGACCATTAATTTAAAATGAGAGAAATTCTGCCCAGTCAATTGAATTGGTATTTTTCAGTTTTTCCTTATATAAATTCGCATTTTTCACCTCACATTTCCATGGATGGGGTTTAAACAGTATGTCAACCACAAGCCACAAGATCTGAAACAAGTTTCCGTCCTGGATCACAATCTTTTTTAGGCTATCTAGACTCCCAAACACAAATGGTGCATGCTCACCACATTCAAGTCTTCGAAGTCACAACCACCAGGTTTCAGGTAAGGCTAGGCTTCTCATCAAGTAATCTGCCTGTCAGTAATCTGTCATAGGCATCCTCCCAATCCGTGGTTCGGATAAACTTCTGATCAGGTTGCGCTTTTCTGCAGGCCGAGAAAAACTCTCAGTTTTTGTTTTCTCAAACACACGGGACTGATTAACCTTCCTCACAGCCTCGGCTACATGGGAGCGGCACCCTCCCAAAGACAGAATGGACCAAACCGAAGCTCAGACCATCAGACAGGCTTCCTTATATGTTGATAGTAGTTTCTGCTGGTCGATCGGTTTTCAATAGCTGAACGTTTTTAATTTTGCACACGAAGCATTTAGGACCGTACTTCGCCATGCTTTTGTTTGCGATTTTAATGCCTTATGAAGAAGGTTTCCAATATTGTGAAAAATTTTCGACGAGTTACTAAATTATTTTACTTTCGTATTCAGTGCCATCGTATTTAAAGGGACTCTCGATTCCTAAATGTCTATTTTTCTCTATAGGGTTCATGAGTTTTAGTCCATAAATGATTTTTGTTGGGGCTTGGAAGTTTTGAATGGCTTCATTAGTTTCATTACCTTATCTTTATCTATAAACCATTAATCATTTTTTAAGGAACTTCTTTGGATTTTATTTTCGGGCTACACTGGTAAGCATGCATAAATGCTATCAGGACATTATGATAATAGGGCCAATCTCCTCTGTTTTCAACTTAATGGGGATCGGTAGGAAATTAAGGTGGTCTTCTCCTCATTTTTACCCCTCACTTTGCAAGATAGGCCAAGTTAGTTGGCGTTGGTGTGAAAAATAATTACAATCTTTCATGCCAAAATTCTCTATTCAGTACTTTCTGCTCCTCTATCAATGGAGCGCAACCTACCAGTATTAGAATTAGGCAGAATGAACCGTGGACCATCTGGCTTTCAATTTAGGCAACCTCAACTTCTTCGGATTTACAATGAAATTCGATAATTAATTATTAAAATAGATTCTCAAGTTGTTGAAATATCACTCTTAGTTTTCTGCGCTCCAGTAGACTACTGGGAAAGCGTTACTGAGAAGTTTGTTGAAGTGCTTATGGCACGATCACCGTTAACAGGAGCTACGCTGGGGAGCCAAGGACCTGCGGCGAAAGATGCGGTGAACTTGACTATGAGAATTATTATGTCCGCTTGCCGATCTTCCATGTATTTGTAAGGACTGCGGCACTGCGAGCCCCTAGTATACTAGGGGTCACCTAAATTTGCTGAAAGACGCAGGAAGTGTCAAAAACTACAACAAAAGGCACAGTAAGCACGACCCTGTAAGAGACATGAACCCCATCAGTAGCTTATAAGTTTCATAGAAAATCTCTACTCAGGCTTGTCAACAGCAGCGAGGCCAGCCGTTGGCAGCACTGATGGACGTCGTGAACAGGGATCTATGCGACATGGGCTATAAAATAGTGATGTGGTAGCTTAGTGCCCAAAGGGCGCATCACTCATACGAGGTAGAAAAGATGGACGATATTGCTCGGGCTCTTTTCCCAAACCGTCCCACCGTTGTTGAGGCCGTCCACGATGAAATACCATACCTAAAATACGAAGATAAATTCTTAGAAAGCTTAGATAGATAGATTCGAGAGAAAGCAGTCTCATCTATGAAGGAAAGAAAGGCTTCAGATGGCATTCCAGCAGAGGTGTTAAAGATGGTCTTTCACTTTCCCCTAACCTGCTCCCCAGCACGCGCCTCAGCTCCTTGAATCATTGTTATAGTCCGTCTCTCACATTTACCTTCCCTACAGAAAAACTTATTTTATCGGTACTCATCTGGTTTTTGAGTAAAAGGCATTATGATCTACGTGCTGTCCTAGAGATTTCACCTTTCCAACTTTAGCCAGAGAGCAACTGCGTGAAAGTATCTAATCTTGACTTTTTGCGGTTCACGATCGAAGTTACTCTTTGCTCAACCTTTCGACGTCATAAGCGGGCATACGTGCACTATTTTCGTAACATCTGCGCTCGATTTTACCAGGAAGTAAGTCATGACAACAACAATTAAATTTGGGATCAACAAGGAAGTTCTTTAAAATAATACTGACGCATGCTGACGACATATCCCGTCAATAATTGATTTATTGAATTTATCTCGTTCTGATATGAATTTTAGTTACTTAATCTTGAAAATGATGTGGAGCAACAATTGAGTCATTATTTTCCACTTCATTGGGTTGATTGCGAACTGGCAAAATTGGACTTGAAAATGATAAATGAATTTAGAAATTGTAAAGATAAATATACTGAACGGTTGTTCTAACTCTTAATCCTGCTTTGGATCACTGTCCACCAAAGTCCAACAATTTAGTATTCCAGCATATATTATACTATAATTATTATTGTCTCTGTCCGCTCTCTGCGCCCCATAATTTTCTGCTACAATTCTGCAGGATCTAATTTATTGCTCGACGTACGCAATCAACTTTCCATAAACTACTTTGTCAAAAGATTAAATTGTTTCTTATCATCTCGGTAAGAGCCTGCAACAAGTAATAGGCTGTTGACTCCATCTCAAACCTGCTTCCATATAATATGCATACCTGATTTGCATTTCAGATACTTCTTTTGTAAAAGAAATTTAATAGGAGCCATGAAGTTGAAGCCATTTAATCGTTTGCTGAATGTAGTCTAAGGCGCATGGTGGAAAACTTGTTTGATGACCCTCAAGAGGATTTTGATAAATTATTGAAGCTGCTCAGGCGGAATTAGATCCAAACCAAATTGATAACCTGGAAGGAAAAAAATAGTAATCATATTCAGGCAATTATCTCGATGAGTGGTTTGAAATTAGATAATGAAAACATATGAACGCCATGCCATTTTTTATTAATAAAAGGAATATTTCGAATTTTTAATTACAATTTTTCTCTGATTGACTTGTTGTTGCTGTTTGATTGGATTAATGGTAACATTTTAACGATTTAACTATCACTTTTCAAAGCTTGCATGTCCGTGTGATGTTATATGACTGATATGTTACATAAAAACATGGACCATTGGATATCAAAAAATTAAGCCGAATGCAAATTAAATGCGATTAGCGGAAAGAAAGTAGGCGTCAATGTTACATCATTCTACAACCGACTCAAAAAGTTTTTTATCCGTAGGTGAAATTTATGTGACTGGGAATATTAAATGTATAATGGAATAAATGGAATATTACCCTAAGGTACGTAGAACCCTGGGAGGTAGAATGAAAATGAACCCTTCTTTTCAAATTTACTTCGTTTATTTTGCAGCAGCAACTTTTAATGTGTGATTCACAAAGCAACAAAATGACACAGATTTTTGCTACTTTTCCAATAGTTAAAGCCAATTTCTCTGAATATAGAGCAGCAGGAACTGTCATGTATATAATTATACCCAAAATCTGATCCATATTTCAATAAGTCTTCAAAACATGAACAATTCGTTCACCATGTCTTTCGCTTTCCAAGTTCTCAATAAAACTTCGGTGAAAACATAATTACTCGCATTCTATGTAATTCCTCAATTAATTAGAGATAATTTTTCGAATTTTCTGATCTATTCTTTGTTTGGCGTAATCGCTCGCTACAGAGGTCGTGCCTTTAATCCTCTGATAAAGAGTTGCAAACTTTACATCTTTTTCCAATCTGCATCATGACCATCATGACAATCATAATCCTCGAATATTTTTCCCAGTAGGGGACCCGCAAACATTCATGCTTTGATTTCAGCATGTTTCATATGAAGCGTCGTTAAAAAGGATAAAGAATATTGTTTTCAACTTTCATGTGAATGGGTATATAGTATAATAATGTGCAGACTAACCTCTTTTAACATGGAAATCTTTCCCAGTTTTACTTTCCAATCAGTATGATGATGTAAACCAAAGAGCAGCCCCAGAACTTTTGACTTTCGCGCTTTTCTTCACAATTTGTCACATGTCTCCAAACTAATTTTGTTTCTAATATAATAAAAGTTTTAAAAAGTCTTGTCCTGATCCGGTACGATTCCTTAAGTGTTTGATTTCTTTCCTTGCCTCAAGTCCTATTGGAATACTTTGTTTTTGTGTTTGCAGTTTGAACTAATACTGCTTGCACACCTACTAATCTATGAAACAGTGACATTTGTCAGGATTGTATAGCAAGGGTAGTGTTAAGAAGCCAGTAAATATCATGGTGACACACATTTATATCCTTTGATTCAACGTATCAATCAAATTGATCACACCTTTGACGTTGGGAATCCCAAAATCAAGCAATTGACATTTTATTTTTGAAAGGTGTAAGTCTTTTCTAAGCTCGTTTAAATTCTATCTTATTCAAAAAGATTGCCCAATATGATATCCTGGCGTGAAGCCCCATTCATATCAGTCCTCCTGTGCTCTGGTTTGTTTGAGTTACTTAAAACTCTGCGGAACGATTGGTAAGGCACTTCTTCAGACTGCAATAAAGGTCTTGTCACCAATCATCTTGTCATATCAGGTCTTGTTTTGCCATATTATTGCATTCTACGCATACACATATTATTTTTGTTGTTAACACCTGATACTTTCGTAACAGTAACAATACGTAACATGATTTTTTGTGTCTTTCTTTCACTTTTTTTTAAGGTGTTCAAAGTTGTCTGCAGCGTTGTAATTAAAATACCTTTACAGTCTGCAAACCCTATTCCAATTGGTTAGGGGGACGCCCATGACAGGTTACTGTCATCCCCATCACGGCGAGGAGCCTATCTTGGCTGAAATGTGGTGGTTTGTGGTTTGCAATGTGGTTGTAATCAGAGGTTTTCTATACTACTGTAAGCTGGGACGGGGAAATCAACACCGTTTAGTGAGACCGTGAGGTAAGGCCTAATGGAGGCAGGTACTCAAGTTATACACTTCGATTAATCCCCTTTTCCAGGAACCCACTTTTTACCGAATTTGTTTCCGAGACTAAGAATTATTGGTAATAAGACCGGGTCCGGAATTGGTCTCTTTCTCCTTGACAGGATAATCAGACAATTCGAAAATAATACGATGAAACAACACAACATAAATTTTTGAATAAAATCGGAAAGTTTAAATAATAGCTATTTTTGTGGTAGGGGGGTGAAGGCTGATTACGCCCTGAGAGTGAGATTCCCAGACGCCCAATGTATCTGGACTATCCACTGAAAACCTCCTCCCACTGGAACCTCCTCGTGTTCCAATGCCTACAGGCGCTTTCAGATTACGTTGACCTCTTCTCAAGCCTGAAGGAACGGAGTGCAAGAAAAGAGACTCCTTCATCCCAATGCCTCTCAACGCTCCAGTGTGGTTGTTTTAAGTATCAGCATTGCCCGAACATGTTGTGACACGTGTTGTCAACCGTTATCAGCATTTCTCCAACTGTAGCTTCAAGACAGAGCCCTCAAATTTCGCTGAAGAGGTCACCGCGTTTTCTACTCCATCTTTTGCAAGAGAAAAAAATGTGTGTCATCCACATCGCCTGCGCAAATCATGCAGTTAGGTCTGCGTGACCTGTCAATCTTGTGCAAGTAAGATCGAAAACATCCATGCTCGCTTAAGAGCTGGTTCAAGTAGAATCCGAAGTCAACATACACACGATTGAGCCACGACGACTTCAGGTCAGGGACCAGGCGGGCAGTCCGACTCACTTTGCGTCTTGCCCCCAGGAATGTTGCCAATTGCTTAGAGAGCATTGTAACTCTTCCCTAGTGGCCTCTTCTCTTTTGTCTTAGGTTATCCGCAGGTAAATATTCTACGCTATATCTCAACGAGGGCGATTTATATCACCCCCGCCATCTCAAGCACTGCCGTTCCGGAAATTCTTCGATATGAGTAAGCGATATGCAGCGCTCCTTGTCTCTGCCCCTGTGCGAAGTAATTTTCGAGGGAACAAAATTTTTTATTCAAAATTCTGGCCATCGGCTTATTGACATTTTCTCCATCTTTCAGGTAATAAACGAATGTTCGTAATTGAATTCATCTTCGCAAAATATTTCTGAAAAATAAATGAAAAAAGCGAATCGCTGAAGAAGACCGAACGATAACTGTCGAAAATCGATTACGATAAATAAAAAATTTAAAACGCTTAATTAAAAGGAAGTTTTTTCATTTATTTTTTAATAAACGAATACCGTACAAGAAAAACTGTCTGTACTTTGCGGCAAACCATTCGTCGAGCCGCTTTCCAACTTCCATGACATCATTGGAATGCTATGAGCATGTTCCCCATTGATGCAAAGATAAAGCGTATGGTCTTCTTGCCGAAACGATTTGCCCTTGGAGTTGAAGGACCGGGTTCGCCAGATGAAGGCCACGACTTTTGGGCTTCAGATTTTCATAATAAACACATTTTTTGCCTCCCGTCACAATTCGATGCAAAAATGATTATCTTTCGTGGTGACGAAGTAGTGTTTCACAATTGAATTTGCGATTTGCCATTTTACATTTATTCAAACCCAGTGGGAGCGATTTGCCGAGTTTATTGACCTCACCGATGGCTCGTGAACGTTTGCTGCTCGTTTCCTGTGACACATTTAATGCTTCTTTATTTACATTTAATGCTAATCACCTATGCATTTCATTTGTGTCATCATCCAATAACTCCTTCTTTTCGTATTTTTGTGGCCTAGCAGAGACCTCACTTCCTTTGACATTGAAATTACCACTTTCGAATTGTCGAAACCATGTCTAACATGTTCTGATTGATAGAGCGTGTCTATCAAATGTTTTTACCAGCAAATGACGACTTTTAAAATTCTTTTTCTTTAGTTTAAACAAAAAAAGCAATGCGTGCCGCGTTTGATCTTTTCAGGCACAAAATTTGACATGATTGAGCAACACGATAAAACAAAATCGCTAGTTTTGGCGGACTCAACTTGTGTTTGTCAAACGTCAGACGATTAACATGGTGAATGTGTCAAACTAATACGCTGCGTGCTTTTCGTTGGCACCATCTCTTTGTAAAACTGTGTTGTTAACACAAAACTGAAATAATCAATTTATTCTTAATTTTTTTAAAAATTTGGTATGGCTTCCTAAATTAAAAATTATATTAGCAGCAATAACTTTGCTAGACCTTAAAATTAGTCCATTATTAAGCAACTGTGAAAAAATTCAAAAGGTACATTATAATTTACTGTTCTTTCATATGAGCTTGCAATGTCATATCTATATCAGAAAAGAAGTACGTTTTTAAATGAAAAAACAGATTTTAAAAGTGTTTTTGATTTTTTTTGGAAATCTTTGATTTTTCTTATGATCTTCACCTTTAACAGGTTGGCGAGGAAAATATTTGATATCGAAAAAATTGATCGATGAAAAACTTAAATTAAATAGAAGCTATAATGTATCAAAACTGTGGAAGCCACATTTCCAGCCCAGTGGATTTTGTGTTACACGAGGGAGGTGTGGAGTCCAAGGATTAAACATTAACATAAACATAAACAGGATTAAACGCAAGTTTACTTCTGCTAGCGTGAGGATTATGCCATATGAAATCTCTAGAGCTGGAAAAGCGAAAGAAAGAAACGTTCAAGGAAACTTAGTGAAGCAAATTCACACTTACAATCAATCAAAATCAAAATTAAATTAAATTAAATTACGTAGCGCATGTTATGATTAGGCAAGAAATTCCATTGGTAGCTGAAATGTGACGAAGAGCCTATCTACCAACTTTGTGGTTGGGTCCTTTTGCTTTCTCCTTGCTGGATCTGCTCTAGTTCCTTTAATTTGAAAGTCATTTATATGGATCTGGTTCGATAATGATTGCATACCCGTGTCCTTAATTTTCATCACCAGAGATGCGTCTCTTAGAATGAGCTTATCAAGGGGCCGAGCTTATCATCTAAGGTTTTGATACTTATTTCCAGCCTAGATGTTGGCGTAGTCCTCAATGATACCCAGTTATTTGCTGAAACTTTCCTTGTTCCTGTGTGGACGCATTTTTGTTCAGTGTCGGCCACTGTCCATAGCTCTATGGATAGTTATTTATTTCACTACTGTAATATAGGTCCAGGAGACGGGTTCATATTTTAAGTCAGTCCCTGCACTTTTTGAACGTGTCCCATGTGAGGAGTCCTTGTTGGATAGCTGTCTAAATTACCTCCACGTGCACCTCCGTGGTACCTTGCACGTTTATCTGACTTGATTGCCTTTTTCATTGGATGGTGGCTGCTAGCCAGTTCCTGGCAATTCGTGCATAGCGTTTGTATAGTTGTTCTCGCCCAATTAGACAATAGTGAAATGGCGGTCTGAAACATGCAAGATCGGAGTTCGTCGTCCTTTAAGCAATACATAACAAAATATTGCTTTAGGAAAAAAAAACGCTTTACACATACAGACATGTTAATGTAATTTTACTAAAGCTTTTCTCATACAGGATCAATTTCATCGTGAAAATTTACTTTGTTTTGAAATTATTTAATAAGTTAACGTCTCATTGCATGTCAGTCCAGTCAATTAAGTATATTTAACGTCTACTGTTTGTCGAAAGGACTACAAGCATCCTAACTAAACTTTGACATTTTCTCATTAAGTTCAAACTATCTTTCATTGGGTTCGTGCAAAGCGAAAGATATGATCGACTAATTGCATCTTTACTGCATTCAACTTCTATCATCATCATCATCGTCGTCATCATCGCCACCAACCATCATCATCGTCCTCATCGACGTCTCCGGCTCAACATAGTACTCCAGCCTGGATGCAGATATAGTAAATTCCAGTGCATGACATTACATCTTTATGTACTTGATAATTAATCTCCTGACTTGGCTTCGTACACATTGCTCAAAGCAGTCACCATGATACCGAGCAAACTGTAGGTCCTTCAAGTCGATTATTATCTTCTGTAGATGGCTTTATAGTTGGACATAGATGTGATAGGACTTGCTACTGCAAAAATATGAGAAATGCTGCGTACATTTCGTCCCGACCCAGGACTAGCAACCTTACATCGGGTTGTAAGATGATTTTTTTTTCTAATTATCTGCCTGTGAAGAAGGAAATGTTCATCGTACTAACAACTATGAGTTATGACCGTATTAGGAATTGTTTGAAAAACAGCTTGAGGGGAACAGTAAAGGATTGTAATGGAAGGATGTCATACTTATGATTGAACTGACGTAGAGCTAGTTGATATGAGATCAGGCAAACATTTTCTCAATCGAATGCTGTTAATTTCAGTATCTTCAGGGATGCCAATATGTGAATACATACCCAGGGATACGTTTTGCCAAATCCGTAGTTGTTGTAGGACCAACTTCACAATATATATGTATATTGTATGCACTACAGCCGAATCGTATTTTGAAATAATAAACATTACCCAAACGAGCTCCCATTGTGAAACGAACCCCTTTTTCCATTCGACTTAAGCTCATTCAATGCACTCATTTGCTCCTGGCCGAATAGCAACATCCTGTATTCATGCCGCAGATGTTGAAATTTTACGCAAGAAACATTTCAATTGACCAGAAATTTTCAATTTTCTCCATCCACATTGTTGTTAAGTTTCCTTCGAAATGGTTGAATGGCTTCCAATTATTTTGTCATGAAAATTTCGATTTGAATAATTAATCACAAACTGTGATTTTTAATTACTTATACTTGATGGCGAAGACAGCGATACTCACGTAATCATTTTTCATTGAAAACTTTCCCATCGTCAATTTTTCGTGTTGCAAGTAAGGGATGCAGATTTGCAAGTACTCATTGATGAGAAAGATGATAAGCATTTTTCTGGGTATTGTTGCTTGCACGTTTTGATACCGATCTGAGCTCCGTTTATGGAAATTTTCGAGTGGATATCAATTTTCGCAAAGTAAGGAAACCTGTATTACTCACTGAAATATTCAAAATTCAGTATGCACATATGTAGAAATCTACACATATGGTAATAAAGGGTGATTTTCATCATTTTGAGGTTTGGTTTTTAATCTCAAATAAAAGACATAAAGTTGAATACTATTCCCATTCGTTTTTACACGAACTAGTCATTTAACTCTTATACTATCTCTTGCACCCGTTCTGTGATTAAGATTTGTATTATTAGGCTGAATTCAATTAGTCTCAACACATATTCGCTCAATAAGTCCCCCAAGGAACTCCAGCCTTACATATGCCATTTAAAAAGTTGAATAGTAGTAAACATTTTATTTTTACAATTTTATTTTAAACAATGAAATTTACTTTCCAAACGTTATCTCGTTTAAATGCTGTCCACGATTACGCCAAAATGGAACATCTTGAGGCTCCAATTTTCCACGACGCGTTCCAGTATAGCGATTGATATCGTGCGAATGACGCGAGTGATGTTGGGTTTCAAAGCGTAGACTGAAGCTGGCTTATCCCTGAAAACCGGAGCTTTCATGTTACCCCAAAGAAAATTATCTAAAGGTGTGATATAACACGATCTGGGCGGCCAATTTACTGGTTCAAATTTGAAATCAGGTTCTCAGCAAAATTACTTCCGACAAGTCCATTGTTTCTCTCGCTATATACGAAGTAGCACTGTCTTGTTGACACATAAATTCATCGACACCACGGGTGTCAATTTAAGTTGGCGGAAATCCGTTATCATGGGAGATAGCGATCGCCATTGACGGTTACGTTCTGACGAAATTTGGGCCGATGATTCCACCAAACTGTACATTTCTGTGGCTTTACGGGTAGCTGTAGAAGCTCTTTAAGTTGTTTATGCCAAACACGTTTATTGACGTATCCACTGAGCCAAAAATGCGAGTAACCTCTGAGCAAAAGTTCGGGAGATTTACATTGAGCTGATTCGTAGTTTATTCACCAAAAGACGACGCAAATTAAGACGCCCAGCTTCAATTCTTGCACGAGTTGAACTTTGTATGCATTAAAATCAAGATCACGAAAAACATTTCTGACAGAACGCTGCCTCTTGTAATACAGCTGAACAATTTAGATACTTTGTTGCAATGTAAGTCTTTCCATGATAATTTGGCAAATAATACTGCATAAGACTTACATTGCATTTTGACAGGTGTTGACGTGATCTGTCAAAATTGATCAATGATCTGTCAAAAATTAATGAATCACCCGTTATTACGATTCCATACATAAGGAGTGTGAGTGGAGAAACATGAAACCTATTTTTTATGGCCTCGGGACGTTCTGCCGTTTCATTCGAAAAAAACCATCCCCGTTGCAGGAAAACTAATTAGCGCATTAAAAAATGTTGAAACCAAGTTCTGCTAATCTGCTAACGCTTCGCCTACCTCGACGACGCCTTTTAAGCGCTCAAAAGCAAACGGCACGTTCATATTTGAACGGCCCTTGCACCCATGAACACAAATTTTTTCTGCCAGAATGTTTTCTGCCAGAATGTTATGCGTTGCATAACCTGAGTGGAAAATTAAATAGATTGGAAAGATAATTTTTTATGCGGAGTGCAACCATGAGGATATATATTGATAGTAAGGATCACATTTTCCTTTTTTTCTTATTTTCTATTATTAAACCAAAAGTATTTAAAGAAAATATTTTATATTTTTCTGCAACTTAAGCAAAACATAAGCTCGATATAAAAATACGCATTTGAATGCCTTAATTTACGCTTTCTGGCATAAGGATTGTGCCTCATAATGTGAATTTACCTATCCCAGCTTCATCAACAGCCAGTCCCTAAAAGATATATTTCGCTATACTCCTTGTTTTGTCCGGCAGGGATGTAACTTTTGTTTTTTTTTTGTTTTATTTTGTTGTAAGCCACCCACATATGAGAAACAGACAGGGAATGACGGAGTTTGACCGAAGAGCGTAAAAAACATGCTTGAGCGGTCTTGAAAGTTTCATAGAGTTCATCGGATGGGGCTGTCTTTCTTTCAGTCTTTCCAAATAAAGATGCTGGAAGCTCGAGCCAAATTCCCTTGTTCGTGGACTTAAGACAGGCAGATTTAAGACAATATCATCTTGCGACCAATATCGTAAGTCCTGCGACCAAGTTGCCCCGAGTATGACTGTTTGGGGCAATTTCTAAAGAGGAATTCGAGCCGCCTTGTCGAAACCATTTGCCTCAATATTATCTTGGGAATTAGATAGTTGTGACCGAAAAACTCACTTCATTAACTGGTATGACTTAATTAATGAGATTCTATTGGCATACAAAGTTTTAAGTTATAATATATCATCTAGCATTAATTCTTTGGGCTAATTTTTTCGAGAATAAAGGGAGAGTAGTTTTAAATTTGGAAACCCTCTCCTTTATTGTTAGGAAGATATATCAAACACCAATGACCACTGTGCAGCTGAATTAGGCAGTAATCGCCCTCACATTTTCCTCGACATAGCCGTGGTGACACGCTGTTATGTGTCATGCTATCCCTCTACCCAGATGATATCAAAGTATTTAACGTGGACCTACCTTGTTGGTCTTATTCCACGGTCTCCATACACAGGGGTGAAACATTCTTTCAACCACCACCTCCAAGATCTGATACAAGTTTCAGTGCCAGATCACAGTTTTATCTAAGGTATCTGGGTTCCCGAACACAAATGGTGAATGCTCACTGTACTTTCTCGTCTTCGAAACCACACCCACCACGATTCAGCTAAGGATTGACTCCTCCTAGTATGTGGTGGGTTGATAGTATCCTGTCACGGGCGTCCACTCAACCCACCCATTACTCACATATACACATGTTCAGAAGTCCTACCACGCAGCGCAATTGCCTTACCTATAGCCTCGCAAGGAGAGATAGCCTGGCCGGAAGTGATAGGCTGCGCTAGCCTCCTATAGGTAAAACCGTGAACATGTTATAGCCTTTGTTTGCATTTGCTAGCCTCTCTTCGGGTGCGATTAAATTCGACTGATCTTACTCCTTTTCTAGATAGATCCTTTTAGCCGTTCCCGTTAAAAGAGTTGTGACCGTTATCCCCGCAATAACCATGACTGCCGGTGCTGAAGTAAAGAGATATGCCGAAGGGATTCGTGTTTGTAACTGATTCAAAGTTTTTTGGTACGTTTGGTTCTACGTCAGCCAAGTTTTCATATCCGTATAAAAGAAAAGAGTTCATCGTGTTTATCAAAATGTGCGTTTTGCTTGCCGTCTTTGTCGGCCATTAGCCATATGAAATCTAACACTAACGACAATTTCAAAGATAAAAAAATTTTACTAGAAGGAAAGGAGGCAATAGGTATGGACTAGATACAGTTGGAATATTAAAAGGTAGTATCAGTAAAGTAAGGTAAAATACCAAACAGTAACAAAATATTCCCGAAAATCGTACAATATTTAATATATTTTCTTCTTTATTTTATAAACCTAAGGTTGTGTTTCATTTTTTTTCTATACATTTCTCGATCACTATTCGAATAAAAAAGGTCCTAATAGGTGGTCAAAGGTGATGACAATTTTAAAACTTCTTAATTCCACTAACGATTGACCAGCATAATGAAAAAAAGACACAATAATTCGAAAGGCATGACGAAGTCTAAATTTAGTTAACCCGCTGACTCGAATTGTCTTCTGTGGAGGACAGCGCCTAAATCCAACAGATCACTATTATACCGATTGTAAAGAGGCCAATTTCTTCCATAGTGATCGGGTATCATACTGCGTAGTGATTTTCGCACAATTACTCGGACAAAAATATTGCTCAAAAGTCGCCGTTTTCAGAGATTTTCATTTTTCTCGAAAATGCCATCCTTAAGTGCGACATAATTTGGCAGCCTGCAGGAATCTGATCAAAATAAAGGTAAGACATCTTCATTATAATGTTCTTTTAAAGATTGTGGCCATTAGTTGCGTGATAAATGATACTAAAAAATTCAAGGGTTGTTTGCAATATTTGTTCTCTTTAGTGGACAATTCAAGTCAATGGGAGTAAAATTTTCTTGTTTTTCAAAATTTTTATTTTTAACATGAGACCGTCAAAGAGGCTCGAAAATCAACCTGCAGCGCAAAATATCTTCACTGTGCTCAAAAATGGAAGCGATTCCGACGTGGAGGAGATTGATGACAATCATCTGACACAATTAAACGATCCCAATCAATCTGGCCAACAAGTCAGACCCTTGGGGTATTTAGAAATTTTGTTTTATGCGAATGCATAGTCATGCTCTATGACTTTATCTTATATCAGGGAAGTAAGACTAAGTAATTATGGCCAACACGCAGGGGCCAACCTCGAGCAAAAGACGTCTACTGATGAGTGTAATGTAGTCAGTGCTCTTGTATGGCTCCGAGGTTTGGGCTGATGCTCTTAATAAGGAGACGTACCGAAGGCGTCTGGCACAGGTGCAGAGGCAAGGAGCTTTACGGATAGCCGCTGCATACCGCACTGTCTCTGAACCTGCAGTGCTGGTAATCTCGAGGGTGGTTCCAATTAAATTACTTGCTGACGAACGGAAACGTGTATACTCACGTAGGGGGGAGTCGGCGAGAGAAGCCGTCAGCCGAGAGGAACGGAGAAGAACCCTTATCTTATGGCAGCAAACATGGGAAAACGAAACGCGAGGCAGATGGACCGCACGGCTGATAAGTGACTTGGGGCCGTGGTTCTACAGAATGCATGGTGAGACTGATTATTATCTGACGCAACTACTCAGTGGTCACGGGTATTTTCAATCTTACCTGTATAAGATGGGAAAAACACCATCCCCAACTTGCGTGTTCTGCCCGGGGATGACGGATGACGCATGCCACACGTTCTTTACGTGTAATAGATTTACAAGACTCCGTTCGCATCTCTCGGAGAAAATTGGCGTAATTTCCCCAGAAAATCTAACGGGAAAAATGATCGAGGCTTGAAAGCTACAAGTACTATTAGGATCAAAAGATTTTTCAAACCGCCATTTCCCTCTGATAAAGAATTGAAAAAATGCCTCGTACAACAGCATTTACCGTCGCATTTACCGGAATTATTTTGACAAATCGGTCTATCGTAAATATGAGATCGACTTTTCTTGGAAATGGAAACGTGGATATTTGTGAAAGATGGGATAAGAAAGAGAAGAAACGAATGAATGTTACGTCCCGAAGTCGTTACTGAGTACAATAAAAACATGGGAGGATTCGATCATTTTGAGTGATATCTGTCTCTATACAGAACATTTATTAGGTGCACTAAATGGACCCAGAGAATGATAACTCAAGCCTTCGATGTGAGCGTCACAAATGCGTTTTTCCAATATCGCAAGGGGGTGCATGCCCGAAAAGGAAACCAAGCAATGGACTTACTTGAATTCAGAAAGACATTGGCTGAAAATTTAATTCTACCTGAGACTGTACAGAAAAGGGGTAGACCTTCCAAGGCTGACAAAGAGGCGGAAGAAACGCAGATACCCAAGAGGAGAACTTATCAGAAAAAAACCAGGGCAATCAGTTATACAAGATTGTATAGGCTATAAACCGTTTTTAATGGATTCAAATAATACTGGAAGGTGCAAGCTCAAGACATCCAACAGCAAAACATATACTTTCTGCAAAAAATGCAACATTTACCTCTGTATTGCACCAGATCAGAATTGTTTCAAATGATTCCACACCGGGATCCAGTAAATTAATTAATCCATTAGTTTATATTTGTTATTAAATATGTTATTAATATTTTCAATGTTAAGTAAGATATATAGGTAAAGTTAGAAATTGACCGAAAACTATCCTTTTTTTGTAAAATTACCTTCAAAAAATAATATTAAACATTAATCCAGATGAGATTTATAATGAGGAATTTTTACTCCCACTGACTTGAATTGTCCACTATAGAGGAAAAATTTCAAATTGAATTTGTTTCCAGCAAAAATATTCCGTTTCCAATGGTTATAAAGTTTCTAAAATTATAGAATAGAATGATGTAAAAGATTGTTTTCGGCTGGCTAGTTCCCCCTATTCAAGTCCGGGGGTTAAAGAAGTTTACCAACGGGTACTTGGATTTTAGAGCTACTGATTTTCTTTTCATTCATTAAAACAAGGTCCATTAAATAAACTTCTATTCAGCTCTATTATTTCAGCCCATGTCTGTCACGCTTTTAATTAATTATTAAAAATTCCAATTTATATTTTTTCATTTTTATTTTATTTTATTAAGATTATAAAAAATAAAACCACTTAATGTGCAGACTCGAGTTGATTCGAGCGATTTCTTAAAAAAAAGAGCGATGCAAATCTGCTGGTAGTTGGCTCAGGATAAAGTGACTGTAAAAACAGTTCAAAGGAGTCGTAGAGTTCATCTTCGGGATATTCTTTTCTGTTTATTCGAAGTAAGAGGAAGAGTAGGTGTAACGGTGGTTGTTCCAAATACGGCCTTAGCAAACTAGCACTTGTTGCCAGGCTTTTGAGTTTTGTTGATCCATCACAAGGACTTTCTCAATGAATAGTAGCGAAAGCATCCCATTCTGTCTCGACGATAAATTCATTGTCTGGAGAGTCAAAAAGTTTTCAATGACACGGAGTTTTCACGGAACTTTTTGCCTGTTTAGACCTAATAGAATAAGGACTATATTCTTCGTGCAGGTGTTGAATACAAGGAAGTTCAATTCAATAAGGAACGTACCTCATCATGTATGGGAATCGTTTTATTGCATTAAAAAACTGACCAGCTGTAGTATCTTGACGTTTGCCTAGCATCCTTACATGAACCAGAGGAATGAAAGACACAATTCCAGAACACATATCTTGCATCAAAACCTGCATGTCTAGTGCATCAATATTGCTTGGATTCATTAGGTGGTGAGTTACTCACTATCCACCACCGCTAAGATCCGCTAAGAATTGTTTGCACCCTTTTTCAGAACCAACTTCTTCTTTATATATTGAAAAATATCCTGTCTCAATAATGAAAGTGGTTTTTATTTATTGATCGTTCTTGTGCTTTCACATACAAATATACCACATATCATAAGTTGCAACTTGAATGAATGGATGAAAAAGGATCTCCCGGAATTCATACTGAAGATGCAACCAAAACAGGATTTCAAATTCAACGGGTGGTGGTGTAGTATATGAAAGGATAAAATACCTGGTGACGAGCACGATTGATTTAAGGTACATTTTTTTCATCGTCTAGACGATTGAGTCTATAATTAGAAAATAATCTTATCCGTTCTCCTACACCAGCTACTTCGTAGCATTGTATTGAACATCCTACTGAGATATAGGAGTTGAAAATGCGACAAGATGTTTTCTGCTGCTTACGTTGTTCATGGAAATTAGAGCTTATGTCTGAAAATAAGTGAATTTACATGAGAAGCATATGCAGCGTCCTAGATTTATGGGCAATAAATTAAAATTACTTTGCCCGTCGCAACATATGCCAGTTTGTTAGCTGCCCATGGATTTCGCCTCCAGCAAAGCGGCCGCGTAGGACTCGAAACGAATGCAACATAGCGCATTCAAAGAGCCCCAACATATCTTGCGTTTCGGCTTTCTTTGCAGTTTCTTCCAGCTGCCCACTGACGACTGCATCCAGTTTCATAAATTCCTCTGACATCATTCGCGGATTCCGAAAAGACATCAAACCCAATCATGCATTGGACTTCCAGTACGCATTTTAATTACACCCCAACTCAGCTGCAAATCTTCTTAGAGGAGCGAGCAATTGATCCACGACTACTTAAAATTGGCAGAAATAAAATAAATTGATGTAAGACCATTAAATTCTCTTTGAACGAGGTCAAAAATGACTTTGCGAAATAGCGCCAACGACGCTTCGTGGTTTGGGAGCTCGCTGGGACGTTTTGTTTCGGCCGCGAAATAAACGAAATCCTTTAGCTTTGGCTTCAAGACGGCTGAAGATGGGTTGGGAACCTGTTTAAGAAGTGGATGTAGATGTTAAGTATCAGCAACGAGGGAGTGATTAAAAAGTCTTGGCGAGTCTTATGATCTCGACTTGCCGGCATGGTTGAAAGCAAAGTAAACAATTACCTCTGATCCAAGGTGCTATTTACTTGCAGGTAATCTCAAATTGTAAAGTTGCTTCCTTGTAGGTTTGGAGGCTCTGTCAGGCGGGACCATCGACGCCTTTTTTGCGATGACGGGGTTCAACTAATGATTCGATTCAAGTGCAATCTGAAGAGATTAATAAATCCAATTATCACATTGCTTGCTTCTGCAAGGAGCATCGTCAATAATGTAAACTGGTTGAGAAGTTCTTATGGAAAAACTAAAGGTTCATCTATCTTATGTAATCCCTAATCGTGAGAGAGGTGCTGCAGTTATTGTATACGTTGCAGGAGATGATTTCATTCGAAGCTTTATCATTCTTCTTATCTTCTTCTAATTCGCAACAACTAATTAGCTGCAACTGAAATTATCAAATTCCAATTACCTGAAGCAACTCATTTCAGCTAGCAATGATTCGCCATCCTCCCTCAGTGACAACACAAAAGACTCCAAGCCACTGATGACGCCAGCGACGGGAGCGATTACGGGCAAAAGGAAAATTTCGAATTCATCATCAGTCCGAAATGTATCCAAGAAATGCACTGACGAATAAGAATAAGATAATGTCCAAGTACCTGGGAGAATCCCTGGACAATTCTGCATTTACTATTAATCATATTCGCTGTGGTCAGTTCAATAACCTTCTTCTTGCAATTGGCCGGCACAGGTAAGCAACCGGTCGTGCTGGTGGATGGCTCGTTTGGACCGACCAATTCCATGTCTCCCCCGTTCCAGTGCAATCCAGCTCCCCGCCATGCAATTTACCTGTTCACACTCAGGTGAGTTGTTTATGTATGCATCTCAGCTACTTTGGATCCTGAACGGTCCAAATGTGCTCTTGGTGTGTTTTTGCCTTTTATGAATTCTCGGGTGAATGCAAGGTCCGCGACTCCTTTTGGCGATGGGATTTGTGTGCCAATGAAAATTTCAAAGTTCAAGTCCAACGGTGTCGTGGAGTCGTGTCGGAAAAGCAAATTACACTTGAATGGAGTATAGGAGATCGGGGCAGGAATTGAACGGAAACATATGCAGTCCCTAAGCGAACGGATGCATGGCGAGGGTCTTTGAAGACCAACTGCGACCGCCATGGAATAAGCAATTCATTGGGAGCATTGCTGAGCAACGATCGTCCCTGAAAATCTTCGCGGGGAGCACTGAAGCGTGGCATTCTCCACCATGTCTAGCGTAGTTTATCGTCGATTTCCCTAGAATTTCACACTGCATCCCACCTGTTGTAGTATGAGTAATAGCATATGTTGAACACGATATGCCTTCATCACTGGCGCAAAAGATTAGAATCTCTGAACGTGGTAGTTTGTTGGCTGGGTACCAGCGTCATCCAAGAGCCGACACCTTGGGGGCCAGCGATTGGGACAACGATGTCTTGGTCTTAACTTGATAATGCAATGTACCGAAAGAGTGCAATGCTCTCCATGCAACTCAAATGAAACGTGTGCAATGTGCTGGTGCATTTGTGAAAGCAAACTTCGAGATGAATTTTCCGCCATGTTGCAGTGTAAGAATTGTCCATGCATGGACGTAAGACATTTACTTCCTTTTTGCTCCGATTTGACCAGTTCTATTCATGAATGCTCTGAACAAGTGACTGGCGAGTAAATGAATGGTGAGGAACAAAGAAAACCACTTAAGGTGCTACACTAGAGAGTGGATATTTAACGTGTTAATTAAAATACGATTGTTGTAACGAGTGGGTGGAAGTACGATATACTGGTTGGGTTCGAAAGTTGAATCATGTAATATAGGCTCGGAACATGAAACATTAGATTCGATGAAAATTTGCGTTTCACGAAACATTTTGAAAACGAATTAAACATTCTTATGCTTCCTGAACACGTTGACTGCCAACTACGAGATAACTCATATTTAAGATTAAAATTGCGTTTTTTTTAAAAAGCTAATATCGATTGAGGGCTTCTGGGAACAATGGTGGCTTGCATGAACAGAGAACTTATTAAAAAACGAACAAAACATATAATTACAAAAATTATTGCGAATTCAAGCAATAAAGTCAAATTTGATTGTTTGTGGAACTTCTTAAAACCATCTTCCGCACTAAGGGCTGGCTTCTCTTTTCAGGCTTAACAGAAATAACGCCTTTCTCGGTGGTTGTTTTTTGCTTGGGTACATATACGGCATGGCTTTGTTTGATGCTGTTTACTTTTCAGTAGGTAGTAGACTCCCTAAATAATGTAGGTATTGTAATTTAATTTTTTTCGGAACTGCTTGAATCTCTTCTCCAATCAACGCGACGACGAGTTCTTCTCTGAATTTTATCAGTTTTATTTTAGAAGAAGTTACTTTATGAAAAAAATTGTGATCATTGTGTATTTATATCTCTATAATATGTAATGAAACGTTTTGGGCCACCTTAATTTCCATTGCGATGGGCCAATTGCATGTTTGCAACGTTAAGGACATCTCGTTTGTCTTTCCATTTGCACACAGTATCAGGGCCATTTCACTGCCAAATTCATTTCCCTTTTTTTTAAGTTTAAAATTTACCACATCTCTGGGGCTTCCTTTTCTTTAATCTTGTAGGGTTCCACAATTAAAAATTATCCATGTAAGCCTTGTATCCTTTATCGAGATAGTCCTCAAGTAAATGTAGAACAACGTCAGTCGTGTGACCTACATTATTATCTGTTTCCTTAAGATTTCCGCTGCAAATCATTATTTTCATTACAAGACTGTCGGGCCCACATATTTCATATAGTTTAATACCATATTTGCGTTTTTTTTTTATTTTCTGTTTATTGGCGGAAAAGCAGTCTTCCCCGCCAAAGCATCATGTATTCGTCAATACAATATTTTTATAGTTTTACGGCGTAAAATTAAATTAATAATTCGGTTTTTTTTAATTTTATTTAAAATGACAACTGACAACTGGAATCAATTTTGACTCATGCTTGAGCATCAAAAGTTTAAGTTGTATTATGTAGCTTGTTTGTGCTCCAGTGCTGTTCAATAGATCGTCAAGCAAAGTGTTCCATTTACAACAAAATCCAATATAAACTTTCAACTCTGCAGCACTGACATAACCTATTGATAACCTATTAGACGTTTTTATTGCTTCGTCTTTTTCAATTTCTTGCACAGCATATATACTAGTTTGTTCCACTAGTATTGCAAGAAATTCATTCGGAAAAAAACGATCCAATATCACACCAATATTTGCTTGGAAAATAAATAATTCAGGATTCTGTTGAATTTTCGTCCATAAATTATCATTCGCATTTGATGTTGTTACTTGGGAGTCATCGTCAATATCTCCGAATTTGGGATTAAGTTGAGATTCGTAGAAGACTTCATCTCCATTATCACTTGAATTTTCAGAAGGTCCATAATTGCTACTGCCGTCAAATTATGAATTACTTGGATTTGCTTTGTACTCAATATCATTTTGTGTTAGTGGTCCTTTCTTATCTATATTGGGTTCGCGAAAAATTTAATTATAATAATTATCATAAAACAAAACACTCAAGAAAGGCTTCAACGTGATGCGCTCGGCAATTGTTCAACTACTACTGATGAACATTGATGCTGTGAACTATGATTCAGCTTTAGAAAAGTGATAGATCGATGTGTGTCGGCGTGCGAATTGACTAGTAGTTGGCTTCCACAAAGATTCCTGTTACAACGCCAACTACGAGGAAATTCATAAGAAATTATTCATTGGTCTAATAAGTATAACGCGCCTAAATGAACGAAGGCAACACTAAACAGAGATAAATCTCTGCCATCTACCGCCTACCATCTACTAATATGCATATTCATGTGTGCGCAAAAGTTTTCAGAGATACTCTAGATGTTTAGGTTTTTCCAGAGGTACTCTGATTGGGTAGAAGAAGAAAGTATTTGTTTGTTTTTCAAATCATACGGGTAAGAACCTGCGCTACTATTCTAAAAATACAAAATATACTGAACAAAACGTACAACTCATAAAGGCACATATTTCATGATTTCCTTCCCTGGAAGATGACATTTCACGGCACAACTCTTCGAAGTTGTACTTGAGTGCCAATCTCAATGTCTACAGGATGAATGTTGCCTTAATTTGAATCAGCGTACCCTGATTCAAACATTCACCGGCATTTTATCGAAGAATTTTCAGGAAATTATTTCCTTAATTTTCATTCGACGGCCCTTGAGCCGACACTTGCTCATCGTGTGATCTACTTAGAAAAAACTGAAATTGATAGCCAAGAAAAAGTTACACCTCAGGAAAGATGAGGCGGCTTTCAAAGTAAAGTTTTTGAATGAAGACAATGCTCCTTCATGCATGGCTTCAAGTCTAACGTCTACTATTAACATGGACATAAAGTAGGCGATATTTGCATCCACTACCACATGCTTGTGGTATGAGGGCCTGGTTGGCCACGGAGGAAATGAGGTTGCCTCCTGTCTTCCGTGGATTGTCACGTCTAATTTAACTCCAAAAAAAATTTGACAGTCTGGTGTGACAGTTGCGCGGGCCAAAATATAAACCGAATGGTGTAAATGATTATGATCTATGCTGTTGCCAAAAATATTCTTGATTGTATTAATTTAAATGGTTAGTTTCGGATTACTCATATATGCCATGTGCTCGCGATTTTGATGTTATCTAAACAAGGAAATGAGTTTGCATGCGTACCCAAAAAAATAGCTGAAATGATTGCAGAGCCTTTCAACGTCGTGATGTTGTAAAGGAAGATTTTTACGATATCTCTGCTCAATGCGATTCATTTTAAATACATCGCCGATTGAAATTAGCTCAGATTCTTGGATTAAATTTTAAGAGCCAATAAGTCAAATACGAGTTAAGACAATAAGTCAAACACGAGTTAAGACAACCTTCAATAACGTGGAACCATGAAAGGAGCATAACGCCTTTAAAGTGGAAAGTTTGTCATTGACATATCCAGAATTCCATCATTCAATTCAATTCAATTTTCACCACCAATTCAAAAAAGGTCAGCCGTTATTGATCCTAAAAAAAGACATATTGCGCATGTTGCAATTCATGGATCCAAAATATCATGCATTTTATTGTTATCTTTGTACATAAATAAATATGCTAAATATGCAATCCTGTATGTTGATTTAAAAAACAATAAATATCCATAAATTAATCTTATATGTGTTTTTTTTCCTAAGTAAACTGAATTTCATCAACGCCTAAATTGACTTTTAACTTTTTACATTGGTCGTTGTCTTTTTCGTCCTATTTTGTCGACACAGTCCTTATCTTCCCTGTTTCGGCAACTTCGCCGAAGGTTCTCCCACAGGACGTTTCTGTTTCATATTTAGAACGTCACGTACATCGCTCTCTCATTCTTGCGACTAATTCGTAGTCAAATGCGGCTATAACAAATGAATAGCAAGACCTTAAAAAAAATCTGGGGCTTCTTTCGCGAGAACTCGGACGCTTGGACTTATGTCAGAAGTAGAATTTATACTAGGATGATCAAATATGCCGTAGAAAAACAAAGAAGCCAACATCTTGTATCGGGTTTTCCATTAGGGACACAACAATTTCATATCCTTATATGAACGCACCCTTTAACTTCTTCAATGAACTGTCAATGTCAAAAAGTTTGTCAAAGTTACCATTTTCATCATGGATAATTTAATGCACAGTGCCGTTTGGAAACTATTAAAAATTACTACCGAAATTCTGAGTCGGTGCTCGGAACTTTAAGATCGCTTAATCTAATTCTCGGCCGCAAGAATCGTTTCGCCCGACAGGCTGTGCATGCTATAGTGGGAAAGTTCGAGTCAGAGTTTTCACTATTGAAAGTTCCGGTGACAAAGAGACGTCGTACTGCTTGAAGCGAAGGTAATATCGCAGCTGTTTTACCATAGATTCAAAATGAGATAATCAGTCGATTCCACGCCGTTGTCAACAATTGAGCATCACTCAAATGACACTGCGGCTTGTTTTACGAAAAGATTTAACCTGCATTCTTACAAGATCAAATTGATTCAAGAACTTTAGGTACTTTATGACTCGAAACACCGAAATTTATCCGATTGGGCTCTGGCAAAGCTTGAAGAAAATGAAGAATTTCACCCAAAAATGATGTTCAGGGATGAAGTTCATTACTGGCTCAATGGCTTGCGTTATTGGTAAGCAATAAATCGACATGTGCTTCCTGAGATACCGTTGCATCCGTAAAAATTACTGTTTGGTGTGGTTTTCATGCCGTAGATGTAATTGGGCAGTATTGTTTCGTGGATGAAAACGAACGTCATGTTACCATCAATGAAGAGCGCTATCTTGCTATGTTGGAAGGTTATTTGTTGTCGGAGTTGGATAAACTTGACATAACAATATGTGGTTTCAACAAGACGGTGCCCCTAGCAACACAGCACGCCTCAAAATCGATTTATTGAAAGATAAATTTGGAAAACGTTTTATCTCGAGAAATGGATCACACGATGAAGGGAATCGGATCTAGGTTGTTATCGATCGGCTGAAAATCGGGAAGAGTATAATCAATTCTGCTTCCTCTCTTGAATGTTCATTATTCTTATGCAACTATTTATATAAATTGGTTGAAGTCCCCTTGTGGAAGGAAGTTGTTCTTGGCAAGGAAATTTCTAAGTGGGATCCTGATTCGTTAAGCTGTTAACTGCAAAAAATATTTCTTTTTTTTTTCATCGTTTATTAGTTATTATCTCTCAAAAAGAGCACAATTGATGGCTAGTATCAACGTTTTAGAATTTTAGTAGCAACGTAGTCAGGAAAACGCTACTGACATCTTTTCGCTCTTATTGCTCTCCTTTCCAGTGATCTCGATAAATCTTTAGTAAACGCTGGAAATCCAGTCAATAAATGGTCATTTACTAAAACTGTAATATCATGGTTAACAATTGTTTCCATAATTTCTAAACGATTTTCAATAACAGAAAGAAAATACTGCATTGCAACATTGTGTTCCTCGTCCCCGATCCATAGACTCTAAAAACCCACGTTAAATGGCACTATCGATCCGAGGAACCGCATAAAGCTAACCATTACCAAACTGAATTCAGTTCCAATCTTCACAATATCTTTCAATTAAATTACGAAAATCAATTTTATATCTATTTCTTCGATAGTTGATGGTTAGGCTGAAAGCGAAAGTACTTTTTCTATCTTCGTAGAAGCATCAGGAATGAATAGGCGAAGTAACATGTCGTCATGATATGTCTGATCCCTTCTGGTACAAAACGGATCTATCAGATGAAAATCGAACATCGTGCACAATCAATTTTAAATTATTTGATTGGTAACGTGAATTATGAAGGCAACTAACTTAGTGGTTTGATTGTTTGATCTGTGAGATATTTTGAAATTGTGTCAATTTATCTTCTGGGTATCAAATGAATCTAACATCGATTATGATTATGAGTATAAGATAGAGCTAAATGGAAGCGAGTGCATGATAGTTGTGAAATAATTGGAATAAATGTTGGATTATGTTTAACGAAATTATCATATTTGGGAGTTAAATGATGCAACGTGAATACGTTATATAACTAACACATTGATTTCAATGCATGATTTCCGTACTCATTAGTTTACCTTTTACTCCAACTCGTCTCTTGCTTCGGACTGTATTGTGTTAAAAAGATGATATATAAGTTATGTGGAATAGTAATAGTGATCGTTTTTATCTGGTTGGGATGTGACGGTTTTTGACACCCTTTTTGACAAAAGTAAATAACATCCAGCAGTACATTTGGCCTTTCTTCCAGAGTATCAAGAGTCCTGAGTGGAACGTATTTGGTACACTACTTTGAACGAATTCCCCTTTTTCACCCTACAGGTCCTTTAGTTACAGAGATTACAATCTCAACTAGAAAAGGTTGAGCCATTTTTCTTCATCCTTCCATGACAAGCAAACAAAGATATTGTTCTTAGTCCGAAGAGGGGCCCAGTACTAATCTAAGTAGTAGTTCCATTTGTCCTTCCATGTTAGCATCTCATCTATGGAACTACCAGTAAGGAGCCCAGCTTTTGCTCGTCAATGAGGAGTGAAAGGCATTATTCGAGATCTTTAAGTGAAACAATTGTTCTAGAGCCCGTCATTTTCCTAGCTTGTGCAGAAAACTTTAAAAATGTCAGTACGAGCTGAATACCTAAACAAAGTCAAAAAATAACAAGTCTCGCGATACATTCGGTAACCCCAGGTCACTGATTTGGCCAACAATTCACGTGCCTCGTATTTCGTTCACTAACCAGGTAGATCCTCCTTTGCTTTGCAAAGAAGGGTAAGATGGACACTAAGTTTAACGATGACTAGTGCCGGCGGCTCAGAAAAAGTAGAGTATGCAGATGAAAAAAAAAGAGAAAAGCTTCGTGGTCCTGCTCTTGTAAAAATCATTTCTCGGAAGAATTCCAATTAAGAGTTGCAGCACAAACTTCGGTAAATAAAGCAACAGTGGTTGTTCTGTATCTGCGTTATAAGTGCCATCAAGTGACTGAATACCAATAGTGTCACTCCTGCCATATCTTCTGAAAAGAGGTCACCTTCGTACCATTTGCCTGTTAAGTAGTTTATTTTTTAGTCTTCATTCCCCGATTCTGGAGTGAGACTTCTCTTGATGCCATTGACATTAGACTACGTCTTGAAATACTGTATCTATGCTATTCTCACCGTTTGTCAGTGGATTATGCTGAACATCAGCTCAAAGCCAGCTTAACCTTTCCTGATTACCGTCAAAGTGTTGAGGGGACAAAAACATACGTGACGAGACCTCCGATGGAGTTTACCATATCTAAATTTATAGTCCATTCAGTTCTCGACTTCAGTATATCATTCCAGCCACCGCAGATTCAAGGGTTTCCCAGCATCTATTTTTCCTATTGCTCCACTGTTTGAGAGAAGATGAAGTCTCTGCTCGCTGAGTTGTCCTCTTTCACCCTCCTGTAGCCAGCCGTAGTCTTTAATATTTCCGAAATGAATTTTAACTCCAGCGGAATATTTCTCTGATAAAAGTGAGGTTATACTATGCTTATCTTTGTTAAAATAAGTTGGGCACAAGCCGCCGTTCCTATAACTTACCTCTGACAGCGGAATTTGCTATTCTCTGCTCAATTTCGTTTGCATTGAAGTGTCCATGGAAAAAATGAAGCCCTCTCCCATGTAGTACGACAAGTCTGCTCGAGAAGGATACATTGACCAATTATGAAATGTATGAAGTGTCGTATGCAAGCCTTCTACCAGTACAATAATTGGCTTAGTATGTCCCGTGCGATCGCGCTAGAGTTCAGAATCTAGTGATACCAGCTCACAGCTTGCCTTTTGTCTTGCTCAGTACCTTCCTTAAATATAGAGATTTTTCGTACCACAATGGCTTCCTGGAAAGTGAGTCACAAGTAGGGGCCATAATTTCTTGGACTTGTTAAGAATGAGGCATGCTGATTTTGTGTTCTCATTTTTTCTTGTGTCGAGGGTAGTACTGTTGTTATAAAGGTCGCATCCGTCTAAGCCTTACAACCTCAAAGAAGTGCATCTAAATGCAAGGATTATACCACATAGTCCAAGATGTAGAAGGCTGAAGCCACTATCGCTCGAAATGAACGCTGAGTGTCATTATTACCTCGGCCCTATACTTCATGTCCATTATTTTTCTTGTCTTTCTAGTCCTTGGAACATTATGGGCGTCTATAATGCCTTACTTGAATTTTTCGAGGTTTCTGCTGTATCAACATGCCCGGAAGAAGTTTACGTAGAAGAATTGTTTTAGCCTTACTACCATGTCTGAAAATTAATGCGCTTGATACAAGTTTTACTGGGGACTGTTTTCGCGCTGCCCTATTTTGAAGTTTAGATTTTTCAGGCGAATATTTTAGACAGTATTGCATACAGGCGTCTGGCTCCACTGATTGTTCAGACTTCTTAACCAGAACTTAAGAATGCCCTTGCCAGGCTGGATGATGTAGAGAAGTCTAGACATGGTCCCGCCACCATACGTTGTAGAATTGATCCCAGATTTCCAGATTTTTCTTTATTTCAGTTGTATTCAGCATTTGCTTTTCCTAGGTCCGGCAACTAGCCTGGAAAACGGGAAACCTGCCTGGATTACCAGAAACATATGAAACAACATGGACTTTTATCCATCATGAATTCCAAAAGTGAGTACAACAATAATTTAAATTTCCTTCCCATTCATTATAACAGAAGCACGCTTTTCATCATGCAATTAGGAAAAGCAACTTGTTTTACTTAAACTACTCTGTCTTATCGCTAAACTTTATCCAAAGCCAAACACACTTCTACAATAGCTAGAAATTTTATCTAAATTAATGGATGCGATTAGCAAAAATAGCTGAGCTATAAATTAATCCTTACTAAACGGCCAAGAGCTTCGCATCAATTTTCATCCAGGCGTAGGCTTTTCACAAAACTTACCATTATTTTGGGCTGGCCGAAAGGGCAGGAACATCTTTGTCCTGGTTAATATCACGTCCTGAGTGTATCTTTGTTGTCAATTTTGCGTTGTCGATAGTCAAAGTCATTCTGAAAGCAGAAGCCCTTAATGTGTTTTTGTTGTCTGCCATAGCGTAAAGCGTTTTTGCCGGATCTGGGAAATAAGGATGTTAATTTTCTGTTAAAAGTCATGTCGGGCGTAAGAAATCGGCCATCAGCAGTCGATTCATGACTGTACTCACTTTGAATGAACTTTTATAATCGCGCCTTGTTGACAATATTGAGTGAGTAGTTTGTATTAGAAAAAAAGTTTTTTGAAGGATACTAAATAAAAGGGCTCCAACCCTATTTCATATGACAGGACGATCAGGTTCCATTTATTTAATATTGAATTATATAGAAACATTTCCAAGTCGCCTATACGAAACTCTTGAAAATCTCCTGAAAAACTTGCAAACGTGAATTTTCGCTGGTCCTTTTCCTGTTCTCCTTTCAGCCATGTACTGTACTCAACGGAAAATACTTAAATTCTTGACAACACAACTTTGGCATTCATCCAACAATGATAAATCCCCAAACAACTCAAGACGCAATGAACCTGAAAATCTCTTGAATTAGATTAAGTAGATTTTCGACCTTGGATTTTCTCCATGGTATTTTATCCTGATTTTCTTTTCTTTCTTGTTGGTTTACTTTCTGGCCAACACAAAGAAATGGGGAGTGGGAAGGAGAGAGTCAGGGGAGAGGGGAGGGGAGGATAGCTGGACACTATGAGAGATCGTTGAAGATGGAAGTATTTGTCATTCTTTGTTGAAATTGTATTTACTAGGAAAATTCAAAACCAATTTTGTTTTTGTTTTCGAATGAACGCCGTTCAAGTGGAAAAAGCAGGACGACAATACCGAAGCCACTAATTTGCATAATGCCCAAATGAAATCAAATATAGTGACGCAAACGGGACACAAGTGCAAAGTAAAAGCCTATCGATTCGATTTCTGATCTGATTTCAATATTTTATTAAGTCACGAGTTTAAGTCACACGCTTCCAAGATTTCTCGATAATTCGATAAAATTGTGTGAAATTCGAAAATAAATCGAGTAGTAAACATACTTTTTGGGCATATTTATTAGGTTATTTTGCAGAATTCCTTCGCTGTAGCAGAATTACAGCCAATGTCCAATTATTCTACCATTGCATCAACAAATTCAAGACCAAATCTAGTTGGTGAAGTTGTTAAGGTGTAGGAAAGCAATTTCGTTCAGCTCTCTTAATTGTCATTTTTCATCCTTGTCATTTTTATATCCTTGAATTTCATAACTTTATTTATACGCCTAGAGAGTATTAGTTTGTGCTACATACAATAATGAATTCAGGCAGAAATGACATTCAGTTCAATTGTTTTGTGAATATCAGAGTTTTAACCAAACAATGGCTGCATGTCACAAAAGTCACTTTTTTGCTGACCTACAAAAAGGAGAATTTAAAATCTCAGTAGAATGTACTATCCGTAATGTGGGTAGTATGATACACTGCTTTAGAAAACCTATCAGATAGCAGACTTTGTCAAAAGCATTTACATCATATCGTCTGAGCCTAAATTCAGTAGGAAAAAAAAAAAAAAATAAACATAAAAAAAATTTTTTTGAACACAAATTTTTTTCAAATTTTTTTGAAAAACAGACGCCTCTGATTGAAATTTCAGAGGCTATTTTCCGAAGTGTAAACCCTTAATTTCACAATACATTTTAATGCTACGTATGTTGTGACAGCTGTCATTCATTTTAAGGTTAGTTTGGTTTGCTATTCTATCATGAAATGCTTAGTGCCAGAGTAGATTTTGTAAATTGCGCAGATTATTTCGAAAAAAAAAAACATATTCTGTTCAATTCGTTCTGAGTCTCATTCCGCTCTCCGCCAATCTAGCAGTGAGTAGTATCGATGAAGACCTAAGCAAGTCCATTTGACATCGTGCTCAACAATTAAACCTGTGCCCATCCGCATTATAGAAGATTTTAAGGAATAACCGTAGTTTGAGTGCATGCAAAATAGAACTTGTGAAGGAATAGAAGTCGAACAAACACCCGGCATGGCGTAGTTACGGTGTATGGGCCGAAGAAAAAATTGCTTCAGATCCCGAATTTCATAAGAAAATCTTGTTTACTGATGGCGCCCATTTCTAGTTGAATAGCCACGTCAATCAACAAAACTACCGCATTTGTTGTCATCAAAAACCACAAATGGTTGTCCAAATACCGTTAAATCTGGATAAAGTCACTGTTTGGTGTGCTTTATGGGCCAATTGGATCATTAGACTATATGTCTTCAAAAATATTGCTGAAAGTAAAATTACAGTCAGTTGTGACCGCTATAGAACCATGATCAAAAACCTTCTCGTTTCGGAGATAGATTCCCCAAAATGCAAGTGGCCTTCGGTTTCAACAAGATGGCGCGACATGTTATACAGCTCGTGCAACCATCGATTTATTGAATGAAGCATTTGATGAGCGCATAATTTTTCGTCTTGGACCTGTGAACTAGCCTCTAAGATCTTGTGATTTAACGTCGCTCGACTGTTTCTTGAGGGAACACATCAAATCAGTCATCTACTCCGATAAGCCCGAGACGCATGACATTTGGAAAACAACATTCGTTACGTTATTGGCGAGATACAGCGCCATTTATTGGTTAATGTAGGTGAACATTGGGCTTATAGTTTGGACTTCCGCCGCAGTAGTCGTGGTGCTCGCAAGCGCAAACTCATATTTAAATAAAAATTGGAAGACAATTATCTTTCGTAATAAAGAAATTTTATTGCCATCGAAAAATATATCTGTGTTTTATTACGTTTAAAGTTCGATACCTCTAAAAAACACCATTACGAACCCGACGAAGTTGAACAGAACACGATAATCAATGTTACATATGAATATATGACATGTGAATGGATCTCACGATTAAGTAGAACTTTAGATTCTTCATTGGATTTAGAGCCTTAATTGGTTCTGATGATTGGGTTTTCCAAGAACATAGAATCTAAGCAATGGAGAACGAAACACTGCCTACACAAGTACCTGAAACTCTTGGCGTTCTGCTATGGGTGTGATGCGTGAATCCCTAAAACAGTATCCCAAATTATCTGAACTAGGATTCTCCATCACATAAAAGCTCAAGAAACTCCAGCGGACTAGACAGTGGACAACGTCTAGGGTATTGACGAACTTAGGATAGCTAAATGGGTATTTGACGGGAGGACCAAAGAATGAAGGCCAGTGTGCAAACGTTAAATGTTTTTTACTTATTCAAAGAACGAAGGCTGTCGGCTAGGATTTCGGTATTGGAGGACGTGTTCAAAAGAAAGAATATGTTGAAGACGAGATATCCTAATTATCGTGGCCCGAGATGGGTAGTAAAACGTTGACAGCGACGCCAAAGATAGTGAATGTTGTAATGAGATGCAAATAATTATTGAGAGCAATCTGGAAATTCATAGAAAAAGGAAGGTTACGTTTACCTTTTCAAACTAGCTTGCATGAATTAAGAGACTATTTTAAGTTGAAGGACCAGTTCCGGTTATGAATCTTACTCCAAAGAAGAGGATCTTAAATTTTTACCCGCCTATTCTTTGCTTCAATCTACGATTATATCTGAAATTTTTTGGGCAATCAATTTACTTCAATACGGATAATTCAATCTAATATATTAACACCCAAAAATCTCGGTTTCGTGCATCAATACAATTTATTTAAATTTTGAATATGGTTGTTCATGTATATTAAAGTTATATCCGATTAGAAATCCAATAAAATCTCCCTTTGTACTGATGGTACTACGATTTTTCTTGCCAAGCAGCATTTATTCGTAAAAATAAAAAAGTTGTTAAAGAAAACTCGTTAATCAGGCTTCGATTTTCTGAGGTTATTGGGAAAGTTTCTGTTTAGTATAGATAAGATTCGGATCAGGGATGTATTGCAACAAAAGGGATACTTTATTATCAACTGCGCGTTTAGAAATTATTTCGGTGCTGAACGATAAGAAAAGGAAATTCCGAAGTGAAAATGGGACTCGGAAAATCGTTAATCTCCTATAAATTTTGAAGTAACATGGAAATGAAAACGGTTATAATTTCTTTTGGCCATGAGATGTTGTCTTCGTTTATTTCTTATTGCTTTCCAGTGAATGATTTATTCTACTATGTGCGAGGACCAACAATTTCTTACAGGCTTCCTTGTATAGGAAATGCGAGCTGTGCTTTTTGAGGAAGCAATTTCAATGTCGGCCAAGACGAAATAACGACGTAGCTCCTAGTGACTTGAGAAACTTTAATCAAATTTAAATCCTTATCTCTACAGAGATCCACAAAAAAAAAAATAAAATAGATAAACTCCTACTTTACATGTGTTGAAATTGTCGCGATAAAATTTTATTGCGCATTGTTTTCACACAATTTTCCACTAAAACAATCTCACTACGAAAAATCTTCAATTTGATCGGATTCGCTCGAGAAGAAAGAAACCAAGAGGAAGTGCAATCTTTTATGCTTATCTGAACTACATACAATATTTACATACATCAGTCTAAGCCAGGACTTTTTATCTGTGCTTTAGGGTTTTTTGTTCAAAATTCTGTTCGCTAAACGAGATTATATCTGCAGTGGGAGTTCTGCAAAAACAAAAGCAAAACTATCCAAACAATAACAATAAGGAGAACGAACTATACATACTTATGCACGTACGTGTCTTGTTACATTTAAGTGGAAACCATACATACTAAATTGCACACATATTGTGTCTTGTTGCAATGCATTCCGTCGTCTACTGTGAAAATTCTCGGTTAGGATACTTTGGGAATTTTACACTTTTTCTGATTTATTTTATGTCTGAATGGTTGCTCACCTGTACATGTGCTGTCGGTAAGGATGGTTACTAGTGCCTGTAATGCAAGTATTTAAATATTTTCCAGAGTGCTACTGTTGATTTTCATTTTTTTGGGTTTTACTTTTGTTGAATGAAACACCGCACAGGTGTCGGAAAATTCATTTGAAGACACATATGTTGAAGATATGAAGTATGAGTCATGGTTTTCTGCAATGCTAAATTGAATGTGCATGTGGGGATGTCAGCTGTCACAGGACTACCTGAAATAATAGAACATTGTACAATTTCAGGTGCTGGGGAAAGAAATATAACTTGAAACCTACACGCTTATGAATCTCATTCTTGTTGCCTGTTGGATCAGATTTACCTTGGATTTTTTATCGTAAGTTTCAAAATTGCAAGAAAATTGATTGTCACAAGTACAGAGGCAAGAAGTTACTTGAATTTATTGTGCATATCGAACAGTCTCCGGGCCTATCGTGGAAGTGATCGCAAGGATGATACTCATTAATCTCCTTGTAAGGGGGCACAGAAATGTCAAGAAGTGTCAAGCTAACTAACCAGGAGATACATCTTTCGCAAAAGTTCTGTAGAGGGACACAATGGGAGGGTGGCCTTCATACTTGACTCCTCATTTGATGCTATGATTGCCCAATTGTGACCATGGTGCAAATGGTTTCTAGTTGATCTAACTCATCAGTAAACATGAATGTTTTTGGTCTTACCTGCACAAATTGATAGGTATTGATCCCTTTATACAGGGGAGGTAGACAATACCTACCTTAAATTCAATGCCAGCCAAAGATGGAATAATAGCACAGAAAGTTCTGTAGGTCTCTTTCAGAAAACTATGCTTAGATACTGGAAACGGTCGGCGAACGGAATCGTGTATCGCATTACCCCAGTTTAGTCCTGACAAACAGCCAAACATATTGAACACCCAGGAAGCGTCAACAATGAAGAAGAAACTATTCATAACCAACGCCTTACCCTCTTTGACTTCTCGGTATGAGTTAAAGTTTTCTTTAAGCCTACAATGAGAGTCTGGCTTCCCAGACTCTTTCTAGGTACCCATACTTTATTTATCCTCTGAAGCATCCCTTCTACAGTTTTATGATCATGCAGTCTGGCTTCCCAGACTCTTTTACGATCTTCGGTGAGGTGAACTGTGGGGAGCCTTCTCGCTTTAACACGTATCGCAAAGTCGGAGACAGTGCGGTTAGGTCTTTATTTTCATTCCAATATAAGCCATTACGTTTTAATTCATGGAAGGTTTCCAAGATTCTGTTGGGAATCTCTTCTACATCGTTGAATAGTTTCAGTGCTGGGTCCTTAATGTATTTTTCTATTGCGTGTATGCGTCTTCTTGTACATCTTTGAGTACGCACGTGTCCCAAATCTGTCGTAAGGCTCCGATATGAAAGGATTGGAGTGCGTTTTGTATGTTCTGGCTGTCTGATAAAAGGCGGAAGATTAGTGTCCACCTAGTATCTGCATGGAAATACGAACACTTTTTTTCATATTTCAACGATCAGATCTGAGGAGTGGATACAGGAAGAAGAGTATTCCTAGGCATTGGGTTCTTTCGTTTTTACTCGGCGAAAAATCCAAATATAAAACGTAATAAAAATAAGATGAAATTCTTCACCAGCATTGAGTTTTCATTATACTTAGGTTTGAGATATGACAAACTATGATTCGTCACGGCTGTAGTCCTACTACAGCCCTTATCGATCCTTAGACACTAAAATTGGACTCTGCAATTGAACAGTGCTCTGAATAGCTTTTTACTATCCTCGATCGACCTTACTGTAGTCAATCGAGTCCAATCTGTGCTTCCTGGCCTTTCCATGTAAGTTCGTCTTTCAGCCTTACTTGCGAGCATCTTTCTAGATACCCAAACCTTATTTATCCTCTGAAGCATCCCTTCTACAGTTTTATGATCATGTGGTCCTCGACGCATGCAGGCATAGTTTATGGCCCTATCTGAATCGTCAATTACCTCCTTAGCATTTGGCTCCTTTTATGCGCCTTAACACTCGAAGTTCACATGATCATATTGTATCACGTTATATTTCTTTGTGCGACTTCAAATCTGTCTTTTGAGTGAACCTGTTGCAGACGTTTTTGTGCCAGATCCTCGTCTTATGGTCTTAGACATAAAATAAGACAGTTAATATCATACTCCAGGATTCCTGTATCCGCCGTCTTAATTCGATTTGCATTCCAGCAATATTTTTGGGCATAACAGTTTTCTTCCTTAATTCTGAATCAACTGATGGGCTTATTTATGTTTTTTTACGTTACTACTGGATGAAAGCGATTGATAATATTTATTTGGTGGACATTCTTGATATCACTAGACCCGTTTTTATTTATTCCGTTCTAAGTATGCTAACATAATCAAACTTGATTTACACGGTGGATACGTTATTGGCAAACTCGTGTAAAACAAAACCGTGTTATACAAAATCGTGTAAATCGGAGTTCATATAAAGTAGACGGATTTTTTTAACCTGCAAACGTGTGAATCAATCTAAAGAAACAAAGATATTCCGAACATATTTTCATTATAATCATATACAATGAGATAAGGTTTGAAGAATAAAAGGGGAAATGGTTCATTCATAACTATCAAATTCAATTTATTTTGGAAGTTAAAATCGTGAATATTGACTGACTATATTTCATATAAAAACCGTCCAAAATTAACAATAATCTGTAAAAATAAAAATAATAAAAAAATCAACCACAAAGGACCTTCATAACAAATATAACTCAAAATAAAAATCTGAAATACAAATCAGCCTTTATTTTTCTACTGAGGACTCATAAAGCTAGAGTTCTCCTATTCCATCAGAATTCCTGATTGATTTTCATTGATCAATATCAGAAAACCAGAAAGAAAAAAATTATTTCGTGTGATTTGAAAACCGTGTAAAAGCGAAATCGTGTAATTCGACAACCGTTTATATCGAGGGATTGATGTATTTAAATTTAATTTTCTCGCGCCATTCATTTATAAAATATATGATGGGGATGGGAACAATTTTCGGCTGTTTTTTCTAAAAAGTTTTTAGTTTATTTCAACATTAAAGAATACAGTCACACCATTCAAATGCACCATTTGAAGCTATGACCTCCTTTCATCTTTCTGGTAGTAGATGGATTCCTCGGCGGAAAAAGTCCCCATCCTTCGATTCCATCCAGTCATCGAACCAGATTTGATGTCTTTAAGAAATGAATCGTTCTCCAGTGAGGGTGGGGAACAGTCTATCACATACGGAAGATGGAACGAGATTTCCTCAATTAACACCTTTCAAATATTTATTGACCAGCTTGGCTACGGGTGGCCTTGCATTGTCACGAAGCAAAATCAGTTTGTCATGTCTGTCATTCAATTCTGGCCGTTTTACCTTCAGAGTTTATGAGTTACTGTCGGTACACATCCCCAGTGATTGTTTCAGACGGTTTCAGGAGTTCATAATAGATGACGCCACTGTGGTCCAACGAGATGTACAACATGATCTTGGGAGCGTGAATATTCCATTTTGGCGTCGATGGACCAGGTTCACCTGGAATTACCCAATATACTGGTCGCTTAGGATCGTTTACATCCATGTCACAATTCGATGCATGAAGCCCTTTCTTGTTTTTTGGAGACCCAAAAGTAATTTAAAATTTTGTGCCAAAATTTATTTCACAAAATTGTTAAGACTTCAATAGTTTGCACGGAAATGGCATAAAAATTTAAAATGGTAAAATTAAAATACGCAAAAATACTACATCCATTTCGGAGAAAGGGGGTGGCTGGGTTCAACACGGGGTACTTAAGGTTTGGAACGTAATACATAGGACATTTACAAGTTTTTAAATGTTATTACTGTACTGAGTTTTTTCTATGTAATTAATCTTATAAAAAGGGAACTTGACACATTCTATACTCATTGAAAAATATTGGAAGGTCTAAAAAGTATTGAGCCTTTTTTGTCACTAGATGGTGTTCGTTGTCATATATCGAGCAATACTAACCAGATTAGGTCTGACATGACATGTGTTTGAAAATTGACATTCAAGTCTACAATTTTCATATGGACAGTTTTGTATTTCGTCACTCGTGTCAAAAGTTGTAATCATTTAAAAATGAGTGAAATTTCTGAAAATATTTGTTATATTTCACAATATCACTACGATCAACGTGAGAATGCATCACAGGCTCGTGAAAAAATTTGTGGTGTCTACGGTCATGATACTTTATTAGAAGCTGCAGCCAAGAGATGGTTCGGTCGCTTTCGTTCGGGAAATTTTGATTCGCTCAGGTCGACAACTCACTGAAAAAGTCGATGAAATCTTACAAAAAATTGAAGAAGACGGACACATAAGCAACCATAACATTGCTACGGAACTCCAAAGGATATCCATCACCAAAGAGTTTTTAACCATTTGCGTAAGGCTTTATACACAAACAAGCTCGACGTTTGGGTGCCGCATGAATTAACACAAAAAACGTTAATCGACCGAATTTCCATTTGCGAAGTGATAATAAAACGCCACTAAATCGTGCCATCTTTGAAGCAAATCTTTACGGGCGATGAAAAATGGGTAAGATACGAAAATGTCGTTCGAAAAAGATCATGGTCAAAAAAGATGAATCATCACAAACGACTTCAAAGCCAGGATTGACACAAAATAAAGTTATGCTGTGTGTATGGTGGGATTGTAGAGAATTGTTTATCATGAGGTACTAGAACCTGGCCAAATACTCAATTCGGCTTTATACTGTCAGCAATTAACCAGACTGCAAAAAGAAATTCAAAAAAACCGGCCAGAATTGATCAATAGAAAGGACGTTGTCTTCCATCATGACAATGCCAGACCACACAAATAATCTTTAATGCCCCGGAAAACATTGACAGAGCTTGGCTGAAGCCAAGAACCACATAAGTTCTACATAGATGGGAAAAAATTTCGCTACCCAAAAAAAAGGCAAAAGTTCATTGATAATAATGGACAATGTGTTCCTAAAAGAAAATCCATTTTAAATAAAAGAAATATTCAATCAAAAAATGATAAAAAATGGCTCAGTACTTTTTAGACTTACTAATATTATAATTTTCATTTTGTCAAAATAGTCAATATGCATCTCTTCCTCCACAAAAATCATGCAGGGCATTGAAATAATATTTTCAAAAAAAAAATCCATCCTACTCTCCTTTGCGAAGAAATTCAAAAACATTTTCCGGGAATGGACAACCAAAATATTGAATCTTAGCTCAAGTTCGACTAAAGAATGGATGCCTTCATTTATCCTATCTCTTTGTTGATCAAAATAAATGACTTGATAACACCTGTATCCGAAATCAATTCAGGAATAATGTAAAGTTCTAAAATAAAATCAACATTCACACAAAAAGAGGAGCCGACGTTAATTCAGCATGTTCGTGACAATTCAGTGTGAAATTGTATCAAGCAAAATAAACAAAACAGCATCCACTCACATCATTTCAGCATCTTTTCCATTCCTTCCTTCAGTTTGACCTAAAATATCTTCACACGTCTGAAATTCATAGAGTTCATATCGCAGCAAAAACAAGGAACTGAACAGAAACACAACAAATGTCCTGAAACAATGCACAATTTCAGTCGCTCAAATTTAAGCCGTGTTTACCCTTATCATCTGTTTATGGGACATGAAATTTGCCAATTGGATTTTCCACTTGAAAAGCAAGGAATCGAAGGAGTGTCCCCCAGGAAACGAACACGAATGGGAGGGACAATAGGAAAAGGAGCATTGTCAGCAGGAATAACACTGCTGTAATAATATACTGCGTTGAACACGAAAGAAATTAATTCTAGCCTCCGTCCTGGGTATCTGAAAGGTTCCTATTTTATGTTATTTCGGGAATGTTTCCAGTTGAAAAGGATAGACCTATGAAAGTGGTATATTTTCATGGGAACAGGAATTGATATTTAGGTTAGGGCTCGGTGGAATTTTATGTGGTTTTCATGCGCTACATTAGATTTTCACTGTTTTAATCTAGGTCGTTGTTTGAAGGCAAGGCCCAACAGGATTTCGTGTGATTCAGTTCATGCTGTATCGCCCTGTTTTGAAATAAGGTGATTAACTAGGACTCTCTATTGAAACGCTGTTGGCTTTGATGCTATTGAGATAAATTTGTAAAAAGTCCTGTCTCGACTGGATTTATCTTAAATGTTCTAATTTACAGAATATAAAAACAGATTAAAGCTACATTATTCCAAATCCAGCAAAACAACGCAATCAAACAAGCCTAGAGGTACTTCACACTGAGATCCTTCTCTGCAAAATAAATCAATATTTAAATATTCACATGCCTACTTTTGTCATGTTTAATACAGCTTGTAAAGTCTGCACAATGTAAACATTCTCAAGAAACATTTTCATGCCGGCAACCTTTTCTTCGCGTGCTGAATACGTTCAAGGATAAAGGAATAATCCATGAAGATGATACGGTTGTTATTTTATCTTGAATGATATACGAAACGTGCGATTTCTAAAGTGGCAGTTTCTTGTGAAAAAGTCACGTGTATGAATTCAATTATGGTTTGTTCCTACAGCATCCACTCAGTGAAATCTTTTGTTTTTTTTTTTGGTTATTTTCATCATTCAAAAAGCTTTCTAAGAAATGTAGAAACAACTCACTCTAGGCTGAAGTTGTGTGAATGAGTGGATTTGGGCTAATTAAATTTTTTATTGGTTGAAATGCAGTGCAATCGTCCTGGGTGTTTCATTGAAGAATGAATTTAAAAACTGACTGTTTCGGTTGTTGATCCGAAATTGGCCGAACAATTTTGAGTCAATTTGCGGTTTCTATGAATAAACCAGGCTTTGTATCATGGCGCTAAATTTAAAAATTAATGTAAATTGTCACGTCATTTTACTTGTATCCTGACGTATATAGGACAAAGTGGAACGAAAAAAAAGACCGGGTACTACTTTTACTAGTTAGGATTGTTGTCTGCGCAAAACTTAAGAATGCGTTCGTCGTTTTGTCTATAACTTTTTTGTTGTTGTCTAATGAAATGAAAAACCGAATCGATTTGTTTAGATAATATTAAATTTTATTAATAAAATTTAATGATTAATAAAATTTGCTTAAACAATGATTTTTATTCATAGAACCGGATCATCAGATGCACCAGCTGCCAGTGCCATCTAGATAATACTTTTGGCGTTGATTTTAATTGATTGATATCAGGTGGTGATTGTAGTCAATACAGCATGTTTCAAATCTGCAGTCCTGTCAATCTTCCTCAAAATTTTCCAACCGGAGTATCAGTTTCATAACAAAACATCTGTCATTGTACCTTTCCCGACTGGTTTTTTGCCTTCTGCACTTCTTGGAGCGAGAGTCTCTCACTCTTGGCGCGGATTCCTTTGTCGCTAAAAAGATTCTCGGAAATTCATTGAAGAGTGCGTAGAAAAGATTTCGAATCTTCATTGCCGCTGTTGCCGCAAAGCTTCCTGCATTCCACAACATATCACTTATCGGATGCACATGGTCAGCTAATCGCCATATCGGCAGTGTAAGAACATTTGTCCAATGTGCATGTAACTTTCCACTCGTTTTTTATAATAGTAATCAAACAAAATGCATCCACATGTCCTGCGAACGGTGCCCACTTTGATGTGTGTGCATAAGATCTTTAGCACCAATTTCTCAATATCTGAGAGCCGTATAGCATCTCATTTTATATCCTGTATTGATCAAGTGCGCCACAATTTATTTATATCGATTCTCATGTACACTTTTTAACAATTTTGAAACCAAGTCCGCTGATTACAGGTTTCTCGAACGCTACTGTTTCTTCCCAATAAGGACACCGTGGGGTAGCTGGTAGCGCTCTGAAAACTGACATTCCAAAAGGCATTCTAATATTCTGATAAGGCAACGGAAACAAAAACGATTGACTGAAGCGTTTTCCACGGTTGAAGATTGTAGTTTTTTCACAAAACCCCCAACATTCCCCAAACTTAACTTTCGTTTTCACGTTCCTGCTTGGTATTTTCACTATAGTGGAATGATTTTTCCGAGGATGTCGCTTTGATGACTTTGTAGAAGGCAAACTGGTACTTACAAACTCTGCGTATAAGATGAGACCATCTTAACTTTGTAGGTTTTCGCACTTAAAAATTTTTCCAAGTTGAAAAAAACCTTTCAAACTACCACTTATATTAATTTCAACTCAAAAACTCCGACGAGGACAACACGATTAATAGAATTCACCATATATAGATCCATCCAGAAAAGAAATGTCTCAATCTTACTTTCCGGTCCGTTCAATTCAATGAGCAAACTGTGATTTTGACGACTTTTTTGTCGTCTTACTCGAGGCATTTATGTTCTTTATTTTGAAGTTTCAACCGGTGTCAGATGCCAAGAGTACTCCAAGGCTCATTAGGACCTCATTTTTCACAACGCAAGTGGAGAGACAAATGACGAACAAACAATTGAAGAGAAAACAATCATCTAACGCGTACCAGAAGAAATTTTTTAAGGAAACGTAATGGTTGAATTGACTATGAGTGCCTGGATGCGTTAGAGAGAACAAATAAGACGTAAACCAAGATCACAGGATCACATCATACGAGGACGAAAACGGCAGTTCCCTTTCTAACTTCAAGATTCTTTAACTATTTTAAGCAGCTCTTCAATACTAATCATGCCTCAACAACTTCGCGCATCATCAGCTCGTCCTTTCAGTCTGAAAGGAAAAAGAAGGAAACGATGCCCTCACAAACCGAAGAACCAACAAAGAGCCCGGCATTGATGAGATTTCAGTAGAGCTTATAAATATGGTAGTAACAGTCCTCAAAGTGCAAATCATAAACTAATTCAGTAAATCTGAGATTACGGGTAAAAAAATGCTTACAAATGATACAAACTCTTCCAAGGTGGCCGGGAAAATGCCAATGACCAGCCTCACTCTGGACACTTCAACCACGTCAACAACAGATGAAAACGTATAAGCACTGAAGAAATTTGCTTTGGAAAACCATCGAATCACTATCAGAGAAGTTGCTGAGGATGTTGGCATATCGGTTGGTTTATACCATGAAATTTTTTTTGAATGTTTTGGACATTAGACGTCTGTCAGCGAAGTTTGTTCCGAAAGTGTTCAATTTCGACCGAAACAATCGTCGCATGAGCTGTTGACAGACGTCAATGATGATTCTGATTTGCTCAACAGGGTCATAATTGTTCGTCACAAGTTGGGTCGGGTTTATGGGTTTATGGTTATGATATCAAAACCAAAGCCCAATCATTCCAATGGAAGAGCTCAGGTGAGCCGAAACCAAAAAAGCCAGCCAAGTTCGACCAAATGTCAAAGTTTTGCTCACTGTTCTCTTCAATTACCGTGGCGTAGTGTGTCAGGAGTTCTTACCAAATGTTTGTACGTTCTGTAAAGAGTATTATCTTGAAGCTATGCGCCGCTTGCGAGAAACAACACGCAGAAAACGTTCGAAATTATGGAGAAAAAATTCAAGGCTCTTGCATCACGATACGTTGTTCAGGATACGGCTATCTGGTGGCTTTGGTGTTATGAGGCTTTCTAGATCATCCTTGAATTCTGACCACTCGACAAAGGAATATTATATAAATCACTCGGAACAAGTTGGAGCGGGATTTTGTGATGGGAAAGTAATACATTTATAAGAGAGATAGGTTGCTGTTAAAAGGATGTGTGACATAATAAAGTTATCTAGGAATGAACTCCCCCTGGGGAAAGCTGCGACGCCCGCGTTGATGTTAGCAGAAGAAAGCCATTGAAGCACTTCATTTCCATTTGTATTCCGTTAAGAGTCTTCCCGTGCTCATACCTGGCATTGAAATCACCCCCTAGCAGGAATGAATTGTAGATACAAGCAATGGCAAGGATTCTATTCAGTGCCACAGTTGCCAGATAAGTAAGAGGAGCCATTTTGGCATTTAGTTTGCCGGGATCTATATCTTGGTGTTTGAAGGTGATTGGGTGTATTGAAAGGTTTTGTCTGCCTTCATCATTGCGAAACATCTGGTAATCATTCACCTGGACCCTGTGCCCCGCTCGGAACATGGGATTCTTCAGGAAGATGACGTCAGGTCTGAAGGCTTTGGATAGATCGCATAGACATTGTCTTTTGTAGTGGTGGATACGGGAGTTGATGTTAAAGCTGGCGATGCTTAGACATTTTAACCATAGAAATTTAAATAGTATTCATGAAGCATGACGACTTTGTCTTCCGGGGAAGTGGACTCAAAAATGGGCCAGAATTCTTGAAGTTTTTTAAATAACGCCAAGGTTGACAAAGTTGACAGATCTTACGTTTCTTGCTGCAGGCACTGTATGGGGTAACGCGTTGTTCCTGATGACATGGGTTCTCCTTGTTTAAAAATTTCAGTGAATGATATTTTAGAGTCTGGAGCTGAGGGTACTAAAGCAGGTGGGAAGAGGTTTGCACGGATTCTGGAGTAGCAAGCCATGGATGTGGAGCGAGTCTCTCTCGCTTCATGAATTCTTCTTAAAAATTTTGCCACTCTGGACAGCCAGAAAAATTAGCTGGATGACCTTCTGTTTGGCACATGATGCAGAATGGAGGGGAGCTAGATAGCTCACTTGTCTTCCTCGGCAAGACCTGGGATACATGCTTCGACGGAAAACGCACAATTGGCAGACACATGACCAAACCTTTGGCACTTATAGCAATGTATTAGGTCGCCCTTTCTGGGCTTTTCTCAAATAGCTTTCTGATGGAGAACGTAGTGCACTTTTATCTACGAGATAAGTCCTCTCTGGGGGCAAAAAGGAACTTTGTATAAGTCTAAAGAGACTTAGTTGGCCCACCACAAGTTCTAAGTGCCTTCACTGACTTGAGTGTTATTTCTGGGCACTGAGACGTAATGTTCGCCTCATCGGCCATTTAGTTGAAATCCGCTCCGACGCCACGGAGCATGGCTTTCATACTTTTTTCTTTCCTTTTGGGTAAATTAATACCCTGTTACCGAGGAAGACTTTATGAGGTTCATGACATCGTCGTAAACATTCAAGTTGTCCCTTATGGTTTTAATTTTTTCTCACCAATTTGGCTCACCCTAAACCGTGTGCCCGGATTTTTCCCGTTGATGTTTTTGTCAATTATTCCCTTAAGTACTGACGGTGCAAGTATTTCATTAAATATAAGGGGGATAAAATATTTTTTTGGTGGTTTATGAGAAGTTTTCATCGCGTCGCTTGACGACAAGACGAGGAAAGGATTGGGAGCACATTGGGGGAATTCTCAGGGGCTGTTTTTTTAATGCCAACCTTCCTTTTGCTACTTTGAATTCATTAGCTTTCTTGTTGAATAGCGCAATATCCAACTTGGTGGTTGTTCCTTCTGCGTCTCTATCGCCGCTACGCGGCTTGTTTCCTTACAAGCCACCTTCGTTTTCGGGACTTTATTTATTTCCATAAGAGCTATGTCAGAACCATTTTGTTGACTAGGGAAAACTATGCTTCTTCACCTCCGCTGCCATACTTTGCGCAGCGGGTGAAGTTCCCTTCGAACGGCAGGATATAGATAATTGCTCAGGCGTGAATGATATATCGCGAAATTAAGATTTGCCAAAAATCTGCCCGAATAATTATAAATTTTGTTAATGTTCAACCCCAGTAAATATTCTTTTGTTTTAGTCTAGTCAAAAGGAGAAAGAGTACCTTCTAGGCTTATTTGGAAAGCTGAAAGTCTAAGATGACTTCTCTCCTTTGGATATCCGTTGAGAATTCAACCATAGCAACATATAACACATTTTTACGTAATACAACGTATCTTTATTACTCGATTACAATAAATGTTTCATAATGAATAATTACATAAATACGTACATAAGCACTTGAATGTCTTCCTCGTATGTCTAATTAAATTGATTTTTCCTTCCATTAATCGCACAATAGTTATTACAATAATTTCTTAACTACTCTAAATTATTTAACTTATTTAATATCCAAATATCTTTTCTATTAACCAACCATAAGACAATTATTTTATCTTTTTTTTTATTTTCTTTCTCTCTCTCTCTCTCTTTCGCTCAATTTGATCGCTGAATTGTAACAACTTCATTTTGATTTGTTTCTTTTTACGGACTTTACTTTATAATCAGCGTTTTATAGTTTTATAATTGAACTTCGCATATTTGATTTATGTTAGGTTTAGATACATTTTGATTTATAATAGAAAACAAATTGCATTTTACTTATTACATAATGTGTCATAATAATTGCATTCAAAATAAATTGATAGCTTTAAAAATGGATTAAAATTAAGGACTAATTGTTAAAAATAATTAGCCACAAAGATAGAATAGTTGTAAAAATTGATTAAATATGCTTCGATAAAGCTTCCTTAGAAAAAGTGAAAAAGAAATTGTTGTCAGTTGTACACTGTAATTGTATAACAAATGCTGGAACAGGACATTGTGCCAACAGTGATTCCTCGATTTTCCCTATTGGAAAATTAATAACGATTAGGATGGGAACAATTGTTCGCCTGAATGTTTGCTGGCACCGAATCTGTTGTGGGTTTGTTTTCACGGAATTACTGTGAGGATTCTTCTCGTTTTCGTTAAAAGCTAGCATTAAGCGCGGGGCTAATTTTGTTAAGAAATTGTACTTTGAAAACTTTGGCTGTTGCAAGAAACTGTCAAGGAACACATTTGTTTGTGCTCGAGAGTTTGCTGTTTATTAAATATTCGTTAATTGTATCAATACCGTCTTCAAAGCAATGCTTTTAATCTCTTTAATCTTTACATTTATGGCAATTTTCCTTTCGTATCGTTTCAACTTTGCTCTTTCGCTTACGTTGCAATCAAAAAATCCAAAAACAAAAAAAAAAACAAAAATAAAGCAAAGCTCAAGTTTCATTGCAATGTACTACGTGTGTGTTTGTTTTGATTTCTCTGATTTTGACGCGAAATCGCAGTACTAATCGCGTCAATCCTCATTAAGTAAATGAAATATTTAATTAGTTATAACCTAAACTAAATTTTTAATTGGCAATTTACTTACATATGTGTCTCTGTGTGTGTGTGTGTTTGTTTGATCTTATTGTGTTTGTCTTATCAATAAGAAATTGTTCATGAAAGTTTAGGCTGAGTGCAGGAGCTCAACACGACGACTTCACGTGAAAGTTGTCGGTGAGGCCACGACTCGTGGACCGCCCATCGCGGGGGAAAATCTGAAGATACTTTCCGTAATTGAACAACCATACATTTACCAAGAAATCAATAAACTTCTAAGTCTAATAGAAAACTAAATAAGACATTGAAATAAGCAAAAGTTGAGGGATTTTATCACAGTCAATTATGTACAGTACATACACTGAATGCTACTTCGGAGTCGGTTGTTATTTTGCAGGATAATCGTCCACTGTGTGTTTGAATCGAAAATAAGGAAACTAGACTCAAAGTGTGTAACACTGACCCCGAAGTCAGCATTATCAAATTAATATCTATGTACACGATGCGATTCGAATGTCGGAATAGTGTTAGTGAGAGTCGAATCTGAATATCAGAGCCAGGATCAAATATTTCCTTTCAAAATGATTATTACCAAATTGTATCAAGTGAAAATCAATGAATATCGATGAGTCCGTTCTCTGATGTCCAGCCTTCGACCCTCTCTACGTTTGATGTGCATTATAATGGCTTATCCGTGTTCAGAACCGTCGGATTCGAATCATTCTAACCTAACTCAGTTTACCACTAAGTCCTTACAACCTAGTCCTCGACTTCTCTATACGGCTATGACTTGCATCCGTCGCGTAGGCAGCTCAGTGTAGGCGATGTTTCGCGATGGCCGATTGGGGCGCCACAAAGGCTTGTAAACTGTAGTAGCGCGCTGTGTCCTCGGTGGTTACACTTGTAACGTGTTGGAACTGACACGGATGCGATATTTGCGATTTTGGTGGCAATGCTGGCGGCTTCACTCGCTTCTGCTTATTCTTCTTACGACCGTTGGGAATATTGATGGCAATATTTTCAGGATCACTGATCAAACGTTCGATAGCCTTCCACAATTCACGAGCTGATTCGCTAGCATCAAAACTGAACCCGATCAATTGTCTGTGATCCGAGGATAGGTGCATAGTGTGAAATGCTGGTCCAGCCACTTTGTAGTCTGACAAATTGTCGATAGTATCGCGCCATAGTGAGAAGCATGATCCTCTTTCGGCCAGACAAAATGTCACGCGTGGAATCGTTCGCGCTCGTGACAGGCCTTTGTCGTGAAGTAGAACTGGAATTCCTGTGTAAATTAGACGCCAGTCATCTTTGCCGACACCTTCATACAGATTGGCCAATGAAGAACAAACAAATACTTCGGTACCAAGGCCGCTGAAGAAGCTTTCAACTTGTGCTCGTTCGTTCATGGACAGAAGACTGCTGGTCTCCAAGCTTATAGAGTCATCGGCATCAGAATTGATAAAAAGACTGTTATTTTGTTGTTGCTGTCCATCCACTGACGACCAATCTGGATTGCTTTCACATGTTTCTGATGCTGTTCCTTCGGAAGAGTCGCTGGGCGGCGCTGAATCTCCGACCGATCCTAAACGGCGGCGCACAACTTCGGACATCTGAAAAGGGCAAAAAATAAAGATTCAAATGAAATCTGGATGTTAGATGCATGGATTTTCTATTAAAATATCAATTAAAAGTGCTCTTAAATGCAATCGGTACTTTTGAGTTTATCAATGGTGTTGGAAACAATTGACTTTGTCAAATTATTTGTTACGCCATTATCAACCACTTTCCATTTCCCCGTTTGTGCTATGGCACAAACGATGATATTGCATAACATTATCTTTATTAAAGAATTGTTTGTACATGATGAAATCAGGACGAGAATGCTTATTTGTTCTGTCCTTAAACGTATTTAACAGTTGAGGGAAAGAAAATGATAAAGACATTTGTTGTAATCTACCTCTGAAGTGTGACAATACGAGCAAGATTGCACACTTGAGAGATCAAAACCTCTTGTAATTCACCTTTCAGTTGTGGCAATACGGGAGAGATTGCCACAATTTGGAGGTGAATTGCATACGGGAAAAGATTTGATACGGGAGAGAGGTTGCATACGGGAGAGATAAAAAGACCGGGCGAGAACATGCGGTGAAGGGAATTTGGTGAGACCGCGGGTAATCGGTCGAGGCAAGTTGGTATAGAATATTGTAGAGATATTGTTTTATATTGTATTGCGGCAAAAAGAATCTTCAATTATAAGTGCAAATGTGACGAGTTCTAGTTACCACAGAAAAGTCATCTTGGCACATCTATCTACATGTAATATAGAAGGCAACGTATGTTTCTTGGTTAAATGCGTGGTGGGTGCAATTTTTGGAACTTGGAGCTCAGTATGCAGACCAACAGTAAACCATGTATATGCCATTTGGAACTGTCATCAGTTCTGTTTCTGTAGAAATATTGATGATGGGACGAGCGAGAGCGCCTGCTGGAAAATATAAAAAAAGGTGCGAAAAGAAGAAGCGCTTGCTATATTTAGTTTAAGTTAAAAGTGCATTGACGTAGTTTGCGTGAACGTTGGATTAACTTAGATATTTTCAGAGCCCACGACGTTTACGGTTCATGTGTACGCGATTGAATATTGTTTGTGATTTTAATGAAACAAATGTCTGGGTGGAATTTAAAAAAGGAGTAACAAGAGTGAGGCATGTTGTGTCCCACTTTTTTTTTTAAACGCAACTTTTCATCTTGAAAGGTCTTAATATTATTCTTATTATTTGTACTGGGGTCCATGTCCTGGAAATAGCATAGACCAGCATCGGCCCTTAGCTCCCCATGTGTAGTACTATTGTTTTCGGATGTTCCGCTCTGTCGTCCTACAGAAACCAAGGAGCTCCCCCAGCTTTGTGGTCACCAAGTGTCCCAATTCTGTTAGGCTAGTACACCTCAGCCAAATAAGGCGTTTGTTGGCCAGACTCGGGCAATGTAGTAAGAGGTGTTCTGTACTTTCTTCCTCTTCGTCGCAAGCTTGGCAGGTGTCATCCGTTTCGATTCCTATTCGTTTGGTGTGTTGACCTAGGCGATTATAGCCCGTTAATACTGCCACCAATGTTCTAACGCCGTTTCTGTTTTTCCCCTGTTGTTGTTTTGTCCTCGTTTTATTAGGGTGAGGCCAAAGAGTTCGACTTATCCTGCAGTCGTTCCTGTCATTCCAAGTCGTATTTGTCTCTTTCCTGAGGATTCGTCTAGTTCCCTTTTCACCGTTGCTAATGGCACTTTAATTGTGTCGATTGTAGTGGCATTTTGGTCAGCTGATCCAGCTCTCGCTAGTTCATTCGCTCTTTCGTTTCCCTCTACACCGCTGTGTCGAGGGACCCATGTCGGTTTTACATTTACTCGGGTTGTTGCGGCGACGTTTTGGCAGCAAGCACTTTTTCAAATCAAACATTTGAATTTTGCGTTTTCAATTCTTTGGTTTCTCTCAATCACGGCTTAGCTTTGGCATTTCATCATTTGGGATTACAGAACTTGCATGATCGTTAACTTACTCTAATTTTTATTTACTTTTTTAATGCCTAATTCTTGGCAACAACAAAAATCCAATAAATTTTAATGTAGTTCAATTATTTGACTTTAGAAAATTAATAGTTTTGGAGAAAAGTGATTCCAATGCTATGTCGATGTCAGCAAATACTATGTCAGGATATTGTTTGACATGATGTTGTTCTTCACTGTTATGAAACACCGGAGACAAACTTATAAACACGGAGTTCAAGAAAGTGTATTCACGAGGGCAATCTATGTATTTTGTAGTCTTATTTGAGGAGTTAAAGGACCGATCTAGGATTTCGCGCTTTTGGTTATGATGCTTTTTCTATGGTACAAAACTTTGTATACTATTCAAAAGATGCTTATATTGTATTTAATATTCTACGTAGTATTAGTTTAGCATTCAATGACTCAATCTTTTTTTAGCACACGCTAGTACCAGTAACTTCTGTATGAACTTCTATACCAGTAACTTCTGAAATTTCAAGAATAAATAATAATGAGCACAAATATATGTTATAAGTTATCGACATTAATATTGACGCAGTAACTGGCGTCAAAGCATGATTACGTTTCCATTTTATTTTATTTTATTTTACATTTAAACCACAAAAAAAAAACAACTCAAATGTCAACCTATGAGAATGACTCTAACTGAACTATACAATATAAAACGAATTGACCTTAAAGTATTGTTTCAGTAACACAATAAAGGGACACTTTTCTGAGGCCAATAACTTATGTTTCAAAACATTTAATTAAAGGAAACTATCAAAGCAAGCAATAAATTACCAAAGACCATCTTTATAATAAGCCCTTTATTACATCCAAGACTACAGGAATATTTCGTCAAAAGTAGCGACGAAATTTATCAATGCCTATCGTGATAAGAAACATACTTTATGCAATATTGCCATAATACTTTTCATTGATACTATACAATACTGCAAAGCCAACATAAACGCACACTTTCTAATTCTTATCTCAACACATGCATTCGACACAAGAATATTTTCCTTGCGGGAAAGTCATTCAGATCCTTCCTATCTAGTCTTTATTTGAGCCTAATGGTTTGATTGCCTTTAGTCAAAAGTGTATCATCTTCCATACTTAATGTGTTCTGTAAATATAGTAGCCGAGAGCTCAGGGAATATCTTGTTAATGACTAACTCCGGAATGAAAAGGAAGTTGATATGGCTGGCTATTGGTTAAAAGGAAGAATTATGCTCAACTACTACTATATAATGCTTGAAATGGTCAACGAAATAACCATTTCATATGATCGCAGTGCGCTCTATGCTCAAGTTAAATCATTGAACCAGTCCCGGGGGTAGTTTATCGGCTCTAGTCAGAAATTACTTTGCCCGAAATATAGACCTTCCATTCTTATCCTTTATCTGTGAAAGGTCCATACAAGTATTGTCCGAAAGGCACCCAGAACAAAGACCTATCTATTTCCAAAAGCGATTTGAGTTTTCATAGTGCATAGTATAGTTGGTAAGAGATGGGTTGTCGAGTGATTTTTTTGTTGTTGTATAATTGGTTCACTTAGAATCCTTGATGAAACGATTTTCGGAAATACTGTATAATTTTTATTAGAATTCAACAGAAATAATGAACCTCAATTTTGTAGTCTAAAGGATTCGACCAAATCTCTTGGCTCCAAATGAGGGATTTCGTCTTCCAAAGTCAAATATGAAAGATTGGACTGCAAGGATTAAATAAAAAACGCATATTTCAGTGTTGCGCAGTATAAGTTTTCCTGTTCCCATTCCCCTTTCGTAGACAAAAAATGAACACCGACTTTCTTCCTTGTTGGAAATTTATCGCATTCTTACAATTTTACTTCATCAGAAAAAATTGGCGACTTTCGAGGAAAAACTGCACAACCCATGGAACTTAATTATTACTAGCCTCCAAATCATCAAGTTCCACATTCAAAGCTGATTTGTGGACGTCTGAGCACCTTCAAAACTATAGAAACTATTGGAAACCCTTGCCAACAAGGATCATTCTTCACTAAATATTCAGTGATGAACAACGAGAACGATGATGGATACCGTTTATATGAATATATCCCTGTGGGCCTAGTTGACTATCGCAATAAACTCTAACCAAGCAACTCTTCCTTCTTTACGATGCTTCCAGTTACCTTTTTCGCTCCGAACATTTTCACTTTGTTCATTCGACTGCCAAACCCAATGAAAATTGTTTAGAGAATTTCCACCTATATCGCATCCTTCCTCGCCATGTAATCTTCTCTTCCTCTAGTGCCAATAAATTTTACTGTTTCACCCTTTTGGCCGGAAAATTCTGTGCTGATGACGCGATGATGAAGACATAGAGGAGAAATGTTATTGAAGATGTTGCGGGCTCAAAGGTTAAATTGGTGACCGGCTTTATAACGTGTCGAAGTCACGTTGGAAGCTTTGTTATTCTTTTCTGATGCTATACATCGTGCTGTACCATAGTCATTGGCATCTTTCAAGTGGATTTCGTAGCGAAAGATTGTCGAGAATGTATTTCATCCAGGTACCGCCAGAAGATTCAAATGCCAGGTGAGTTGATTTGATTAGGTGATGGCATATAGTGGAAATGAAAACGTTTTCTGACTTGGTAAAAGGTCACGTTTTTCAGTTACAGCCTTGTTGCGAAACGAAACTATTTCAGGTTAAATGCTTTCGAGGATATGATGATGAGTTAACGTACTAAAATTGTCGAGTGTTCAAGTTATTTTGGCACTTTAGGGCAATTTTAATGCTTTTTGTTTCTATATCTTTGCCGAAAACAATGGCGTTCCACTCCAAAATTGTTACGACAATCTAGAAACATCCTGCTCAGTTATGCGTTCCTCGGGAATCAACGATGTTGAATTTAATGTGGCGTATTCTGTCAAAGTTTGTTTATATTTCGGATGAAAATATCTATTATGGTCTCTCATCGTTTCTGGCGAATATTTCAAGCGATTGCTATGCGTCCCAGTAGGGTTCGAAACTTCATTAACATCAAAAGCAATCCGAAAAAGTTGTAAAAGGGTCCCAGCAAAGTTTTTTTGCCCATAGAATTGCTTATTTTTCGCTTTTTATCTCTGTTTTATGACCTCATTTTCTTTCGGTCTATTGCACATTATCTTTCGCGCCACACTTCTACACATTTTATTACCTTCCCTTCCGACTCTTACTTCTATATCCTCATATAATCAAATATTTAGTTCTAGATACATGTGAATTAAATTGCTTTGTCATTATTTGAATAAATTTTATTATTGAAGTCGACATATGTTACCATACACCAAAAAAAAAAAATCGGGACGACTTTGTTCTTCTCGAAAAAACAAAGACTAGATTTTCGTTATCCATTTCTTTGCAATGTTATACTACTCACTTAAATCAGCAAAGATTTCACAAGCAAGATAGTAAACTATTGATTTGATTCACAATGAGAGCCTTTTTCAATCCATTCTAAATTTTTTAATTGTAGGTTCATGATGGCTTTTCGTCCTTTGCCCACTCGGAGACACACATGTTTTTATCGTTGTGATTTGCGTTTTACAAGGACATTTTAGCCTCGCTTCGAATACTGCGAAAAGCTTTCATCACCGAATTTAATTTAATTTCATTACTTTCATTTCAAATTATTCAAGTAAAGCAATTATAATGCTTGAACGTATCATTTGGCTATCACAGAAAACCGTTTCCAATATCTACCTATCCCGTTCTTTCGACCAGACCAGGTTCAAGGTTAAAAATCGTGGTTTTTACGTTTGCAGAACGAGTTTTGCAGCTGTTAAGAATTATAAACTCAGTCGCGGTTTAGAGTTCACTAGGACATGTTGTGTTGCTGATTTAGAGTTTTTATATCGAGTTTTAATACTTCAAAGATCTAGTAGTTTGTTTTTTCAAAGAAATTTTGAATGAAATCGTCGAAATTTTAAGAATTTCACATATTCCTAAAATGCCGCGAAGATAAATGTTAAATGACAATGAAGTACAAAGAATTATTGACTTGAAGAACTGTGGAAAAACTCAAAGAGACATTGCCAGTGAAAATAATAGGTCGCAAAGTGTACTTAAAAAAATATTGTCAATTGGGAATCGAAAACTATGGGAGTAAGAAGTCATCTACACGTCGTCTGGACGTCTTTTCGAGAAACTCATCGCACACTCCGTCAATTTTTATGGATGGAACTTAGTGTTTGTGCTTGCAAAATCCTACTCATGTACGATTTGAAGCCGAACAACCACCGGGTACAGCGTAGATTCCGTGTATGGATCGAAGAAGAAATTGCTTCAGATCCCGAATTTCATAAGTATATGCTGTTTAGCGATTAGGCTCATTTCTTGTTGGATCGTTCTGTCACTAGAGAAAACCATCGAATTTGGAGTGATCAACAACCATAGGCGGTTGTCTAAAAAGCGCTGTATCCGGAGAAAGTCACTGTCTGGTGGTCTCTATGGCCTGGTGGAATCATTGGTCCATATGCATTCAACAACTTTTTAGTCAATGGTGCCCATGAGAGCCATGAGCAAAGACTTTCTCGTTCAGAAATTGATTTTCTATAACGGAAGGGAACTCTGATTTGAACAGGACGAAGCGACATTCCATACAGCTCGTGCAACCATCGGTTTAATGCAAGAATGGTTTGATGAGCGCTTAATTTCTCGTTTTGGAGCTGAGGACTGGCCTGCAAGATCCTGTGCTTTAATATCGCGCGACTATTTCTTGTGGGAATACGCCAAATGACTCGTCTTCACTGAAAAACCGAAGACGCTTGATGATTTCGAATACTGTATTAGGAGCGCAAAACGGCTCCAAATATTAAAATAGTCAATTTTGTTTATTTTTTTAGAATGATTGAATTCTGCGACTCGTTTGGACTTACATGGCGCCAGCCGTAGCACTGAAGCAAGCTAACAAGCTTGAAACTTCCTGTGGAACACTTTCTTTTACAATGACAGCGTATATCACCTTATGGCTTGCTTCTCGAATTAACTGCGGCGGCAGCACTCGGTGACATTTCTCGATTAAATAGCTCACCTACGGAAAGTAACATTTCCTTACAAGTTACGGGCAAATTGCGTAATGTAAAGCTACTTGAGGGTACAAATTCTATTTACTAGTTTATAAAAATTTGAAGTCAGTAGAAAGCAGTTCAGAGGTATTTTAAAGTACTTTTCTTGAGAAAAATAAAAACAAACATATTCCCGTTTTCCGACAATTAATGAATTTAACTAATAAGCAAGAGATCACGATTTACTGCAGTATCCTTTCAAAATAAATTACAGGATCGAAAAAAAACTAAGAAAACGTTGGACGCATCATTAAGACTTGCATGAAACTTCAAAGCTAATAGACTGTCAGCTGAACACAGAATTTTTTGAGAGGGAAAGAGAGAAAAAGAGAGAGCCAATAACGTCTTTGTCGAGTCGTCGCTTGTGGACCTCCATCAGAGCAGATTTGTGATTATCGACAAACACCAGTGAACGTCCGAATGTATAAGAATAAACTGAAGTATCGATCTTTCACCGACGTATTTGGTAGGTGTTGACATCACTAGCGTAAGCCGACATTGTTCCATTTTGGAGAAATGTGATCCTTTATGGCCTTTTTACCATAAGCTGTACCTGTAATTAATCATTTTGCAATGAAATGGCGAATTTTGAATCATTTAGCGATGTTTTTTCCAACAAAAATACTAATTTTCCTCAGCTACGAAGCGGTTTTTCGGAATATGTGTTTCATATCAAATGTTGACTTTTCGATTCATTTACGTGCTCAATTTCGATCCTTATTAAAGAACAATCTTTGACGTAAACAATGATCATTTAGATCATTTAGAAAATCCAACGCGCGAAGTATGTACAAAACAGATTTTCTTCACATTTGTTGTACCGTCGGCTACACCATCAACGGAGTCATTTTTGTGATTTGTTAACATGATAAGTAAATTGATACTCCGATTTTCATTTATACAGTGAAATTCACAGTTTCTTAATAATAATGGCCATGATTTTCACGAAATGTTCTTTGGATACGAGCAGATCTCAATACTAGATAAAATATTTGAGCTATCTCCAAACTCACAGTAAAACGTCAGGCCACGCTGATGAGAACTGAGACACACACATGTCAAATGCTTAAATTCAAAGATGGCCGCTATCAGCTATCAAAATCATATCATTCTTATTGAAACCCGCTTAGCTTTCTTCCTTGTTTTGTTGATTAATGGATATGCTCACTTCAAATTCTTTTCCCAAGTTTTCACCATTTTATGTGAATCGTTTCGTTACAGCAGATGTGTATATTCTTTCCACAAAGCGGATTTTCTCATTTCTAAAGGTAATGATCAACTTAACTACGTCAATCATTTGTTGACACGAACTACTTACGTTGTTCGCAAACATTTTGCTGTCCCGATTGAAACAACTGAAACATATTAACTTTTCCTCATAAAATTATGTTTGTGGTCGGATTGGAGCTTGGCACGATTGCCATTTATTCAATCAAAATGCAACTTTTCAATAACTTTCACCAACAACAAGCCATCATTTGCACTTTTACACACACGCCGCTCTCATTATGGTGAGCAGGTTGTTAAGGCCAATAAACACGACAATCACACACTGTCCATCCGTTTTCATCGTGTGTTCAAATATTGATGGAAAATGAAAATACTACAAAGTGAATCTGTAAATTGCATTAGTACCAACGTGAAATTGATGCGGAAGAGCTTTGTGGCTTTTTTTGGAATGCTAATGGTTTGAGTGGAATTCGAATTAGCCTTTTGTCGATAGTTACAAAAGTGCATTGGCCGAAAATGCGAGAGAAAGGCAAATAAAATGTCCAATTAGTCGCTAATGTGCCCTTTTGATTTATGCTGTTTCTATTTTGTTTATTGGAGTTGAATCGAAAATGGCGTCTGATGATCCTTTCGAACAAAAACAATGTTTCCATAAAATCACTCAAAAGCTTTCTCACTGCAATTCACACCGTTGTGTTTAGTAGGACCTCCATTATCATCTCAACCGCTGAACCCTGTGTAATTTTCAGGTTTTCATTTTCACACAACTGTAAAGAACTAAGAAAATCGATAAAAGATTCCAATTATCATTCCGCCTTGTTCACTTTGGAGCTTTTTACAAGGAACCGATTTGAATTATCAAAGCAAAGTCATCGTTCCGACAACAACAAAAAATGTTTATTGCTAACAACGACCGGTGGGTGGAGTATCCGGAAAAAGGTAAATATGACCCGAAATCATCATTTTGCTGCTTTATTGGGCTATTAAGCAAAAAAGTAGAATCGTTATTGACTCTTGATTTGATGATTGATATAAAATGTTGCGATGCGAAGGCAAATGCTGCTGTTGTTGTTTTCATTGAAGCAGAATTTTGCATTATCAACCTTGGACTTGATTTAATTTGAGAGTAAATTTGAATTTCAATTAGGACTTTGCAGAGGCGGAGAGCTGTGTTTTATGCATACTCGTATGTCGGGGAGTATGCCAAGTGAAAACAAATTGGATGATATTCGGAATCGCAATGCTAATGGTTAGTTTATGGCATGCTTCATGGTATCCAAGTCGACCCCGATTCCAGCTCAACTCTAAAATGCAAATTTCCATCGTGGTTCTAGGTGAAATTTTGCATTCTTTTACAACCTGCTTTGCCTGTTTTCAATTTCAAAAGCTTGTGAATTGATTCCACATAATCAGCCGATCAAGTTGAAAGCCTTGGCCAAGGTTGCATAATCCGCGAAGAATCTAGAAAAACTTTTGCAGCTATTTTAGAAATAAGGTTAATCCAGTATGATCTGTCCGAACATAAAATATTCAAATTCCGCTCAAAGTTGTAAAGTCATCAGAGGTTATTAGAATAACTGTTGGCTTCCAATTATATTCCAATCAACCCAATTTACTTGCCTTCCCATTTTACAATCTCCAGGAAAATTATCCCTCCTAACGAGCTGATTATAATATGTCTACAGATTATTTAAGTCATTTGAATACATTTGATTCCTTCGCAGACACGTGAAGCAACAGAGAGTTCCGAGAAAATGACAGAATATTAAAACAAAGCAGTTGGTTTTCTCAGGTGATTTCTCATAAATTTGGGGCTTTTCTCATCTTTGCCTACTCCGCGATTAACAGAATTCGGGAAAACAGATCTGTACTAGTCCAAAGACTTACTGACCTAGAAAACGTACAACGATTTTCTTTTGTTTTTTTCGTTCTTTTGTCTGTTTGATGGTATTTGTCACACTGGTGCACTATTGCCTGAACTTTAGTTTCTTCAGTGCATAAAACGATTAAGACGTTGCCTACCTGGCTAACACTTAGTCAACAGTTATGTGGTTTTGATTACAATACGATACAATCACGCAGAATGGAAGCAGGTCTTGGAGTTGAACAAAGAAATTCTTATGATAATGTGAAATAGGGTAATGGGATTGAGTTACTCACTGATGCATTAAGAAGTTTTTCAACTTAGAGGATAATGAAGAGGTTGCTTATCAATAGTTTGCTCTTTTGTATGATAATAATGACACCTTTGTTAGAAAAGAAACGTGAAGTTAATTGAATTGAACTCGAAGCTATTTTGGAGATTGATTAATGATCTTCTAGTTTTCTCTTCTTCTAGTTTACTCTTCGACTTCTTTTTAATTTCATGGGTATAGTGTTACTTTTAATCTATTTACTCTAGCCCTATCGATTTTTATCATCAGCGGGTCATAATCCTTGATTGACTCTGACAATAGCTCGAATCGACTCGAAAAAATTCTAATTCGTGAATTTAGCCTGGCGACAGAATATTGGTCTGACTAAATAAAATCGTGAGGAAGTTTGCCTTCCAATGATTTCAATGTAAGTTTTTAACCGCTTCCTCCCCGATAAAACTCTGATAGACTGCTAAATACGCTCAAATCTCGCATCATTGAGTTGGGGGTTGGTTAGAAAGACTAACTCACAGCTGTCGATTGTCTGACTTTGAGTCATTGGCCCCATAAGGACTGATGTGAATCCACATATGGGCTTCCTTAGAAAGAAAGTCCATTGAGGCAGCTAGGCACACGGGTGGAGATAGCGCCTCCAAAAAAAGGGGCCACTTGTACACTGATACCTTCTGCAACAAAAACCTCAAGCTCAAACGACAAAAAGAGAGAGGCCTTAATATACAGATGTAGCAGGATTTAGGCGGCTTTCAACGGCATTCAACGTACACCTATTGTAAGACCGCGTAAGACCATAGAGAAATCACAGAGAACGGAGACCTGCGAATTATATTTTGTGCACTAACTCGTTACGCGATTTAGCAGGTCTTCGAAAAGCCGTCAAAAATGCAATACTTGATATGATATTGCACCATACTACAGTATTCGAAGGAATATAAGGAGGGACAAAAGGAATATTTTATCAGGACTGGAAGTGCTCTTGAACTAAAGTTCAGACATAGTGGGGTTATAATATGTATAAGCACAACTTTTACGCCGTAGTTCGGAGAGCACAAGGTAAAACATAATTTTTATCTCTGAGACGACGGTCCAAACATCAAAATCGTGGGCTACCTTACATCCATCCGCCTTATCCTCAGATTCGGCTTCTTTTTTCGGTAAAATCTATCATAAGCTCAAATGAAAGATATCTGTATTAAGAGCCTTCAATTCTACGGCAATCTGTCAATGTTTTTAGGCATGAAGACTCTTTCGCCTCTTCATCGACAACCGACCACTCTGCAACCAAACAGCAATCCCACGCATTGACCACTTCCTCATAATACACTTCGTCAAAACGTAAGTCAAATGGTTCGATCACCAAAATCTCTTTGTGTCTAGCCTCCACTTCACCGGCAAAGTTAGCACTGCCATACCTCCGAACAAACACCATAGTCCTCAGCTATTCCGAATGCTCTAGTCTGGTGGCGACCTATTCGATCCCAACAATAGAATCCTACACTACAATTTAAGACGAAATTCCAGTAGAATCTACTCCGTCTTAAAATTGGATTAAATTCAATCCAAAGACTTTTTTCCCTAAATGCTACCAGCTAATGCTTCGTCCTTTGTATATTTTCTTCTTATTTTTTTGTTTTGCAAATAGTCTAGATTAAGTTTTTTCATCGGAAAAAAGACTATTTCGGCTTTCCTTTGGATTAAAGTAATAGTGATAAGAACATCTCATTTCATGTAATTATTTTTCTTGAATAAACGTCTTACATAAAAAAACTAGTTGCTAAGCAAAGAATAAGATGAAAAACAGTATTTTTAAACGAATTGTCAAAAAAATGCCAAATGAAAAATTTCTTCCTTAGTGAGTCGATGTTAAAAGAAGAGCAAAAGGCTTAGCGCGGAAGAGAAGTTTAGCCAAGAGCCCAATTGAATCGATTGGTACCAACAGCAAATAATGACGATGGATTAAAAAACGGATAGCCTAGACTAGATCATGAATTTCAGGTGGTTAAAACCAAGAACGAGGAAATAGGAATCTAAAATGGTTTTATGCTCAAAAGTGACAGAAGTGTCTTCTCCTTTTAAACAATGGAAAAGATGCATCGAACAGGGATCCAAAACTGGAAGAAAGTCATACCACAAAAAATTGGTAGGACGCATTCACATGTTTCGCAAAAATTCAGGAGCTGTAAATTCCAATGACAAACAATCTATCATTTGAAAAATTCGGTCAAACATATGAGTTATTGACTACAAGCAACGACCCATCCCTTAACTTGTTATCTAAAAAAACTCTTAGGCCTCTTGCCCTACTTGAAGCAATGCCATCCTCGAATTAATCCTCGAATTAAAGACAAAGACTATGTTATGAGCATCAAGCCAGGTACATTTATTCTGTCTCGAAAATTATTGAGTTGGTAGAGCCCTTTAAAAGTGATTTTGGTTATTCAGATAGGTGCAAGACGAAACTAACTCCTGGAAAAAATTTAGGACGCAAACGCATGGTCGAAATTGCTATAATTGAAAAAAAAACGCCAAACAACTGCTCCGCAAGGATAAAATAAAAGCGAGTTGGGTGGTCTTCAGGGAATACAAAGGGCTGTTCTCCTAAGCTGTTTCAAATGTTTCGGTTAAGGCTAGCAAAGAGAATCGAGTCTAGTAAGAGCTTCATGTACTTCATGTCACTAAAAGAGTAAGGAGATACGCGTAGAACGCATTTTCAGGGCAAATACTGATCACAGAACTGATAACCCGAAACCTATTTCAGAACCAAAGATGTCTAATGTGATATCTATGTCTAGTATTAATGTGACTGGTTTGGGACGCAATATGTCGTATTCTGGATATGCTTGTAGAGAACACGAGCTGGTATAAATGCCTAATTTTTACTGCTTTGTGGACAGTACTGCGACAAAAATTTCTCAACATAGTTTTTTTCAACTCAACTGTTTTCACCGTATAAAATCGAGACTGTGCTTATCTTCGATATTTCAGTGTCAGTGTCAAGATTTAAGATTATACACGAGCACCATCTGTTGCTTATCATGCAGGCTCAGTATCTAGGTCTGCATCCTACACCACAACTATCCGTATATTTTGACATATTAAGCGAACTTCAACTTGACAGCAAATCTAAAGTGCATTCAAAAGAAAATATAACAGCCAGACGTATCCAACTTCATGGCTTTCAATTTTAGATGCAATAAGTAGATATAATTAATTCTTAAAACAATTATTTTGTAGTATTACGTCTAGGGAAATGTTAGGAAACTTCGTACCTCGATCATACATCAGGACAAGTGGGTACAAGCTGAACTCGACGACTTTATTCCGAAAGATTCATGTATATACGAAAAGAAATTATTCAACATATAACTGACGAAAACGTTTTCAGCTCATACAGTCTGTTTGGGTTGTTATATTTTCAGTTAAATAATATCTTTCCTACTGCAGATCTTGACAGAGAATTGTTTAGAATTTGAATGTTGTTTGAAGTTTGGAAGTTCAATATTTCATTACCTAATCCAGATACTCTAGTTGACAGGAGAGGTGTTTAATCGGAAGTTCAATTTGTTTGTACCAATAGTAGTGTAACATTCAGGGCGTAAATAGTCTTCACCTGATGTTAATGCAACGGATCAGTAGTCAGTTCAATGCTTGCAAATTATTGACGTACCCAAGAATTTTTTTATTTATTTAAAACAATTGTTCCACAATTTATTTCTCGTCATACTGAAGGGATGCTGCAGTTGTTGATCATTAGAGAAATAATGATCTTTAAACTTTGATACTCCAAATTCACCCACACTTATCAATTACTGAATCTCCCGTGGAGTGGACCTGGCGGAAACCTAGAAATGACCACCAAAAAATAAGGCTGAAACAGAATCGTTAAGTTTTAGAACAGCATTTGACATGAAAAGGTAAGTTAGCTAGCCTAGTTAACTTAAACGTAGGAATCAATGCTCCTAAGCTATATAAGCTACCTTAGCGCCCTACTAGTTATTATGGTTGACCAAATAGTAGTTTAAGGGTTAATTTTTGCTAAAGCTGAATCCTTTTTAAGAGGAATTGTTCTTTTATTCAAAGTATGGTTGATAATTAGCTGTAAATGTGCCCGATCCTTCAAGCGGCATGAGGACACCCCCTAGTAAAAGTCATTGATATTTTCACAATATCTAATGTCCGGCCCTATTTTGGGTTTTTCGTTACGAAAGAAATGCCACTCTATCAGTCTATCAGGATGCTGACCGGCAAGAACAAGGTGGAGTGGTACAGGATTTCTTTTTAAAGTGGGATGTGCTATATAACCTCGGGTCCCAAGAGATTCCCATGAGTGGCATTCAGGTGCCCAACTGGCGAATGTTATCAACAATGATTGCGTATTATAATACTAATTGAGCCTAGTATTCAAGTAAAAACGGCCCCAATATGCCATGAAAATGTGATCTTTCATTATATCAATGCTTGGCCACTTGTTTTTTAAAAGTCGTCTGCAAAAAGATGTCCTAACGTACTCGCTATACCCAGAAAACGTTCTTCCTTCCCAACACTTTGCTTCCCAGTCCGTTAAAGTGCTAGAAGAGTGGCATTTCTTATGTGACGAACAAGCTATACAAGCCAGTTCTTGAATAAAGATCAGTTTATCCTGGTGGTCCTTCTCAAATACGACAACAACGTGGAATTATTTTAAATTGAATCCAATTCGCAAAACAGTACTACGACAATGTCAACAGACATCTTCAAACATAAATAAATAGTTATGAAAGCTTGAAGCTTGACGAGCTTTTATAGCTTCGAACGAGCTTTTATAGTGCGTTCAAGTCAATAAAATTAAAGCTTCAAAACGAGCTATCAGACCTCGTGCAGGTCTCCATATGGGAAGAGCATGTAATTGTTAAAATAAAAATTAAATAAATTCTGAAAACTCCTTCCAAAATATCATTAGACACTTAAATAGTTTTTTCAAATCTGTTCATCGAGAAACAGTTAGGAATGTTCCAGTGCGAGCCGATTACGATGGACGCATTGGTCGTTGTAGACCATTTACCTTCAAGATAAAAACAAGAAAAGGATTCTGCTTGGTAAGGAACATTTCGATGAAGTACTCGCGAATTTCGGGGCAAGGTTATCTTCTCCCGATATAGTTTGCCGATAAACAAATCAGGAGTACATTGTGAAGAACTTATGTGCAATGGTGAAACACGATGGTGGAACTGAAGAAATGGTTGGGGGTTTAAGGCTTGGAACAGTTTGGAAAATCTATTTTTCATTGCAACTACAATGGATGAAATGAAGTAACTCAATATTTTAAACAAAATCTAAATGCTAACTCGAAGGATCTTTTTTTATATGATGGATTTATTATCGTACAGGATAATGATGCCTAGCATTGTGCTTATGCTTTAAAGGACCGGTTGCTCTACAATGCAAAAAAATTGCACACCACTCTCCAATCACCGGACTTTAATCCTATAGAATATTTATCATATCGAATCCTACAGATCCTATTGAATTTCTAGAAAGACGGTTGGGTCAGTATTACATCAGTAGTAAAGAAATCGTCAAACTTAAATTTTTGGAGAAGAATTTAACCGCAGAAGACACATATAAATTAGAAAATAATAGAACAAGCATCGAAAAGAGTAGAGTAGTGTCAATCAAAATATATTCCCCTTTATTTCACTAAAATAACAGTTTTTATTAGTTAAGAAATACGCGAATTTCGAGAACTACTTGTTCCCTTCCTCAGTGTTTACGGAACCTCTCTTTGAAGATTTCACAAAATATATTTGATCTACTTTTCATATCTTATTTGCTTTTATACTTAAATTTAATTAATAAAATTAATCCCTTTATATTTCCTACATCAGTGTTTAATCTTTTATCCTCAGGTAATATGCAGATATTTTAATTTTCATATGCGTCTAAATTAAGCGAAGTTTTTAATCTTCTTATTATCCCTACATTATTGATGGATTAAAGATAAGTCTCTTCAATGATTTGCCGCGCGACCATTGATTGGATACTTGTTGCTTGTGTCTTTTTTGCCATGCTTTGGCTCCTTTTTTAGGTTATTTGAACTGTGTTGTCACTCATCTCTTCGTTTTGGACACTTTTAGACACTCAGGACATGCAATTTTGTATACGCCACTACATTTTGGCAACGTTATTTTTTCTTTTATCAGCTTCAGAGTAATCTTGATTTGTATACGTCTTCTCGTTGTTATTGCATATATACCCACCAAACATAATTTGATTGATACATCTCAATATCCGAGGCACGCTTTCCTCCTATCATTTTTCTCTTACTCCTGAACAAAAAAGGGATGTCAGCTTGCTACGATGTACCTTCATTCTCGTAGTTTTGATGACTATGTCCACTAGCGTTTTACTACATCCATTCTCAGTTGTCGTGTCCTTTATGAACTTTCGTTCTTCCTTGGGTAATTCCTTTGTCATTGGAATGGTAAGTGATTGCGATACCATGCTGTGATCCGCTTCTCACTTTTGCTGCTGACAAATTTTTGATATTGCTGGAACTGTTCTCTGATTCGTTGAAGGTTTCCGATATATATTTCAAATTCGAGCCTGCTATCTGATCTGTTGATCATTATGCCTAAGAAAGAGCATTATGCTCTTACCGATCATGAATTGGATTTTTTCGTTGACCGTATTGAGTATTTTGAGTGAGTTTTGTAGCTCATCCTGCTTGACCACTGTGACTATGTCATCTACGTGTCTTACCTAAATTTGACGTTTTTTTTTTTTTGCATATAGATCATGGGTCCACCTATGAAAACTTCGTATAATAATGGTGATGGTGGGTTCTGAACACTGCTGTTCCTGAAATCGTCTTACAGAAGTTATATCTAAGTAATCGGAATAATTCATGTTTATGCAAGGGGCTGCCAAGTTGAAGTAATATTTCACTCTTCTTTTCCATAATGATGTGTAATCTATCTTCAGTAGGTTGTCTTCTAAGTGTCGTACAGCTTCGTTTTCAGGTATACTGGGAAAAAAACTTGCACGTCGAAAGACACTTATATTTCGCCCTTTATGAATTTTACCTCCTCCGTTTTTTCTGAATTTGAAATAATGTGCGTTATCTGGTTTGTAGATCGTGTTAGGATGGGTCAATATGTCCTTAGAAAAAAGCATTAAAACAATTTTTTTGGTATTTTTTTTTTCATCATAATCTCGTTGGAGCTCGATACACTTGGTTAGACGTTTCTCTAATTTTTTTAACCCGTCAGAATAAAAGATTTTGGAAGGTCCTTAAAATAAGCATTTGTTTGATTGACGAATTCTTCATTTGAGAAAAAAAAAACGAAAGTTTTTTTCCAGATTTGGGAATAGGAAAATGTCACAGGGGGCTAAATCTTGTGAATACGGAGGGTGGTCGACCAACTCGAACTTTAATTCTTCAGAGGCAACCTCCCGATTGCGTCTTTTGTCGATTGTGAGCAAACGCGGCACCCATCTTCCCGGAATCTTTTATATACCCAACGTGTCATGTAAAATAGAAATGACGCTACTTTTTGAAATCCCTGCAACCTCAACTATCTCACTCAACTTAAATATTCGGTCACTTAACACCATATCGTGGGTATTTTCGATCATTTCGGGCGTAGTCACCTCTACAGGGCGTCCTGAGCGTGGTTCATCCTTTGTTGATGTAAGACCACGTTCAAATTCATTTAACCAGTTATAAATAGTTGAAAGTGAAGGAGCAGATGTGCCGTGAACTAAACCCAACTCAGTTTTTATTTCTTTTGCTGTTAAGCTTTTTGTATGTAAATGTTCAATAAAAGATCTGAACTAAATTTTTTCCATTTTTGTAATGAAACAATTTCTTTTTATTCAATACACGACGAATACACGAATTCAACCATAAAAACGGACCACTTATAGTGCTAGTCGCGCCATCTGCTTAATTTTCTAAGGACTTATTGACCTACCCTCGTAGTCCTGTTGGTCATACTTTGTTTCCTATATCCGCTCTAGTGAAGTAGACTGTCCTCTCGTTTAGCTTTTTTATGGTATCTTGGTGTTTCTCTTTCCAGGCTATGATTTTTGTGTTTTTTCAATTTTATATTTCTTCACTACAAAACCGGCCCGTATACATTTTACATGGAAAAGAGGTTTCAACTAAGAATTAGTGTCCCACGAAGTATTCATATTATAAGTTCTATATAAATTTACACTTGTTTGATTTGTGTGCGCAAAGTTAACATTAATTTTAATGTAGCATTTGCAAAGAAAGAGCAATTTTGTTGTTATTTCATATTTATATCAAGGACATTTATATTTCCATGATAAAAAAACTGGCATAGTTGGAGGTTTCTGTATTCGATTTTCCCCCCATTGGTAAGTCTTGAACGCAAAGTTTTTTTGACTGATTAATTATCCTCATTTCGTTGAAAGCTATTTTATCTTCGAACGATTTTTAAAATTTATTTTCCATTTGTATGATAAAGCTTTGAAAAAAACAGCCTGAATCGAGCCCATATTAGCAGCCCTGAACTCTTTAGCATATGATAAAATGGCACCGAAAAGCGCATTAATGGCTCACCACCTAACGTCTGCTGGTTCTCACCTTCAAGGTATGTTAGGTAACACCACATGTGCTCAGTCTTTCAGTCATGACTAGGCATATTGTCAAGAGCCTATAACAGCCGATAGTGGTCCGCATTATCTGATCAAAACTGATCAAATGCAGATGCACATTCCAATATCTTGATTGAATTAACTAAATCTTATTTTTCAATCTCTTACGATTCCCAGTCCGGTTATACTCCATAGTAAACTGAGCGACTTCTGTCCACAACTTTCATTGATTTTTAACTAAAATGAAACCTTAATAAAGTTAATTGAATGAAAATTAAAACAACAGGGAGTCGTTCTTGCGCTGTTCGAGTTTTCTTGACTTTTATTGATTGGATAATAAATTCAAGGCAAATTATTGAAAAATTGTATAAATCTTCTGAAACACGTTCTTGGATCTGCAACCTTAACATGTTATGTAACGAGCGTACTTGCATCTAAATGACATTCATTATAAAACAGGAAGCTTACACGCATATGTAAATTATTCACGTTGAATTCCAAGATGCGCAGCTAACGCACATCTTAGACAATGAATTCGTGTATCGAGAAGCAATTGAAAATTCAAATTTCAAATTTGTAAATGTTAATAAGATTTACTGAATTCTCTGTACGAGTATTTCCAAGCAAGATGTTCAGTTGTCTGCAAATGATAATTGAGAAAAATTCGAGATACGAAAGCGTTGATACCAGTCGACTTGAAAGTCAAGGGGAAAAGTTAAGTTTACACTATTGAAAAAAATTTTGGGCTATTCACCTTAAACTTTGATTCCTCCATGGTTATTGGAATGAGACCCCCCCACCCCCAATCCCTAAGTCTGGATTTTATATGTTAGTTTCGCTGACGAGCTTGTTTGAATTAAAGCAACGTTACATGCATAAAAACTCCACTAAATTATTAAAATAAAAATTTTATGCATTTCTACCGGAACTGAACACATTTCACCGGCTCGCGATTAATCTTAACCAGTCTCAACAGCTCACCTGAAGACAACCATGAGCAAAGATGCGATTGTTCCGGTTATAAATTGGAGTATGAACATAAAACCATCTTTTTTATAATCATCAAAGAACTACTTCGCGGTTCGCTTCAATGCCTTGCACCAATCCTTTATTTTTATTTGCATTTCACTTGCCGCCGCGAGACATTATTGGCGGAGATCTACATATGAACATCGCGAACAAAACACTTTGCCGGTGGGCTGTTGCTGCTGCTGCTGCTGCTACGGTGAATTTCATTGAACAAACGCAGGTGAGGCATCATATATTTATCCACCTATAGCCATTACCGTATTTTCTTCTGCGGACGATAATTGGTGTCAGAGTCCGATTAATTGAAGGTAAACAAATTTTCCGGCCAAAGGTAATGAATTGACGGTGGCGAGTGAGTTTCTGCAAATCTGGAGTATCTTGTGAGCGTTTGGATAGTGTAATCGAGTCGGTGGTTTTTGTGGAACGCCTAACGATGGATCGAATGAAGAGTGATTGAAACTCTTGGCAGCATTCACGCCAGGTAAGTTAATACTGTATCGGTTTAGATTGCGATTGATATCGTTTTCAAGGTGTGCCACAATGGCAGAGTAAAAATAACATTCGATTGCAGAACGAGTGGAGCGATTACGATCAATGCAGTTTAATAGGAATGGACTTAATTAAACGTTTTGGTTGCGTTATAAACATTAATTGATTTCCGACTTCGGTATCGTTGGCTCAAAGGTAGGACCTTAGTAAGTTTGTTCGGGCAGAAATTTGACTCTAAATCTATGTGTCGAACTATTGACTCAAGAAATTCTTATTTGCTTCTGAATTCAAGCAAAGGATCGACACGAATCCGTTGATTGCAAGGATGGTTTGATGAGTCCGTGACAAAGGAAATCACTTTTTTCCGTCCAAAAACCATTTTTCCATTCCTTGGCAATCGCCTTTTTTATTCCTCCTAAATAATGAGATATCTCATGGACCTCACTTACTTACTCTCTTTATTCGGCCCAAATCTCTTATTGACCAGCCATTTCTTCAGGTTTCCATGTTGGCAAAAGTTGGGCGGAATGATGTGGTGACTGAGATAGCCTTTCACAATTAACCATAAAGGAATAAGATAGCCCGATAGGGAGGCTTATCCTGAACGTAAGGGTCCAAAGAATTCGACTTAGCTAATTATCCCCTTCACATCTTCGGCTCTTGTTATGCCTCCATTCAATCAATACAGAATAAGAAGTCAAGAAATTCATGAAAATGTACATGCTAATGAAGAAATCGCACCAAAACGTGCTTATAACGTATATAAAATTCATAATGTAAGGTTCAAACTTAATTTTAATTCGAACCAGTACAAAAAATCTTTTAATTAATCATAGTAAAATGCTGAAAAATGCGATGTTTTTCAATCAAATACGTGTAGGCATATCCAACCGCTCACACTCAAAGTCGGCCAACCCATAATGATAACGTTTCCGGATCAGTGTTATATCTGCAAACAAAGCCAATGTTAAAGGTGAAACTATTTAACTTCCCTTAACCGACAGCAAGGCAAACGAAACTATAACGTCGACGAAATTCTGTTGCGAAAAATTTGCAAATTTGTATGAGAGCGGTCCGATAAGTACTTAGCCTCACCGCTTGATAGCGCAACTATCGCAAGAGATCGTGTAATTTCCTCTCGTAGGCGGCTACTGTCAAAGCGGCTACATTTCATTCGAATCGGACTTGTAGTTTTGTTTGGATCGCGTGTGGAAGCGGTTGTGTCTGCGGATTTTAGAAAATATAGAAAGAACAATATCGTTCGGTGATTCGATTCTTGTTTTTTGATGGCAAAAAGCGCTTGTATGATGTTTGCGGTGATCCTGCTCCGTTGGTGGTAACTGTTAAAATTTTTTCTAAAGTGATCACACGTCCGATTCGAATGAAACATGCCCAGGTGTCCCGAAAATGGATGAAATGGAGGATAACGTAACAAAAATATATGATCTGGTATTGGCAAACCACCGGTTGATTGTGCGCGAAAGATTAATAATCTGACATAGTAAGAAGCTGAAAGGACCGAATTAATCATATCCTACATAAAATTTCGGACGTGAGAAAGCTATTGGCACGATGGGTGCCGTGTTTGCTCGTTCCTGAAAACAAGCGCAACCAAGAGACCAATTGAGAGCCATGATTGACGTTTTCCAACCGCAATCTAAAGGAGTTTCTGTATTATTTCGTGACCGCCGACCAAACATGGGTCCACTGGTATACAACAGAGCCCAAAAAATGGTCGAAACAGTGGATTTCACCCGGCGAACGTGCTCCGAAGTAAGTGAAGACACTTCTATTGGCCGGAACGGTGATTTTCATCGTCTTTTGGGATTTACAAGGAGTGATCTGTATCGGCTATCTGAAGAAGGGCAAAATGGTGGCAGGGATCTAGTTTGCTGAATTATTGGATCGATTCACGCCGGATTGCAGAAATAATGGTCCGATTTGACAATGAAAAAGGTGCTCTTTCATCATGATAACACATCCACCCACCCCTCCACCATCACTACGGCCAGATGAGGCTATAAACTGCTACCAAATTCACCGTATCCCGCAGATTTGTCCCCGTGCAATATCCTTTTGTTGCCAAACTTTAAAAAGTCACTTGCCAAGCAAAAATTGAGAAGTCAAATGAGAAGTTCGTCGTCACCACAGAGGTCTATTTTGCAGAACTCGAGAAAACGTATTTTTTAAGACGGGTCAAAGAAGTTGGAGCATAACTGGGTGAAATGTATCCGGCGAAGCTATCGCCACTTTTCGGAAATGTTCATTCTTCTTTTGTAGACAAAGTACTTATCGGACTGCTCTAATATATACATTTCTTTTCGTAGACCTCACATTAGACACGTTGCGCTCTACCTAAATAGCCGTTGTTTACCCCGAAAAAACCTTTGAGTCTCGTATAATTTGAACCATTTGATCTGTTTGAAACGTAGTTCTTGGAGTTTTCTAGAGAATTGCAAGCACAATTCTAAATAATGTCTCAAAAAATAATACAAATTACAATATAGGAAAGAGAAATTGAAGTTTATAACTGTGGAAAGAGTAAAACCAAAAGAATTAAAAAACCAAAAGAAAATTAAACGGACAGCATTTTCATACACATCTATTCATGCAATATACTCAGTTCTGATATAACCTCATCCAACTGATAGACTATCAATCTATCAAATGTAATACTTATCTACATAAAATGACATATGATTCTAGGAATTTTATCCTCAATTTCAGACGAAGCGAATTTTTTTCGGCAGCCTTCAGCGTTCAGCTTTCCTGATATTGATGCGATATTAGCAAAAGTCAGTAAACCACTTAACTTTAACCGTTGAAATTTATTGTGCAGAGAGTCCTGATAGTATATATCAAGCCTTTCCTTGGTTTCACTAATAATTTTTTGGGCACAAAATAATGTGTCTTATCAGCACAGACGATCTACTTTTTTCCAAAATGTTTTTGGAAATCATCGAGGTTAACTGGATCCAATGACTGTCTCAGACAATTTGTGCTCTGAAATTTTAGGACCTACAGGCGTACACTGATTCTGAATGACACACTCAACACCTTTCCTGTCAACTTGAGAGTGTTGAGGGCTCAAATATAGAAAATCCTTTGCATAGTTTAGATTACGATGGGCAGGAAACATTTTAAGAATCTTGTGACCACTTGAATAAGGAATCCTTCGAAGAGACATGACTTTTGAGTTTAAAAATAGTTTTTAATAGTTTTTGATAGTTTTTGTCTGCTGTGTGGTAAGCCATGGTGACTCAAAACTTCTTCCTTTTCTGCCCGGAAGGTGTCTCCTGTTTAAACAGAGTAATATGACATGTTCATGTAGTCCTTGTTTGCTTGTTGGAAAGTCTAAGTTCGGTTGAAGAATGTGAGGGTGAGCTTTTTGAGGATAAAGAAGTTAGGTAAAAATAGGAAGGACATATATAATTTCAGTGTTTATTACAAACTTTTCCAGGAGTTAGTGCAGTCTGGACTTTCTTAATTGTGCTACATATGCCTATGATTACGCTATGGATGGAACAGAGCACGTAAATATGACAATGTTCGTGTCTATGGAAAATCGGTGAAAAGTTGCTCTATTCCGAAACGTTCTTGTTCCGCAGGATCGTAGATTTTAACCGTTTGTTTTACTGCGAGATTTGAGGAACCAGGCATACGTGCATGGGAATGAAAGATATATAACGTAAACAGAGTTTTGATTTTTACCTTTGAAAGATGAATTATAGTAATTTATAAATTTCGAAGAAGTCCGGTCAAGTCTAAGAGCCTAACCTGCCAGCATCGTAGTAAAACGTGATTCAATGTAGCCAGAATATAAACCGACCAGTTTTGAGTCGGAATGCTAACGTAGAGAGAAAGAGAGAGAGAGAGATCAGACGTTCGAATTAACTTTAGGCATTACTTAACTCATGATTCAACCCAGACTTGTAATCTGCATTATGCGGCCTAATGGGTCCTATCCTGAAACACTTCAAGTTCTTCGTGGCCATGCCCAAACCAAAAAAAACAAAAAAAAAACATGTATTCAATGTGTCTATGCTTACTGGGTTATAGGAAGCTATTAGCGCTTACAACCATTTAGTTTTGCTTCAAATACCAAGAAAATGTCCTTATTTGATTAGAACCATAGATAAAAAACTTGTGGAAACAGCGAATTATATTGTTTCCATATATTTTTGAAAGTTGTTGCTGCTTCCTCTATGCAGTTTAAGCCTGTTCCACTATTCAAAAGCCAATTGCCAATCAAATGGCAAAGTTTTATCAAAAAACTGAATGCATATTGCACTCTACAGAGCGTTTGTATGCATACTTCAAACGTGCATCACTGAAGAGTCCTTGGGACACTTGAAAATTGTATATTGTGATAAGATACACCAAAAGACTCATGGTGTGTCTGAGTCAACTTTCTTTTGTTACAACTCGGAAATATCGTTGTGTGTTTTACTAGAATACCCATCAGACGACATACACATACGAGCGATACAATAACGATAATACTCCAACTGGAAAAGTTTTCATGTCATTTTCACAAGAAACACGGAAAATGTCTTCTAGCCATTTAATCTAGACAGCATTTCTTTTCGTTTTTTTTTTCTTCGTCTTCTTTCTTTCTCATTGGATTCTTTCCTCTTGTTACTGTTAAGAGTTACTGCCGATGTTGCTACTCATAGTAGTCTTGTTTGTCGCTTCCGACTACGATTTCCGTGAAGATAAGGACAAACCTCACCGAACAAAAACCATGAAGTAATTTACAATACAAATTAATGCAATGTCTAATTACTATCATACTGTTTCCACTTTTGTTTTAGATTGTTGTAACTATTTTACTGAAGTGCTTATAGATGCTGCGTTGCTAAGTTTGAATTGAATGGAGTGGCTGGTAAAGGACGAGGAACTCTGTGAACAACGAATTCAGGATTTAAAGAAGAGAAAGACACTTTTCTGCCACGGAGACAATGCAATCGTGTTCAAAGTTTAAGCTCAATTAATTCGTACAAGACGTTTGAAATATTCTAAGGACATTTTTCATAACGTGGCCCGACATGAACTTAACCGCATAAGATGCAGAGGATGGTTCTTTATTTTGGATAGGACTTTGAAAAACTGCCTTACAATAGAAAAAGTTAGGGATGCTTTGGAATGTTGACAGTAGTTGATATTTAAATGTGGAGTGGGTGCCAGAAGAAGTGTCCAGGGAAGAGAAAATTTCTGTGATTTGGTTCTCGAGTTTGTTACATCGATTGAGATGCAGATGATTTCGCTTACAGATGCCAAAGGTTTAGATACTAATTTTAATTCCAGATGTGAATTCCTGCAGTGTTTTCCACTCTTTTCCAGTCGGTGTGATGATTTTGTCAGGAATTGTTATGTTCACTACCGACTGAATTATATCGATGCGTTTTGCTAATCCGGGCTGTCTTCTCCATTTCAAGTTCTTCCGTTCAAAATGAGGTCATTCTCTGTGGCTCATGGTTATCTTCTTAAACTCGCAAAAGGTATCGCTCTGATTTGAATCATACTTAACCATATGAATGTTCCCGAAATTATCCATGTCATCAAGATGGATTGATACTCCGACATCTCGACGAGACTCGATCTTGGCATCATCACCTGGAGCACACTATCCAAGGATCCCAGAAACGATTGGGGGTGGAAACAGTTATCGCATCTCTCAAAGCTTAGTCAACATTAATGTGCAGTCCATTTAGGTTTGTCCAACTGTGGTTCGGTGTGGTTTATATCAGGACCAACAGCGGCTCCAAAAACTTTACACATAGCATTATAATGATATCCTTGACATGAACCAGCGTAAACTATCGTTCGTCTAGAGTATGGGTTACATGAAGCTAGTGCAATTAAGCACTCTTGTTTCTTTCCTGTTATGACTGGAAAACTTCTAACACTCACCACCATCTTTTCATACAGTTTCGGTGCTCTGTCCTTAATGCTCAACTGATTCAATACGTAAGTCTTTATGTCCGTGTTCCGGACAAACCTTGCAGTTCGGCATACCCATCGTTAGACTCCATTTTGAAGGGACTGGAGCGCATTTTTGTAGGTTTTCGCTGTCTGACTGAAAAAAAAACACTGTCGTAAAGCAGTATCGGTCTAATTATCTGCTTGTAGATCGGAGACTTATTTTTCAAGTTTAAGGGCCCAGATCTGACGATACACCGTAGGGTGAAGAACGTCTAGGCAGGGTATTGCTTTCTTCATATGTGGTCTTGATAAGTCTTCCCTTGGTCAGGTATGAGTCCTTTGTATATCCATGTAACAGTTATATGGATAAGTTAAAAAATACGTGCTCTTCTAGGGGAATGTGAATTTGTTCAAAGTACTGGTTATCGCCAGAATTACTGCTGGTCTTTTGTGACAAACCATTCGCCGAACCACTTTCTAACTTATTCGAAATCGCTCAGTCGCTGCTTTGCGAATGCGTCCCCACAATTTTGACGGATGCAGAAAGAAGTCCCATCCAAGCGATTTCACTGTGTCTTTCATCAGTTTCGCTGTGCGAGACGGCGCGTTGTCGTGTATTGCAGTCCATTCAGGTCCATTGGTCCATTCCAGTCGACTTTCGAATAATTCATGGTTTAAATTTATCGTTTGTTGACGATAGCGTTGTACATTAACGGTTTCTCTGGTGCATTTTAGGAGTTCATAGAGCACAATACCAATCTGGTCCCACCAGACACAGAGCATGGTCTTCTTGTTGAAGCGATTTGGCCTTGAAATCGAACCAGGTGAAAGCCTCGATTTTCTGCGCTTCGGGTTTTCAAAATAAATCCATTTTTCATCGCCTATTAAGATTCGATGCAAAAATGATTTCCTTTCGTGGCACCCAAGCAGCATTTCACAAGTTACTTTGCGATTTGCTATTTGACGTTCATTCAAATCGTGTGAAACCGATTTGCCGAGTTTATTGACCTGGCCCATTGCTCGTGAACGTTTTCTGATCGTTTCCTCTGACAGATTTTATTCTTTTACTGATTGCCGTTGAGTTTGAGTTGAGTCACTATCCAAAAACTCCTGCAATTTCTGCATTTCGTATAGTGGTAGTCTACCAGAGCGTTCACTGTCTTTCACATTGAAATTACAATTCAAATGACGTCGAAACCGTGTTTCACATGTCCTGATTTGTGGAGCATGTCTAAGTTATATTTTTACCAGCAAATGATGACTTTCACCAGCATTTTTCTTGTGGTTAAAATGCTCTTGTTAATGCTCTTTACAAGGCACAAAATTCGACATGATTGACGAACACGATAAAACAAACTCGCTAGTTTTAGCGGACTGAACTTGTGTGTGTTTGTAGCTAAATGTCAGACAATCGTAATGACATGTGTGTCAAATTAATACACTGCGCACTTTTTGCTGGCGCTATCTGTTAGCAAAACTGGAAAAGACTTACGCATGCATCTGGCATAGACCTGATTGAGGTGTACTTCAATTTTGGTGTCTTCAATTAATTTTCTGAATTCACCAATTCGTTGAAATAAGGAACAAGCATTTCACGCATGAAATAGAAATTCACATAGAAATGTGACTTAACTAATTCATTTTTGTTTAAATTTGATGGGTTGTGCTGCTAATGTGCCCTGGACCATCATTGTCACCGTGTCTTGCATCATCAGTTGAAACTCTGCTGGTACAAAATTGTCCCAAGGTTTGAACTTAATTAAATCAATCATGGCTTGCCCCATGGTTTATTGTGAAAAGTTTTGTGTATGATCGATTTTAATTTGTTTTCGGAGGATAAAGGTTTTCGCTGTCATATGCGCAAGCTATTTATTTTCGATAGCAATATGTTCCAAGGTTACCTTTCTGTTTTTAGGGTTTTCAGGAGCCTCCGTGGCTTGCGAGATATTCTTCGCGAGACAGAGGAAGAGCATGGTAATTGCCCTAGGATTGCCCAAACTGTTGGCAGTTGCAACAAATTCGTTCCGCAATCCTTTCAGTTTATGAGTACAGAAGCTAGTGTTGGTGCGTTGACATCTTGGGATGAACCCAGTTTTGTTCATTTCTTCAAGACTGCGTTGTGTTTTTTCGGGAGTAATTTTTCATTTTATTAGTAGACCCATCTTATGATTGATTAGATGTGGATTTTTTCCTCATCTTTGGACTGTTTTTTGTTGTTGGACTGTTGGTCTGCTAAGTTTTTCGTCTGTAAAGTAGTTAAGGACTCCTTAGCAATCAATGAAGACCGCCAATGCAACATCGTTGATGGCATTTTTTCTTTGGATTCTGCCCACTAATACCTTTATTCCCGTCTCTATTCAGCACTCTGGAGGATATACGTGTTACTTGGGACAAAGCTCTGTTGAGTTCACTGGGGTTCCTATGTACTGAAATCCACATTACTTTTTTGGTTTTCCTGCATAAAAGGCACTAAGCTAAAAAGTTCTGATATGAAGACTATATACTGCCTCTCTACTTTGCCGAAAAGAATGTATCCCTTTGATAGCGATTCGCTAAGTATTTTCAGGAAGCAATATTTTGAGGTACATGCTTTCGTGAGCGCTCCTGGCCATTTAGATGGGAAATGGGTGGCTATCAAAAAAATTTTTTAAATGAATCTTTCTCTGAATTAAGAGTCATGATCCTCTGAATGTGTTAAGAACATTATTTATGAATATGATATGAGTACTTGAGTAGTTACTTGAGTATTGAATACTTGCTATTTTTCTTCTTCTTAAGTTACAGCAACTCAACACAGCATACAAGTATATGCTTAAGGTTTAAAGACCTACAATGAGTCCTCCCTTGCATTTCCATTAAACCCATTATAAATATTCCCACATTGGCAATTGTTGTTATTCTAACATTTCTGCTTTCTGTCATAAATTTTGCTAGTCAGTGGCTAGACCCCATCATCAGCAACACTTAAACTAGTTCTTCCATTCGCATCATTCATGTGCGGATAATCTTACATGAGTACCATGAAGATTTTCTTACTCTTGCACTTAACCTATTCGCAATTTATCTGAATTTGTAGGTTCAAAGATACAAGCTACAGAGATGCAATGGCACTAGCGTAGATTTTACATCATAGCTTTAATGATCCTATTGTTTTGATGAATTCTAGAACAAACACTGGACTGGATGAATTATTTGCTGATTCGTTTATTTTAATAACGGCCACAATGATTGTGCTGAAATATGAGGTGACACAGTTCCTTAAGAATGTGTGTCGTATGTAACAAATAAAAGGGTATGGTAAGTGGAGCGTAGCGTCACAAGAAGAAAAATAAATCTATTAAGGTGGCGACGACTAAATAATTTGGGGACATATGTAGTTCAATGACGGCACTTAACAGGGTTATATTGATAGAATTAATTCCTCAACACATACGAGTGGGGCATTTTTCCATATTCATATACTGATAAACTGGCACTGAACTGAAAAAACGTCCGAACATGAGAAGTAAATCGTAATTCTATGTTGAATCAATTTTATGGGCTTATGATTGTTATTTGCCGATAAATTGAACCGATTTCCTTTTAATGAGGTTGAGATGCCAATAATAGAGCCATTTTATCGAGATCGAATCGTTTTTAATGGGAAACGCTTGTTTTCGATTTTGTTTTCGATTTTTTGTTTTCGATTGAAATTCATAAAGTATTTTTATCTATTCCCAGCATAATAAAATTTTTATGTTATTGAATCATTTGAACTGAACTGAAACCCACATTTGTATTATACTTAAAATGACTTTGTGTTTTAGCACAAGAATCTTCATCCATTTCGATGTGTATTAAGCAACTTAAATTATTAATATTAAAATTAAGAAGGTTGGTTTAAATAGGATGGTTGATTCCACAAGAGCCGAATTGTTGAAGCTTCTGAAAAATGACTCAGCGAAGATTATATGTCCTGGTTGCAGCTCATTTAACAACACATAACTCGAGTAACTATCAATTGAATATTGTTTGACATTTTAATTTAAGGCTTGCAGTTAACCCAAAAATGAAACCTGAGCCTTGATTTTTCGTGAAATATTCTTAGAAGAGACTATTTTCTACGAAGAAAAATTAGAAGAAGAAAAAAGAACGGAACGGAAAAGCAACTATATTTAACCTTTGCTTAAAAGGACGTGCCCATAAAACCAACCAGATATTCTACTACGAAAGCGGTCCAATAAGTACTTAGCCTCACTGTCCGATGGTGCCACTATCGCAAGATGAAATCGGAAGTACCTTTCTGTAGACGGCAGTGAAAAAAAAAGCGCTTGGATGCTGTGTAAAGGGACGCTTCTCCATCGACGGTGACTGTCAAAACTTGGGTAAACGTATTTTAGCGTGGTCGCACGGTAGTTTTTGATGAACTACGTCCAGGTACCTCGGAAACAGCAACCACGGAGGATGTGTAAACTGGCACTTCATTGATAATGAAGGGCGTTAGTTGACGTATCAAATCAACCCCGTATAGTGAGACCGTGAGGTAAGGCCTAATGGTGGCAGGTACTCACGTTAAATATTTCGATTTAAACCACGGATGATAACGTGACGAAAATCCACGATCTTGTTTTGGCAGACCGCCGATTGAAGGTGCTCGAGGTAGCTGGGATAGTTAGCAACTCAAAATACACATGTGTGGCACATACCCTACATGAAATTTTGTATATGAGAAAGCTGTCGACAAAAGCGATGCCGCGTTCGCTCACAACGAATAACTAGCACAACCGCGTGACCACTTTGGAGCAGTGTTTAGCGCTATTTAAGCGCAATCCGGAGGAGTTTTCGCGTCATTTCGTGACCGTCGGCAAAACATGGATCCACTGGTACACACGCGAGACCAAGGAACAGTCGAAACAGTGGACTTTACCCGTTGAACCTGTTCCAAAGATGCCAAAGACTGTCCCATCGGCCGGAAAGGTGGTGGCCACCATTTTCTGGAATCTGCAAGTTGTGATATACAGTGACTACCTGCAGAAGGGCAAATCGGTCACAGGGCAGTACAATGTCAAATTATTGGGCCGATTCGACGCCGAACTTAACCATGGCCCCATTTGGCGAAGAAATAAGTATCTTCCACCACGACCATGCATCGGCTCACACCTCCGCACTCGCAACGGCTTAATTGATCAAATTGGGCTACGAACTGTTGCTCCATCCATCGTATTCTCCAGATTTGACCCCGTACGACTTCTTTTTGTTTTCCAACTTAAAAAAGTCACTCGCCGGGCAGTAATTTCACTCGAACGAAGAAATAATAGCCATCACGGAGGCCTACTTTGCAGACATCGGGAAAACTGTATTCAGACAGGTTAAAGAAGTTGAAGCATCGCAGGGTCAAGTGTATCGAACTACAAGGAGGTTATATTGAATTATAAATTGCGTTTTTTTTCCAAAATTTTTGTTATTTTATTTCTAAGACTAAGTAATTATCGGACCGCCCTCGTACTTTCACATCCTATTTTATCCATGCATAAGATATCACAGATGAAACCCGAACAGTAACATAAATAGATTCAAGACAAAGTGAGTATTGTTGTATTCTGAAAAAACTGTTTTATGTGGAGGGTAAATGCATATTGGAATCCACCAAGGGTACTGCAATGCATTTTCAAAGTTTTTGAACGTTAAAAATGAAAAATTGTGAACATCTCAAAGAAGCCTTCGCCAAAAAGGAAAAATCATTGACAAATGTCATTTGTTTATTGGCCCCACGATAAACTTTTTTTTAAAACAATAATCTGAATACCAAAATGATCCACAATTGTGCATCGAACAAGAAAACTAATTGAGTTGAATTGATTGAATCAGATCCTCAGCAAAGCATCCTTGGGGTTGTTAAAAATTTCCAAGTAACTTAGAACATCATGTCTGCGTCTGCAGACCTATATTTCTATGGTCAACCGCAAGGAATGAACAGCTTTTGGAATGAAAAATATGAAGAAGTCTCAGGGATTTCGGTGTCAATCCTGTCGATAGAAAAAAAATTAGAAAATTTCAAAAATAAGAGAAAATAAATTTTGGTAAAAAAATTGTCTCATGCTATGCATTTATTACACTCTTTGTCAATGAAATGTGTGTTAATTATTCGACACTATCGTCAAAACAGTCAAACCTATGGTCGTTCATGGAAAGTCAAAGGGACGGTCTGATACATTATCCTCAAAAGGTTCCGGAAGTGTTTTGAAGAAGTATCATTCGCTGCTCTTTCGCTTTTGATTACAACCACTTTTGAAAAACGAAGAACTTGAACATGAAGACTACTCTACTGACTAAAAGACAGACATTCGAGTTTTTGAGACATTCGAGTCCTGTGATGTGTAACGGGAGCGTGACGATGATCCAGCTGGGTATTCGGCGAAAGCTTATAATGCCGATAAATAAAGGATAATAACATGAAGGCTTCTGAGTTTGTTTGTTTGTATGAAATAATTTTGTTTGATCATATTTCCTTATTTGCGTTGCAGCTCAGAAATAATCTGCGTTCTTTGTGGCATGACGTCTTCGCATGAAATGATGAGTTGGATCACCGTTTTGATAGCGAGGACTCTATTCTTTCTACTTAGCTGAATTTTTTTTTTTTTGTTTAAAAGTTAACCCGTCTTAAAGACTTCAGCGCTGACGGATTCCATGCGGTTCTTGTAAGTCATCTTCTTGCTTAATAGCGGTCCAAGGCATGATAGTTGTTTAGATTTCGAGATGTTTTGTTCAATGAAATCTAATGATCTACTCGGATGCAGTCTAGATTTGCGTGTTCTGTTGAAGTACACATTTTGCTTTACTAACGTTTATTTTAATTTTCCGTTTATGGAAAAACTGGTACAGTTTTTCTTACACTAGTTCTATTTTTCGAGTGTATTTTTTAGGGTCGGTACTAGAACTTTATATGCAAGTATCATCAGTAAACATTTCTATTTGGCAGACCCATTGGTAAGGATACCGTAGATACAAATGTTAAATAATATAGGGCTTAGATAAGAGCCTTGAGTAACGCCAACAGGTATATTTTTGATAGAGGAGATACTTTCACTTAGTAACATAGTAGCTAAGAGTAACTTGCACTTAGTGTGTCCTATCTTTCAGTTACAATTTGATCGGATTGACTAGCTATGGTAGAATATTGTACCGAAATATTTTAAAGAGAATTTTTTCGTGCGAACAGTATCAAAAGATCTCTCTATATCTAGTGCCATAATACCAACGAATTACTTTTCATTGAGGGAGACTTTGCTATACTGCATTACACAGTAACGTTCTTAGTCCTTGGAATAACCAATTCTTAACCTAAAACTAACTCAAAACATGGAAATTTGACAGAATGTTGTTCATTTCTAAAAAGCTAGAAAGCCATTCTTTGTATAAATTTATGAAGCTGACTGATTGGATCTTTTCTGGGTCTTAGAATCGGTAAAACAACTGCACGCTTACAAAATAATTGGAAATACATAAGTGTAAATATATGTTATATGTAAATATCCGTCTTTATTGTAAAAAGTTTCAGATTAAGCTTTCGAGTTGGCTTAAAGTCATAAAATCCAAAAACAAATTTTCTTCTATAAATGCCTTGACTACACTAACACTAGCTGCAAGAAGCATTAAATAAGATGCAACTAAAATTTTTGTTACAACAATATCATCAAAACCAAATAGCGAATACATAATTTTTACCGACTGATTTTTAATTTGTGAGGTTTTTCGTCTATGATCAAATATCCAGGAGGTAGCCAGCTAATCCTCTCAGTATTCAATAGAGAAACTGTCATTCTAGCTGTTTGGCGTCTTTTCGAACGATAAAACTCATTTCGTATTTAGATAAATGATAAAAGTAATGGTAAAAATATCAATATAATTTTCTATATCTCAAAAAAAAAACACAAATTTTGAATTGCTGTGCTTGTCAAATCGGTCAAATTTTTGTTTCAGCGTTGGTAATACTCTAATTGGTGTTCTGTCAATTTTGATGCATATCGTACGATTAGTATTCAATTGGCGTCTATACGAAGTGGTCGAAAAGTTGTTGTGTGGCGATTTTTATAATGGATGAAAGCGCGCGTTAAGCAGATATTAGAACAACGCACGTTTGTGTCAAGAATGGAATTTCATGTGCCGATTTGTTGAAAATCTTACGAAAGGCGTATAGTGAAATGTGTTTGTAGAAAACATGAGCACACGAATAGTATAGAAGGTTAAGGATGGCCAAGAGAGCCTAGAGCACGATGAGATCCCTGGACTGTCATCAACGTCTGTTACCGAAGAAAAAATCGAATCAGCGAAGCAAATCGTTTTGGAAAATTCTTGTGTATCAATTAAAGAGATTGCAACATTTCATATCAATCAGCCGACACATTTTAACTGATATTTTGGACACGAAACGCGTCGCTTCTCGGCTGGTATTAAAAAAGCTGAATTTCATTCAACAACAGCGTCGTATTGATGGGGCCGAAGAGATGATTTCCAACGAAGACAGTGACCGTAAATTCAACGAACTCATATTTACTGGTGACGGAACATGGGTTTGTGAATTTGATATGCCGACCGAACAACAATCGTCCAAATGATGCTTCGGAAATCAGCCAAAACCGAAGAGAGAGCACCAAAGTCGGTCTAAAATCAAAGTTTTGCTGGCGGTTATCTACGATATGTGTGGCGTAGTGTACTACGAATTCCTTCCGCAGGGCCAAATGCTCAATAAAGAATACTTTTTCGGCATTATGTGTCGTTTGTGGGAAGCCATTTGCAAAAAACAAATGCCCGATTTGTGAAAGAACAATTCATGGATTGTACACCATGAAAATGAGTTATTTCATACAGCCTTGATTATTTCGGAATTTTCTTGCCAAAAATTCGACCAATGTCATTAGTCAAGCACCGTACAATCCAGACATGGCCCGTGTGACTTTTTTCTATTTCCCAAAGTCAAATCAACACTACGGGGAACGCGTTTTGAGACCATAGTGACCATAAAAGAGATATCGTTGTGAGTGCTGAGGGCCATACCTTTGTTGGCCTATAAAAAATGAAGGGAAAATCGGATCAAACGTTGGAATACATGTATGGCCGCGGGAGGACAATATTTTGAAGGGGATGACAAAAAAAATTTAGTTAATATTGACATTTGGTCCTTTTAAAAAAAAATTCCTGTTCTCTTTTGATCATAAGGTATTCTCGCGATATCTCGCGAAGTATCATTAGATGATATGAAATAACAGGTGAAGAGAAGTTTTTGAAATGATATGTAATAAAACAGTAGATTTACATCTTGACTGAATATTTTGTTACTAATTTCAATGTTGACGTATGGATAATTTTTTTACGTTTTCCAAATATTTTCGACTCAATGTTTGGCACAGGAATAAATTACTGTCGTTAAGGCAATGTGGTATTCATAACATTCCTTCAAACTCATTACAACTTATCATAGCTCTATCCACACATTATATCTGCAAATCTTACGTCTAATGGTCTGGCTATAAATTGTGTGTAACCCCACATTCGTTTTTCTTCAAATTCTCTGCATACGTGAGAATTGTTTTAGTATTTTTAGTATACACATTACTAACTTCGAAAGCCAACGAAGGTTCCACTAGCCACTATGACTCAATCAAAATTATTTTCTCGATGAATCACTGTATTCGCTTTTATGGGAGAAATTACCCAATGTTACATACTTACTAGCAAGTTATTATCTCATCACCATCACAAGTGAAAGAAGACTTACCTGAAAAGAAGAGAAAATCACATGAAATTACTGTCAACACATTATCAAATTAGCTTTAGAGATAAAATTGAACACATCCTGAACTAAAAGGTTGAGTACTTTTCTGTCAGTCATGTTAGTCGGATTTGGATGGAATTATGTTCTTACCATGATTATATCTTTATCTAAATTGTTTTCTTGCGGCGTTCATTTGTGTTTTTGGAAATATCTAATATCGTACAAGACCCCCATCCTAATCTTTATCCTGCCTACGAACAACTACACCTTGAAATCTGCCCTCTCTCTACCAGGTTCAATGTCCTATTTATAGCCATGCCCAGCAAAACAGGAAAAACGAAACCAACTTAGTGATTGCTCATGGAACCGTGACAAAAATAAGTTCATTCATGCATTCACTTCTTCTTAAGGTACCCAGAGAGTGCTGGTTATCTATTGTCTATGTACTTGCACTTACACCTTCATGCTTGCTACCTGTACAGCTCAATTGTCTTGGCAGGCGAGTATGGTGCACTCAACACTGACTTGGAGGTTTTCCCCCGTACCCTATAATTCATATCACCTGAATTGCCAGCTCTTTTTTCACCTGACTGAGTTTCCCCGGTCGGTTGCTAGTACTGCGATGCCTACCGCTACTTCTTGCCACCACCTGCCACTTACCTGGCGGACTTGAACTTGATTTCATGCGATACTTATACGCGCAATTCAAACTAGTGATTATCATCATCGAAAAGGGAAAACGGAATTAAACACGATGATATTCAGATAGCAGTCTTGCGAGGAGCAAGACATGGAACATATGGAGCCTCCGCTTGGTGGCATACCAGATTGAAGACGATGGTAGAAAAGCAAGAGAAGGAGGTCAGTGAAATGGAACGCTACTTCGGATAGCGATTCGTTGGGGCTTTTTTTTTGTAAATATGCAAACTAGAAGCAGAACTGCAGATGGTTATTAACTTTATGTCCATGATTATAACCAAATAGATTTATAGGTGCAAACATATGAAAAAATTCCAAGATTCTTTGATTAGTGTGTGGTCAGCTTGCTTATAATAAAACTATTTTAAGCTTTAAAGGTAGCGAAATTTTAAATACTTGGCAGCGATGAATTGAAATAGAAAGCTATTGCTCGGAACAGACAGACTCAGGTGTTAAGGGAAAGCGGAATAACAACACCTTTCAGCTATGGGATATGTAATATTAATCAAAACACATTGCCAAGTATAAATTAAGTGTTAGTTCAAACCTTGATATGTTGTACATGTAATTGCTTCATTGAAAATGAGCGGCTTTGCCATAGGGATGCGAAAACCAACAGTGTTTACCATGTAGTTGACTGCAAAACTTCGCTAGCACTCGTGAATAACAGAGAAGCTTTTGCCGTACAACATAAAGGACATCATTTGAACAAACACAACACAACAATGAGCATCACCATGATTTTTAAGCGGCTTTGGCGTGGTTTTTTCGGTTTTGGCTCGTTTTTTCCCCTTTATTCCGATGATTGTTGACTTGTTTGCATGTCAAACTCATACACCCATGTCTCATCGCCAGTTATAATGGTCTCAATGCATGTGGGATCGGAATTCGCACTATGAAGCGTGTCCAAAGAGACCTGTTTACGATACTCTTTTTGAAGAAAATTCAGCTTTATCGGGACGACTCGAGCAAGAACGCGTTTCATACCCAAAATATCCACCAAAATCATTCAAACGGACTCGCGAGAGATGTCGAGCTCTCTTGCCATCTCTCTAACACTTGCATGACAATTTTCAAGCACCATATCCTTAATTTTTTAAATGTTGTCCTCAGTTATAGAGGTCGAAGGTAGTCCAGAAAGAGGCATGTATTCACCCATTACGTCTTTGAATGCTTTGTACCACTCGTAGGCTTGTTTTTTTGATAAAACTGAATCAGCGTAAGCCTTTTCCAACATTCGCAACGATTCCGCATACGAAATTTGGTCAGAAACACAAAATTTCAGGCAAATTCTTTGTTCAATTTTTTTATCCATACTGAAAATCGCAACGCACTACTGTGGTGTACCGACTTAAGCAGCTGCTGTAAACAAACTGGTTGACAGATCGCGCTCATATTGGCATGGTTAATTAAGGGCAGTCCTACCAACTTAACAAAATACATTTGTTTGAAATATCATTTACCCGGGAAATTTAAATTACAATTTCCGGATACTTTTTTTGCCACTGATGCTAAAAATGACATTTGAGAGACTTCGTCTGTATGCAAATCGGATACTCAATCACCCAAAGTTTTCACTGCAACTATTGTGATCAAATATGCGCAGGGAGAATTATTTGATTTTTAAACTATTGTCTACAACACTTGGTTCAATCAAAAAATATGTAATAGGGTCCATGAGTTCTTGGCCTCATATAGTAAATAGAGTGCGTTCGCTTAATTCTTTATGCAATCGTCAGTGACAAGTCTCATCAAGTTTTACACTAATTTTCAACTTGCTGCGTCAATCCGCGTAATTGTAGTAGAGCTCAAACTATTACTAAGGCAAGTTGCTTAAAAAAATGTCTAAAACTGAGTTTCGCACTGTTATACAGTTTTTGACCAAAGAAGGGTTCACTCCAACAAAAATCAAAGAAAGAATGAAGTCTGTTTATGGTGACTGTCTGTCCATCATTTTCAACAATAAAAAATTAGTCTAAGTTGTTTCGCTGGGGACGAGAACCATTACAAGATGACCTACTTGCTGGAGGTCCTGTAATAGTGACTACTCCAGAGAACATTAAATTAGTGAAACAAGTTGTTCTACGTGAACGACGCCTAAAAACAAAAGAAATTGCAGCACAGACTGGCATTTCTAAAACAAGTGATCTAAAGATCCTACATGAGAATTTAAATATGATAAAAATTACAGCAAGATGGGTGTCTCGAATTCTCAGCGCAATGCAAAAGCAGCGGTGAGTAGAATGTTATAGGCAATTTTTAGTAGCGTTACCAGGAAGACCAAGAAGGAGTAATCCAATCGATCGTAACGGGGGATGAAACCATGATCTTATACTATGATCCGACATCCAAAAGAGATTCCATGTAGTGACATCGGAAATGAGAACCCGTGCCAAAAAAGCAAACATCACTCAAATCGCCAAAAAAGGGATGGCTACATTTTTTTGGGACTGTGAGGGAATCCTTTTGATTGACTTTAAAGAATTAATTACAACCATAAACGCGTCATATTACTCTGATTTACTAAGGCATTTGCGTCAAAAAATTATCAAGAAACGACGCGGAAAAATTGAGGTTTTCGCTTGCTTCATGACAATGTTCCAGTTCACACTGTTTCGATTTCCAAGGCTTCTATTACTATAGCCCTGATCCAGCCCAATCCGAATATTTTTGTTAGAAGATTTAACAGCAACGATTAAATTAGATAGGCAGTATACGACCATTTTGACTTAAGTAAGAAGTTCTGAAAAGTATGTGAAAATAAAGGCAGAATATATTGAAAAATAATCACAGTTTTCAAACATGAATAACATGAATAGGCTAAGGACGTAGCCTGCGTAATTCTCCGTGAAATTGGAAAATTTAGTATTATGCGCCATTAAGACTGTCAGAACTTAACCTATTAAGAGTGTCGAGCAAAATAATGTAATAATCTAAAACTAGTGATTGGCAACTCCATTTGAGATATGATAAATTTAAATGTCAAAACTGGAAAAGTTCCGCTTTAGTTGTCATGAGTTTTCAAATCTATTGGCGTTTGTTCGAATAAATAATTTTTAAACGTGTAAAAGTTGTTTTAAGTAAAGCAAAGTAATATAATTGAGAAGAAGTGAATTGCCAAATTACATAAAGTAAATTAACCACGCCGTGAAATTGGTAAAATAGTAGGACGAAGCAGGTTAACAGTCATGAACTTTGTAAAAAGTCTCGAAAACGAATAATTTAAGAAATAAGTCTGGCACATGACTACCAAAAAAGTAATAAGACAAAATATTATATTTAAGATTGAAACGTATCAAAAGATTACTTCAACGGTGGTCGCAGCACAGTTCAAAAGCCAAATAAAGAAAGAAATTCATGCTGAGAGATCTAAAGGGGCGTTAATCGTCATAACTTTACTCCCCGAGCAGCACATAGGAAAACATATTTAAGCAAAACTAATGCACTGTCTTGAAGATTGTTTATTAATTGTTTTCCATATAGAAGATATTTTATGAAGGTTCTACCATGTGCATCCAAAAAAAAAATATCCTGGCTAGTAACTCACCAGCTGACTGTTACATCCACTTTTTGTTCTAATCAGTTCCGTGGTTCTTACGGCTTTCATCGGGCAATATTCATTCCGTAGCTGGCCCAATTAGCTCAGGCGTGTAGTTTTTCAGTCCTTGATGCATCTATTGTCATAAATCGTTCCCTTAAAATCCTTTTATTTGTCCGCTTCATTTCGTTACAAACGACGAACACGTTTCTGTTTTCTGTTTTATTTTCTGCCGTACAACTTTTGCATGTGTATGTGTATTTTTGAATGATGTATCTAACGCGTTCCTTTGAGATGCCTACGTTGTGAGCTATCTAGCTCAATTCAATTTTGTGATAATTCAATTCACAATCAAAGATATTTTCGATGATTTCGGAAGTTACTGTCTCAATTTTCATTCCCGATCGCAAAGCATCACGTTGCTGCTACGTTCACGGCGAAATTGAGCAAACCCATGTTTCATGGATGAATATGGTGGAGCAAATGTATTATAAGATTTATCAAGCAATGTCTTTGTCTGCATTGTATTTTCATCCATCAAGAGACACTGTTTAATATATGTACAAAATTCGCCTTTGCCGAAAAGTTTAGGAAAGTATAGAGAAAACGTCACTTTGACAGTTATAACTTGAGTAGCAAAATGAGTAAATCAAATTTTATGAAATTTTGATAAGATCTGAGTGAAGACTATTAGTCTCCTAAGCACATTTTGAACTGGTTGTGACACCTTGCTGTCAGGCCAAATAATATTCAATTTTAATACTTCTTCAAATTTAATAAATTTCATTGAAAAATTACTAAATGGTTTCTTCTTTCCTGGCGAAACTTCCTATAAAGGACTCAATAGCTTATTGAGGGGCTCTTAAGGGGTTACATGAGTTTCGGAGTTTCACAAAAATCGATTTTTTTATTGTCTTATATATTTCTACGACCTTTCGAGAATATTGTCGTAAATTTTCAAGTCGATTCGAATAATAGTTACGGAGAAACAGCCTTGTGAAGGTGCGTGCTCGAGGTCAGCTAGGCTCCGAGCGCCGTAGCTGCTCGTCTATTGTTTGTCTATTTTTATTGTCTATTGTTTTGACTTTCTAAGGCCAACTAGTTTGAAATGCTTCAGTTGGTGATTACTTCTTGAATCACGAGGTTCATTTGAAGTTATCCAAAGTGTCTGTTGTGAAATTTATTTAAAAATGCCTAAACTTTCGAGAACTCGATTACTCGATTACTCCAAAAACACTTCCTGCTGGTTCAAAAATCGTTAATATTGCTGCATTAGTCGCTGCTTGCACTTTTAATGAAGGAACATCAGCTTTATTATCATTTATGCATGGAATGGATTTGAAACTTGGCCGAAATTCCCACGAATATGCCCGAAATGCTGAAGAAAACCGTGTGTGCACAGCCGACAAAAAAATCTGCAAACGAGACTCGTGAAGCCAGGATTCGTCATAGACAGGAGCAAAAGGATGCCCTGGACATTGCAGCTTCTGCAGGTTGTTTACTTTATGGCCCAGGAATCGACGATTCAATGTAGGTTCAAACTTTTTTTCCCCCAGATTATTGTGACTCAAAACTTCAAACACGTTTTTCTCGAAACAGTGTTTTCAAAATCGGTTGTCAAAAGTTCTCGAAAACTACTCAACCGATCTTGATGAAATTTTACACTGGTCTTTGAGATACAATTTTCAAGGACTTGGACGAAGGATTCTTTTTTCCTTCAATTAGAACTATTTAAAAAACAAAAAATGTAGAGAATAGGTGACCAAAATTTGCATTTTCTTGTAAAAATGTCTGCCAAAAATCTAATTTTCTCTTCTTCTTTTTTTCCTTCGTCCAAGTTCTAGTTTATGCTCTTAACTAAAACAGGATTTTGTTTTTTTTTAATTTAGATGATCCTGTCATGAGTTCTGCTGACAAACCGGACGCACCTTTTTCCCGAGGCGTCATCGGAAATGACGTCCCAATGGCGGAGTTTTAAGTATTTTTCTTTGAAAATGAAAAAAAAATTATTCTTCAAATAATTATCTTTAAGACAGTAAAAAGTTTGAGTAAAATATTAAATTTTTTATGTATAAAAAAAATGTTGAAAATTGACCTTTTTTCGCCCGAGTAAACCCATGTAACCCATTAAAGAGAAGGTATCTACTACCTTAGTATTTATCACAACATATTTTATTGACTATTACCGAGGTTTTAAACACCAAGGTACTGTGTTTCTTGCCTTGTCTACAATCACACAATAAATAAAAGTCTACAATTACATGAGCGTATTTACTAGAGACCGGGTTTTATTTTTTATAGCTGAAAAAACTACTTATTTCTGAGAAGCCACCATTCCGAAGATTTCAGTTGTGTCATGAAAAAAAGGATTATTTATAATGTCCTTGTCGGCCCAGGTTGATGAAATAAAATTGTAAAGGTTGATAAAATGTACTTGTAAAAAAATAAGACATCTTACTTTTGCCTATTTTAACACAAATAGAATACAAATACCCCTCATCGCGCTACTCGAAAGATCATTCTTACGGTTGTAAATCATGGGGATAAAAAGGTTTGCTTCTGCTTTTACAAGAGGCCTAGCCTGTCCTGTAGTGTCTAGGACTAGCCTGTAGTGTAATCAACCAGAGCTGGAGGATTCGCTCATTATTTGGAAGCCATTTTTTCAGAATTTAGAACAAAATGAGGTAGAAAAACGAACTCTGCAAACTCTATTCGATTATTTCGATAGAATTTCTGAAGCTTTTTAGAAATTTTTCCAAAGGATGATATGTAACCGATCGATATCACAGTAGCTTATATAGCATCATTTTTCTGGGTTTTTTTTTTTGGCTTTTTTAGTATGAGTTACACATCAAGTTGGATTTCGACCAATTTGAAAATATTAAATAATATTGAACTTTGCATAATGCTTCAAAGAAATGGAGGAAAGTTCCGACACTATGTTTAACCTTACATGATAGCCCATTCAATGCTTACCGAATCTCTATTTGAACAATTTCCTAACAAGCAAGTAATATCGCATTAACATTCGCCATCAGCGAAAACAAACATATGCATAACATGCGTACACCTTTAATGTGCCCGCCGGGTCATTTATTATTACCGGTAATGAATTTAACACCTCTCTGAAGAAAGTTTGAACTTCTTCACCTCGTCAGGTAACAATTAGTCATTAACCAAATCCTTTCACTTGTGTTGCAATTATTGAAATACTTCTTTACTGAAGCATTCATGCAGAGACAACCGATAGCGAATCCAACCCTTTTGCATGATGGCTTTGCGGGAGTCTTGTTAACATTTTCTTTGCTTCAAAACACTCCATTGTGCCATCAACTTTTACGATTTTCACCTTCCATAAAAATAAAACGTTAAAAACAAACTACAATAAAACGAACGAATGCGAATGTACATAATAAAGACAAAACTTATCGACGATAAATATTGGGTTGGGCCGTGATGTAAAGGAACGATACGTTAAAAAAAGTGTTGGGTGTAGGTCACACACATGATTTATGATTATTGCAACGAAATGTAAACAGTGAACCGAGCACGTACGTATGCAATATATCTTGTACAATGTAATGTGATTACTGAAAATGCGATAAATTTCAATAAATAATAGATAAATTCAAGGCAAAAAAAAACTGTAGCCAATACTTAGAAATGCGATATAAAATGAGAAAGAAATCCTAAAACAAGGAAAATGTCGATAAGATTTTTTCGGGGAAAAACAACACAGGTCATATTTATAGGGTATGGAACTCGTAATCTGTTCGGCAAATAAATTTCCGCCTTGCAATATAACCTGATTCCCATTTAAGTAATATGTTTGCTCCTCTGCTGCCGATGCAAACACATTTGCTAAGTCTTATTCAACAAATGTGCGAACATGGAACTTTTTTCAAAGTAAATAAAACAAATTTTAATGTGCCATAACCACTTGATAACACATCACTTGAATTTTTTTGGGAAAAAAGTCGAATTCTAAAAAATAAACACAGAGTCAGCGTCCATATAACAAACTCTGTTGAATATTTTAACTTTGTTTAGTTTGTCGATTAGAGGTTTTTTTTTGTCGCGAAAATATTTTGCCAGTAGAAGTTCCAATCGCTGCTAAATTTTAAATTTACTCAAAAAAACCGAGCGTCCATTCTACTGAAACCTAAACAATTATTTTCCCCCCGCCTAGCAACCCCGGTCACATAGAAACGATTATTCATGCTAAACAATATGCACATACTCGTAAACATCTCCACTATCAAAAATTTTCGCACACATATTAATGTAAAAAATTTATATATGCTTTGTATTCCTTTTTTATTACGTTCTCGAGCGTAGCCTTGCTTTTTAGTTGTTCAGTTGGGCCCCGCATGGGAGAGGACCTTACACGTTCGCCTGCTTCAAGGTTACATCACATGAAGTTCAACATACTCATACGTAATTTAGTAATAATTAATGTTACTATGTCTTCTTGCGCGTTTGAAAGGGCGTGTATAATAATTTTTTATGTTCTTTTTTTTGTTTCAATTAATCAATTTGACCTCTATCACTGCTCCATCGTAAAATTTACAAATTTATGATTATACTCGGCGTTCGCTGGTGATGATTGATAAAATCAAGACGTTTGGTATGAACGTCTTAATTTACTGAGGAACTGATGCAATAATCCCACACTGAAGGGGTTTGTTTTTCTTCAATATTTTCACACTTTCATTCGTTTAAGCTTATTATGTTGAAGTGATAAAGTGTAATTTTAGTTTGCTTGCAACATTTGTTATTTGTTGCTGATTATTGATTATTTATACGAGGCGATAAGTTCAATGGCGCCATATTTCAAGACCTACCAAGATGGTAATATTGAAAGAATTGGTTGTTTGTTGAACTGTCGAGACAGCTTTGATAAGGATATGATATCATTTGTAAATGGACTAATAATTCAATGGGATTCTTATGAATTACAATGTGATAACAACTGCAGTATGTTGAAATAGTAATATTTTCATTCAGAATGATTAAAAGCGAGAAGCGATTCTAATAATAAATAATTTACAAGAAGATAATACACAATGGTGCTTTCTTAATTGAAAATATTCAAAGAAAGGAACATCAGAGGAAAAAGTAGCAGATTATGCGTTGCATAATTTGATTATGATATTAATTTGCGTTGCGTTGATTATGCGTTTTCTTCTAATTCAATTCATTTTGGAAACCATATCCCTAAATTCCCTTATTCTTTCTGCCTGAAGAATCGTTTTGGTACCGATGAAAACTTTGCGCGCAAGTCCCTTCCATTTTCCCCGAACCCCTACTCCTGACGGTAGAAAACCACATCCGAAGGTTTTAACTCACCCAAAATCTACCATCTCGGGTCACCAATCCCTGCCATCACAATTTCATTAGTATGATGACTTCAAATGACATGATTTTAGGTATTACACATAATTTTTTTTTTATGTTTGAAAAAGTAGAGTTTAAAGGAGATACTTCCTCGCTAATCCTTTTCGAAAAATCCATACTTTTTCGCGAAATTCCCACGCGGAAAGGCAAAAACGAACTCCGCCATAGACGGTCCCAAGGCTAGTTGAGAAAGAAGGAGAAATCCATTTGTTTCCCCAAACACACAGCTTCCATGGTTCCTTAGCCCAAATCCCACGAATAAACAATAGCAAATGATCTCGGGGTCGCATAGTGGTTTCACCCTACCATCATAATTTTGGTACCATTCGACGGAAAATTTGATAAAAGCAAACGTTTTGGATAAGCTTCTTCGAAAAAACCATTTATTTTTGTCTCATTCCTACAACTAAGGGAAGAAAATTGCATTCGAAAATTTTCACTTTTCGAAAATTGACAATTCCGGGTCATCTTGCCAACAAGTTTCACCCTGCCATATTCCAGAAGTGCACATTGCGCGAATGCAGATTTTGGCGCGTCCGCATGGCACATGGTTTTCCAATAATGGGAAATTAAATACCGAGATATGTCAATAACTGTAAAACAACTACAGTTATGCTACTAATTCTTTGTAAGGACGTAAGAGAGTGAAGGCGAGTTTGGCCGACGGGTTAACTCACCGTCCCTGTAAAATCCCTTAATAGTTTCGAAAGGGCCACAGAAGAGCCTCGAAATGGATTGGACCTATGGCAACGACTTTAAAACCGAAAAGAGGACTATGGCATTGGATCCTGGAATGCCCGATCTCTGAATAACGCTGGCGTTGTTAAGGACCTTTTACAACAGACCAGCCAATATAAATTAAACATACTGGCAAACCGGGGAACGAACTGGACTGGAAGTGGATAAGATCAAACGCAATATTCATAAGTGGGAAGCCCCTTAGAAAGCGATAATTTGGAGCTGCCTTCATTGTGTATAGGAGATTCGAATCACATGTGGTTAACTTTAAGACTTTTAAAGAATGGGTTTCTTTCTTCAAAGAAAGAAAGAAATTCTTCAAAAATTTGGCTGATAAACGAACACAACTCGTCCGACAAAAGGACAACGAAAGGAAGTAAACGTTTAACAAGCACTTGGAAAGACTAGTCGACACATTGCCTACAAACGACACATAAATAATTCTAGGTGACTTCAACGCTATAGTTTGCAATGAGTTGTCTCATCAGGCAACGGCTGTAGGATATAGCTTCAATGAGGGAACAAAGACAAGGCCTTCGCCTGATTGACTTTGCTTGTAGCAGAAATCTATTTAAATGTTCGACTAGCTTCCCTTAAAAATGACCTGGGTATCACCGGATAGGAAGACACAAAATCAGAACGACCATATTCCGATCCAACAACGTTGTGCCTCGAGCATATTTGACGTTCGCACATACTCCCGAGCCAATAGTTACTCGGGTCACTATTTGATTAACCATTTCAGTGCTAAGGATTTTGGTTATATTTAATTAAAATTGCGGTAATAAAATCCGATGAATTTATTACATATTAAAATGTTAATTTTTGATTAACGATAAAAAAAAAGACTGAACGCGCGAACAACCCTCCTCCACCGGGCGCTTAACGCAGACTGACGCAATCGTCTACATAGCGACGAACCGCGCTCTCAAGGTCAAGCGCGCTTGTCGCTATATCGACGAATCGCACCGAAACGGTTAAACCAATGTTTTGGCTACTGTAGTTCAGTTTTTCAGCATCAATTCGGTGATTTTCCCATTCACCCATTCATTTCATCGCGGACATTGTTTCATTTAATTCTAGGAGTTTTTGGTAGATCAATTAATCAATTTTCACTTACAACTTGTAAGTGCTAAGCTAACTCAGCGAAGACTTATGGGTGCGGAAGTTTTGATTAAATTTGTCGAATATCTCGAAAGTGAATTTAGATTCAGAAAAAAAAGTGGAAAGAGCTCAAGCTGGTTTCGAACATGGTTTCACATCCACGAAATCCACCTGGCTGGTAATGCCAACCGATGCGTCCCAGCGTGTGAGTTGATACCTGACGAGAAGCGGCAGGGACGCGTGTTTGAAACCGGCTTGAGCTCTTTCCACCATTGTTTCATTTCTTGGATGGATCACTTCGTATGGACACCTCTTATGATCAATCTCAGGATTCGCACAATCAATCTGAATGCCATAAGTAAATTTGGAACCAGCATATGACCCTATATACCAGGTGCATGCATACGATTTTCCGGTTCTTAGTAAATATTTAATTTGAATGGGAAATTTTATTTAATTCAAAATACTGGCCAACGACTTCTACATATTTCGCCCCTCTTTTAGTTAATTTATGAAAACCATATCAGAAAAACTTCTCGTCTCTTGCGGCAAACCAATCATCGAGCCACATTCCAACTTCCTCAAAATCGTTGAAGTGCTGCTCTGTGAGCAATGCCCAATTTACGCGTAGAGGCGATAGTCAAATGGCGCAAAGTCTGGGGGGAGGAAGGATATCCCTCCATGTGATTTTGCTGTGTTTCTCACTGGTTTCGTTTCACTGCTTTCGCAACGCGCCGGAGCATTCTGGTTTAATAAAATCACTTTGCCATGTCTTCTGATCCATTCCGGTAGTTTTTTGATTATTGCGCAATTTAAATATATCATTTTTTGACGATAGCATTATGTTTTAATGGTTTCGCTAGGTTACAAGAGTTGATAATACACAATACCACTCTGATCCCACCAAACACATGGTCTTCTTGCCGAAGCGATCTGGCCTTGGTGTTGAAAACGCGGTGTTGTTGGTGAAAAACACGATTTTTTCAACTTTGAGTTTTCAAAATATATCGATTTTTTGGTACTCGTCAAAATTCGATACAAAAATGATTTCCTTTCGTACCGCTAAAGCAACATTTCTCAAGTAACCACGCGATTTTTCTTTTGACGTTCAATGAAATCATGTGGGACCCATTTATCGCTTTTATTGATCTTGCCCATTGCTTTTGAACGTGTGCTGATCGTTTTCTGAAATATTGTTGTGTTTGAGTTGGGTCACAATCGAATAACTCCTGCGAATTCCTCCTCTCCGCATTTTTGTGGTCTACCGGGGCCCTCATTGTCTTTCACATTGGAAGTACCACTTTTGAACTGTCGAAAGCATTTCGCACATTTCATAATTGAAGAAAGATGTCCACCATATGTTCTAACCTGCAAACGATGACTTGCAACAGCTTTTTTATGTTGGTTAAACTAGAGAAGCAATGCGTACCGCAAGTGCTCTTTTTCAAGCACAAAGTCGACATGACTGATCATCAAGATACAACACACCCATTAGTTTAGGCAGACTTAACTATAACTGTGTTTGTAGCTAAATATCAGACGATCAAAATGACGTATGTGTCAAGTTAATACACTGCGTACTTTTCGCTGGCGCCATCTCGTTTTGAAACCGGAAAAATAGTGATGCAATCAATAGTTATAAATGTCTTGAAACTTTTTAAGAATATTCCTTCTGTTTTTAATTTTGATGCGTCCATCAGAGTAGCTGCAGATATTGAAGATTTATCCAAAAATATCAAGGAAAATTCTCTCCTATTTAGAAAATTAAATGTAATATTCAAAAGCTTATGGTGTTAGTTTCATGTTGATGCTCCCGGTATATCAACACATGGATTTTCCATACTTACTACGAACAGCTTCGAATTTTTTGAAACTTTCACTAACCACACGCATCTGGTAGTGCTTGAATGATATTGGAATTCGAGTTCAAGACTTCGGGGCAATGGTCCCAGTGATAGAATCCTATAGACAACAACGTCCTGCAGAATTTAAGCTTATCATAAGCGGACCTGTGTATGAGCTTGATCTAAGCTACAATGAAACGATTCCTGAAACTATATTCGCCTTTAATCCTTGCTGACTAATTTCTTATGGGCATTTGTATGTTCAAAAGAGATAGAGTGAAAGAAAGAGAGAGAGACAGAGGGAAAGGGGACAGAGATTCAGATCAGTGTTGAGTCAGACGATGAGTATTGATAAACTAAACAATCCTAAATTACTCATAAACGCTATTGAACCTGAAACAAAGCAAAATTACGTGATGAGACTGCAGAGCTATATATGTTCTGAATGACCGTTCGTCTCTTTTTCAGAATAATTTTAAATAATTGCCAGCTATTATAAACTCCATGCGTGTGCATATCAACATCATTTATGACTTCATGCAACGAATGCAGAACAACAATATCGCCGAATGTTGTAGTGAATCATTGGCCTGATTGAGTAATTTTTAACATTCCATTCGAAAATTCACTATTCCACGAAAGGACTGACGTAATACGCGAAATATGCAATTCATCCATACATGCTTACGGATTCGTCCAGTGAAAAAAGTGAAATGAATGAATATTATCCCATGCACACGAGCCTGTTAGCAACAAATACATTTACATCCTTGGTACAGCAAAAAACATAAAGTTGGCAAAAACGCCGGATGAGCCAGGGATTTATGGTTGATTGCATGCATACCACGTCACGTCTAATCCATTCGAACGTCCTAGGCTTCTTCATTCCTTAATCATTTACTTCTTACCTTGTGTCCGTGAGACAACGAACAGGTAGTCGCAGCTCGAACACATAAAAGCATGACATTCTGCTTCGCATACTCACATTCAGCTCAATTACACCCGAAATTCTATTCCCTTTGTTCAACGGAAATATTTAAGGAAAAATAATGACTCGCCTAATGGGGTGATAAATTGTTTCCTGTTGTACTGGTGGCAATGGCATTGGCAACCAGACAAGCAAAAGGAGCAAAATCAATTACCGATCATTACCGTAGTATAAATTTCATCTTATGGTAGTGTAAGAATGTGGATACCCGTTGTTCGGTAATATCAGTGTGTTGGATCCTTAATATATCTCCTAACGATGCAGAAATAGTCCTTCAATTCGTAAATGCTACAGGAACTCATTTTCGACAACGAAAGGCAATCAAAGAGGTAATGAAACGCAGAATTTTAAAGGGAAAACAATTCAAAACATTTCCAAGGATTCAAGGATATGCATAAAAATGTAGGAAAATTATGAAAAACAACCTCTGCATACATAATCTCAAAAATATCAAAATAACAAGACGACGTGATAACGGCAAATGAGCATGATCAAATTGTTGAAATCAACTTTAATCAAATTGCATCTTATCTCAAAAATTGAACCCGATAAGATCGCAAGTCCTTCTAACGGAAATATTTTCTGAAATTACATTTTCATAATGCTATTTCCATTTGTACAAGCTTATCACATCTCTCGCTTTCCCAGTTTCTCTTCGTATCTTGGCAGCACTTGAAACCTGCATAAGGATATACAGAAATGCACAAACATCCTTATCATCTCGTCCCGGCTTTGATACTCGTCTTCTTCCTCAATTTTCTCGTCCTCCAACAACATAAAGATAAATTTGTGGTAGTTGAATGAGATCCTTGTACACATGTTTTGTACAGCGAAGCAGACGACGAGGTTGCATTCGTGTCATGTTCCAACCCTTTCGGTAGTGACACTGAAAAATTTTTACTATCCACTCGAATTCATGTTAACAAATAAAAGAAGCGAAAAAAAGGGAATACAAACTGACATAGAGAAAACAGTCATGAATACGTAAATTATTACTTGTCATGCAGATTTTTATCATTGCAAGCACGAAATATTTATTGATGACGCATAGTCTACAGCGAGTAAAACCCTTTCGTTGGAACAGGATTCCAGGAAGACATATTGACAATGTAAATATGAAACAGACATTTATTGTGTGCTTGTAAAGAATAATGACGGAAGGTTTGTTGTGAAGTTTTCAACATCTTCAGGATTTTATTGACGCTACGAAAGACGAAGCAAGAAAACAACTTTGGGAAAACTTGGAAACATATTCAATCAATTCCATTTAAAATTTGTGAGAACGCAAGGAACTTTTTTGACAAAAATGTCATGTTGAACGAAACACTAAATGAAGTTGTAGTTAAAGTTAGACAAGGCCGGCTGTGCCATTTAGAATAAGCTTCGTTGCATAGAGCAATATTTTCATACTTGAAGGAGAAGGCGTGTCCTTTGGTTTTACCGTGAGAAACGAGGAACTGCTTTAGAAGAATGCTGGTATCGTATTGACCTTAGACACATTCTGAGCAGGTCAATACTCAATACTGGACATCCAAATGAACGTCATCTTTCACGTCGAAGAATCAGGCAAACTTTACTGGTTAGTCTGGGCCTGACAAGCACTTCAAATTGTTCGGTTGGAACCTGTAGATAAGTGAAATAAACTCCAACCGCTGGACCAGGAGCTTTCATGGATTCTGTGGGGGAACTGGATCCAGCGAGATCTAAACTTTTTATGCTGAAACCTCACAACGTTTTGTTTTGCAACGAGGTTTTATGTTTAAAATTGGAAAATTACAAAAAAGATTTGCGATTGATTTCCAGATCATCTGGTTTCATTTTCGCCACAACAGGCCGTCTTTGGAAAAATGAAGTTTCTCATGCCTTATTTTGAGCTCTATTGCAACCCCTTGCAGTGATCTTCCCGGTCATTGAGCAATATACCTACTATGATAAATCTCATTTGAAATCAAAAGGGTTATTTGGTTACTACAGGTGTTTGTCCACTTACTACAGGTGTTTGTCAAGTTGTTGACCAGAGGACGACCTAATCAGTGTCTTAAAAGAACCATATTGTAAAGGAATCTTCACGGTGGACTCAAATCGTATCGGATGAAAGAAAATAACTTCACAAACGATAGAACGACCATTTGTTCGTTACATCCTACGTAAATTAAAAGGGTGAGTTTTGCAACACAATAATGTTAGATTAATGTTATTTCAAAGTGATTGAATGGTTTGAGAAGAAAATAACCAGCACACAATGACGAAACGATCCTTTCTGATGGGCAGCTACCAATAAATCATGACTATGAAATGACTTTCATCGTGAACAAAAAATTTTGGGACTCATTTTCACCCATTAAAAGGCAAGCCAGTTTAATTTTACAAAATTCTCAAAAAGGAATCTTTTAATGTCTGTCCAGTTTCCTGCCATTTTGTTTAGAAACCACCATCAATATAATTGCGTCAAAATTAAATCTAAATTATACCAAATGTTTTCAACAGAAAATTCACCCCAGAAAAGGATCAATGAGAAAAAATTGGCGGGTAGGGCCTTCATGTTTTGACCAACAAAAGTGGAAAACGCTTGAATAATTGCATTTTCAGTTAGAAAAAAAACCGAAAGCGGAATAGAGCATCTGCTTGCAAAAGAGCATCCTTGATTTTCCGAAAAAATTGCGGAAATTTTGAATCAGACCAACGCCTAGCCCCAGCATTCAATTCCAATGTTGTATCTTTGAAAAAGCAAATCACTGACAATATGATACAACCTACAAAATCTTAACATTAGCTCAGTGAACAACACATACAAATCGTCGCTTAAAACAATTCTGAAAATGCCTCAAAACAATTCTGAAGAAATTACTTAGGCACACCATTCCTGTCCCCTTAAATTTTACATTCAAATAAGTGAGGCAAGCATCGATACCAATAGTGAAGTAGACCAAACTCGAAATGATTTGAATACTTTGTACGCACGAGTAGGACTTTTGCAACAATAGGACTCAAAAAACTGATACTCGATAAAATTCGCGAAAGGATCCCTCTCTGCCAAAAAGTTTCGTTGTAACTATAAGTTACTAATCCTAAATTCGTTTAAACTTGAAATGCAGAAAAATAGAATCAATTCACTTGCCTGGGATACAGGCTGAGTCGAAGTCGGAACATGGAACAAAACCCTAAATTAACCACTATTCACGCAAAAAGGGACCGCATGACAGCTGTCAATGAGTGCGTCAGGTTGAAGAAAGCTCAATTCATGCCGAAAAATCATTTATGCTTTCTGTTTAATGTTGAAGCCCAAAGCTTCTTTCTACTACTTCCTACTTTAGCTACTTCCTTTTGCAAAAAGTACGGACTTGATGGACTTGAAACAATTGATTGCGCCAAGAGACGAGACGCAAAAGGCTGAGAGTTTCAAAAGTTTCTTTTATGGTTTTTAGGAAAAAAAAACATTAAATCTGTGTTTCTCCAGACATCATTTCGGAATTTCTGGTGATAAAAAGGGGCTGAATCTTTTAACCGCTTATTCATATTTATTATCATAATTAGCAGTATTACAGGATGATACAAGATGCCATTTTTTACACTGGTATGGTAAGCGATCTATAACGAAAAAAAAACAAATTCCAAGTACGGTGCTCTTTTTATTTAGTTTGGTCCTTTCAAATTCAATTCGAATAGTTTTTGAATACAATGTCAACCAAAGCAAAATGTGTTCCTTTTTCTGCATTTACCATTTTGTCTCGCTCAAACGATAGTTGCCTAGCTTTTGAGCGGTGAAGCGAAAAGTTTTGACATGTTTCTTTGCGCCCTGATCACGTGGATGATCGAAAATTTGCTGGCGTTCACTTTCCTTTTAAAAAAATATCGAAAAAAAATCCTGGGCAGGTGGCAACTGCAAATCGGGAGATCATGGTGGCGAATCTCCGTCACCTTTTTTGACATGAATTTCCATTGCGGAAAATGAATTGTTTATTTTTGCAGTCTGATACGGTGTTCTGTAATGGTGGTATTCGTTACCGTCAAAACGTTTTTCGCGCCTTCACGGGAATATAGTATGAGCCAACTTGCACCAATGTCAATTTCCATGGACTGTTTCGTGTTCCTTGCAAGAAATCGCCAAACAGTGGTTTTGTCGCTAACTTCAGCCTAAACAGTCTCATTTTTTTCAGTCAATGACGTTTCGAAGATCTCGTATGTAATTTGCTTTTAATCAAATTTGGCAATTTTTGTTCTTTTTCTTCTTTCTTTACTGATTTACTCTTAACTGTCTTTACGGCAGAGAGGGTGACATAAGTCTCATTGCCCATCATAATTTGTTTTCAAAAACCCAATTCAGTGTCAACTAATTTAGCGACTCTCTAAGCGACATAGTCGCTATTTGACATTATTCTTTGCATTCATTACACTTTATATGCAGAAAATGCTAATCATCTTCAAAATTCATTATGCTTAGTAGTCGATGAATGACATATTGACGATCTCTTACTATCCTTTACTCAACCGAATTCGACATCAAACAACGAATAGTGTGATCAGATGATGCCTGTTGTTGGCAATGATATTTTCGACGATAAGCACATTAATTACGAAACACAATTGAACGATTATTTTCAATAAACAGCACCACTGCTTTGGTGCTTTTGTTTGGATATGATGCGGTTCATGTTTATATTTGCACTGAATCAAGTTAACCGGTTGACAACTGTCAAAACTACACAGTGTTTCCATGTGGCGACAAAAGATGGTAGTATCGATCAATAAAAAAACATGCAACATGTATAAGGTACATTGCATTTTACATGTAACATGTTGTCAAAATTTGGATTTTAGCCATATTTGTTGCATAAATTTTCAGTTTCGATTTTCAGATTTTCAGTATTTAATTTCCTTTCGATTTCAGTTTCGAAAAACGGTGGTTAATTTGTATTTTTGCAAACATTGTCTTAATCCTAGAATGCATAAGCGCCGGGAACATTTTTGATTCGTTTTTTTTTTTATTTCAGACGGGCCATATTGAAGGTTTGACTAACAGTGTTGATTTTTTGACACAAACATTCCTTTTTGTTATCAACATTTTTCAAGAGATAAAAGATATTTTATCAAGAGATAAAATGCTTCATTTCAATTTTCACGTTCGATGATCGAACGTCATCGTTCTGTCTTGTTCAGTGACTAGTCGACCAATCACAGTCGAAAAACGATTTCAAAAGTCAAAAATAACGCCTTTCTTTTCGAGAAAATTCGGGGAACAGAGTAATGGACGCAGCTTTTCAACAAATCGTCAATGTTCAACCCAACGAGCCCAAAACGGAGGGAGATAATTTAGTAAGGCACCTTCAAAGTGTGCATCTTCACGATCGACGTGAACTTATTGTCTTTAAAAGTCAGCAAGGATAATCGTCTTAAATAGTAACGACTGCCTATAAAGGAAAAATATTCAACTTGACATTAGTTTCAATAGATCGAATCGTAGCTGTTCGAAGATTTACATGTTTTAAATGATTTTTTTCAAGTGGTCATACCTTAGTCTTTTTCCACCCTGTCATTATGTTTAATATATTTTCCCAAATCCTTAATTACAAAAATTTTTATTAAAGCAGAAAAAACATATTTCTTACGACAAAAAAGAAACTGCGCATAGAAGACGTGTGCTAGGACCTAATCAAATAGAAAGCTTCATGGTTTATAAGCTTTGTAACGTTTGAAAATTGAATTTATCTTTATTTTCAAGAGAATTGAATTAATCACAATAAAAGGTGAAATCTCCCACGCCACAAAAAATCTGGAAAAATGAATCTGTTCATTTTTACTCACCTTATTCGAGCGTAGGTTCAGTTGTTTTCAGAGCAAAGCATTTTTCCTTTTTTTCGTTCAACAAAAGTGACATGTCCTTCATCTATTTCAGGAATTGAAAATCACTACAAATAACGAAGCAGACATTGACAGAATATTTTCTGTGAAAGACGGAATCAAAGATATTTTTTGCAACACGATTTGATTTATTCTATTTTTGCGAATATTTGAGAACTTGTTGAAAGTCTAGAAAAAGGTTGTTTGCAGGACTCATTGTATGAAATTTAGACTTATCATGCACGCCTACTCACATTGGTTGGCAGCACACATTTACGTCTAAATATGTTCGTATGGGGGCTATAGAATATTTTGTTTATTGTATTCCTTTTTGCTGTGAGATCAATCTTCATGTTGGTTAAAATGTTGCCCGGGACAACACGTGGATATTTTTGTCATAAATTCAAATTCAAAGAAAATGTCAAATGTATTTCATCACTTATCTGGAACGCACGGATACGTTGCATGAATGAATACTGAAGGGCAATCCCTGAAAATATTTAAGAGGCCAAAAAGAGCTTATAAATTTTTCAAATTTATTCCAAATAAATCGCTTGCAAGCCCAAACACACTTCAGAAAGATCAAGGCCCTACGTTTGTTGCTTTATCAAACACTCAATTGCGATTTGAGGGCAAACTAAGATTTCAAACAAATAATATTCGAAATAAAGTTCAAGCCTAGATTTGACGCAGCTAATGAGTTCCTCTCCCAAAACCATTCGCAATCATATTGGACCCTGTTAGCATGTGAATAAGTATGTCGTGAAATAACACTCCTTGCGTATGATTGCTGTTAACGTACGGCGGTATAAGCGCCGATATTACCATCTAACATGGTCTAGCCACTAATTAGCGATTTACCTGGCCAAAATTAAGAAGTTATAGCCCAATGCTCACATCTCAGTGTGTTTCAGTTACAAATTTAATAGGCGTCACTAATGTTACAAGAAACTGCCAATCATGGCGTGGAATTTGAAAATTAAAGTACGCAAATTACTATTTATCTTTAGCGTTTATGAATCTGTTGAGAGTTTATTGAGCGTGGCGTTAATGAGTACTTGGACACAATAGGTGTAGTAAAGTGTGATGAAGTTATTTTTGTGGCGAATTTTCATTTTAGGGGAACGTGGAATCCAAGGTTGATGTGCTTCCGGCATGACTGGCATTCGAAGCAATCATATTTCACTTTGATTGCCAAGAGGGTGATTATTGACGAAGAGGGTGTTGCGCTTCGTACTTTCAAAAACTTTACGTTTTTATAGTTGTATGAATTGCACTCAAAAGAAATTATCCGCAAGCTACACATCTTCTCACTTCAGTGGGAGTGATAAAAACTAGAGCATACAAATGTACAGAACATTTTATATGAGCAACCAAATTACGTATGTGTAATTAAATTCAGCTCAAATCGCCCCAACCGTAGCACAGAACATGTAACCAGTATCAAATTGAAGCATTACCGTTCGAACCTCTTGTGTTAATCCAATTTTCATGGGACCGTGAAATTGTTCCGCTTTCTTGTTCCCTCTCGTTCGCTGTACAAACATAGATCTGCCAACCATTTGCAACACGACTCCTTAAAACCCTGCTTCCTGGCGTGGGTACGTACTTGGAAATTTCTCAGGGCCAAGAGCCATTTACGCACCGTGGAAAATTGGAACTTTTTGTAGGTAGGTATCAGATGGATCTTTCAACGAGGTACTCATCTTCAAACTTTTCCTGCATGCTATCGCCACAAAATGGCCACGAGTGAAAAAGCATCACCGACAGTGGCAAAGTATCAGCAACCAAGTTGGTACTTTATCGTATTACCATTATGAAAAAGATTTTACCCTGTTGAGCCCTAAAAATCCCCAACTGAAATGTTTACACGACCGTAATGAGCGCTTCAATTTCATTACGGTAGGACGATAATGTTTTTCCCCAGCCCTTACCGCAGCTCGACGTTGTGTCCTTTCACGACGGTGGTGCGAATGATGGGATTTTTACGAGTCCAGTTAAAATATTTTTTCGGGGAGCAATCTTCGTCCTGGGAGGGAGAGTAAGCTCTTTCAATTTGATTGGTTTCAAGGATAGCACATGACAGTGAATATAGAGTTATAGGCGCGCTTTAAAGAGGATTTAGTGGCAAAGGAGATGAAATGGAGTTTTTGTATCAATCCGCAATCATAACTCTGCAAGTAACTGGAACCAATTTATGTACTCATATTTTATTTATTTATTGTAAAGACATTTTAAAGAAACACAAAATGTTAAAGACCGTTGAAGAAATTCATTATTTTAAGGACCAAACAGATGGACTCCATAACTTTTTTTAATAGCAACGAGATCCCTAAGGCGAGTTATCGTAAATGCATCTTTGCACTTATACATATATTATTCAATGGATAACTGATTTTCCTATGCCTTGACGAGCGTTTAGGTAAAAAAACACTTGCCCAGCGGAAAAGAGAGAAGACAAGGCAGAAGGCGGCATCACCTTATCCAGGACGCCGTGGCACTCCGGTGTGCCTTTTTGAACTGTCTGGAAAGCTCGGGTCACGCGGTTCCATTTGTGATCCATTTTGTAGTGTTGCGTAATACATGTGAGACAATCTTCGTCCTGGGATGGAGAGCAAGCTCTTTCAATTTGATTGGTTTCAGGGATAGCCTATGACAGTGAATGTGGTTTGAAACTGACAAAAAAAAAAACAGGCTGAGAAGTTAAGATCCAGATTAAACGACTGTAATGCACGTTCTCCTGATACACAGAATTTTTGACATCGTTACGATGAAATAAAACCCTTTTTTTCTAAAGCTGTTAATTGAGTCTGAAGTCTGTCGATAAAATTTAAGGACATGTGCATAAAATTAAAAAAAAAATTGTGCTTATAACAATGATTTATTTTCATATTCGGTTGGATATTTCGATTGGATTGAATATAGCAACAATCTGAACACAAATTTATATCCGAAAATGGGAATTTATATCTGGAAAATTCAATTAAAGACAGGATTTAGACAAAAGTCCAAGTCACCACAAAAAAAAAAAAACAAGACGACACCACAAAACCACAGGTCACTGCATACGTGTCATAGATTATTTTCATATAATACGTGTATGTAATAACCTATCATTGTGCCTTAATACGAAGAGCATTTAAATATTAACGAGCTTTTGGCTTCTGAGGGCTTAAAAACGTCGTGGAGGTAGGCGAAGGATCGGGAGGGCTTGGAGACAAAAAGGTCCACTCGACCGGTTTTTTGAGTTGTCCTCAAAATGTCCGAAGCAGAAGCTTATCCTTCCATTGCACAACGCATCATACCAACATTTCCAACGAAGGAAGGCGTTAAGCCAACTGAAAGTTGGAATCGATTGCGTTGAAAGTTTGGAAAAAATGCACTTTAAAGAATGGTCACGAATGAGAGCGTGGTACAGTGGTTACCAAAGTCAAAGAAGGGCGTGAAAAACTGAATACTCTAAGTCACCCCAGTTTCAACATTACGCCTGGCAACATTGCAGCTGTTCGCGAACTTAGTGGAAGAAATCGTCGCGCTACTGTTGCAGAAATCAGTAAGGAAAGGGGGATGAGCGTTGAAAGTGTGCACACATTTGAAGTTTATCAGAGGCTCCTTGCTCGGTTTAAAGATGAAGGGGAGGCGTTTTGCAATGCATAGTGATGTCCGATGTGTCATTGGTTCACCACTGTACTCCTATATCCAGAAGAGCAAGTCTCGAGTGGAGAATAAGGGAAGAGACAGGCCCATCACATGGGATACATGCACTCATAAGTGGAGAAGGTTATACCAAGATTTACGGGACTATCAAGGTGTTTTACTCATTGATATTCTTCACAATCGTCGCTTATAAACGCTGCCTACTATCGTGGCCCTCTGGACCAGGTTTCAGCGGTTAATTGGTCAAAAAGATGACGTCAGCCCATCCGAGACATCTTGCTCCTGCATTGCAATGCAAGACCACACACTGCAGTCCTAAAAACCCAAAAATTGGCTGAAATGTTATGGACTGCGCTTGAATGCGCTCGCTACAGTCCCGACTTTTAACCATGAGATTTCCATATGTTTGGGCTTCTCAAACTTGGAGGAATGTGGAGGAAGGAATTCTCCTTCCTCCGAACTTGGAGGAATGCGGCTTGCAAACACTCATCGGGTGATGTTTATCTATATAATTTCTGACCAATTGGTCGGATATCCGCCCGAAGTCAACCTTCGAAAACAGCGTGAAAAACCTGCTCTTCTACTTCTTTGAAAAATAACTGAATCACGTGGTGAAATTCGCTTAGAAATGATTTGTGGTCGAAATTTCAGCCGATAAGTCTGACCTTACATTCCTTTTGATCGTGGTCTCCCTAACATCCGTCAAGAGGACGCTGTTACTTGCGCTACACTCTTGCATTTGTTGTTCTGTTTTGCTAAGGAAAACTCATCTTAGAGTATGAAATATGCCTAACCAACTTTTTACCCTACGATACAATAATAAAAACTACTACTATTGCCACCACTACTACTACCACCACTACTACAACTATTACTACCACTACAAATACTTCCCCAGCTACTTTCCTTTACAATACTGGCCTTTTTCTTCGCCAGGACGTACACTTCTGTTTTTCCCGGTGCCAAGTCAAACTAGCGAACATTCATCTGATAATTTAGATAGTCTGAGTTCCACTTGCTTAACAGTGCCTCCAGCGGCTACGTTCGCATTTTTATATTCTTAAGTCCCTCGGATATTTTGATACTTGGAAACGGTTTTTTAAGTCCTTCCAAGATGTCTGCCCCTCTCGAAAGCGTCTCTGTTGTCAAAAGCAATCGTTGACGTATCGGTTGGAGAAACTATACCCCTCCGGATGACGGATTTTGCTCACCACTTCTCCAACTTTAAAGGCATAATGTTGTAGTGATAAGCCATCAGAAGCATGAATCCTGATGAATTTTAACTTCCATTTATTTTCCTGATGAATTAATCGAGCACTTTTCGGACAGTGTCTAACATACAAAATGGTCGCTATACAAATGCTGTCTCAGGATTCTCCTACTCCTTGCGAATTGGAACTAGACTAAGGATTTTCTAGAACCCTGGGAATTCTTCTGTATGAGGGAAAGCTTTGAATCTACTGCGCACCGGATCATGAGAAAAGTCATATTCCATATGCTGCTTCCACTTGACTTCTTAATAGCTCTAATCACATAGATAAATTTTGACGATCTTATTCGTGGCAATTGGGTCCTTTCTTTAAGCTGATGAAATTCCTTTTGCCGTTCAAAAATTTCAAGTGGTTACCTGTTCACGGTGGGCTTGCCAGGCGAGGCTAGTCAGAGGGACACCGGGGGCTTCCCAATAGCTTTAATGATTTTCAGTGTTGAGTGCACTACAGCTTACCCAAGGAGGTCCTCTCCTCCCCGTTGAGCTGCTTTCAGTACAAGATTAGCCGTTTGATCTTCTGCGAATTTTTAAGGATCTGCTTTGCGCTGGCTCACTGAATTGTAGAATGCTGAGCGTGTAGGGCTGGAGAAGCATTATCAGGGTTTGAGATGTGCCTAGGAAAGCCGAGGAATATTTGGGGGTTCCTTTTTAAATATTTAGACTTTTGTACTGAGAATTTCGAAGAGAACGTCACAGCCAGTACTGGTTAAACGCAATGAAAACTAGAAACGTGGCTTTGTAAGTTTTTCAAAACAGTACATATGTTCGTTTTATTAAAGCTAATTGGTTCGGATGATGTTCTGCGAATAATGTATCAGGGTGTCCTATACGTTTCTTCCGCCTCATGAACCTTTTCCAGGCTATCCTCGGTGACAATCCACGATTTCGTGTGCTAGAGATTGTGGATGCCATTAACATTCTCAAGGCAATGATATGGATTTGACCAAGATTTCACATGTGAATCGAGATGAAGTTTTGGTTCCACACCTATGGACGGAGACTCGTCTCTAAATCCTTTAAATCCTTCCTTGAAGTGTCTTTTCACTGGTCATGAGACCTGGATATTGTGTCGAAATGTGCATGGAAAATGCACCTGGTCAAAGGAAATTAGCAAAGTCAACTGCTGAGAAATCTGAACGTCATCCAAATGAGGTTTTGTTATGCATTTTGTGCATCAGAATGTCCTTTTTCTATCGCTCTACTAGCAGTTTCCCGAGTAGCAAATATCACTTGCCAACATTGAAACATATCTGCGTCCAAATTTTAGTTTGTTTTCGATTCAATCGGTTTGACTGAGGAGATTTAAGAAGTTTCATTTACAAAAGTTTAAGAGTTTTTTCCTTACAAAAAATCACTTTCCTCCTTCTAAATCGTCCTGAAACTGAAACGAACGAGCTTTTGCAGAGAGAGGTTCAATAGAGTATGCTCGAATTCTATTGAATCTTTGGAATTTTCTACGTACCTTCGGGCGATCAGCAACGTTTATCGAATGCTTTCACTAACGTCCTATTGGTAGAATGTTAAACATCAAGTCCTAATGATCAACGTCAATTTAACATTGAATCTCCTTTATTAATTACCACCATTTATCAGATTGGTCGTCCTAATAAACTAGCATTTAATAGCACTTATCCTTCTGCTTATCGAGAATTCAACTCACTCATTCGTATGCGCTCACAGTGCATATATCAGCATTAGATTTTCTTGCAGGAACTGAAATTCTACATTGAAGCTTGCAAATTTATTCCTCTGCTACGACGGTGGTCTGGGGTGTCTAGAGATTCCATTTCACAGTGGGAATATGATTTGAATATTAATTATATCCGCAGAACTGAAATTGCAATTATCATGCGAAATAGTCGTTGCTACTGATATGCAATACTGATATGCCATTACGCCTGAACACGGTGCAGAAGGATTAAATAGAGAGACGGAAAAATGATTTTATTATGGCTAATAGTGAGAGTTTGCGTCAATGCTTTGAATTTGTAAAACAAAGGTCAGTTGAATTTTCTTATTCCTTCCGACAGAATTCATGAATACAAAACACCCACACACGTATTCACTGCTATCCAAGTGCAGGACATCGCGAGAATCGTTTCAGCTCAATCGAAATTCTGTCCACTACGTCGTGAAAAACGCGAATTTTTCAAGACGGAGCTTAAACAGACTCCTAAATTACTTTCGCCACTTCCTTGCGGTTCTGGCCTGCTAAACTTTTCATTTCAGCCTTCACAAACCATAACCAGATGTGAATGAAATCAACGAAATCCCGACGACAAAGTAATAAAATCCTTTACACATGAGGACATTTTTCAAGCCAACCGTCCGTGTCGAGTATACACAGACATGTTGCAGACATAGCTCCAGATCCTATAAAGCACCGTAATATCCAATGCGCGTGTTTTGAAGTTTTCCTTTTAACACTCTTTGGCATTATGCTAGCCGAACATGCCCTTAAGAAAATTTCCTGAATATTTTTCCTCGTCTTTGCCAGCGAGTTCATGCACGTTTCACCATCCTTGCAGACGCTGCTATTAACGACCTGCCGGCAAATACTGATGCTGACAACATTCTGTCGCTTTTGTGTGTCCTACTCCTGTATCTTTCATGCGGGGGCGATAAGTAAAATAACATAAAAAAATTTCCTTGATTTTGAAATTGAGACCGTTAGGATAGATGATACCAGGAGCGTGGTACGATGTACCAAGGTGGTGGTGATAGCAAGGATATAATGCCGTTTAGCGTGTCTGATGATTTTATAGCGGTCGAAAGGAAGAAAAAAATACACACTTGAGCGTGGAAATTATTGTTTCCTTTATCCAAGGAATGATATACGTATCAAGTTGGCGTAGTGTATTTTTGCTATTGTTGTCACATCATAGGTTTAGCTCTCAGAAGATTGTTCGGCATATTTCATGGAGCCGATTCTGTTTTGATATCCACACAATTCATTGAGACAAGTTCTACGATGTAGGCGTGCTATTTGCTCTAGAAATGGAGGACTTTAACATGTTTACAATAGTATAGCCACAAACCTAAAACGAAGAGAAAGTAGGAAACGACTTTATTTCGTCATTTACCCAGATCTAAAGGCAAATATACGCCCACGACTTATCTGGATCTAAGAACAAATTAGTACTCATTACATTTAGATTAAATCCATTAACTTTAACAACCACATAAACCTCACAAATACTTGGCAAACAAAATGAAAATTTAACTTCCTGTGCAACTTCAAATGAAATTACCCCAAGTCTTTTTATCTTTCATCTGTGCCGGCATTTCCATACCAAAAAAGCCATCATCATCAACGGCATCATCTGGATGTGTAACATAATCCATCCATCTACACCTCATCTTTTACAAAGTGTTCACTTGCGTGCTTAATATGCTGATCCGCACCATTTGTTTATGAAGCCTCTCAAATGGTTCAGAGGATATCTTTATATCCTTGAACATGTTAAGATGCATTCAAGTCGGGTATGGGTATGATTTAAAGCAACTATATATAATTTTATGTCCAGATGGTGGCAATCATCCAACACAGATACATTTTACAGGATATGGTTTCTATTTTTATTGTTGGTTTCACACAGAATGACTTCCATCGTTCTATCATGCCAAGAACGGTCACAAAATGTTATATAAGGACTTACAGCTGAGATATATTAAATTGAAGAAAAATTATGGATATTGATTAGATAATGGCTAATGGATTCGCTTTCGGGGAAAGCTGGGCATTGGGAAAAACTAAATTGACCGCGACAACAACTGCAACATATTACAGAACAAGTTCGATGGTACTAGGACGTTCAAGAGCTAATGTTGTTCATATTCGTCCTTAGCAGCAAATCAAAAAACGACATTTGTCTCAAAAGTATTAGGTCTACCTTCATACCTCCGCACTGGTGTTATTCATTATCATCTTGTGAGTGAAATCCTTCAGAGTAGTTTCCATTTGATTGAACTTTATGCTCCCAGCAATGTTTCCACTTCCCGAAGCAATCCTGGAAGTCTGCAAGTTTTCAGAAATTGCCTTCAGTGCATTCATCGTATTCGTTTTAACTGCCATCGAACCGATGTCATTTTTCATAAACCTCTGATTGAGTGTCAGTTGTGATCTAAAAGAACATTTACGTCATTCGAAATCATTTCATTTCCATTTATTCTGAGCGATTTCAAAGCGAAGATTCTTTGTTTTGAATCGAAGATTCTTCGTTAGAAATTTTGAAATGAGTTTCGTACACTAGCAAATCTTTTCTAAATTTTCGATTGAAATTCTTCATGCTGGAGTTAATGGTATCTCAAGATCAATTTTTAAATGACATTTAGTCTACTGAAGATCTCCTCCAACCGCAAGTCGCGCACACTAGACGTTTTCTAATGGTATTGCGCTCAAAAGTCGGCCAGAGCGAGAATAACAGCTAACTGACGTTCGGCCATATTTAAACCACTTGCACCACACTTTTATTATTGTTATGCTCATACACTCCTCTCTGAATATCTTGCCCATCTTGTCAGTTTTTACCGAGCTAGTCTCTCCATGAGTAAAGGAAAATTTGATGAAAATTCGTTAATTTATTGTTATTGTAATTTCTAGCAAGAAATAAATCCGAAAAACATTAAGAAGTCTATTGAAATAAACACAAGCTGTGTGCAAACTATGGCGTCTCCAAGAAAACTGTTGCATTGAGAGAGTTTTTGAAGAGTTGTAGTTTATATTGACACTCGGTTGAGGGCGCTCGAACGTTGTCGTACAGAGAAATAAAGATAAGTATCAATGTAAGAATTTTCAGTAAAAACGAGCAGAAATGTCAGTCAAAAGTATTTAATCATCCTAATTATTTTATTTCAATCAACCTTTCAAAGATTTTGAATAACTTTGATCATACAAAACAAGATTATTATGATTTTAGAAAACAATTGACGAAATGTGAACGAGAAACTTACTCCTAAATAATAAGTAACATTATGTGCTTAACCTATGAGATTATTTAAAATTTTTGAAAATGCAATTGAGCTTATTTTCTAGATCTTAACTTGTCCTTGTAGTTTTTTTGCACGAGGACAGTTTTCGGAGCCATTAAGCCATCTCCAGCTCGTTCTGATGCTGAAAATGACTACAAGAAGAAGTCAAAAAACGTACTCTTACGTGTAAGGTAGTAAGATGGGGGTAAGGTTATGTGTAAGGTGGTCCTGGTATAAAATTCTATCGGTCTTCCCAATGGCAGATACGGAAATACATCCTTCACAATTAACTCTAAGTCTGAGTCGGTTAAACAGTCATATTTGCTCCTTAATACTTTTCTTTTCACATTTAGCTCTTATTTGTTACAACCCTACCCCATTTGATCCCAAGACATCTGTACTCAAAATCCCATTCTTCTAATCTTCGTCTTCGGACCTCCAGGTATCTCTCAAAGTAATGGTCCTACACAAGAAAAATATACTTTAATTAGTGGTTTCACTGTCTGGATAATTTTAGTTTGTAGTCTTCAAAGTGGACCACAGTCTATAGGTAACATTGGTCTGGATGATCTTCGTGTCTTTTGATTATTGTCCTTTAATCGTGATTCTCGGCCTAGGAAGTAACAGAAGCTCTAGGAGTCTTTGTCCTGACTGTAAGGAGATCGGAGAAGTTGCGCATTTCCTAGAATTTTGCTGGAAACAACTTGCTCTAGCGTCCACCAATGTGCCTGAAGATCCAATCAAGTTCCATCCGATTTCATTAAGATCTCAGATTAGCACAGCACGCATAAGAAAGTCTTGAGTGCTCCTCTTATTCAACATACCCTAACGAATGTCATGATGACAATGCCCTCAAAATTTAATCCGAATATGAGAGGAATCTGAGCTGCTTTACTCATAGCCTAATACAGAACGCAGAAAGGCGGGAGTGTTCCCACCAGATCATACTCACATACAACAGATTTTCAGGTCAGATGACATCGTAGTTTTCATCGTTAACATAATTTTTAACAAATTTTTTGGTGGAGAAAAGCGAAGGGGAATGATTGACGTGAAAAATAAGCACTGTTTTAAAAATGATGAGTAATCCTCTCTCAATTCAAGGAACATGAGCAAACATATGAAGAATTGGATCGCATCTTGGACATATATAAAAGTTTCGTCGAAAACGATTCAAAGGGAACATAGCTATAAAATCATAGGTAAAACAAAATTATTTGAAAAACGCCTTTACAGCGGTAAAGATTAAAGGATTTTTTTGTTGTTGCTTGCGTTCAGTGGCCCTTGCTTTTTTGTTGCCGACGATACATGTCGGCTGTATGCAGGCCTCTAAAGCTCTTTCTGAGATTGAGAGACCTCTTGAAATCCATTAAAGTCAGATAGCAAGCGAAAAGGACATGTGGTGGATGCCATACCAAATTTCCATTTGGTGCCTACAAAAGCCGGCCAACTGACAGCAAAGAAAGCTAGCGCCTGGAAGCCAAAAACTGACGAGTAAAACTTGAGACAGTGAATTGTTATCGAACGATTAGAGAGGTCAGGTACAAGGTACACTGTAACACTCTACTAGTAATGCCTACAGAAATGCGGGTAAACTTTCGCATCCTCATAGATATCAAAGGATCTTAAAAATCAACACTTACCTAAAACGTACAGTTAAATAGAACATATATTCTCTTATTTTCATTCTAAAACAAAATAAACCAAAAAAAAAATGTTCAAGCTCTAATAAAGTTCCGAATTTGTTGAACAGAAAACGTGTTGTCTCAACCCTCTGGCCAGTAGATTAACTTCCATGGATTGCAGAAGTCACTGAAGTTGGAGAGGCTAATACCTAAATTCTTGCCGAGATAATCTACTGCATTGTCAGTGAAATGGCTGAAATAATAAAAGGCAAAGGGCGCAAATCGCAGACCGACATAAAGTAGAAAATACAACACTCCTGTCTGTAGGAAAATTCCAAAGGGACAGGATAGTCAGTACGATTCGCCAAACAGTCAATGCCTTAGATTCCTTGCTTTTGGATATATTACAAGAAGCTACAAGACTTCTTTTTGCGACAGCCCTAAATTTTCAATATGGTACTACGAGTCAATAGGCAAAAGAGGGTACAAATACAGGAAGTTATATTTTGAAAAAGTGGAAAAAACTTAAACCTGAAAATCTGACTGGAATTCTCGATCCTTCAAAGTGTTTAGCACTACAAAAAGCCCCCAGCAACGCAGGGCTAGAGCCCGCTACACATCTTTCAGGCGAACCTGCGCTGGAGCTTAATCAAGCGAAATGAGTTTCTCCAAGTTAAGAGGAGGAATAAAGTCAACTTGCTGATGAAATTGAAATAGTACAGCGACCTACAGAAGGTATGACGGTTTTATGATCAAACTCGTACAACTGTCATCTGGGTGCGGTAAATATCCTATTAAAGAGTTGAGAACAATTCAGTAGGATGGCTTTATGCTAATCAAGTATACGGCATTTTTCAGTGTTTGTCTAATGTCAACGAGTCAATGTCAAAATTTCAAAGCAAACTTCTTAAAAAAAAGCTGTCTCAAAGGGTGAGCTGTCATAAGGGAGAAAATATTAGTTCAGGCTGACTCCAATGCCAAAGCTGTGGAGTCGGGACTATTTTATTCCAACGCCAGAGGGAAAATAATCTTAGGCATATTTACTGGGACCCCATTTTTAATCGTAAACTTTGACAGCACAACAATTTTTGCTGGAATTGTTGCATAGGCTCGATATATATGTATTCATTTCAGATGGCCGCATTTTGCTTTTGATTCCAGAACTAGAATGATTGAAATTTACTCGACGCGCAGTCTTCGGTAGCCACGCTCAGGACAAATAACCCGCAGGAACACTTCTTTCACCACTTGAGTGTGCATCTTAAAGACGTGAACACTAGACATGAGCATCTTAAACTCTGCTAAAGTACTGGTTGGAAGAAAACCTTGCTGGAGACGGGAGGAGCCTCAGGAGAAAATATGGTGAATATTATCGTGATTTTTAGAGCGCCGGTATTTTTATGGAGTCCTAACTTGGAGCTTTGCTAGGTTCGTCTGCACACCGCACTCTTTCTCAGCCAACGGGTGTCATTATCGCTGGAATGGCACTGATAGTGGTATTTGCTAAGGAGTCAAGGAGGATCTCTCTTCGGAGTGGGACACAATAGAAGGCCGCTACACAAGACGGGGAAGGACGGAAGGAAACGTGAGTTTGATGGACGGTAGGCCTTTTCAGTGACCTAGTACCGTGCCTTAGCTGGAATGACTGCAAAACTGATTATCACATTAATTCAATAAGCGCTCGAATGATTCCTCTCTGATTTTATGCCCAAGAAAATAGTTGTTTGTGGCAGTGTTCACATCTTGGTCAGAGAAAAAGCAAGGCACCTCCAGGTTATTTGATGGATAAGATGCGTATATGAAAGTAGCAACGTAACCCAACAGTATACAACTCTCGACACTGATAATTTAGGTTTTAAATTTGGTCGGCTCCAATTTTTTTGCAACGTAAGGACACGGAACACTTCCCAGAATGTAAAGGAAAAATAACCAAATTTAAAAATGTTAATTGGAATCTGAAATCATTAAAAATGAAAGCAATTATTTGAGAGGAATACAATCATTTATGATGAAACAGTGTCAAAGTTTTTAAAAAGAAATTTTTAAATCATATCTATGTCCTTTACAACATTAGACGGCCAAGACGAGGAGCATTATACATAAAGAAATCCCATTATTTTATGTTTTACTAATCGTTCCTATTTTCAACCTTGCTTTGTTTCAATCTCTCATTCAATTTTGGCAATTATTTCATGGCGCTTGCATAGAAATATGCTGCAAATTAGTGAAAATTGATAAAATAACGCACAATTTCCACTGCGAACACTGCGAAAACACATCTCTTTCTTAACAGTGTATAACTTCACATACACGCTACCTTTCCATGGTTACCAAACCAAATAAAGTTAACATACTCGTACCTATCTAATGATACAAAAAAAACAAAAACACTACTCACGTTTTCAGTTACCTCCATATGCAGATGAATTATTCCAAAAGTATATTTACATATGTGTGGATTGAAACTTACCTGAAAATATAGAAAAACAACAAAATTGTCAATAAATTGAGTGCGGTCTTTTTTTTCGCGTGCGTATAAATGTGAAATTGACATGCATTATATATATATGGAATTATTTTCAAAGCGGAACTGATATAAATTATACCAACTAATATGGCTTGACTTTCGAATATGATTACATATTCCATCAATACGAGTCCAATGGTATATGTGTAATGGATGCAGAGGAAATGAAGGTTTGTTTTTTCGAAGTTTGGTATCAAAACCATTATGGTGGATTCGCGAGTATTATCTGTAAGTATACTAACGCATATATGTACATGTATGTGCTCAAAGGTAGGAAAATCATCGCTTTATTCACGATTTTAACCAGGAAACTTGACCTTTTCATGTGATTATTATCAATTATAATTGATTTTTGCTTTTGCACTCTGGTTTGCCACAAGTTTTGTAAGGTTTTCGGATCGTCTAACTTTATATCCTCTGTTGGTTTCAATGAAGACTCCCCCAATAAAACAGTCTAAAATAATTTATGCATAGAATAGTTTAACATAAATATGATGGCTAATACTGAATGGTTCAGTCGTCTCTATAAATTTCAGTTAAAAAAAGGATATCAAAATGATTATAGGCATAATAGGACTTGAGTGTCGACAATTTTTAACAATGAAATCAACACTTGTTTATGTAAACGCTTATTCAAATTCCCTGTTTCAACATTTCAAGTAAAATTTTGTAGTATTGAAACAGGGACTCATTTGTTCAATAAACAGATACAGAACATATGATCGAAATTCCTTTTACATTATGACTTCATGATTTCACATCCTTTAGGGTTTAAAGATTTTATTTGACATTTTAAGCTTGTCTTGGCCACTGTAGAGATCGTTTACTAAAAAGTATATTTCAATTATTTTGCTCCATTTTGCTTTCTGGTAGTAGCTTGATTCCAGGCTAATAAAATTTTTGGTCTTTGCTGGCAAAAAACTGATCGAGGTGGTCTTTGACCTCCTCATATGAAGTGGAGGTTTTGCCTTTCAAACAAATTTAGAAGCATTTGGTGAGTGACCAAACTTGTATGAGGTCTTAAATTCTCTTTGTGGAACACTAATACCTTTTCTGTTAATTAATTTTGGCCTTTTCTGTTGAAGTGCATCAATCAGTTTGTCCAGCTAATGACAGTAGACTTCCGACTTAATTGTTGTGTTATCCGGTAAAAGCCCAAAAAAAACGACTTCCTGAAACGCAAATCCCACCTAACAGACAGCCACACTTTTTACGCTTTAATACAGTTCATCTTTTTTGTTCCATGAACTCTTGCGTTTGACATTATTATATATGAACCATTTCTCGTCCCAAGTAATGATACGCTTCAAAAATGGATCGTTTTCATGACGTTTCACGAATCACCGGCGTCAACGTGACGACACAAACTTATCTCCATGAGAACATGGGGAACCCATATGTCCAGTTTGGAGGTTAAACCCAGGCGTTGTAAATAGTCATAAGCAGTTGAATTTGGTAAACATAACCTCTCACCGATGTCACGTGTTGTTATTCGCCGGTTTGCACCAACTCATGCCTTTATCGTGTTTTTATCAGCTTGGACATGCCTTGCAGTACGTTGTGCATCTTCGATATCAAAATTGACGGATCGAAATTTTGTAAAACAATTCTGTCACTGGCGTACTGTCAACACGTCTTCTTCATACACATCGGTGAATTTCTCCCTGGTAAAATCGTAAAAAATGAGTTAAATATGACGAAAATGCTGCTTATTGCTCTCCATATTTAAAAGGGCACCAACCAAAACCTACTGCGCAGAATCAATTGAACTTTTTCGCACACAAGCCTTACAATATCAGCTCTCAATGATTATGCAGTTTAAGTGTGAAGTTGGGTGCAAAAAACTACAATTAAATCCTCTGTCGGGAAAAAACGAAATTATTTTTTCCGAGCAACCCAATATTTTAAGAGAAACTTGTTTTAAGTTTTTACGAATATTTTATTGAGTGAAAGGTTTTCCATATTTGAAGGTTTATCAACCTTGAAGCGGCTATTTCTGGTGAATATTCATATTTCTCACTCTCATCTATGAGCTGCTAATGGTCAGTAAAAGCCTTTCTTCTCAGACGTCAGTCCTGTTTTGATTTTTCACTACGACCGTCCAAGCCGTTCCAGTTGGGCCTAATATGATTCACGTAAGTTTCATTAGCGTAAGACATATTCTATGTCCTTCATTGAAAGCGCAAGTTGCATAGTTAAGGATGTTATTTTGACTACACCTTTGCTCGGATGATTTATTTTCGACACGATTTGCACATTAAATTATTGTAACGTATTTCATAACGAATTTTACGATTCTCCCCGAGATATCTTTGCAGCAACTCATCGTTCTTTGGTGTTTCAATAAGCAACATAGAGTGTCCTATGCTTGAATTAATTAATGATTTCTCCCTATTATCCTATAATAGTTCATAATTCCTATAATGGCTTACTATTTGTTCTGACTTTCTTATAAGGTGCCGAATAACTTGCAACACTCCCCGTTGCAGTGCAGCAAATTTAGTGATGGGAACCAGCAAATATTTATTTTTTTCACTTTCGATAGTGAGGATATCTTTCAGGCGAATACCTATTAAGGATTATACTTTTGTGTCACGAGTGACTATAAGCATTCTTGTTCTCAGTTTGTGAATTTTTACCTCATTTTTGGTACTAGTTTACGTTCTTAATTATTTTAACTTTTCCTTTTTTTTCCATACATTCTAAAAGTTTCAAATAATTTTTTATTTCTAGTAATCGGCGATATATTCAAAATTGCATCTTACTTGGTGCTGCGGGCCAAACCAAATGAGGACTTAGCCTCCAGGCTAATATTGTGCCTGTACCACAGCTTACCTAAACACAGCGTTAACACTCGCGAGCGGCTCCTCTCAGACAGAGACATTTGTGACGGTGTTATACCACATCGTTCCGGTAAATATTTTTGATTTAAATAACATGAGAGAAAATTTACCAACACAAATAAAATTCTACTTTTTTTGTTGAGGACTGTTAGATCAATAGTTTTCTTGAAGTGTTAGCGCTGTACAGCGGTGGCAAAGGTATTCGTAGCTCAGATATAAATCTGAAATATTATATTTTCTTCCTTTTGTTACTCAAAGCAACTCATTTAGCTAAATATATTCTCAAGCTTAGATAGATGCTAAACAACCATTGAACCAAGAACACAACACTTATATCTAAAGTAAAAACAAACTAACATGTATTTCATGAATCGATTGGATGTTAAAAAGTAGTCGCGAAAAACGTGTAAAACCTCTTTAAGGAGTGTCCTGTTTGCGATAGTATACTGTCGAAATCTTTTTTCCACATCATCTCAGAGCTGCTTGGCTAGGAGAAGGTTTGGGGATTTCCGGACCATATTGAGCATATGCGAAAGATTATACGCGGTCCATTGACGCATACAAAAAACGATGTGCATCAGATCGTTATCCTGTAGAAAGTAATACCTGCTATCTTGACAGAATTTATTACTTTTGATTTTTAAGACATCTTTCAGGATATTCAAACAAAAATTCTTGTACTTGATGTTGTCGGTAAATACAAATTCTCCAGCCCTCGTTGAGCTATAAACCCCACACCTAATCTTTTTCCCCCCCAATTTGCGTTTGGGTCTTTTATTTGTAGTTTATATGTTGTGAATAATAATTACAGCGTCAGTTATAAAGTAAAGATATAAAGTAAAAGTAATAAAGTGAAATAGAAAGTAACGTTTTCAGAATAAAATTCAAAATAAATTAGATGAAACGTCAACAAAAATCCTTAGAGTATGGGTTTCGTGGAGGTAGTGGAACTAAGCACACTTGCTCTGTTCCTGTCTTTGAACAGGAACGGAGCATTGTGAGTGTTGAACACTCTCCACAACGCACGCAACACTCTAGTTTGTTCAGTCGTTAAAATTTGACCTGTGACTTGTATATGTGTTTCGTTTTCCTTCATCCAGGATTTTAAGGATTTGCATGGTACTATTTGGAGTCTCCTATATCTTTTCAAATAGTTTCAGTGCTCTGGTCTTAACTCGCTTTTCAACTGATTCAATATGTAATCTTTATATCAATGCTCCGCCCCTACCATGGAATTTAAGCCGTAAGGCTCTTTTTTGACGAAACTGGAGCGCTTTTTGTTGGTCTTGATCGGTTGACAGAGACGGGTACTGTTGTATAGTAGTGTCAGCCTGAATACCTGCTTTAAGGAGAACATTTATTTACAAATGTAGACCATATATGAGAAAGGATGTAGAAAGAACAGGGCATAATAAGGAGAGTAGGCCTAGATAGTATGTTCTTTTCTTTTATATGGAGTTTTCTCAATCTGTCCTGTGATCAAGTGTAAGTCCTAAGTATTTTGCTGTTCTGGTATATGATTTTGTGTGAGAATCTATGTGTATAGTGGTTGATTGATGCGATCGGCGTCATAAGAAGTAGCATGTGTCTTGTCTTAATTTATCTTAACTTTCCATTTATGGAAGTGCTCTTGCATTATTTCAAATTGAGTTTTTCAGTTTCGAAATGATGACTCCTGCTTATGTTGAAGTATTGAACGGTTTTATATGCAGGTTTCGTCCGCATATAGTAATAGGGAACATTATTTGGCATGATTGGAATATCTGCAGTATACAGATTTTAGTATTGATGAGTATCGATGAATTTCAGTATTGATGAAATCGGTGATCCTTGTGGAACTCCAGCTTGAACAGTTTGTAGGCTCCGGAGGATGTCTTTTATCTTTACTCTAAAAGGTCGACTTCTCAGGAAGGTGTATATTAGTCGAATGTGTGGTACGGGAATAGAAAATTCAGGCATTTTGAGGATGAGTCCTTAATGTCTAACTTTGTCATAGGCTTTTGTTGTGTCAAAAATAACTAAACCCGTTGGCTCCCTGTCGTTAATGCCATTTCTAACTTGATGGGCCACCCTTAGTAATTTAAGTCCCATTGAATGTGGGTCTCTGAATCAATATTTCACGTCTGGAATTATGTGTTTATCATGTTTTTTTCAATTAATTCAATCTAGTTAGCAATGGCTTTTCAGAAATTTTGGAGATCGAGGAGTGAAGACCTATGAGTGTCCAGTTTTGAGGGAATGCATAGTTTTGTCGTGCTTAGGTATTACTGATATGATAGCGGATTTCAATGCGTAGGGAACCTCCACAGACAAAAAACTGTGTTGATTGCGTCCATCAAGGCGTTTAAGATGTAGTCTGCGAGCCAGTTTCATGTTGTGTTAACCACTGTATCTGGTACAGGTGATTTCCGTTCATCAAGTCTTAATGTTAAGTGTTTCTTTTGGTGTGCATAAACTGGCCATATAACCTCCTTCACCTGTGGAAAAAAGTTTAGGAAGTCTCCTATTTTATTTAATATTTCGGCTTCTTCGTCGATATTGTCAACGCTAATAGATATTTTCAAGTTTCAATCGAACTTGCAGCTAATCTTCCGGATTTTGTAAATTTTTTTGCCCTTTGGACCGTGAAATAAGGCACAACTACCATATTTCGTATGTGGAAGCTTATTGACATCCTCCTAAAGGTATTATCACCTGACTCGAGGCTCTGTAGGAAGTTCTCCCTTGGTTCGAAAATTTGTCCGAAATAAATGAATACCGTCTCGTATATCATTTGTCAACTGGTTGGTCTCATTCGTAGCCTAGGATCACATTATGGCTCTTCTCCCATAATGATTCCTCCTTCTTATCATGATCTTGATTTGGCGCGGGAGTTCAAAGGGATTGTATTCCCTCATGGGAATTCTGAGATTGGACTCCATTACCGTAGACTATATTGTCCTCTTTTGCCTGCTTGATATGATACATTACTATTTTTCGACATTTTTTCCTTATTTTATAATTTTTTCGAAGTCATCGGCTGTGTCTTAGAGATTCATAGACGTCCTCTATTTAGATAAGTACCAACTGATGAGCTGAGGAGAGCTTAGATTGAGGACACTTATACGTATGCTTGCATGGAGTTCTCGGGGAAATACTAAAACCGAGGATATTTCCGCGCATAAATGCAGGCGTGTGCTCATGCTTGTGATGAATCTGTTGAGTTCAGTCCCATGTTGATAACCTCTCGCAGGATCCCAACGTCTGTGATGGGCATTGAAATCGCCAATGAGCAAAAGAACCCCTTCTTTTTCGTATGGGGTGTGGAGGTCAGCAATTGAGGTATGGAGGTGTAGGGTCTGTTATATTATGAGTTGTACGCCGTAATAAGCACATGCCCATTTAGATTTATCTGCACTTTGATGGCTGTTGCTTCTGTTGTTTGTTGTTCTGGGGTATGAATCAGGTGATGGCTCACATTTCTCCACATGAGATTGCCCGTTCCTCCGCCTCCCCTGCTTGTAATCTATGATTTCTATATTGATTTCTACGTTGATAGTTGGTGAATCACAAAGAATTGACGACTGTTAATATTCTATACAACAAAGCCCTATTCTATTAATATTCTATTAAACAGCGATGACGTCTGAACTGAAGTGAAAAAAAAACTTTTATGATCAGGCAATGATAAGATCTCATAGAAATTTTAAATTCAATTTTTTGATTGTTTTTCAAAGAATTTGGCTGTGGTAAATGTTAAAATTTTATTGATTTACGATAGCTTATCGCATTTAACTATAATTTTATGTATTACGAAGCTTTCAAAAAAAGTTACAAATTATATCATAAACGCCTTAATGTTTTGCTTCTTTATCTGCAATAAAAATCTGGACATATTTACCTTTTCTTCAAATAAATGTGTACCAAAGCCTACAGCCTAGCGTCATTTTTTGTTTTTCTACTCGTGAAATTTCTCAATATTAATCTTTTGAGATTTGTTTTTCGTAGATATCAAAGATGACGCGGCAGTCCAATATACTTTCGAACACAATGCTTTGAATAAGAAACGCAAAAAAACAAATCTCTGAATGTTAAACAAACATTAAAACTCATACAATTAACATGTGAACACTTTTTTGCGCTTTTGTTATATTCCTCGCATTAGCTGAGCTTGATTTTTTGAGAAAAAAGCGTACGTGCTCATTTTAATTTTAAATCCATTCAAGATGAAAAAAAAAATTGTTGTGACCTTTTTTAATTGTATGCTATGAATGGTTCATCGAAATGTGAATCAGATGAATCTCATTTCGTATTGTTCTTTGTTTATAAACATCAATATTTGCTCATATGTCGATGATTCGAATCAAATGATCAGACAACATGCATGGGATGTGCATCATTAAAAATGCAATTGCCGAATTGCAACACTGAACATTCAATACAGAACTTACGAAACATTGCAATATGTTTGGAGATCGCAAGAGATAAAATTAATATTTATTCAATAATTTACACAAACTTTGCTACTGGCATTGTAATTAATAATATTGAAAGAGTCAACAAAAATTTCATTATGATGCAGATAAAATGGCATCATATCGTTGCCATTTTTGATTTTTGATTTGGTGTGTCGTCGTTGCTCGGTTATAATTTTGTTTTGTTAAAATATTTCGCAGTGATTTATGAATTATTGATAACACCCAAGATAAACAAAACCTAATTGTTGGACTTCAACTTTACCAATTGCGCAGAAATATATTTTGATTTTTCGCAAGAAATTCTCGCTTCTGACGAATTTTATATATTTATATCATATCGTGCATAAAAATCATTCGTTCTATGTTATCGCTAAGCTTAAAAATTAACTGCCCTGGATTAGTTCAATCAGAACTGCAATTGGCATTTCAATCTTTATTGCAATAAGGTCAAGAGGAATTGTTACCTTTATTGGAATCAACTGAAAGCATAGCAGCAAGCTAAAAAAATGTGATGCAGACACTGAAGCACAATTTCTTGGCTAGTATTTTACAGGCAACTAACTTTAAAGTTTACCAGCATCAGTTTAATGGCATACAAGCTGGAAAATGTCACTATGAGAAATCTGGATTGACCTCATCAAATGCCATTACTCTTCAAAAATTCTCAACAAAATTTATTAAAGGCCAGAGTCGATAAAATATTTATTCATGCAGTGAGCTATGATGTAGCGCTGTGTAACCTAAAGACATTTTGAATTAATTTTCCCGATGGCAAAACAGCAAAATGTTCTTCCACATATCATTGTAGATGTGCATGCACACGCTGGTGAAATGAATGAATATTCGATTAACCTTCGACCTATTTAGATTAAACTATGGTTTAGAGCAATATTGCAGCTGTAGGAAGTACTTGAATAATAACGAAATTATGTCCTTTTTTCAGTAACTGTTCAGTATCCCTGTTGCTCGAGCATATGTTGTCATAGACGTCCTTTATTAGGATTTGCATATGTTGGTAATCTAAGGATAGCTCATTGAGGACATTTATACGTATGACATAAAATTCCCGAAATCAAGAATAATTGAAATTGCGTAGAAAGAAAATGCGAGGGTGTGGGCTTGCGTTCTTCCTTGTGATGAATCTGTTTAGCTCAGTTCCAGCTTGATTACTTCTCACAGCGCCCAAATGCATTGAAGTCTCCAAAAACCAAATGCTGCCCTTCCATTTTCATTAGAGTGTGGACTTTAGCAATGGAGAAAAGGAGAAAGGTCCTGGAGAAAAGAAAAAGGTCTTGATCAAAGTCAAAGGTCTAAGTCCCAAAGTCTAAGTCCCGATCCCCCTAAGTGCACGGATATGTTACCTTACAATTGTTATTTGTTCGTTAATTTCACGTTCCACATATCAATTTTTTGATTGTTCAAGTAAATTTCAAGCTGATAACAAGGGTAAAGAGACTCTTTAACACGGGTAAAGAAGTTGAAAACAGAAAAGTTATGTTATTATAGTATCAGTACTTCTCACGAAAACTTGTCGTGCAACACACCAAAGCAAACACCAAAGAAAATAAGCAAGTCACCCACTCTATTAGAGCTCATACGACCCCGTCGCAGCAATGATCCTCTTCCGTGTTTTCACCCTATTCAAAAGAGTTCCAGTTCGATACAATACATTTAGATTAACTTCTTTGTTGCATTATTCAAAATTTGCCAACGAGTACCATGTAAACGCAGAAGTTTTTTCGGGTTTAACTAAGAGATGGCGCCAGCGAATAGTACGAAACAGATTAGTTTGACACATACGCCATTTCAATCGCTTGACATTTAGCTATAAGCACACAAAAGTTGAGTCCGCCAAAACTAGCGTGTTTGTTATATCGTATTGATCAATCATATCGAATTTTGTGCCTGAGAAAGAGCATTTGTGGCATGCAACGCTTTTCTTGTTTAACCAAAAGAATAAGACAGCTGGAAGTCATCGTTTGCTGGCTCAGAGATGGGCAATTTCTGACTGACTGATTCTGATTCAGTCTGATCCGTCTTGCTTCGCATTAGACAAAATGTTCGCTCGATTTATTGGTTGTTTCCACTAACAACTATAGGCTAAAGCCTCGTCTCTCATAACATTGCTTCCGTAGGCGTTCTGATAGGCATAAACCACACATGGAACGCTTCTCTCCTTGTCGAAAAACTTGAGCGATTTTGTCACCGAATCAGATTTGTTCGTTGAAAGCCCGAATGCTCTTTGAAATTTTTCCGGAGTCCAATGGCATCTATATGGATCTAATGTTAACCATATTGTCAAAGTCTCTTAATGTACTTCAATGGCTTTTCAAGCAAATCAATTTTCTTAACGTGTCGTGCGTTTGTTGAAGTTGTTGGTGTTACTTTGCTTTCGTAACTCAACTCGCAGAAAACATTGTTTTCTGATGGGAAAAAAATCTGAATAATAATTGCAATGGTTGCAGAAATGTTATCCCACATTTGATCCGTCGAGAACAACACTTTATCGGTGGTTTAGTGAATTTAAAATGGGTCGTAAAAGCATCGGAGACCCCTCTCGCTCTGGACGGCCAAAAGAAGGTACTAATGTGGAAATCGTAAAGCAAATGCATCAAATCATCTTGAATCATCGTAAAACGAAGTTGCCTGAATTAGGTGAGGCCATGGGCACCTCAAAAGAACGGGCATGATACAATTTGCACGATATTTTGAAGGTGAAAAGGCTATCGGTGCGATGAGTGCCATGTTTGCTGACCGGCGATCAACAAAAGTAGCGCGTTATTGATTCAACAGCAGGTTTGACGTTGTTGTAGCACAATCGAGTGGAAATTTGCGACAGATTTTGACAATTACTATACGCCTCAGTCTAATAGGCAGGGTACAGAGTGGCCTGAAAGCCACTAAAGCAGACAAAAGTGTCCAAAAAGCAAACGCTTGGTCAGAAAGGTACTGTCCTCCGTTTTAGTGGATGCCCATGGTATAATTTTCATTGATTGTCTGCAAAAGGGGAAAAAACAGTCACAGGAGCGTACTATGCACCGTTATTGAACAAACTGAATGACGGAATAAAAAAAAGGCCCCGTAAGGCGAAGAAAAAAGTTCTGTACCATCACGATAACGCGACGTCACACACGTCGTTGAAAGCGATGTCCGAATTGGACCAATTACGATTCAAATTGATTGTGTATCCACCGTATAACCCAGATTTGGCACTCAGCGAATATTATCTATTCGCAAATCTTAAGCGGTAGCTCCAGGGCAACAGATTCAGATCGAATGAGGATGTCATCGCAGAAAACGTGGCGTATTTCGAAGGCTTGGACGTTTCGTCGGGCTTGGACAGAAAGGGCTTAAAAAGGTTGAAAAATCGCTATACCAAGAGTATTGCCCTCGTAGGCAACTCCATTAAGGAAAAAATATAAGGTCCTCCAAAGAACGCTTGTTTTCATTAAAAATCCCGAAACTTTTCAGTCCATATAGAATGTCTCATTGAATTTTTATATTACATTTCATCGACATTTTGAATGAGAAAAATGTATGGTCTCTCTGAGGTCCATGAGAGGCTAGGTTTGAGGGTGCTGAATTTCCGGATCAACCTGTAACCAAACTGACTTTCCTAAAACGTTTAAACAGATCAGATTGGAATAATGTAGGAAAGGACATAGTCCCAGTTAAAGCTAATACTTAAAATTTTAAAAAAATTCTAGTTAGATTCCATTTTTAGGTTGATATTTTTATTTTGCAACAGACAGCTGTTTCGAGGCCGATATGGTCCCTTCTTCAGTATTATGTCTATACTAACAAGAATTTTTTTAATTTTTAGAAGGTTGCAAACATCCGAACCAACAATTGGAAATTAAAATTTTAGCTAGCGATGACAAGAGAGGGGTTTTTTTTTTCATTGAATTTTTGCACAAGTGACGCTCAACATAAGCAACCAACTGTCATGGTTATGGCCAGTAATCTAAATAACAGCAAGGACGAGAGCATTGGATTTGAGAGGTCGTCCTCTTCGCGAGAGCGCCAAGCTCCTTTTTCTAGCGCTAAAAACTCTAAATACTCTTAAAAACCAACTTAGTCGCCCTACATGTGGCTTCGACGTTTGGTCCTGTGGTCTTCAGATTACTAGACCAATTTATCGATTAAAATTTTTTAAAATAGTTCTGAAAACGCATCAAGTTGAATATGACGAAGGGCGATAAGAACTCGTCCGCAAATTGTTCGCGACCAGCTCCAAGAACCAGAAAGCTATCTTAGCTGGGGTACATGTTTTTGTCAAACGTGAAACCGTGTGTGAAAATAAATATTTATATTAGAAAATCTGTTAAAATCTATTAAATAAACGAATCATTACTCAAAGATAACAATGAACAAATACATTTCGTTTCTATTTGAACCACTCTCGAATAAATCAAAGACAGGACAATAAAGAATAAAACTTTAAACATGATCAGATCAGTAGTTTGATTTCATTAAAAATAAAAGCCTTTTATCTTGAGGCTTAGGAAGGAATTCAAGATTTGAAGTGATGTCCTTTCACCTCACATTCTTATTTTATTGATAATAAATAGGAGACTGAAGTGATATTAAGACATGTCAAGTTTTTTGCTGTATTTATGTCGGATGGATAAACTTTAAGAGTTCATTGTACCACTTAATTTGTGCTCTGGAATACTGTCTTCCCAGAAAAAAGAATTTACTACGATCAGAAGGAAGTTCAAAGAGACGCTTGATTACTTTCGGCGATAACAATGAACCTTTCATCTCAACTGACTTCGAAATTTCATCGAAACTTTCTAATTGATACCTATGTCTAAGCATCAAACGCAAGTTTGTTGATTTGTCTCAAGGTGATTGACTGTATTACACGCTTCAAAAGGATTTTGGCAAAAGGGAACACTTTAAACCATTCAGTGATCTCAGATTTCCGCGTAAACCAAAGTCATTCACAGACATGTTAGAATCGCGTAAAACAATAAATACCAAACCAGAATGGATATTAAAATGATTAATGTTTTCGCATAAAATTACCTCATTCCAATCTACTACCGAGTAGCGTTCATTTCCAATTTAAATATCTACACACGTTCTATGTCTCATCCGCGTTCTTACACGATAATGTGAAAGATTTCAGATACTATTTCGTGGAACTCGATTGATCATCAATCGGAAGAATGGAATTGTTCAGCTACGTGTGCAACGTTTTTGTTTACAAATGCTTGACTATTATAAACACATGAGAAAATGTCCGTATTAATTGTTACTAATGCAATAGTTCTCCATATGAACACACGAAGCGTATGTTAGATAATATTTAGATTTCATTATTAATTTACACTTGTTAATGCTTCGTCATTCCTTCTGTGCAATAGACCGCGCCGGAAAAGTATCTTTGATGATTATTATTTGAAGGAGCTTTTATTTCTTCACACTTGGGAAAATATATAATATTTAAAAATAAATATGACGTGATAGCTTGCAGGTGATATACCATAGAGAATATTTTTGTGAATTCGAAAACAAGGTTTAGTTTGACTCCAGACACTTTTTAACGTCTACCAGTAGTTTGTTCGATTGTTTCAAGATTTTTTCAAATAGAACAAATGATGGAGAGAATGGGAAGGAGAGAGGAGAAGAGACAGAGCAAGAGATAAAGGAAATAGGAATATAAAAGTGAAATACTACTTGCTCTTTTTATTGTTGATAGTGTAGACATCTCATACAGATGATCCTGCTTTCAGTCTTACACATATATACAAAATTAAAAAAAAGACTTGATAGTTTCATTATTCTTTTTCAGTTTCGGTTTACAATCGCGATGAATTTTCAAAATTAAAAGCAAGTTTTTATTCCTAAGAAAAAATCAAAACTACGACAAAAGGTTTGACAAAAATTGACATTTCTTTGTCAAAACGATTATAAGAAAAGTATTTATGTTGGATTACAACGACATTACGCGCATAGGAACGATATTGCGCGCATAGATACGACATAACGCACATAAGTACAGCAGTTGTCAGTCTGACGACAGCCACCGTGCACACCACAGCGATCATCCGTGACATCCACAGCGCTTATTTATATTTTGCAAATATATCAGTAATAACATCAGTTTGTTTTATATTCCACTAGTGTACTGCGTGCAGAAAATATATCGTGTCTGTTTGTAATAAACAAAGTGTTTTGATCTAATAGCCTCATTGTTCATTTTACAACAATTTAAAAGGGGAATCTATCCTATTTTAGCAAGATGACACTATTCATAATCTATTCGAAAGGCAAAAAGTATAATTGGGAACAAAGAAAGCTTGAAACTTCTCCTTAATTCTCTTTCAAAAATAAAAAAAAACACATAAAAATAAGACAAAATTCTAATCACAACCTTTTAATCGTTACTGGAAACGCCCAGGATACTAATATAATACAGAATTACATACAATACATTACAGGATAATACAGAAAAGGAAAAGAGAGCACACCTGCATGTGGCTCTTCTTTTATGTCCTTCGAATGATTAGAGTCTGCCCAGAACAAATTAGATGCGGCCCAATCATAAAGTGTAGGTTATCCCTGATAACTGATCTTGCCGCAGGCCAAGTATTTAGTACCGTGTTCTACAGCTAGGGGCGTATTGAGCCACCATTTCTGAATCTATAAGTCGAGCGTTGGTGAGAAAAAGACAGAAGGTTACGTTTGGTTTGTGAGAATTTTTTTCAGTGATAGTTGATTGGTGTGTTTGTAAAGTGTTGCCTCTTGCTTGGAATAATATGGCACAGAACATTTTGAAATCTTAAACCGCATATAAACATGCTGATATTGACAAAACGCAAGTATATGAGTGGTATTCCTGTTTCAAACCTCGTTCTGTTGTCCACCCATGGGCCGAGCTGAAAAAAATGAAAAACTTTGCGAAATCATCCTTGAAGATCGATGGCGGACTACTTAAAAAAATGTAGAGCTGTCAGGATTTACTTGGAGTACAGTTCAGCGAATTTTAGCGAACGACTGGAAACAAAAGGTGTCTACCAAATTCGTGTCTCGACTGATCAAATTTATATTTCAAGTTCATCACAGGTGACATTTTGATACGGTTATGGCCCTGACATGGAGCAACAATGAAGCCAGTGGAAGACTTCAAGTTCACCTCACTCCAAAAAATTTGCCAAGTTAAATCAAACGTCAAAATAATGATGATTTGTTTCTTGAGTGTGAGCAATATTAGATGTCAGACAGATAATTAGACTTTAGACCTGGAGGTTTTAAAAAATTGCGAAACAGTTTGCGGCGAAAGAGGCCTTATATGTGATAGTCGGAAGACTGGTCCTTTCACAACGAAAACGCCCCTGTTTGCATATGTCAGTGCACCAATTTTTGCATAGAAATGACCTATGCTCCATCCTCCTTACTCACCCAAAGTTGAACCTACCCATTTTTTTTTCATTCCCCAAATGAAAAGAGACAAGAAAGGAAAAGCTTTTGTCCTTACTTACAGTGCAGAAATTTACAAGCGGTGGTTGCTGTCGGGCATTACAGAAGACGATTTAAAAAAAATTTTCGGGCAATGGAATTAAAGTTTGATTGATTGTATTAGTAGCAGTGGAAAGTACGTTGAAGGGGATTGAACGTTTTTTGTACAAAAATTAAAAGCAAATTTTATTAAAACAAACAATTCGGCTTATTTCGGATATTCCTTCGAAGAAAAGCCTTCTGCATTTGGAAAAAATTGTCATTTTCTGCTAGTTATCATCAAGAATTTGTGTTGTTCAATACTGACGTTTAGAATTTGGCTCCAAAAATGCCAAAAAAGTTTACCCTTTTTAATTTGTGTGTGTTTTTTTTTGTTTGGCTGTGTATATAGTTTATTTATTTATTTTTATAGTTCGACTTTCGAACGTTATCTGTCGTTCTTCTTCAGCGAAACTTCACGAAGTCGCAATGTTTTTTGTGAGTAGATGCATTGATTCGGTCTAATTTGACAGTCTTTTAAGACATGTGTTGTGATTTTTCAATTATCGTTCCCCTTTACATCGTGTTGAAGTACCAGGTTACACTGAAGATTATCTTTTAAGGTGGAAGATATGAAACAGAGCTTTTGCTGACGCTGTAAAGGATATCACTACCCTTATGAACCACTAGCCACTATGATACTCCCCAAAACAGCAGTATACAAAGATGATGACCCATCCATTCAGCTGGGGCCTTGACAGCTGCTCGAAATACCTGAATATACCTGCAAACTTAAAATGTACAGAATTATTTGGAAGGATACTTCATACGGTAGGATCTAGCATGTTTGGCCGCTATGCTTCAAAAATTGATATTTGTTCTAGCGTTCTCGCCAAGCGTCTAGAGATCACAGGAGCGCCAAGACTTATCGGGTTAACTAGAATCGTATTTCAAATCCAGCATTGCAGAGTAAGTGTCTATCAACTAAAACTGCTCATTCTAAAGGAAACAGTCAGTTTGTTTTGTTCAGTGACTTTTAGTTCATTAGAAGTAAAATCTTAAAAGGGCGCAAAATTAAAACGAAAATTTGTTTCCTATTTTTCAAGCTTTAACCGATTTGGCATTAAGAAAGCAAGGCAACAAGTTTCTTCAGAAAAATTTTAAGGCATTCTTCCAAAATTTTGGTCTTAAGACCCTTTTTTTGCTAGTAGCGCTCTGTTCACAAAGGCATCGTCTCAAAAGGTCCCAAAGACGCTCGATGAGATTGAGATCTAGGGACTGAAGAGGATGTGGCATTGCTGAGTTAATATTATACGGTGAACATTAATTTACTGTTTTGAAAGAATGTTTAGGATCATTGTCTTATCATCTTTTGTTATTTTAGTTCTCTTACCTCTTGACTTTAAATGGAGTTAAAAATGTCCAAAAATGTTCCATTATCTTTTTTCTGATTCATCGTTTGAGCGACAAATGCTGGATCACCAACCTCACCAGCATCAATTGCTCCCCATACCATCACGCTTCGACTTTCGATAACTAACCCCTTCGATGCTTAACTGAAGGAGTAAGGTATTTTCTAATGAAGCTGAGTACCTTCTTTTCGCCATACAAATGTACGTCCATCATAGGGACTACGGTTTTAACATGCAAGAAAAGGATATCGAAAACAGGATGATAGATGTTGTCCTAGATGACAAACTGTTGTCCTAGATGGCAAACTATTGAAGAACTGTACAGCAGACAAGCATGAGGATATGCAAAACGCAGAGATGAAGAAACCTACCCCATGTCCTGCAGTTCACTTGTATTTCAAAATAATCAAAGTTTCGTGCATGTTTTTTACAAATAGTGTAATGACAATGATAATTTCGAATTAATCATGAGACCTAAATCTGGAGGTTACTGGTGTATTTAAATAACATTAACAGAAAAATTCATGTCATAATATAAAGACAGAAAATTATTCAAGCAGATATACGGTTAGTAGAGAAGATTTCATTATAGGTAATGCCCTATTGACGAAAATTTCAAATACAAAACAGTCAGAACGAGTGTCAACAGCAACATGGGTCTAGAGCTGATAGAGATTTGTTACGTCAAATGTCAATCATTACTCCAGCAGTTAATTATCAGCAATTCACAGAACCAATACTCGCCAAAACTATAAGATTGTTAGCCTAAAATAATCTAGGGGTTGGTACTCGATCAGTTATAAGGAGCTTAAATTTTTCCTTGAATACGTCTTCACGAAGCATGGGCTGATGAAGACGTATGCTGCACAGTATTCTCTTCAGTTGGCGAGCTGGGATGAAACGCAATATTGACAAGGACGAAAATCATGATTGACACTACAGAACACCGAGAAACAATCAAAGTTTCACCAGTGACTGGTAAAGGAAGGAGTCATGGATGATAACTCTTTAAAGTAAAATTTAATTAACCATTGTATGATTGATCGGTTGGCATTTAAAACTCAATTTGCAGAATAGGACACTCCAAACAATCAAACTTTCCTCCGTCCAAAGCTCTATTTTATACGCCAATATACAGTATAACTAAACGAAAAATACTACAGGGATAACACTTTTCCTGTGTTTATCTAGAATATAGTCTAGAAATCCAATCTAGAATGAGAGTCTAGAAACCCACGAACGATTTCTGTACAAAGAACAATCGAAAATAAGGACAGATGAAGCTAAAGCCAATGCAGCGTTGAGAGTTTATGCGGCAATTTTTAAAAATTTTGATCATGTATTGATGAAACGGGCAGAAAATTCTGTGGGTCTTAATCTTATCAAAAATATATGGCCCAGATTGATGAATAGTAGATTTAGAAACTACCTCAAAACAGGTACATCTGGAAAGATTGAGGTTATGTGAAAGTTTTACGCAGAAGCGTCTTTCAATGTTTCAAAAACAGTGGAGGTTCTGCTAATTATTAATTTTAAAATTGATATCTCTAGCCAACAGGAAAAATAAAGAATTTTGCGAAAATTATTTCAAAAAGTAGAAAAATTTACGCCGAACCAGCAGGACTATAAGACAAGGACTGGTTCTTGGAACTTTTTGTAAGACGAACTAAACTCTTCACAATATCGAGCTGGTCGTTGCTACCGTAACTGATGATAGCATGTTAGTCAAGTCTAATTTTGTGACATGTTTCGATGATCCTGGCCCTAAAGTTGGACCCGGAACTTTTCAGATTTAAAAATTTCTGTCACTTTATCTTTCCCTCTAAGTCTTTAGTGTCAAATGCGCTGCATTAGAGACACATTTTCCTGGTGAATATTCAAAACCAATACTGACAAGCAACTTTTGATTCGAGTTTTGCCTGCTGGAAAGTAAATATTTAGATTTCGATGCACAAGTAATGATTCATGTGGAAGATTGCGAAGATAAAACATGTAGCGAAGAAATGTTAGTGCAAGTCATCCACAGAAACAAAATCAATGATTCCTATTAAATTTCAAGTTTTAGAACGTGTTTTCTTAACCTATTAAAAGAGTTGATGGCAATTTTGAAACGTCTTCAGACGAACGTAAATTGACATGCAGTCATCGAGGTAGGAGTTAATTCCCTGTGTTACCTTAAACGCTTTGTCATTTGAACCTCATTCAAGGAACCTACGCATTTTGAATGATGAATTTATTGTCGAATTCGGTTTTAGTTTTCGGTTCTTTCAATCAAAATCGTTTGTTTGTCATTAAATAGGTGCCAAAGAAATAACCAAAAACGCTGGAGGTAAAATTGATTGATTGGCACAAAACGCTTAGGCAAGCATTTTGCTTAATCTGGGTCATTTATTATTTCCAAAAAATTATTCCGCCTCACCACCCAAAATATTTCCATACAAATACTCGAATCTCTTGCCAAGAGAAAAAATAAAGGAACAACAAAAAGCTAAAATCTTTAAACCAACACCTTGAAAATATTTCTAACCACTTCGTGTCTGTGCACACCTCAATTTTTCAAATATCACAAAAATGACCTCAGGGTTAATTTTATCGTTGATTGTTTGCCGTCTAGCATTCTTTGATTTTCAAATGGAATTTTCTTGATCAATTGCCTGAGATGTGCATAAAAGTGTAATCATTGCATCCAGGCTCTGTGTCTTTGTAGTAGTTTCGCATGGTTCGTTAGTTACGCAGTTTAGTTTTTATCTTTCTCAATCGTATTTCATGGATGTATTTGTATTGATTGGGGGCGACATATTTCATCGTTGTTTTTTTTTCCTCCACCGGCAATAATGGCGAAACTAATTGTCGATTAAGTAGACAGGAGTGAGTAGCTGAGTGGTGGAGTTCCATTGCAAAAAGTGTAGGAGTGCCTGCAGGTGAAGGGAAGGAGCTATTAATAAGTTGGTTCAATTGTTGCTTAGTGAAATGGAAGAGAGGTGGATGCCCTATCGTATTTTTACAATTTCAACCAATTCAGGATGACGTCAGTAACCTTGCGTAGTTATTTTCTTCATTTAGAAGTTCAATCAACTGAAATAATGTAAATTAATTGAGTTTATTAGTACTAGATGTACTATCCCGACTATAAAATAAGTCTCGTTTTAAAGCTCCTTTTGTCTCGTTACCACAGGCAACTGAGCAATAAGGGTAGGACCTTCACCTTTCGCAGCCTTCAAATCGAGCTGTCTCGTTTCTACGACCAATCTCCCAGTTTTCCAAAATTCAAGGAATACCATCTGTGTTACCTAGTCTTAGCAAAAACTCACGGAGCCAATTAGATGGATGCATATTTTGAATGACGAGCCTCATAACATTATCCATTCAGAAGGAAATGGAAGCATTTCAAGATTGGAATGAACCATATACAAAGAGAGGAGTTCAATATCAAACAAGGATGTTGAGGAGCAAAAAAAACAGGAATTAGAAATGTTATGTAATTAATTCTTCGCTATGTCACTGGATGTGAACAATATTCATTGGTCTCATATCAATCCATGATATTCTTGAGACCATCAAGCAATTAAGCTTATCGTAAGTTCCTGCCATAATGAGGACTGATACTAGGACAAATATGAGTATAAGTTGATTTATACACCTACCAATGCTACCCTTTATCAAAACTAAACAATGTAAGCGAGGGACTAAAGCTTTGGCCTAGATGATACAGGATTTCAATCCTTATCATGGCATGGAACATACAAATAAAATATCCTATCCATACCTTAAACTAATTGCACATACAAAAATATTATTCTCGAATACAAATCATTTCGACTAGTTTTTGAAATCCATGCAAATTTTCTTCAGTAAAATGAATAACCTAATAAATTAAAAATCGTCCTCCGTTCGTTAATAGTTTTCCCACCATTCAGATGATTTCCGCGTACTACTTCGAAAAATGTCCTTAAGCCGAAAACTACATCAGGAGTTGACTTCTGATTTCTACGAAAGACGAAAATCGGTAACCTGTGACAATTGTTCTGCATTCCAAGCAACAACCAGTAATTTGGAAGGAGCCATCATCATAGGAGCGCGGTAAAACACCATTTACAAGGATCCTTTACAACTTTTGCGACATTCGTTACAATGATTTTACGCAGAACAATAACTTTGCTACATGTTTCAAGAAAGTCTCCCGACTTCTTACTTGGCTTATAGTCGAAGATTAAGGATTTCAAAACCCGCCAATCGGAAAACATCTAAGGGTATGAGATTGCGTGATGTTTGCGGCAAATTAAATTTCCAGTTCTTGAAGAAACTCATCCTGGGAATATTTCTTCCAACAAGTTTCTTGTCAAGCGAGATTTGTGATCGTCGATGTACTGATAAAACTTTTCTTTTTGGGAGAGAAATATTTTCAAATTTACAGTTATGTGACTTCTAACTACATGCTCACAAAAATAACGTTCGATCACGTCTAAAGCTCAAAGTCTGCACCAATCAGTGACTTTCTGAGTATGAGGAGGAGTTTCATCAATTGCTTCAAGATTTTCCTCGTCTCAAATCCTGCCAGCTTACTAGATTCTATTGAATGCATCTAACCATTGAAAGTATTTTATTCGAAAATAATTTTCTTTTTTTAAATCGGAATTAACTTTTAACTGTTCCGAATCCAAAATCCCAAAGGTTTATGAGTTGAAAGAAGTGAAAATCTTAACATAAAATTCTCTACATTGCGACAGTGCAACAGTCTATGTTCCTTTGTTTTACGCGTAACACAGTTTCGGATTCTCTATCAGACTCTGGTTTACAGTTCTGTAATTCTCCGCTACACCAGCATTTCAACGACTTAATGAGTTTGATCGGTTCTTATTTGAATCAGTTCTCTCTAATCGATACGATGACAAATATAGCGTTTGCTTGTTGAATTCTATAGATAATATTCAGCAAACTGATATTCATTTCGATGATAAATTCTAATAAGTTTTATGCACAGCTGCATTGTCAATCTTTATATGATTATTTGCTTCACAGTACTATAGACAGAAGTACACTAATAGTGGTTGACATTTGAGTTCAATCTTATGATCAGTTTCGCATTTGAGAGAATCGAAAGTGATAAAGTTTCTCGTTGGCATACGCTGTACAATGTATGGAGATTCCTAAGCGAACGTCATGAGATTTTCGTCCTTTTGCGTTATTTTTGTCCAGTTTATTTGCAAAGTATAATGCATCTAAAAGTGCATGAATCGAATAGCTTAACACATTAAGGGCCGCAAAGAAATCTGGAAGGCATACGCCTAGGACAGCCCGCTTTGGTCGTTGAGGTAGTAGAATACAATGTATGAAAGTAAGTGACATCTACAAACAGCGTATGGAAAATAGGGCTTATTTCGTGATCCATCCGTAATAGACGGAACACGAAACACGAGAGAACTCGTGAACGGGCCTTAATGTTTTAAGACTGATGTATTTATTTGAAGTTTTTTTTTCGTTTTTTTTTTGTAGTAATACGAAACCCATTTTTTATGAATGTTGAGTGATCTTGGACTTCACGAGATCGTTCTGTTGCCACAAAAACTAAGATGATATAAGTGAAGGAATTTTACGAGTGGCTTCTGGTTAGGCATAGACGTACGGGAATAAATACATTTCATCCGATTAATACAACAAGCTTCGGAGTTCAAAGCAAATTGCTGCTTATTGAGTTTTCGTATCGAATCACGCGGTAACGTAGAGTTAGCTCTCTGATGAGTTAAATGATTTGGGATATTGAGGCTTTAAGAAATTCAGTTTCAGATTTTCAGAAATTCTCCTGGTTTTCCTGGAGATGCGGCGTTAACCTGGAATTTCTGAAAGACAGATTTTAAGATAATTTACTTGAAGGCTGATGATTACCACGACTAAGTTAAGAGTTAGTCTGAAATATAACTAGGACCACTCTGGGATATGCAAGTTTATTGGTGTTCAGATCAGTAGAACGTTAAAGTCGTGTATCTGGGGCTGTTTTTTGCGCTACGAACGAAGTTCCTTCGTTCCCCGTCCATTTCCTTATATTGTCCACAACACACTTTCTCTAGGACCATTCAAATATTCATTAACGTTGAATGTGAAATTATGAGTTGTCTGAAGTTTGGATAATTGAAAACACAGCGATCACGTTTTTTTCCACTTTTTGAATATTTTTGGATAGTTTAAATAACAATTTTGTCATGTTTTTTGTCATAATTTTAACTTTACTAACACTCAAATTTTTACTACCTTAAAATCGTTGCGAAATATCAAAAAGTTAGAAATTTGAGATAATTGCGGTTGCAACGTTGCAAACTTCAGACACATAAATGGGGCTAAATTTATCTCAGCATCAAGCCATCGGATCAATGGGGTTCCATTTTTTCTCTTCAAATTCTTCTTTAAAAAATCCCAGAACAAAAGTATCGTTCCTTTTCCTGTTCAACGGTTGGTACAGGAATGGTATTTATGAGTTATACAATTTGTGAGTTATATAATCGAATTTCTACTCAAAAGAATGAACCTTAAAAAAATAAAAATGGATAGAAAATGTTGACCATTGCAACGAGAAGGATTATTGCACTTTGCTATCGGGTTGTGCTTCATTGGATCAAATTGCATCTCTAAAGATGGTGTGAACGGTAGTTTGTATACGTAACCCTTCATCGGACCGCACTTGTGATGTCCCTTTTTTACTAGCAGGTTTGGCTTAAGGCGCAATATTTGATTTTTTTTCATTATCTATCTAAAAGTTGTCTGGCATGCCAGTTCCAGTGAAATCAGTTCCCATCTTTGGGGCTATCATATCACAAATCAGATACAGTCAATACATTAAGGCACAGTCTTTTCAAAACAATTAAGATACAGCGGCAGTAAATCATTTTGGCAATAAACGAGGTGATTCCGTAAAGCAATCGAACTAAGGTTGCGATGAGTCAAGTTTTTATAGTACCGAGTTCTGTCGCTGGAGACGTATTACATCGATTCCTCAGTCAGTAAGCCAAACGTCGTTGCTCATGACATTTTGCTTCGGTTTGAGTGAATTTTTTAAGTGGAAGTGGTTTTGGTTGCTCGTTGTTGTTATAATGGTTAATTTTTGTGAAAAGCACACGTCCGTAAAGTTTCGCTTGATGCTCGGAGAAATTACCACTGAAATTCTTGAACAATGTTAAAAAAGGCCTACAAGGCCTATGTTATTGCGACAACTCAAGTGCTTGAGTAGTTTCCTATTTAAAAAATTTTGAAATGTCAATTGACGATAAACATCGCTTTGTTCGTCCCTCAGCCCGTGGAGGGACGAAGTCAAACCGTTGAGCGAACCGATGAAAATGTTGAAAAAATTTGCGAAATTATCCTGGAAGATCCTCAGTGGGCTATAGAAAAATATGTGGATCTGTCTAGAGGGACTTAAAATTCAGTTCAACGAATCTTGCTGATCGGTTTTAGGGTAAAAAGGGTGTGTACAAAATTCAGTACAATTCTCTACAGAACAAGGTCGGGTGAAAGCATGCTTTGTTTTGAAAGAAGCGTTCCAAAATGATTCAAAACGTCACAAATCAAGGTGCTGCGGTTTCCACCCTGAAACGAAGCAGGAAATCAAGCTGTGGGAGACTTCGAATCCACCTCGCCGCAAATACCCAGTCAAGCAAAACGAAACGTCAAAACAATGCTGATTTGTTTTATCGGCGTTAGAGGAGTCGTTAAATCAGAGTGGCTTTTGCAGCGTTAGATGCGTAACCAGGCTTTCTGTCTGAAAAGTTTTAATAGGCTGCGCAATATGTTGCGGTAGAAGAGGTTGTCGGGTGACTGGCTTCTCCATTACGATATTTTGACCAAGAATGAAATGAATCATCCCCCTTACTCATCCGACTTTGTCCCGGCGACTGTTTCCTATTTGTTCGAATAAAAAGAGACATGAAAGGGATGTGTCTATCCTGGGATGCCATTTGTCAAAACATATTAAGGTTGCAATGAGACAATTCCCTCCAAACTGTCAGTACGAAATCCAATTAAATAAAGTAAATAATCAGGTATTAAGATTTAAATTTAAACAAAGCTTGGTTTGTTGAAAGGGCTCATATAATGCTGCCTTTGGCGCTTATTAAGATACAAGCTCCACATACTTGAAAGTTGGTCTAAATCTATACTTAAATGATGAATTGGTTAATTCTTATGACCAAAGTGATACTGATCAGAATATTTACCCAATTGCTTCATCGTTCAACGTAAACACAGTAAATTATTGACTCAGATAAGTTAACGTGAACTTACTCCTTTACACGCATAACGTAAATTTATGATTTCACTCGTAGCATTTTTTATCAAACATTTAATCTTATCTGTTCAGTGAATATCACGTCAAAAGCAGTTTATGCTAGTTTCATAAAATCCTTGATAAAATTTGTTTTCATATCAGCCTACATAGGCGTGTATTTATTGAGGCACAAAAAAGCAACCATAAAGCATGCGTAAAGCAAAATCCCGATTACATTCAGCGGGAATTCACAAAAACTTCAAAAATAAACAAAAGTAATCTGTCAAAAAGCGAACTATCTACGATTACGATTAATATTATGTGAGCATAAAACTGAACGAAAAACCTCCTACACGGAAAATATGTGATAAACTCTGGAAACGCCCAATGGTATCATTGGAACTGATAGAACGTTATTTATCAGGAAAACTGAATGTATGATATGTTGTGGTTGGGAAATACAGTGCCAGGACCGGATATTACTAATTGATAGTACATGAGTAAAGTGTAAACGTTCTTATGGCATAATCTTCAAAAACAAAAAATAAAAGGATTTGAAGTATTGTTTATGGTAGAAATCCCATTAGGTACGTTCTTACATTTACATTATCAATAAATTCTGCTACATAATTCTTTACTTCTTCTAGTAAAAAGGAATTATGAATCATCATAATCAAGTTTTGTCATCATCGATTACAATTTTCGGCTATCTACCAAGAGAATACTCAATCCAACTTGAGTACGTTATACAAGAAAATAAACTTTTGCATTAGGTAATGCGCGAATTAGAAGTCTTCAAGGTAACGAAGTACGAAATAATATACCATCGAGCTTCGAAAAACTGTGGATATACTAACATTTCGTTATTTTTGTGGACGAAGGCTCAAGCGATGCCAATAAACAATTTATCCACGAAGGACCCCATCAAATTAATCGTATTGTAGCCTTGGGGCAGATCAAGCTAGAGAATGACTAAGATACTTATTTGCAATTTCGGCGCAGCCTTCTTTCAAAGTTCATTCCAAATAACAAATGTTGGGATCCTCATCAAACGAACAAAATGCTGGTCTGAAAAGTCTACACATACATTGGTAAGAAAATGAATCACTTTCAAGTTCAAACTTAAGACGTTGCGCGAACTCAGGTCATTAGACGTTAAAATTCCGGTTCATGATTAATTACGCCCAAAAGCAATTGACTGAACAAAATGACACGATGATGCAACTTATATATGTTCTGTATTTATAAAATGAGAGCAAACTTGTAAAAGTTTGAATCACCCACAACCAGGGTTATAAAGACACAAAGTCTTACGCCTATAGAAATCTTGCGGGAATCGCCATAATAGCATGAATAAATCTTCCATAAAATTTCTATATCCTATCACAACGCACTTGGAAAGTTACACATTGACTCCTGCCCACCTGACGGTCTTGCACCCTTGCGGAAACATTATTGGAAAATAAATCAAAACTTTTCTGACAGCTTTCGACACCATGGTATTGAGGGAGGAATATACTGATTCAATAGATGTCTATTCGCACATTTGAAACTTTATTTTTTTTGAAATGTTTGACACGTTTGGCAATAAACATCGTCATTCGATATGTTTGTATATGAATTGTAAGATGTAAAAATCATAAAAGCAAGAAATTACATTTACAAACTTTTCAACGTCACAATAGTGCTTTGCAATCGTTTGAAAGAAGGTCCTTAGAAATGATGGAAAACGGTGTCTGTGGGAGTTGCACGTGCGGATTATAAGGTACGCAGGATAGAAAAGCTGCTTAAATCATGAAAAAATTTCTTGGAATCATTCATGCACCGTCATAACTTCTTAGAAAATCTTTTGCAAAAACAGCAAAAGATCAATATCTTTCAACAAAATGAGCCATTGGTAGTTAAATTATAACAAAATCACTAAATGTGCTTTTACTTCGATTTGACATGAATAGCTTTTATTCGCATCAGGCCATACTCTTTCCATCTAATTGTCAAACTACCAATTCCATCAGATATGTCAAAGTCATTTGGTCGAAATGTACAAAACAAGTTTTTCACGTTGAAAACTTCGAATTACATTGCAACAATAAAGTTTTTTGTGGGAAAAATTGGTTATGTTTTTCGATCAAAAGCTGGGAATTCGAGCCACTAAAAACTATCATTTGTTGCAAGAAACTTGTCCTGAATAGGCTCCGACAGAAAAAACACTGCTCAAGAAAAGTCAGAAGTTTGCATCGTTGCAAACGCAACGCTGTCAAATTTTTCTATCATCTGTTTTTGCATATTGAAATGAAAACCTGGAATGCGAAGTTTTCAAAATTGCGAATGTAATTTTCCAAAATTTTAAGACAAATTATCCAAGAAAACATTGAGAAAGTTAAAAAAATGAAGACCGTTGCTTTTGGAACAATGCAACTTTCAAATACCTATTTCGGTTCATGTGATACACGACAACCTGGACAGGAGAAAATATTTTAAATGGATTTGAGACATTTCTCAAGGAGGACTCGTGTGAAGCGCAGTAAAAGCCTGCATTGTCAATAAACGTGACTTAAAGAGCAATTTCTAGGCACTTAAAGTCATTCTAACGTAATGCAATCTGCATGGATTGAAGATGTGAAATGAAATATAATAATGTTTCAGCGATATAGGACGATTATTTGCATCTGATTGTTATCGCTTATAACAAAGGGTACGACAACCGCGAAAACGGGTACGACAACAAACGCGAAAATGAATATATGAAGCGTCCAATAATAACGAAATTAGCCGCAAAGAGGTGTCTATAGTGCCAAAGACTTTTAAGAATCAAATTCAGAGTGAGGTGTTAAATTAGACCGCAATAGAAAAATTAGAAGAGTGCGAAAAATTAAAAAAAGCCAGCATAATTTATAAAATTATAAAATTAAATTTTATGAATAATGATTTCATCGTCGTTTTTTTTTTTTTTTTGATAAAAAAATTATCAAAGAAAAGAGAATCAAATAGCGATCAACTCTGCCACCATTGGAAAACGATGCAAACTTCAGACATCTTGAAATTTCTAATCAGATCAAAATATTTCACAAAAAGTAATGGAGGAACTACATATTTGTGCTACGTAAAGTTTGGAACCAACCTAGATCACAGAATAACTAAATATTTAAAGCCCGTTATTGAAAGACGACTTTTATTCTGCCAATTTATGGCATGAATAGCTTCAAGTTCAAAACGGTCGAGAATTTCAATACGGTCTCCAAATAGTCGAAAAAAAACCTCCTGAAGAGAAAGAGAAGATAGCTAGGAACTCCGACTAAGTTCAAAGACTTGGATGACAAAGGAGAACTTAGTGTCCACACATTAGACACCAGGCCACACGTTATTATGAGATGGCAGGACTTTCAGGGCTTTAATAGAGCCATTTAACACACGGAACATACTCATTTGCAATCTACTAGTGCTGATTATCTATAAAAATGAAGTCCCAGCTCAATTATCGACAAAATTAAAAATGTGAAAAATTTCGGATCGTTGAAATTCCAACGATGCAAATTTCACACACTTAAAAATCGCCGGATAACCGTTCTTAGAAAATTTCAACTAATGGTCGAAATCTTTGCTTTGATACTTCTAAGAAAACGTTTCGTAAACCCATTTGAAAGGCATCGGGTAGGCAAAGCCTTAACATGTTTGAAGTTTGCATCGTTGCAAATGCAAGATTCACGAATTTTTTCCGTTTTTGTTTTTGTCGCCGAAAGGACCTCAACCAGTGGAGTGTCAGTTTATCGAAAGTGGGGAAAAATGTCCACAGACTCCAGATCCACAAGAGATTCCAAGATTCCACAAAAAAAAAATTCAAAAAAATCAAAACATTCTAAACCGTTCGGTTAACAACGGTGCAAAGTTTAAATACCTAAAGTTTAATAAATGCAACGACCAATGCGACCTCTATGTTCGGGAACAGGTATACTCTCTTTCATATCCTTGAGATACTCTCCAGAAAACTTTCTTAGCTGGTATATTTCTTTAAAATCATATCACGATAACTATGAAAAAAGTTGGCAAACATAGTCTCAGTTTTACAATAATTGGAAGCGAATTTTTGACAGATGCATTCACCTGAAGCTGGTCATGTCATCGTCATGCTATTTAAGTCGACCTATGTACATCTCTCTGCATTCAGAACAATCATTTCGATAAATTTTCTTTTTTTCCACACTTCCGAATTATTCACCTTGTTAACCTCGGCTATACACATACACCAAACAAGGATCATACCGTGGCTAGATGAATGCAGGTTCAGCGTAATGTCAAGCTTACATTTTCTTCAATCAAAAGAGTCTACTAGAACTTAACATCACCTTGCCTTTCACCAATATTTTCCAATTTTAGACTCTTGTCAATAAAGGGTACTAGTTTTGCTGGGGATAAACAAATCTTCGATACTAAAACGAGTAATTGGCGGTAGGCTCTAAAAATGAGGGGCAAAGAGGGGTAATTATAACGGTAGTTCTGGGTACTGAAAACGCGATCAATGAAACGGGAATGAGAAAATCGTGAGAATGCTAGAGGTGAGACATTTTGAAGGATAACATGCGAGATGAGTTGTAGCAGCTTTAGGATGAATCTTTATAGAGGGATGATCATTCTGTACACTATAGAAGGTATTTACCCAGATGTTACAATGCCAAATCGCCGTTTATGTCAAAAACAACACGGGGGAGTAACAAGGAGGTGGTAGAGCTGGAAGATCTACCACAAAGCAATTGTTTTGTTTGGTAGAGTTTAAAGATCTACCACTGGCGAATTGTTTTTGAATTTCGGTTAACATGTAAACTTTATTTGAATTTTGAAAAACAAATGCATTAACAATTGCTCGTTGTTCCTTAAGCTTCCAGGAATTATACCTTGCAAAGCCTAAAATTTATATTTTCTAGAATTAATACTTATGGGATCGTTTTCCTTATTTTCCTTAGGTTTTTCTTATTTTTTAGATGAATTACCAGATACTATAGATACTTTGTACTCAGCTAAGTTGATCCAATGTTCGGGTAACGGCTGGAGGCACAAAACAGGTCGAATAATTCTCGATTATTCATCGTAAATATCTAAGATATGTAAAACTAAATACGAGTAGTGTTAACACAACAGATTAAGCCTTCATCTTTGTTTCAGTCCAACTTTCGTGTTAACGATATCAGTCAGCTTGTAGTGAGGTCGGGCTTCATATGTGGTTGACGCTAAGGTAATTTTGGACAGACATATAATTTTTACTGGAATGCCAAAAGTTAGTTTGATTTGGGACAGTTTGTTCCAATCTAGATTCTCCTACGCTTGTTTGAAATCCACGTATATTTTGTAAAGATCTAAGTTTAGCTACCAGGATTTGCGAGACTAATTGGTTAGTGGTAGGTCGTGCAGCTATCTTGTTATTGCCTCATGTTTTTTTATTATTTTCTCTCATGCTTTTCATTTTTCTTTGATTTAGCGCTGTAACAGCTTAGTTAATACATTCTAAAGTGTACTTTCACACTTAAATTTTCTCCTTTATTGTGGATAGAGATTAGAAAAGATTGATACCATTCTTACAATATCAGCCTTTGCTCGCAGATATGTCTTGTCTATAATCAGTCTCCGCCGTAGCGACGATGTTTTATAACATCTGCTGGAGCCTTATCTATGCAATATCTTTGCCAAACTTATAGACATTTTTCTGGCTTTTGATGTCAGAATTGACATCTTCCAGGTTTGTAGGTACCAAAGGACACAATTAATGAAGAGTTGTTAGTACGGTCAGATCGTCTCTCCTACATCATGTTATTGACAGAGATAGTACTGCCTTTCTCGTCCTTGCTTAATGTGGTCCAGGGCTGATACCCATCTTGCAAGCTTACACTGTTTTATATTCTTGTTAGTTTTATTATTCGGTTTGGTTTTGTTAATCATCTTTTTAATTTTGCGTTCTAATGTCTAATTATCGTATTTGCTACTCGTCGGATGCTTTGGAAGATTACTTCACAGATGATGACATCTGGACTCCTCGCCCGAGCTTTGTTTCTTTTTGACAGTTGTAAGGCTAAAATCTTTTTCTTTTTGTAATGAGTCCAATAAGTTTATTTTTTGCTACTTTCATGGTACTTGAATTTTTAAGCTGATATTAAAGGCACCAATTTAATGTACCAACAGACTACTATCTAAAATAGAGATAAGATAGAGGACTGAGACTGAGAATTCAAACAAGAACAAATCGCAAACAATATATTTAATTCTTAAAAATCTACAAATAATAGATAAAAAATCAAGTTTTTCCTGCTTTTGTTGACTATTTTCTATGGAGTTTCATCATTTTATGAATATTTTACGACGGATCACTTCGTTTTAATGTTTTGTCCATTCAAATTTGCGTTCAAATTATTGTTGTTAAATCTAAATTACAATTTGAATCCAACTGACTTCAGAGGAGACTGGTTTTTATCATTTTAGAATAGATCAATTGCTAAAAATAGTTAACTCAGCTCAGATAATTACTAAATCCTCATTAATTTCAGAATTATCTTGAATTTTCTTCCTTGAAATATTCAATCTGATTTCGTAGCAAAGAACATTTAGATTTAAGTTGTTGGCATATTGCTATACTAAAAACTGGCATATGTAAAACTGGTATATGTGGAAGATCAGTGTATGTGACTGCTGTTCAAATAAATAATTTTTCTAAAATATTTACTTCGTCGGCTACTATATTGTGTATCGGCTGAGCAAGTGCTAATGAAGGAATACAGCGTCAGGAGCTAGGTATTGGGCTCAAATCACGTCGTTTTCCGTATTCAAATAGATCGTGAAATTATAGGTGAATATCTTTTATGTACGGTTTGAATTTACATAATAACAACTACCAGCACAGACATCAACAAATGTGGATAAATATTGGCTATATCGTTTGAAAAGGAAGCAACGCCTCCAACCACCAGTTCAGTAAAATGTGAAACACGAAACTATACTCTCGCATTGACAGCCTTGTGTTTCTAAATCACATCATCACATAAACCATTATCGGAAAATATTCAAATGAACTAAATTTTGAAATTTTCAACTTGCCAATAGTGGCCTCAAAGCCGCATTACAAGTGAATTTCAATTGGTAACATCACTCTTCCCACTCAACTTGCTCAAGTTTAAAGGAAGACAATTACACTAAAATCCATCTAACACCATCTTATCCGACATGCATTTGTACATTCAGGGAAATGTTTACTGCATGAAATTTCGATATTTATAGGCGAAATTTTGAGTCCTTTGCCATTTTTTTAGCCAAAACGGATCCTTTAGAATGTTTTTTCATTGGTTCATTTATTTACATAAATAGAACAGTTTTTTATTACTAGTATTACAACATTGAAATGTTGAACCAAATACTTGAAAACATCAAATTTTCCACTTACTTTGTTTGAATTAACGCCTGAGCAACCTCAAAAACGACAACTAAGCCAAATATAATCCAGAGAGATTGGGTTGGAACTTATAAATTCCGCGTCCAATACCACTTTCAAAATATTCCTTTTTTTTTTTGTTTAACACAACACACTTTGTTCTCGTATAAACACTGCCAGCCACTTAACTTTGATTGTTAATTCAATTTATCCAAGTATCGTAATTTCAACGAAGAAAAAACTGCACTATAAAACAAACAAACACCAGCAAAACAGGTCGTTTTGTTCACTAAGAAAATAAAAACCAAACAATTAGCACCAATTCAAACAACTTGTCATAGCATCCTTACTAGGAACAATTTATTATTTAATTTCAATTTTCACAAATATAAATCAAAAATTGAACAAATAACTCCACTTCAATCATGCACTGCTAGTATCCAGGATGCCACAAACCTCGGACCCGTTGAAGGAATATTTTTCTGGTCTTTTTTTTTTGAAATTTTCCCGCCACGGAAGCGCAAAATGCCGATATCAGCGTCTAAATGAAATACGGACTAACGCGAACAGACCTTCCCGAGCGAAAGATACTTTCGGAATATGTGTGTCGTGTTCGTGCCGTAGATGTTGAACTCCAGCGGAAAATGTATCTTGAGATCAGAATGTTAGTTGAATCGTAAATGGAAAACATAAGACAACAAGCTTTCCGAGTTTGCTGGAGAGATACTTTTCGTTCATGTGCAGTACAGGCAAGTTCGCGCTTCGTAGGGTTAAAAAGTATCTACAGAGCAAGTAAGAACGTATGTGAGAGAGAGTTTTGGAGCTTTCGCGGAAAAGATTGTTGCATGCAGTGCGAGATGGAGTGTGGGAGCTTTACAGGTGCATGGTTGCCAGTTCTTGTGGAGTATGTTAAAGATATTTAAAATTGTTAGCAGAACTGGTTTGAAAATTTCATGTTTTCAATGTATCTTCAATGCACGAATACAGAAAGACGTATGGAGCGCATGCATGGAATTTGTGTTCAAATCTTACAACTTGTTAAGTTCATTTGTATCATAAAAATTTTCGTTAATTAGTGGCTACGTCTGAAAGTGTTTGTACCTGAAGCCAAATAGCAAAAATTAACAAGTTAGTACTCCGAGCGCTTGTTTGAAACGAGCATTTAGACAAAATATGGAGTATGAACGTTTGCAATTATTTGCCGGTTGTTTACCACTTTTCGAAATTGAAGGCGGTTTCTACTTTACAAGCGACATGTTGCGATGGAGAGATGCAATTATAGTTCTTCGCTAGTTATTCCAACCATAATTTGGCTTGAATTCGATAATTTGAATTAATAATTATGAAATCTACTTACTATATGCTCAAAAGTTTCAAATAAGTAGAAAAATTTCAAGAAAAAATTATTGCTGAACATTTTGTGATCTTCTTCGAATTTTTTATTCGAAAAAGTTCATTTTATTTATAAAGTTAAATATGTTTATTTTCTGTTATTATTTTACTCCAAGTAGTCAACAATCGTTAAATTGACCAAAATCAATCAGTCTTCCGCTATTATATCATAATTTCCTTTCCCTAAAAATATCACATACCCCCAGTCATGGTTTCACACCGCACTGTGTTCCACTTTCTCCACCCCTGGACAAGTACCGATTATACGAGCGTCGTGAACAACTGAGCGGAAACTACGCACCCTTGCTGGCGAGGAATTTAAGCATTCCACTGACTCTAAAGAGATAATAATAGTGAGTTGAAAAACAGACCCCAAGGCTAAAAAGCTTCCAAGAACCTTAAGAACCTTTCGGTATAGAGGAACTTCTTATCATCAAGGTGTTATTTGCTTGCAAAATTCAAAATTTTTTATAAATTTTTTTCACAAGAAAATCACAAAAAGTGTTCTAAAGCATCCCCTAATAACCGTTTTCACTAATCCAACATAGAACATAAACTTGAAGCATAATTGTGGCTCTACATAGTACATGAATAGAATCGTGTTAGAAAAAGAAAACTTCGTGCAGTAAGTGCCGTGCCCTATGTTTTGTAGGTTTATATGTACGATATTTTGGTATGCCCCGAAAAGGTTGCAAGCCCCTGAGGTGGCTTAGCAAATAGACAAGAATCACGATGGAGAACAAAGTCTAGCGGTCCTTTGTCACCTCATCAAAGAAGCATACGATTTGAAGAAGAATTAAGCAAAGAATAACCGCATTGAGACAACCCATTCCTTTTTCTTGTTAATTGTTGAACAAATTTCATAGTGTGAAGAAATGTTGATGTAAAGAAATGAACTACCAATTATTATTTTTTTTGGGATTGCGGGAATAATCTCGAACTAGGGATTGAAAACTTTCTTTATTCTCGTAACAAATATTAAGGCAGCAATTGGGTGGGGCAAGACTTACATGATTACTAAGAACCAGTCTATAGCATATAGAATGTGTGGGTAAGTTCAATGGGCGATAATTAATTGAGGTTCAGTGTGAAAGCTGGCGGAAAGTCAAAAGATAGAGTTGAATGATATAAAGTTTGTCCATTTTTCATCGGACTCAAGATGAGATATATGAAATTCATATGAATATGCATGGAAGAGTCAATTATTCGCCTGCGCTGCTCCAGCATTTCCAAGAGTCAAAATTTGCTTTTATTTCAAGACAGATTTCTTGCAAGAAGGTTGTTCAGCAGCATATTCAATCCACAAACGTCTCCTTTTAGAACACCTGAATTGCCGATAATTCACGATAGTTGTATTAAACAATACGAGGCTTATTGCTGTTCGATTGACAATATCGAACTTAATGTCATGTAGTGCAATATTTTTATCTTAGCTTTTTTTGTGGAATTTCCCAGTGAGTTATTGGTCGTATAAAGGATATACCTTTTGGGTAAACAAGTACCTCCCAACCTCACCAACGTCTGTTAACACCAGCTTTCTAGACCCATTAACTGGGGCCAATGATTAGCCTTTATTTTTTAATAGCCGGGATCTCGCAGAACCAGACTACGTTTTGGTTTTTCCGGTTATTTATACTACTATAGAAAATTTAATGAAAATTATGTACAAAAGCAACAGTTCTAACCAGATAGAAATTGTTTAAAACTTAGCTTACAGCTTGAAAATTCTAAATATCATTGTAGCCACCTACAACCTAAGGTCTAAGGTCATTTCACACCAAGAAACCTGCTTCTCGTCATTCTAAACCGAAGTTGGTTTTGCTGTTAAGAGGTTTTTCTGTTTAAGGTTTTCCCAACTCGTTTTTAATTGTTCAACTCGACTTTTGATCATGATTAGTTCTTATCGCGTTTTAGAAGATATAAAGGGATGCGAAAGAGCTCCTCATTATGCAGAAACCCGTGGCTGTTCTCATTTTTTCCGGTTAATTGTAGTCCTTATCTGGCTGTGGCTAGAGGAAGAAAAGAGTGCAGGGCTACAGTGGTAACTTGCAAGCCAAAATGTTGCCGCTAGGGTTGGCCGTTGCCATTTCTGTACCAGCTTTAATTGCAGTAATGTCCTTCTGGAAAACCGTGCTTAAATTCAACATCTTGTTATCCAAAGTGACTCCTTTGTTATGATCTATTTAAAAACAATATGTGTTGTTGGTTTAAATTGTGAATACATTATTTGATGTTAAAACTTGCAGTGCTACCTAGCGTTTTTTACTTCGAAGGTTAATCCTAAAAAATCTTCGCTTCCGATACTGGAATGTCCGCAAATTCTTGTTTTTCCTTTATTTTACCGAACAAAATTTCATGAACACAAGAGACTAGAGCGACAGGATTCGAAAGTCGGACGGAACCACTGAACCCAACTTTACGAACTTCATGTACAGTATAACAGTGGGACAGTGTATGAACGTACTCAAAAACATAGAAATATTCAAATTGAAAAACGTTTGAGGGACGATAATAAACGAGACCAGTCGTCATTTGGACAGAACGTTCGAGCCGCTAAGATAACTTTACAAAAGAAACACAAGATCAAACCAAAGGACTCCATAAAATAGAAAAAATCATGGAATCTACCCCCCCCCCCCCCAAATAAAAAAGGACCGCTATTTGCATTAAAAGATATGCCACCTATCTGCTCCGGTAAACGACGGACCTTAAATAAGGACAACTATAACCGACAAGCTGAGGATGAAATGTACACTGGAGATGGAACACCGCCGAAATGTGAATGGTACGACACAAGAAAACAGACGCATGTGGACGGAACTTTGCTTGGGGAACAAAAAAAAACATCCCTGTTGAAAAAAATTCAGAGTATATCGATACATCTGGTCGAGCATTATTTCTGTCAAAGCTTCCTGCATGATTCTTCTTTCAGTTACTTTTTCCAATCCTGCTGACTGCCGCTCCGTTCGTTTTTCAAAATCACACTGCTTCATTGTAGATCCAGGGGACAAGTTTGGGTATTTATTCCCTATGTCTTACCCGTAAATCTCTTCTTGGTTAAGAAGTCCTAGTAGTCTTTCCTATATGAAGAGTCTAGTTGAGTTGGCGGACCATGTCAGATTACTGTCCAGTCACTTTATTAATTATTTGTTTGCCTTCTACGTTTTGGGACGGAGAGTTCACTGGATTTCGGGGCTTCACACATGTAAGCCCTAATTTGTCAGCGTTCTTGTTCTCTCGATTTGGCCGTACTAATTTATGGAGTAGAAAGAGTGCCATTTACATCAAACTAGACGTTGTCATCGAGTTATTTTACCTTTTCAGCAAAAAGAATACATCTGCATGTGTAGTCGATTGATCATGAGTATCCATGCTAAAGACAAAATAAAGCAACCCTGTGGTGTGACCATGCGCAACAATTTTTCAAAAGTCAGACCTTTTTCTACGGCTATGAATTAGGTTTAAGGTAGTCGTTTTACCATTCATATGGTTGAGTTTAAGTTGGTTCCATACATTTGGTTGACTGCTACTACACTTCCTGCTTTGCCTTTTGAGGCAGAGTAGTAGTGTCCTGTAAGTTTGAAGTGAAGTCAACTGCATAGTACGATTCTCACATTATTGAAAGCTAGTTTGACGTGAGTAATGGTGAGCTTCTAAGACGTACATTCATCTCCTACTTTTCGAGCTATTCACGAAGATTTTACATCCTAGTCCTTCAATTGGAATTTGGTTGCCTCTACACAGCTAGACGACTTATTTTCAACGCTGACGTCATCATTCTTGATGCGTCGGAAAAGTCCCAAGCATTTTCCGTGTACATATGCACTTGCTGTGCTCTTGTTTCACTTTTCTAGTAACAAAAGGGAAGGCGAAATTATCCCACATATGGTGGTAGTGAATCTGGTCCACAAATTTCGGTAGTGAATCTGGTCCACAAATTTCCGACAAGATTCAGGGATCACTCATACGAAATGGTAGCAAAAGATAGAGAAAAGTTACAGCTACGAGGAATGTGATGGTAAAATTATTTTCTTGAGCTAATCGGAAAAAAGAAGAAGCATTAATTTGGTCTCACAATATTTTTTTTAACTACCTCTAAAAACCACCATTTACATAATTGTTTCATTTCATTTAAATTCTTTACCATTTCAAAACAATCCACAGCCCTAAAGTAAACATCTTAACTTTGTGTTTCACCTTCAATCTTCATTAAATCGCTATACACAAACTCTTCTATGTTGGAAATCCTTTTCATTCATATTCTTTACCGAAACATTACTGCGAACACGCGCGCAACTACTCTCGACTTTGCCACCCCACCTCGCCACCAGACCAAGGAATATTCAAATTCCACGCTTAATTAATCTGAAAAGTTTGCCTTTAAACAAAATCCTCACCTGAAAAGGATACGATGCGGGAATGAGATGATGATATCATGTTGAGAACACCCAAGTGGCATCCATTCATTTAACATCATTTTGAGCAGAGCAGCACCAGCAAGTGGAATAGTCTTCTTAACTCTATTCGAATTCCCCCATGAAACGGAGGGACTAGCATCCTTGAAAGCGTTGACTGATTTTTATGTTATGTGACCTGGGCTGGGATATGTTGACAAATATGGTGTATTTGTTGCCTGCAGGTGTTGTCAGATGGCGACTAAACAACATGAACAAACATCAATGCGTGAGATAAGAGGAGTCATATGTGGGGCTCTAGTAGAAAATCGATAAATTCATCTTGTGTGGAATGTATGATATAGTGTCGTTTAAAAAGCCAAAGTCCCGAGGAACAGTGCCTTTTATTCTCGTTAATAGCAATGAATAGTCTCTTACATTCGGTGTGGCTTCCTTCTGGGAACATTCTGCTTCGTCCTTTTATTCCATAAATGCTGAAATATGAGCGTAAACACAGAGAACCTGCACAATATCCCAACCATATTCTTGGATCTAAGTTCCTGAATGGAGAGAGGAAGTCATTTTCAGCATTCTTGATCACTTCATTTTTCCTTTAACCTCCTTGACTATCTGCATAGCGTCGGATCCTGTTTTAAATAAGGCAGGATTCATTTTTTATCCGCTCTACTAACAAAACGGGTCATCCCAACGGCCTACAACTACGCAAACTTGAAACCAAATGAAAAATGCTCTCGCTTGTGTGGACTCAAATGTTCTTAATAAATACCCTAGCATCCAGGAGCAAGACATTGTTCTGGAGATTACCAGAAGAAAAGTGAAAGTATCCAGAGCTTTTCCTTCCACGGTACTTGGAAGGGTGGAAAAGAACACTTAATATCTTGTCGTAAAACGAATGCAAGGACGTATTCATGTACTTAGATTGCTTATGTTTTGGTTTTTGAGGTAAAATGTGAGACAATCAGAAATGCACGCAAAAGGGATGCTAATTGGCAAGCTAGAAGAAAATCAAAGGAACTGTAGCTGTACGAGTGAGTGCATTGCCTAGTACGTAGTAAACTATAACGAATAAATAGCTTTTGTGATGATTATAATATTGTTGAATTTTGTAAAGTTTTGTTTTTTTTCCTCGCAGAAATTGAATCAGAAAACTATGAAGAAAAGTTTATAAAGTTTTGTTGATTCCTTGCAAGATGGTTACCACTCAAATTTGATATTAGCTTCAATTAATGAAGGGATAATGTATGCTTCAAGAGATCTGATTAGCCATTATCCAAGCCAAGGGGTTGAACTCTTGACTTATTAGCCAAAATGAAAAGGCTGAAGCAATTCAAATAAGCCTGCACAACATAAGAGAATCTTCAACGGCGTTACTATTCACCCCCAAGGAAAGTAACTGCGATATGGTGATGGATCAATGGGATCAATGGGATTGGGATCCCCGATCGCAAGCTAAATAATGCCCGTTCTACATTCACGGTTCAGCAGCACAATCCTTTCACAAGTGCGAGTTGGGAAAATTGTTGATATCATCCTGGATACCTCAATCCTTTCTTTGCCAAATTTTGGGAAATAATGTTTATATTTATAATTTTTTAGGATGAGATAACCTGAGGATGACATAGATATTTTGTTGCTCCGATAAATGATTCTGACCGGTGCTTCACCAGTCGATGCATGTTCTGCAGAGCGATGGGCCATCATAAATAATGGAATGCGTCGATCTCAACCTCTCTGATTTTCGTCAACCATCTTGGCCAAAAGTTTATTGAGCGTGTTATTAAACCCTTTGACGATTCCATTTGACTGAGGGTGAAGTGATATAGTCCTTGTTTTCCGCATTCCTAGCAACTCAGTCATTTCACCAAAAACTTGTGTCTCGAATTTTCGGCCTTAATCTAAATGTAGCTCACTGTGACACGATTTGCTCCACTACGGTAGTTGCCTCCTGGTTAGAAACTTCTAGTCAGATAATGAAGTAAACAGCCACAAAGAGTGTATACCCGTTTCCTTATTCAGACTCGGGAAAGGTTCCTGCGATATCTACGGTTATTCTCTCGAATCATACCCCTACGTTGAAGGTCTGAATTTGTCTTCGGGTTCTGCAATTCGAATCTTTAACGGAAGCACATATTGTGCACTAAGGACACCAGTCAAGTACGTTATCCTCAGGTGCGAGTCAGAGTCAAAATCTTTCTCGCACCTTCGTCAATGTTTTCTTCACACCAAGGTAAGCTCCTGATGTTCCTTCATGGATCTGCTTAAGTAGTCCTTTGACTCGACTTGGAGGAAATTTTTTGTCACGTCAAGAAGAGTTTTCAAGAAAGTTTTGATGAAAACATAAGGATGTGCCAACTTATATGTTTTCAGGACCACAATATTCAAATATAGCAGTCGATAGTAACAACCAACTGCGTTAGAACAGGGCTGAATTTTTCGAAGAAAGTTCATTATTGGAAATTTTACCTTTTAAAAAATGCTTAGTGTTTTATTTCATAAAAGGGAAATCAAAAGATTTGATGTCATATGACGTCAGTAGGAAAGAAAGGGAATAAGGATTTTCCAAATCCAATGACAGTCTGGAAAATCATACTGCTGTGAAAGCTGAGAGGAAGAGGGGTCATGTCTAGATCACTTCTGTCTACCTGCCACAGAGGAGCTGAGATCGCTCGTTAAAGTCGTCAGTAAGGAGATGTGCGAGATGATATTTTGCAGTAACAATAATTGCCATACCACGCTAACTTCTTACTAAGCAAAAACTTACTTACAACATATAGTGAAAATGCATCAACCTACCATGGTCTTAGTTCTTCTTACTCCCAATAACGTTGCAAAAGCGAATTGTAGCGATCGTAACAAGCTATCAGCCTATAACCTCTGTTATGTAAAACCACCGGAAACCACCTGAAAATGTTAAGGTCTCACATAACCTGCCTGAAAATTGGAGTCAAGTTAGCTCCGAACTACGCAGTTCACAACGGAACCCGGAAAAGAACTGAGATTCTCTACGACTACATTGAAAATTGTCTGAAGAAGTCAGAATCTCGCTATAAGGATATATACTTAATCCAGCATAACAATGATTGAATAAGGACACGGAAGCTCGCACTGAAACCAAGATGCTTCAAATTTTGTAACAATGCGGAAAGTTTTAGTCACTAGGACGCATTCAAGGATTGTAAGGAAGTCATTAATGGTTTCAAAAAGGTATTCAGCATTGACTCAAGGATTGGCAAACAATTATTTCAGGAAATTTGAAAAATTTGGAACCGGAGCAAAATTCTTAAAAGAAAAAAACATTATCCAGCCCGCCCTCTGAAAAGTGATAGTGGAGATACAATTTACTCAAACCACGGGAAAGCGGAAATTCTGAATGATGAAACCTCCCGAAAAGTCTCCGAATGTTTCAAATATTCGCCCGAAAACTTTGCTTAAATCAAATGAAGTTAGAAACTTGTTTAGTGTTCATAACGGAAAAGAAATTAGTATATATGGACTACCTAAATTAGTTCTGAATATAATAACTTGCAAAGAAAAGGAGTCATATCTTTATTATTGCATTAAGTAAGCTACCAATTATTCGTTGGAGATGACAAAAACAGAGGAATTTTTTGAATAATTAATTTAGAAATTGTTCGATTGCCCGTTTGAACGAGAGCAAGAAAACGATGCGAGAGTCATGAAATCGGAGTGTTTTACGTGAACACCTGCCATTCGGGTCTAATTCCACGACCTCCATATACGGAGTTGAACCATTATGTCAACAACATCCACCATCAAGATAGGGTTCAAGAACCGTTCAACCACAATACACGATATTCATGATGATCTTTCCATATTAAACCAACGCGACCACGTTTCAGCCAGGACAGGATTCTCACTGTGTAGAGGGATGATAGTTACCTGTCATGGTTTTCACCCTAACAATCAGATCAAACCTCTGATCAAGTTGCGCCCTTCCCTAGTTTGAGAAAAGATACCGTGTTGGATTCTGCTGCCGGGGTTGGCGACCCCACCTCAGACTGTGAGAGCGGCAAAAGCATGATCTGTATCAATACAGGTACTCTGCATTTAGATCAAATCCGGACATAAGCTACATGCAAATGGACAACATACAGGACATCACAAAGAGGTTACAATTATATTACAATAAGTAGTCCATGCCACTGAGCCATTTATGCCCTTCAACTGGAAGCCCCCTACGTAGTCTGAAAATTAATCTTTTACAGATAATGTCCACATCAAACGGGAGGCCCCTATCAGAACCTTCATGGCCATAGCCAAAACTGTGCGACAAACAGGGATACAACATAGTAACATTGCAATCAGACAAGATCTGATGAGTCTTCTGTCAGTTAAGCTATAAACAGCATATACAGGAAAACAAAGCTCCAAGCATAAAAACCTGTGATCAGCCCTGCGCTATGCGATGGGTGTGAAACATGAACCCTGACCCAAGCATCTGCAATTTTTCGAACGTCTTTGAGCGACGGGTCCTAAGGCGGATAATTGGAACGAACTGGACGGAGATCAATGGTGAATTCGATATAACTATGATCTGTATGAAATTTTTGACGAGCTGGAGGTCTTAACGTTTGTTAAACTGCGGCAGCTGCAATGGGCTGGCCATATGAATCGTCTAGACAAACAACGGATACCCAAAAAGGTATTTGTTGGGAGAACTGAAGGGCGGAGACCAGTGGAGAAACCTAGCTAACGCTGGTCTGACTCTGTTGACGAAGACCGTTCATTCCTGCTCGGATTTCAAAATTGGAGTAGGCGGTTAATGGATCGAGACAGTTGGAGGCACTTTTTGCTGGAACCAGAGGCCCGAGAGGGACTGTACTGCTAAGAAAAAGAAAAAGAATGTAAAGAATTAATGTAAACTAGTAATGTAAACAAATGTTCACTTTAATGAAACCAACAAATTTCTAATTCCAGATCACATATAAACGCTATAGATCACATCAAAACGGATGACATGTGCATGTAAACGTTTGCCTGGATGACAATGGGAATTATTGGATGCATAATATAGGATGTTTCGTTTAATCAATTTAATCAATATAGAAAATACGTCCGTTACATAATCACCTATCTGGCTCTGATATAAGTCCTGCATATACATATCAAAACTTTATTGCACCAAATCTGTTCATCATCTGCAGAACTTACCCCCTACTGATGTCCTCAATTACTACTTTACTTATATTTCACTAATCATCGACGCACAGGAAATTGAATGTGACATAAATGTGAAATGGAAATGGAAATGTGTAACTCTCACATGTATTTATTTTTGATCCTTTTTTTATCGTTCAAAGATAGACATCACGTTGGCTGCAACATTCGTCAATAGCAAACATTTGTACTTTCTATGTAAGATTTCAATGTGCTTAAATTGTACATGAAAACGAGAATCGTTTCAGAGTTCCAACTCCCACGAAACAATCATCTGTTGAATCTTATTAGGATAGAGATTTTATCAAGGATAATGGCAACAAAACCTTCAAATGTGGCGTATACTGGGAGATAAATACATATCTGCAGTTTCAGTGATATTTTCCTTAACATTGTTTTAGTTTCTTGAATTTCAGCGGGATAAAGATTACTTGGACGATGAAAAAAAAATCAAAATAAGATTTCGTTCAGTTGAACTCGGTTGCGTTCGTTATGACTTCGAAAAAATAAAAATAAATGGTTCAAGGATTTATGTTGTCTAGACACCAAAATTGCTTTAATAGAAAGAAAATGTGATAATGAAGACGATATTGTACACATCGTTTGAGTTGATTTACCATTTTTATGGATATAATAACACGGTTATGATTTCTTGCCATACCTGTTTATGGTTTCCAGGAAAAAAAGTCATAAACTGCTCCACTTCCTTGGTAAAATCCATGTATTGCATCTTGACAATTTCAATTATTTCATGTTTGCCACATTAAATCTAATTTATTCCCAGCGGGACAAACCAAAATCGAGATAAATTATCCGCATAATAAACATGCTAAGGATTGTAAACAAATTACGTTAATTTAATACTGTGAAAAATAAATAAAATTATGAAGTTTATCAACGTACGTTCCAACATATTCGCGTACTGAAAACTAATTCTCAAAAGGAACTATTCGCCAAAACACTCCCAACTACTCGATGAAGGAACTTGGAACTTACTACCCAAGAAAGAAACCTCTCCCTTTTCATCGATTCTACTTTAGTGAATTCAATGAATAGTTACCAGGACGTGACCCAGAAACTGTTGCCACCACATCCACTTGTCAAACAAAGAGTTGAGAGTGTTTCAACGGCCCAAGCTCTCATGAGAACTTGTTGATCAATGAGATGTAGCATCCTTCATCTTCATCGTTCGCTTTTGTACAGGCCAATTCAAAATAAAACCTTCTCCGTTATGATGCTATTCTTTCAAATTGAAATCCTTACAATGAGCGTAATTCGTCTTCAATTTTCATAGAACTCAACGTGGTCCATTTCATTTATTCTTTCGGGTAGGCACCTTGTTATTCGTTGCCTTTTCACCGAAATGAGTGGCGAATGACGGAACAAACGAATAGAATTGCTGGGATTTGAAAAGGACGCGCATTCAATTTAAAATGGGACATCATTAATGTCGACACGTCTTGTAGAAAGTTTTTCCTCATAGATATAATTTGCTTTTGCAAGTTTTTCCCAAGCCCTTTCAGCGACGATGAATGAATGCTAACAGACTTGTTGGGAATTGGCTAGTGGTGACTTATACAGAGGATTCAAAATCACGTACCAAGATTTTGAACAGTTTCTCATGGTAGAAGTGTTGAAAGGATTATTTAGGATGAAATTCGGGAATAACGAGATTTATTTGTAATTGTACGTTGGGTTAAATTTTGAAGTGGAATAAGTTTGCGAGGTGGAATTTTGATTGAAACGTTTATTTGAGGCCTTTTTGGAATTTTCAAAAAGTTTTAGGTCCCGTTTTCATTGAACGTGGCCACTTTTCTCGTAATTAAAAGCTCTCCTGTTGATCTTTGATGTATATCAAATTGTTGTGAAGCTATATTTTATATTCCAATGTGGATTTTCCACTGTCTAAGAATCGCGAATCCTCGAATGGAATCCTGTCTACCAGAGATATCTTTAATAGATTAACATTTAAGTTTTAAGCAAACGAGGCAAGTAACCTGCAGAACATTCAAATAAATATTTTGTATAGAATTGCTTTTTGTGTATACTACTCTTTATAATTTTTACATTGGTTGCACATCCTAGATATGCACCTGACAATTCCCTTCTTTTGAAGTGGATTCTTAAGTTCAATAAATTCATCAATTTACTATTAAATTAAAACTTTTAATTTTAACCCTCAAAACCAATAATTTTAATGGTGTGGCCCACAAATTTCTTTTCATTTTTTTTCTCTCTCATTTGAACTGAGTCAATTCACAAAAGGACTGGACTGTCCACTGCGAATATTCTGCACTAACTTCAACATTTCCACATGATCACTTTCACTATTATTGTCGATTTCTAGTTGTTATCACTTGATGATACTCTGATTGTACTATAGATTATCGACTGAAACTAATTCACGTTCTGACTCATAGACTGCTCCATACGTTTGATTCGAAATAGTTAACTAATCCCCGTTCTGCCCCTTCGTTTCAGCAACTGAAAAACTCCTCAATCATCCATCAGGATTATCCAGTTGATTTTCGTTAAATAAATGGTCGTTTAATTCTTCTGATTATTTTTATGCTTGTATTTTCACACTTCTTGCAAATAAATAACAAATAAAGTGGTTAAAAATTCTCTAAGTCTTCATATTATACTAATGAAAAGTTATTATAATTATATTATATGCTTTATATGCAATTATATGCATGCAAGGCATTCTATAATTGCGAATTTTTTTAGTCTTTTGGTTGATGAGATTCGATAGTCCTGCTACCCTTTTACTTCCATAATGATGACACAGTTGTTTGCTTGACCACCACAGTGGTTCACAACATTTTTTTAACGTGGTTTTAGGGCAATCAATAACGTCCTTCAGGTACAGAGTATTAAAACGGATTTTTTATACAAGGGGTATATAAAAAGGTGTTCAAGAGTACAGAATTTTGATGTTTTCGTAAACTGAATGACATCTTAAAAGTCAGGTATGATTAGGAAATTTTACGTCAATGGGATTCAAAAAGATACTCTTCTCCTAGAAACAGATGACAAAGTCTCTGTTGCATAAATATTGAAGATGCGTCCGGTCAACTGGACTTGTAGAGAAAACTGATAAAATAAGTTATCTGGTAAAGTTGGATACTTGGGTAGTCAGAAAAATTTGGAAAGGAAACAAAAAAGATAGCATGGCTTGCCTTTTTCCCATCAAGCTAATCAAAATTTTGCACAGTGTTTGTTTTCACTTAAAAAAGAAAATAACCTTGTAGGTAACTCAAAGGTCCCTATCCAACAACTTAAAATATTATGGGACAGTTTATGAATAAAAAGGGTCGTTATCATCCAGATCAATCAGCGCTTGTATGTCTAGTATTCACGTCTTTCTTATTATTTTTTGAAAATTTAGCGAACATTTTGAAAATTTAAATCAATATTTGTAAATTTTAGTAAATCCTTGAACGCTTGCATGTCTTGTATTTACGTCTAACTCGTAAGTTTTTGATGAAAGACTAAAGTTCAATTTAAAGGCATTCTCAATTAATTGATTCCTAAAAATTGAGATCCTCTGGTTAAAACTCAATCAAGAACTGAAGATTTATATGCTCATCAATTGGAATGCGTCAAAAATAAATGAAATTAACGTCCCGTCCAGGTTCCCGGAAAAATTACTAAGCTCTCTTGCATGTTTCCACAAGCTACGCAAAAATTGATCAAGTAAATAAATAAAATATTTATCATTTTATATTGTTGACTTTCACTTAATATGCGGATAGTACATGCTTGTAAAGGGACATTAAACATATATAAACTTGAGCACAGCAAAATGGAAGATTCAAAAGCGTATATGAAGCAACAACATAGAACGTAGTAAGAGTCAAAGTACTTTTTTGAGGAGATTATATTTAAAAATCTTCCTAACTCTCATCGCACTCTATAATCAAATTTTTTAAAGTGCAATAAAATTATTTAAAAAAAAATTTCATTGTTCAAAGTTCCTGAAAATATTAACCATTATCTCTCTTTCTCTCTCTCTCCCTCCCTCAGAGCGGATTGGTCCATGAGCTAATCCGAAATAAGTGGCAATCAGAACAAGTTTTTCAACCATCGATTGAAGATCCATTTTATCCGAAGGCCTCGTGTTCAACGTCCGCTTTATCTAGGAGATTTATATATCTCTTAATTGCTGGAAAATTCGACAAAGTCACTGCCGACTTTTTGCAAAGTATTGGGCGGCGTATCCAAAAGTTTTTTTGGATGCGAATCAAAAAATTAAATGTTCTCTATTTAATTTATTCAAACTTTATCTTATATATAACCACCATTTTTATCAATGACTTTTCTCCATCATTTTGGATCCCCTATTCCCCCCCCCCCTTATATCGGAAAAGTATGCTAGTCTGTAAGAAAATCATCTTCAGTGTTAGTATTCCTTCCCCTGTAGGTTATCCAGGGACTAGAACAAGTGATCCCGATCTTGCTGTTGGACCAAGATCGGGTGGGAATGGAGAGGGTAGGCTGTGAAAGTTCTATATCAATCTCCATTAAATTCCACTGGGACCTGCAGCTGTGTGCGCTCTCGTATTGCCTTGGCGGAAAATGATTCCGCGCTCAATGACTAACGCCATGCTCTCTTCCTTGTTTCCAAGCTACCCAAACTTCCAACTTTACCAAATATCCTAGCACATGTGTGGGCATGAAATATCTTCGATAATTGTCCGATGGTCATCTTATCACTTCCTTGTAAGACTTTCAATAGATCAACATCAGCCCGTTCTGAACCGTCCTGATCATGACTTCTCTTCAAACTGTCGTTCTCCATCAGAAAAGCGCTGAAACCACTGTTGACATACTCGTTCTTGCAGCATGTTTTCTCCACAAATTCTGCTAGTATCAGCCTTTAACTAGCAATCAGCCTTCAACAATAGCGATCAGTATGAACCATTCAACTTGTATAATATAAAATGCCTGCCTTGCACTTTAACAGCTTCCATGTTTTTCTTACCACTTTTTTTTAGAAAACTCAAATGCAAATAAAACGGTGATTTCTCATGCGGAAAAATAAGGCTAATGTAAAATGAGGTTTCCTGAATGAGACATCGAGCCGAACTAAATCAAGGATTAATGATTTACAGTTGATAGAAAATACAAATGAAGAGCAGTGTGGCGTAAGACACAAAGGTGGTTTCTCCCAGCATTGCCTGTTGCCTTGGATTGGCTAACACGCCGTCACAAAAAATACCTTCCAAACATCCTTATTGCCCATAGTATTATCAAATCATTATATATATAACCATTATATATAACAACATTATGAATCATAATATTATAGTGCAACTTCGATAGTAAAATTGGTAATAAGAATGCAAATTCAACGTTGCACATAAGGGATGGTTGTACTCCTCAAATCTTCAATAAATATTGCTTACACGTAAGAAAAAAAGTATATTCGATAATCTTTCTAATTTTCCGATGGCTGCCGGTTCACAGTTTTCGAAGTTGTTGATTTCAGTAACCCAAGTCAGTTTCTCGAATTGGGACATCATTGAAAAGGAGGTTACCAAAATCAAGATTCGAAAGAACTTGGAAAACTGTGACAAAATTGGAAAGATTGAAATGTATGCCTCTTCTTCACATCTCAACGTCAACCTCAACCTCCAAAAACACTCAAAAAAATTCCCTCATTTTTACTCTCAGACACATAAGATGAGTTGTATGAAATAGTGAGATTTTTACTTCACTGATCTATAGCAAAAGCACAAAGCAATGTGACCACAAACGGCGACCTCTGGCAGAAAGAGATAGAAAAGGCAATGTTGTATTTATGGTACAATTGCGTTTAAACTCAATCGTTTCAGGAGAGTTAGTCTTTTGAAACTTGTTAATAATGATGACCCGACGGAAATTCAATCCAATGAGAAAATATTAACCACTACAATTAAAATTCTAGTCGCAAATAATCGCATATGATGGGGGGTTTTTCCGGAGTTTTCTCGTTTTTTATGACCAAGCCAAACGTGGTACCTTTTTCTCCAACTCTCCGGCATTTGGCTATATTTTCATTATATATATGTTTGATGTGTTGCAAGAATGAGGTCTACTTGGGTCTATTCGAATGGTTGCATGTGAAGAATTCGAAGTCCGTGTTATACAACAGCATTTGTAGGAAAAGGATAAATTGCTTGATCAATCAGACAAAACGAATAATAAAATGTGATAATCCAAACTAATATCAAATATGAACAGTGAATATTAGGGGGAATCCCCAAACACCGCGTGAATACGACTCTGTTTACATTGAGACTTTGCACTTGTCACGTATGAAAGAATAGCATTACATGCATATCTGAAAACTATATTGACTAATGCTCTTAAAATATCTAATCAGCTCCATTACATGCTAGATGTAATCGGCCCGCTAAATATTTATATGCATGAGCGTGCATGTTGTGCTTACATAACATTCATGTACCATCATCGTTCGCGTTACATATGGCCAATTTTTTAAGTTTATTCAAAACATGAACAATTGCGGGTATAGTAACCTTGCGCTACTTTTCCTTTAACAAGTTTTATGTCATACTGAATTTCATGGCTACAAGGAGCTGCAAAAATCAATTGTTCAAATTTGAACTTAACTAAATTGGGCTTTTTCGGTTGCGAGTGAAATTTTAATAATATTGTCCGGGTTAAATGAATCATATTCACTTCACACGATATGAGCTACTGTTAATAAACAATATTTCAAACGCTTTTATTCGATGATACTTGATTTAAATGGTTGTCAATCATTTGATCAATTCAAAACGAACTAATCGTTAGCCTTTATACAATTACAGTCTGATGAAATATTGATGCGGGTCTGTTGGCAGTATGTGAACTTTTCGGTTTCATTAGTTTGTTTGTGTGAACCAAATTTGAAGAGATATTCCGTGAACACTGGTTGGAACGAATTTATGCCAGCTTAAATTTATGCGTTCCGAAATAAAACCTTTTGACTTAGAAGGTGTTTGTTTAAAAAAGTTTCGAAAAAATCTCAATAAGTGCATTAAATAACCTTTTTTCGGTTGAGAGAGCATTCCTAAATGTGGTTTTCAGGTACTGAAATGGTGAAACGCCGCTTAATACAAATTGTACAAAAAATTGAAATAAAAGTGAAAATTTGCGTGCATCAAATCATTTCAATCAAAAATGTGAAGCTACCAACCGTATTACGGCTAAACAACTGAATTTTCGTATTAATGCCAAACATTAAAAATCTAATCTCTATTAAATGAAAGAGATTAAAACAACAAGGACCTTAGTTCTTGTCCAAAAAGATTTCATATACAACGAAAAAACCTATGCCTATCGAGCTTGTAATCTCTTGTTGTTGATGAAAAATAAAATAAAATTTTTATTTTAAAATTTGAAAATACATTTGTAATATGAAAGCAAACATTTCGCTTGTGAAATAATCGACCACATTGCATATTACACCAAAATTGATGCAAACTCGACGTAAGTCTTTCACAAGCGCAAGCACAACAACAAGAAAAGGAGCGGAAGGACTTGCTGAAACACAAAAAAACTTGCCCACGAAGTAAGACATCAGAAACTCAGAACCGCAGCCACCTGCCAGCGAGATGGAATGCATCCCGACCAACATCTAAATCTGAATTTTCGAAAATTTGAATAAAAACTAACCGAGAGAAATGGAGAAATTTGGGGGAATAAGGAATTAAAAAGGGATCGTCACCAAATTTGAAGTTTATTGCTTTATTGCTTTTTATTTTATATTCGACAGCACGGAAAAAAAATTTTGAGAAAAAACGGGTGTGAATTTTTCGTCCCTATAAAATAGACGTATATAATTTATAGTCACCACAGCTTAATCTGCGACGCCAGGACCATAGAGCAATCCTTCTACTCCGGAAAAAGTAATAATTACGGCTGCATTCTGTTCTTTTTGTGCATCTCTCGCCTCTTTGGCCTCTCTTACTTCCAAACTCGATTACTATCATATGAGCTTGCAAAAATCTTACATTCTACTCGTACTGTCCTTCTCCTAAATCTGCAAAAACGACAAGCTATTTTCAAATATTCTTGCAGCTAAAAGCGATGAGATTTTAATTCCAATAATTTTTTAAAAACCGATGTTGCGGCTTTCTAACACAACACACACAAAACACAAAAAACACACTTATAACTCAATGATTCTATAAGCAAATACTTAGCCCACAATAAGTTGTTCAATTCAAGTAATTCGAGTATTTTTACAAACATACTAGCTTCACCGTTGGCTATTCGTCAATTCCATATTTTGCACACGAGCAAATTGATTTCCTTGATAGTTTTTACGGCGAGGACATTTGGTTCATCATTTGGTTATTTTTTATTACCTTTCCGACTCTGCCGATCAACTAATTCTTCCAAACGTCATTTTATATAGCAAAACGAGACAGTTGACTGACAAACCTGCTGTCAGCTGAGTACATCATCGTCCAAAGTATAACCTTCTTTCTAATAAGGTCTTTCTTTTTTTTTCTTCATTCGGTCGGTCTGATTTGCGTGCGCGACCCTTTCAAAAATGGTTGCTTCAATATTGGCTTTCAAACGGTAAATTGTTTGTGGATTGGCCGGATAACACTTGTCCTTCACAGCGCTCACAAATAAAAATTCAAAGGAATCGAGTCTTAGCTCCTTGGCCATCAATTCACGCTACCATTTATACTGATAATGCGGTCATCAAATTTCGCATTTCGGCTATTGTAACGCACGATGTGTGACATAGCGCACCATCCCGCTGGGATGAAATGTCTTCCAAATCAATTTCTTCAAGATATTGTCGAAAAAAGATTTTAATTCCGTAACGTAACGATCGCGATTGTCTCATTTTCGACCCAATAATGCCACCACGTCAAAATCTGTGCCACTACACTAAACACTATTGCACGATGGATTCATTAGCTTCTCCAGATATTCCTGAGAATTTTCCGATCCTCTTATGCGAAAATTTCGCACTTTTACGTACCTCCCGAGCTGGAAATCCGGCCCGTGCAAAAAGCTGATATTTTGAGCGAAATCCCCATTAATTTGAAGTTTGTCATTAACCCACACAGAAACCAATATGTTAGTAGATGTTCTCTGAACTTAAGTTGCTGAACCCATTTGTCCTTTAAAGGAACTTAAATTCGTAGAGCGACTATTTTCCGAGATGACAAATCGATGTTCTTGGCTGTACTCGTAGATGCACATTTTCGGCCATTACGGCCACAGTCAAAACTAAGTAGCTTGTGTTACTCACTGTTTGACTAAACTTCTCGACACAATGGAATATGAACGCTGAACAATTTTTGTACGGCATGTTCTTGCGATTACAGACAAATTTTCTTTGCTGCGAAAGTCAATTCCCAACTTTCCCCACTTTTGCTGAAGCGATAAGCGACGAATTTCATAACGTAGAAATAATATATTGAATTTCTGTGACGGGAAGAATGACATTAGTGTTGCCCGATACAATATAACCGGGACGTCAAATCTGAGCCGTGTATCGAAACACGCTGGATGTAATTAAATACTTAGGCAAGTTCACCGAATTTTACCCAATGGATTGTTCTACACAAGAAGATAAGTTTTTTAAAAAGTTGACCCCAAAATATTCAACTTCGCATAACTTCTACAAAAAAAAGAAAACTAATCCGCTAAAGGCTCGCTTTTGAAGCAAGTGGATATGCAAGCTGTGTTAATACCAAGTTCATTGACGTTTCATGTTTGGAAATGTGGAAAGTGGTTTCAAGTATCTGTGAAGAACGTCTAACAACGAAATGCAGTCAAATCGTAGCTTTCTTTCATGAATTTCTACGCACTTAACATCATGGGAACAAAATTTAGTAAACTATAAAGCCTTTAAATTCATAGAATAATTTTTTGAAATTTAGTGTCGAACTTTTTTCATTAACGGCAAATCATAGTCCTCACAATTTACAATGAAAAAAATTTGTATTCATAGCATGAAAATATAATTTTTATCTGAATCTCAGATGATTCTACGCATAAATATGCGTAGATATGCAACGGCTGCATTTTCTACTCAGTCGTAGAACGTATATAATTGCAATTCCCTTAAAAACAACCAACACATTTACATCTTCCAATCTAAGTCCTTCATACTTACAAACACTTCAACTAATTACTTCGAAAAGCCACTCCTCCTCCCTCAATTGCATCAATTAATCATTTCCATTATCCAAAATGACTCGAACCATTATCGTTTTAGTATTCTGCTAAGATACTGTTGAATCTTTTATCTTTTTTCAATCATTCTTTTACGAAGTGTCGAAGAACTAGGCGCTCCTTGTTGTTTAGTCGGTGGCATTAGACTTCTCAATTTTATAGTTCATAGAACAAAAGTGAATGCCTTCAAGTGGTAAAATGACGAATGGCTTCACGTACGTGACAATGAATTTAAAGTTGAAACATTCAAGCCATAGAAATTTATGCGACCGCAACCATTACAATAAATTACAATATACGCTATGTCTTTATTAACACTTGTGGGTCTATTTTAACGGTTAAGTAGTCAAGAGTTGCAACTGAAAAAGGATAATAAAGATGGATATTATGATGAAAAGGGCATGATTCAAGGATCTAATGGAACCAATAGCTTATTAAATGCTGATTAGGTCTGAAAATAAATCCTTTATGTCTGATCATTATCTTGAACTTATCGAGCTCGTAGATGCATCATTTCTTGTTTGTTTGTTGAAAATCGCAAAAATATATTTTCCACATTACGGGCGGAATATTCTAGGAGTTGACAAAATACTTTTGGCTACCATCTAGCTGACGCATAGTTTGTATAATTATGATGTTCACGGAGTCCTTACTTTTCGTCCTTAGAATTCTCAGTTCTAGCAATTACGAACTCAAGTTTGTGATAGTAATTGAAGAATTTGATTATACTTGTTTCATTGAAACTCTAACTTTCAACTTACTAACTAAATCTGTATAGCCAATAGTAAGACCAATTTAATGAGCCCCAGAAAACCAATCTATACCAGTCCCACTTACCATAACATAATAGTTCCATCACAAGTAACACCCCTTAAATTCATCCTGTGAAAATTGTTTGCCAACTCGCATACTGATTTTCTTTGGCGTCACTCCCTACACTGGCCAAGAGTAGAAGTAACCTGGGTTACACTGGCAGCCATAACGTGACAACGCGACAACAGTGGGTTGCAACTTCTTTCCAGTATTGTTAACTCGATTCGGACGAGAGTTGAAAAGATTAATAAAGACTAGTATTGTAAGGTAACTAATCATCCAAAGTAAACTTTTTGTAAGTATAGAAATTTACGTTGGCAACACTTCCTATTGCTGCATATGGTATGACAGCTGTCATGCGTTTTATGGTTAGTGTGGGCTGCCAATACATCATGAATAGGTAGACGCCTAGACAATGCCTTCAAATTATCCAGATTTATTTTAATTTACAGTGTTAAAAAAAACTGTTCTGTTTGAGAAACTCATCGTGAGCTCCGTCTATTTTATGAGTAACATAATTGTCAATCATAACAATTAATTCGATCAACTATAGATTGTTTCCACATCACGTTTACAATACGTATCCGTCCAGGTGTCGTATAGTGCATAATGAAGAAAACATAGTAGCTGAAGATCTTAGGATTGATGAAAACTCATGTGAGCCGGTTCGAAATCGTGCTCAACCATTAAGCCTGTGCTCATTCACAGTATGGAAGATTTTAACGGAGGATCTTAGTGCGTGCACTTACAAAATCTCACTCGTGAATGCATTGAAGCCGAACGACCACGGGGCACGGCGTTCATTTGGTGTATGGGCCAAATGAAAACTTCATGCAGATCCTGAATTTCATAAAAATTGTGTATAGTGATGAGGCTCATTTATGATTGAATGGCTACGCTATAAGCAAAGCAGCGGCGTTTGAAGTCATGAGATACCACTGGCGGTTGTCTAAAGAACGGTATACCCGGAGAAAGTCACTGTTTGGAGGGCTTTATGGGTTGGCGGAATCATTCGTCCTATGCATTGAAAAATACTGCTGGGAATAATATGACAGTGAATGGTGAACGCTATAGAGATATCTCGTCAACGTCGAAACGCCCAAGACACTTGACCATTAAGAAGACAAAATTCGCTACGTTATTGGCGAGGTAGGGTCTCATTTGACGTAAAAAACTAATGCAATTTTTCACTTGCTACTACGAGTTTTCTACTATTCCTGACCATCAATGCATCTATTCTTCACTTACAGTAGGTCTTTAATGGCACATATATGCTTACGTTAGATGGCTGTAATTTCCCAGAAGGATGTGGCTCAAACCTGAATTCAAAAGCTTCAAAACTTCCAAGGATAAATGAGATTATTTATTGTCCACGGTAAGTATGCCTGGATTTTCGGGAGTTGTTTAATAACGTGTTTCATTACTTCTGGGGAAATTTGACAGCGCAATTATCCTCCCCCCCCCCTCGTTCTCCCCTTGCAGTTGGAAGTCCAAAAGAACAAAGCGGGGTGTCTTTATCATAAAATCCTTAAAATGTAGTTTTGGGAACCCCATCACTAGTGTATCACTTTCAGCACTTGTCACTTTGCCTATAATTTTACGGATTTTTAGTACAATAAATGTTGGCGATCTTTGCAATGTTTTTGTAGACGTTTCTTCCATAAAAAATATTCTTGTTTCATTTGAAAAAGTGGAAAACTATTGTGTTAAGTTTTCCAAGTTATAATATAAGGGGGCGTTTTTAAGTTGAGAAGGGTTAGGGCTTAGAAGAGAGAATAAAAAACAGAATTATTTTTCTTTTTCAACATATTCACCTGTTGTTTAATACATTTTTCAAATTTTTCAATTAGCTTTTGTTTACCTTCGTGCAAAATCTTTGCACGAAAAATAAGCTCAAGTGACGTCCTCAACTCCTTCATTGCTAGAAACTTCTTCCCACGATGTTCATTTTAAACTTAGAGAACAATAATCTCCGGAACCCTGGTTAGCAGCGTAGGGTGGGTAATCTTGCACAAGGCACGGCTACACGACACTTGTAAGTAGGCGCGTTGCCATGTGGAAGAAGGACTCCTTTGGTCAATACCCTTCTCATTTTTGGTACATTAATTTTTCATGTCCCTGATTGAAACGTATAATTCATATCATTGTAATTTGTCAAAGAATCCTTTTTGAGTACCAACAGACTGTCGTCTTGATTTTACTACCCGACTGTGACGCCCTAAACTTCTTAGGCGGTAGAGTCCTGTTCGGACATAGGCTCATTGTGATGGACCCAAGTTTCGTCTGCAGTATCGATTTGGTTCAGAAGTCCAATTTTGATTTTTGACCATGGTTTACGAATCTTTTAGGTATAGAGATGTCATAAATAAGCCTTTGCGGTAGCAGGTTTTTTATGCGTACTGTATTGCTCGATTCACATGCGAACTAAGAGACATGGATGCTTCTCAAGAGAAGAACCCAGCTGCCATATTTATTGCCAAGTTGCCCGGTTGGTTTATAGAGAATTGAATTAAAGAGAATTACCTAATTCTGAATTCATTCCCGCTCGTTTGAGCATGCATGATTCACTGTAACAGACAGTTGAAGAGTCCGAAGATAAGCCTGTGTGCATTCATTGCTTCACTTCATAACTTTCCAGTGACCTCTCTGATATAAAATTTAGTAAATGACATTTGAAACACACTCTGATTGATCCATCCATAGTATGCCTTAATTTATAGTACCTATGCTAACTTTAGTCAAGGTTTTAGTTGAAACTTTTCTAAACCACGAAAATGTGCTATCGTACATTAAGCAACAGATTTTGAAAAAATAGCCTTTGACGATACCAACCTTCACATTTCTGACGTACCCTATTGCTCCTTTTGAATTTTCACAAGCTGAAAATTCAGCCGACATTATCAGCTAGATTCAGTGGTCGAGGAAGGACTATTGGGAACATGTTCTGCAATCGAAAAAGTATCAATCAATTGCTTCAGACAATAAATAATAGTGCTTAGTTGTTGTTCACTGTAGTTTTGAGTGAATGCACATGGTATACATTTTAAACAGGAATGCTAAATTTACGTATCCTGTACAAGTGTATTAACTACTTTAGTGGAATGTATTCTGAAATAAAATAATCTATAATGGAAGTGAATTCTATGCAATGGTAGTTTTCCTCCTTTTTTTCTCACATTTCATAAATAAAGACATGTTAATTGATTGTTGGTGCATAAATAAATTGTAAGGTTATACTATAACAAACGTACAAATTTTGTCTATAGACAGCACAAACATCAGCCATAAAAAACTTGTATAAACGTGCTTTGTCTCCTCATCCTGAAAATATGTGTTCAGTTTTTCCCAGAATATTTATTGATTCTTCCTCCAATCAAAGACTATATTTGACACTGCTTTTAACTTTTTGCTTTAAATCCCCACCTAGGCTGCGATTCTGAACATCAGGACTCTAAAATTGAATTGGAATTCTGTGCAAAATTCCATAGTTTTGTTCGCATCCATTCCCACAATTCATTTAATATGACCTCTATATATCTTATCAACAATTTGACTATTAAAAAATGAAAAATTATTCAGTTTTCTAAAAATTCCCAGAAACTGGTTAATTCAACCAATTGGAATTCCATTATCCTGGAATAAACATAAAAATAAATTAAAAACAAAGTTTTATTTCATGCTCGAAGTCATAATTTCAACTTCCGATGTATCTTACGCCAACAACGAATGTTGCATTCTAGCTAACATATTCGGTGTTGGATTTGAAATTTTCAATTTTCGAAGCAATCTAACTTTCATTGTTGCTTGATTTCCTCATCGTCCTTGTGTATTTACATGCACTACTATGTCTATGCAATTCCATCTATTCATATAAACACTACACCACAAAGTTGACTTAGTCACAACACTATGTGTATATTGAATCTAACCCCGTCGTCATCCATGTGTCCTGTTACGTCTAAACTCAAATCCATCTAGATATGATAGGACCAACATGATGTAGAGAAAACATCAAATCAAAACGACGACAGTCATTTCGACAACGATATATGTACAGAAAATACGCTTGCAGGATAAACGAACGATACGGAAAAAATTGAAAATCCATCAGAGAAAATCGAAGGATATTGTTACAACGGCTAGAAAGGGATATACTCGAGGATTGATAGAATGAGCAATCTCAACATTTTCTTGTGTCCTTACACAATTTAAATTGAATTGGTAGCTTTAAAGATGGTTTCGAAAATAAGAATTTTTTTATGATGATTGATTCGTGTTGTCCTTGAGCATCGCATGAACTCGGACTGTGAGTGGTGAACTTTTATGGATGTCAGATGGACGTTAACTTCTAAAATATGTTAGGAGTCAAGTTGACAAGTGATTGCCATCAAAAAATAATGTTTTTCGCGGTAAGGCTTCGTGTTGTTGAAGTTTGAATACGATAATAATTCAAGTAAATTTTTTCTAAAAAATAGTCATCTTTTGCAAGTCATACCACTTTTGCCGAAATTGCTCTTACTTTTATAACCCCCCAAAAACTATGACTTATCAAGTCTATCAAAACACATTTCTCGGTAGTAGCTTGCTAATGTAAAACCTACTTACTTTGAAACCCCGAAAGGTATTGGAATCCCGCAACCATGTTTTCACGTTGGGATTCAAAAAGTGACTTATCATGCAATCACAGATAAGGTGACAGCAATTCGTAGATACATTCCTGCAATTGAACACAGACGATTCATTATGAGTACACGACTGTATTAAATATCACTTCACTTTTAACAAAACTCGGCAGTGCTTACCCATAGACCTTCTGTCTTCCACTCTCCAAAATTTTGATGGTGGTTTTTTCCTCAAATCCGAAAATACCATCGTTTTGACTTTACCAGCCGTCGCCTTCAGTGCCACATTTACCCTTTGAAGTAAATTAACTGAAAAGTGTTTTGATGGTCACATGATTTCCTATATAAAATACTGTATCTGGGTTTTATCAATGTCGTTGACCCGATTGAAATATCCTGAAAATCCCACTTAAGGAATTCCAACCACTGCCGTGACACTATCAATGTAATTGGTATGTTTTCTTTTGTCAGAAATAGGGGAACTCACTTTTCATTTTCGCCAGGGTTATCCTATCCACATATAAATGTTAGGGAAAGTCCTTTAGTCGCCGCAGAATGCTGGAAGAATATGGCTGAAAGGTGACGGTTGAAACGGAAAAACTTTTGGCAAACCTATTTTGCAAACACAAAATCAATAAAAACCTTCTAAATTGTAATTTTTTAATTTTTATTTTATTTGATTTTATTTTTTATGTTTATTTTTATTTTATTTTTATCTATTTTAACGAATAATTCGAAACATGTATATTGGAAATTGCTGTCAAGTATATTGCAACTTGGGACTACATGGCAGTAATCCCGATTTCTCTCGGCAACGCAATCTGTATTTAAGTATATTATATCATTGGTCCACCATACGACCGACATAAAGGATATACGATACGGTGAATAAGTCTCTGGATATGATTTATTTCAAAATTTACTACAATATTGAGTTGTTTTTAATTTTAACTTCACGACTTGAATAAATTTGTAATCTCTCAAAATTCATGAACTTTAGTTTTACAACTAAATCCTTTGTTTCAGATTTTTCTGAATCCATTCAACAAAAGCAGAAACCCGGGTATAAACGGATGGTGCATTGGCACTACCACATGGTATGTATCCCCAGGAGACAATACCAATCAGCACAGTTTGTCCATTCTGTTTTTGCACCAAAGGTCCACCAGAATCACCACTGCAAGCCGAAATGCCTCCAGTCAATGGTCCTGTGCAAATATTTGTTTCAGCAAAAGGCGTTGCGCCTGCGCCTCCCAGTGCTTCTTCGCATTCCTCGAAGCTCAGTACAGGCTCATCCACGGTCTGCAAATTTTTAGGCATTGAAGGTATTGATGTATGCGAGGTGCTCCCCCATCCAAATAATGTTGCAGTTCCAGCTGGGATGCTTCCCATTGTAGGTATATCAAGTTTTCTCACGGTGGTATCAAACTGAAACGGCTTGTTAACGAAAATCAATGCTACGTCGTTTGGCCCAACACCCCCTGCAAAACCTTCATTTCGGATCGTACGTACAGCAATGCGACTTTGTACCTTGCTACTGCCTAAGGTATGTGCTCCAGCAATTACCTGGAAGTTCGAGAAGAGGATACAATGGGCTGCAGTTACAACCACCGAGTCTGATATTATTGATCCTGCGCAAAAATGGGATCCAAACTTTTGTAGAGATACTATGTATGGTGCTGCATGCTTTTTAGCTTCTTTGCCACCTACGATCCTTTCGAGGCTTGCTGAAGGCGAAAATGACGGAAACCCTAAGTGAACGTCCTGCGGTAGGACACTTCTTATTAGAAAAAGAAGGATAAACGAATTTAGTTGCATTGCAATAGAAACTATTTGCTGGGAGGTATTCATTGCATATTTATAGTGGAAATAAATCTAATAGATAAAGATTTAACGATCTTATCTTTTAAACTTAAGTAATTGCCTCAAGTGCATCATTGGCTTTAGGCTCATCAGTAATTTCTGTTGTTCTTCTCTAACATGCTATTGACAGTTGACCCGGTTTGTTGAGTAGCAAACATATCATTGAAAATTACATTTTCTGGTCCAAGGTAATATTTACTGCAGTTATCAATAGTTTTCTTTTCAAATATTTTATATCAAATTCAGGTTAAATTTCTTTAAAATACCTGCAAATAATTTAACTTTTGAGAAGCTGATGATAGAGTAATTGTTCCAAAATAAAAAATAAAGGCTTAAAAAGGAATATATCCTTTTTTTAGGTTGCGCTGCGTCGTATGTTCTGCATTATAAAATAAAATAACGCCTTCGAATAAAAGAACGCCTACTGTGTTTCCTCGGGTCTTCCGATGCGTCCCGGCAAAGGTATCGTAGCCGTCGAAACTCATAGAATCAATCGTGTACCTGACTCAATATGTCCTGATTTAATGATTGGTTTTCCACACCGATTCGCTCTTATAATCGTTTATCTTTGATAATCTTGGTGATGATCTTTTCCGCAATATCTCATTTTTGTAATCTGAGTTTATAAATCAAATCCTCAAATACACAAGGCGCAGATTTAGACAAAACTACTAATTACTGCTAGTAGTATAGTACACTAGTAGTCCTGCTCCAGTAACACATATTCAGTTACTACTACGATAAAAAGCATTGGCATTGGAGACGCGCGTTGTGCAAGTCTTTTGTTCCAAAGACTTTAAATATAAAATACAGTACTCACAGGGTCGCACAGGGAGGCTCGCAGGGTTTGATTTCTTTGCTTAGCATCTTTGTTCAAACACTATGGGCGGTCGTTTTTTGAGAGTCCTTCTTGTGACAAGTTTATTGAAACTTGCCACTTGCAACATCATCGAAGACTTGCAACATCACTCTTTTGGCCTTCGTAGGGTAATGATGAAAGTTTCGAAATGTTTGTGTTGACAGCAGTTTAATAGTCAGCCATTAGATAGTTAGGTAAGCGACCTAAGGGATAATTGTTTCCGATGTCTTTTCTACCACATGAAAATTGTCTACCATCTACCACATGCCAAATCTGTATTGTCCTATAATTTTCAGTTAGCCTTCCAAACACTTCTTTCCACACAGCTGATTTCGTCAACTTTTGTTGCCACTCTGTATTTTTGATGCAAGTATACGCCCTCGGATCCGTTTTTCAAAGTTTTGCGGTCTTTTTGAATTTGAGCCTTTTCTGTTGTAACGAATCCTTATATCATATGATGCCAAGGTATTTTTCAAAATTTCAACCTTAACACTACCACTTCGACCAGCTGTCACGATGCCTTACAACAAACGCTAGAGAGCGATGAGTTTTTCATTTGAGATCATACAAATGTAAGGTATCTCATGCCTCTAATTTGATAGAGATATAAGGCAAGATACTTTCTAGATTTCCGATCGCAAAAGTATACAATAGATGCGTTATACCTCTATCAAATTAGAGGTAATAGATACCTTACACCCCTATGCTTAGGATAGTCCTGACATTTTGACAGCCGACCTTGAAAATGACAAGTAACATATTTTTTTCTAAAAATAGCAAATATAACGGTAATTGGCGGTAAGTTGTTCAAAACACGCACTTACATTCTTCGACGTTACAATCGAGAGCCGAAGCTTTCGTCTGTTTGGCTTAGTTAATGATTTTAATGAAATTTACAAGTATTACACATACCAAATATTATTTATAAAAGTTTCCATTACTTTTTCTTTCAGTTTTTCTGTTCTGTTTTCTTAAGATCATCATTGTCTTCCTGCAACCACTTTTTCTTATAATAAGCCTAGGATTAAAGTATCTTTATCATTTGATGGCCGTTAATTTTGACATCCTTCTTAGTGATTCAGACAAAAGCACACACATAGAATGCTGTTCGCATTTTCTAGTTTTACATTCAGTCCACTGCTATCTAGAGTTTTGGATATCCTGTAGCTTCAGCATAAGTCATACGCTTAAAAAGCTTCATGTTGGTCGTTAGTTTCGTGCACCAAAGAACGATTCAAAAAAGCCTTCTATGTCACATACAAGCATTGAAAGCTTAAAATACAATCTCACACTCAGTTCATTCGAATAAATTCTTTGCTTTGACAGTAAACTATGGCTTATGAGATGGAAAGCAAATTGAAGCTTACCGAAGAATGTCTGGATTTTAGCGTAATCACTAAATAGCGCCAACAGTCCGTTGCTATATTACAAAGAAAGACATACCAATACCTCTTGTAGCAAATTAAGTGAGCTTTGCAAAATAGAGAGCTTAGAAATGAACTTGCGTAGCTGAGTGAAGAGACAACAATTACTTGCTTTCTGAGCCTGATCGTGAGAAATGATGAAACCCCTTAGTGATCCACTCAAGATTTTCTAACAATAGATTACAAAGGACAATTCTGGATTTTCTAACAAACACCCATAAAGCAAGAACAACGCCGAGTAAGCTGAAAGAATATGTCCTAGATTTTGTCAAGAGTTCAAAATGATCCTCGGGCAGGCCTGATCACTATCCTCTTGACCGAAGGTTTAAGGTAAGCCTTAAGCTTGCCTACTTACCATCAAATGATTGATCAAGTTGTTTGATTAAGTCTGTCTGTTTTCCGCCTGAAAAGCTACGTGTCACCATTGATGATTGATAATTGGCCAAAGGAAATCTGGTTTGTGTCAATAGAAAAAGTTGATATTTTTTTAATGCGTTATGTACATAATTCTATTGTTTCATTTCCTGACTTAATGTTTAAATAAAATTGAGAGACAAAAGTTGTCGCTGTTTTGCAAATTTATCCTCATGAGCAGATGTTAAGGTCGACACTTGTAGATATTCTTATATACTTGATATCACCAAAATAACATAAAAGCAAAGAATTGCCACATAATATGTTGAAAAAATTATTCCGACCAGATTATTAAACGAATAACTCCTTCTATATCACTCCAGAATATTTAGCCAACAAAAACTTGATTAAAAAACAGGATTCGAGCCAAGTACGATTCGTAGTACCCACTCACTATGCGATGTGATTCTAAAGAAGTATAAGTTGTCAACATGGCGAAAGCAGGAGGAGCTATCAGCAGGGAAATATGATCGCAATGCTCCCAGCGTACGATAATAACATGCAAGCAAAAAATCGGTACCAGCAATTTATCTTTTATACAAATTTATCATACAGAGTGTAGCACTCCATGTATTTTATGTTTCCCCAAATTACTAGCAAAATTTTCTTGACTAGAAAGATTAATAGTGAGACGCAGAAGCAATCAAAACATTAATAAGAGTCAGTAAGATGTATAATATATAATAGTTTCCTGATGATAATTATATCTATAATTCATTTCAATGTGACATAATTCATTCGCCTCGTACGTTCATCCTTTCACATATTCTCACATTACTTCCGGACATTGCACATAAATTGCTAATTTAATTTCGTTCATTGCAATTTCCCGTATTTACTCAATATCTACCAGTAGAAAAGCGACAATAACAAAGCTTACTCACCTTGGTTACGCATAGACCTATCACATATATGCGAACATATGTGGTTTATTGCATGGCTATAATCTCTTACTATGTACATGATAAAATGTCTAGTATTACACATACCATGTTATGCTATTAGCTTGCATGCAAGTAGGTGAATCTAAATCACATTAACTTGCTCTCTGTTAATTAAAAATTAGTTCTGGTTCAATTTCTCGACTAGAGGATACTGAATCGAGTTGCGTTACCTTCACTACATGCAACTAAGGCCAATCGGCAATTTTTTTTCAAAAGGACATTTCGAGCATGCAACAAAAAAATTATAATTAGATAAAATCTAAGTCAAAATCAATTGAAATAATAGAAAGACCATGAAAATGAAAATTAAAAAATAAATAAAAATTATTCACTTAAACACTCTAAACTTTAAATACTCTAAACTTATCTAAACAAACATTTTTTTTAAATAAAATCTAAACTAAATTGTATGAAACGCATCCAGTATTGTGGAATGATTTCTTATCATTTCAAATTACAAAAACAAATCCAAAAAGATTAAAAGTCTGCTGAATACATACTTCACAGACTCAGACAGCTCTTCTAATTTTTTCATTGTGACCCGAAATCAATCGATTTTCAAATGAAAAAAAGCGATGAACTTTCTATTGTCATTCAGAGAAAAGTCATGGACCTTAAAAATTTTCTCAAAAAACTCGAATCGGGTGTTGATTTGCTTTCAGGAGCTACATACCTTGTCACAAATGGTGAATTCGAATATTCGAATTGGAGATACGAATACCTTGGCGTGGAGAAAGCAATTTTCACTCATGCCTTGATCAGATTGATCTTGGTCTGTTAGGATGTGAGTGCATGGTTTCATTCCGCAGTTTTCATTACCGGAGCATGAGGAGTTCCTTTTAGAGAACTAGCCGGATTTTTGCATTAGATTGAACATATTTATGTTTATTATCCTCGTTCTCAAACTCAATTAGCTTAGATGTTTTTTCTCGCCACAACTTAAAATTGGGCAGTTCACACACTTATTGGGGAGTTTACAGAAGGTATATGAAGGATAACACGTTTCTACCAATTCATATCGCAGACTCACTATATACAGAAGCTTTAATTGAACATCAAATCCAAGAGTTTAACATGACAAGAGTGTGGTACAAGAGAGTGGCACAAAGCGTCGCACACCTAGGATAAATTTCAATACAATGGAATAGGACTTGAAGTGGAAGCCTGTAAGCTCCTTCAAATGTGAAACAACCTAAAAAGGTAATCGCTAAGAATCAGCCACGCCAAAGGTAAAGCTGAGGTTGACAGTATCACACAATGGGTGGAAAAACTTATCAATCCGCGCAGCCAGAGTTGGAGTTTGATGCTTGGTAGAAGCGAAAACAATTAACAGAAGGGGAATATGTAAAAATGATAAAATAACAAATAGAATTCTTAATATTCATCATTGTTTTATCTTTAAAGGTAATCATCTGTTCCACCACCACAAAAGAAAAAAACTATGACATCGAATATTCTGAGCAACGTAAAGTGTATCTATTTGCTGACGCATATTTTATAAAATACAATATAACCTGCTAAATGACCAGGACATATAATTATTTGTTGTATATACTCTTAACTCATTCCCTCAGGGGACTTTAGTAGTTATCAGTGGAAAAATCAAATCGAGAGAACGAACTTGCCAACATATGAACCTACTTAAAAAACTGAGAAAAATAATATCCCTGACATAGCAATCAAAAACAATCACAAAAAGCAGTGTTTCTGTGTCCTATCTCTGTCTCTCTCTTTCTCTTACCTTTAATAACTTTCATACTTACTTTCCTAATCGAATAACACCCTAGTCCTTTGAAATTCATGAACCAGCTTGTAACAGACAGCTTTCTTATAATTACAGACCAGTAGGTCTTCGTCCGGGGTCGCGAAATTGCAAGAGACACTAGTAACGAACCGGATAATACCACATACCACGTACAAAATCACAGAGCCCTTCCTAACTAAAAATTATGTTTCGAGCATAATACTTAACCGGGCATCAACTACGTCGTGTCATCAAGGACATAAGAAATCAACAATTAAAATTAGATATCGAAAACTGACCTTTGGGAGGCGCCGTGGCCTAGTCTTACACTTTATTTCCTGAATTACTTCGAAAAAAATATACACTCCTTCCTGAAGAAAAGAAAAAAATCGATCCTTATAAAAAGATCCCCTACTTTTTTCTCCCTTTTTGAATCCACCTACCAAAATACATGAACAGGTGTGCCCTAGGGATCTTGCCCATCCCCATTACTTTTCAATGAACATACGTCACAATTACTTTGACATAGTCTTTGCAAACTATCCCCATCTTCAGATGATCTTTAATTATATACTGCGTGTACTTAGACCTGATTGAAATGATTTCGAACCTAGAATGAAACCTAGAATAAAACATAGAAAAGCTGTATCAATACTTTTCTCGATGGAGATGTCAAATTAATTTTCCTGAAACGCAGGCGATCTTTTTCCCGAAAAACAAGAACTAGAAGGATGAACTACTTAGGTCATGAAATTGTCTTTCCATGAAATTCAATGCTCCAAATAAGGTCATGAAATAACCTGGTCCAATAAAATAAGTTATCTAGTTCCCAGTTTGAATAAAAAATTTCTTTTTGAAATCCTTATCCAGGCAACACCCAAAAAGTTCTTTGAAAACATTTTAAAGATAAAAAAAATTTTAATGAACCGGAAGTCAACGCTTGATGTAAAGGAACCAAAATATTATCCAGAAAATGGTAGTCCTGCCTGTAGATTTCTTTGGAGCTCCTGCTTGGAGTCAATTCGCTCATTTCTGGAAATCCAAGCTTCGAGTCTCACAAAACAGGTGCCTCAAAATGTTCCTTTCTATTTGTCAACTGTGAAACTTCTGTCAAAATCAGCTTAACGGGATGCACGGCGAAATTATTCAAACATTTTTCCAGGAAAGAGGATTTAGTATGATGCTTATAGTACAACCAACACATTATCAACTAGTCGAAAAATCTATATTAACAATTGCAAGCAATCGTGCTACCGTGACCGGTAAGTTTAGTAAGCCTAGTAAAAATTCTAACCGAAGCGTAATTCAATAATCGTCGTTAGTAGCTTAAGTCAAGCTAGATAACGTATTTCTAAGATAATTTAAAGTATACTAGGATAGGTCCGATCTTAAATAAGGTATTTTTGCAAGTTTTCCTTGATAATATCTTCTACACCGAGAAGACAAATTGAAGGTTTTCACGCTAACTAATATGAACTACTGAATAACTAACTAAAACTAAAACTAAAAATAAAATTAATATGAATAAAGGATGAAATGAATTACATTCACATCTTGCAACTAGAGCTTAATTGTGACACACAAAGAGAAATGCTCCCTTTTATCTTTCATCTGATGTCGCTGAAGGTTCTATTTTCGGACTACTTGTGTTCCTTCTTTTTGTAAATGACTTTCCGTCTGTAGTTTCCTGGCTTTGCCTTCTGTACCCCAATGACAATAAAGTTTACCAGTCAAAGGGATCACTTCAATGTGGCATGTCTTTTTTTCTGCAAGTTGTTTTCTTCGAACTTTTATGTGTTAATGTTAAAAGTCTCACCACCGCTCACTAACCACACTAGTTACAAGTGAAAAGAACTCCATTCCACATGTTCCCTATGTTATCTTTTTTGTTACTACTTTTAAAGACCAAAATGTGACTTTTGACCAAAAAAATTAATAAAAATTTGACGCTCACGTTCTTGATGTGTTCAGTCGAGCAACTGAATTTTACGGCTTCATTCTAAGACATGTTTATAAACTGAATATTTCCACATATTTTCTAGCTTTCGCTACTGTAGATCTGCTTGTTTCTTTTGCCCATCCTGTCCTAGACTTCTGATCTGCAGTCACGTCTTCCCGATACTGATGACATATTCCGAAGATTTAATCCGTTCAACTAAGGTTTCTTCGTTTTCTATAACCATAACTTTATCCTTATCCTATCAATCTGATGATTCGCGTGTAACTCTACTTTGTCTCCCTTCTTTGGGGCCTCGTCGTACTTTTCTAGACCTGAGCATTCTGTATAATCTTTTCCACCATCAGATTGACGGTAGTCTCTACACTCATTTATGTCTTCGACAACCTCAGGGCTCTACTCCAAACAAATTAACATAGAACAAATATTTGGGAATACAAGAACAACAAATAATCCAAATAATCTCAAAATCTGTGGTTCCTTTTACTCGTAATAACACTTACTTTTGTTCCGCAATTTTTCGTACTCCTACAGAAAATATTACGACCTCAAACTTGATCCATTTCCTGGTTTGTATTACTAGTCTAGCCCCTTAGGCTTACTGCTTTTTAATCAAGTTAAGCCCCCGTTCATTTGAATTCTCATTACTATTTGTATAATTATATTTCGTAGTTAGATAATTATTCCGTAAAATTAAATATAAATAAATTAATAAATACATAAACGATTGATAAATATTTTCTGGCAAACTAAACTAAAATTACATCTTTGAAAGTTTGGGGTGACCAATGAAGGGAATTTCAATTATTGCAGCAAATCCAAGCAAATCCAAGATCCCAAGAAAAAATTGTCCGTTTTCTTCGTCAGAAATCCAACTTTGATTTCTTGGTAAATTAAAGGGTTTAGCTTGTGTGTTGTCAGAAAAGACAAGCTAAAAAAGTAGATTGTCCCCTTTTTTAGCTTGTCTACTTTTCTATGGGATTAGTTCTAATGGACTGATCTCATCTCTGTTCTTACAAAGCGAGTTTCACCGATTGTATGGCAATCAAATGACATCGAGATTATGGGCATAGTGTAAGTTCATACAGCGTTATCACTCTCAGGTGGCTTCTGTTAGACAGAGATAGGAAAAGCTAAAGAAGATTTATATTTGAATTGCATTCGCAAGCAAAAGTTTTGAGAGAATTTTGTGGTTGTACGCGTAAATTAGAGGGAATTTCCCACTTATTTTGGCTGAATACCGTTAGATTCCGATCTGACTCAAGTGTAGATACAAACCAGTGTATCTAGTGACCAATGCTGAAACTTAGATTCAAGAGTTTGCGTTTGTTAGTGAATATGTACACTATGGCAGAACAATACAATCCAAACATAGGTAACGTCTGAAACGTTTGCATTTTCATTGTAATGAGAAAAGAATTTTAACTTTCGAAGATGCCGCGTTGTATCCAGTTCTTCATTATGTTTATGTTTATGGAAGGATTCGTGCTCTGGGACTAGTGTCTTAAACAAAAATAGACTTTAATGCCCGTAAACATCTAGTTTACCAAGGACATCATGAGATCGTTTAAAAAAAATTTGAAACAAAATTAATGGAATATTGATGATTAAGGAATGACAAAGTTGAACCTTTGGAGTGTTGGCTATAAACAAGAGGATATTCTGAATGCTAACGAACCCAACATGGTTTTGATTTAATTTGACTTTGAAAAAATAGTTTTATGTCGCGGGAAAGTATTAAGAGAAATTAAAGAGCACCATATTTTCGGATTTTTTTAGAAATTTTCAATGATCAATATGTTTCGGTAGGTTTAAGCACCACCCCCCCCCCCCCCCCGTCCCAACTTTTTTCCTAAATTATTATTCTTTTATCTAAGTAAGACACTAAATTATTTATTCTTTCTTATGTTTACACCATCAATCAATACCTAGCGGCATTGAAAAGCCAATATCATTTTTTTATTGTCCTTGAAACAGCCCCTCATACTCGGCTTTTAATTCAATCCAATTGCGACGATTTTGAATACAATAGCTATCAAATTAGTCCTTGAAAACCCCTCAAACTATTAATATAAAAGCATACATTTGAAAACAAGCATCAGTGATTGTAATTTAATTTTTAATGTCTCTTTCCTTGTGTCTCATATGACACGCATGTACAATGCAACATATAATCCAACTATAACTTTCCATTCTATTTTTTTCTGCGAAAACAACACAGTGGCCTTAATCCTTTACATGCAATTTAACGCTCATAAATACTAATACGAAGCATGACCCCATCCACCGCGCTAGGGAGAATGAATGAACCAATGCCTTAAATTTGCAATGCTTCTTGTTTGGGGCGAACTTTCACACCCCCACAACGTCTTTTAATGCATTTACTCGCATTTTTTTCTCAGTCTCCAACGTAATTCGTGTCAAGAGCTAAGTGCGGTTCCTAAACTCTCTCTCTCTCTCTCTTGCTTTCTCTGTCTAGTGTGGTCCTGGTGGCATACTTTATCTTGCATAGTTAAAATTGTTATCAATGGTTGGCACGGAAAAAGAAGAATAAGGGAACAAGTCTAAATAAGTTTCCACTAAGATTTCTAGTGGAAAGAATAAATCTATTGTTTGTGTAATATCTGTTTCAAGTACAATATGCACTTAATAGGTATGCTATCGAGAAGGCTACGCAACCTTATACAATGATAAATCGTTCTAGTATGAAGTGCCTACTCCTGGCAGGCTATTGTTGTATATTGTGCAAAATAAAAACTCTTAAGGATGTAACATGAGATTTTCTACTGAAGGTGAACTCATTTTTGTAATGGCATGTTGCATAACAGCGTCAGCGAATTTTATTCTGAACTGGAAGGCTTGAAATTGATCCTGCTTGGATTGAGATTGATTGTGCTCCCTGGAACGATTATTTTCATTTCCCATACATAGTATGTGTTCATTTTCAAACATTTCAATCTCTTAACCATTGACACATTACTAATCAGAACATCGGCCAGTATGTTCCGGATATTTAACCACCGTGTCAATATCTGGTTTCCCAACCCATTTAACATGAATGAAATCAACATGTCGTGTTCACACATTCCAAACTAACATTTCCATTAAACTTTTCAAGTTGACTCTTTTTTTTTGGGCGAACTTAAGCCGAACAAAGTGCCTACTATTTGCAGTGTTGTTTTTCATTTTTCTTTGACTTTTCCAACAACTGTGACGGTTCTCATATCTATGGATTCACTAGTACCCTCAAATGTGGTATAACATTGCGACAATTGTTTTACAATCGGATTTCATGGTTGATTCTTGTACTTTTCTTGCGGGTTTTTCCAAATTAAGTGGAAATCGAACGAGCCAATGCTAGGACGAAAGAGGATTAGACGCGTGTTTGCACTTTCAAGTTCGAAATAAGTACTGGGTAAATCAGTTGAATTGTTCAACTGCTCAATAATGTAAGAAAAGTGGAGTAGCAAAAATGGAGGAGCTGCAAATGTCAGCATAGAAAAGTACGAAACAACGAAGAACGAAAAGTAGTTTTCTCGGCCTGAAACACTGCAACAATTGCATTTTCCAGTATGTTTGCCAGACATTTTAAAATAAATAGAAATAATCTCTGATTTTAAGTCTGATTTAGAAAGTGTTCCTTGAAAAATGGAAAAAAATAATTTGTAACATCACACAATTTCAATCAACAAGTGTTTGAACACATGACATTTTTTCAAGGACTAAGTTCGCTGAAATATAAATACTCTATAAAATTTGGTTTTGGCTTGGCACATAATAAGTACGCTCCAATTGGTACCTATCCTACAAAAGGAAATCGAAAATATTGAAAAAATGCAACTTATTTCTCACCAAAGTCTTCTCTTAGCTCGATAGACTTGACCCAGCGAGGTTGTAACTTCTTTAACCCGTCTGAAAAGTACGCTCTCTCGAGGTCAGCAAAGTAAACCTCCGTTGCAGGTGATGACCTTCTCTTTCGATTCGAATTTCTGCGCGGCAACTGACGTTTTAAAGGAAACATAAAGACGTTGCACTGGACCAATTTTGGAGTATTTTCTGCAATTCGGCACAGCAGAGCTCTGTGATGTTTTGCACTTCTCCAGATGGTACAGCCTGCCCCTTCTTTGGAGAAAGTTGGCCAGGTGAAATCCACGCTTGGACTGTTTCTTGGTCTCTGGTGTCTATCAGTAGACTCATGTTCCCAAACTCTGAAGTGATCTCATGCCTATTCCTCTGGTCCGTACTTAGCGAACGCCTCAGCAATCGCGACAACAGCTTTCAGCTATCTAATGTCCAACATCTTATGCAAAATATGATCTTCGTGGTGTTTTGGGATTTCTCCTGTCTAGGCTGTCTAGCGCACCTTCAATCAGCAATCTGCCAATACGAGATGCCAATACATGTTATCCTCTGTGGTAGCAGTTTTCGGAGCACCTGAACGTGGCTCATCATAAACCGACGTGCAACCACGTTAAATAAATTTTCAATGTCGCCATCACAGAAAAAGAGCATTTCGTTGCACTAGCTTCCTTTCAAAAACAAAAATCAAATCACCAACCGATATTGCTCTTTTCCCATTTTTCTGTAAACTACGTGAAAATGCCCACTTCAACACGCCGTCAAAACCAAACTACGAGTCTATTCGGCTGAAATTTTGACAGTAGCTCTCTACATAAATGCGCTGCAGGGTAGTATAGTAGTAGTACCTTAACACTATATTTATTTTCACTTTAACAATAATGTATAAACGCTTTTTGACCGTTTTGCCCGTGGATCATTTTTGTAGTAATTCCGTTCCGGGGTCCATCGCTGTACATCGCATGGTGTGACCATGCGATGTACAGCTTACTATCGTGTACCATGACAGTAAGGTCGCCACACTATTGCGATACTGGCGCCATCGTACGATGAACCTGAATACTTACCGGACCGCTTTCGTATCACCACGAATTAATTCAGTTTTTCGTCAACCATCTCAGGAGCCATCTGACTCAGAGTCATCTGCGAACGCTGGCGAGATGTTGTTAGACTTTATTTAAATGAGAATTTTTCCGATTGAAAAATGCAATTCCAAAAATAAAATATTCATTTAAATAGATTTTTTGGCTACAAAATTACTCCATAAATTAAATAAACAAAATATGTGAAAAAAAGCGTTACCGTTACAGCGTTACCACAAGAAACTCATCAAGTAACAGAATCTTATTGGTATTCTAGTGACGGAAGAACTAGCCATTATTTATGTTTCCCGTGGCAATGGACTTTTTGACGTCTATTTGGATATAGAGCCGCTGTCTTATTTTTCACTATTTTCGAATAAAAAAAAATACTGAATACTATTGAATATATGAATTTCAGTAGATTCTATCATTCATGAATTAACCTCTACAATATTTCCAGAAAAAATCTTCAAATTATGCTTACCAGGTGTGTTAGTTGAAATTTGCAGGTTTTACTCATAGATGTCGCTAGAGAAATGTGTACATTTCTATGATTTGGCAGCTATGTCATATTTTTCTATTGGCATTAATCTTAAAAAATACACAAGTTAGAATCTGCCAAAATAATAGCGTCATAGTTGTTTACCTCAGTGAATATGTCGAGTTTCATTCCAAGTAAATCGCATTTGCGGCATTCGTTGCTTTTCTTATTTCATCAAAAGAAAATAGCAGTTGAAGCTCATCGGTTGCTAGTAGATACTTAAGGTGAACATGCTCCAGTGGTTAGAATATGCGAGGCATGGTTTCGTCAATTTAAAAGTAGATATTTCGAATTAACAGACATTGAACATCCTGGTGCAACGAAAAAGTTCAAAGATGGAGAATTGCAACCCAATCGCAACAACAATTAGTATAAACACTATATGTGACCCGAGGCGCAATTTGCCAACGTTTAAAAGCCATGGGAAAGATCCAAAAGAAGGGAAAATGGTACCAGACCAACTGAACAATAGACAAATGGAAAACCATCGAAAAACCATTTGTGAATGTTGCTTCAAAGGTTCGAAAAAACCTGAAACAGAAAAAATCATGGCTTTCACCTGGTGAGGCCGACATATCGACTCCAAGGCCAAATCGCGTTGGCCGTAAGACAATTCTCTGTGTTTGATGGGACCAGTGTGTTGTGGTGTACTTCGAGTTATTAAAACCTTGTGAGACGGTGAATACGGATCGCTATCGACAATAAATTATCAATTTGAATCATGCATTGATCGAAAAACAACCGGAATGGGCCTGAAGACATGGAAAAGTAATTCTACAACATGACACTGCACCGTCTCATACCGCTAAAGTGGTGAAAAACACTCTAAAAGCTCTCCAAACCTTGCCCCGACCGACTATCACCTTTTCGCGTCGATGGGACACTCATTCGAGCAGCAGCGCTTCGCCAATTTGGAAAAAATTGAAAAATGGCTCTCGAAAGAGAAAATTTTTTTTGGAGTGGTATCCATGATTTGCCTGAAAGATGGTCAAAATGTGTAGAATCCAATGGTCAATACTTTGAATAAACAATTGTTGAGAACTTAAACTAACACCCCTGGTAAACCATGATGGTCATCTGAACATAAACACAGCTCAAAATTCAGTCTTCTCTACGAAGTCACATGTTCGCGGAAATAATTCCTCAAGTTATTAAGTCTGCCGGTAGTTGAGTTCCTGATGATTTTCTACATTGGTTCCAAGGTATGTTATGTCGTTTGACTACTACTCTACTCGTGACCCCGTGGGTAGAAGCCCCCTTCAAGTTATTCTCTTCGTGTCAATTGTTTCCAAATGTGTCAAATATGATTGTCAAATATGTTTCTTATTGGCATCAAGTACTGGCCTATTCACATCAATCTCGGGGAACAAGGAATAATGGTAACAATGAGCTTGTTAGCACTGTACAATACCGAAATCCAAAAAATTCCACGAAGAATAAGAAATACAGAACAAGTCTAGTATCGATGCCCATTGGACGGCTAGACTCAATGTGTTCCTTGAACCATGGAGTGCTAAGATCTTACATTTCTTAACAACCCTGGGAAATGGAAAAGATTCGCACATCTTTTTCGAGGTTTTGTCCAAATTAAAGCAGACGGTAAGTTAGACACACTTTTTTGAAAGCACCTTTCCGTAGGGAAGAGGACATTTTTTCTAATGTAATTGTAGAAATGATTATGGAAGGTCGGGATTCCTGAAAAGCTAAAACTAATTTTCCGGAATTGGTCTTCAGGCGAAAGCGGGACGTGCATCCGACTGATTGAATTTTGAAAACGGAGCCTGTTAACATGTTGATAGAGGTTATTTGAAATTTGAATTACGTATTTCTTGTGCTCTTTGCCGTCAGTTTAAGGAATTATACCAAAAATTTTCATATTTCTGATGATTATTCCTAAGCAGTTTTCGTGTTCAGAGGCCTCTTTTGATGTAAATCAATTTTCGAAAAAAATCAACAGTAGTCTTATTGAAAGAATTATCCAAAATTCCTCTGGAAGAAGTCAATCTCGCTTCAGGTCATAAATGTGTAATGATAGAATTTTAACTTGACTTACTCGGAAACTGACTAACATTTTGTGAATGGACTCAATAATCCTTTTCCCAATACCCAGTACGTTGGCACACGCTTAACAACATATCTTATCACTTAACCAGACATGACTTCCAACTAATTGAATTTCGTTTGAGTATATCACAGATTGAGATTCCATTAGTGATATAAATTCATCCTGTTACAACAAAACTTTTTCCTTAACTTTCCAACATCGTCTAGACTCCAGTCAAAACTATTCTAGCGAACTTTTCATCACATAACTTACGGGTCATTAAGGAACTTAATTGACTTGATTTTTTCTTTTTCTAATTAACTTAAGCATACAAAATGATTATCCGATGGGATGATATCATCCTTCGAATTTTAGACATTCATTTTAAAGAACAATCCAGAATCTGTATAGAAGACGGTGGAGTAAAACTTAAAAGTTCACGTCGCAGACAAATCTCATTAGTGTCATCTGTGTACACCCTCTGTCTACGTTTAATCTGCATTAAGATGTGATGAGAATATTATTCTTGACAAATGATTTCATTTCGAATAATTGCGACCTTTTCTTAATCGCCAAGGTCAAGAAAGTGAATACGAAACAACCTCAGATGCTTCTTATCTCATGTGAATGATTAAATTAAAACACTGATAGCCATTTAATCAGTGAAAACAATGTGTGGAGTTTGTAATTGGTATGTGGCATGTGTGGTATGAAATGATTTTTGATTCACTTAATTGGGCCTAGAATGTTAATATACGATTATGGAACTGAATTAATGCTGAGGTCAGGTTTTTTTTTTCACTTAACCTTAGCTAAATGGACTGTTCATGGTAACGCTGAAATGTGTTTAATCTCAATTGTTGATTCTAATAATGTTTGTACGGGTAACATGATTTGTGAACATGTGCAACATATCCTGGACCAGGGACTAGCACAGCATTGTTAGGGGACAATGTCAGACTTAAACATAACCATAATCTAGAATGATTGACTACGATTATAAACATTTTAACTCTCAGCTTCGAGTACTTCGATTATGGGTTCCTAGAAATTGATGCGATTAAGCATCTTAGTTTCCCACGCTGTCTGTAAGAATCCAACGCCCACCAAACAATCTTAGCGACTACTTTTTGTCCTTTTTGCATTTATTTTTTGACTCATTTTTAACGTTTGCGCAATCTTTTTTCAATTTTCATCAATCTGGATTTGATGAGAGGATATGATTGGACCTAACACTATTCTGGTTCGATATGTACATATGTGGTCTGGTCAAAAATTCTTATTGCCAAATCAGACCCCAAAGACTTCGCTATGAGTTCTCACGTGTTTTGTAGTTTATTTTGCAGAGAAATGGTTCGAAGTCTTCTCTTCGTGAACAGACACCCAAAAGTGCATAGACGCAAATCTCAGAGTAAGTCCGAAAAATACCATGCGCAACCAACGTATGGATTATTGATTCTATTGATTAAGCCGGCAGACAGGATGACTTACATCGATATTCTCAAAGGAAAGCAAAATATGGAGTCCAAAAAGGGAGGAATCTGCTGACGCACCGTACAAACCACCAAAACAGGAGTCGTGTAACTCGGGCCGGAGTCCACTGTCAAGGAGGACCTCCTTTGGATCTAAAGCTGTTATCGCGAGATTACAGCCTTTTTTTATTTTTTGGGGTTGGGGGTGAAGGCAATTTACGCCCCTTGTAGCGCATGCTACCAGACTACCCACTAAACACCCCCCCCCCTGTCAAGAGACCCTAGCCTGGAACTGTTTGACACTTTACTTCGGGCTAGGCCTCTTTTTACTTCGCCCTACGGCGCCGTCAGCGTAGAGAAATCTCTCTACGAAGGAAGAGGAGGACTGCTGGAAAGGAGACCCCGCGCCCAAGGTTATCCGTGGTACCTTTTTTTTGCTGTAAGCGTTGCCCGAGAGTAATGTGCCACACAGGTCCATTTTTCGACAGTTTTCAGCATTTCTCCGACCAGATTGTCTGGAGAAAACTCGCCCATTACCTCCCACAAGTCCTGCCGCATTCTGTTCCACCTTCAACAAGATTACAGCCAGTGGCCACTTTAAGAATAAAGAAATATTAATTGTATTGCTGACGTCAAAGAAGTAGTAGAAGAACAACAAATTTTAGACAAATTGTTCCTCATTAGACAAACTGTTCCTACGGCAGAAAACTTTATGGTGGGGTGGACGATTAACAGTCCTAGAGGGCAAACGGCGAAAGTGCAACTCCCGACCACGGAGGAAATCCAAATCGGCTGAAAATCCAAAGCAATATTCAAGTTCTCCAGATCAACCTACATCATGGCCCAACCGCAGAGAACTTGCTTCACCGGGTTTCGAGGAAGAAATAAATAGATATATGGACAACATCAAGACAAGGAGCAGACTGGATGGCAGTGTGAACGATCTGACGCCGCCACATGTATTTCAGGTGAGAGAAAAGGTTGTGCTCCCAGTCCTGAACAGCTTCAACGGGGATAGGCTTGTGCTAATCAGAGGTGCGGACATGACATTTATCAATGTATATCTTACTGTGAAGGAGACAATTTCATTCTTTCAGAGCCACCACGAGGAATTGGAGAAAACTGTCTCGAGTACAGAAGGAGGAGTCCTTGTTGACAATGGCTTGAATGCCAACAAGATTGAATTCCTGATTGATTCCTGAATGAGACGGACCTTAGAAATTGCTGGCTAGGATGAAATTCACCACCATACCCATCCTGCACAGGAGAAGCTGTTTGGGAATCATTCCGGATGTGACATTCGCTTCGGATTGCCCAGTGTTTATGACACATAAATAGAGGGTAATGAAGGACTATTGGCATACAAAAGAAGGATTATTGGCAAGTGATTACCAATACATCGTACTTGAATTGGCAAGCAAACTGCTCGTAGGCGGAAGTTAGAACCTTGCTAAAATAGACGCATTCGGTGGAGTTGTCATGTGGGGGGGGGGGGTGAAACCATGACGGGGACCACGTCAGGCACTAGGGAAGTCTCAGCCGAAAATGTGGTTAACTCCACCATAAGTGACATCACGTTTGTTTGTGACTTCTCCATGCCCAGTGGACGGCAACGAAATAATAAGCCTGCTAGTGGCCAGCAGAAACCACTGAATAGCGAAAAGAATGTCACAGACTTCCCCGCGAAGCCTTTGCTGCGTACGTTCAAGGGATTGATATGAGTTACATTCTCAAATCCTTGCGTTTCGTCTAGAGAACTTCTCCATAGAACGCTAGGCTCGCTGCTGGCAAAACCTCGTTGAGGAAATTACCAGGGACCCATGGGGCTTGCGCTATAAGCGTGTAGTGCCAAAGCTCGGAATCCTGTATGCTTATGAAGAAAAAATAGGCGTGTTTTTTTCGGGATCTTTTCCCTGTGCATCCCGTTTGTTACGATGTTTGAAATGTAGGAAATGTCTTATAGTACTCCCGCTTTTCAGTGCTAGCGAGTTAGCCAAAACGATGCAGACGTTAAAAATGGAAAAGTCCACGGAACCAGACAATATCCCACCGTAAGTGGTACAGGCTGTGTACAAGCTTCGACCTGACCTGTTGCTCCTCACATTCAATGCCTGCCTGCAGGAGAGTGTATCTCCAAAATACTGGAAGGAAACCAGCCTTGTGTTGATCAGCGCGAGGAACGATTATCCGAAGCTACCATCTGCATAAACACCACTATTTATCCCAAACGCGACCTGAAAAGTGCTTGAGACTTTGGGAGGCTATTCGAGCGAATTAGAGTTTATCCTTACACGTATGGCTTCAGGGTTAGGCTATCCACGATCGGAGCAATAAAAAAACTAGAACGTGAACCAGCAGACAGAAACCCACAGTCACCACCCGAGGCGGATGGTACTGTTTATGATTCTCAATGTGAGCCATATATTCAACTCTGGTAGGTGGATAGCTATTCTCGGTGCTCTTGTGTATTTCAGGATGTCGAAATATCACATGCAGATATTAAGAGACTATCTCAAGGACAGGCGGCTCATATGTGACACATAGTGGGTATCATTGATATCAGGGGTGGTGCAAAGTTACTTTCCTGGCCTGGACTTATGAAATGTTTCGTTTGAAGAGCTTCTGAGGGTAAAACTACCAGAGGAGTGATCAGCTATGACGCAGTAGCATTTGACGATCGTCGAAGGAATCATTAAAATCTTCTTTGATCAATTCGGCGCGTCAGCGGATAGCTGCTAGGGGAGTATCGAGTGTCAGTCAGCCTATGGTAAACGCTACGGAACTAAAATGTAAAAGACACCTAGACATGAGCTCGACAGAGACAGCATTCTTGTACGGCCTCGAAGTCTGGGCTGATGGTCTTAGAAGTCGTACCGAAGACTTTTCGCACAGGTACAGAGGCAATTAACTGCGGACTATTTCTCGTGGTGCTGGTTATCACAAGGTTAATCACCATAGTGCTTCTTTCTAAAGATCAAAGGCGAATTTACTTACGTAGGAAGAATCGGTGATATAAATTTTTAGCCTAGAGAAAAGAAAAAAGAACATATCTCTGGGCAAGAAATGAGGGTACATGAATCGCGAGACAGATGAACGTGATAACTCATCAGTGACCTAGGGCGGCGGTTTTCTAGGAAGCATGGTGAGGCTGATAACTACCCGACGCAAATACTCGATGGATACAGGTATTTTCAGTCTTGTGGGCATAAGATGGGAAAATCACCGTCTGCTAATCGCCCGTTTTGTCCAGAGATCGCAGATGACGCCAATTACACCTTCTTCACATGCGGAGGATGGGAAGAGGTTTCTCACCGTCAGCAATCCCTGCTTTTTCCAAGGGAGAGATGGTTCCATTCCAAGGTTTGGGAACCTGAAGGCGCTGCTAGGCGAAATCAAGAGGACTAGTCCGAAGTATTGTATTTAAAAGTTCCAGACAAGGTTCTCGGTGTGTCAGAGGAAGAGAGAATTCGATATGCAGGGTGTAAATAGGCTCAGAACGACAAAATAAATATCTTTATTTTGATGCAACTTAGATTATGTTCTAAGATTTATTTGAACTTCCCCTTTTGATTCATATTCACGTTTCTTATTATTATAAATGTTGATATTATTGACCGCTGAGAAAATCTGATATTGTGTTACGCATTCCTATGTGTAGGCGACATGAAACAAACAAAAAAACATATATATATATACATATAAATAAATGAATAAATAAATAAAATAACAATTAATTTTGAATACATTAATTGTTTTGGTTAAGTTTTGTACATGTACCCATATTTTTAAGTCATAGAATCATACGAAATGAAGTAGAACTAAGAATAAAATTAAAAGAAAAACATTTAAAGTTAGATTTATGTATTAAGAAATATTTAGCTAAATAATATCAGTAACAAACAAAACAAAAAAATAAATAATAAAAGCCTCAGTAAAAATAAAATGTCGGAAAAAAAATCTCAGAAAAACAAATATTATAAAAATATTATAAATATTATAATATTATAAAAAAATATTATAAAATATATAAAAAAATAACCAAAAAAATTTCTTGAAAGTTGTTTGGGGTGAAATTTTCTATTGATATGATTCACTGGGTTGTTGTGTACATATCGCGATAAAAAGAATAGAAATTGGGAGGTATGCGACAATCAATGGATAGAGACAATCAATGTATAGGAGTGTCAATAGAAGTATCAATCAATAAGACAAGAAGTATCAATAAAATATCAATAGAAGTACCAAGGTATTCGAGTATCAATGGATAGAAGAGAATCAGGAAGCTGTTTTTTAGCCCCAGAAGTCCTCGAATCGCCAAATCACAAAGCCCAAGAGAACAAAAAGATCGATGCCAGAGGCAAGAGAGGTGTTCAGGACGCGACTCAGCGGAATTCCTTGACGTCCCGCAATCAAGCAGAGGTGGTCAGAGGTAGCGCAAGAAGCAAGTGAAGTCTCGAAACCAAGCAGAGGCGGGGATTCGTGCTAGAGGAAGCAGAAGTGAGCAGAGGTAGCGCAGAAGTAAGTGAAGTCCCGAAACCAACCTGAGGTGGAGATTCGTGCTAGAGGAAGCACGATCAGAGGTAGCGCAGTAGAACAAAAGTCCCGAAACCAACCCGAGCAGAAGATTCGTGTTGGAGGAAGCAGAAGTGATCAGAGGTAGCGCAGTGCAATTCATTGACGTCCCGTAATCAAGCACAGGTGGTCAGAATCAGCGCAGCACAATTCACAGGTAGTCAGAATTAGCGCAGCACAATTCACATGTGGTCAGAATCAGCGCAGCACAATTCACATGTGGTCAGAATCAGTGCAGCACAATTCAAAGGTGGTCAGAATCAGCGCAGCACAATTCGCAGTTGGTTTGTTCCTTTGGTATTTGATCCATTTTATTTACATTTTTATTCATTTTATTTATTTATTTATTTATTTATTTATTTATTATTTTATTATTATTTCTTATTATTTATTATAATAAATAATATATTTATTATATATATTATTTATTAAAATTATATTTATTATAGGACTTATAAGTAACACTAATTTTCTATCATTTCTTTTCATGGCAAATGGTGGCTTTTACATGGGTATGTCGTGTATGCTGGAACCATTGACTTGATAAATGGTATTTTTAATTATCAACTAATTTAGACTGATCCATATTTTATTTGATAATTACTTCATACAAACAAAAGGAAATATCGTTAACAATCTTCTGTGACTTTAGAATAGCATGCAACACATGGTTCCCTCATGCACATACATCGCAAATATGTGTGCGAATGTTTCTAACCATAATTTACAAATATTTCGTATGAAAAATCGTTTCATATGTCGAATAAACCCACAACATACCGAGTATTATCGTTTCACATCTTGTCACGGCTTCTTTTGTCGTTATGTCGAATGAACAACAATAAATTACAATGCACATGATGGGGCTGATATATGCACACATGTGTGTGAAGTTTCATCTTGATTGCATTGTGCACGCCAAAAGACGCGATCATTAAAACAGCAAACATTAAAACGCTAACAAATATAACATAAACTTCCTGAAGGCCAGCGAAGGAAGACATATTTGTATTGCTATGATGCATATGATGTGAAATCTAAATATTGCAGAAGTTGCTAGGATAGTTTGATGCATTTATGCATGTACACGCACATCTAATTGTTCATGTGCATGTTTGTATGTTATCACTTCGTGGGTGATAATCCTGTTAGTTGACCGCACATTAGTTGATATTAAGTTTAATCGTGATATGTTGATGAGTTCATTGTACTCTTTACACATATGTACAATCATAGGACAACCAGCAACCCGTTGAGCACTTAGGCATGTTCGAAAATTTTCAGAATTGATAGTGGTCAATGGAATATTTGTTGCATGTGCAAATAATTCAATAATAGTCAATAAATATCAACAAAGAGCGTGGCATAGGTCAAGACAATGATTCAATCCGATAAACAGCAGCCAAACAATGGAATGTTGTATGGGATAAATTAATTATGCAGGTCACATCCAATAGAAATAGCTTTCTGCCTTGTATGCAAATTTCTAATAATGAAACACAATTCGTTAACGCACTTTATTCCCTCCATCAGTACGTTCACACACGCGACCAAGGATCAAAATGTGTGTAATTTTCAATTTTTAGTAAATTTTATTACTCTACCTCTTCCTCGAAAATTTTAATTCTTTTTGGATTCACGGTCTACAGGACTACCTAAGGTCAACATTCCCTTGTTTATCACATTCTTATTTTCTATCAATAATCCAAATCATATGTTCAATGTTTGACCGGTGACCTTTTGTGAATTAATTTACATTCTTACTCTAAGTCGATAAATTTTATGAGTAAAACCATATAATAGTTGTCATAAGACTCCTGTAGGATTTCCAAATATATTATGCTTTGCTTGCTCAGTACCAACGTTTTCGCAACCCATACTGTAGTCAATAATGCACTATGTTCCGCAACATAATAAAATAAATTGTATAAATTATAAAATTATTGCTAATAGTCATGATTCTGAAGTGAATAATTCTATTTTGCAATTGAGAAATGAAGTGTAGGACCTCAAGCACAAGATCTCTGAATTATCCACTAAATATCTCTCTTATCAGCACGACTACGAGGATCTAGCTTAGCACTGCTTACCTACGAGCTAGGGGTTATTATCGATACTCATATCGGGTAGAATTTTTGGGCTGAGCAAGCGCCTTTTCAGATGAATGAGTTAGGGTAGTTTCAGTCTACTGTCAATTACCAACTAGCTTGTTCTTAACTTCAGCAAACTCAAAACAGTATAAATATAAGTTTTGAAAATAATACCACCATTTTGAATAGAAATCGGTAATGATACCGCAATAAAAAAACGAATCATTTGTTTAAAAATAATTGATTTATTTTAAATATAAAACATCCGCTGCACAAAATTTTGATTCGTCCAATAAAATGCCCGAATTACATATGAAAATATCCACTTTCATCTCCATTATAGTGTTCTGCTTCACTGACAGCATTAGTTAAATAGCTATGAATAAAAAAGTCCCTAAAGAGTATCAGTTGGGAGCATGATACTATTATTATAATACATTAATAAATATTTTTTTATTAATAATTGCCAGGTCTATTGTGCAACAATTCGCTTCCTTTGTAGTTTTTTGATATTATTTTGTTACTAGCATTTATTGTTGGATGACATCACCATTTTTTTATGGAGGCCACTTATCACGCTTTGTGAAGAGAAACAGGATTGTACAGTGAATACTGAAATCTGTAGTTTTCCAAAATTTTAACTCTTATATCAAAGGCGCTTGAACTTTTTAAGAACAATCCTCTAATTATTATAAAGGAGGTTTTGGTTGTTTGTTTTTCCCATGAAAAATTGAATCGCTCAAAATTATTGAAATGCTTGTATCATTTGACATCAAGGCTTTGTTTCAGAACACGCCAGTGAAACAAGCGATATACCAATTGGGAGAATGGTTGAAAAAAAAACCATTCGATCCCGGAATGGCGCGAAAAAAATCCATTAAATCCATTAAACTAGGTACACTGTGTATGAGCGGAAAATATTTTACGAAAATATTTTCAAAACGGCTACAGGAGTAGCAATGAGTAACCCGTTTTGACCTTTATTATCAGAACTGTTTAGACATAAAGAATAATGCCAAGAATCTGGTTTAGAAATGTCGATGACGTATTTGCCATTGTGGAAAAGTACAAATTCGAAAACGTCAAGACTGCTATCAACAAAATCCACAAAAACATCGAATTCACTATAGAAGAAGTGGAAGAAGAAGAAAATGGAGCACTACCCTTTCTGACCAATAGAATTATACGAGCACATCAAGGTTTACTTTTGACACTTCCAGAAAAAAGACAGCAACGCACAGAACGATTCCGAGTTCATCTAATCATACGTAACCGCAAAGGATAGCAGCGTATAACAGCAAGGTCCATCGTCTGGTCACCTACCCGCTAACACCTGAAAGTTATGAACGGGAAAAAACATTTATATTGGATACCGCGAAAATAAATGGTTACAATGAATTAGAAATCACGCAGATTGTGCAACGGAAAAAATCACATGTGAGGAAAATGGCGTATTCCACATTATTCAGCGACAGAAGTGAGAGTAAAGACAATAAAATAAGCCTGAGCCTACAAATGTCAACTAAGTTCAAGAGGCGCAAAAACTGATTGAAAATGTTCGCCATAGAAGTTGTAGGGACAAGCTGCTGCTCCTGCCTTAAATCTCAGCTGTCAAGTGAAAAAGACCCAATAAAGAGGGACGGAAAAAGTCGCATTGTTAGAGTGAGACAGAGACAGAGAGACTGCAAAATTAAAAACGTAGGACAAACCATAAAACTAATAAAGGTACCATTCAGGGAGCATATTAGAGAAGCGCAAAATACAAGAAGAAAGGGGAAGACCATAATGAGATCATCAGTCGCGGCTTATATCATCGAGCAAGGACATAATGTCGATTGGAACAACGTACAATCTGGGAAGAAGGTGAGAAGTTTGGAGATCATGGAAGTTCCCGATAATTAACGCCTAAACGAAAATTCAGGGAACTGCCAATCTAATATACTAAGACTGATAAGCAAGTCTAGCAGGTATGTAAATTTTAAAGTAATTAAGGGTTAACAAATAGTCTAAAAGTAGTTAAAGTGTTATTATTTAACAGATGCTATGTTAAAATAAAAAATCGATTCAAAGCCATGAAATCTTCAGAAGCAAAATAACTGAAGAAAGTAGTAAGTGATTCCCGAAATGTGAAAATGCATTAGTAATAAAAAATTGCAGTAAGGAAAAATTGGTTCTGTTAAGATTATAAAAATCGTTATATTATTTTTTTAAATCATTGTAACTTAATATACTTACCCTTTCCATATTTGGCACTTAAACGAAGTTTTGTAACATTTTGGTATACTTGTCCACTCAGAGAAATGGTCCTATTTTCAGAACGCACAGAATCAAAATGCTTGATTGTGTTGAGTTTTATAAGGGTACAGGCTAACTGGGTAAGCTTCCTGAATTTTTGGAGTGTCTATGGTACACGCTGAATGACGGCTAGTCAAAGAATCCAAAAGACATCCTTGGCTACGCAAAGAATTATTTTGCTAGGAGTTATAGGTCTCAAACTATTAGCTGAGTGACCGCGTTGATTGATGTTTGATATTCCTTTATATCGATTCGGAACTAAAGCGACCAAGCATACAACTTTTCTTAATGCTTTGACATGTCTTTACATGCATTCCATTAGAAAAAATCCTTTCATTATATTGGTGAGATTGGAGTTATCTTCTATAATAACTGGTCAATGCATCCAGTCAGTTCTCCAATGTCTTGATTATAAGTATCGGTTTCTTCAGTGATTCTATATCTTGCTACGTTTTTTTTTTCTTTTCCGAAACACCATTGCTTTCTTTTTACTACTTAAGTTTAACCCAAATTTAGTCTGATGCCATTTATAACTCCTTTTTTCTCCCCCACATTAAATTGGTTATCCTCTTTCATTTCTTCATTCATAGGTTTATTCGAGTTTGGCACATTGTTACATCTGACAGTTTCTAGAGACAGTAATCTCTTTAAACTATTGTTTAAAAATTTTTAATATTTCGGACTTTTGAAACAATTCTCGAAACAAATCTTTTATATCTGATTTTTAAGGTATTGTGGAAATGAATTAAAACATTAGCAATTACGACTAGATTAGGTACTCCTAAAGAAACGGGTATTTTTATTCTTCTGCAGCAAAAATATCAAAATTATCATGTGAAACGTGATACATCATTCAAAATAAGATTTTTTATATCGCTTTTATGTGATGTTGCTGGACAATAATGCCCGATTTATGCAGAACATTTGATCGGGACAATTTGATCATCTACTGCACCAAATTCTCCCATTTGAACCAGAACGCAGTTCACAAATCTGAAAAAAAAACAACAAAACGCTCTGATTTTAGAAAGTTTGTCAAAGGATATGTTTACCGAGACTTAAAATTATCATTATTACTAAAATTAAAACTTTGCTAACTTATTGATTTTGGGAACCACACAAAACTAGATTTTTAAAACCCCCATTTATGTGGTTCTGCAGGATTTGTGGAGAACCTTGATCTGGACAATTCGATCATCTACTGCAGAAACCTCTCCAATTTGACGTTCGCAAATCTGAATAAAAAGAGTCTGTCTGAAAGTTATACAAAGGATATGTTTATTGAGGCTTGAAGTTATCATTATTAAAATTAAAAGTTTGGTTACATAGTAGTTTTGAAAATCAGTAAGTAACCCTTAGCTTACTGGTTTCCAAAACCTTCAACTTACCAATGTATTTTGGAGAACATTTTTTTCGTTGGTGACAATTGAACTCTTTAATTTCTTATTTTGAAGATAAACTTATGTTATCAATCATATTGAAGAAGCTTTCTAGTTCTCTAAAATGAATTAAAATCCAGTTTCCTCCAAGTTTTCCACCCTCTGAATAAATTGAAATAGTTTGCATGAGTAACTTTGATGTGCTCTCAATTATCTATTTACAGGGATGAAACGATGTCATCTATGAGAATGATACTCTTCAGAACATAACGCTAATAGCGCCACAAGTACCCATTTCTCCAAACATTCAGCAAAATTTCTCCAACGCAGCCTGCAAGGATATCCACATGGATATAATTATACCATAATTTTTTGGCTGCGTAACGTAATAAAAAACGAAAATACATATTATTCTTATTTCTGCTACCACCACCATCAATCGTGCAAGAGCTCTTCTTCTCAGTTCTGTCAACTCTTAAGGACAGCTGCATACATAGAGGAACAACATTTCAAAACTGCGATAAGGCCTATCTCACGCTTTGTTTGTGAGATGTGACCATCACCTAGTAAACGCATTTGACAGATGAATCTTAAGGCGCATTAAAGGAGGGCAACCCTCAAGAAATCCATTGCGAATAAAGGATAGCCGTTAACTGTCTAAAATCAACTATCAGAAACCTACAAAATTATCAAACTACTCAAGTTGCGATGCGCTGAACATATGAACCATTCGCAGATCTCATTTAGAGACTTACTCTCATACTTCAATTCTGATTTCTCTGAATCGGAAGGGAGTTGGGACTCCCGCGGTTCCTTTACGCCTATTAAAATTACCTATACTAGAACCTAAGATCAAAACATGATGGCTAAGCTTGTTAAATACAACAGCATCGAGTATTCTTGTGACTCGTTTCGCAAACTTCAACGCAGGAGATATACTCATGTCTCCTGGTGTGGATGTGGCAGCTTATAGGATTATGGCCTTATGGAATATTGCGGTGGCTGGCTGTGTATAAAGATTGCATTGGCCCTAACAGCGTCAGGGTCGCACCCCGTATCAACCAGTATAAAATTAGGAGATACTGACAGTAAACTCGTATCTCATTATCATGGAATTGGCAACGGTAGTCTAAACTCAACTCTGCCCTAAAGTGACTTTGAAGTTAGTCCTTACCATGGCATACCGAAAAAAGTATTCGCAAGGAAGCAGGTAAGAGAGATGGAGACCACAGCTGATTGACGATTGACGAGAATAGTGAACCCAGAATTTTTATTTGTAGCGTCAGACCCAAAAAGGGCTAAAAATAATCATATATTTTTGACTTGACAGTAACACAACTGCCATTAAATACGACAATTGAGCTAACTCTACATCTAAGGTCCTCGTCCTGATGAGTTTCGCACCTTGTGAAAAATCATCGATTATTGGGCTCAAATCCAACAGTTCTGAAAATGCACATTTGTTGTATCTTATATTAGTGTTTCCCGCAGTGGTTTTACTTTCCGCGGATCAAAATAAAATGTAAGTAACGATAATTTCGAAACTCGACCATCAATTTCGGTTCTTTAATTGAAATGTTCTCTTCTGTTTTCCCACGAACAAGATTGCGATAAACACGTCATTGATGAAGCTTACATGGTGTCCTTAACGTCTAAAAAATTAATATTATATTCGAAAAGAATTATATAAATGGAAATAAATATTATATTTCATGCGGAAATAATTTTAAGACAGCATTGTCCTGAAAATGTTAATTTCCGGAAACAAAATCATTATACCAACTTAGTTTTTGTTAAAGAATAAAGAACGCTCGATGATGCCAAATTGTTTAAGAAATTTCCTTGAGTTGTGGTTTTGTGTATATCTTTGGAGGATTTGATCTCAATTTTTATTTTCTTGAGGTGCCTTATCTTGAATCAAATTGTTCACTATTATTTAGTTTTTTTTTGTTTTGTTGTTTTTTTTTTTTTAATATTTAAAGCCTTTTTGTATTAAACTATCGTCTACTACTTTTCGCTTTTTTAATTGAAAAAGTTGGGTCTTATCTATTTTTGATTGTTTCAATCAAATCAATTCATTTTTATTTTCTTTCTGAAGCTTACTGGCTTAAGAATATTAATATCCTGTTGTACTTTGGAAGGAATTGTAAAGACTTATTCTATTGTCATCCCAATCACTCATAGAAATTCGCTCATATTTAAACTTTCTCTTAACACTTTTACGTAAGGTTTGAAATCAAAGCACATCGAATTAGGACCTGCACAGGAGAATATCACCAATTGCTCTAAAAATTAATTTACCACCAAAGATCAAGGAATAATAAATTTTTTTACCTTTCGGTACCAGTCAAAGGGGGCTATAAAAATCCTTTTTTTTTTGGGAAAAATTTTCCCTTTAAAAAAATTTTAATTTATGTTTGAAATGGGAAAACTTCGATTAAAATTTAACGAAAACGAAAAGAGAATATTATAGTTTAGGATTCGAAAGATCACATAAAACTGGGCAATGGAAAACGTGGAAAGAATGGAAAGTTATAAAATTTCAAGGATAACAGCGTTTTATGCATCACAAATAATCTGTTCATGCTAACCAATGTGTACTGACTCTAATTTCTTTCCAATTAATGTCAGCATACATGAAACTTTGAAATTTCCTCAGTCTAGCTCTAATTGTGTGTATAATAATTGTAACCAAACATCATTAGAATATTGCAGATATTTCCATGGTATGTATTTTCCCACCAAACCTAATTGTAAATTCAAACACAATTTTTAACACAAATATTGAATGTGAAAATTCAGCAAGTCTTAAACAAACTACAAATTACGTTGAATAACGATTACGACGCGACGGTTCTAGCAACATTGACAAGGGTATTACAAATGCCAATAGCCAAGGAAATGAAATGTTTGTTATTATTGAAATTACAACCAAATATTTGGTCTTTCCATTACGAATTTCTATTTTGCTTTCATAGATAATAGAATTCTACGAATGGAAATTTCATCAATGATGGGAACTAATTTTATGCGATAGGCATTCATGTTTGCATTGAAGCTTTTCTAATCTACTTATAAATAGGACGCTTTTCATTCATAAATTGATGCGGATTTAATACTATTGTTTTTGTTTATTGTTTGGGGGACGCCATCTTCAGCAATATTCAGCTCGTTGAAAATGAGCTGAAAATGGTGTCCTAAACAATCAAAATGCAATGCCTGGTCGAGCCAAGCCAAACAAACAAATTTTGCCCCACGGTTACGAACAATCGAACATTTCTATTCATTCAAAATATATTTTTTGATTTGTTATTGATATTGATCTACTACTATGCATTTTGTTAAATATTGGACATTTTTAACCTGAAAAAATTAAAAAGCTTCAACGAAACAACTCGATTAAGTTATATAACTAAAACTTCTTCTTGCGTTGATTACGAGACACACTTTACAGCGTTTTCCATTCCCTGCATTTTCTCGTTTCCAATTCTTTGATGTTCAAATGTGTTTGATCGAACTGTAAGAAGTCTTTAATGGCCAACCTAACTTTTTCTAGAAAATGATATGTTTTTCCGTTCGAAAAGTTCGTAAGCCAAAATAATAGGTAGAATTTCAAACCCATCTTTGAAGAGCAGGATGGGTGTAGTAAAACAGACATTCTATGATCAAAGAATTTTTTTTGTGCCGTTGTACATTACAATGTAAAAAAATGATTATTTTATTGCTGACGAGTACAGAACGCGCTGTCTGCAACTTCTCTGACTATTTTTGTAGATGCTGAGCGTTATTTTAACCTTTTAATTGTTAACGCCGTCTAACTAGTTAAAGTTGACTTCTCTTTGTGATAAATTATAAGTTTGATCATTTATCGTCATGCCACATCCTTTTGCAGACAATATTGGCATAAGTAACGCGTTTTTTTATCAGATATTATAAAAATTTAACAAAAAATACCTCCGTTTTACCATAAGAGCAAAATTGTGGAGATCAACGCGAATCGTTATTAATATCTCTCACTGAGATTGTCAGGTATATTCCAACCTTATTGTAAATTCTTAATTTTTCTGCCGGAAAGCTGGTATATTCTAATATACTACTAAGTGATCAATGGAAATTTCGCTGTGCTGTTGTCTTTCAAAACAAAAAAAAAAACAAAAAAAGACGGGCTGCACTCGGTTCGTCTGTGAGGAATGCATCCTCAGAACGGTTGTGTCTGAATGCATCGGTAATGCATCTCCAAAATATTTGTATCTTAAGACGTAAACAATTTCTCCCTGAGTATATCCTGCACCCGAACAATGAGGCAAAACTGTCAGCCTCAGCTACAGCATCATTGACGAGGTGACTCGTTTTGACGGTTATTATTTGGCGGTTCAAAGCTGTCAGCTGACCCCCTGTCACACAAAAAACTGGAAATGACGAGACAAAATATTATAGAAAAATGAGCAAAAAGTAAAAAATTGTTGTGACGAAAACAGATTTCATTAACGTTTTAATCGTAACCATGGCTTAGTGTGTAAGCGTAGTAATGTGTTTTTTAAAGTTTTTTGAACCTTTGAAATCAAATAATATACGCATGAATTGGCTTACTGAAACGACGATTTTCTGCAATTATTATTTGAATATGATATCGGGCATGTGAGCGCCACGTCTGGGTAAGAAATAGTCCAGACGACAGGTCCAACTTACAACTACTTCAACCAATAATTGGGGCGTTTCTCGTCAATAACGTGGCGAATGTTGTCTTCCAGATGGTCAAGCGTCTCGGATTTGCCAGCGTAGATGAGAGGTTCGATGTAAATCCCACAAAAAATAGTCCAGTGGTGTTACATCACAAGAAATTGCAGGCCAGTTCACAGGTCCAAAATGAGAAATTATGCGTTCATCAAATGCTTCTTTCAATAAATTTGCACGAACTGTATGTCATGTCTACCAATCCTGTTGAAACCTAAGTTCCCTTGCATTATGACGATTTAATTCCTATTGGCTCTAAGGCGGCCACCATTTCCAGCAGTACTTTTGAAAACATGTCTATCAATGAATCTTCTGGCTCATAAAGCATACAAAACAGAGACTTTCTTCGCATGTAATCACGTTCGGAAAATTGCCTGTGATTGCCCGTCATTCCAAGTGTGGCAGTTTTGTTTTTTGACGTTGCCATGAAACCAGAAACGAGCCTCATCGCCAAACAAAATTTTTTTCAGAAATTACGGTGCTGCAATAATTTGTCCTTGGTCCCATACACCGTATTTACGCTGTGCCAAGTGGTCGTTTGGCTTCGAATTGGATTCGTAAGCCCTCAAACTAACATTCTTCTATAAAATCTTTCACAATGTGCATGGGCATAAATTGAAATGCTGATCACGATGTCTGATGGGCTCTCTTAGGTCTCTAATGGATTTCTTCTGACTTTATGGATTCTACGTTTTTTGGATGGATGCGTATAATATATGCGTGATAGTAAATGTAGTGCAGACATAATTGTTCTAATGCAAAATTATGTCGGCCATAAAATTGAGGCAGTGCACGATGAGTTACTCGGACACAACCATTTTTTTTTCGAAATAAATTTGCACAATTTGTAGACATCGTCAACCAATCTATGATGAAATGACAAATCAAAACAACCATAAAACGCATGACAGCTGTCATACCATAAGAAGCATTAAAAAGTGTAGCAAACTTAAAGTTCAACACATCTAAAACAACACTCTTTATAACATTTTATGAAAGAGGTATGTCTGAGCATGGTACCTTACTACTTCACTCTTGATCTATCATTATTAAAGCTCCTGCACGCGCAAACTGGATGCGGAGGAATCCAATCTCCTTAACCCAATGGTTTTGCTCCGTGCAATCTGATAAGTCAAAGACAAGGACATAAAAAACGAAATATGCTGTCTGTTCAAATTTGTATGTTATGATTTGTTTTGATATATTTGAATGATCTCACCCCTTTCCCCCTCCCATCTCATAAAAAAACAAAACCCGAAAAATTTCATAACCGAAACGTTTTTATTCAAAATCAATTTAATGGTTAAAATTTAAATTAAATGTTTTTTCTCTTAAATCAGTGGCTTATTTTTCTAACAATTAAAGCATGTTTCCGTCGAACCGAGAGGCTCTTTCAAACCGGTAAACCCACAGTACAAGGGGGGGTTGCAACTTACTGGTGCCATTCAAGTATTGGATTGGCAACTAAGTAATTGCTGATTTCAGTTATAGATGTCTCTCAATCCAAATTAAATGATATCCGTAAATTTTATAATCTTCTTCTTCTTGTATGTGTTAGATGTCATCCTTAACAAGTTTAACAAGTTCCTTGCATGGATACATTCTTAAAGTTATGTTTTAGACCTCAATGTTAATATGTCGTGCGAAAACGAACATTGTTGCCATATTTTGCTTTATTATTTCCGTAAAGAAAAGAACGAAGCGCAAGCCACCAAAAAGTTACGTCATGTGTAATGAAGCCCTTAAAAAATGCAATGCTGAAATTGGTTTGAAAAAATCCGTTCTGGAGATTTTTCTCTTAAAGAGGATCATCGTTCCGGTCGACTAGTTGCGCCAGTTAATTACTCAACAATCATGGACGCAGATCATCAGAAGAAGTCAGAGAAGTTTCATCATCAGAGAGAAGTTTCACATACAACCATTGAGAAGCAATTAAAACGTGTCAGTCTTAGTAAGAAGATGGATTTTTGGGTTTCGCACGGTTTGAAACACATTCCTCAATTCATCAAAATTATTGCTTACAGGCAATGAATTCGATGGTTTGTAAAGCCAATCATCTCCAAACTGAAAACGAAAAGTGGATTGTGTACAACAATGTCAATAGGAAAACATCGTGTTGCATGGCTAATGAGTCTTCCCACAAAGACGGGAAGACTCATTAGACTTTGCTTTGAAGTGAGAACCACTTCGAAGGCACATATCCCAGAAATAAAAAGAAGATTTTGTTGTCAATTTGGTGATATTGGAAAGGTCCGGTGTATTTTAAGCTGCTTCCGAGGTGCGAAACCATTGATTTGAAAATGCTCTTTTGGAAACTGGACAAATAGAGTGCACCGGTCAAGGAAAAGCGACCAGAATTGGTAAACCGTACAGGTGTCATTTTCTACCAGAACAATGTTAGGTCACATACGTCTTTTGCCAGTCGGGAAAAATTGATGGATATTGTTTAGGAATTGATGGTACACCCACCATATGGCCCTAAGTAGCCTAACGTAGCTAACGTAGCCTTACGTAGCCTAACGTACAGTTACATGGCCCTGATCTTGTGCCATCGGATTACCACTTATATCGATCCTGGACAACTTCCTACGTGGTGAAACTTTCAAGGATGATGACGCTTTCACTTCTAACTTAAGTCAGTTTTTGGCCGAAAAGGATCAGAATTTTGACGAGCGTAGAATAATTCAAGTTGTCAAAGAGATGGCAAAAGATTATCGAAAAAAATGGAAAATAAATTATAGAATCAACTTCATTCAAAGTACAATCAATGACATAAAAGATTTATACAGAATAGAATAGTACCATAACTCGCACATCCTCAGAGGAGAGTATAGCATTGTTCCATACATTCGGCAGCTATGGAAAGCAATGTTTTCTCTATCAGAGTATTGTTTGATGTTTGAAAGATTGATTGTTTTCGAAAAATGTATGAGTGCAGAATATTTGGTTAATACTAAAATTCTGTCCTTTTGATGGTAATAATGCACGACAGCAGTGGAAGCCATTGATTTGCCTTAATACGGCAACTATGGGAAGATTTAATAAAAATTTTTAGCAAAATGTATAAGCGCAACATCATATGTAAGTCTCGACGAACAAATGCTTGGGTTTGGAGAATGATATCAATATAGGATACATATACCAAACAAAAGGAATCCCAATGGTAGTCAAGAGGAATCAAACGACCGGGAGGGCGCCCAAAGTTTCGAAGAGACTTTGATATCATGAAAAAAAGGCACATCTGAGACGAGAATAGCTGAAAACAGGCAGACTTAGAAAGCAATGAGGAGTCAAAATGTAGGGGGGGGCACCATAACTTTGATATATGGTTGAACAAGCATAATGTGATGATGATGACACTTAAAAAACGCGCTTAAATGGCATCAAAATGTTGATGCTAACTCAATCAAGCTCAAGGCATGTTTATACTGCAGAGCCTTGTTCAGGTTAAGGAACAGTTGATGGGAACGATTCTAGTCTCTATTTAGAGTCTAGGAACGAGTGAACATACTTAGTGAAACGTCTTTGTGAGCCTCCCTATAAAAGGAACAGAAAATTAACTTAAACTTTAAGAAATCACCTGAAATCAGCTGAAGTTATTAAAAATTAGAGACAAGCTGGATTAGATCAAGAGGAAATGTGAAGATATATAAATTAGTTCCTAGAAGCTTCAATTAGCTTTGTTTGAATGTCTAAATTTTCATTTACTCCCTTTTATGCATAACGAAAAACATTCATGGCACGCGCATGTCACTTAAAATTTTATTAATTACTATCAAATATGACTTTTCTCGCTTTTTTCTCTATGTTTCCGGTCCAAGCGCATAATAGAAATTGATTCAATAAATTACAGATTACAATTTACGACCTCAACTTGAGACAACCATTTTTCAATGTCATGTTTATCTAAAAGACACTCGACTGGCCTCACATAAAACCCAAACAAAATGTCGTTCAACTCCAGCGAAATTCACTATTCTACGAATGTGAAAGTTATTATTGAAAAATTATTGTATATATTTTTTTTGTTTATAAAGTATTTGCATTTTAACTTTGATCGCAAAAGCAACAATAACTCTTAGCGTCGAAATGAATGTGCACTGATTTTCATTTGTTATCGTTACGGGTTTGAAAATTGAAAGTTGCACTAGGAAATTTCTTTTTAATGAGTAACGAACATATATGCTGTGGTATAAAGTTTATATTAACGATAAACAATTTTGCAACATTTATGCCATATTGGTCAGATAGAGGAAAAAAAATTCTTCTTACAGCAAAGACAAATCATGCGTTTTCACGTTTAAAAGGAATGAAAATTTTTCTTAAGGATGTTTTATAATACTCCGTAATTGTTTCTGGCAGTCCTTTAACTTGGCAAACAGTCTTGGATATTATCAATTATGGGTAACAACAGGCTTTCAATTCCTTAGAGTTAGTGGGTTTGCTTGAACATTCTAAATGATTTGTACATCCTTATTAAATATAAAAATATTCTGGAATGATGATACGGAGCTCCTGTTTTAGGTTTGTACCAGTTGCCTAGAGCTATTGGAGTCAGGACATGCATTTGCTAGAGTGGTACATTTTCTTTATATTGATTCTTATATTGGAGTCGTTACTGAAACGTACACCCTTTTTTGCCCAATGGCGGTAGGCAACAGGTGCTTGGTACCATCATCCCAGAACTGACCCAATTCAGTTATGGTAACAGGCTCCAAGGCACTGGTAATTTTGAAAAGAAGAAGAGCCCCGAGCATCAAGTTTAGGGGAGAAAATCCTATTGAAACCCTGCAACCTGTGTAGCAATTGACATCCTTCCTCATATAATTGACATCCTTCGTTAGAGGAGAAATGTCAAACTGAATCAATTGACCAAATAGGACCTCTTTGAAGCCCTGTAAAAGGCTCCCCCGGAATATCTCCGCAGCATATCAAAGTGCGAGAGAATTCAAACAGTGGAACTGAGAGAGAACCATTTGAAGATGCCTTCGACAAGTCAAAAGCGTTTCTGAACGAGAAGTTTCATTTTGTCCCTTTGAGATAAGAACCATTTTGATGCAAAGCCATAAAAGGGTTGATAAGTGAAGCAAAGTTCACAACGTAGGAAATGTTCCATACGCTAGTATAGGAGAACTAGGAATAAAAGGCTCATGGCTGGTAACTTTTCGTATACTTTAAATGCGACAAAAAAGTTATAGTCCTCGTGTTAAGCATGTGGCAGCATAACGTCTTTGTAATGAGACCTTAGTCGATGGCGTTAATTTTGGCATCATCCATGTGGATGTGGCTGCCAAAACTACGAAAAGTAAAACCTGATTCAGGCAATCCAGCAATTTTACACCACAGTGACCCTCAAGAATCCTACCAAAATAATGGAGAGGATCTAGAAGTCAATTCAATTTAAATTCTGCGCTCCAAGCAGGGCAAGTAAAGTCCTTGGTGGTTTTTGATATCCAAATGAAATTGATTTTATTTTTCTACCGCATTTCATTTGCCTTAATTGGAGAAATTCAATATCGATAGAAGACTTATGCTAGAAATATGGTTTTGACTAACCTCTCGTATGACCATTCGACCATGATACCCTGCACCGAACTTCAAGATGATGTCCTGGAGAAACGAACTACCATCAAACACGCTGAACGAGCTGGCAAGCTATAAATGAAGCGAACGATGTGTAAAATTGAAAAAATCACCAAATGTCAGCAGGAAATAATCATATCATAAACACTGGAGGACCTGCACGCCTTGAGGATGTCCAGTGGGCTACATTTGAATTGACAAGAGGCGAGAATTCACCGCTGATTTAAAGCATTTTTCACCCAACCATTATAATTTTGGTGCTATCATATACTCTAGTATGTCATCCTTGATTTATTCTCTGTGCAATGGATTGCATGAAATATATGCTCTAAAGCCATCCTACATGTCTGAAAAAGAAGACATTTCTTAGTAGCTAAAATCATGGTCACTAAGTATGATCGCCTGAGGCCGATCACTAACAAAAAAACTTCAATGTTCGCCGAAGTGCATCTTGCGCGGGAGATTAAATTGAGCGCGTCCGCATGGCGCGAGAACAACGTCATTGAGGAAAATATTGGCTCAGCCTCTAAACAGCAAACAAATAATGAAGAAAAACGGACAATTAGGTGGATCTACAGGTTGACGTTATTCAAAAAGGGCCACCTCACACGCCAGAATGAGGAAACAGAGCATTTCAATGCAAATCCTAAAGGCATAATCCTAATCCTTCACGGCAGTGAAAAAGGATAATCTTGAAGTTTTTCTTTCAACTTTCGTAATCTTCTCAACTAAAGAGGTAAAGTCATCCGGAGAACTCCGGAGAACTTGTCTAAAGAAGCGCCTTTACTTCGGAACTAACTTTTGATTCTCAATTCTGCGAATGAAATAAAATCGAGGAGCGCGTGACAGTCCAAGCCCGACCTTGACCTCCAGGATTAATTTCCTCCAATTGTCACTGTTCTGCGAGTTCATTCTCCAACTTGATCACTCCAACAAGTATCGGCAATCAGTTTTTGTTATGTCTTCCTATCAAATCCTCGGATTTCCTGCTGGACGTTTGTTTTGCGGTTTATCCTTGGGTATCCTGTTTAGCAGCTGATTATCCTCATATCCCACCCATTCTGCTTTACGTAGCCTAACGTACAGTTACAGGTAGTTTTTGAGTGTCTTTAGGAACAGGTGGTCTTCATATAATTCATACAAACTAATCATTGTAACGTAGACTCAACTCTGAGCCTCCATTCACTGGGCCATAAACTTTCCGGGGTACCTTGCATTCAACTATGTCTACTGCCTCTTTGGATTCGCTCATGAGGGTCTACGCTTCACTTCCATGCAGCAGTACAGAGTTTAATAATTTTATATAAAGATGCGTGCCTTGTTTGTCTGTGCAGAAATTTGGACCTTAGAATTTGAGGCACGGAGCTTTATTTGCGGCATCCGATCTCTTCCTTGTCAACGCCTCCTTGTATATAAAAGTTGTCTCCAAGATACACACAGCTATTTCCATTTTAAAAGTTCTATTCTGGTATGGGTGAGATTTTATCGGGCTGAAGTATTCTTCCGCGTTTGAGTCAATAGCTTAGCTTTCGCTTCATTTATTCGTAGGTCAATTCAGTTTGCTTCAGATTCTAGACTCAAACATGAGCCTTTGGAACCTGAAATTGATCGTGTCATAAGGACATCATCAGCATACGCTACAAATTGAGTGGACTTTAACACTAGTGTACCTGAGGTTTCAAATGTTGCCCTTCTGATGACGTTGTTCAGCACAATATTAAATAGCATTGGGGCAAGTTCCTCCCCTTGTTTCAAGTTAGGCCTGGCCAGAAGTTAGTCTCCTTGGTTATTTTCGGAAACAATTGTAGATAATCATCGATTATTTTTGGTTCATCGAAATATGCGGTGACCCTTATGTCCATGATGCAGCAGAATTTGCATTTGGTGGAGCTAACCTTCTCGATCTGGAAGGACCGCTGGTTGTTGTAAGGCATGTTAGTTAACAATCTGTTAATGATCTTGATAAATTTTGGAGGAATTTGAAAATTCCAAGCTCTGTAATTTGAGGTGATGTGGTTTTTTCGGAATTTTCATACCCTAAGCTATTATCATTTGCCAGTTACTCATGGTTCCACTATATTTTTAAGATCCAATTCCTCATGAGTTTGTAGACAGTCACTTCTACCTGTGGCTTACTTTGCTGTCGAATTTATCGACTCCCTGGATGTCCAGGTCTGGGTGTCCACTCAATGGTTATTCTGGATGATGTGTGCAACCCACCTTCTGATCATAGTTTTTCAATCTTTCAATCTTCAATTTTTTTGTGGAATCGGTGAAGACCATGACCTTATGGCAATCATTCGGGTGATTCGCTTCTAAGGCTGAGAAAACGGCATAGGGTTGGTGACCCCGCTACGAAGGCTTATTGCATGGAAGCTGTTCAAGTTCAGGATACAATCGCCGATACCGGCACCAAACTGATTTTTTGCAGCATCCCCAACAGGTACTAGTATTCTCTGATATATTAGTTTATGTGTCAGAAAATTTTTGTTTAACTCATCAGTCTTTGAAGCAATCCCAAAAGGAGTGATGCTGAATGAAAAGGCGAAGATCGGGTGATTTATTGCTGCTGTATATAGAATTTTTGCTGGGTATTTGGTTCTTGAATTTGAACAAGATATTCTAAAGTTGGTCTTGAGATTATTATTTATTGGTCACCTGAAGGATGTTGTTATTGATAAGGTCGCCTACAACTTTCGTAGTTAAGTATTCTGCTCTTTATTTGATTGAAGGTTCAGCAGCTATTTCAAAAGCGTATACATGGAGTACTGGATGATAGCTGTAGACACTGTTTCAGTATCTCAGCTTTAATCCTGTCTATGTTTTGAAAGAAGTATTCTGCAGCATGTGCATGTGGTGATGCTGTTTTGAAGTATTAGCTTAAAGGAGTTAATTGACTTGCTAAAAATTTGATAATATTGTCGGACTCTGCAAAGTCATTGAAATGGGTCTACAGTTCTCCGAAGAAACCAGTTCTGTAAAATGCTTTGTGTTCCTTACATGAAATCTCCGGAATTGTAGTGTTGAAGAAAATGATGGGCTGTACCTTACCAGGGTATATGGGTAGCTTCAAATGTTTACCAACTTGAGTGATTTGATCATTGTTGTACCATATCAATAGTGGTCATCAGATGGGTGCCTCCTTCGAGTATCAAAAAGTTTTGTGAATATTACAGGATACTGGTGTTGTTGTATAGTTGTTGAAGAGGAGGGGAGGGGAGAAGGGTGCCATTTGTGATCTCTGTTCTTGTCTTGGCTGGATATAACACGCTGTATAGATTCCTGAGTCAGCACCAATTGATGCTGGGTTTACTGAGCTTCATCAGGGTTCCTCTAAGCTCATCTAGATCTACTTTTTGGTAGGAATCAGTAATATCAATAATTATAGCTACCTTGAAGAGTCTCGGGTCTCGGTACCTCGAAGAGTCTTTCTGTTGACCAATTTCTGAAAACTCATTTAACATAGTTATGTTGAAGTAGGTTGTGGTCGACTTGTGTTTTTTGTGTGAACCAAGGAATGGGATGCTAAGGTATTCTTTTCGTTTATAAGCTTACAAATTCTGTTCTGTTTAAGTTTGTCAATTTTTTTTATATGATCGCTTAGAAGTGAGATGGATTTAAAGGCATGCGTTTGCTTTGGATATGTGAAAAATCCTGACGTGGTGTTTGCGTATGTCGGGGAACGGGCCTTTTGCATTATTTATTGCTTCGACCAGACTGTCTTGATGATGCTGAAAAAGAGATTTCATCATTTTATAGTTTCTATTGTCATGTCTAGGTGCCGACCTGCTCTTTCGGCCAGTATGCAATGAAGTTTCTGCGGTCTGAATACTAGATCAGTATTCAGAAAGGCTCTGGGATGAGGTTGTGAAACTGGTCTTAGATACTGCTTCTATTTTATGTTCTCTGGGCAATGTGTGGCCTGTTCTTCATTGAAGAAGTTTTACGATTGGAATTTCCTATCATGCCGTATGTATTTGATGAAGTTACTCAAAATTTTAACTTTTGATTCACCTATTACGGTTCGTCCTGTTGTAATTTAAGAGAGCTCTGTTTCTGGTTTTTGTTTTTTCTGTGTGTGCTTCAAGGAGAATTTATAGCTCTGGTTCATTCTGCTCTGCTCTATATTACCCAGTACTTTATCATATTTCTTTTTAAGGGCATCCGAGAAGGAACTCCATCCGATACTTGTAGAAGGTTCTTGACAATTGGGGAGCATTGTGCGGAATGGTAGGTAATATGTATGGAGATTTTCAAAGGGTATGGTTGCTTTGGCATATGTCCTGTTAAAGGTCCTTCCAGGTGATATTATCTCTGCTCATATTCAGTGCTGCCACACGTCTGGTGCAGCAACGTAACCATTTTCCATTCTTGTCCATTCTACTGAAGGTGGAAGGTACGTATGCCCGTACTCAAAATTTTCATGCTATGATAGGTGATCCATTTCTTATACAGTTTGCGTTAAGTATTTTGGAATTGATCTCCCCACAGTTGGAGTGCGGCATTAGGTTCGCCTCGTATCAGTTTATTTTTGGTGTGGCCAAGTGAAAGGACTGCTGCCTCCAGGGAATGAACTGCAGGTCAATGGCTACCTCCCTCTCTCTGATTTAGGCATCATGGAGTTTGTGTGTTGAGTTCATGGAACTTTGAGTTTCACATTTCGATTTAAACAGTATGGCCAAATGCGAATAAATACTACTAATGTTGTCTAGCAATCACCGCACATTCTTAAGTTATAGCTTCAATATTTCTTTATCTCTTCCACATTGTCTTGCTTTCTTTTGAAATGAAAACAACAAGAAAGGATTCGTGATCGACGTTAACTGCTCAAGTGAATTCGTTGATAATTGAAAGATTGAGACATCCACAAAATCATTGGATAGTAATCAAATTAATTTCAAATAAAATCGATTAAAGTTAATATAATTATTGGATATATTTAAAAACGACGTTACAAATTACAATTTTTTAAGTGTTTACACAAAAGCATTTTTATCCTTGACATCGCAATCAAATCGATTCGATCCAACTTGGTGGACAATTTGATTCCCTTAATATTAAATTTTTGAAATCTCAGAAGCCTTAATTTGAAGATTTCGCAGTAAATGGCTTCTTGCGTGAAATTACAATTCAAAACTCACGAAAATTTTCAGTCCTTACATAACACAGATTGTATTGCCAAGAAACTATCTTTGTTAGCTTATTGTTTAAAATCCATTAAATTTCACGTGACGAGATCTGATGGTATTCGTCGCATTAAGAAAAAGATAATCGAAATCTTCACCAGATGTTCGAGTTTTTGCATCATATATGACTTCCTTCAAGACTCGCGAAGCTGATTTAAGATATGCATGCGACTATAGATACAATTCGTGACTTCCTAGGCCTTCGGAGAAACTGATTTGGCTAAGACCAACCGTGATGATGTTTACTATGCAAGATGTGAATACGAGTACATAAATGATTGTTATGCACATTGTTGTCTTGCAACGACATATCAGCAATAGTAGCATGAATTCAGGGACAATGATCGAGGTACAGATTCGTTGACATCTAAACATAAAACAAGGATATGTGTATGGTCAAGACGCTTCAATGTTTTTGTCGAATTACATCAGAATACATTTCTTTGATGCCACAAATTGATTGAAACGCTTGTACCTGTGAAATCACATTGTTTTCTAATGGAAGTTATTACTACCAATTATTGTGGGCTACCTTGAATGTTACGTAGTTTGTTATTTGCCAAAAACGTATTAACAGCCCGGAGACAATCGCCGATTATCTTTAAGAAAATAACCGCGGCCGTAAACCTTACTGCTGTAGATAATCACTATTTGTAATGTTTGTAAGTCGATGTGGTTTGCGGTTTTGCAACTACACAAATAATGGTGCAATCACTTCAATTTAGGAGTTTGCATCTTTTTATTCACTGGTAAAGTGAAGTGAATAAAAATCCGCGAAGAATGAATGAATTTCGACCGCACACGCCATAAAAACATACAACTTAGGAATACAATTTTCTATAAACTTCCTTTCGTTTCCACATAACCGCCATAACTTTTTTTCATTTCGAAAATCAATGGCCTACTCCAGTTTTTGGTCCTTGATCTTACTAATGATGAAATGGTTTTACAGTAGAATTGTTCGACGAAGTTGATCCACGTTTTTCGTATCGACGCATAAATAACTTAACAAAAATCCAAATATCCTCGAACTAACCAAATGCAAATTATTTTTAAATTGTATATAAAGGATCCAAAGATTTTCAGATAGAAACACATTCTTCTACATTCACAAGGTTATCGGTTCCGCAAAAGTAAACAGGGCTGAAAGTTAGTTAGATGATCCTGAAAATTTCGTTAAAGTAATCAACGTATCATGTCAAGGAGATAATAAGCAGGGAGGTGAAGGTGAAGAAACCGAAAAGCGGTAGCGGTAGCCATCGGACTACGGACCCCCCAGATGACTACTGCTTTGACATGGTCGTACTAAACTGCAAGGCACCATAACCCAATGCCTTCGTAGCCAGTGGTTCGTCCATGTTACCGCAAATTGTTGCTATTCCAGAGGTGCATCGCATATGAACACAAGCACGAAGGCCACTAGTCCTCAGGAAGAAGTTTAAAAAACCAACAGAGGATGTCTCAGCAGACCCAGCCATATCCCCAGTTTTTTGTCCTATACTCCAACATGGGCCACCCAGCGAACTATTCTAACTTCCACGAGCGTGTCAAGCCTAGAAACAAAAATGGCGAAAAGCGGACCCTAAGGAATCAACCTCAGTGTACCTCTAACAAGATGATTATCATATCATGCCACTAGCTACGCTGCATCTCCTTGACTATGCCCGCAAAGTCTTGCTCGGGTCACTCCAAACCTGACTTCTATGTGACTTAAATGCCAGACACCCATCATGGGGCGTACGTACCAACATTTCCAAGGGGCATTTTTCATTCTTCAGATACTTCATCCAAATACTTCATCCAGATACTTCAATAAAACCTTCGTTACGAGTCTTGCACGGCTCAACTTTATCCTATCCGCTTCGTTACGAGTCTTGTACGGCTCAGCCCTAAATTTAACCATCTGACCGTCACACCTTATACCACTCTTCCCAGGGTGAGGATATCCCACCACCTCAAGCACTGTCACAGCTTACTGGAAGGAAAGTTTCGTGCATATCGAATAGCCGGTAACAATCAAATTGATGATTCGATTTAAACGCTTTCTGACTTTTTTCTGGACCTCTTCTAAACTCCCTCTCTTCCCGAAATATGGTAAAATACCCTTTAATGAAAGAAGTTAATTTTGAACAAGGACCAGAAGGCAGTAACGCTTAACGAAGAATCGTCCACAGAAACGTGTCTTATTAATTCAGAATACCTCACACTAAGGTCCTAAATTAACAGCTTCTAGATACTTATAAAACAGATTGTATACGTTGAAATGAAGGAAGCATTCAAAGACAGGCAGTCCGCTATGAAGTCTTTCTCCGACGTATTTGAGGAAATTAATGCTTTTAGGTGCCATTAAACTGCAAGTTCTCAATAAACAGGGACCCCTTCCAAATCAAGAGACACATGTGTACCAAAAGGAAACAGAAATGAGACATTTGTGTGCTGCACTACCCCAACCTATAAAGAAACAGGTCATCCTCATAGCAACGCACAAATATAATTGAGAAAGAACGGTCAACTGTCTATGAACGGACATTAAGGCTCTTGCCTTACTGTCTTCTCGTCAACCAACAAATATTGGCTCTTCGAGCACACCGTTGTCGGTTAAAGACAAGAGGGCATTCCTAAGGCAAGTTAGTATTACCATCGTGAGCTGCCATTTTAAAACGACGGAATACAAATTTCAGAACTATTGATAGGTTAGTTTGGATTTAGCAGCTATTTGAGTAAGATGTGTTTCGTGTTTTCGCTAAGATAGAAAAAGAGCAATATCGCTCGGTAATTCGCTTTAAGTTTTTGGATGGAAAAAGCAAAGTTGGGTCCTGTCTATGGGGACACCGCCACCTATGACCACAGGTATGTATTGGTTCAACGAATTTAAACGAGGGCGAACAACCGTTTTTGATGAGGAACGGCCAGGACACCCGGCAGACATGGTTACCGAGGAAATCATTCAAAAAGTCTATGACATGATTCTCGCTGATTGAGGAACGAAAGTGCGGGAAATAGCAGAGACCGTAGGTATGTCGGCGGGAACGGCATTTAATGTTTCACATGATAAGTTGGCGATGAAAAAATTGTCGGCCTGATGGGTGCCGCGATTGCTGTTAACTTCGAAACAGTGTTTGGAGCAATTTCGAAATCGAGATCCGAATGAGGTTTTGCGTCGAGTTGTCACCGTTGATGAAACCTAGATTTATCACTACACACCAGAAACTAAGCAACAATTACAACAATGGATTTCTTCCCATGAATCTGCTCCAAAGAAGGCGAAAACGGTCCAATAGACCGAAAAGATCATGGCGTCGATTTTCTGGAATGCGAACGGCGTCATCCTCATTGATTTTTTGAAAAAGGAAGAACGATCAATGGACAATGCTACAGTGAGTTATTGGGCCGCTTTGACAACCAATTGAAGGAGATATGGCCGGATTTGGCTAAAAAGAAGATGTTTTTCGTCATGATAAGGCACCAGCACGTTCATCCGTAGTTGTTACCACCAAACTGCATGAATTGCGTAACGAATCGCGACTTTTTCTTGTTCCCTAACATGAAGAAATGGCTCGAGGGAAACAATTTAGCTCAAACGAGGTATTCATCACCGAGGCGAGGACATATTTTGGAGGGTTCGACAAATAATATTTTTTAGAGAGGTTGCAAAAAATGGCAGGAACGTTCGGAGAAGTGCATCTTTCTACAAGGGGGCTATGTTGAAAAATACAAAAACCAATTTTTTTGAAAAAATTGTGTCTTCATTTCTAACACGGATACTTTTTGAATCTCTCTCGTTTAAATCCGGTGGTTTGGTTTAAATATTTAAATCACTTTAATTTTATTCGAATTGTGGTGAAAATTTCACTGCAAACAATTCATCAAACAAATCACTATTTATATCAATAACTGCTGTTTCGGTTTGCTCGATAGCGTGTAGTCAACAGGAAATACGAAAGGTTGTGTCAGTTTTGACGTGCTGGAATCAGTTGACATTATATAAAGTGGTGATTGGCAGTGTTTTGATACTTCTTTTAATTTTTTTCTAATTTTTTTTAATTAAAAATATTTGGTTCTAAATGCATAATCATACTTCGTGTATTACATAATATATTCATATCCTTTTTTATTTATATTATGCATCAATGTCTTATTTGATAAAAAAACTAATTGAACTACTTTGATGAGTGCGAAAACTCAAACGATTTTTTTCTTTCTTTTTTTGCTTTTCTTCCTCATTGATTATTGCCAATGAAAATTGATAGAAAATTTATTTTTCATGAATATCATTCGTATATATGGAAGCATGCAGGTAAAGTCGACGAATCAAAATAACGCAAATTTATCATTTTTCATTCAATCGCTACAATATTTAGATATAATCCAATCGTGAGAAATTTCAATCAATTCATGGTCAATATACCAAGTTCCAAGTGGAGATAATCAAGTTGTAAGATTAAATTTTAGCCTTGGAAAGTGAGCATGAAGCGTATGAATTCGAAAATAAATTATGAGCAGAGAAAGAAGTATCTTTTTCTCTTAGCATTGGGTTTAATCATTTAAAGATAAGTAGCTCAATTTCAGTTCCGCCTGCAATTGAAATTTTCAGACATGTTCGTACTACGACAAGTATTAAAACTTGGTTTCATAATAAATTCTTTATTCTTTTTCTATATAATAGGATTAGTAATTGTTATGTCACTTGCATCTACAACTCTTTTATTTAAGGACTAAACCATGAATGAATGCATTAATGAGAGTTCAAGTTTCCTAGTTGATTTCTTGCTTTCCTCTGATATTATTGAAAATTAGCTAGAAACTACTACAAAAGTCGAAATTTACAATTTCTTTGTATGTTAACAATAATTCTAATTGCATGCATCACTGCTTAGTAAACAGGCGGCGATATGTTAGTCCACACACAATACATATATGATTTGTTTTGCGTTTTCACAAGTCCATAAAACTGTTTACAAGTTTTTCAAAGTCACCTTTACTCGAAATTAGTAAGTAGCATGGGAACCTGTAGGAGCAAATCTTGCGATAATAAGTGAAACTCTGAGGTAAGGTTGAGTCATTTCTGTATTCATTCTAAGATAGTCACATGCGGATGAAAGAATCTTTCGATATTGTCTCAGATAGACAATTGGATTGTGGGAGGGAAGTTGTTCACACGAATATTGTAAAGCTCCATACAAATTTGCTTTGTACAACAGACCAATTAGTTTATAATTACTTAATTAGTATGTTCACCAGACTGTTTAAGCAAAGTAAGAAATCTTTGGAAAGTACAAAATGAATTTATGGAGCTTTAACACATTAACGACTACCTACTCCGGACTACAAAGTTCAATATAACGCATGGCCCAATTACGCAGTGCAGTATATAGTTTGACGGTTCTAGAGGACTTCGCACTAAGTGACCATCAATCCATCGCATTTGAGATCCGCGACAATGGTTCTACGCTCCCATACACTCAACGCTCCGCCTTCGAGTGGAATACTGCGATTACTAACGCTCATGTACCACACACCACGATTTGGCACTTCGTCGGGAATGGTAACCAGTGGAATGGTTACTGAAGACTGATGAATTCTACAAAGAGTAACATCAAATCTACTTTCAAGTCAGCTATGCCTCACTGGAGAGTCAGAGACGGCATGCCTCCAGTTCTAACAGGAAATGTCTAATCAAGAGGACTTAGACCTACTGTTGTCAGAGCCTCAATCAAAGAGGTAAAGAGGTACCCGTGGAACCTTAGCTACAACTTAGTTATGCGGAAGTTCGGTGCCCTACAGGTCTACGTATACAAAGTGGATAGGGTGGAAGAGATCGTACGCCCTGTCTGCCCCATATATTCCTTCCGTGTTGAAGAACTGCCTATTGCGAAAGACCTATATACACTCCACTTGACACCAAGAAAGAACTGGAATTCAGTTCAGCAGTTCTTTACATGAAGTGGAAGATAATTCCTGGACCAGACGATATTCCAGCTGAAGTTTGGTCATTGGTCTTACACAGTTACCATGACTTGCGGCTCAGTACCTCTATTGCTTGCTTGTTAAGAAAAGGGTTTTTCCCTGAACAAACCAAATCGAAAAATTCGTGCTAAACAGTAAAGGAAAAGGATATCGCCGTAGGCATACCGGCTGTAATTCATGCCAGATACGGCCGGGAAAGTACTCAGTACGGGAAAGACTCCCTGACGTTGTTCATACCGCTGGAGACCTTTCCCCCCAGCAGTACGATTTCAGTGCTGAGCACTTCACTATATATGCAATTGCGGAGGCGGTGACTGCAGTCCAATAAAGAAAAATACTAAATCGGTCCAACCAGTGGGTAGTCCTCCACGTGACGCTGAAATCAGGAATGCGTTCAACTGCTCTGGATGTTGGATGCACTGGAAAAGTTAGTCTAAATATCAGAATATCTGAGGAGGACAATTCCAAATTGCATGAAGAATTTCAGGCTGATCTGCATCACAGCGCAAGTTCAACGAAAGATGCAGTGTGTCTCAAGGCTCCATCCTCGGACCCGACTTGTAGAATATCACCTATGACGGTCTTCTCTATCAATGCGTGATCGAATTTTCGATAAAAAACGGCAAGGACCGCAAAATGTGCTAGTGTACCGACTCGCAAGCTCCATTAATGGATCATTAATGACCATTCATGGATTAGCCTGTAATGGTTACCCCTCGAAATAATAACGTGTTGCATATATGGGACCCCAACGCAAGAAAAGTGTTACGTATCGCACTCTAGGCTATTTATGTACATAAATTTTGTAGGAGACATTAGTTTCAAATCTGCTCTTTGTAATCCTTTTGTATACATACCCATTTTTGAACTACAGCGTATTGAGAAAATGAATTTACAAAAATATTTCGAAAAATACGAAAATTTAAAAGGATGGTTGAACATGCAAGATACATCGAAAAAAAATTTTTATCATTAACTTTATGTTTTTTTGTGGTAGGGAGGTGAATACTGTTTACGCCCTTAGTGTGTGACTCCCAGACACAAAATGCTTTTGGACTAGCCACTAAACATCTCCCCTGTCCTAGCCTGGAACCGTTTGATAAATTACTTCGGGCTAGGCCTAGTGTTCCTACGCCTAGAGGTGCCTTCGGATTATGGGAATCTTTTCTCTAACGGGAAGGAAGAGAGAGGAAAGAAGTGCTAGAAAAGAGATCCACCCATACCCGATGCCTCCCAGCGCTCCAATAAAGCTTTTTTCAAAATTAACACTGCCCGAGCATATTGCGCCACACGATTCCAATTGTCAACTGTTTTCAGCATTATTCCGACGATAGTTTCCGGACAGAGCTCTCCAATTTCACTAAGGAGGAGCCCTCACTGCTGGCTCTACCTTTTACAGTAGAAGAATGTGTGACAAGCGTCATCCAATTCCCCTGCACAAAACACACAGTTAGGAGACCGTGCTCTGTCAATTTTGTACAGATAGGACCGAAAACAAGCGTGCCCGCTTAAGAACTGGGTCAGGTAGAAATCGGTCTCACCATGCATTCGACTGAACCACCGCCTCAGGTCAGAGATCAGACGTGCAGTCCACCTTCCCATTGTTTCTTGTTTCCAAGACTGTTGCCAATCGCTTAGAGAGCGAAGTATCTCTTTCCTGGTGATCTCTTCTCTTCGATCTTCGCCTCTGTGCAGGTAAATACTTCTGTGCTCTCTCGCAAGGAGGGTGATGGGTCTCACCCCTGCGATTACCAGCACTGCCGCCCCGGAGACCGTTCGGTATGCGCATGGGATTCGCAATGCTCCTTGTCTCTGCACTTCAACCGCTTCCCGTGTAACTCCTTCTTGAGAGCGTCGCCCCAAAGCTCTGATCCGTAGAGTAGAAGCGACTGCACAACACTCATTAAGAGTCGTCTCCTTGATGTGGTGGGCCCCCCTATGTTGGTCATTAATCGGATGAGTGCCGACACACGCGCTGCAGCCTTGTCAGCTGCTGCCCTGATTTGTTGGGAAAAACTCATCTTCGAGTCTCAGGACGCCCAGGTACTTTACAGCTGATTTCGATTCAACTAGTTGGTCCCCTATACTGATAGGCCTTACTATGGGGATTCTGTTCTTCGTTAGGATGACCACTTCGAGTTTTTCCAGTACCAGCTTGAATCCGTGAGCGGTCATCCAGTCCATTACCCTCCGCATTAACATATTGAGCCTGAGTTACGCATAGTCTGCTGTGCCTCCAGTGACCAGCGCCGTGACATCGTCCGCATAGCCGATCAAACATGACTCATCCGGCAGTTTAAGCTACAGCAGTCCATCGTAGGAGATGTTCCATAGGTCCGGGCCAAGGATAGATCCCTGAGCAACACCTGAATTTAGAATTGTACTTCGCCTACCCTCCTTCGAGTCGTAGATTAGGCTGCGGTCCTTCAAATAGTTTCTGAGAATCCGCATCATGTACACCGGTACTTGAAAATGCTTTTCTAGCGTTTCCAGAATATTTACCCATCTAGCGCTGTTAAATGCATTTCGTACATCCAGAGTAACCAGCAGGACGACTCGTCGTGTAGAAATACTGTGAGACTCCGCACGTTTAACCGAAGCTCTGAAGCTATACTGCCGTGGAGATAGGTCCCCGGCAATACGAATCACGTCAGCGAGTCTTCCCCTGATAACTTTTTCAAAAACTTTTCCGGCCGTGTCAAGCATACACAGTGGGCGGTATGCAGCTGGCGACCCGGGATTCCCCTTTCCCTTAGTAATGAGCACAAGTGTCGCCACCTTCCAGCACTCTGGGAACAGCCCTTCGCGCCGGCATGCGGAGAAGCAGGTCAGGGGAAAAATGGAAGACCATTTGCAGCACCTCAGCTGGAATCCCATCTGGTCCTGGAGCCTTTCTGGACTTCATAGACAAGACTGCTTTCTCCAATTCCATCTTCGTGAAAAATAGAATTTCCGTTGTTGTTTCATAGTGAACGGCTTCAACGATGGCGGGATGGATGGGGGCTCTCTTCCCCTCACTCACGATTCGTCCATCTTTTCTGCCTCGTATGAGTGAGGCGACCTTTGGGCACCGAGCTTCCGCATCACTATTTTGTAGCCCAGGCCCCATGGGTCCTTGTTCACGTCGTCCACCAGGTTTTGCCAGCGGCTTGCCTTGCTGCTGTTGATAAGGCTACGGAGGCATTTTCTAGACGACTTGTAAGCAGCTAATCGGATAAATGCCTCTTCCCGGGTTCGAGCTCGCTGTGTCCTGCGTCGTAGTTTGTGACACTCCCTTCGTTTTTCGGCAATTTCAGGTGACCACCAGTATACTGGAGGCTTGCTGTGCCGGGGTCTTCGTAGGGACATTGAAGACCTGCAGGCGGATGTAATGATTCTCATAGTTGAGTTAACGACATCTCTTGCCGCAGGTTCTCGGTTCGCCGATTTGCTACTAAAATTTAAATTAAATAAAGTTGGATAAAAATTTGGATGAAAAATAAACCCACCCCGATTCAACTCAGGGTATATGTACTGAGGTTTGGCCGCGTAGCTTAGCTACTCTGTTGTACAGATTTGCAGATCCACAAGGATATCACAGAGTAAACATCTTTTTTACTTGCTAATTGTACTCTTTTAGCCGAGTTAGGCTCTGTGGAAATACACAAAATCGAAGCCACGCCAGCCCATAATTTCGGGAAAAGTGACTCCTGTTGCAAGGGTTGGACCAAATAAGGTTTGACAAGATGCATGCTGATAGACACTTTTTAGTGTCTATACGATACTTTTTGTTTATTTTTAAATTTTATGCAATTCGCAAAACTAAGGTCATATTGCCTTTATGACAAAATTTAGAATCTGGTTGTGTTCTGGAAGCAATCTTCATTTCCAGTGGGATTTCTGGTTGATTTTTCTTTATTGTTCTCGTAATTTTCATAGAATTTTTTCGCCCGCTGCAGCAAAGGAACAGACTTAAACCAATTGTCGCAGATAACAGTGCGTTTGGTTCCGTGAAAAGGATCAGGCGTTTTATTCAACTAATATTCTGTAATTTTTGCTTCAGGCAGCATGTCGTCCAAACGAATTTTCCCCAGATGTGGCAAAGCCTACATCAAATAGGATGTTGATGGATCGTTCAGAGCAAAGAATTTGTAAATGTAACACATGTACACTGCAAAAGGTATATATTACGCGCGCGTGTTTTTGTGTATAAAATATAAATATATATGCAAACATACTTGACTGACTGGATTTCAAAAGCAAACCCATTCTTTCCCCTCAACTTAGTAGGCTGACCACGTGCAGGAGATTCATATAACCTTTGTTGCAACGAAGCATACTCCCAATCACTAGGCATTTATTTCATTGTTACCAGATGACCAATTATTTTTAGCGTCATCAATCTGGACTTCAAAGTACTCTCATTCTTCTGAGATATGCTCTCCTTTCTCAGAAACTTCAGTAGTATTGCTTTCGGATTCATATTCTTCCTCTTCCACGAGATTGCTACTAATGGCTCGAAGTTGAAGATTGTAAGAAATCTTTAAATGCATTATAGATTTCTTTTATTCACTTGGTAATTATTCTTGGTTATTGTTCACTTAGTAAAAAAACTGTTTGACTTTGAGCACTAATACTTACGTTTTCTCCTTCAATTTAACACACAAAACGAAGCATTTAAAATTACCCTAGGAACCATAGCAAAAAATGGTCCGTACAAATGAATATCTGCAGGCTGAATAATGCCGCACATAGTTGCGGAAATGATTGGAATTTTTAAGTTTGAGTCTTACGTAAACAGATGGCACGGCTAGAACTTTCAAACAGCCTATCTAGCGCTACAGATCGCCAAAATTTGTCCTCTAGTGACTATTACGGGTTAAGCCTAGGACTAAAGAAACTGAATCTGAACTGAATCAGCGTTGAGAATTCAAGAGTAGAATCAAAACCATCACTCGCGTACCTGAATTTGCTGATAGACTCCAAGCTGAGTTTCACGGAGCAAATAAGGAGAAGGGCAGCTAAACCGCGCCAGGTGTTTCGGCAATCGGTCGATTAATAATAGGCCAATTATGCAGGACAAAGTCCAAAAAAGACACGAACACTTGATGAGTGTCGTATAATTTACGTTTGTATATGGAGTGGGGATATGCAGCGAAACTTGCAATATGGAGCTACATAGAAAACGGCTGACGAAGGCGCAGGGACGTGGAGCACTGAGGATTTGCCTAAGACTTCACGTCGTTGTAGCTCACAACCCCATGGCCCGTGGTTGGGGTTTCTCCTTCTGAGCGGTCGGTATGCATAAAGGTTTGCCAGGGCTTCAAACTGTGTCCGCATAAATGCATACACCACATTCAGAAGATCGTTCTGAATGCGGGTCCATCTGGTTTCATTGCTAGGGTAAATTATGGTTGCTGCTATTTGTTGTGGTGTCTCACTGGGACATCGCACCATTTTATTCACGTCTAAGGTCAACCTCCGGTTCCTTTTTCACTGTGTATTGTTCGTTGTCATTCGAACGCATTTGTCTGAAGCTTTCTCAATTCCTCGGTTCAACGGTTTCCGGACAACTCCCTTGTAAATAAATCCCGCTGGTGTCGGTAGATTGATTGGTGCTTCTTTCTAAGGTGCAGGATTCGGTTGGAGTCCCATTCCCTCAAACATTAGCTTCACTGTCCCACTTTGTTAATCTGCCCTCTGGAAATTGAATCGAAAATCAAGCGGAACACGCACGAAATCAAGCCCAGTAGAATACGTTTAATTTGTATTTTATCATGCTCAAACGAAACATATGAAATAAACAAAGCCATTGAGCTGACTCCCCCGCAGACCTTCTTAATTCTAGTCGACCACCTAATTTAATACTCACTAACGGCCAAAGAAAAAAAAACCAAAATTCCGTCCTATATTGATATTTTATTGACAGAAAACGTACTGAAGGACTGAAGATAGTTTAAATGTCCTTTGAATATTTCTAAAGTATGGTTTAAATATATCAAAATTTTCCCGATCAAACATTTTGGAACTATACAAGAATCCAATCATCCAACAACAAAACTATCGAAATAGAACTCCTTTAAATTATTCTGCAGTTGACTTCCGCGGGATCTTTTACTGTCCTTTACTTTCTTTTGCACTCTGCAATGCTTGTGTGATAAAAAGTTTGGCCAACGACTGCGAGCAGAACTGGGAGATGTGTTGCGAATATGTATTGACTTGTCCAGAGACAATCATCGAATTGAGACGAGGCGGCACAGGAAGTGGTCGGAATTGTTTGAGCACGTCATCCTCAGGCAAAGGTGTTTCTCCTTTGGCGATACGAGCAGCATTCTCTTGATTTTGCTTCACCAGTGCACGATGCTTTTCCTGAAAGAAAGTGCGTTCTGTTAGGGTTTGACAGTCGTACGGCGTACACAATAATTACCTGCTCCTGTTTAACAACCGATTGTTGATATTTGTTGAATTTTGTTGCCTCCTGATACAATTCATCCACACGCTCAATGAAGCATCTCAGATGATTCTCTAATACGGACGCGGTGCCCAAATCCAAGAAACGTGTTCCTTCTTCTTCGGGAACCATTTCGCACATTTCGCTCATCATGATATTCGTCAAAGGTGAATTTTTGATAACAATCGGAACCTCGACAAACAAATTCTCGTAGCTGATTTTCAGCTGACGAAGTGCGTCTGGGGTAAAGTCGTTCTCCTTGTACATTGCAATGGCTTGCGGAGTCAAACGATAGGCCTTCAATGTGAGGAATCCACGCGCTGACTTTTGCGTGTCGTAGATGACTACGACCGACTCTTCAATGCTAGTTTGATAGTGGAATTGCGATTCCAACAGAGCCAGCGACAAGAAGTTGCCTACATCGGCGCTTTGATACCAACCGACGTGGAAATGATCAACGTTAACGCGGCGCAAACGTCGCATCATCGCTAGTTGATATTCTTCCTCGTCCATTGTTTCATCGCCACTTTTTGGAAACGGGAAGCAGTTGGTGATCTCCAAACGCTTGTCCACTACCAAACCTAAAAGCGCTCCTTGTGCCAAATCCATGTTGCTCGATTCCTCATGGCAATGCTTTACCATTTTCATGACGGCCTGGAATTTATGAGTAAATCGTTAATATATAAAATCCCTTCCACACAAAAATTCTAGCACAAACTGAATACCAAGTCAATAGTAAGGTTTGCTCCTCTAGAGCATGAAAATGAGTCAAGATAATGTGAAAATATTTGAGAAGAATTTACACATTTTAAGCGAAGGGAAATTGCAACAGCTTGGAGCCATGCCGACTTGTCAGTCAGCAGAACATGACACACCAACCATCATTCGTTTGGGCTAGGAAAATTGTACACTCGACATTTTATACGGATAAATGCATTTGTAGAAAACATAATGTCCAAGCAATAAAACTTACCAAACCGTCACATTGTACATAACTTATAGCACTTTCTACTTCCTGATTTCGGCGAGTACTTGCTGCACGATTCGCCATGTTGACAAGTTAATTTGAAAGGAAGATTTGACACACACTGAAGTGAGTTAAGTTTACATCTCAGCGAAATTATAGCGAATAATCGAATTGTACTAAAAATTGTATCGTTATTGTACAAAAGTCTACCTATTATTCTGCTTATAATTATGCTTGATGTGGTTGATACTGCAAATTTCGGTAATATGTAATAATTTGTTCGTTTTGTGTAAACTTTTCTCTTCAACAGAATTAGCGCTATGTATGAACACATTGTTATTGGAACCGTTCCCCTGAATCATTTGAATAGTTACAGTGTTTTTTTTTATCCATTTGATTATTAGATTAAGTATATTTCCATCTGCTTTTTAACTTTTGTGACATTCATGAACGAACTGATTATTATTGATGCCAAATCAGCAAAATCATGTCTCTCATATGGCAAAAAAAAAATGATCTGGCGAAGCACGACTACTGAGAAAGTACATCTAAAAAACAACAGCATAGAAGCCTAATATTATAAAAAACTGAAACAGAATCAGTAAATAAGCGGTGAGGCTTGTGTTCTAGATAAAAAACCTTTCTCCCTGAAACCGTAAACAGTGAGTACCAGCACGAATATGTAGTGTATCTAGGTATGGTCATCCAGTTACTTTGGGTTGTATTAATGCCACAGAGATATAAGTTACAAAGACTAAATTTTGTCCGCATTTCCCAAAACCTACCCAAATTGATAAACATAAAAATCTATACATAAAAATATCCATAAATATCAAAATGAATGACAAAAATTTCGTTATCCGAGGTATGGTAAACATTTCAATATTTACTTGGCACCAATGGTCCCTTGCATGACGGCAAACCGATTCCATAACGTTTAAAGTTCCGTTTAACTTGAAAAAGTAATTCATTATGCTTCACCCTTCAGGTTCACCCTTGATTCTAATGCTATTGCTGGCAAAATTTTTAAAGACATATGGCATATCAAAGAATGACTTTCAAAGGATGAAACGGTGTTTGCACAACCACTTATGGCTTCTCATTGCTATAAATGTGGCAGTTTTGTTAATTGAACAACTGAAAATTCTCTTATGAAATTCTGAAACTGCAGCAAATTTTTCTTGGGATCATACACCGAATCTATGCCGTGCCTGGTGGTAGTTTGGCTTCAATTCCTGCACGAGATGGATTTTGTTCGCCCACAAAACAAGATTCTTCCCAAAAATTTTCCATAATGTGGATGGGCACAGTTTTAATTGTTGAGCACGTATTAAATGAACTCACTTGTGTCTTTATCGGTAGAGCGCTCTACAGCTGCTATGGTTTCTTTATCACGCACTGTCCAATGTCTGAATGGATGCGTATTATCAGTGGGAGCAAATGTGGTGCAGAAACGATCGAATTAATTGTTCTCATGGATGAAAATGTCGCCCATAAAATTGACAGAGTGCGTGATGAGTTCCTCAAACAGAACCATTTTTGTTTCAAATAAATCTCCACGATTTACAAACCTTGCACAGGCGGTAACTTTTCACAATAAGATGAGAGACCAAACCAATCTTAATAAGCACATACGTGGGATTAAAAGGCGATTCCCAATTGAGGTTTTATATCGCTTTAAGAAAACACCCTTTACTTAGTCAGATTTTGTAATATTTAATATACACGTGTGATTTATTAACCCATTTTATGAGAATTTTAACATTCAAATGAAAAGTGCGACCAAAAGAATTGCTTTTCTATAAACACGAACCATTTATAAGTGAATGTGTTTCAAATCGCTCCGTCCTCATTGGATTTCGAAATATTTTCGGATACCATATTGCACGATACACTACTTCAGACATGAATGGATTTGAATGTTTGAACTGCTGATGAAAAAAGAAAAGTTTTACTCTTCAGACGCTAACGTAAGTTCATGTAAACAGGTAGAGCATCTCTGTATCTTATATCTTCTAGAACTAGTTTAAATGGCGTCGTCTGTTCGAGGAATTAGCTTGTATATGCCTAACTTAGGTTGCAGTCCTTTATGACATTTGAAAATCGTCAATAATCACACTTTTCTCATTTGTATCTAAGTTACTCGTTTCTGTTTTTGCTTTCTAATGATTATTACGTGATTTAGAAAAAATCTTGATTGTCAGAAAACATTTCGAAGGTAAGATAGTAATAAAAAAACAAAACAATTACAGTTAAAGACTAATCTATGTTTTTAACAAAAATATACTGCGGAGTTAAGAAGAATTGTCAAGATAAAACAATATACTGGAGACGATTAACTGGACCACATGCCTATAATCCATATTGTAGACCATATTGTATAATCAGCCCATAGCCCAATAAAAATTATAAAAAGTTAATGACCTATAATTTGATTGCTATTCAAAACAACAATCCTGTTAGTATACATTGCATCGCTACGAGGTTTCAGAAAACAATAGTTTTTAATTAATTCCTATTAAAATCAGCAACCATGATTATGTATATTTCTTATGCGTATATGCACGTCGGCATTGAATTATCATCATGCATCTGATTTGATTCTAGGAAAATTTTAGTTTAACGTATTTTCCATTCGCTTTTTGTTTAAGGAACATAACATTGAAGTTATCAAGTTATTTTTCTATTCTACTTCTTAGAACAATTCTAACAACAAACTGCAGTAACCTTACGTTTTGTTAATTTATAACAATCCGTTTTGTTAATTTATAAACAACAATGAAAATGCTTTTGCTGCTGATGGGCCTCCATGTTCTCTTATAAATTAGCAAAATTTTTTGCGAGCGCACTATGGTATTATTCATTTATTCTAGTTGTGCGGACGGTAGCATTTCTTGTAATTCCCTTCCAAATACGAAAAAATGGCAATAAATCATTTTTTTCACATATTTGTGCATGAGTTGCACTTTGCGGCCTGCAACAGGGTTGCGTGTCCTTATGAAACATTGGAATTCCAGAACTCCTTTTAAAAATAGATATGCTATCAATTCAAAACATTTTCAGTTTGACCCCGACATCAGTACTTTATTGTACCAAATATTATCGCCGAAGTGCGCACCAAAGCATCTGCTGTCCCAGTTTGAGAATGCCTGTTGTTTATCAATTGGCATTTGTCTTGCGTTTGATCGACATTTGGAATCAGATGGCGAGACGGGACGCTATCGGAATTGTGATATATTTGTTGGTAGCAGGATTACCGGCCGGGATAATTGTGCGGAGTATAAAGACATGTTGGCCAAGTGGGATATTACGGAGAAATTGTTCTACTATGTTGAAAAACGTGATTTGAAAAATGTATCAAAATTGTTAGATGACGGTGCGAATGCGACAAAAGTGACAACGCATGGACGCTCGGCAGTTGGTCAGGCCAGTTTTAAAGGTTTCCCCGAAATATTAAGTGTTTTGTTGAAATCCTGTGATGAGGAGAACGTCTCGTACAGCGGTGGTAAGTTGGTGTAGTGGAAGGGAATGTTTTGGTTGGCTTCAACAAAAAATGGTAGTTAGAGATTGGTGGACGCCATTGTTTCGCAATGCTGTATGCGAGCGAGCCGCCAACAGTTTTCAGATAAATCGATAGAATTTCGTAGAAATTCAGTAACGAAATTTGATTTACAGCAGCACCAAAGCTACACGCAACAAAATTATGGGGAATTTTATTTCCTGGAGATAAAAGTTATCAGCATTTGACGTTTCAGGAGCGTCGTCGAGGACTGGCGTTTTGGTTTTATTTCCGGGAATTGCCTCCGATTCTATTCGGTTATAAGGTCAAATGTTGCAGAGTATAATTCAAACACTTTGGGGTAAAATGCATAACCCTAAACATTTGGCAAAACGCCAACCGGCTGCGCAAGGTAGTTGTCTGGGAGAATTCAATGTTTGTCTGCAATTTTTTCTAGAGCTAGAATTGTTTCTAGGTCGGGAATTATTCAAATTGCATTCAAATCTTTTCAGTAATTTCCTGAGACACTTTGCCCATGAACTTAAGGTTTCTTCATTTTCAGTCTGATCTAAATATCCTTTATATCTATTGAATCGCGACATTAGCATACAAAATATAAAAGAAAAAAATTGAAATTCTACACCAATCGATTACAAAGCAAGGTGTCCAAGTTGGCTTACCCGTGTACGGACGATTGAAAACCGAGGAAAGTATGAAAAATCCTTCTGCAATGGTTTTGAAATTAAGTTTAGGTAGTTCACGTTCACGTAGTCGGTTGTTCTCGATGTTTCAAGAACAACTTCCATCAAAACGAGAAGATAGCTTGCAACAGCATAATATTAGACCTGGCGGTGATGCTTCCTGTTCACGATTAGCCTCAATTAAAATTTAAATGTACAATTCTTCAGCATACCCATACGAATTCGTGCAAAGGGAGATCGTAAAAAAAAGTTTTAGAAAATGTTATTAAAAAATTAAAAACAAGTAATTTTCCTTTAAAAGTAAAACATACATTTCATGTGAATTTTTGCATTTGAATAAAATTTATAATTTTTGGTCCAATGATTTAGTAATTTTTCTGGCGAATTCATGATTCTATGTTGGTAGGAGGTTGGTAGAAGCTTTAATCCATATCGGCTGAAAACAGAATCCAGTTCCACCGAACCTATGTTTTACCATTTAAGAAGTATAAGCAAAGATTTAATGAATTTTAATCCGAGGGCGGGTCCATCCGATGGTTTCCAACCAACATGACATTTTTGTCGAGTGACTAAATAGTACCTGGCGTATTCATGATAACAAGCGACTCGTTTCCATTAGAACAATTGTGGAAGTTTCTCGTTCATTGTCTTATTTATTGAAAATACATAGTATTTTCTTCTCCAGCAAGTTGCTTACAGCTTAAAAATGTTAAAAGGGAACAATCAAAAAATAACATCAATTACAGAAACCATTGAATAACATGGTCCGAGACATCGTGAAGTCGGCAAATAACTGGATGCTATCCAATATTTATCTTATGATATCTTTGGTTTTGGCCATCGAACTTCGGAATGAACTACGTTCAGAAATGGGCACAAAATTCAAACGAAGACTGAAATAAATTCTTAGAGAAATCTCCGCAACTCATGTATATGGTCCACCCGATTATTCATCATAGGCAACAACAGTAACTTGACACCCGACAGCTAACGTTAAAAAATCAATCGAATTCGATTATCTTTAAATTTTTTATTTTGTTAAATTGTACTTTTTGTCGCTTGCAACCGACTATATCGCTATTGAAGAAATTTACATTTTCCGAATGAAAATTTTCGGTCTGTTTTGGAAAATTTAGTTTTATTGTGTATCCCAGCTTCCAGCTTAAGAATTTATTACTCTTCACGCTTACCAGACAGCTAGCGATTCAACCGCGCACGCATATCGTCACAGATTCTTCATGGTTCTCATTTTTCTTCAGTCTAGACCATCCAAGGGAAGTGTCCTATGGGATATGTTTTAGGAAAATTAGATTTAACCAGTTAACTGTGGCGACCTCGTTTAAGAGTGCGCACCATTTTGCGTCGCCTGAATTAAATATAAATAGCCAATGGTCACAGCTTTATACGCATGACGAGTATACTCGTCAACACACAAAATCGTGTCGCTTCTCCCGGACAAGTATACTTGTCAAACACAGTTAACTGGTTAATAAACAGTTTGATTTTCTTTATTTTTTTTATCTTTAATTTGCGTGAACACGGTATATGGCAATCTTTTTCATTATCTCCTATCCACAATAGTGTATGCTTTCAATCAATTTAAAAGCGCACAGTTTTTACTAGACATTTCAACCTGTCAAGTCCTTTGTAAATGCTTGATTTATATACTTGCCTTTATATATACGTGTTTTCTCACAAGATGAGTATATCAATTCTCATCACTTTAGCAGTCTGATAAAGACTTCAGTTTGTTACATAACGTTTTCATCTGTTTCATACTTTCTGTACAGTCGAATGCACCCTCGAAGACGATTCCTTTCGAAAACTCGTAGGTCTTCCATGGAACGAGCGCTTTGGTTATATGAGATCTGACCCAGCCATATGTCAGACTTGGTCGAATCAGAGCCTTGGTGAACATATTTGGAGTGGATTAGTTTGGCATAGTCGAATATACGTGTAGACTTCTCGCCCCTTATTTTGTCTGCTTTTTATATATTAGTTATGGTAAAGAAACTGATCCAGATGAACACCGGGGTATTCGTACATAGGATCTATGCGGACCCATTCTGACCTGCCATCACCAGCAATAATGTGGAAATCTTGCCAATTGCGTTTAAGATCATCACTGTCTACACGTAGGATAGTACGAAACAAAACTTCACACCTCGCCGCGTTCATTTCTTTTGCCAATTGTTCGTGTAAATCTGAATATTGTTGAACATTCCTTTCAAATTCTTCCCAGCAACCGAAGCTTTTCTGTCTGCCGTATAATTTGTCAATAAACGCTACCAATGAACGTGTTTTCGACACATTGCAATCGAAACTATCGAGAAGATTGCGAATGAAAACGGAGAAAGGTTTTGGCGTCATCACCGTTCCATGCTGTAGACCATTCGACACCTTAACATAGAGCTTCGTCATTACATTCCCAAAAATCACCACGATGAGGTGTTGGGGGAAATTTATATTCGAGGAGTTTAAAAATTTTAAAAATTTAAAAGTTCCCTGTATAAATGAGATACGCTTTTAACTTATTCCCTATATAATATATTAGTCGTAGGATAAAAGTTCACTGTTGTATTAACATTATAATTGATTTTTGAATAGGGTTTGTTAGTTTTTATTTTCCTTTTTCCAATTGAATTTAAATATACAGTGAGAGTCAAAATAAAGTGTACACTTCATTGCAACAAACATTTTTCTTAAATTCTGACCACCATGACCACTTCATAAATTTTTTGATGATTGTTTAAGTTCTCATTGAGATCTCTTTTATATAGTTAATCAACACTTACAGTTATTTTACAACAACATAAAATATGTACGAAAAACCAAACATAGTCCCATTTTCACGCATCAAAATAAAGTGTACACATAATACAAAAGGCTTCGCGCTGGAAATTTTCCAGGAAAATCAATCCAGTTATCTTTGATATTTTGCAGCCGTGGTGATTTATCGTCTTATAAGTTAACTCGTGGGTGTCAAGTCTGGTAATTAGAGTGGAAAAAAATATATTATATTTAAATTAGTGAAAATGGGTAGGCAGACCTCTTTAGAAACGCGAGAACTTGTTTTAAAATTTAGAAACGAAGGGAAATCTTTGCGAGAAATAGCCTCAATAATTAATCGAAGCCATAACACAGTCAAAAAAATCATTGACAAGTTCGAGATTTTCGGTAGTTTAGAAAATCGGGCAGGTGCTGGTAGGTCAAGGCGGCTAAGTGAAAAGGAAATACGCAGATTTGTAAGAACGATTAAACAAGAACCGAAAACGAGCGCAGTGAAAGTAGCGGAAGACATCTCAAGGTCATCAGGACGCAATGTTAGCGCAAGCACAATCAGACGAGCCTTGCGTAGTAATGGGCTATTTGGTAGGATACCCAGAAAGAAGCCACTCATATCGAAAGCTAACCAACAAAGACGCCTTGATTTTGTCAAAAAGCATGGAAATCGTCAGAATTCATTTTGGAAAAATGTTTTATTTAGTGATGAAAGTAAGTTTGAAGTTTGTGGCAAGAAAGCTCCAACTAGGAAATGGAGAGGAAAAAATCGGGAGTTCGAAGATAAAAACATTGTATCGACAGTAAAACACGATGGTGGTTCGGTGATGGTGTGTGGGTGTATGGCAGCAAGTGGAGTTGACAGATTGGTATTCGTTGAGAATAAAATGGGATACCTGAATATATTGAAAGAAAATTTGGGTGATAGCGTGGAAAAATTGGGGCTGGATCGTTCATGGATATTTCAACAAGACAACCACCCCAAGCATACCGCCAAAATATTTGAAGAATATTTGCTTTATCATGCACCTAAACAATTGGATCACCCCCCACAATCACAGGATCTCAACCCCATTGAACATTTATGGGAACATCTGGACCGGCAAATACGAAACAGGAATATCACTAACATAGGCAACCTAAAAAAGACTTTACTGGATGAATGGGAACATATTTCACCGGAAGTGACATCAAAATTGGTAAAATCAATGCCAAGACGATTAAAAGCAGTTATTAAGGCGAAAGGCAAGCAAACCAAATACTGAATGCTTGATTTTGAATTTTATTTTTAAGTTTTATTAGAACTGTACACTTTAATTTGACGCTACGATTATGGATTATTTTTTGTTTTTGGCGTATTATTTTCGTATCCATGAAATTTTCTCTTAACTTACTTTGTTGACTATTAAAGTATGCCTTAATAGCTTAAAAACGACTACAATATGTCATAAAACTCCATTGTAAAAGACCAAAATACATGAAAATTATGTTCAAAACATGCTGTACACTTTATTTTGACGCTCACTGTATGTAATAATTTTAATTAAATTGAACTTGATATTGTTTTTTTTTTTTTCATTATTAAATAATATTGTTTAAATTTAGGGAGCAATTTGGGCTATGAAGGTTTTTTGTATTTTTATTAAGAATGAGCTTTATATTCTTAAAAAAATTTATAACGATGAGTATTAAATAAAGCGCTTTGACTTTGATAACATTTTCCCTATGATTTGGTTTCAAACGGATGTCCGAGGTCACTTTCGTAACTTCATGTACAGTCGAATGCATAGCTCGGAATGCGAACTAGCAATTCGGCGTTATACCATATTTCTTGATGTGAATGTTTGCAGAACAGTTTGCTCATATTAGGCAGCAAAACGATTGGGCGGTAGATTTTTGTGCACGAAGCGTCTTTTCCTTTTTTCAGGATCGGGAACATTCTGTCTTCTTCCATTTAGTCGGGGAATATGAATTGTTCAAGATATTGTTGAAAAAACAATATACACAATACTTCCTAATAGCAATATCAGGCAAATCTATACCATCAGTATCGCATAATTTCTTGACTATTCAGTTAAATATTAGACACAAGACCTAATGCTTCACAAAAAAATCAAGAAAATTCCAGCTCGGTATGACGTGGCTTTGTTGAATTGAGGAATGGATTCGTCGTTTTGACTTGACTCAAATCGGAAACATTCGCTTTAAAGATATCTCTAAAAATCCGAGGGTTTGTTAGATTCAACCAGACCAATTCCAAATGCGAATCAATCAGATTAATCTTGTGCATGTCATCGCATAAAATTATGTTTCCATTATTCAGAGACGCCTTCATATTAATACCGGCCTTGTCGAAGAATATCTCACTGCTAGTGACATTGAGTTTCGTAGCCTCCACTGGTATCAACAAATATGCTGTACACTTTGGTGAACATTCTATCTAGGTCCTGTGGGCTAATACCCTCAGTTTTTCTGCCCATTGTTTTCTGTCCCCTGTTTGTCCCTGTTTGATTTAGTCCCAGGTATTTCTCGGGTGTAATTTCAGCAAAGCCCATTTCGGATGGTTTTAGGCTTGAAATCGTCTATAACTATTGTTGACGCGTGTCAGAAGAATGATTTTTAATCTTATCAACCTTATTATGGCATTCGTTTCGTATCCTTCCATGCTGTTTCGGTGTGTAAAATTAGCGTCTCCGACTCGACAAATAGCAACCTTTATCGTCGCTAGTAAGACTCTTGCAATTAGGAACCATTGGGCAAGCGATCATGTCATCTGAAAGTGGACATTTCTTCTGGCAATCAAGATTGAATTTTCTCTGAAGCCTTGACCAGTCCATTTTTTTCAAGTCCAACTTGTGACCTTCATTTTCAATCGGAATGAGGAATATATCGTCTCTTATCAATGCTACAAATCAATCAATATCATTTCGTGATCACTGAAGTCATAATCAATGACTTTCAGCCAAAGTTTATAACAACAATACAAAACTTAAACGAGAAAAAACGAGAGGCATTTCGAATCGCGAAACTGAATTTCGAGTTTTGCGTTAGCAATGTAGATGTCCAAGTGAGATTCTAGAGATTTCGTTTTTACGACATGCGCATTCGTCCGTCAACTTTCCACTAATCTTTTGTGCATCCATTTTGCGTTTATTTGCTGTTTCACTATTTTTTGCTTGATTTTTAATGTTTCCAGATGAATCCTTGATCAAAACCCCTGGAGATTCTATTGAAACTCTTGAAGATCCACTGCCTCGAATTCGTGCCTTAATCGAACGATAGGAACTTTTCTTATTCGTTTGAATAGTGAACAAACAATTTATCTCTAGCAGCAATTGGATTTTTAGTTCGAGTTAAAACTCCTCCAGTAGATTATTACGTCTTTAACTTTAGCCAGAATATCCCGATTGATCAGCTTTGTTGCTGAGATCAAATTCAAAATAGAGAACACCAAAAGCACCGATCTTACTTTCGACATGTCGTCTGTAGTATTTTATAATATTTTTCAATTCTTGTTGTGAGTGTTGATGAAGCAATTTATGAATTCTTTCCAGGCACACCGAAACGGGCACGCACAGAACATTCGACCGAAAGGACTCCCGATGGAATGGATGGATTGCAATGGGATGATGAAATCCAATTGAATAGCAATACGCCAGATGATGAATGGTCCCGACTTTACATGTACTATGCTCGAATGTTTGAACAAACGGGCGAGATATTAGCAAATACTGTTCGCCTTAAAGATCCTCACTGCCTAGACGCATATCATCAAGCTCCAATTCATTATGCAGCAGTTCTAGGTCATGTTGAATGTTTAGAAATTTTGTTAGAAAATGGCTCACCAGTCGACGTTACTACACAAAATGGTATAACTCCGTTACATTTAGCCGTGAAAAACTCATCAATAGTCGACATGTTGTTGAAAAAGAATGCTGATGTTAATCAGAAGACATACAACACGGGTGAAACGGCTCTGCATGTCGCCGCAAGAATGGGCGATGTTCGTGTGGTAGGTGAACATTTGAAAATATAAATATTGGAAACATATTTACTTTCGAGTTTCCCCTTTTATCCTTCATATGCCAAGTAGGATTTTTAGAACCGATTGAAACTAATCGGCATGCACTTCGAGACTAGCTGCTCGTGTTTTATTTAAAATATGTTTATCTCAAATAATCATATCCAGAAACAAAAAAAAAAAACTATACATGACTATATTCAAGCTTTAGGAAGTCTTTCTAAGATCTGACTAATGGCGCGGGTGTCATTTTCAGGGTAGTATAAGTTTCTGCTGCAATATGCTGGAAAAATAAAGGCGGCACCAAATGGTAAATCGCGTTTTTTCAAATCGTTCGAACTCTTAATAGCCTCTAGTGAACTGGTATCGAAATAATGTCCACCATATTTCGGAATCAATTGCAGAATGGTGTAGCATTCAGTGCTGACAGGCAAAGGTGGCATTGGCTCCATAGTCAACATATCTGTGAATGCTTCATGCATTATTTTCGTTGTTATTTGTGAAGATTTGTAGCGGCTAAATATTGCCTCCAGCTTTTTGATTTCCCGAGGTGGTTTATGCTTGAATGGACCGACCAAGCGATTGTGGCGAAGAGAAAGCAACATTAATTTCATAACATGCTCGCGTAAAGATTTATTTTGAATTTCATCTAACGACTTCAGCCTTTTAATCCATTTGTCACCTATTTTTCTCAGCTCCAATGGATTAATGGTTTGCATGAAAAGTTCTGCAACACGTACGCTAAAGTCCCAATCCTGAATTATTTCGTATGTGTCCATGATTGAAGCTATTCCTTTCACAGACTTAGAGATGCTAGAAAAAAAAAAACCACAGGAAACGCTGAGAATGACCAAAAATATGTAAACAATAAAAAGAAACTTGACAATTCCAATTCAGTGATCTTAGATTAGATTTAAAATAAAATAAAATAAAATATTGGCTTGCTTTAAATACGATGCCAACTATTACAGGTTGAATTGCTCTTAGCTGCTGGTTCCGAATTGAACGCGACTAACTTTGCCGATCGGACGCCACTGATGATTGCGGCACAGAGTCAAAACACGGAAATAGCTTATCATCTTATCACGAAAGGAGCACGCCTAAATCTGCAGGACCATGAAGGTAATGAAAATAACTGAAATCTCCCCATGTTTACTTCTAATATTTCGTTGCTTTTAAAGGATACACAGCACTTTACTTTGCGGCGGTAACTAACAATATCTCGTTGGCTTTGTATCTAATACAATGTGGTGCACGTTTATTTGTAACGCACTATCTATTGCACCATTGTGTGCGTTATAATCAACAGGATATGGCGAAACTTTTGATTGATGCTGGTGAAAATATGAATGTGCGTGATTTTGCGGGATGCACGCCCTTATTTCATGCTATAAAGCATTGCAATGAAAATATGATTGAATTTTTACTGCGAAACGGTGCTCAACTTTTCGGTCGTGATGATAATGTTGTTCAGGAGCTTCATGTTGCCGTACAAAATGCTGAAAGTGTAGAACAATTTGCAAAAGTTGCGCGTGTATTAATTGCTCATGGCGTCTCGATAAATGATTATAATTATTGGTGTGAAACGCCAACAATGTTGGCTATCATGTTGGACAAGTACAAAATCGCAGAATTTTTAATAAAAGAAGGTGCGGAAGTGAATAAAGGACGCAGTGAAAATATAGTGGACAATTTTTTATTAGCACGTCGTACGACGAATTTGAATTTATTAATATTGCTCGGTAAGTTGATGCATAGCTATTTAAAAAAAAAAAAAACAACGCAATAATGGTAGGATTCTAATGATACTATCATCTATGAGATAACTAGATTTCTATATATTTTTGATTATTGCTTGGAAATAAGTTAAGAGATTTGTTAGTCTCCGCTTTTCCCGATAGTTTCTTGTTAACTGAAACATTTATTTACTATCAATACATCATGGGAACCTTTCCCTTATTTTATTTTGTATATAATTTGTCAATTATCCATGTTGAAAATATCCAAACCACGCTATGAGCGCAAACAATGTCTGCGTCTGAGTTGTTTTCCTCAAAAGAAAATTTAAAAGAAAGAAAGACAATTGGGATTCAGAAAACTGGTTAAAGTAATCGCACTTGCTTTTATTTACTAGTTTTTGATTAAGTATTAAACTTGAGAATATATTTATTACATTATTTACTAATTCCATTATATATATTGCATGGAAGCGAAAATCGCCAAAAAATTCTTGAATTTTGGGGCTAAATATTTTCAAATAAACTAAGCTACAATTAGAAATTGTAATCGACTTTTTTTAATTTTATTTCACAGTTAATGCGGGGCTCAAATTAAATCCAGTGCCACGAAACTTGAAACCACCCCCATGGAACAACATCGATACGGATTTAGAGGATTGGCTTGCATATACATGCAGCAATCCTTTCTCCTTGCAACAGCTTTGTCGTATATCAATACGAAATATTTTAATTCAAAATATTCCTACGAAATTGGCTAAAACCAGTGATTATAGCGAATCAAGATTATCTTGTTTGATTCGACAAACAGGACTGCCGACTATCCTTGGTAAATATTTAAGTGATTTTAGCGATTTACCAGTCATTTGATGCGATGAAACTTTATCGTCGATACGTGGGACTCTCACCAGGTATGATTTCTAGTGTAAATATGTAAGGGATAGCCATAGTTGACAAAGGAGAAAGTGTTTAAGTTAATTTAGGTGAATTTTCCTCACATTGGGAAGTGAAATTGTATATTATACATATATATACAAATACCATTAGAAAAGGTGTGGCAAATTAATGTAATTTCTATTAGTAACAAAAAGATATGATTTAAAATCATAAGCAATATTCAGAAATATGTATAAGAGATACAAATCGTGTGATATTAAATTGTTAAAAATTAATTATAGCAGAAAAATCGAACAAAAAGGGCAAACAAGGAAAGTTAAATCTAATTTCTATTGTATGAATGTAGGTATGAACTCTTGGAAATGTTTATTAGTTTTTTTCTATCAATATTAGCTTTTCATCAACTCTAGTAGAAGTTTTCATTTATTCACAAAGTTCTACATTGCATTTGCATATAATTTAAAAATTGTTTTTTTTTAATTACTTGTGCCATCATCGTGCTTGGTCTTAATTCTCTTGAGGATGCGAATTTTTCGGCTTTGCAGAGCTAGATTCTGCTCACCAAACCGCGCCTTGAAAGTTTAATGGCAATGTCCGACGAAGCTACAGGACAAATTACAATGAATAACATATTTGTAATTGCGTCCATCTTCATAAGATGGACGCAATTACAAACGGTGGACGGGGGACGGTGGAGCATAATTGAAAGATTGTCGTGCATTTCTATATTTAGATATTACATTTCCGACAATGGTTTTTGTTGACAGCATTCTTTATTCATGAAGACAGATTTGGAGCAATAGTACTAGAACAATATATCATTGGCTAAAAAAAAATCAGCATGTTCTTTGGCTGCTGCAGGTTTTTGAAAATAACATCAAAAAATCATGGCGGGTGCGATTTTGGTTTAGGCAAAATTGACAAAATAGCGGCGTTTTTTTCGAAATCTGCCGATTTTTGGGACCAAAAAATTCCTTGAAGACCAAAAAATACTTCACGGATCCGATTCGGTTTCCGATTCAATCTATAGATTTATATGTGAACAATAACATGTTAAAATTTCAGAAAAATCAGTCCAGTAGTCCCTCCCCAAATCAAAAAATTGAATTTCCAGAAAAAGCGCTTGAAAATTTTCAACAATAATTTTTATACAAAATCTTACCAAAATTTAATCGGCAATGCCTGAGCCATATAATAATCCTTTTGTTCTGCTCATAATCTCCCTCTATACGTGATTTTTCATCCCTACGAGCAGTCCTCGCTTATTTACACGCCTCAGTGCTGCGGCGATTCCCCCGCTTGATTCGAGCAGCGTCAACAACCTTCACTTGATGCATGGCTTTCGGGTCAATTGTGAGTCATATTTTGGTTTCAAAAGCTCTTGCACTTCAAGATCTAATGGTTCGTTACTATTAGTCCTTTTTTGGTTCTGAACATTTTGCAAGATTTTTATTACCAGATTGGATGAAAACCAGAAATTGTTTTAAGTAAGGATAATGTTGAAACAAAACAAAAAAATTTCTTGTAGCGTTATTTCACACATGTGGCAATTGGTTTGCGTCCATTGGAAAATTTTGTTTATTTGGGTTATTTGTTTGTTTAGGACATAGAAAAGCATTTTTACTTTATCTCATGCTTTTGTAATTTTTTCACATAGTAGTTTTCAAGACTGCGATTAACATTTGTACGCTGTTTATGGTTAATATACCAAAAAGTTGTATGTAAACATAATTTTATGATTGCAAGCAATCAAACTGATCGTTCATTTCAGTGATCAATTAAATTCACTAAAAATTCAACGCATTTAAAGCCACGGCGACTGCACTATGAATAAAACAATATGTTTTTATGCCAAAATGATGAGGATACTGTGAAAGCTCAGGATACTCCCGCTGTGGTTTTGTAAACCACATGTTTTGTTTTTTGGTGGTTTTGTTAATTTTTTAAGGATCCTACTAAATCAAAATTTATCTCCGAACATCTATTTCAAGGCATTTCACTACACTAGAAATTTTCTCTTCTGTCCAAAAATAAGAAATTATCCGAAATTATCTTCAACCCCTCCAGATTATTACATTATTTTATTATTTTCGTAATTATAACATTTCGTAAATATCATGCTGAAATCTTTTATTTCCCGCTAAATTGTTAGAGTTGATATTCATCAACATAATTCTCGCCTCTGCTGCGAAATCACGACCCTCGAAGGGTGGAATTTGACATAAGCAATAGTTTGATGTGGTCATTTGGGAGATCTGATGTGATGATTGCGTTTCCTGTTGACTTTGTTGACTATTGAACTCCGTAGGAGTAACCTATGAGTCCACGCCACTATTTGTACATCAAGCGCTACAAATATCATCTCAAGGGTCAAAATGGGTGCAGGTCCGATAGATTATTAATTAAAAATTCATTTTGATGTGGAGTTTTATATATTATATTCCATCGTTCATATTCCAAAGGTGATAAGTGATTAAATCAGTTAATAGAAAATTTCCTGCATTCATATGTGGACCAGTTTGCAAACCGAAGGAGAAATGAATGAGGGATCAGTAGTAGATCAACAAGTAGTGAATTGGTTAACGATAGTAGTGAAAACATACGTGTTGAATAATGTGTTTAAAATTATTCGCAAATTAGTTCGAAATGTATCATTTGAATTAAGGAATTTCGATGATCATAGGAGAATCAAAAAGTTTCTGTCACACACACATTCGTGTTACTGCCCCTGCCACGACTCTGATTTGCTACTCCCCTACTTTTGTTCGACGACTTTAAGGAACCTGAAGTTGCCTGGATCTCTTGAAGTATCGTGAACAGCGTTGGTGCCGTAACAGTTTCCTGTTGTAGACCGTCAGAACCCTGAAATGCTCTACAGGAAGTATTTTCTTTGACTTCGACAATAAATTCTTTTCTATATAGCATACTCACTAGTATGGCTATCAAATCATCACAGAAACTATTCAGTATGAGTCTAAAAATCAGTCCATCAAGCGAAGTTGTATCGATGGCTCTCTCCATATCGATCTCCAACACATTCCTCCGTTTAAATATCTGATGTCACTTTCGTGATAGCATGAATAGTAGAATGGCTTCTTAGAAGAATGAGAGCCAAACTGACTATTGATGATGATATCTTTGTTTTCGAGATGTTTCTTGATATTTATGTTCAAGAAACGTCAAGGACTTATTCGACAATAAGCGGAACGGAAGCGTACTGAGGTCGACTTGAATGCGGTCAAAACGCGCGTCTTGTGTATTGGAACTCCCTAAGTTTAGCGCGCATGTGGCGATGGTCTTGTTACAGTAGAAATAATAAACACTGCATGGACCAACAAGGCCTTTATTTAGCGTGCTTTCCGTGAGAACTCAGTGTCCACCGCTTGAAAATGACAGTTCCATGTTATCACTTTGTGGTAATGCTGTTTATCCTATGTTTTCTTTAATAAGCGTAGCCCATATTTGAAGGTGCAGATTTCTTGGAAACCTGACAAAAATAATGTGCTTTTTCAAATCAGTGAACTTTCGAAACAAATGCAAGTGCCCCCAATCTTTCATATCAATGGCCTTGGCGAAAATTCATGAAACTAGGAATTACCTACGCATTTTTTAATGTAGTTTGAATGATAACATTAACTTAACTAAAATATTAAGTTCGCGGCTTCACACATTACTGCAGCTGCATGATTCAGAATAATTACAAATTTTTTGGGATGGTCGCTCTTTTCTGATTTCGTTTGAAGTATAGACGAAAAACTTCAAATCATGTCTCAACACTAGCTTTTAAATTGCAAATGCATTTGTGGTAAAAAATGTCTACTGAATGAAAGCGCTCAAATAGTGGCGTGAAACTTACATTATACCAATTAAGTATATTAAAAACGGAGACTGTGACTTGCTATTTGAAGGGTCCATTTCTAGAGGAAAATATCGCATTTGTTGCAATAAATTTCTGATTTTTCGAATATTCAATCAATAAATAATCAATGTACGTAATGGCGTATACAAACGCATATAACCAAAACCTGTTGACATTTAATGCGAGAATCGCTCTCGCTCTCGGATGGCAACCTCGCAGTATTGTATCTTGGTCTTAAGTCTATGCGACGAGGTATGCGGTTGTGTGTCAGACCATTCGTGAGCTTTCACTCTAGTTTTTAAAGCGAGTAAGTGTTCTACCCGAATATGTTTAAACGCCGTCTCATATTGATGAGTGGAAGTGAGTCCTCAGCTTATTTGATGGCCGTGTGTGGCAGCAGACGTAACTTGCGCGTTGAAAGTACTATTAGGAAGGGTAGGTTAAAATTGTGAGAATTTGTTAGATGTAGAATTAAATAGACAGAAGAGTTACTGAAATGAAATAAAGAGAAACCTCTTTGAGGGATGATTGAAGAGAATTTGAAGTTACCATGGAAGATTGTAGCAGGTTGCGTCATTAATGGTGGCTATTGGTTTTTTTTTTCAAGCTGTAAATTTTTGACAATCATGTCAAAAATTTCTGATTCCTCAGAGTTTTTCCAATGTTATAGGTTTATGAAATTCAATAAATAGGAAAGATATAAAACATGAGTTTTCGGTAGTTCAGTCGGTTGATAAGTTCTGGTGCCCACGATGTTAAGAGGACAACCAATTTCAACCAACCTTGGAACTTTCCCCAAGTGAACTAAGGTGACCTCGCAACTCGCTTGAATAAGTGAAGTTTACGTAAAGTGGCAACGTATTGTACCCTCCAGGTCAGTGGTTCAGCAAACCAAAATACTATTAATGTTTGTGTGCTTGGTGACTAGCAATACTAGGCCAGAGTACGACCAGGATACGCCTCTGTCGTGTTGGAGAGTATAAGAGTATAATATGTTTCTATTGCCATGATCCTGAGGTCAAGGAATGTACATTCCACGTGGGTTCGGAAATGTGATTTATTTAATTCAAACTGTTTTTTACTAAAAGGTGTCTTCGCTGAGAATAATATCAATTTTTTTATCAACTATTAGTTACTTAAAGTAAGCACACTTATGATAGGAATTTAGATGGACCTAAGACAACAAAGAATCTGAAAATAGGTCGATGACCGATTTGCTGAAAAATGTGAGGCATGTTTGATGATTTGTTGTTATTTTTTTTTAAAGTGAGTGTGAGCTGTCAAATTCGGCTGTTGGGACGCCGGGTTCTGCAGTAACTTTATAATGTTTTTGTGATTTCCCAGGAAACTGAACGCTTAGGAAGGTATCTTCTCTTACCATTTTCATTGGGCTAGGCGTTATAACTCTCGTCGCAAATATCCGCCAAGGGCTCAAAATAACAGCAGTTTTGAAATATAAATTAGGAATTGTGTTGTTTCTAAGCTGCTTTCCTGCAAACAAGGGACGGAAGATGCTGTGTAAAATTGTTGTCTCTTGTATCTAAGGGGAGATAGTTCTTAAGTCTCTGCGTCTCTTTCAGCCACGCTATTTCTATAAAAACAATATTCTATCCCTTCCCTTCCCTTATCTGGGTATCTCTTTTGTGTAGTCGAGAGGAGTCATCTACCAGCAGCAGAAAAGTGAAACCGCTTTGAAAATGGGTAAACGCCATTTTGAATCTCGCTTAGGATTCATTACACAGAATCAAACACGAGAAACAAAAGAGGGATTAGCAATCCACCTATATTGCACGGGTGACCGTAGAATCGCATGATATCCAAACGTCGCACCTTTAAAGTTTGCTTCAGCGCAGTCAAAATGAAAGACGTCACTTTAAGCTCCTAATTCGCGGAGTGACAAAACTCTGCATTGATAACGTTTTAACTTGTCTTGGATTGATTGCTACAACTCCCAATATCATTAATGACTTAAGAAATTCGAATGGCCGGATCATTTCATGCTTGTCCGATACCTTCTACGTGATTTTCTTTACTTTTAGAGCAGAGTTTTATGTTAGTCCGCTTCGTTCACTACAGAGGAACCGAGTGGTTTCGCCAAGGACGAAGAAGGCATTGTCTGCTTCATGCTTTTTGTGGTAAAGTTGAAATTGTCTGGCTCACTACGCCTGACTTGTCCTTACTAAGGTGTTAATATTGTTGCGCCCGCGCAATGTTCGCAATAGTGAATGAAACGCACCCAAATAATTTAAAATTAGATGTTTGAAGTTTTATTCTTAAAAATCACAAACGCTTTACAATTATTTTTACTCAATCACTATTTCAATTATTCACTTTTATCAGTTCACTTTTACATTTATTAATCACTTTTAATTGCTACTTAATATTCGCATACGATTTTATTTCACAACGCTTTTACCGCACTACGTTTAACGCACACTGTCGCTCGCTTCTTAACTTCATTCACAAGACTCTTCGCCGCTCCCTGTAGTCGCTTTTATACATCTACCAATGAACCCAGAATCTTACACGAATCCACTTACAGACGTATTTGTTGTACTCAATGCACGCAATATGTTTATGTTATGCCTTCGAGAAACATCGATGTATTGGTAATTGAAACTTGTTTACGACTTTTCTCTTAAGACGACTACAGTGGCGCGTGACATTCGAACATGTCAATATTAAAAAAGTAATATGTTTTAGGCATTGCACAAGTGTGCAAATTGCGATTTCATTTGTCTGCCTTTATCATTCATTCATCAGAATGTTCATCCTTGCCTAGGCTCTAAACTACCCTCGACTTCTTTGCATCTTTAATTGCTTTTTTATTTTAAGTTTAAACTTTTTCAATTTTGTGTCCTTTTGTCAATGTGTCAGAAAAGCTGACGAAGCTCGAATTATATGCTACTAACCTCAATAAAAATTTTAATGTTGGTAGTGAAAAATACTAACAATTGTAACCTTTAGTTTGGGACACATTTCAAACTTTTTTTCTGTCTAGTTTTCACCTTAATTAATTTTTCAGCTTTTTAAACTCGTTTTTTCAGCGGGTAATTATGCACGATCTATTTTTCTGCTATCCTAAATAAAATTTTAATGGTGATGTTGAAATTATTAACAATTGTAACCTTTTGTTTGGGGCACACTTCTATGTTGACATTAATCGTGATTATCGCACAAGTCACCCAAGTACGACTTGGTGATTTGTCAAAATGTCAAATATTGATCTCTTGTAGGACGGGAATGTCATGTGCGTCGTGACACGATCGTTATCTTCGGTTACTTCAACGAATTAAAATTCAATTCACATTTCATGAAAAATTCTTTTTTTTTTTTGACATTTCCCCAAGAAGCAACTATCGTTTTCACTGTCAGTTAGTATTGGGAGTTCAAATTAATTCGGTCTGTTTTTTGTGGTCAAAAATGCATTTATTACAAAATAAAAAGAATTAGAAGATTAATATTTATGTTTCTTCGACGGATAAATAAAACTCTTGTTTTATTTTATAACACCAACTTTATTTATTAAATTCCCGGTATTTCAAAAATTTCAATGCAGCCTCACATTGGGTGAAAGGAGATAGAGGCTTTTCCGTACTTTTTGAAGCGAGAAATAACTCTACTATTATTTACTATAATCCCGGTATACAATTCTTATTGTATACATGAACCGGTATTCGAAAAGGCACCCCAATGCAGCCTCACATTGGGTGAAAGGAGATAGAGGCTTGTCCTTACCTTTTGAAGCGAGAAATAACTCAACTCTTCGAGACAGTTCCACTTCTATTTATACCACTCGTCGCCTACTTGATTTGATTTCATTCAATTCAAAATATCAATGTCTACTTTGTTTTAATTCAATTGAATTCAAAATATCAATGCCTACTTCGTTTTAATTCAATATATCAATGCCTATTTCGTTTGAATTCAATATATCAATGCCTACTTTGTTTGTATTAAGGGGGGGGGGGGGTAGGGTTTTGAAGGCAGAAAAAAACAGGTTTTTACAGATTTTTTTTTGGGCGTACGGTAAAAGTAAATTTATTTCTAATTATTATACATTAAAGAGTAGTTATTGAACTATATTCTGTGAAATATTGGTTGAAAAATATTGAAAATTGACCGAATGGCAGCAATTCTTCGCAGGCGCCTCAGAAAAAATACATTTTGCGGTGCACGTCATACCTCAGCACTGGATCATCTGAAATGAAATAACCAAAGTTTTTCTTTTAATTTTTATGTCCCTCTAGGTATCCCTGTCGAGTTTTTCCTTTTTTTTTAAATTTTTGAACTTTTTACAAGACTTGAAAGTGAAAATACCGATTTTTGGCCTGAATTCATGACTATTGTTGTTAATAATAAAAAAAATAAAATCAAAAACGAAAAAATCTCAACAGGGTTACCTCATGAATTATGTAAGGAAATACTGTAAAAAATTTGAGAACGATCGGTTGAATAGATTTTGAGTTACAGAGTGCACCGACTCAAAAAACATCGATTTGAGAAAAACGCGTTTAAAGTTTTTCGTAGCGAAAAGACCCTGATAAAACTTAGTAAGCTATTTATTTTTTATTTTACTCACATAGAATCATCAATGCCGGGACCATAGAGTATAGAACTTTCGTCAAGAATGTCCAAAGCATCTTTTTGATCAAGTCTGCGGCGAATTCTATCATTTTTAGCGGTTTCAGCTGCTCGCTCATCTGCTCTGTTCATTCGAATATCGTCGGTTAGAAGCGCCCATCCATGACAACTTGGACCAGTACTGATTCGCATATCTTCTAGGAAGGTTAAATAAGCGTTACAGCCTTCATTGAAAACACAAGCAGCCACTGAAGATGCAAATTCGACGATAGTTGCTGAACCACTCTCAACTTTCGGCGCAATCTTCCAAATAAGCTGGTTCAAACTCTCATTATTATTTTGTGTGAATCCGCCAATACATCGCTCTAGGAGAGCATCTTTGCTTAAATCTTCATAAATTGGCTTGATTCCTTGTAAAACATCAGTTGGTAGAGCAGAATATGAGTGTTTGAAATTATTCAGCTTGTTTGAAGCTGCGGCTTTCTGCCATTCACACCATGAGTCTTCTCCGCTAGGGCAGTTTTCGTGTTGTGGTTTTGCATCGGTTGAGGCATAATGATAGTAAGTTGCCCAAATGGCTTTTTTCATTTCTTCTACAGAATTAGAATTGAAACGAATTGCACGACCATAGTACTGGGTGAGCTTATCAATCATTTTTGCAGTCAGTTTCCCTTTACCTGAGAGAGTTTTTTTTTTGGATATTTTTTCCAGTTTTAGTTTCACTATCAGTCACAGTTTTTTTGACTAAACCACGCAAACGAGTTCCCATCCTTTTTTGGACGTGTCCAACACATTCTTTTTTATTGATCAGAAAATTTTCACCATAAGGTTCAGCATTGATAACACCACTATATGTTTTCGAGTCACCATCTCCAATATAGTTGCGAATCTTCACGTTATTCTCTTGCAATCTTTTGAACATTGTGACAATTGCGTCGACTTCCATGTTACCGGATGCTCCTTTGTGATTTACAGAACATTGATCTTCATTTATATGGTTCTCTTGCCATTGTTCGAACTCTGCAGAATCAAGCTTATTCTTCCAAGTAACGCACATGTGACAGTATGAACTTTTTACGAGAACATCGACGACTTTTCCGGTGTAATATCCAATCAAGGAAGCCACGCCATACAAAGAAGAAAATCCACGCTTTTTCCAAGTTCCATCGCCTGATACAGTTAATTCTGATGAAGATTCAATATTTTTTTCTCTACACATAGCTGCTTTTTCTTCCTTAATCGCAGAAACAAAAAATCTTTTTGCGGCATTCGTCACACTGGAGGACATTTTCTTCAAGTAATTGTTGTATACCGATTTTGATACGAAATTACTGGATAAATCCATCAGTCCGCAGAATTTGTCACAACCAGCTAATCCCAAGCCTAAAACTCGCATCACGAAAGCAAATCGGTAGTTCACTTCATACATATGATTATCTACTCGTTCACTAGACGGAACGTAACGAGGTTCTTTGCATTTTTCACATTTTATTTTTATCTTGAAACCAAGACCTATTTTGCCACAACACTGAAATGATACTGTACTATCACAAACTGCACACTTTACTAACGTAGAAATTGTTGAAAAAACTAACAGAAAATCAATGATTCTGAAATGTTTATTTGTATCTTCAGCAACTTTTTGGCTAAAGCTTAGTCTGATTTTTTTCGTTGACGTACTCCTTGCCTCAATATCGTCATCGTTTCTTCGTTTATGCGGAGGAACTATTTTTTTAGCTTGATAAAACTTTTTTGCAGACTCCTTTCTACACTCTCTTGAAACTTTTCTCGGCATTTTGCGAACAACAAAAATATCACAACGAAATAGAGTAAGAAAATACAACACGACTGTTACACTCCGCGACTGCTTCGAAAATGAACCAACACCAGGTACCGTTACAACGACCTTGTCTAAGACCTTTCTGTAAACTGCTTAGGGACAATAACAAAAGAGATTGAGAAACAGCTGCCTTTCCGCTGAGCGGTTACAGCTCAGGTAGTCGTTCGAGACACGCCTACTTCCAAAGCTATATCTTTGTGAGTTTTGCTCCGATTGACTTCATATTAACAGACAAAATTCTTGAGTTACTATACTTTCATAATATGCAATAAAAAAAATCACTTTTTTTGAACCCTCAAAACCATACCTCCCCCTTAATTTGATTTGGGTAAGTGTTTGGAATAATGCACGGTACAAAAGTTTGGTCCTTTTTGTTAGGGTTTTTATTTAACGTTTAGAATCAGGTCAGATTTTACTCAAGAGAACTTTGCCTAAACTTCGGCGCAAAAATGAGAAGAATCTCGGTCGCAGCATCACGCGTGTGTGCTGGCGAATAGTTGGCAGCAGAGTGAGCGTCTCGTGTTGCCGGCGGCACAACCAACGTCTCGTTCCGACGGCGGCTCAGTCAGCATCTCGTTGTGTCGGCGGCTCAGCCGGAATCTGTCCGACGGCATAGAGTGGACGCAGGAGCAGATACTGCTTGCGCCGTGAGCTTGGTGCCGATGGTGGTGGCTTGCGGGGAATTATTGTTAGGTATTAAAAACACCTTTTTAATATCGTAAAATTACTTTTATTTTCTCATAATGACCGACTTAATCGCTAGACTAAAACCAAACTATGACTAACTAACTTATATTTTGGGTTCTTTATATAGTCCCGCGATCAGAAGAACTGTTGTTATTTATTAATTGGTTCGAACGAAATCAACCTAAGATTGTTTATCTAATTAGTTCGAACGAAATCAGCTTAAGATTGTTTGTTCAATATGAAATCTATTAAGTGTCGCCGGTAAACAATTGTCAAAAGGGAAACGAGATCGATTCGAAATCACTCAATTATTATTAAAAGGTTCAATATTTCTTGCTAATGGATAAATCGATCCCAGACAAATTAGTTTACTCTATAGATCATTTATATCAAGTGAGGAACATCGATAATGCATTAGTTAGGAATGAATCAATCTCAAGTAGGTTGATTCATTCTTTCAATCATGTTTCTCACCATTGGTGTCAAGCGGTGTATATTATTGGAAGTTTTTATGTGTTTATTTAATGGTCCATCATCACGTTTACTAATTGGCGTGATATCAGGCCTTGATATAACTGGGGCACCACAAGTGTAACAATTAATCAAAGTATCGTCCATCCCTAGTTACTACTTTTTCCCACCTCTCAGGCAATTTTTGAATTCCCTCTCGAAAAAATGTCTCGCCTTTTGAGGTGATCCAAGTTAGAAGCCAATTTTCGATTTCTGCGAAAGAAGTGAACCGATGACCTGCCAAATCGTGCTGCATTTTTCGGAACAATCAGTAATCAGAAGGAGCAATGTCCGGAGAAAACGGCGGGTGCGGCAAAATATTCCACTTGAGCGTTTCCAAATATTTTTTCACGACTTTTGCGACATGAGGCCGAGCGTTGTCATGCACGAGAATAACTTTGTCATGTCTTTGCTTGTATTCCGGCCGTTTTTCTCGTAATGCACGGCTCAAACGCATCAATTGCAGCCTATACCGATCGCCCGTTATGGTCTCGCCAGGTTGTAGCAGCTCATAGTACACAACACCCTTTTGGTCCCACCAGATACACAACAAGACCTTCGAACCATGAATATTCGGGTTTGGTGTTGATGTTGAGGTCGATGGCAACGATTGACCGGGCATATCGTAGTATTTTTTCTTCTTGGGGTTATCATAGAATACCCATTTTTCGTCCCCAGTAATAATTCGATGTAAAAAACCTTATCTTTGTTGCCTTTGAATCAGCTGCTCGTAAGTGAAAAGTCGCCTTTCAATATCTCTCAGTTTCAGTTCATAAAGAACCCAATTGCCTTGCTTTTGAATCATTCCCATGGATTTTAACCGTACAGAAAGTGCTTGTTGTGTCACTTCTAAAGATTCTGCAAGCTCCTCTTGCGTTTGACTCGGATCTTCATCGAGCAATGCCTCCAACTGTTTGTCTTCGAATTTTTTTGGTTGTCCAGAGCGAAGCTTGTCTTGAACGCTGAAATCTCCATTCTTGAAACGTCAAAACCATTCCCTACATGATTTATCAGTTGGAGCATTGTCACCATAAATTTCCACAAGCATTCGATGCGCTTCAGCTGCACTTTTCTTCCAATTAAAACAGAAAACTAAAACCTCCCGCAGATGCTGCTTAGTTAACACAAAATTGCTCATAATTAACACAGTGAAAAACAAGGTTTTTTTTTTAAAAAAAACTCGAAGCAATATGAACTGAATATTATTGACAGATGTCTAACCTTTCTAAAACTATCGACATCAGCTGTTACTATTCAATATTCATAACAGCCAGAGCCATCTTTTGAAAACGGACCGAACTAATTTGTACTCCCAATATATTTTTTTATTCAGTAGAACTGAATGATTCTTATGATTAAGACAAAACTTGAAGACCTTATCCATATAATTGGGGCAACATACCCCAACTTGCTAATCTAACTTCAAGTGAGAAGTCCTCATGAATGTGCAATTAAGAACATTATATTTATGACTTAGTTTGATTCGTATCATTTCACTCTTCCTTTTGTAACTGGGCTTAAGATTCGTGTGATGTAGTGTGTTTTTTTTTATTCACAATTGAAGAATGAAAATCCTTAACCGCAAAAAGTTGACGCGGGGTTATTAAATCATGATTCTGTCCTTTTGAGACATACAAGCATTCGTAAGAATGTCTTTATGGATGCTTCCATGTTTGCCCCCTAGTCTACGTCAGGTAGAATAGTATAGCAATAGCTAATTGTCACTTCTGTCAATACCTAGATGATGCCGAAAAAAATAATATAAGTTCGATGGTGTAAGTTAATTTTGAAAACACCGGTTTGTACATAACAAATATATTTTAAGGGCTGAAGCTCCTTTTCATTCTTTGAGATCTTACAGCAGACTTACTAAAGTCTAACAATTAATATGTGAATAAGGCTAATCCATGGGAACTGCAGCGTTGGCGATTTTGGGTCTATATGGAAAATGCATCGCTCGTGTTCCGGTTGTCGCAGAGCTGGCGTCGGCAAAGTTTCCACCGTGAGAAGATGATTTCTTGTGTCATAATAATCAATATAATTTTAACTTCACACATTTCGCTTGTAAGATTTCCATTTTTACGCATGAGTTGAATATAAAGATTACCATACAATGCCCTTTGGCGGAAATACAATTGACCAAAAGATCTCGATCAGTTCAATTTCTCATTATTAGTGATATTTCTCAACATATGTTAGCAATTCATTGCACAAAAGTATCTTCAGAAGACTGATGAATTATTGACTTATCAAAAAGGAAGCTAAATAAATTTTTTTTTTGTTTATATAACCTGGTAGATCATTTTATGGCATTAATTTTTTAAATATGGTTTCCGGCATGTGTCCGTCACGGCAACGAGTTACACAGTCCATTCGATCAGTCCAATTTTTCACTACTTTTTCTAATAAATCTGGTCAAATGGCGTCAAAAGTGACTTGAATATTGCCTTCGAATGCTTCAAGAATTGCTTGTTTGTTGGCGTAAACCAATGATTTAACATAGCACCATAAAAAGTAATCGAGAGGCATAAAGTAATTTGACCGAGGGGGCCAGCTAACAGGACCACTTCTGGAAATGAAGTAGTCGCCTAATTGATTTTGCAATAAATTGATGATTAAACGCACTGTATGACAAGTTGCGCCGTCTTCATGCCCAAATGTCATCATTTTAAACACAAAAACCTGGCAGTTTTAAAACGTTTTTTCGTTCGTTGGTTTTCTTTGGACGGCCGCTGCCAGATTCACGCAACAAACTTCTCGTTCTCAAATATTTTGATTTTTTTTAAGATACAGCAAGATTCGACTTATTATGCTTTTTATAGAAAATCAAATCAATTTTCTGTTTTTCCATCAACACCATCGTTTCTTGCACTTTTAATGTCTTCACTGAAGGATCTGCACAGAATGATGCAATCGATTGTAATCTATCCCTTCTTCGTGGATAAATACAATTTTCTTCGGTTTCCGTTGTAGATTCATAGTAATTTTTCGCACAGACGTCTTACTCTCCTCACTGTTTTGGAGGACAGTTTCTTTCTAAACTCTTCTGACAGCTGAGCAACTTACGTGACAGATGAATTTCTCGATTCTCCCAATGAAGCACATACAATTTATGTATTTTTTCTGGTTGTTACTTTTTCTGGTTTTTTTCCAACCGCTCCTTGATAAATTCATGTGTGAACCAGTTTCATCAAATCGTTGAATAGCTAATTGAACCGCCCCCACTATAGCCTCGTTCATTTAGTTATTGGATTTGTGTGGATGTTGCTTAATTTCTTTAAGGACGAGGAATTCAATGTCAATCAATGTTAACTGTTAACGAAGTAACGCAAAAATACCCCAACAGAAGCTTCCAAGTACCATTTATTGCCACCAGCATGAAAACTATAACTTGGGTAGCTAATGTTTCTGGATTGTCTTCAGCTTCGCCAAAACTCACGTATCCATAGTGAGTTTGGCCATCAAACTCATTGTGCCTACGAATGAACATTTCATCAATACAAAGACTGCAACCTACATCAACTTTCGCTTTCACCAAAATATCTAAAGTTTTAAAAGCTTCTGCAATAAATCCAGGTTTTCCATGAATATTATGGTACCATTTTGAAATGGTTCTTGGATGTGGCAGACATGTCTCAAAAGTGGTGCGAACGTAATTCTATGCCTTTGGGGATAAATAATTCAGTGTAAGGGCGAATTTTTTTAAAGGTAGCGAGTATGTATGGGGCACGGAATTGCCATGAAGTTTTTTATTTACCCTCTCTAACTACTCAACACTAACGTTAGAACCTTTAAGTCGTTCGAAGTCATCAATTGATATTAAACTTTGGTCGGACAATTCTTGCACTAGTTTATCTAAATTTGTTTCCTTTCGCTTGAGCCGTCGTACCTTTTGTAGAAGAGACTTTGTTTTCTATTCGCTGGCGCTTTACGACTACCTTCAGCACTGTTAGGCAGCGCTTTAACTTCGCTGCTCGTGGTGTTGGAGGATCTTCGGTGGACGGCGATGACTCCAGTATTTTATAAAGTGGAGTGATTTTTTTCTAATAAATAAACGAATCAATATAACTGAAAACTGATTAAAGAATTATTTTACATTTTCCTTTATTGCGCGTTCCGGACTTCCAAGATACTCGGGTGCTTCCCAAAAACTACACGATGGCATGTCTTTGTGATCCTAAAAATGTTTAATTTGTCTTTAAAATTTTTTCCATAAGCCAATACAATAAATTAACAATTATTGATGTCTTTAAGCTTGTTACCAACTCTCTCAAAATGGGTTACTCTACTTCATATTTACTCTACATATATTAAGTGGATGTCTTGAGTATACATGTTAAATTCTGAATCACACTATATGTAACTATCAATATGTATTTGTGATAGATTCCATCTTCACAAAATACTCAACCGGAGTAATGAGATAAAAGTCTTCCTTTTAATTTTGTGACTCTTATTTACTTCGAAACCGATTTTCGACCGTAAAAGTTTGGTCTTCTTCAGCGATGAAGTTTCGATCGGAGTTGTTATCGCTAACAGCTGCAGAATATACATTTAAAGTAAAAATAGTAAAGTAAATAAAAATAAGAAATAAAAAAAATATTGCCTTAGTTCAGGCTTAAATTATGTTTTATATATACATATATATATATATATATATATATATATTTATATATTTATATTTAACTGATATATATATATATATATATATATTACAGTTAAATTTCAGTTAAAATATTATTAAAAATAAATATACACATGCATTTAACAACTTACTTCACTCAAATAGCTCATATTTTCCGTTTTGGCTGGTAGCATTGCATTTTCCCCCATGGCAATCCTCTGTGAAAGAAAAACATTATTAATTCACTTCATCACCATCAAAACAATCAATTTACCGTGTCAATAACTGGAACTGCGTTTGGGGACCGACCACTCAATATCCTCTGCTTTAAAGTGAAGATCATAGATCCTTTCACTTTTTGGTTTGGCTATATATCCTGTGGTTTCTCTGATAAGCCTAGCCCATACTTCCTGACGGCGCCAATTTCTTGGAAACCTAAAAAACAAAATAATTTTCTAATTCAAATCTAACAGTCAACTTTCGGAATAAAATCAAGTGCCCCCCAAATCTTTGAATCCGACGGCTATGGCACAAAATCACAAAAACACTATTTCCACATTTTATCTATGAAATTGTAGTAATTGAAACTCAAAATTTGACACACAGCATCCGATATGAATAACTCATAAAGTTTTCATGGGGTAGTCTACCGAAACAATGGCACTGCAGGGTATTTTGAAAGAATTCAGCAAATAGGTGAATTCGAATATGGGACCCGGTCACAGAAATAAATATAATTTTCACTTAAAATGGTTGTATTTTGTAAGCATTACACTCAGAACCATTCTCTGCACACATTTTTATTAAGTCACAACAAAATAAAAGAGCTAAAAGCATTAATTTAAAAGAAAATGGAACAATTTTTTTAAGCACAAACAGTGGCGGTTTATCGTCCATCGAATACATTTCACCCGAAAAATATCACTTGCACTCCGAATTGAAAATTCATTTTTTCACCAATAATTTATTGCTTCGTAGCGATCAATATTTTGCGACAATTATATCTCCATTCAATGGAGCACCACCGAAAAATAGCAAAACACGAGATAATTTGTCTAATGATTACATAAACTTACCTGAAATATGACGTTGCCCGCTTTCCACTTTCCTGCAACTGAGTTTTCAAGCAAATCACGCACTGATACGGCATGTTAGACCACTTCTACTTTACTTATTTGTTAATTTTGTAATTTTTTAATAAATTTTCCGCGATTAACGCGATTTGTTTATATATCAGACTAGAAACGTCAAATCACATCTTAACGTTTGTTTGCTATTTGAAAGTTCTATTTCTAGAGGAAAATGGTATGGCATTTATGTATCTAGAAAGGCAAAATTTGAAGTTGATTTCTGATTTCGAAAATGATTTCGAAGAGCTTTGACGTTTACACATTCCTTATAAATCTATCAGCTAAAATGTGCAAAAGCTTTTATAAAAGCAATTATATCTCCATTCAATGGAGCACCACCGAAAAATAGCAAAACATGAGATAATTTGTCTAATGATTACATAAACTTACCTGAAATATGACGTTGCCCGCTTTTCACTTTCCTGCAACTGAGTTTTCAAGCAAATCACGCACTGATACGGCATGTTAGACCACTTCTACTTTACTTATTTGTTAATTTTGTAATTTTTTAATAAATTTTCCGCGATTAACGCGATTTGTTTATATATCAGACTAGAAACGTCAAATCACATCTTAACGTCAGCTGATCTATCAATTTTCGAAAGTAGGGGTGTCCAAATTTGTTTTCGGTACTAAATGTTCTCAGAAGGCATTCAAACTGTGGCGCGAAACTAATATTTTATCAATTAAATTTAATTAAAGTGAAGACAGTTGCTTGCTATTTGAAAGTTCTATTTCTAGAGGAAAATGGTATGGCATTTATGTATCTAGAAAGGCAAAATTTGAAGTTGATTTCTGATTTCGAAAATGATTTCGAAGAGTTTTGACGTTTACACATTCCTTATAAATCTATCAGCTAAAATGTGCAAAAGCCTTCAAAAATGATCGTATATGCATACGAAATATTTGGATGTATTAAGCGGCTTCACTGGCTTCCATGAGAATTAAAAGCTTGCCGCCTCCTGTATATACCTCTAAGATAGCTGCACACTTTACTGATTTACGGTGCCAATCTTATAACTTTACTACAGAACATGTCAATGTGTTTTATCGCCTCGAAGTGTCATGAATTAGGATATACCAATACGTTGTTTTTCATCTGACTTGCATGAGTGTGGGTTGTAAGTTTGGTGAACAATCATGGAAACCAATGAATTTTGCTTCATGTAAAGTGGGATAGATATGAATTGATACAAACTAAATCCTCTTAATATGGTATGCATGCAGAATATGTATTAGTCTTATAATTTGCATCTCCGCTAGTCGAACACCATCTATCTTTTATATTGAAAATGATTTTGAAGAATTATTTAGATTTTCCATAGTTTCAATGCTCGCAGGTGTCCAGTGAGCGTATATGCTACAAAATGACAAAATTACTACGATGAATTACGAAAAAAACTTGAATATGATTCGCCGAACCCAAATTTATGTGCTGACCATTTAACCAGGTTGAATAGTGGTGTAATCCAAATAGCTGTTTCGCAGAAATTTATCAATTCATAGAAGAATTTACAAAAATCTTGCATCTCACTGAAACTTTACAAATGTTTTAGAAAAGTAATTTGATATTTTCTCACTTGGTACAAGGATCATTAAATGCGATACCATGTTTTTTGGACAAAAGTCGTATGACTGTATTTTGACTTCTAGTATTTTATTTTTGTCTAGTTTGGAGCAAGACTGTCATAAACTGAATCCGTTTCGGCTTTGATTGCATAATTGTTCATGGAAAAATTCAATCAGTCCAAAAAAAATCACCGTTTTTTTTTGCAAAAAGCTTTGATTTCTTTTTTGGTAATTTATTTCAAAAAGGAAATCCAAATCTGAATACACTTAAAATTGTCTCAGTTATTGCTGGTAGACATAAAAACGTTCGTAGTCTTAAAGTATGACAATGTTGGAAAGTTCTTCAAATCTACCTTCTGATATTTAGTTGACTTGAAACTATAAAATGTTTCGAAGTGGAATCTTGTGAAAGTTACCAAAGTCACATGGTTCCGTGCCAATGTAGTGGTTCTTAGGTACAGAATCTCTGGCACTGAGTTCCGAATGTTAATGTCGAATAGAATATTTTAGGCTGTGTTCACAAGCTTGGTTTGCGCCAATTAATAATTGCCGCAGTATCATCATGAGTAAGCCGTTCTGTTAGATTTGTTCCACAGCAAGTGTCTAATCTTAAAGTTATCATACTTGAAGTGTCCTTTTCCGATTGTCTAATCAACGCAATATGAAAGCTAATATAGATCAGTTTGTTATATTGAGAAATTCATGTGTAGTATTGCAAGTTTAGTGTGTTAATTGCTCACAATTTCACGCGCACGTGCAAATACGAATGTATCGTGAAATAGAATTTATATGTTGCAAAACTTTCTTGGTTCGTTTATCCCAATGCGACACGTGCGCTATAACTGTAAATCGTGTTCACCTCCCAATCCACACAGCCGTTGCCGAGAAACTCGCCCAATCCCGTTCTAGTCATTGGACTAAATAATTTCCGTCAACGTCAATTTAAAATTGTTACCAGATCTCTTTTATTTCAAGAATAGTCTGAGGTGAACTATTGGACAAAAAGACTGCAAAACTTCTGTTGCGTTTTTGTAGGGCGTGTTCCAAAAAATCCGGATATCCTTTGTTCGAATTGCAAATGCTAAAATATCTACAACAAACACATTTTTGACTTTGTTTTATCACTCGAAACGACGCATATGTTGTCACAAGTGGTGGTGCACAATTTCTTTCTTTTTTTTTTACAATTTCACACAGATCACATAAATCGCACAAACTCTGCAAAGTACACACCATCCTGTACGCAGATAATCGATACTATTTATGTTTATATTATAGTACTTAACTTAACCATAAAGTAACTTACAGAAAAACTAAATCATATCCGTATGCACATCGCCATTACAATATGCATTGACTGTTTTTAAGCTATTTCGGATTGTTTTTGGTAGAATTCAATATATTTTGATTTTAAGAAACTCAAGTGCATTGTACTATGTACCGTAACTATTTGGGGAAATATTCGGATAAATTTTATGGAGAGAAAGGTGACAAGGATATGACAGGTGATAGGAATTGGTGAAGATAACATCTTCATATAATCGTGAGTTATTGAATGAAGAATTCAATTACTTTGAAGGTAACTTTTTTATGCGATGCTTATGGATTTTCTTGTGATCAAAATATAAATTGTTTACGTGTTCATCAACCTATGAAAATTTTCGCTTTGATTATAATAAAAGTATATTTTATGAGGAACACATATGTTTGTAACCTTTTGCTTGTGATATATTTTATCTCCTCGGCTTTGCTGGTCAAACAAAATCGGATCATCCTCTTAAAAATTAAAATCAATCAATAATGAATACATTATTGTTTTAATCATGCATAAGTATTTAATATTTTACTGACAATTTGTCATTGCGTTTTGTATACTTCAATCCAAATGCATTAATTATTAATTTTTAATTGTGGTGGAATCGAAATCTTTTCGAATTCAAATTTCAATTATAAAACACTACTTGTAATTTTTAAATATTAGGAACAGCGATTTGGTTAAAAAATGCTCTCCTCAAACCCTTCCAAGAGCTTCCGATACTTAAAGTACCCTTCGACTTTGGTACCAGCCGGATTGCTAGTTTCGGATGCTATGGAAATATATGTCGCATATATGTCGCATATATGTCGCATATATATATGCATATATATATGCATATATATATGCATATATGTCGCAATATATGTCGCAATATATGTCGCATATATATATATATATATATATATATATATATATATATATATATATATATATATATATGATATACATGGAGGTAAATTCAATGTCACGATTTAGGGGCTAAAAGTTTATTTTTCAGTCAAAACTGTCAATTTTTATTGAAAAGTACTAACACACTACTGAACCACAGCTGTCAAAGGAATCTTCGCGAAGTCAATCGTATTTTTGCAGCGATTTACTTAAGACTTAAAATTTAGTTGGGGCTTTACTGAATCAAATTTAAGAGTAAATTACATATGCCGCGACAATTCACAGCACTATACGATAACTATAAACGCAAAATAAACACTGGTTTACATGTGCCTCGCACGGATGGCTAGATCGTACTGATCGATAGCACTTTTTCCGCACACAAACGCAATCTGTCGCATGGCATTCTATTGAAAATGGTCTTGGCCATACCGAAAAATATGCAAGAGGTATAGAGAGATTTGGGTACTTATGTCTTTTAGCTTACAACTCTAGGGGAGGGGTGATCTTGACATATGTTGTCAAGGTCGACATACTGAACAATATGAGGGGGATTGGGAGGCGCGCTTGAGTGAAAACCACGGGAAACTATGAGTGAAAAACGCGGGAAATAGTGGAGTGTATGGTAAAGGGAATTGGAGTAGAGGAGGGATAGGGTAAGAGATGATGATGGGTTTAAGGGCACGACGAGGGGCGGGGGGGGGGGGGCGGTGTTAAAAAAATAAAATCGACGAGTAATTGGAGAAGAAGTTTATTAATAATATAAGGACAATAGAAAAATATAATAAAAGCGAATTATAATGTTTATGATTGTAACAAATCATCTATAGCGAGGGGGTAATGACGAGCGACTTCCGAAAGAAACGCTTCGAAACGTTCAGAATATGAAAAGGCGCGTTTAAATAGGAATTCAGCAATATATAAATGGTAGTGACGGCGAATCACCCCGTACGTAGGTATTTTATCATGAAGATCCCGCCATAATCTCTCAATATTCTGAGTGTGAGCTCGTGTTATAGGATCCACGAAATTTAAACGGTGGTTGACCGTTAGGTGGAACCAACCGTGTTTCCGAAGATTCCGGTAGCCTGGCCAAGAGTCCGACATAATCGTTGTACCAGGAAGAATGTGCTCTTGAATGAGTCTGATGAGAGTACGGTGAGAGCGATTGGGCACGGGCACCATGAAACACTCCTTGGTGACGGTGTCAATCCCTCCAAAAAACCAGTCCCCTCTGAGCAACCGACCACAACCGTATTTACGGTGGCCGCCAATCTTGGTCTCATCGATGTGGACGGTGTGATTAGGGCCACCGATTCGGTGAGATGTACGTTTTACCCATTTAAGACAGATCTAATAGAGAGAGAGAGAGAGAGTTAAGATATGATGTCGAAAAATGTTAAAAGTAAGAATAATATAGTAAATAAGTCAAGATAATAGAGTAAAAAGTAATAAAATACCTTGCGGGAACGCGTTATCCATTTGTTTGCAGCTCGATAGTGTATGCCAAGGTCTTCCATGATCTTCTCCTGATGTGGTGGGCGATGGCTTAAGAAGATAAAGATAAGTTGACAAAGTGTAGGGAGCGCCAAACGAGTGCCACTGAACCATGAGCCATGTAGAGCAGATAGCCGCTCATTACACCAAACTCGCCGTGTTTTCTGTCGTCGGTGGCGGATCATTTGAGAAGATGTGCAATATAATTGCAGACGTTCGCGAGTTGTAAGCTAAAAGACATAATTTCCGAGATTTGTATATTGTTGCGCGTTGAGCAGGTGCGCGACCTGTTTGCTATTCGCAAATATTGCTAATAGTGAAATAAAACACTCGCGAACTATTTTAAAATAAATTCTTAAAATTTTATTAAGTTTCTTCTACACTTTATGATTAATTTAGTAAAATCACTAATCACTTTAATGAATTAAATTATTTAATTAACACTTATTCAACATAATTAAACACTAATTCACTTATTTAACACTTTTCTTATTCCGAATTTTTCAGGCGCGCACTGTCGCGTACTCTCGCGTTTTTCATTCACAACTGCTTGTCTCGTCGTTCGCTGTAGTCGCTTATATACCACTACCAACCATCCCAGAACCTTCCATATAGATTGTTCTCGCGTGTACGCGTCGAGTCGCTTGCACCGGGATCTGTTGTACTTGATGCGCGTGACGTGCTTTATGCTTGCGCACACGAGAACAATCGATGTGTTGGTAGCAGATAGTCGTAAAGCATGTTTACGACTTTTTATTTACGCCGACTACAGTTCGCGTGACCTGAACACGTCACAATATCATAAAGCGAACGAATAGAGGTATAAGAAATATACAGAGAAAAACGAGAAGTTTAGTATTGTTCCGTTTATCCAGGTGCGCCGCCTTTCACTTACTAACCCTGCACTTCTTGCAAGTGAAAACACAATTTCAAAGTTAATTAACATTCTCTCTTTATGTTACTTGAACACTTTTCTAAATTCAACTAGCACTTTAGTAAATTGCCAATCACTTCCTAACTTCCTTTTTAGATCTATCACTTTGTTTTCTTTACACCGTTATTCATTTCCAAATTTAACTTCAATGGATCACTTCTACTTGCGTACAATTCAATTTTTTGCGACCTGCACTGTTGTTTATCATTTCATTACTCATTGTCTCCACCTTCTGTCGTCGCTTATATACTATTGTCTAGCCAATCCGGAACCTTCACAGACTTTCTATGTAGATTGTCCACGAGTTCTCGCGCTAAATCACTTGCATTGCATTGCATTGTTGTTATTGCTAATCCCAATGCATTTACATAACATAATTGCTTTATCTTCTCCTTCGTGAGAAGATCTATGGATTTGTTGTTGCTTTGGTTGTTTTTTTTTGCTGTTCATTCTCGACAAAAGGCCTAATCAATGACAGTTCGTTTGTCAAGTGCTGCCATTAGTGCGAAAACATTCGGTGTACCAAACCACAAAAACTGTCCTATGAAAAGGCATATTTTTTGAAATTTTTGTACACAGCTGCACCAAATACCAGCAAACGTCGAACTCGATACGGGCATCTGATTTGCCGCTTTTTTTTCTTATTTACGAATTCAATAGTGTTTGCCGGGCATTGTAGGCACAAACGTTTTCTATTAAGATGCACATAAGTTCTACACTCCTGACACACAACATTATTACGAATCATATCATGATCTATTGAAAAATTGATTAAGTTTTCACGATCCTTTGCCAAGAATTCGTAATTATTTTTGGTTAGCATGATAACAGCTCTGGATTCGTCGGATTTTCAAAGCAAACTAAAATTTTTAAATCGTCTTGAATTGTTGGAAACGTCCGAAAACGACAAAGACATACAATAATGTAAACATCTTTTGCTTCCTTCCAGTATTAAATGGAAAGTAATGTGAACCAAAAATTTCTATGTAAACAAAACTTGTTTACATGTATTTTGTTGGAAACGGTTATTCTTTGGTTTTATTCCATTTATCTTTTTCCAAACCTTATCTCATAAATACCATATGTGTTGAGGATAGTGAAAATCAGTAATTCGCCTTTTCTTTGAGACATTTTTCGGTACTCCTCTATTTCTGATTCCTCGATTTCTGTTATGCGGCTGCTTTCGGGGAAGCGGCGTAAAAACGTGAAGTCTGATGAATGCGGCAACGAACCGTATCTTCCAAGTCAATCGTTCGCCAATCGAAAACGAACCATTCTAATTCTACACTTGACACCTTTCAATTGAAACGCCAACAACCACTTCACCCTATCAGTGCCCAAAAAAGCTACATCAAACAATTAGACTAGATTCATTCACACTATTGGCTCCTTTTTTGACTCAAGCCAATACGGTTTTCGTTTGAGTTGGAAAAATTTTATTCTATTTGACTTATCAATGGGTAAATACTCTTCGAGTAAAAATTGTACTATCAGGACCACATAATTACAATGAAAATAACTCATAGCATAATTGTTACAACTTTGGAAATATGCCGTGGCACCTGTAGGCAATATAATAACTCTATTGTTCTAAATTCATTGTAAGTTATAACAAGACTATTGTTTACATTTGGGCTTATCGCTATGTGGTGATGTTGTTTGGGAACTTGTTTACGTATTACAGGTTGACGTTAGATGAAATTGCCGCAGAGTTGGAGGCCGGGGAGGACCCAGACGATATTATTTTATTTCCTCCTGATGATGGTGTGGTTACTGAAGAAGATAGCGGAGATGAAAATGACGCTAATATTCTTCATCTTCCCAGTCGCATGCTTCGATCTCATGTAGAACTACAAAATAATTTACATGATCTGGAAGAAGAAGAAATTATCGTACCTGCACCAAAGAAAAAAAAGAAAAAAGACAATACTATAAAAAAATTGTATAGCGATGTTAGTAATACTTCTTTTACTACTTGCGGTAAAGGAGACTGTGATGAAGAAGTTTTTGCTAGCTCGCAGGAGGAGATGACTTGCGTCGAATGTTTCGAATTACAATATAGTGAAGATATAGTTAATTTCATAGCTAACATGAGCAATTTGTATGCTTTACAGAGAAATCACACTCTAAATGTGACTGATGATGAAATTACAGTGTACATTGCAATACTGCTACTTACGGGATACTTGACGCCAAAGTACTTGCGAATGTTCTGGGAAGTGAAAAGTGACACGCACAATGACCTAGTAGCATCTAGCATTAGACGAAATAGATTTTTTGAAATTCAGCAATACCTTCACCTTTCAGACAGTACGTCTCTGCCGGCAAACGACAAATTTGCTAAAGTTCGAGAATATTTCACGAAACTAAACGTAAATTTTACTGTAAATTTAAAAAAGCTGGTTCTTCACACGTTTCAATAGACGAAACTATAGTACCATACTTCGGAAGGCACGGTACTAAACAACATATCCACGGAAAACCAATAAGGTTCGGATACAAGCTCTGGTCCGCAGCTACTCGCCATGGATATTTAGTCAATTGTGAACCTTATCAGGGCGCGTCTGGCCCTGGCCTCAAAATGCAGTCTGATTTGGGCCTAGGAGCTGCTGTTATTTTAGAGCTCCATTCAAGATTACCAAATGAATTAGGACCATACAACTTATATTTTGATAATTTTTTTACTGGTTTACCGTTACTAATGTATTTGCGAGAGCAGAATGTTGGGGGCACAGGTACTGTTCGGGAAAACCGTCTGGAGAATTGTAATTTACCAAACTCAAAGGACATGAAAAAAGAGCCAAGAGGGAAGCTGTGTCATAAAGCTTCTAAGGACATTATTGCAGCTAAGTGGCATGACAACAGCATTGTCACCATTGCATCCAACTGCCATGAATTAGATCCTATCACAAAAGTAGATCGGATTGGATTTCTGAACAAAAAACGGGCAAAAATTCAAGTAAATTGCCTAGCCATCATCAAGATGTACAATAAGTACATGGGCGGTGTAGACCGTTTTGACGAAAACATTGACTCCATGAGGGTAGGTCTCCGCGGCAAAAAAATGGTGGTTCCCTCTTTTTGCTTTTGGCTTAGATGCAGCTTGCCAAAATGCATGGCTAGTCAAAAGAATATTTTTTAAATATTTTTTTTGTGTTTTCCAAACGTATCTAAGCTATTTTATTTAAAAAGAAAATTTTCATTTTTACTAAGTTGGGCATGGGAATTGAAGAGTTAAAATTATTTTCTTCTCAATTATTTTCACTTATTTACTGTTTCACTTGTTCACTTTTATGAGTTATCACTTTTACGTTAATTCATTGATCGCTTATAACAATCACTTCTCTCGCTATTTAAAATTCGCATACGATTTTATTTTACAACACTTTTCGATTACCGCACTACATTTAACGCGCATTGTAACTCACTTCTTCATTTAATCCATGAGACTCCCTTCGCCGCCCGCTGTAGTCGCTTTTATACATGTACCAGTCAATTCCGAATCTTCCATGTGGATCGATCTCGACTTTACGCGCTGACCCACTTACTCACGTACTTGTTGTACTCAATGCACGCAATGTGTTTATTATATGCCTTTTTTCCTCTTCGAGAATTATCGATGTATTGGTGATTGAAACTTGTTTACGACTTTTCTCTTAAGACGACTACAGTGGCGCGTGACATTATTCGAACATGTCACAAGATTAACCGTGTGCTCTGCAGGAAGCGGGAATGGAGTACACCTATGTTCAAGCAGGAAACCATTGTTTGCAGTTTCCTCATCGAAATCGAACTTATCTGCTGTCCAACTTTCTTCTATTTTAATGTTCCACGTTTCATTGGAGAGCACTGAGAAGAGGCCATTGCGATCTCGAAGTATCTGTCTATTCGTTTTAAGGGGCTACATGGATTTGCTAAAGGAAAATGGTCTTTGCAACAATTTGTTTTATTTTTCAAAAATATTATTTTGTGTTATTTTGTAATTCTTATTGTTATACACAAAATTTTATCTTGAAAAATAAAATATTTCATTCGAGCTTGTAATTATCTTAAGGGGGGAAATCACAGTAGCACACAAAAAATAGGCATATTTTCGGGAATTAATTTTGGCTGAATAAAAGTATCAATCGAAAATCTGTAAAGTAGGTTTTATAGCAATACTACAAAATTACAAAATGTAATTTTTTTCAATAAAAATATTTAAAAATGGCGCCTGCGCAGCATATGCCCCAAGGCGCCTATTTTTCAAAGCGTGTCGATGGCCGAAGACGTAGACTCCTTAATTTTTGACCTGGAAGAAAAAACCAAATTTTTTTAGTTTTCATATAACAACAGCTAGCGAGCTACGTAGGATTTTTTCGATATATTCATTTTTTACAAAATGATGCATGTTTGAAAATAAAGTTAAATTTTTAACAAAAAAAAAAAAAAACGCCATCAAATCTTCGATAAAAAAAAACTAAGCCAAATAAAATAAAAATCCTACGTAGCTCCATGGAGAAAGATATTTCGAAGCTACTGTCAAAATTTCAAGTTGATCGGTAAAGATTTGCTCGAGTTATGTCTTCGGCGAGCTCAAAAAAAGTGGTTTCGAGAAAAACGCGTTTAAAGTTTTACGTACTGAGAAACCATATGAAAATTTTATATACCTTTAATCTGCAATGCCTGCACCGTACAGTTGACCTTCTAAATCTACCTCCAACTCTTCTTTTTCTTTCCGCATACTTTTCAAGTCGAGGCGGGCCTGTTTTGCGCCATCACTAATAGATTTTTCCGCCTTCTTGATACGCTTTTTGTCGACCTCCACGCATAGGTTGTAGCTGTTCGGGCCGATTTTCATCCCCATGACTTCGATGATGTGTAAAACTGATATCAATCCGTCATTGAAAACGGATGTTGCGATGTTCGTACCGATGTCCATTATTTTTTTTCCAGAATTCAAGCTTTTTGGTACCATAGCCCAAACAGTAGCGTTGAAACTTTCATTGTTGTTTTGCGTATATGCAGCGAGTAAGAAGATCATCCGTGACCAGTTTTTCGTAGACAGGTTTTATCGCTTCGAAAACTTCTTCACGCATTGGTGGTTTATGCATATAGCCAGCCAGAATGTTTTCGAATTTTGCCCTTTGCCACGAACACCATGAATTTTCTCCAGTTGGGCAATGGTCGTGTTGCGGATTTTTGTCTGTTGACATTTTATGTAACAGTGTGCCCCATATCGCGCTCTTGATTTTTTCAATTGAATGGCAATTTCGACGAATGGCTAATCCAAAGTAAATTGACAGTTCGTCGATCAGCTTACCTGTCTATTTGCCTTTACCTCCTAACCCTTTGGTGTTTTTCTTCAAATTGCGAAGTTGCGTCCCTATACGTTTCTGAACATGATCGATGCATTCTTTTTTTGTTATCGTGATGTTTTCATACGGTTGAGCATCCGTGATACCGTTGAAGGTTTTGACTTGACATCATGTAGATCTTCAGAGCGCTGAAACATTTCAATTGCTGCATCGACCTCCATTTTTCCCGCTGACCCGTCATGGTTTGCTTGGCATTCGGAGGCGTGATTTTCTGCCCACTCTTTGTATTCGTCGGTGTCATATTTCTTCTGCCAATACTCGCACGCTTTGCAATATTTACATTTAACTAAAACATCGACACGTTTACCAGTGTGCCAGCCAATCAGGGAAACTAAACCGTATAGAGATGAGAAGCCCCTTTTTCGCCACGATCCGTCACCCGATACCGTTTTTTTCTCCTTTGTCGTTACTGGTTCTTTTTTCTTCATTCGCTGCATTTGACATGCTATTTTTGGAAACAACTACTGATGCAGCCAAAATAGTTTAGTCCGGGAGGTAGCGTTGCATTTTTTCGGGTGACTTCAGTTCGATTAATTTTCATCTTAAATGATTCCTCTCGGGTACTTCATGTACTTTCAACGTCAGCCGTCTCAACATTGGTGGATGTGGTAAGGAAAAAATTTGTATGATGTAAAAAAGAATTTATTTAAAAATCATTTCAGCTCATTTGATATTTTATGAGATGAAAGTTTATTTAATAAAAAAAAATATGGGTAATTATGTACTTTTTGACCCCATTGTCGTAGGGGGTGGGAGTTGCGGGGGGTAATGTAAAAAGGTGCTCTTGACAAAAATATGAGATACGTCAGCTGCGTGGATAATGGGGGATTAATCGTCAGTCAGATATATAAACATGTTTAAAAAATAATTCATTAAAAACTATTTCAGCTTCAATGAAACTTGCATCCCTGATTCTTTATATTATTAAAAATACAAAAATAATCGTCAGCTATTTTTTCACGCGGGGAAAGATCGTCAGCTGATGGATTATAAGTGCTGAGCGAGTATTTAATACACGTAGATTATCATATAATTAATGAACTAACTGACGATCTCTCCCCCTCTATCTTTACAACGGACGTATATTTTTATTTTATTTAATGTTTGAATAAATTATTCTAGCAATTTCAAGTGACTTGAAATTGATTATCAACTTTTTTTATTACTTTCTATCTATTTTCAATTGTAGTTATGATACGTTTTCCAATTACAGATCAACTGACGATTTTTTCCCTCTTATATTTTTAGCTGATGTATATTTTTATTTAATTTAATATTTAAATGACGTTTATTAAAAATTTCAAGTGACCTACAACTAATTGACTATTATGTTTAGTTAATTTTTTTAATCAAATTTAAATCGTGTTTATTTAAATTGTGTTTATTTTACTCCTCGATAATGAATGTATTACATACGTTAAAATATTTCTAATTATTATAATTATTTTAATCATTACAATCTTCTGATTCATAATCACTCGAATCTTCTGATGGATCAGAATTATAATCGCTTTCTTCTTCACTGTCATCTGTACAGTTAGCGGCTCTTTCATCTTCTTCTATTTCTTCTTCTTCAGGTTCCTTGTATTCTGCTGCTTGGATATCTTCATTAATTTCAATTTCTTGAACTCCTTCTGTGTTCTCTGTAAAAAAATCCCGTTTTTATTAATTTGTCTATTTTTTTTATCAATATATAATTTGTCGTGGAATATGTCAGAAATCATTAAATACCTGTAGTGTTGACAGCACCCGTCACGCTAGTGATACTCGGTGGAAGTTGATCACCGTCAAACCACTTGAAGGTATATTTATTTTCTATTTCTTCCCATCCATAGTTAGTTGGAGAAATTTCAAATAGATCTGGTACATGTGCATGGCTCCAGATGTAAGCGATATACCAGGTATGCGTCTATGAAACCGGTAATTATTTAAAAAAAAAAAAAAACACGTTTATTGTGAGGAAATGATTACAATTTTATTCTTCAAAGTAATGGCCATCGCTAGCTACACATTTTTCCCATCTCTCAGGCAATTTATGGATGCCTCGCCAAAAAAATGTTTCGTCTTTTACCTGAAACCAATCATCGATCCATTTTTTGGCTTCTGCGTGAGAATTGAAGCGCCGTTCCGTTGATGCGTGGCCCATCGATGCGAACATGTGATAATCCGAAGGCGCCAAGTCTGGTGAGTAAGCCGCATGAGCAAGAGCTTCCCAGTTGTACGCTGCAACCAATTCTTTGGTGGCTCTAGTGCGGTGTGGTGGTGCGTTGTCATCGAGGAAAATCACTTTGTGTTGCCTGGCTTCATATTCTGGGCGTTTTTGGCGTATAGCACGGTTCAAATCGGCCAATTGTTGTTGGTAACGTTCACCGTTAACCGTTTCACCAGATTTAAGAAGGTCATACCATATGACACCATGCTGGTCCCAGAAAACACATAGCATGGCCTTCTTTCCGAAGCGATCTGGCCTTGCGGTCAATTGCGCACTTTCGCCGCGGTTAACATACGATCTTTTTCGTTTGGGATTCTTGAAATAGACCCACTTTTCATCACCAGTTAAAATTCTATGCAAAAACGACCTTCTTTTGTACCGGGCGAGCAGCATTTCACAAGTGGTTTTTCGATTTTCTTGCTACCTTTCAGTCAGTTCATGTGGCACCCATCTATCGACCTTTAAAATTTTTCCCATTGCTTTTAAACGTTTTCCGACGGTCCGACGGTCAACACCCAATTGTTCTGCGAGCTGTTCTTGCGTTTGGCCATCATCTTCATCGAGCCTTGCTTGCAATTCGGCGTCTTCAAACTTTTTTGGTGGCCGGCCTCGCTCCTTATTTCTCACATCAAAATCACCACTTTTAAATTTATTGAACCACTCGTTACACTGTGTGCAACCAAGAGCATGCTCGCCGTAAGCTTCCACAAACATTCGATGCGATTCAGAAGCGTTTTTCTTCAAATGGTAACACAAAATTAACTGTGTCCGCAAATCGTAATTTGTAGGCACGTAATCCGACATTTTCCGGAGCGTCAAACAATGCGTTGTTGGATGAAACTTGACAAATTGTGAACTGAATATTGTTGACATATGACAGAAGAAGTAAACATGACATTTGGTACGGTTCCGAAGTTTATAAATATTCGGCTATTTACCGCTAGATGTCGTTACTGGTTTCATAGGCGCATACCTGGTATGCTGCTCTCAAAATTTGCTAGTGTAATGTCGCTCCATCAATGGTGTTTTTAAAAGTAAAAACATCTGTTTTTAGGTTCATATTGTATACTTTCGTGAATGTAGCAACTCGTGCTACATTCACATTATTTATGCTTTTAAATCCGTATATTCTGCAAACGAATTCTTCAATAGTTTCCTTGACTTCATCTATATCGAAGTTTTCGATATTTGAAAGTGTGGAAAAAGCTTTGATATAGGCTGTTGAATTTTTTAAGATTTTATACGGAATTTTCTTCCCTCGTCGGTAGAATGCAGGATTGTAATCACATCCAGTGAACGCATGGAAACCTGGCAGTGATAAACATAATTCTCCTCCGAGATTTACATATAATCTGTTTACATTTATAGATCGTTGAGCATTGCCAGTTCCTAAATCAATATTAATTTGTACATTACTTCTAACATGCTGCATATTGCCTAATAAAATAATCAACACATCTAAATCCGAACATCTTAGGGTAACTTGTGCATCATAATCTAGATGACAAACATGAAAGACCATTTTTGTATTAACTTCTTTGTGAAATTTACAATCAGGAGGATTCAGGAGCTGTACTTTTGACTATTTTCTCATTTCGTACTTCATATTTAAAGCATGTCTCATAATTGAAATAGATGGTTTTTCTGCCAATAAATGGATTCATATGATCATTTTCCCAGTCTTTACATATGAATTTGATCAATGCATCCTTAAAATTAATATTCTTTAATCCATTTGTGAAATTTGAAGGTCGCATTTGTTCGGAGCTTTTGATATTGAAATGTTCACCTGGTATTGTACCTTTGAGAGAGTTTTCATGATCTTTTATAGATGGATAACAGTAGCGGTTAAATACTATTATAATGGTGTGGGCAGTGGTGCTAGTAAAAATTGTTAGTAATTTTTTAGAAATATTTCCAAATGTTGATGGGACATCCGTCATCGAATTCAAAATAAAGGAACCATCATAAATTATAACATCGCATGCTTCAGGTGCAGTAGATTCAAGATTTTCTTCTAAGCATTTTAGTAAAGCAAATTAATCTGTTTTGCAAATCATTTCATCCAAGTGGCACATAGCTAATGGAACTGGCGTCAAGGGATATGTGAAAACTGCATCTATGTTTAGTGTTGTCTGTATTGATAATAATAATAAGTGGCCAAACAAATCGCGCTGCATTCGTACTTCAACGATTTTTCCTGCAACATTCATTTTTTTCTTTTGTATCATATTGGCAAAAGTCAGTAATTTATTTTTCTTTATTGTTTTTTCAAATTTTTCTATATCAATGCTACATTTGATAAGGGGTAATATCCACCAAATGCTCAAAAAAAAGGCTTTTTTCATGATTTTTTTTAAAGGACATTTGAGATGTAAGGTATATAAATAATATATCATTGGATTAAGCAACTCTTGAACAATAGAAGAAAAATTTTTATTGTTATTTTTTTTACAAAATGGCGGCTGTGCAGCGATTGCCGTGAACCGCAAAGTTCTTTCGCGGCGAGCAGTAGAAGTTGTACCCAACTCCACCTATAACAAAAAAAAAAAAAAAAAAAAAACACAAATTTTTTTTTCATTATCTACATGAGTGTTGCTAGTGAAGTACACATGATTATATTTTTAGAAATTTTTTTCGCAAAATGGCGACGGTTTGAAATAAATTTTTTTTTCGACGAAAAAAATCGACTTTAATTGTTTATAACTTTTTTTGTTGTAAATAAATCGCTAAAATCGTGTGTACTTCACTAGATAATCTAATGAAGAAACTACAGTTAAAGTTTAAAGTCAATCGGATGTAAACTTTTTCAGTTCCACTGCTCGCCGATTTCGAAAACTTAGTTTTGAGAAAAACGCGTTTAAAGTTTCAAAATGCTATAAATCAGAATCGGAATAATATAGTCCTTAATAATTTTTTTACCTTCAGTCAGCTATCCCTGCGCCGTAAAATAGTCCTTCCCGGTCCTTATTTTCTTCTTCTTCCTTTTTTTTTGTCTGATGTAAGGCTGCGCCTAGCCTCTTTCGCAATATCGGACATACGATGCTCAGCGACTTTGACGCGATTGGCATCCGATCCCACGCAAAACTCGTACATGTTCGGTCCAACAGTTAACCCAAGAGCATCGTAAACGGCAAACAGACCCGATAAGCCTTCGTTGAAGATAATAACGGCTACACCAGTCGCAATATCAACTATAGTCTTACAGCTAGACATAGTTTTTGGAGCTATTGACCACACTACAGCATTGAAGGACTCGTTACTATTTTGAGAATACGCACCCAAGCAGCGTGACAGAAGGTTGTCGGAGCTGAGTTCTTTATAAATGGGTTGTATCGCCTTGAAAACATCCTCATGCATTGGACTCTTGTGCTCGTATGTTGCAAGAGTACCAAGCGCTTTACTACGCTGCCAAGAACACCAAGAGTCTACTCCGACGGGACACTTCTCGTCCTGTGGATTCTCGTCCGTCGACATTTTATGATATAAAGTTGACCAAATTTCATTCCGCATTTTTTCGACTGAATCGGAGTTTCTCCTAATTGAAAGTCCGTAGTAAATTGTAAGTTCATCTATTACTTTTCGGGTCAATTTTCCTCGTCCGCCAAGACCTTTCGTATTTTGTTTCAAATTGCGCAGCCGCGTTCCCATGCGCTTTTGCACGTGGCCGACGTATTCTTTTTTCTCAACGAAGACATCTTCATACGGTTTTGAATCAACTATAGCTTTGTACGTTTTTGAATCTCCATCGCCGATGTATTTCAAGTATTTGATATTATGAAGTTCTTCGGACCGTTTGAACATTTCTATGACGGCATCGACTTCCATTTTCCCCGCACTACCTTCATGATTAGCATCACAACTCTCTTTGTGCGAAGGGTACACCTCCTCGTACTCAGCAGTACCTTCTTTTTTTTGCCAATATTCACACACTTTACTGTACTTTGATGTACACACATCTAATACCTTGCCAGTGTGCCAACCAATCAAAGTAACTAATCCAAACAAAGATGAAAATCCCCTCTTCCGCCAAGATCCAACGCCTGACACCGTAAGACCACCTTCTTCACCTCCTTCAATAGAACGTTCTTTCTCTTCAATAGCTGATATTTTCATAGAAATAATTTTAACAGATGAAATAGCAGTGTCGACATTGGAAATGATCATACTGTAAGTTGTTTGAAAAACAGGCTTTGCAAGATCCATCATCGCACAGGACTTTTTTATACCGTTGATGCCTATGCCAATGACGCGCATAGCAAAAATAATGCGGCAATTGATCTCATAAGCACGATCATGTATTAGAGGACAGTTAAAAATATCGGCATCACCGCAGTTCGAACAAGATACAACAATCTTGAAGCCTAAACCACGCTTGCTCGACTGTGAAAACCGCACATCACTATTACATTTTTTACACACTAATAATTCAGAAAGAGCAGTAAATACAGCGAAAAAATTGATGAAACAGTAGTCGAAATTCCTATCAATATCGCGATCACGGTTTACATCAGAAGTTTTCAATTTTTTCGCCGAAGTACTAACGTACTCCGAATCGCCTTCGAACGCATGGCGGTTAGGCGGGTGTCGGTTACTAATTTTACTGCGGATTGTTCTGGTACTTCTTGTTTTACTGCCTTTGTGGCCACTGTACACCTTGTCACTCATAATTAAGTACTTTTGAATATAATTCACAGTTAAAAAGTATAGCAAAACTCAAACTAAGAACGTACACAACGAGAACGGCTGATCGACTAAACAAAGGGAAATTGTTTTTTTTTTATGACACTTGGTAGGCAGACGACTAATTTACAAAGCCCCGAAATTAAAAAAAACGAGCATCGCTAAAATAAGCGAAAAATGTGATTTTTGAGCATAAACGTTGTTCGGTAAAAATTGATTTAAACGAATTTTGAGTTTAGATTAGTACTTGGGCGTTGTAGATTTTGATCTTAGGATATTTTTAGCATAATTTAAGCCAATAAAAAAAAAATGGGGAAAAAAAAAATTTGGTGGATATTACCCCTTAATTTGGAATAAAAATCTTCCAGGATTGGTGGAATGTCACATTCTCCTTTGATGAGATCGTGGGCAGTTGGTTCGTTCGGCAGTTGTTTCTTTTCAATCTCTCTTATTTCCGATCTTAAAATTAACGCAGCTCGATTTAATATGTCTTGTTTCTCAATAATTTCTAAGTCATGTTGTACTATACATGGTCAATCCCAAAAGAAATGAGCCTTTTTCAAAAAAAAATAGATTTATTGAGCAGATCGCTACAATACCTCAAAATTCTTCAAAATAGGATTCTCCTGCATCAATGCACTTTTGGAGACGGGTCTTCCAAGTCCGGAAGGCTTCCTGGTAGGCCTCCTTAGGGATGTCCTTGAGGGCTGCTGTGACATTCTCTTGGATGTCCTCAACCGAGTCCCAGTGCTTGCCCTTTAGCACTCTTTTCAACCGCGGAAACAAAAAGAAGTCCGGGGGAGACAAGTCCGGGCTGTAGGGAGGCTGGGGAACCACGCCGAGTTGAATCCGGGCCAGGTACTTGGTCACGATGAACGCGGTGTGGCTCGGCGCGTTGTCGTGGTGCAAACTCCAGTCGTTTTTGATCGCGCTCCGCTTGCTTGTGACCTTTCTTTTGAGTCTTTTGAGGACTTCCAGGTAGAAGGCGGCATTCACTGTGCGTCCGGGTGGTACGAACTCGTAGTGCACAATCCCCCTGGCGTCGAAGAAGGCGACGAGCATTGTCTTGGTCCTGGATTTGCTCATCCGAGCTTTCTTCGGCCGGGGTGACGCGGTGGTGTGCCACTCAGCGCTCTGCCTTTTCGTCTCCGGATCGTACTGGAAACACCATGTTTCGTCGCCTGTTACCACTTTGTTTAAAAACTCCGGGTCATCTTCGCACATTTGCAAGAGTTCTTCACACCGAACCACCCGGAGCTGTTTTTGTTCGTCAGTCAACACCCGAGGCACAAGTTTGGCGCACACCTTCCGCATCGATAAATCCTCGGAAATGACTCGATGTACTGTCGATTTCGGAATGTTTAGGGCATCTGCTACTTGATAAACACTGAACCGACGATCGGCGTTCAAAAAATCGCGCACTCGCTGCACGTTCTCGTCGGTTCGGGAGGTTGACGGTCGTCCAGACCGAGGTTCGTCGGCCACCTCTTCCCGGCCCTCCTTAAATGCTTTGTGCCACTTTTTAACTTGCGAGTACGATAAACAATCATCCTTGAAGGCCTCCTGAAGCATTCCAAACGTTTCGGTAGCATTCTTGCCGAGTTTGAAGCAGAATTTAATTGCGTAGCGTTGATCGATTTTTGACTCCATCGCGCCGTGTCGAAAATTGAAAATAGACGTTCACGGAAACACCCGTCCTGCCGCTCCGAAAGCTCAGAGCCGACTGGCACCAGCCGCGTATGGAAGCTAAGACCCCCCACCACCTGCCCCAAGCGTCAGAGCGCGCCGGAATGTACACTCGCGTCCGGAAAAAAATAAGGCTCATTTCTTTTGGGATGGACCTTGTATGTCCGTTATAAGGTTTGACTAATTTCTTGTCATTACAAGAAATGATGTTAATTTTTTTCTGGAATTTTTCTAGCAGCCTAGAGCCCAAATTATGTGGCTCAATTCTTGTTGATGAATTGTTATCTAGCCGTTTTGCATAGTCAGTGAATAAAGAAATTAAAAATGATAAAAAATAGCAATTTTTTTTTCTATTATTTTGATGGAGACAAAGCGACACACTTCTTGAAAAGCATGTCTATGGATATCGCGAGACATGTGCCATTCGGTTTTTTCACCTGTATTTGCGGTAATGAATGATTGCGCAGCGTTTTGATAATTATTTCGGCAGTTTTTATGATATAAAATAATTTTATTGTTGTCGCATTTATCATTTATTTTACGTAATAAATTATCATCGCCCATTTCGTTTGCTTCACTCTTTATCGCATCGATAGCACGTTCCATTAAACAAGTTTGTAATTTTTGTTCCCGACCGCGAACTTACTTGCGCTCTTTGTCACAAAAAATACAAGTCATGTCTTCCTCATAACTGAAGTTACCTTCTGTATCCAATTTTTCGTCTTCTTCCATTGTAATGTCTGCGGCAGAGGCTTCGTCACTTTCTTCATCATGTAATTCTATCGCTACTTCGTCAACACTTTGACAGCTTCTATTAGCATCTTCAATTGCAGAGTCACATGTATTTGCATTCAAAACATTTTGGTCGCTTGTACCTGGTTCCCCTTGTGAACTAGAATAATAAAAAAATAATGATAATAATAATAATAATAAATAATGAAAAAATTCAAGAATTCAAGTATTCAAAAGAAAAAAAAACTACTAACAATTCTTTTATAAGTAAATTCATTATCGTAATGTATATAAAAGATCAACGATTGAAAATACTCGTATGTATACATATATATATGATATAAATCTAATCAGTAAATTTAAATTGTAAGATACTCCGAAAATAATTGGTAAATTGTTCCTTTGTCAATATTTTATGAACGAAAATTGCAATGATTGTTTGTAAGTTATTTTCTTTCTGGTATTAAAATTGCACTTTTTCTCTTGTTTATTTTGAACTAAGACAAAGTAAGTTAAGACTTTTTTTGGAGTAAAAACAGGGAAAGAGGGAGAGACACTCATAGAAGACAATCACGCACTTTTGGAGTAAGTGTGTTTCGTCTTATACTATAGATTGTGTTGGGTGTAGCGAAGCATGCTTCCAAGTGATCATATTCTATCTTTCTCTTCCCTCTGTTACTGTCTTCTTTGCTCCTTTCTATAGTAAACTGTCCAGAAGGGAGAGTAACGCATGCGCGCTCTGAAAGGTCTAGGAAATACTGTCTTCCGTACAATTCTCATCTACTATTTCAAGGACATGCTCATTTTTAACACCATTGGCGTGGCAATGTTTACACATGAATTTACTTATAAAAATACGAAATGATTTTAGTCATAGAAATAACCAAATTCATATAACTTACCTTAAGGCAGTAGTCTGCTTTATAAGCCGAGAAAAAAACGTTTTTCCAGCAATTTTTTTTGAAAGGGAAGGAAATGATTGCGGTAAACGAACTTTTGAGACGATAGTGTCTCATATTTAAGCTTTACAAAACAATTTTTATTATTAAAAAATATTGACATTTTTCGAAGTTGTAAGCATTTTTCTGGGGCAGCTGGAGTCTGCACTTGTCAATCGGCGCGGGTGAAGGAGGTCGTGCGATGCATCTGAAAGAGTCGAACCAAATTTTTTTTAAATTTATATAAGTTTCTTTTCTATATGACCTAAAAAAATACCGAAGAAGTTATGAAATTCCAAATTTTATCTAAGTTTGAAAAAAAAATTCACATTTTTGAAAAATAAAATTCACTTCAAGTTGCAAAGCAAGTACGAGGGCGAATCAAATATAAACGGTAATTTTCCTGTTATGGTTTACACGCTGTTCCGTTGTGGATATAGTAGTAGGCGATTGTTGCTTGGTTCTTAAGGAGTGGGGGAAGCAGCTTGGCTAGCGCCTGCGCTCAGTTTTGTTGTCAGTGCAGCCATGACAGAGCAAGAGGTACATTCATCTGTTGCGCAACGCATAATAATTAAGTTTTTGAGCAATGAAGGCGTTAAATCGTCAGAAATTTTTACTCGCTTGAAGGCTCAGTTTGGGGACACTACACTGTCTCAGAATCGGGTGTATACCTGGGCCAGAGAATTTAAGGGTGGCCGAGAACGTGTCGAAAACGAAAGCCACTGTCGGCGCCCAAGGTCAAGTCTTACAGATGACAACATTAGTGCCATTCGAGAGCTTATTGAAGGTGATCGCCGGTTAACTATTGCTGAAATCTCGTCGGAAATTGGTATCAGTTACGGGAGCGTTCAAGCCGTTATCACTGACAATCTCGGCTTTAAAAAAATTAGTGCTCGATGGGTTCCGAGGTTGTTGAGCGAAAATCAAAAACAGATCAGGTCGGAGATCTCTGAGAGACTTCTGAACCGATTTCGACAAGAAGGGGAGGCATTTTTGAGGCGCATCGTCACGTGTGACGAGACGTGGGTCCATCATTACACTCCCGAGTCGAAAATGGCGAGTAAGGAGTGGCGAAGGAAGGATGAAGGCTGTCCAGTGAAGGCCAAAACTCGCCTCTCAGCAGGAAAAGTTCTTGCGACAGTTTTCTTTGACTCAGGGGGAGTTTTACTCGTTGATTTTCTTCACGATCAACGAACCGTGAATGCGGCTTACTATAGTCAGCTTTTAAAGTCGGCAAAAGCCGCCTACCGAAATAAAAGACGAGGTATGCCCATTAGAGATGTCATCCTTCTCCATGACAATGCCAGGCCTCACACCGCATTGTTAACAAGGGATACATTGGAAGAAATGCGCTGGGAAACCCTCGAACACCCTCCTTATAGTCCAGACTTGTCCCCTTGTGACTATTTTTTGTTCGCGCCGTTGAAGGAATCACTTGGAGGAAAGCGATTCGAAAGTAATGAGGAAGTCGAAGAGCACGTGCGCAATTGGTTGACAACTCGCCCTCAAACTTTCTATGAACAGGGAATATTCAAGCTTCCAAATCGGTGGCAGAAGTGTGTACACAATGCAGGAGACTATATTGAGAAATGTTAATAGTGTAGTTTATGTATTATATTATTTAATAAATATATATTCTTAAATTACCGTTTATATTTGATTCGCCCTCGTAGTTTAAATAATACTTTCGTCCAACTTTTTAGTTCAAATAGAAGATAATTTAATACTAAAGCTAGATCATTATGATTTTTTTCGTTCGGACATATATTCTTTTTGCTATCGCCGGCGCAGTTTTCTAAGACTTGTGAAAATGAAAACTCGAGAAAACGCGCTTCAAAGTTTTCGGTATGAAAAAATATAAGTTTTTGGATACTTACACTAATTAGATGTTAATCAGCTATCCCCGGGCCATACAATAACCCTTCCTCTTCTTCAAAAAACTCGTTTTGGCGGAGGCTTTCGGATCTTCGAGCTGTACGAGCCTCCTTGCTGCAAAATGATGCGCGCTGATTCTCCCGCGTTTTGCGCTCAGCATCGACGGTGTCAGCAAAATTTTTGCACTGCTGCCCGATGATGATATTGAGGAGCTGCATGGTTAAAAGCACAGCTGAATAGCCCTCGTTGAAAATGCCTGTAGCCATAGTTGCTGCTATTTCGACGATTTTATAGCCGGAATTTAAGTGTTTCGGATTTAGGCGCCACACAATTGAATTGAACGCTTCGTTTGAATTTTGAGTGTGTCCGCCTAAGCACCGCGTCAATAAATCGTCATTTGACAGATCTTCGTAAATTGGACGAATGTGCTTGTCTACATTTTCATTGATCAATGTTGCCGGGTGTTTAAAAGATGCCAGACTATTCGCCGCTTGAGCCTTGCGCCATTCGCACCAACTCTCCGCGCCTTCTTGATTTTCATGCCGAGGATTTTCATCGGTGGAACAGTAGTTGCCATAATTGCTCTCTTCATACCTTCTACTGAGTTCATATTTCGACGAATTGCCAGACCGTAGTAAATCGTCAATTTCTTTATGACACTCTCCGTTAGCCCCTTCTTTCCTCCAAGTTTCTCGGTTTTTATTTTATTCCGTAAACGTGTACCCATAGCTTTTGCACGTGTCCAACACACTCATTTTTCGTTACTGTACACTCGTCCCCGTAAGGATTGCTATTTAAGATTCCAGTGAAAGTTTTAGAATCGCCATCGCCGATATAATTACTGTACATAACTCCAAATTTTTCTAAGGATCTCGAAAACATCTCTGTTATGGAATCTACATCCATCTTCCCTGCCGAACAATAATGCGGTAGCAGTGCGATGAATGAATAATGACATCATCGCTGCTTGCTGTCTTCAACTTGTTCGCACTGCGGCTCGTGTGTAAGTCTCCATCGTCCGATGATACACTGGCAAAACGATTGCCGTGAAATTTTCGCTTTCGCGGTTCCGCAGCACGCCGGCTGTTACAATGATCACCTTTCGGGTAGCTTGACATTTTGATGTGCGCTCGGCAAAATCAAAAATGAAACTGAAAGCTAACGCTACAAATAGCAGTGTAGAAGCCGATGCCGAGAGCTATAGTTTACCGTTATATTGTATACCGTTATCCCTACGACTACTCAACACAGATCTTCTAGAAACTCCAAATAATATTTCAAATGACGGTTGGACCCTTTCAGGTATATACGAGTATAGTCAATCAATAGAATACATGAAGGGGCGGAGCGCGCACGAATTAAGGTTTCTTTACGAATAACCGAAAAAAATAAAAGATACTTTTCTAAAAGAAAGTACTTTATTTGTCGTACATCATTACTAACTAACTTACAACTGAATATCTTAACTCTAAATTCTTTCCTCTTATATACTTTTTTCTAATTATATCCTTTTTCACACATTTTAGGACCCTTACCGCCATAAAGACGTTTCAAATAAAATTCAGAAAGGATATTTTATTGCTTTATTGCATTTTATTCCTTTCTGAATCTTATATTATCATGTACATGCAGTATTTCAAGTATTTTTAACAGATCATTTGGGAAAACATCATATAGACATCACAAGAAAGATTCGGAAAAGGTTATTTTATTGCTTTATTGCATTTTGTTCTTTTCCGAATCTTATGCTATGGATGCAATATGTGTTAAGGATAGGAATTATCCATAACTCACGCTCGGGTCTGCCCGAGCATTCGCACCTGCTCGACGCTCGGCCACTAAAACTGCTCTAGCTTCGAAAATATGTCGAATTGGCCTCTGAAATTTTGAAGACATATTCTTGGGTAGTTTTGGAATAGATTTAAGACAAAAAAAAATCGATTTTTCGAAGCCTGTAAACCAGACTACTGCCTTAAGTAAAGAACCTGATGCAGCTGCAATGCCCATGGTATCCTTTTGCTACTGAGAGTATTATAATAAAACTTAGGTTCCTCCATTAAAAGTGCAAGCGGCGATTAATACAGCAATGTTAACAATCTCTGCACTAGCAGGAAGTATTTCGGGAGTAACTTTCCGGATTACTACACTTTCGATGTTATTTTGTGTGAAACCACCGACACACCGCTCCAAAAGCTCATTCTTACTCAGATCTTCATAAATAGGCTTCATTCAGTCAAAACGTTATCACGTAATAGGTTATAATTGTGTTTGTTGTCTATGTTCGATGCCGGGCGCACCACAGGTTTTTTGTCTGTAGGGCTGTAGTGATAGTAAATAGCCTAGGTAGCATCTTTTGTTTTGTCCACTGATTTTATCTTTTCCACTGTCATCATTTGTAAATTTATTTACTAGTCAATTTCCCTTTGGCAGAGAGTGTTTTTTTGAGTATTTTTTAAATTCTGACTATTTTCCTTGCCTAAACCACGTAACCGGTTGCCAATGGTTTGGTTTTCTGTACAAGTCCAACGCATTCTTTCTTATTTGCACTAAAATCTTCACTGTAATTTAAAGTAAGAGCATTTAACAAGCACGTCCAAGGCTTTATTAATTAATACTCGATTAGTGAACTCACACCTTATAGTGATGCATACCCACGATTCTTCCATGTCTCATCTCCTGAAACACATCTGTCATATCTTCAACGTCGTCTTCAAAAGTTCTGAAAAGTTCCAGGAACTTACGACATTCGTAATTAAATAAAATTTACAACAAACACCTAAAACGTTAAAATAAACTTTGTGATTCAACGAGTAATCACCAACTGAAATTGTAACTGATCTGAACTGCAACGCCTTAGAGCGTGAGACAAATGAAAAAAAAAAAGCACGAGCTAACAATTGACAAACAGCTGTTCCTATTAAGCTGTGGCGCGCTAAGCCTAGCTGACGTCGAGCATGCATTTTCTCAACGCGATATCTTCCTAACTTTACTCGGATCAAATTGATTCTAGAGATGAATTAAAAGTGAATAAGGGAGAATAAAAAAACGATGAAGCCGTGGAACCTATGTAACCTCTGAAAAGAACACAACTTTTTGAATAGTTACGGGTTTTTTTAATGACAGAACATGTTTAAATATGAGCACCCAATAGTAATTGTATTGGTATTTAATAGATTCAGGAGAATATACTTACTAAAGTATCAACTCCCTAAACGATTCTGTAAACTCCTTACAGAAGGATTACACCCAGCACAGACAAGCCTTGACGTGGTTTCAATTTAAAATCAATCAATGCCAGTACTTTCAGATAAATAATACAAGATGTTTATGGTAAGCATAAACAAACTAAACTATTGTCCCGAAGAATGATACCCGCCCTGCACATATGAACATTGACGGCCCACCACGCGAAATCCGAAACTCGATTAAACACGGGCCACTCCAAAGAATGTTTACCATTCGTAGTCAATTTGACATATGAATCTATTTTTGCCGTAAGTTCGAATCTTCAGTAAACTACGGAAATCTGTGCTCTCTCAAAAGCAAAGTAATGCGGCTGTATATTTTTTTGGTTGCAATTCCCTCGATTCAAAAAGGGCACACTTAACTGTCTCTTTCAAATCTGTTTTTATTGATATCTCTAGCATTTTCCACGAAATATTCATTAAAAATTTTCTTACACCCTCGTAAACACTTTCGTATACAAATTATCAATTCAATTACGTGATTTCCGAAATTCGTGTTGAGCATTCCGTACCGAAGAATAAATTGTTTACACTTCGTACAGTTAATTTGACATATTAATCGCTAATTTTCGACACGTAATTGAAGATCCAAGAACCTCCTTTTAGTGTGTTACGAGTAGAAGAATAGTGCGTAATAAATTTGTTACTCAATGTACTTTGTATGTTTTAAAAGAATTAAAATAGTTAATTGCCAATATTTATAGCATTTTGGTTTGTTAATAATTTAGAAGTTTGATCACTTCATCGGCTTGTATCGTGAGCTGTCCTTGTGCACAATACTTCTTCTAACGGAACTTTAAACTTCTTGACAGCTTAAAAGATAAAACGGGCGAACATTGCCTTGATACAAAGTATTGTGAACACACTCAGACCCTGTATACGCTCAGCAATTGATGTTGTCGTGCGCAACAAAGTTGATACGAAATGTTCTTGGTATGCTTTAAGAGAATTTAAGTAATTGTAGATAATTGCCAATATTTATAGCGTTTTGGTTTGTTAATAACTCAAACGCACACAATACCTCTTCTAACGGAGCTTTAAACTTCTTGACAGCTTAGAGCAAAAATGGGCGAACAATAGCGTGATAGAAAATACTGTGAACCTACTCAGATTCCATGCACGCTAAACAAAAACTGCTATCGTGCTTAATAAATTTGATACTAAATGTACTTGGTATGCTTTAAGAGAAAGATAATGATTAATTGGCCATTCTCATAGCATTTGGGCTTCTAAAAACTTAAAATTTTGTTTAGTTAATCGATTTATATTATGTAAACTCAATCAGTTCCAAGTAGAAATTGCGGAGCTGTCATTCCGCACAATACTCCTTCGAACGAAACTTTAAAACTCGACAGCTTTGAAAAACGAAAATATGCGAACTTTATGTGGTGAAAAATATTGTAAACAGCAGTTTAAATCTACGATTTTTCTTTGATTATTGTCGCATGAGTTTTTTTTTTTGCTTAAAGAAATGAAAAAAAAAAAAATTCAGAAAACGTGTTTCAGTTAAAAATGAATCAAAAACTCAGTAGTATGGCACTGTAGACCCCTCTTGATTATAATACCTATTGACAAGATTAATTGCTGAGATTAACTTGTCACAAAGTAAATCCAATAAGTTGAAAATGTTGCATGTTATGTCAATCGTTGAACAAAACACGTGAAAGTTATAGCGCGAGTTGTTCAAACCGAGTTTTTCATAATGTTGCTCAATACGCTCCTTTAACCCTTTGCACTCGAGGCCTTTTTCGCTTGCGCAAACCAGCAACTCGAGACGATTTCGGTCAAATTAGGTCAAAATTTTACAGGTACTACAGGAACCTAGTCCACGAAAGTACTTCAGAGAAAAATATCTTGTCGCACATCGTAAAAGATCATAGTGCCGTAGCAGCGTGGCTCGACTTAACACTTCAAATCACTCGGGCGCTGCAGCAGCGCTGCTCGCCACTCGAGTTGACACTTCAAACTGGCCGGCGCCAGTGCAAAGAGTTAATAGTTGCTTGTCTTTCCTTGTCAGTCAAATCGATTTCAGCTACATTTTCGAATTCTAGTCAATAACAGAGCTGTTTCTGGTGGTGCAACCGGAGTAGATTTATTCCAGAGATGGAAGTTTTATTTTGTAGAAATTCTTAAAATTCAAGTAGAATACTGAGTAGATTGTCCGACGCCACAAGTAACAATATTAGATAAATCGGCTTTTTATAAACCATTAGGCAATTCTTGCTCTATTTGGTTGGATAACTCAAACATGTTCTGTATTTTTGAATCATAGCACTTTGTCAGCAATCTTGCGATTGCACAATTAACTACAACATTGCATAGACGTTTAAAATCGACTGGAAATTCGGGAATTTTTCGCAAATTTTTTGTATTTCCTCCTGAAAAGTCATTTTTATACATATATCGGCAATAGCTTTTGTTGCTGTTTTCAAGTTTTCTAAAATGAAGTAATAATTCCTTCGCTTAAAGTTTGATGTCAAATCCCATAAAAATTTATTTGGATTGATTGAAAACAATTGCACGAATTGATATGATTGCCTTGTCCACGAATATTTGTTCTATTAAACTTGACATCTTTGTCACACGTTTTACACTTCAGGAAGCAGAACACACACTTGACATCTTTGTCACACGTTTAATACTTTAGAAAGCTCAACAGAAACTTGACATTTTTATTATACGCTTTCTACGTTAGCATGCTGGTTAGGAACTTGACATCTTTGTCATACGTTTCATACAAACGTACTATGCTTCATACATTCAAGCTATGGGGGCAATAAGTAAAGTTTTCTTCAATCAAAAGGGGAGGTTTTCAATAATATTTGATATAACATATTCTAATTATAGCTTTATTTTGAAAATTAGTATGTTATAATACATTTCAAGAAAAAGAAATTAAAATTTCGGTACAAAACTATAAAGAAAACGGATTAATTGCAGGTTATTCTATGACTTTATTATGTATTTTTCAATTTAAAAAATCTTTCACTATGAATTCCCAATATTCCACTTTTTGGTCTTTTCGCTACTTTATTCTTTTTCTTATCTTGGTATTTACATCCACTTTTGTTCTTTTTCTTATCTTTATATATGAATTAAATATATTATTATTGTTTTTCACTCTTTCTACATCCTTCTCTGCCGTAGAAGATGTAAACAAAATCGAAGCTAAAATCAAATAATGCACATTATTATTGTTTTTCACTCTTTCTACATCCTTCTCTGCCGTAGAAGATGTAAACAAAATCGAAGCTAAAATCAAATAATGCACACAACTGCTCTTTCCATTGGAAAGAGCATTTTCCAATGTACGGTAATTCAAACAACAATAAATCAGTGTTGTCGTGAAAAAATATAATTCAGGGCTGAGCTCTGACCTTTATTTAATCGAATGTTGATTGAGACTGACTTAATGGCTAATTACAAAATTTCTTAACACCTAAGTTTTAATTGCTACGAATGCAATTTTCCAATTTATAGAAATTGCATTTGCAATTGCAGCCATAGCATTAGCAATTATTTGTTGCGCGTGCAAGTATTAACTTATATCAATTGTACGAATTTAAAGGTCATCACGAGATATTTTCGTTCTGTTTATCCTTTTCCAAACCCTATCTTATGAATGCCATAAGTGTTGAAGATAGTGAGTCGTAACTCCCTGAAAGTACTCCAAGTCGTAAAAGCCCTGAATAAATGACGGCCATTTTACACAGCAAACTATTATTTATACGAACGTAGACATAAAAATAATCAGAAGTACAAATTTAATATAGAAACTATATTCTTCATTCTGGAATCAAAATATACACGAAAATCAATTCGAACCAAAAACTCAATGTCGATCATACCACACTACGGTGTTTGCAGCCCCACGTGACTCTCTTAGCTACCACAGACAGGTAATGGAATTATAAATAAATAGATGAATAGATACCGATACTCTCGATTAACAAATATTCATAGAAATTTAAGAAGATAAAAGCCTGGACTGTAACTAAGCCAGCTAGTGTAAGCTTCCAAATCCGTATTAGTTGATAACTTTTTCGCAGATGAACTCGTAAATAAAGTGACGATTTTTTAGTAGTACGCTGATAATTCTGGAGACCTCGTAGTATGTTTTTTTTTGAGTTAGAATATTCACTGAATTTGACGTAGCGTGGCATTTTTTCGAAACACAAATAGACTTATTAACGTTAAAATAGACACTGAGAATATATAAGAACACCGAAAATATTGTTGCGCGTTGAGCAGGTGCGCGACCTGTTTGCTATTCGCAAATATTGCTAATAGTGAAATAAAACACTCGCGAACTATTTTAAAATTAATTCTTAAAATTTTATTAAGTTTCTTCTACACTTTACAATTAATTTAGTAAAATCACTAAACACTTTAATGAATTAAATTAATTAATTAGCACTTATTCAACGTAATCAAACACTAATTCATTTATTTAACACTTTTCTCACTTTTCTTATTTCGAACTTTTCTGGCGCGCACTATCGCGTTTTTCATTCACATCTGCTTGTCTCGTCGTTCGCCGTAGTCGCTTATATACCATTACCAACCATCCCAGAACCTTCCATACAGATTGTTCTCGCGTGTACGCGTCGAGTCGCTTGCACCGGGATCTGTTGTACTTGATGCGCGTGACGTGTTTATGCTTGCGCACACGAGAACAATCGATGTGTTGGTAGCAGATAGTCGTAAACATGTTTACGACTTTTTGTTTACGCCGACTACAGTTCGCGTGACCTGAACACGTCACAATATATAAACCGGTAATAAACCCGTTATTGTATAGAGAGAGGATCATCTTGCTGGATGATCATTAAGCACCACCTTGTACGTCTGGCCTTGCTTTAAAGCCGCGTACTTCTTAAAAGTAATCATTGCTCGTTCTTGAAAATGTGCTGAAAATGATTCAGGAGTACTTGAACACATTCCCGACATGTATATTTTATTAATTTCATCAAACTTTGAATTGCGTTCCTTTGTTAAACGAAGAAGAAACGCATTAAATTATTACAAAATTTTTTACTTTATGTTGAAATCACCTTTAATAGTTTGACATTGTTGATAAAACTATTTTATTTTTGTATTAAACTAAACACATGACAAGTTCTTTCTGAGAGAAAAAACTCATAAAAAACCCAGCTGACGATTTTTCTGCTATTTAAATTTATATATAAATTTATATAAAATATTTATAAGTTTGTGTTACTATAATCACATTTATTAGAAACAAAATTTAATAAGTCCTCCAAAGCGTTTAATTTTTCAAATGAAATGTGTTTATTCAGAGGATATTTAGCATGCGCCTAAGAGGACTTAGTGTTTGGTGCGAAATAATATTAAATACGAAGTAAATTTGACATTTCTATTTCCAAACATTGTAAACGTTCTAATAACTCATTCTATATTTATTCTAAAAACTTGTATTCCATTCAAGTGAAACGATGTAAATACAAATATTTTTTATTTTATTTAAAGATATTTACCAAATTAAAATAACAAAACAAAAAATAAATTAAAATTCTGAAAAAAAAATTTGTTTAATTTTTTTGAAGAGCAAGGAGGTCAGTTAATGAATAATAGCAAGTAACAAGATTTTGTTAAGTGTATAACTGATTCAGTTCAACCGAATAATCCTTTCGACTTACGCGACAAGATTGCGTCAAGAAAAATCCAGGACATATGGCTAAACTGAAAGTTTAATTTCACAAAATATTTAAGACGGTTCTCAAGACAAATTCAAACACAAATTCTTTACAGAAGCTGAAGGATATTACCAAAAGAGCTTACCGTATATGTTCCAATATTTCGTAGCGTTGATGAGATAAGGGTATGAGTTTGGTGGAAAGAGTACTTTGAAGGAGATGTAGCTGTTGAGTAAAATATACTTTCAATATTTTTGTTGTTGTTGGGAGGTGAATACTTTTTACGCCGTGAGTGTCCGACATCCAGTGGCAACCGGACTACCGACAAAACACCTCCCCTTTCACACCGAAAACCTACCCTGGAACTGTTTGTCACATTACTTCGGACAAGGGCTCATTTATCTTCGTCTATTGGCAACTTCTGATTAAGGGAAATCCCTCTCAGCACGGATAGGTGGAAAGGAAAAAAATTGCCGTCAGAGAGATCACCTTCCGTCTGTGCCGCCGAGCGGGTCATGATGCCCTCATTTAGGAGTAGAACCGTCCGCGCGTTATGCGACACGCAGTTCAAATTCTCTTGATTACGTCATCTTCTCCGATACGTTTTCTGGAGAGAGCTCGTCTATTCTCTCCGAGAAATGCCGAAGCTCCATCTTCCGCAGGTGTCATCTGTCATCCCCGGGTAGAACAAGCAAGCTGGGGACGGTGACTTTCCCATCTTATACAGGTATGTATATTTTTACATACGTACGTATTTTTGTTATAACAGACACGGATATTTTCACACTTACGTATGAAAATTCCCGTGCCTTGTGAGTAGTTCCTTCACGGCCGAAAGGCACTGATGCGCCGTGCGGTCCACTTGCCTCGCGCCACGTTTACCCATGATTGCTGCCACAAATCGAGGGTCCTTTTACTCTCGGCTGACAACTTCTCTCGCCTATTTCCCCTACGTAAGTACGTTCGTTTATGTTCATCAGCCAAAAGCAATTTAAATATTCATAAATATAGTCTTAAAAATAATAAAATAAACTTTATACAATAAAATACAAAGTAAATTTAATAAAATATGTTTTTATGACGTCAGTTTACTTATTGTCTTGTAAAAAAAATAAAAAAATAAATAAAAAAAAAAATACTTGTAGCTGATGTTAGTTTAAGGATACTTAACGCCAAGCTCCTAACCAAATTAATTAGAAAGCAAATGAATGAAAATGAAATGAAATGAATTAAAAATTAATTTGAATACTGAAAAATGAAGCCAAATATGGTCGAACGACGAGTCAGTTTTAAAGGAATTCCAGCAGAGTGCACAAACAGTAGAAACTTCAGTTAAATGTATATGTTATTATATCCATGTCAAATAAATGAGAATTAGACTTCCCATTTCGACGAAGAGTCTACGAACGATTCGACGAAGAGTGAATGAAGTTTTTAATGTGATGAAAATGCAATGTTCTATACCCCTAAAAGTCGCATCGTCGAAGATCTAGCTCTCTGTTTTATATTAAAAAGGGGTTGAAAAAACGAGGAATGCTGGGTAAAGTATAACACAAGAACTGGATCAATGCGTTCTTAGACTCAAAAATAGGGGAAACTATTTTGGAAGACAGGACAATCTCAATTGAAAGGTAAAATTGTAGCATGCAATGAATAATAATTTTGAGTCAAACAAATACGTTATTGTTATATTTAAAATATAAAAAATTAGAAGCCTGGTAATTCGTTTCATTTAAACCCAAGGGCGACGCAATTTCTGCAGACTACCTGAAAAATCAAACAAATATTTCAGAGACTAAGAGTAGAGCAAACGAAGGAGGCATACTTCATACTAACTATTTTTATATAATAAATAATTATTAAAATTTTGGTATTGAACTAATGTGTTTTCTGTCAAATATAAGAAATACCATGGCCAGAAAATTTTGCGTTACCCTCTAAAAAATAAATTAGTAACCCAAAAAATTCAATTTTTGGCTCTGGATTACACTAATCAATATATCTTTCACTCCAAGACATGAATCACCTGTATCTTGATTTTGATGACTTCCTTGACTTTGCATTTCGCTGTCCTTTGGGATTACATATCCTTCGCAAAATATACAAGATTTGGACAACGTCAGTTGATAGGGAACGAAATGTAAATGTGTAATGCGTTACAGGATGTGAGGAAGATAGGAGTTGATATTAGAACCCTTAAGGTTGTAACAAAGCTTGCAAGAAGTTTTGAATCTGGGATGGCATGCTGGAATATTTGTTGCGACAAAGGATGTGCGCATACATAGGCATTCTATGTATCTGCGTAAGCATGGATGGACTATGGTTTGCATAATAAATTGTAGTTACCAGTCTGTTTTGTGCCAAAACATTACAGCCGATGCCTCCACACAACTTATACGCTTGACGTCAAGCATAACAGAACAGTAAAATGACAGAATTTAAGACCTTATTCAAATTTTCCAATCTGTTTTCGATTTACTGCTTGACTTTCTTTTAACTTAAGCTCGGCGAAATCGTTACTGTCAATTCGTAGATTTTTCAAGCTCGCGTATAACTTATCGTATCGGTACAATTTTGACATTATTTGACAGCTGACAGCCCTTTTGAAAATATCTTTGGAATCTCCAAATTAGAACAGTAAGCGCTGGTTGGGCTCGAATAACTAGGATAGTAAATCAACATTCTAATTTTCCAAATAGAGGACGTGGACAGTGGATCGCGACTATTTCAAAACCAAAAAGGAACTATTAATAATACGACGCTGCGCTTATATGACAACGAAACCCGATGAGTTCAAAACTAAATTCTGATCGAAGATCGAGCACCGAAGCTTAAAGCGGTCACCACGTGTGTAATGTTGAAAAAGTCAATTTTTTTGGTTTGAATTTACTTCCAAACCTGTTCAGAAAGGCTCCTAAAAGAATTTTCCAATACCGGAAGTCGTTGAAAAGTTACAACTGAATAATGGTAAGTAATTTTTTCATACTTTAAATCATATCTGAATTTTTACACGCGTTTTGTTTTAAGCGATTAAACTGATCACCACGATATCTTAAAAACGGTTTGACTAATAGCATTGACATTTCATTGGTCGAATAAGTACATACAAAATTTCGATCGGATTTTTTGAAGACCCTATAAACAAAACAATCATGAAATTTGAATATTTATATTCAAAAGCCAAGTCAATTATTCTGTTTTCAAAATTTTCAAATCATTCCAGTTCATTGGCTAGCCACTGTGTTAAGAATTGATACGTCATTTGGTTTTTTGAATTCTGATAAGCCTATCTGTTGAAATCGTGGAGACCGTTTTCAAGCTTTTTATGAACATGGGTCCGTTTGCACGCAAGTAACTCTTATCGTTGGAGAAATTTTTGAATTCTTGTTAGAAGATCAATTAATATATAACAAAAATTCCAAATTGTCAATGCGAGTAAGCGAAAAATACAGGCTATCACACTCTGTTTCTGCGTTCACAGCTTCTCTCCGAGCCTGCGGAGCAACAAGAACAGCTTCGTAAATCCAATAATTGTACTCTGTCAACCCACAGACGTCAATTTACTTACAGTATAATATAGAAATTCTGAATATCATAGAGTCCTTACAAGAGTGGGCGGCCTTTATAGCATGAATCACTACTTAATTTGGACTGTCATTTGCTGACAGTTAACATACTGGGAATTATCAGCTAATGTCTGAACACAGATAAGAATACAACATTTATTTTTTACTCTTTATTCTTTTTGTTATTAACTAAATATATATTTATATAAACATGAACAAGTCATACAGCTATGTAACTCGCCGTAGTATGAGTGTTATTTTTTTCATGCACGTCCTCATTGAAAAAAAATTGAATGAATATATGAATGAATCTTATTTAGAATTTATTTTCGATCACTATCTTTTATTACATTCGAAATCTCCGCATCATCAATTTCACGATCACTGAGATGATCCGTTTCTGGTGCCGGCCGAAATGGCTCCTTGGCAAGTTTTGAGAATTCCTCATCGACAAATCTCAGTAGTTGCAATTCGTATGTTTCACGGCTCATGAACTTGCGAGCTTCCTGCAATAACAAAAAAACAAAAGGATCAGGGGATAATCCTTCACCCTGCATGAATAAAATACCTCACGAGGTTTCAAAAACAATTTAGATGTCGCATTGTAATTATTTTTGTAGAACTGAATGTTATCCAGCATTTCTTCATGATCCGGATAAAATAAGAGGAAACTAGCAGCACATCGGCTAGCCTCAAGGATTTCATCAGCTAATTGAAGAAGTTTTAGGTTAATCTGAGCCCAAGTAGATCGAACGTATTAAAGTCTATTTCATATTGACTTTGGATAAGTATGAATTGGCAAAATTATGGTGAAAAGATACTTACCACTGTAGTACGCAAATTGCAGATAGTTATACATGATTGGGTATAACTCGTGATGGAATCTACCATTCAAGAAAGACAGTTGATTTGTACAATTCGATTTGCAACGTAAAGTATACACATAATGGTCTGAAATGGAATTAAGTCGATTGGAAAAATTGAAATGATTTGGATAAAAATTCCATACTTGCAACGGAGGTGGTGAAATCAGGGAACCATCCCTGGTCGAATTCCTTTTCGCACAACGCACGACATTTGTCATGCTCCTGCAGGTAAATATCAATTGCTATTTCCAGAAGTTCTATTGATTCCTTCCATTGTTTTTGTTCATACTTATCGACAGCATCTTGATATACATTTGAAAAGCGCTAAAGAGCAAGTAAGTACATAGTAAGTAATTCGTGATATTTTTTGAAAAATGAGTAGTCTCAACTTTACCTTTTCCTCTAGGTCTTTGATTAAATCCCAATTGAAATCCTTTTGCTCGGTGTGATACTGAAAGTTCTTTTTCATCAATTCATCACCTGGATTTGCAACGAGTACTGTGTATGTGGCCGATATTGCCTTCTCAATTTGGCCTTCCTATCAAATTGATAAAATACGTTTTAGTGTTTTTAGGCATTTAGTTAAAGTATTATTCAATGTTTTTTAGGGGTGTTTTTCTTTTAAAAGTTTGAGAACTTTAAAATGAAAGTCAAGAATATCTTGATCATTTGTTTTCTTTTGCAGATAATATTCTAACTATTATATTCATTGATATTGATAAGGTTCATTTTTTGATACGATTCAAAACTATTTTAAATTGAAATATGCTTATTTTGTTTACAAAACGCCCTCAAAACCAGCAGTTCCAAAGCACGTTCAATCAAACCAATTTTCGAACCCCTGCTTGACATGCAGTTGGTCTAATTCAATGGCACATTGATGAACTGTCAAATTTTTTTACTTCAATTCAAACAAATTATCTGGTAAGCAAAAATTATGGACTTAATATAATCTGGAGGGTTCAAATTGCATGATCTTAAATGTCGATACACTCGCCCATATAATAATACATAATGGCCCATATAAATGATGTCTCCAAATTTCATGGTGATTTTTCATGGCATCCTATGCGAAATACATGTTTGCGATGTTCATCTTATTGACTTGACATTTAATTTAATTGACATTTAATCATCATTCATTCACATTCATTCAATCAATTTCTAATCGATTGTGAACTATTGAAACTGGTCGTTAGATGCAAACGGATGTGTTTAATATTGGATTCTTCAATCAATTGAAGCTTTTAATAACGTAAGCAAAAAACTTTATGAAAAGATTGCCGTGTGGTGGATGGGCAAAGCTCAAATTTTTGTGAACGTCAACGAATTGACATTTGTGGCTCATTGGGAACACTTTCTCTAATAGAAGCAATGTTAGTCGGCATCAACACGTCAAATTTTCTTGTTGCCTTTACGTCAAATAATGAATAATTGGTAAGAATTTTCGCTGAAATTCAAATTATTTGTTTAACTTATGTGGGCGATAAACTTGATGTGGAACTCTACACATTTCACGGATTGAGCTTTGACTTTGAAAATAAATTACCACATTTTTGGAGCGTTCTTCAAATATTAAAAGATTATTAAACCTTTAAACCCACGTTATAAAATTGTTTAATTTTGACATTTTGTAATGTTATATTAGATATTTCTACTGTAAAATATATTCATATCGTTCACAATATATTTTTCTTAAAAGATGTAATTGAATTGAAAAACATCCTCGGCATTATAACCTCAAAAACCGCAGAATTATTTTCTTTTTATTTCTTCGTCACCATGTAAGTCACTTCGTGATTCAAAGAAGTTCGCTCAGAAACCTTTGCATAATTTTCGGAATATTCACACCACACATACTGATCGTGGCTGATGATGAAGTTTATAAATCTTCTTGGAGTAAATAAGTTCAACGTTTCATCGCCCGATAATTGATCCTTTCAGTTTTTGTGTGATCCTTTCTCGCTTTTTTGCCGAAATTTCTTAGTAATGAACATTTCTGTTTTTAACGTATACTCCTTTTTTCCCTCCTTCAATTGTGTTCATTTGATGAAACCTTGAATTTTTTGATATAACCTGCTTCATTCTCAGGGTGATCTCTGGTTCGCTTTTAATCAAAAATCCTAGGGATGTTGCGGCGAGTCTTGTTGTATGAGAAGATGAATCAGAACGAACAGTGATCTTCGACTAGAGTACCGAGCGCAGTAGGGTACTGCCTGGCATGTGGAGGTTAAGGTGGCTATCAAACAACTGTTTTGGCTTCGTAGGTTATAGTTCTGCAACAGTTCATAGGTTATTTTCCTGGGATCATGATCATGATCAAAATTGTCCAAATATTTGGACAATATCAGGCATTTAATTTTTTCTCCGACAAACACGCATGTTTGGAAAGAGACGGAACTTCTAGGATTCAACAGGCTTTTCCGGTCTGGCAATGTCCAAAAAGTTATGTTTAGAACAGGTCGAAGAATTTGTAAGAGCGATTCTCCTAACGTTCAAGGAATCGATAGAGGAAAGGAATTTTTGGATACATGTGTGATTTATATAGAGCTCATTTATTGCACTGTGTTCACTTCATATATTCTGCAATACGTGGTCAAGATAAACATAATGCTAGAATTGTAAACTAGCGACATGAATATGTTCCTAGTTTGGTGGGATTCGAAACAAAATTTCAAAATCCTTTGTTTTCGCAATTTTACTGAGAACACTCGTTGGGTCAAAATATTAATCATCGTTTAGATTAGGCAAGTGATATGTTTTGTAAAATTTTCATACTTCCGTATGCCCAGAACCATTCTAATTTTTCTTCTACTCTCTTATCATCCCATTGACCCCGATACTGAGACGAATCTCTGTGATGTGCGTGTCACAAATTAAGAAAAAATAACGAACTTCAAAGAATATGAAAGTTATTCGCATTCATGAGCAGAAAGCCGAGAATAATTGTTTATAAAATATGTGTTAAATTAGAAATAATCTATCAACAAGCTAGATCTCACCTTATAGTAGCATAGCTGCAAATATTCATATGGTTTTCGAATTTTAAATACTTGATCGTGCTTCTCATCAATCACGAAGTAACGCGGCATGTAGGATAAATTCTTTTGCCGGCATTTCTCCAGGCAGAGCGTCTTAACGATTAATTTCTCGTAGAAATTAATATGATCATAGTCCTCCGGATGTGTATTTTTAAATTTAACTCGCTCAAACTCACACTGAACCCGACAATTAGCCACAGCCTCAATGTACAATTTGTACATATGCAACGACCGTTCCAGATGGTCAATACATGCGTCCCAGTCATTTTCTAAATATGCTTGCACTCCGTCATGGTAGAAATCCATGAAGTTGGGCTCCAATTTTTCTTGGATATCTTCTGAACTTTTAATTAACCCAGATGTTGAGATTGTTCCACGACCAGCATCGTTCGAATTCAATGTATCTTTGATTTTATTGTCACCTAACACGAAATTGTTGAAATATTCACTTTTTGTTGTAACACTTTTCGATTCGCTCTTGTTAAAGTAGTTTAAACTTAATATAACGACCAGGATCGCTTGCACACATCTTCTAGACGACATGTTTGCTCAGAGACTAAAGGATGATCGGTTCTGTATAAATGTTCTTGGTCAATCTTTAGAATGGAACAGGCTCTCCGATTCTCTTTTCCATCTTGCGGAAGTATAACTACATGTATGACCATATGTTTACTTATCGCCTCTTTCATTTACTTACTCACATTTGTGGGAATATATGGAATCATATGTGAGACAGCGGCAAGTTGGTTAGCTAGAAGCGTGCAGTTTAGATTACAAAGAATCAGCACAATACTTCCAGATGAATCCAGAGGCTATCAACCATTTAGTGGATATTATTCAAACTATTTCGGTGCTTGCTTTGTGCAAAATGTAACGAAAAAAGGAAAAAATTTTTTTTTCTAGCGCACCAGAATGGCAATATTTAAATAATCGTATATTAGATATATTCAAAGCTGATTTACTCATTTTAGATTAAAGATATTTCATCCTTTTGAAGCATCCACTTACTTTGAATGGAAAAGCTTAACTGTTTGTGCTTTGGTCCTGCATGAATTCGCATTTTTCTCACATTCAGACTCAATAAGGTGTTATATAACACCCAGCGCTTGATTCCAAAGGATCAATGGTTAATGCGAACTACAATGTTTGACTACGTAAACTTTTATTCGGCAAGTCATTATTGAATTTGGAAAAAAAAAGTTATTATCTATCAACAAAAATTTCAGCTCTCCTATTTTCGTAGTGTTTAGAGCACTTACCTTCGAAACAAAAGATGCCAAGCTCGAATCCTAAATGGCAATGACATTTGAATTTGTGTCTCTGTTGTCGGAGTATCTGCCCACATACTTGTTTTAGGTAAGTCTGGGGAATTATTAAGACCACGCGTTATTCTGACCTCATAACCATCGCATGGACCTTTGCATTTGATATGAGGGTGCGGGTTTGATTTGGGCCATGAGTCTGTAACATGACCCACGGTTGAAGCTCTATTGTATAGCGGCATAAAAACTAACAAAATTTTCAGATTTGACAATTTCCTGGGCCTCATCTCCAACTTTCTTGATTACTGTGGTTTTCGTTTGAATTCGTTCGTTACCTTTAAGCTTCGTGTACTACCCAACCTCTAGTCTTCGTCCTTCGGTGTTCTGTTTAATGCCTTTTTCAATCTCCACGGATTGACAGATTCTTGTATGTCTCAACATATTCTCTGGAATCATTGGTCCCAATTTTTTTATGGTTGGACGATTCATATTAAAATCCTTTTTTCGAAGTTAGATGCCCTTGAATATCTCTGTGAAGAGACCCATACGGATACTTTCTACATGGACACAGTATAACACAGTCTTTACTAACAGAGTTATGTTTAACTTTTTTGTTTACCAGCTGAGTTTCAAAACCACTAGGACTGAATTGCACGCCTTTTTCTCTGGTTGGACCCGTCTCAAAATTCATATTCCTATGTCCTATTCCTATGTGAATTGAGTGCTAATGTGTTCGAAGTTCCAATTTGTCTACAGACACTGACGCAGGACTTGGGAAGTTTTAGTTTTGAATTTGTAGTCCAACTTCGTTCGCTGCTGGTTTGATATTCAGAAAAAAAATTATTTGCAGATGAAAAGCAACGAAACTTGTTGATATAATTTGCACAGGCTATAACTTAGTAGTACTTCAGCACTAATGAATTCTCTACTTTACCATTTTCACTAAAACTTTAGTCCTAAATTATGTAGCAGTTCATCAACAGCAGCAGTTGTCAGCTTGAATTTTGTTAACAACCTTTGAATCACGTTATTACATACTTTGACTTGCACTGTTGGATAGAGCATAGTAATCATATTTTATTTCTAATTCGGAGGTTGGTCCTGGAACCAGGAAAATTGTATGATCCTATTCGTAGTGTTTGTTCTGCTGTCACTGAATGTTTATGTCCTGTTGAATCAGAATATTAGCAGGAGGAGAAAACTAAATTAAGAAGACAACTTGCTAGCATAAAGACAACTTGCCTGTAGAAAGTGTGTATGATATATTGGAAGTCAAACTAGGAGTTGATAAGATGACAATATCAGACGTCTTAGCGAAGTTTCATGTCCGCAGAACTACTACGGAGAGGAGAGTCCATAGGTTAGGGTGTGTGGTAAGGCTACACGCACTTTTAATTTCCGATACCACGAAATGGCTTGCTGTGTTTCGCATCTTGCTCTTCAAACTCAGGAATGATTCCTGCGACGATAGGTCACTGGAGATGAAATGTTGGTCCTGTACAATGCTGTGTAATGACACAAGACAATCTGCCAAAGAGGTTAATCACCAGCATCTACTTCAAGACCAGACTTCGATCGTTTTATTGCCTGTTTGTTGGAATTTTCAACGAGTTATTTTTAAGGAGTTTCTGGGACAAAATCAAACGTTATATGCAGACTTATACTGCAAGAAATTCGATTGATGCTAACAAGCAATAAGCTTCTTAAGCATTTTGCGTTAGTCAATCGTTACGGGGTCATCTTTCAGGACGACAATGCGTTATAGTTACCAGGCGCAAATCAACGGAGATTGGCTGGGAACTTTTACACAACATACCATATTCCATGTATCTTGTTCCAACGGCTTATCGCTTGTTTTGGTCCCAGGACAACTATCTGTACCTACCTTCGGTCTCAGGACAACAACCTTCAGGTAAATGAAAGCATCACTAAAGAGGTTCTTCGTTAAGGACTCGCAAATATGTTCGACTTTAGGAAGATTTCTACAGGAAAGGACTGCAGCAGCTCCCAGAACGTTGGAGATACTATAAGTAATGGAAAATAATCGCAGTTATAAATATTAATTCGATTTACTGTAAATAAGTATTCATTTTTAGTAATTTTTTTACTTAATAGTAAGTAATTTTTTTCTTTGGAAACTTCATCACTGCTATTTTTTTTGAAAACTCATTCGTGATTTTCGATGTTTTTCAACGAATCGTTTTCTTTTTCCATATCATTTCTTGGAAATAAGGTTCGTGTCTATGTTGCGATTAAAAGCTTGCATTGGTATGTGCTCCGACTAAATTTAAAACGTTACGCATTAAAATATGTCCGATTGAGGTTATGTGCGGATTGGTTCGCACACCGCTAATAATTTAGCAAAACTCAGACGAGAAATAACATTGGATTACTGTCATATCTTTTGAATTTTGATGTGTTCCCGTCGAGATGTAGCTGGAGGAGAAGAAAACTTTTGTAGGCTTGATTCTATGGGTCAAACAAGTATGCTTAAGTAATGAACTTAGAGAAAGGACTCAATTCGCTTAATGACAAAAAGAGTTTCGGAAATATATGGTACTCCCATAGTGGCAGAAATACATTCCTTTTAACATAATAGTTGCGTTCTGGTTTGGTTCAATTATTCGCCTTAACTACTGGCAGAAATATTTCTCAATCAACACATTAATTTCGCTCGTAACTCCTCGACCACGCCTTTTAATACACAAAAGCATTGCGTTTTCGCAAATTTCTTTTTTAAGCCACTTAAAGGCATTGTGGAAAGTCCGGTTCAATTGTCAATTTTCCCCGCAAGATGATTCTCGCGAAATTCCTCGAAATTATTTGTTAGTAGATGCAGATTTTGAAAGTGGTAGCAGTAGATTTATTTTAATTTGATCATCTCATTACAATATCTCCCTTATCTTGATCATAATCTTAACAAGAAACAATATTGGATAGATATTTTTCTTTCTTTCCATTCAGTACACATTTCTGACTGCCGAGCTTGTAGCATTGGAAATTTAGAAGTGGACTCTGCACATGCTGAAAGAAGGTTTGTCCAATGCCATTTTACCCACCTTAGTAGCGCTTTTTCAGTGAGAGTTAGCGCTGCGTAGTCCAAAGGGTACTGCGTCGAATTGCCCCATCCGGACCCTACAGGAGTAAAGCATATTTTTTGCAGTCAATTCTTCCAATAGTTCCAGGGTAACTCACCTAGGAAAGACTGACTGATATTATTTATGACATTTGGGACCTATTTCCCCTGCAGTACGGTTTTAGAGCAGGTCGCTCGACGATCGATGCGATCGCAGAAGCGAAGAGCATGGCTCAAAAGGCAGAAGCATATAGCCGCACTAAGCGACGCATTGTTGTTTTGGTGACGCTCGACGTTAAGAACACCTTAAACTCCGTCAGAAAAGTGGATATTTTGAATACTCCTTTCAAGTTCTGGAATATCTTATGCAACCTCTCAGGGACTAGCTCAAGGACCGAAGCTTGCTTTATTACTCAACACAGGGCCAGCGCAGGATTTAGATTACATCGAATGTTGCCAAGGGATCTACCCTTGGTCCAGACCTGTAGAACGTGTCTTGCGACGGACTTCTGTAATTGGAGATGCCTGATGAGTCGCGCTTGATCGGTTACGCGGATGATGTTGTGGCTTTAGTTGACGCGACGTGGAACAAGCGCAACTTAGACTAGATAGACAAATACGCTGAGTGAAAACTCGTGGTGTCAGTATAGCGCTGGAGAAAACAAAAGTGGTCATCTTGACAACGAAAGAATCCCTAGAATATGATTGCCAGTGTTGGCGAGATACTAGTCGAATCGAAGCCAGCGTTGAAATACGTGGAGTTATTGATCGACTTGAAGATGAGTTACTCTGAGCAAATCAGAGCAACGGTAGAGAAGGCTGTTCCAGCCATATCGGGTCTGAGTCGTGCTATGGCCAATGTAGGGACCTCAGCCCTTCAAGAAGACGCTTTTTGATGAGTACCGTAGAGTCAATGCTTCTGTATGGAGCGGAGGTGGATTTGGGGTGACACACTCAGTCGGAAGACGTACCGAAAGCAAGAGGTGCAGAGAAGAGGAGCACTGAGGATTCTATCATCATATCCGACAGTCTCCGATACGGCAGTAAGAGTCATTGCAGGTATGATGCCTATCACCTTCTTGTCTAGGGTGCGCCGCGCCATTTACCTGTGTAGATTCGAGAGAGACAATTGCCCGCGAGGAGAGACACAGCTCACGCAACGATCGGCAGCAGTCTTAGGTGAAGTGCACGAAGGGAAGGTGGGCTGCGCGGCTCATCCCGGATCTGAGCCTTTGGTTAAATTGAGGACATGGTGAGATAGGCATCTACCTGACCCAACTATTGAGCGGGCATGAGCGTTTTCAGCCTTACCTGCACAAAATCTGTAGACTGTAGATTTTGACTAGGACAGAAGGATGACGCTTGCTACACATTTTTGCATGCAAAAGATGGAACAGGGTGCGATAGGACCTTTACAGAGAAACAGGAGAGCTCACTCTGGGTAATTTTATCACTGGGCTGCTTGTATCGTTTGACAAATGGAACTATATGGTACATTATGTTTTCGCAGTCGTGAAAAATAAAATCATTCGTCGAAGTCGTGGGCGTCGGGGTTGGGGGATCACTTCTCTGGTAATCATATGCCCTCTCACCTTAACCGTTGGAGTAGTAGTCGCCCTCCTTGAAGGTGCCTGACGGCATGGCAACGAAAGACTTGGCCCGAACTAGTGTGTCAAACGGTTCTAAGCTACGTTCTAAGGTTGACAGGGGAGGGGTTTACTGGGTAGTCCAATCACTTGTGACGATGGGAGCCCTACACTCCGTGAGTAAATGCATGCAAATTCCAAATTACAAATCAATTGTAAATAATCTGTTCTTCTAACGTATCAAAAATATGTGCTGATAGTTAGTAGCTGTCCTTCGTTGTATTCATTGGTTTATTTGCTTACAGCAACTAGCAGTTTGCATATAAACAACTTTTACATTTCTGTTTGAGGATTCCTACAATCGATGCCATATTTTTCAAATTTTCAAAGGAATAAATTCCAGGATAACCATTTGATGTGTTCAGTAAATAAAAATTTTTGTTTCATAGAAAGGTAGCAAGCTTTGAAGCGTGTAGATACATTTCTTAGTAAATCTTCCACTTACTTCAATCTGCATTTCTGTTGAACTCCTTCGGAAGGTTGAGTCTGACATTTTAGCCAGGGATGATACTTGCTTAAGTCTGTAAATCTATGCGAGGGTAAGAAAAAATTATTTTCGTTGTTTCGTTACTTTGCACGATTGTTTTAATCCTTTTGGATTCGCATTCTTATATAGAATTTAGACTTATATTCTCAGCTGAGCTTAGTGAATTTCATATAAAATCTATTTCAACTTGTTGACATTGATTGTTTGGTATGAATGACATAAAAGCTTGCATCCTAGATAATCGGTTATTTGGGAAATGACTTATTTCTTAGATTTACAACGACTCGGCCAATTTCCATCTCATCATATAGCTCTTGAAATTCTTGCAATACTTTGAATAAATACTTCAGCAAGAACTAAACTTCGGGCAAGACTCAACGACAGGATAACCACACACTGGTAGTTACATACAAGGATTGTGTGCGTGTATGTTTCTACGTTGTATGGTCGCAAATGTATCCAATGCATGCAACTATTGAATCATGGCTAACAGGCAATAGTGAATACATATGAGAATATAATTTCTATTTAAACGTGAACTTTAGAATCGTTCGGATCCTACTCTTCCATAGTATTCATCTTTTCATATATGCGGTATTTAACTGTATCATCGTTACAAAACCTTCTTGGTAGAATGATAAACATTGTGATATGTACATCTTCCACTATGTCGGCAAGGAGAAAAGGTTTCAGACATCAAATAATACACGAATCCTTTCACTTACATCGACTTGTGTGCACAAGCTTACTCACATTTGGATGAGGAAGAAGAATATTTGCATTTAAATGTAAATATGACAAAAGTAACTTCCCTAAGCGAATATTGAAATTTCGTACCAGGAAGTTATTTACTAAAGTTCTCATGTGAGTCGGTCTATACTGAATTAAGCTGTGATGTGGTTTTAAGAAATCTGTATCTGTTGTAAAGGATTCAGGCTTATTCGTTTTGTGGCCATCCAAGTTGGGGTGTTTGGGAAATTTTCAACGCTTTAAGCAAGTTGTTGCATGATTTAGTGATTATTATTTGATTTTAGACACAGCTAATATTTGAATGCTCGTCTATGAAATTAGAATGTAGAGTACAGAGTTCACATGTGTGACCTGATTGACATTAAAGTGAGCATTGTTCGATTCCTATGAAGAAAAATTTGCAATCCTGAATTCAACATAATGAATTGTGCTTTGTGAGGGAAGAAAAGGGTTTCCATTGATTTAAACTTAAGCGGGATATTTTCTTTCTCTTCGTAGATCCCCTTTTCAGACGTAAGCTCTATTGTTCGTTTTTTGCAAACAACGTAAATGTTTCTCGCGATAGAGATTTTCTATTTATTTAATATTTTATGGTCACGTTATTTTCAGTGTTTCTAATATTTAATGAGAAGTTTGTAAGTAGTAGTAGTTTGTGGTAGTTAAGTTTGAAGTATTGTCGACACGACTGAGAATGCTAATACCATCTCTAATTTTCGAAATTATTTAGGGTTTTTAGACCATAGCGTAACCACTAAATAGCGTCAGCATTTCGAAAAAATTTCCCATCAATTATCATTCGACGCCCGTTTGTCAGATGCACTGATGTTTGTAGGTAAAATATGTTGGATATAGAAGATACATGCGAAGGTGTAAAGAGGTGCGTATCATTGTCTCACAAAATACCTCTTCTTACACAAAGACTCATCTATACGATAACATCCAAAAGATTATTTTCATTTACATTTAGGCTCAGAAAGCTATCCATCACGATCTATACACTCATATGTACATTTAATTTCTAAGCTCTCTATCTTGCAAAGCTCCCTTTATTTTCTGCATGGAGCTTTCATATCTCCGACTTTCTGAAGCTCCTCTGGGAAACTAACGTTTTTTAGTGGTTTTGCATGGTAACATGCAGCGGTTCAATCGCGGGTTCATAATCATAGAAAATTAAATATTATTCTTTTATCTCATTTCTCATCTATGTTCAAGTGTGAAAGCTTTTATAAAATCGTTTGAATAAAATTTTATCTTTATCATTCAAAAGCTTCAGTTATTTTTTAATTAACAGATTTTGATCATGTCACTAAAGTAAAAAAAAAACGTTTACTCCATCGGAAAAACTTCAGCATCGTGGAAAAAAGGAGAAGATAAGAGAGAAAATAAAACTGAAGATGGTACAAGATGGCTAAGGATACAAAGGCACGTATGCAAGAAGTAAACGAGCAGTCGATACCGTAACCACTGAAAACAGCTGCTCTGACTGCAAAACTAGCGAAGGAGATGTCAACAAAACTCTTTCCATGCCATTAAGATGAAAATTAATAAGGTTCAGGTCCTCGCGGCTGTTTTCTACGGCTTACAAAGCAGCACAAACCAGAATGCAGGAATAAAAAGATGTGTGAACCGAATGAAGGGAGCATTCAAGCGTTCCACATAAAAAATACCCAAAAAGACATTTAATGTTACAGGACTCTGTAGGTCTTCTTCTTCTAAAATACAGGTTTTAGGAAATAGAAGTTGTTGAAATCGCAGTGAGAACATATCATTGGTGAATTTCGTTTGACTATGCTGAATATCATGGAAGTCATGGGCTGTACCGTAAGAAATCCAAACTGTATTAAAACACGATGAAAAAGGACGAATAGGATGGAGGAGTTATATAAACTGTTAAGGAGTGGGAAACTTTATTAAGCTAGAATTATTGCTAAATTGAGCACAAGGCAAGAATGGTGGTCAAATCTTGATCGCAGTTTTCCCAAAACAACGTTTTTGAGTAGGTATGTAAGCTTGAAAATCAAACAACTGACCAAATAGCCTGAAATGTTTTAATCATCTCATCATATACACATTAACCAATTACGTTAGTTAGTTAAATACGAAAGGGCAGATTATTATTGAGAATGCGATCGTTCTTAAAATTACCTTTCTATATAGGCTTGGGACTGTCATATTGTAGCTTTCGAAGTGCTACTCAGACCACGTCTTGATGTTAGTACCACCTACGTAAAAGAACAATCCGGTCATGCCATCTTAGAATATGGTAGGGACCTTTTCAGATCCCTACCCCACAAATGGTGGGCCAAATAGATCGTCAAGTAATAATCCAATCGTCCTGGACAAAAAAAACTTCGTAAGAAGTCCAGACTACCACAAAACAACTCGTAAGAAATGTTTCTGCCTTAAAACGTACGTATTAAAATATCTTCAATCGGCACTCAATGGCAGTTGAGCGGCAACTAAGACCACAGGAAGATAAATGAAAAAATATTCCAACAAGGATCTTCGTTTAAACTTTGATTCTACTTACTGACGAACTCTGGGCTGATGTGAGAGAAAAGTAACGAGATTAGCAACAATGCAGGCGATCTAGTAACGTTATATCTACGATCCTTTGCGCACCGGTTTGTTTACCCCCTCCACTTTGTCAGTCCGACTTTCAATTCTGTACAGCTAATACATTCTTTCACTGACAGCGCCATCAGTGAACTTGTTGGGTGTTACATATATGTAGCATCGCAATTAATTTTCGGACAGCCGATAACGCGGTAAACTTCTATCTCGCTCAGGGAGAACTTCAACTTCAAAAACTGAAGAAAACAGTTTAATGTGTTAGCGCGTTTGTGAGATTGTTTACGAATAAGAATAATGAGTTATTTGATGGAATAATTCGTGTGAGACCACACGTTGCAGACAAGTGGTTGTTTGACCATGACAATGCTCCATGTCACACGGTCATTTTCATCAGTGAATTTTTAACCTCAAAAACATGTCCCTTAGACTTCAGCCCCACTATTCACCTTGTTTGATTCTTTGTGACTTTTTGAATTCCCGAAAAAGTCTGCAGTTCTGTTCTGCAGGATGGACGAAATCAGATCAGATAATCGGCAACGACGAGTAGATGACATCCTTCAGTTTGCTTAAAATGTTATTTATGTAAAGGAGGATTTGTAGTGATTTGGCATTCCGCAGCATTTTTTGTATTTTTAATGTGTTTTTTGCTGATTGTGATTCAGTACAAAAATTTTTTTGACTATGTTGTAATCAAAAAATGTGTTCAAATATCCAAATTGTTTGGTTGTGTCAAATCGTATCAGAAATGCGAGCATACAACGCCTGCAAATTATTATTGAATTGAGAAGATGCCATCACTTACTACGATTGAAAGTGAATACATATTTGTACAATACATACAAGTACTGAATAGTTGAAAATCAAACTTTTTTATTATTTTTTGTCGTATTTTTTGGCAGTCGAGCCAATACAAATGCAAAGTTCAATAACTTCGTGCAACGTTCCCGTGATTTATGTGTGCGTTTGCGAGTCATTAAGCGAATGCTGACAGTTGAAGTCGATTGACCGTTGCGTTATGATGTGATTGAGAACCAGACCTGCGTGACATCAATTATATTGGCAATTATATTGATTGAATTAACGCGAAATCTTGTTTAATTTACATTGTTTACGTACGTCTTGTTTAATTCACGTATATTTCAGTTGTTATGAGTGTTTTGCAGTATGCTCTTCCCGTTCCCATTTAATGATTATTGGAATTAATCATATTAATAAATCAATTAATCATAAACATATGAAAAATATCATTTTTACAGTGTTAGTATGACTAAATTTGAAAAAAGTCCTTAAAGTCGAATCAATTACAAAACTGGAATGATGTTGAATATATGAAAAAAGTATTGAAGCCATTCTTGAAAGAACATTTTCTCAGAGAGAACCTGTAGACCGATACAAAATTACGCGTACATTTTTGCAGGATCATTTCACATGTGGATATCAGATATCAGAATAAAAACAATGTTATCAGATTACTCTCGAACCAATGTAAGGAAGTTTTCCATAGACATTTAAACCTGAATTGGAAACACAATTTTTTGTCTTTTTAATAAAAAGGATTAAAAGTATTTCCTGAACGGTATACCGATAAGTGCCGCGTACGTAAAAAAATTGCATGATAGGTATCACAGGAAGTTACTGATGTTGAATTTACTGAGTTCTACCCAGCCATTCTAAAATATTTCTTAGGCTTTTTCGATGCATTCCAAACACTACGATGAGTTTATGAGAAGCGTTTTTCAACAAAATTTCAGTTTTTCCTTATCGTCCTCCAATATGTATTCCGTGCTTAATTCCCTAAGATATTGTTCCAACTTTCATAATTTGCTATATCCATATCCATTTGTTACAGATCCATAAATTTTGAATTTAAACAGGAAATGTGATTTCTAGGGTTCGTACCATCGACAAGCGAACAGGTAGGCCATGGAATTGCCATTTCGGCAGGTTGGAAAAAAGCCATTTGAGACTTTGTAAACATATTTGTTGAAATCGATGATGTTAGATACACAGGAGCTGAAGAAAAGGTTCGAACTATACTGAAGGTATTGCTCGAATACGAGTATATCAGAATACTTAGAAAAGAATACTTTATATGCAAATGAAAAAGCTGGTGGTGTTCCTTACGTACCGAAATGTTAGGTAAAAATGAAATCCCTTGGGAGACATTCTACCATTCCCCCTCTATTAAATTTCATACACTTGTTTTCACATTCGTTCCTGCCGAGTTTGTTGTTTGGTTAAATGGAGCAACGACAAAATATAGCAATTTCAAATGTTTACAAGCACATTTTGAATATTTACGGTGTTTATGATTATTTATATTTTCAATATCAGCAGATGCCGAAAACGAAAATGATCCTCTCAGTGAAGCGACTTCATCATTGATCAGATAGTGTAAGGATTCATTCGAAAACGTTTTGAGAAGATAAGCTTATTTAAATTCTTCGAAACTAATCAACAGACATTCAACAAATATTCTTGATAATCAGACATTGATGGCGTGCAAGGACTCTATTGAGGCGTGTCATAAAAGTATTACCAAACTTATAAAATCAACTTGAAAACTTCGGAAAAGTTTTTGGATAGAGATATGTGTTTTGCTTGGTTCACGTATCAAGTGGATCCTGAAGTTTGTGAAAAGAATTTTCAAAATCACAGAATTTTTTGTATATACCTAATATTCTCTATTCAGAAAATTGTCACGACTTTTTCGAACAAGTACTTTTATATCATGAATATGGATGTAATGTAAACGAAAGTTTAGGATCTATCTCCAATCCCTTGTGAATCCTGTATCAAAACGTGCGACGAATACTCATACGTTTTGCATAATAATAAAAAAACATATCAAATTTTCAGAGGACTACAAGTTCATTTACATGACGCCTAATTATTTACAACATGACATGCCTATACCATGACATTTGCAACTTTAGTTTTTTTTTCTTTAGGAAGTTAAAATTTTTTTTTTACGATTTGATTACAATGGACAAAAAAGGATAAATTGGAAAATCAGTAGATCAACTTCAATAGTTATATTTACACCCATAGTTGTTCCTTTTCTGAATATTAATGTGATAATATTGTAATCTTTCGTGATTGGTGGTACCAAGAGGAGAAATGATGTCTCCTCCCATTATTTCGAAAATAAAGTCTCTCATCCTTCACATGGAAATTTTCTTCTTCTAAATATTGTTCTATTGAATAATAAAAGGTAGACATTGCTTCAGATTTCCACTTTACAACTGGATGGAAAATTGGCTTTCCTTGCGATAACATCAGTTTAGAAATTCCCAGGAAGGCAAGGTAAGCACAAAGACGATTCCGAACACATCGAACCACACGCAACAAGTGAACGTTTCTCATTATTGTCCCATGATTCACAGGATGTGTGACCTATCTCTCAGTATGGCAAGGACGTAGAAGAAAATGCAGTATATTCTCGACGCTGCTAAGTTCAATTGATTCAAACCCTCAAAGATCAAGAAAATTGCCAATAATATCAGAAGAAATCGACAAGAGAAGCAACGCTCAATACTATTCAATCCGGAATCTAGAAAGGCGTACTGCAAAGGAGTTACTTATTAAGCCATTAAAGTCGGTTTCAGATATCTTTCCCGAAGCTCTTAATTACACTTTCTCCACACATATGAACGTTCATCTAACTGGAAAACATTAAACTAGCCTTCATCAGGAAAATATTAAATCTTGCATTTTATATATGTTGAATAAACAGTCAAATAAACAACTGCTACATTTTTTTCTTTCTTACATCGTTAAGCAATAAACGTTGAGAAAATGTGCAACACGTGCACAATTTATTGCTCGCTAATGGGTTAAGGATCAACACACTAAACTGTATACTTTGAGATAACGCAAACAACACATGCGTTCAAGTTTGTACGCACAAAAACAATCTACATTGTTTTTCGTCAACCTTTGAAGGTTCACAAGCCGCTCGTTTGCATTAATGTGTGAAATGTAAATGTTTCATCGATCATTGCTGAAATGTTTACATTTTCTATTACCCTTTTGTCAATCTCAAGTCCCTTTGCCAGATGTTGAATTCATCATCTTTTTTTTATTTTTTATTTGTTGTTGTTATTAATGACCAGCCGAAGTCGCTTCTTTTCCTTGTTTCAGTTTTTGCGTAAAAACTCATGAAGTGTCTGGACAAGGGGCGTCTGCTCAAGACTCTCGTTACGAGTGGATCGCGCATTAGAGCGAAAAGGTAAAGGGCGATCGGTTCGGACATAACCAATAGGTCCTGTGATCGTCACATAGTGTTTATCGTAAGATAAACACCAAGAAGGTTTCGTGACGGTCACAACCTTAGCGAGGATTACAACATTTCTGTGGGTTAAGTTGAAGACTTGACCCAACCAACTATCCAACGATTAATTGACATTCATTTAATTTTTCAGAGCTTACAGCAAATGTGCTTATCGAACAATATATGTTTGCGAAAGCTAACCGTTTTTTCTTTTTCGCCTTACTTATAAAGGGTTTCTTCCTAGCAAATGGGCCATTGAAGTTGTGTTTCATGAAAATATTTCTGATCGTTTCAGGTTTACAGGTTTTCTCTGCTGCTTCAGTGACAAGTTTTAGTGCACTAAGATGTGGCCGGTTCTTGATTTGACCGAAAAGCCATCGTTGGCTTCAATCCGAAAATATTTTGGATTTCTCTACATCTTTGTATCGCTTGATGATATTAAATACTGTGGGTGGAGTTCGATATACAATTTCTGTAAAATTATGAGCAGATTTTCATGATTTGTAATGCTAATCTAATCCTAATTTGAGGACCGCGTTGTTCCATCACTCGTATTGTATTTATATACCTGCTAACTCGATCGAAAAATCACTTGAAGTGAAAAAGTTAATGACATTACAAAAAAACTCGGAGATCAACCGTTAGTTAGAGCAAAATTAATCAGGGTTACCATGTGTCGCATTTTAACTTTGATCTAATTTATATGACTTTTTAAGGGTGTTTATTAATTTTTGCCTTTGTACCTCTGCATATATTTGATTTTTGGTTTTTAATAAGCTAATAGTATGAACATTCAAATTCAATGTCTATTTCATATATCATATTTATACGTTTCTAGAAAATAAATAGTATTTTTCATTTATGTAAGTGTCAAATTAGCCACTGTCTATCCATAGTTACGATTTAAACACTATTGAGTCTAATCGTTATTTCGAAAAACTTTTTTGGCCAAACCAAACTTTAAGGGATTGCCAAATTTTTTCGTGACAGGTTCTCAGCTGTCTTTGTTGATTAACCAAGTCAAATAATGAGTTCCACATCGCCTCATCCAGTCAACCAAATAAATATATAACAAATGCCGGATAAGGAAAGAAAACACGAAAATTGACGATTGGGAAAATGTTTTTGATATGCCATGTTCGACGTTTTTGACCGAAGGACCGTAAGACTAAGGGAAAACGTTTTTGACAGAAGGACCGTAAGACTTAATCCGGTAGGTCAATCAAAAAAACTATGCGTTTATTCGATCCACAAAGACATTGTGACACTGTTTGTATTCACAACGTATATGATCTAATTAAAAGACAGGACATACCGTTGTCTTAGGTTCAAGTAGGACTATTCAGCATAGACGATTTACATTTATCATTATCGATGGTTTAAAAAATGGTTCGGCCTTAACTTGTTTTCAATTCCTATGGAGAAATCCCGAAGAGTTGGAATTCCAGCAGACAGCTAATACTCAAGAAGGCCTTAATAATTTACTTATATTGTTTCAGTTTCCAGGATTGGCTTAACAGTTAGACTAGGCATGGATAGCAATGGAAAATCACTTAAAATACTTGGAATAATCTTCTTCACAAAGCTTGAAAATGTGCTCTAAACACGAATTCTTGGGACAGTCGTAGAATATCAGAAATTTAATATCCTTTTTGAAATGAATATAATCAGTTAGACATATGTTTTTCAAATTTCCAAACATATGTACACACTAATCTGATACGTACCGAATAAATGAAGCTTTCATAACATCTAGGACAGGATTTATCATAAGTTCATAGAAGCGCGAAAAAGAAAGATACATCAAGATTACGATCTGGTCAAGAAAATATGTCAATGTCAACGTTCCTTCTGTACTGTCGAATTTCAAAATTTCACCCCTCAAATTGAAAAGGATGTGGATTTATAATCATGGATTTGAGAACAAAATTCGTTCATTTGATATACATACTTACGAACGTTAGACGTACATACTTTAATGTCCTTGTTATACGATCGTATACACAAGATTTGCGCAGTACGTATAAACGTAAGGGGTTATTTCCCAATTTCGAAAAGTTTGAAACTGAATAGATATTACATATTTGAAATAAACTGACAGTTTTAAGACGATTCGATAACGGTTTAGTAGTTTTGGATTTATTGCAGGACATGTGGATGCGTATTAGGTATGAAGATAGATTGTGTAGTCGAATGTTACGAGTTTATCCTTGTCTGAATGTAGGATAGTATCTTCATGTAAGGATCAATGTACATAAAATGTATTGAATAGAAGGTAAAGACAGTTCATGGAAGTTTTCCAGGAAATTATTCCGTTTTTGTTCCCTCATGTTTTTACGTCATTGTTTCAAATGCATCTATTCAATTGAGAACACAAAATTAGTTTTCTTTTTCCATTAATTTGAAAAATTGCGAGTCTACGTGGTGTTCCAGAGAGGGAAATATTCTAGAGCTTTATTGAGTGAAATCTGTTGTAGAGAAGGATAATAGAAAAACGTCATACTGAGATGCAATGCTGATTACAGGTACTATGAAACTATGAATTACAAGTCTGGTTAGTGCTAAAGGCATGTAATATTTTCTGTAAAATGAGGACAATCAGTTGGTTCATTGAGTGTGGATGGTAAACAATTCTTTTTCATTGGTTTCCCGCAATATTTTCAATAAGCCTTGCGTTTATCAAGCTATACGGAATTTTAGTTCAAAATCAACTTGTTTTCGATGGAATAAAGAAGACATTCAGTTAGTTATTTACCATTTTTAAGGAAGTCTAAGCTTTTCTCAAAGAGCCACCGATAATTTAGGTGGAATCGAATATCATGCTTGGACCACTTGATGACCAAGAAACTAAAGGCTTTCTTTAGATGGTATAGGATTGCAAGATGGACTATCTGAAAAAAATAAAAAATTAGGGCGGGCGTAGGGCTATGGCTGCCTTACTGAAAATTTTGCCAAGCAACGTCCTCTGGAAAGAATTTCTTGGAGACAGAAACTAATTTTTGCGGCAAAGCTTGATTTCCGGTGGAAGCAACTTTTTGTTTGAACATTATTTTTAAGCCATGAAGACTTTTTGACGTTCCACTCAACGGGGATTAAGGATTCTTCCAATTTCATGCATTCTGTGGACAAAGAAAACAAGGATACTTTTTAAAGTAATTTTTGGTACAAAGAGCTAGACTCAATATCTAGAAATCATCTCGTTTTTGCTAAAGATTTAACAAAGGTAACGATGAAACGATCTTCATATTTGAGTTTGCGAACAATCATTTTCAAGGTATCGTAGATTTCATCTAAGTATAAAGATTGTCCTGCAAAGATGGAAACTTTAAAACACGCGTTGAGGCGTAAAGCTGCTTTTAATCTGTCTGTTTAGTCTGTCCGGGAATTGGCATTCAGTGGCAATAACCGTCAAATTTTTGAAAATTGACAAACATGCGTGTATTGTCTGTTGTTCATTTGTTCGATTCAAGGGGTATCATCATTGTAAGCAATATGTGACGAAAAAGCCAAATCCTTGGGGATTCAAGGAAAGAGAGAGAGAGTGTAGAAGGGAGAGAGCGTAGAAGAAAGAGAGAGAGTGTTGAAGATGTAATCAAAGGACACAGAAAGACAGGTCAGGACAAATTGTTCGTTTTGAGTGAGTTTAGCGGCTATACCAAAAAGCAATAACAGAAATCAATCCTGCATATGTTAGTAAACTTGGTCGAACTGTTGCGTTGTGCTTCCATTAAGCAGAAGACTGCAGACCTTTGGGCATATGTTAGTTTTTAATAATTATTTTTCATGTTATTATCTTTTGCGGTAATTGAAGGTGAATCAAATATGGGCTGGATGCACAGTAAGAGTTGGCCAATTTTGGAGGGAAAGGATTGAATTAGAATATACTTTCTATACTGAAGAAAGAAACAATAGGTCATTCCGTTGACATACAAAGAACCAGGAAAAATATTCGTCCAGAAATAGTGAAAAAACAGTCCATGGAAGGAGTTTTCAAGGTAGATTTTTTGATAGCATTGAATCCGATTTTATTTAATCGAAAAAATGGACGCTACGAATGATAATCATGCAGTAGACCTGGTGCTCGCCAACAATCTGGTTAATGTACTGCAAAAAAATCAGGATGATCCGAAGCACCGTCTTCACCTGCTATATTTTCGAAAAGATGAGGCTGAAGTTCTATTGAAATCTGGATTGCTAGCTGAAAGAAATCGTAGGTTCATCTGCTAAGTATTCTCCCTCCACTTCACCCGCACCATCAAACTTCCTCCATACCAGCAATAAAGGTGTGGTCGACTCATGGCGATGGTACCGAAAGATCGCTGTTATCATTATCCAGACGAAGATAAAAACGAATGGATCATCAGATTATATCGATTGGATAATGACTAGACACTAACTAAGTTCGTGCTAGACCATCGTTCCCAAATTGGTTCAGGGCTTCAAGCTTTTGCCGTGTGAAAATATGAGATGTTATTTGACTATGGCCAAACTATTCTTAGTGCAGTTACTACACTGATCCTTATGCCTCTGTGTGCACTAGTGACATTTTGTAGGCTTCATTAATGCATTCCGAGTATTCAGAGTATGAAGTATTTTAATTTCCCTCCCTTCTCCAAACAAGATTACTTCTCATTTGACCGATGCTACAGCTATCTACCTTCGCATACCAACTTCTACGGAATGTCGCTACAATTATCAACTTTGAGATGTTCAAGCGAAACAGATGCTACCATGCTGTCCTGAATAAAGCATATTATCTTCAGGATAACCAGGAATACAATACAATGACGGAAAAAGAAATTATCCGCATGTGTTTGAAGTGCAGCTGTAATACTCAGCATGACTTAAATTTATGGACCAATCATTGTCAAGGTTATCCCGCAGGACTAATTCTGTTCCGAATTACAGTTGCTAAAATTTTAAGTTTTCGAAAACCATTTACTTTTAACTTTATTGCGTATAATTTCAATCTCATAAACTCACTTCACTTACTTATTTCCGTTTTGGAATGCCTCGAAAAAATATTGCCCGGGGAAACTTTCATCTCGTACAATATTTTTTTTTTCTGCAGAGAAACCTCAATTAATTAAACTTATCGAATTAAGGAGAACAATTCCAACATGAAAATACATTGCTACGCTATCAGCGATACAACGAAACCGAGGATTCCAGCTGCCAAAATATGTGTCCTTTGGCATCGTATAATTTGCGCTCTCGGCCCCGGCCTCGGTCTAATCCTGATTTAATTGAATTCTTAACTTGGCCCACATCGCAAACTTCCACCTCCCCCTTGCCACCATCCACTTTCACCAGCATTCACTGCCACTACCGTCACTAGTCCTCGAACAAGCTTAAATACGACAAACGGAATTATCCAAGAAGATGAATCCAACGAATAAAATTAAGACGGAGGATTGGTCTTATCTTTCAGATTGAAATTAAGTGAATGGCTTAGGATAGCTCAAATATTTTGTTGTAGCCTAGGAAATTGTTTAAGATAAGCGTCAAGGCAATCGGCAACCATGTTCTTTGACTGGTTCATCGCAGCAGAGTGAAAGGGACAATGGGGAATTATCCTTATTACATGAGACGCCAAATTGTATTTAATTTTTCATTTAAATTGTTTTAAAGGGATCTTCTATTTGGCGTTTTACAAGCTGTAATTGCTTTCGTGTTGGCGGTTCTAAAATATCTGTTTTATTCCCTTACTAAATCTGAATGGCACTCATAAAAATTTAGAGGCGCATTCTTGAATTCACAGTGAGTCTTTTCTTCGTATTTTCATCTAGTAAACTTTGTCAAAGGATTCTCTGGGTGGGCTTAGTAACATTTTAGGTATTTGGCAAAAAGGATTGTACTTAAACTTTTAAGGAGGCTCTTTTTAAGTTGAATTCCTGCAAGGTGATATAGCTTTTGTCAAGGATTAAACACAAGAACGAGCATAATCCAATTGCATTGAGATAAAAACTTGAAAGATACTAATCCTTTGTTTATCGCTGCAAGCCACCAATTACGATATCTTCCATCCTGGCAAAAGCACAAATATCATCAATCAATGTTCGATTTAAAGTTGTCCACATTGCAATGAGATTTGCAATCCATGCAATTTATGAGTGTCGGAATGGATGTCATACGCAGAAATATGACACCGGATTTTGATTTACGATAAAATTCAAGCCCCTTCCAGTTGAAATACGAAAAAGAGAAAAAAAATTAGGCGTTTTTATATTATATTTCATATTAACAGTCAAAAAAATAGTAAAAATACGTCAGTGGTAAGAAGGTAGCTTAAGGAATGAGAACTATTGTTATGCTATGAAATTACCGCATTACAGGATCCTATTCGTTGACGCGTAGGCTCTACTTTCAAAGTTAATGTCATACAAGGCTATGAAAAACGTAGTCATAAATAGAAAATAAATAAATAAAGATAAAGATAGGACTTGTTTTCAACATGAACTTTATTCTGTCAGCTCTGGGTAGCTTGGGTCCACCGGGCCTTGCTTCGTGGGTCTCGAGGACGCGTTTCGGTTGCATACAGCCATCTTCAGCTCGTTCTCAGCTCGAGAAAGAGCTGAAGATGGCTGTATGCAGCCGAAACGCGTCCTCGAGACCCACGAAGCAAGGCCCGGTGGACCCAAGCTACCCAGAGTTAATTTTGGTCTGCGGCAACACCAAAACGAACTTTATTCTGTCAGCCCAATTCCTTCCCTCGCGCACCTTTTTTAGCAAATAATATTGAGATTTTTGACAACATTGTTTTACTAAAGAAATCGTAACTTGTGAAATCATTATTGAACTGACATCGAATATTGACGTTGTCTTAATATCCTGTGAGTTTGTTGACAGTGGTGCCAAATTTTTTATCAGACCGGATGATTATAGAAGGATATGTTTGGCACCTGTGCTTTTCGAGTGAATTTCGTGAATTTCGCTTATTGAATTTTCGTGAAAAATCCTTTTTATAATTAAGCTTCTTTGATTTTCTTCATTGCTAGGGCAAGAAACCCAGAATCCTTGCAGAAATTCCCCTTACTAGGTTTTCAATGATAGACTTGTTGCGGGAAACGAAAAACTTAAAAACCCTAGAATTTTTGAAACTTTTTTCAAATTTTTTTGTCTTATTAAAGGCGGGGAATAAACACGAAGAGGGTGGTTGTCTGGCCGACGGCCAGGTCGTCTTACAGCTATAGGCTGGAACCCGATAGTGTTCGATACGGGACATCAATGAGGGAGCCTCTTCTCGATCGAAACTTCTCTTCTCCCGTCACTTGACAAGGTGATGGATAGGTCAAGGATCAGGGGACTTGATGTGTTGATGTTTGATTCTGTTTTGGATAGGCAGTATGGCTTCCGTGAAAGTCGTAGCACCAGTGATGCGCGGCTTTCTGCCCTCTCCAAAGTTCAATCGAGTCATCGTGGATATGAGTTATGATAAATATCTACTCACAATTTTCCTGGATTGCAAAGAACCTTTTGACAATCTTGCGCAGTCCACTATTTTTGCGAAGTATACCTCGGTTGAGTGCAAAGAGATCTGCCTCTAAAAATGTTCTTTTTTGGTAGGTGTGCGTTTATGCAGGGCATATTTGATGTAACAATGTACCGGTACAAAAGATTTGCGTGCAAGGATCCATCACCGGGTCATTTATGTGCAGCTTCATAATGGATGACCTGCTTGTTGAGGTAACTTCTATACGTTATGCGCCTGCGTAAGCTAATGATTCACTCATGACATTGGAAGAAATAAAATGAAGCCAGCTGGAGGTAATCGCAATGTGCTGCATGTTTGGTTTGAAAATATTGTGGGACGATAGGGCTGGCCGTATTTATTATTATGATTATGCTCATGAAGGGAGCGCTCAGCCTAAGGCGCCCATCATAGGTACTATATGAGGTCCACACGAATTCCCAAGACGTGATATGCATCATATACTTAGGAATACATATGGACGGGAGGTTCTTAGTTTGGTTCTGATTATAGTCATAATATTCATAAATGTTAATAGACCTTAAAGTTGCGATTGTATTGTATTACTGGAAATGTTTTGGCAGCAGGGGGTGAACGAAATAGAGTTAGAACCACTGCAGTGCATCTTAGACATTACCTTTAGGTCCTAGATGGTTGGCACCATATAGGGCTAGCCTCTGCGTCTCTTTGAAGTTAGTTATTTAGGATACCTGACACCGAACGCAGTGCTTTTTTTTTTTTTTTTCAATCTATATACAATCATTATTTACAATATTTTCTTAACCTAATACTTAGCCTACGGGCTTTGCCTAATGGCTGTGCCCAGAACTCTATACTAACATTTGTTTAATATCAAAAATTATTACTGATATATCAAAAAAGTAAATTATTATTACTAAAATTTACACCCTAAATGTGACCTCTGTTGTTTTTGGTCGTTTTATATTTATTTAATTTAAATCTTAATTTATATACAATAATTATTAATAAAATTTTTGTTTTAATTTTTTTTTTGTTAAATTTTTAATACAATATTTTACTTATAACTATTATTAAAATTAATTTCTTAATCTATCCGTTGGCTGCCTCCATCGCTCGACTTTCTGCCGCGTTACTAATTGTGGCGGTCTCGTGCTCCGCCATACGCTTTGCAGCTCGTTCGGTCAACCTCTTGGTGTAGCGGTGAATCGGCTCCACATCTGCCTCCCGGTAAAGATATCGGTTGGGGTAGGACCGTCCGTCCTCCCTTTTGAACACTCCAGTGCAAGCCCGAAGGATTTTACGTTCCAATAATCCTATCTTGCCCCATTTGCATTTTGGTGCTGCCTGCCATATCAGCACTGCGTACAGGAGTACGGGCCTGATTAGAGCTTTGTAAGCAATAATCTTGACCCGCTTGCTGGTCGTTGACTGTTTCCTGAAAAGAGGCATAAGAAGATGGTATGCATAAATGGCTTTCTTCCAAGCAGAATCTACGTGAGCACTGAAGGTGTTTTTTGTATCGAAAATCACCCCCAGATACTTCGTTTGTTTGGAGCAGTGCACCACCTGCCCGTTCAATTTTACTCTGGTATTACAGATGTTCTTTGTTCGACGTCCATATTTTTGATGTGGGTCCTTGAACACAATCAGCTCGCTTTTCCTAGCGTTAACCCTCATCCCCCACATTCCGTAGTACGCACTTAACGAGTCCAGGTACCTTTGGAGTCTCGTTCGCGCAAAGCGGAGATTGTGCTCAGATGACCACGCCAATAAGTCATCAGCAAAGAGATTTACCTCGATTCCAGGTTTAAATTCATCTCTGATACCGGGAATGTCAGACGTGAATATATTAAAGAGAAAAGGGCCTAGAATAGACCCCTGAGGGACCCCCGAATCGATACCAAAGGGTTCAGAACTAGCTCCACCAGGCACCGCAAAGGCAGTACGTCCCCTCATGAAACTGCCTACTATTTTTGTAACACTCACCGGGAAGCCAAATTGAATTAGTTTGTAGATAAGTCCATCGATCCAAACCGAATCAAAAGCTTTTTCTACATCAATGAGGCACGCTACTACGACCTTTCTGGCCTGCCAATTTCTTTTTATACTGGCTTGAAAAACAGCCAACGCGTCTACCGTTGAATGAGCTCTTTTAAAGCCGAATTGTCTTTCCGGTACAGTTCCTGCTTCTTCAGAGAACTGTGTGATGCCTTGTAGGATCACTCTTTCCAGTAACTTCCCTACGTTGGACAGAAGAGATATCGGACGAGTATTGACTACGTCAGTACTGTTGGACTCTTTCGGAATGACAAATATTTTGGCGCATTTCTATTGCTGAGGGAAGTAGCAAATGTTTATGCAGTTGTTTAGAAGGATTGCGAGAAGAACAAAACAAGTAAAGGGAAGTTTTTTTATAAGGAAATTTGAAATTCCATCAGCCCCAGCCGATTTTTTGGAATTTTGCTCTAGTGTGAGCATCCTGAGTCTCTCAGGGCTCACAAACAGGGTACTGCCAATAGGAGCGTCCGAAGGATTCGAATCGGAAAATCTAGTCAAGCACAAGTTTTTGTGGTCCCTGTCGAACGTTGATATTGTTCTTTTTACCAACGAATTGAAGGTAGAGTTATCACTTGCCTTCTCCCCTTGAAGAACTTTCGCAAAATGGTTTGCGATGGAGTCAGCAACGGCTTTGTCATCCATGAGCATGGAACCGTTATAAGTGAGAACTCTTGGCAGGCGCTTACGGCCAGTTATTTTGTTAATTTGAGGAAACATACAGGCACCGGGTCTGATGTTTGCTAGGGTCTGTTCGAATCTCTCATTGGCAAAATCAGATGTTCTTCTCGAGATCACTCTATTAAGGGAGAGTATAAGGAGGTGAACCCGCTGATACTCCCAGTTAACTACATTCAAGTTGCGGTGGTATATTCTTGAGAGTAGTTTTCTGAGAGTGCTACGTTTGCGATGAAGCTCCAAAATGTCCTGTTGTAAATCTCTATAAAGGTAATTCCTGGAGGAGTTTTTTATGGAGATCTTTGAGATGACCGTATTAAGGGTTGAATTTAAACAAATGATTCCCTCTTCGATTTCGGTGGTTGTGAGATTTTTCGATCTGTTGATTGAAATATCGTCAAGTTTTCCACTCAAGTCAGCACTAACTGCTTCCCAGTCGATACGCTTGCATGGGATAAAGAGCTGAGGGTCTGCTACCTCCAGTTTTATACCCTTTTTCACTCTTATGGTCAGCTCTACCAAAAGATGGTCAGACTCGGCGTCGACAACTCCACATTCGAAGTTCCTCCAGCTGTGGGAGATATTTACCAGGTTGGTAGACACAATGAAAAAATCAATAGTTGACGAGCTTCTTCGGAAGGTGGGCTCGCTTGGCGCAATCAAAATGAGATCCATATTTGCTTGCACCCAGTTGAACAGAGCCGTTCCATATCCATTGGATACGTGATTTCCCCATGAAGGATGTCTTGCATTGAAGTCACCCCCTATCGCAAAGAAATCAAACTTTTCACACAAAGTAAAGGCTGTTTCCAAGTCTTCAATGAGATCCCCTCCCGAATATCCGTGTTTCACGTATATTCCAACAAATGCAAAGGTGAACCCTCCCAGAACTGAGCTTAATATAATGACGTCTGCACACTTCAGACTTGGAAGACAGTGTCTTTGAATTTTGAGATGCTCCCTGAAGGCCATAGCTACTCCAAGGATTCCATCTGGGTCGTCATCCCTTATGACTTTATATTTCCCCAAGTGAACTTTGTGTTTACTTTTCAGTCTTGTTTCTGAAATGAACAAGAAATCTGGTCTATGCATGTCCAAGTATTCTTGAACAGAGTTCCTTTTGAAACGTGGAGCTAGCGAACAAATGTTTACGATGGAGAGCTTAATGGAGCTCATCGCGACAACAGATTTTGAAGGCGAAGTCTAAGTACGCCGCCTTTTTCTCACTCAGGTTAGTGAGTTTTTTTATATTGTGGAATGAATGAGTCCACTTTGCGGATGAGAGTGAACAAGTCACACCCAAAGAATTGATTGCAGTCGTTATTCATGACAGAATTTCTGTCTTTTTGCTGCTGTTGACTATTATTCGCTTTAGCTTGCCGTACAGGCTGGGTTGCAGCTGGCTTGGCTGCACCCCTTGCTATACTAGCGAATGAGACACCATTTCGAATGGTGTTTTTTAAGGAAGCAGTGACGAAGTCCCTCCGTTCCTCCTTTTTCTTTTGGAGATTGCGTCTTCTCTCCTCAGCCTCCTTGGCCTTGGGACAGCCCCTGAAACTCGCGGGGTGGCCTTTGCTGTTGCAATTTACGCAGAAAATTGCATCTTTTCCCTCTTCTTTTTCAATAGGGCAGTCTTTTGACTGGTGGTGTTTGTCACACTGGACGCAACGAGGTTCCATTCCGCAATTTGAAGCTACGTGTCCAAATCGTTGGCAATTGAAACACTGGGAGGTATTTGATTTAGTCAAACGTTCCTATTGTACCTTTTGGTGTAGGAGCGTTTTTACGTTCATAGCCTTATTGACGTCAAAGTCTGGCTTAAATTGAATAAGGAAGGAAGAAAGAGTTTTCTTTTCCTTCCTTGAGGCCACCGTTGAGAACCTTTTGGCTCCCAAAACATCCTCCCCTAGGATGGCTTGGAGTTCTTCCTTGACATCATTGTCTTCGTAGGAAGTGTGTACACCCTTTAGCAACAGCGTCAGTTTTTTCTCAGTTGGGAGCGTATAGGTGTAGCATGCCACCTTGTCCCATTTTAAGAAGTCAAAAAGACTTTTATGGTCATCTATAGTTTTAGGATGTAACGATGTTCGTGTAGAACTGTTGACGGTTACATCAAATTTTGGAGCATCAAGCTGATTTTTCTCACATGCTCGATGTATTCTCTCCCTGAAAGGCTTAAGATTAAGCCTATAGCACACTATTGGTGGAACCCTCTGTTTCTTAGGGGCAGCAATGTTAGTTGGGTTTCCCTTAGCTCCGATAGCTATTCTACGCCCTGGTGGTGCGATTTCAGATTTATTGATAGAAACCGATTATTGATAGATTTCAGATTTATTGATGAACTTTTGAAACCGCAGCCTGAAGCTGCGGGAAACTCCTTTCGCTCACGTTTACCGAGCGTTTTGAGGTTGGCTCCGGAGTTGGAGACACAATTGGCCTTTTCCGACCAACCTCCTCCCGGACCACATCCATTGACTCTTCCTGATCGGACTCACTGTCACAATCCGTCAGAGCGTCTCCTTCTGTAGTGGTACACTCATCTACAGCTAGATCTTCTGCTGGGACTTGCAATTGGAGTTTGCAACTTGCTATGAGATCTAGTAAAAACTCCTCCTTTATATTACCCCCAAATTTTTGGCAAAACCTCCTCAGGTTTTTCTTAGCTTTCCGTGTGAAAGCAGCTTTTGCCGCGGAAAGCTCCCCTCCGCTTCTGAGTCACCCATTCCCGCTATTTCCAAGACAGAGCTTGGATGCGGGGTTAAATTAAAGGGACCCGTTCCAGACAATTTGATAAATATGTAACGATATTTTAATTAACAGTTAATGTTCAGCAACTTGCCGGCCTTGGCAAGAAATTAAGGGTTTAGGCCTCGGTTCGCCCACTGTCCTAATAATATTAAAACTAATTATGAAACTATAATAAACGAATGAATGAATGGATATTATCAGCTCCTTGCCAGCCTCAGCAAGAATTTAAGGGCTTAGGCCTCGGTTTGACCACTGATAATTATTTCCTAGCTAAATAATATCACTTTTCTAGCTAAAACACTTTCCTAGCTAACACAACCTGTCACTCCGACGGTTGAAACCTATCTCCGGCCTCACCGAACGCAGTGCTGTGTATGATGTAGCCTTTTATAGTTCTGTTCTCTCATTGAGTTCCAAGTAAGTTGGAAGGCTCCCACCTATATTCTTCTATGTGAAGGTGTTAGGTCTCCTACTATGCAAGTGAAAAAAAGTTGTCTTAACTGTCCTCGACCACCAATCCCTCGTTGTAGCATAGAAAGGAGTAGTAGTGCAGGGCTTGTGTTACAAAAACGTGAGCATGAATTCAATCTGTACCAGGGGCTAGGAGGAGACCATGACAAGTAGCTGTCAACTCCTACTCGGTGAGGGGCCTTTCTTGTTTTAAACTGAATCCTGATTTGTGGTGTGGGGTATGGCTAAAAAGTAGTATTTGAGAAATTACCAATTGTAACTTGGGGTGTCAATGCTAATTTGAACTGGGCCCTCATTTTTAATAAGGCTGAGGTAAGGCCTTATGATGGAGGATTCTTACGTTTAACACTTCGACTTCACATCATAGCAAAAGTACACTCAATAACATGAAGAAGTTCAACTTGAATGGATGTTACAGAAAATCTCACAATGAGCCAGTAACAAAAAATAGGTGAGCCAGGATCAAGATAATTTTGGGTCCTAGATTTTCAACCTGATTAAGTTGAAATATGTTTTGAAAACTTGGGAAAAGGAACATTTTTATTGAATTTTTCACAGCCTAATTTAATCTCTCAAGACTGCCGAATGATTCTAGCTGGAAAATCGGCTTGCATAAATACAAAATGCTTAGGAAATTAATAGAAAGGTCTTTGATTTCTGCGTGTTGAATTATAAAGTTAAAGTTCAAATCAATTTAACATCCTATATAATAATTTGACTTGTCTGTTCGTGAATGATTATTTTAATCCAGGATATGAAAACATCGCTCGCTGGAAACGAGTCATATGGAAAATGTAGTCACTACTTATAGAGAGTCCAATTTGGAACACCTGTCGAGATTTTCCACTATTGCAAGCTAGTGAAAGGAAAATGCATGAAATACTTTAGTTTGTCAACTTGTTTTAAGGACTTTTTCCACGATTCCGTCCCATATAGCAAAGTATTCAAACGTAAAGGGTAGGCAAATTGAATTTTTTTATTATTGTTACGCTTATCTTAGGATAGAACTGAGACTTCCGAAAGAGAACTAAGAAACAGTTATATGTTTTGTGTTAACTCCTGATGGCTCTGTATTAGTTGATATCCCAATGATTATCTGAAAATGCATACTGACTATCTTTCGATTTGTTCTTGTGAACCAAATGCAGGAATGCAGTTTGCAGTTTTTTGAGGGCCCACAAAAATTATTGGCCTTTTTTTTTAATTTTTGGACATGTAGAATTCTAATAAATAAACTTAATAATTTTATAATTTACATCGAATGGAAATCATATTTGAAAACCCTTTAGTTATGCCAATTCAATAGCATTTATTTAGAGTGAACGAGGCAAAACATTTTATTGCCATCTAACACGCCATTTCTATTACCGCCAAGAATTTCCACTAACATCATTCATTGTTCAGATCCTCTAAACGACAATTTTCATTTCCTTTTCACAAATTCGACAGAATTGGTGTGCCAGCGAGCGCAAGTTTGCATCTGTCTCGATGTATTTGAGGAATGTTCATATTGGACACGAGCGTCTGCTTAAAAATGATGTGTTCACTTATGCAGTTTCGAGGAGTGTCTGCTCCTCTCTTTCAAGCTGGCGTCGTCCTTGGTCTCTATCGCTATTTGAAGGGAAATTTCCGTTCATATTTCTTTTATACTTTTCTATCGTATTTGCATAAATTGAAACTTTTTTTTTTTCTCCCTCGACAAGAACCCGAAAAACGTAAGAACTTCTGCAGAGATTGGTACTTGTGGTACAAGTGCTGGTGAACGACCAGGATTATGATCTGCGGGGCAAGTAAAATTCCAAAAGAGGAAGAAACTGATTTTCCGGCTTTGCTTCCAATAAGGTTAGTTTATCGTGTTATCTTTTAGTTATGAGTAGAATGATGATTTTGCGGGCTACAAGTTCATATTATGCAGTTTTTTTTGCAGTGTTGAGTGGATTGTTAAAAGTCGATGGATTTGAATTTAAGAAGTTTATGTTGAAAAAAGATTGTGCAGAGATTGTGCACAGCTGGGTTTGATTGCAGTTGCAGTTGCATTTAAATACATCTTCATAACGTTTAGTCCTAGAGCATAGTATATGTGGCAAATGTTGAATAAATTTCGTATAAATAATGTGGAATGAATGGGGCATTAAAACACTTTTGTTTACATAAGTGTATATATATAAATTATTTTTGAAATTTACTTTTCAAATAAATTTCTGAACTGTTGACCCACTGCACTATTATGAGGCTTTCGTTGAAAGAACTTCAAGGAAATATGATTCGCAGTTTAGCTCTGCTGTCGCTTCAACCACAACATCTTGGCTTTCTTCTTAAGTGTCCCTTGAGTTTGAGAGCAACCAGAAGTCAGAGGGAGTCATATCAGAAGAGCAAGATGGGCGTTTAATTAAAATCTAGTTCTTCATCCAAAAAGCCTACTTCAGTGAGTGGTTACCATGCTACCGAGCATGGATTCTATAAATTTCGACATCGTTGACGTTTGACTATGGGACTATAGCATTTGTGAATTACAGTGGTACCTCAACATATGAGTTTAATTCGTTCCGTAACCTTGCTCGTATATCAAATTGCTCGTATCTGAAAGCAATTTTCCGCATTGAAATCAATTGAAATGCCATTAATCCGTTCCACCTCCCAGAAAACCACCTCAGTCGTTTTAGTTAAGTGTTTTTGAATAAGATGAATGTATGTATTTACAAAAAGAAACATTTATTCATAAATAATAAATAAATATTCTGTAAAAACATAGAAAAAGAAAAAGTGAAGTGCTTGAGGAAGCGCTTAATTGTCGTCACTGGTCTTCGCTATTTTCGTCACGCTTTGCTCATTTTCACCGGCAGATCCAAGAAGGAGGAGGAGTCTCCAAGGAGGTTTGTTTATTCTTCCCTATCAGCGTATTGAAGCGGAAAAGTGTTAGGCGAATTTCGTTGAAGAACTCCGATGCACGACCAGTTGTAATTTTTTTCGGGATAATTTTGATCCACGAACTCTACAACTTTCCCCCTCATTTCCAACGTCTCCTTTATATCTCTTATAGAGATAACCTCCCTGCTAGTCTACAGAACTAATTTTTTGTTGAACCACCGTATGCTGCTGCGAATGTAAATCGTGTAACTAGTCGGTTGTCAGCTCCTGAGACGGTTCTTTGACAGTTCATACACATCTCTCGCATCCAATTCCAGACCCATTGATTTTCCCAGAGAAACAATCTCCTCTACGACTGACACTTCGGGTTCAATTCCTTAGAAAGTCCTTTCAGCTACGGTCACATGCCACAGCTTCCTCTATGCAGAGGTTAAAGTCCTCGTTGTAACACCCAGCCAGGCCTGATCAAGAATTCTTATTAATACGATGTTAAAGTGACTCTTCCAGAACTTTCGAATGGTACAGTTTGTGTTTTTCGTCACCTCAAAGCAGCGCCGAAAAATGTGCTTGGTAGTTTTACAAATTTACAAAATAAGAAATTACCTGTTGATCCATGGGCTGCAGGATAGGAGTGGTGTTGGGTGGTAGGTAGATAACCTTTATAAACTTGAACTCTTCGAGTAAATGATCTTTGAGATGCTTTGTGTTAAGATTCCTCCTTGAAGATGCTTCTCTGCCACCCACACCATCAGTAGTTTCTCCATCTTTTCCTGGAGAGATGTCCGGAGCTTGGAAATTATTGTAACGCCCTTAGCTAGCGTTATTCCCTTTATCAACTCCTTCTGTTTAAGTACATACAGTACAAATCATTGATATGCTACACCCGTACATACTCGCCAAGTCAATTACTCACACATCTTACTCATATTTTCTATGATTTCACGCTTTCATTCAATAGACATCATCATCTTCTATGGACCCGTCGTTATAAAAATAAATGTGATAATGTTCTATAAATGTATAAAAAGCAAAACACGCCAACCCAACTTATCAAAAATGCTTCGAAAACGAGGAAAACAAACACACAGACTGAGGTCTAGTCTGAGGTACTCGTACAAGTCCCAGGCACGAAGTAAGCCTTATTTTGTTATTATTATAACAACGTAAAGCGAGAAACTGACAGGGAGCAGTCCACTTCCAGTTATCACAGTGTCTCTGAAAATACTGTGCTTTTGGTTGAAAATGTGATTCTCATCAAATTGGTGTAATTGTAATTGGTGTGACTTCAAAAAAAAATTGAACGTAAGTGAGTGATAAGTGGGATAAAGGCAAGTCAGGCATATGTCAAAAATATGAGCCGTAACGTTCCGTTCCGTTCCTATTATAAAATAACAAGAATCATTGTACCTGCTGAACATCTCACAGGGTAGTGGTGGTGGTAGTAGTAGCAGCATTAGTAGTAGTATTAGCAGTAGTAGTAGCAGTAGTAGTAGTAGTAGTAGTAGTAGTAGTAGTAGTAGTAGTAGTAGTAGTAGTAGTAGTAGTAGTAGTAGTAGTAGAAGTAGTAGTAGAAGTAATAGTGGTAGAAGAACAGTGGTAGTAGTAGTTGTAGTAGTAACAGTCGGAGTAGTAGTGGTAGCAGTGGTAGTAGCAGCAGCAGTAGCAGCAGTAATAGTAGTAGCAGTATTAAAAGTAATAGTGGTATTAATGGTAGTAGAATAGAAGTAGTAATAGTTGTAGAAATGGTAGTAGTAATAGTTGCAGATATAGTAGTAGTGGTAGTAGATGTAGTAGCAACAGTTTTATAGATAGTAGTAGGAGTAACAGTCAAAATAGAAGAAGCAGTAGTTGTAGTAGTAGTTATAGAAGGAGTAGTAGTATCAGTAGTAGAAATAGTATTAGTGGTGGTGGAAGAAGTTGTAGAAGAATTAGTAGTAGTGGTAGTGGAAGTATAAGTCGCTGTTTTGTTATAGTGCTTTAAATATAGCAAGTATTATGTAGTCTCGCTAGCCAATAAATACTGTATTTGTTTGGTACTTAGTGCCCGTATTTTATTTGAAGCAACTTCGAATTCTTCCTCTTAAAAAAATGATACCACAAAGCTTTCTTGCAAATGTTAGAAGTTTTTGTGTCTGATATTCCAAAAAATAATCATAAACCTTATTTTAACGAGTTAATATCAAAAACCTGAAAGATAAACTTTATTCCAACTATCAAGTAAACGCTCTGAAATATCTTTTTGAAATATAATTACAAAAAAATCAAAGACTCATCGTCCAATCTCCAGTGATTCTTTAATTATTCTTAATTATTATCATCATCACTTTAACAGCTTAGCCAACAAATTGTTTTACGACGACGACTTATTACTTATTAAATCTGAAACGTCTGTTAGCCAGTTGACAGCAATAACAGCAAAAGCAGGAAGACCATCTTGTAGAACGATTTACCAACGACATCGTCTTCCGTAAGGATATTTGTTTTAACTGCATAATTTTACAAAACAGAAGTCAAGTTGTCGAGTATTCATTTATCACATGCCTTGAATCTTACTTTTCTCGGGTTGAAATGTTTCATGCTCCTTAGATCGTTTCTAAGCCAAAAAGATAGGCCGGGAGACAGTGGAAATAAATTTTACCCAAAAGGATTTTTAGTAGTTTAAAAAAAAAAATGGATTAAGTGTTTAGAGGTCCTTTAGATCTTCCGGCAGGGTTATTGTTGGAATGATTGAGATTGTGGATTGCGTTGGCTGTAGTATGTAAAAAGTAAAATAAAGACATCAGAAAGGTATTTTCGCTTTAGGTTCATGTAGAGGCTTGACGATAAACAGAGGCTCAATATAAGAGCAATTTCAATCCTGAAAAAGCAGTAAATGCGTTATGAGTTGGTGTGAGAATCGCAATTTAAAAACTGATAAAATTTTTGATAATGAGCATATCAGGCTGCCGTGGAGCTTCGCTCTAAATTTGAAGGCCTGTGCCAATTGAAAGACAAGACATGTTGTTTTGTAGGCCCCACGTGGACAAATTTACAATGTAGTCAGCGAGTTCCTCGAATGTTATCGATACACATCCAGGAGGAAGTTTTCCGTCTCATATAAGGAGCGACCATAGAATTGCATGTTGCAGTTCTCTGCAATGCGAACCAATAAAGGGAGAACAAGTTATCAGGCTCAACATCCAGCGGTACGTGTAATTGGCTATTCATGACTGGTATAAGAGTAATTTTCGCTAGATAGTTTGGGATCCTTTCACCACTTGCCTTCGTATCATTTCAAAGCAAACAAATCAATCGACTCCTACTACTCTTAAAACTGATACTTAAAAGACTGTTCCAAAGTTACAAACGATTTTCAAGGCACCTTGAAGCTTACGATCCGATTTATCTACTACCTTAAACTCAAGACAGGAAGCCAATCCGGGATAGTTCCAGCGTTTTTTCTCTGTGTTTGTTCTGATGTTTCGCCCAAGTGGAGTCTTCTAGACTTGTGGATATTCAGTGACAAATTAATAGCATTATAAGTCATGAAGGAGGCCAAAGCCAGGAGAGCAGACGGCATCTGGAACAAACTGATAGAACTATTCCCCTGTCCTTACAAGGACTTGTTGCTTAATGAATTCGACGTTGGTCAAAAAGGAAAAGTGTATCTCCATCATGTTGGAAGCATATAATTCTCATGGTGATCAGCAACATGAAATATGCTACAGAACTAAAACATGAAAATGACTGGGTCTATTCCAACACTATTCTCCATATATCTTCATATCTGCAAGATTCCCCATTAAAGATACCATGCAAGAAGTTGAATCGGTTCGACAATTAGAGATAAAATGATCCCTCAACGCGTGTTGTGCTGCTGAATACACCCGAGTCTCTTGAGGAAACCGTAGCTTGATTTACCTTAAACCTTAAACTAGCCTTAAATTCAACCTTAAGCTTTAATAAATTAAAATTTTGTGTCCATACAGAATGACTGGCATACAATATTACAACAAACAAATTATTCCCACCTTGTTTTAATTTAAGAAAAATAGCCATTGTGGTCTCTCCACTCACCTATGCCGTTGAATTTTCGTGCTCTCTGTGTTGCACAGCTCGTTTTATTTGCAGCTTGGAGTATATCTATCTCTTTCCTCAGATTACTCATGCGGAGTGCAAATGCTTTTTAGTAATGACATTATAGAAGAAAATTTCAAAGTGCCAAATTATTTCTTGCAGATATTAGGGAATTTATTCAGGAAGCAGTGTTCGTTCTCTTTAATGTCCCTTCTTCCTTTATGTCGTTTATGCTTTGCCCACTCATTTAACATTTGATCTAACAACGTTGTGCCTCGAACGTTGCTGATTCTTTCATTGGTTGGTAAAAATGACGGCGATTTGATGAAATTCGAATAGCGGATCTACCGATTGTAAATCTGTCTGTCTCTATCGTTTGGTCTTGTTCGGAAGCATTCTTTGATTTGTGTGACACATGAACTTGAAAACACTGAATATCAACTATGAGAGTAGATCGCCCTGGTACCATGATATGCAAATTACTTCACGACAAATTAATAGTATGGTTTCACATAAAATACTAAAGTCATCGATGCAAAGTGACACTGCCCACGTGATCCATGTAAATTCGTTCTACGAACAAACTACCACACAAAGGGTGTGGTTAAAAGAGTTTGTTGAGCTATAAGAAATATTTGGACGAATCAAGTGGGCTCAAATTCAGTTTGAACATAAACAAAATACAATTTGTACACTCGGTTTAATAAATTTTCCATTTTAACTATTTTCAATCAGGAAATGCGGGCTTCCAATGGAATAATTTTTTATGGATATTAACTAGTAGTTTGCAAGTTAGAAGAAAGGAAAGAACAGAATTTCTATATTTCTACCAGATCCTGACATTTTGCCCGAGTTATGAGTGAACTATCGTAACATATCGTTTTGTCGAAGCACTTATCCTCGGACCATTAAATTTACAACTGGCAATGCGAAGGATGCGATAGAGAGTTGGATTGTAGCGAGTCGACAACCAATAGTTTGGTTACACGCTCCACTTGCTTCCAATTAGTTTGGTCCTGACAGCAAGCAGATTTATTACCAGTTTCTAATAAATGCAACCATACTTCTCCTTGCGGTTGGCTTGTTTAACATTGCTTGTAATATCGTTTGCTTAAGGATTTCTTGCCGGTTTCTTTTTGTATAGATGTTTATTTTTTTCTCCTATTGCTTCTTCTTCAGCGTGTATTTTCCATGCTCACTTCACGGCCGAATCATTTGTAATTTTCTTCTCTATATGTGTTGTTTCAAGTGACTGCATCTCGTTTTGAAGAGGAATGAAAATCAATTAAACGCAAATTGTTTTTCTATTTCGATTAGAACAAAAGATATCTTGAGAATATTTGAAGGATGTGTCAGGAAAACTGTAACACTCGAACGTCGTGATTCCTTAAATTTCTACGTTTTACAAAGGAGTAGTGATCTTCAATTCAAGAGATTTAATTCAAAGGCATGTAAAAATGATAATCGAAAGATTCTTAGAATTCTATGTACAAGTTGAATTTTAGTATAGGTACTTACCATTCGTTTCTTTTAGCTGAGAAGAATCTCTTTCTAATCTAAGATTCTTGGAGTATAAACCAAATGAAATGCTGTACAACATAATTAATAGGTGTGTGAGCTCAATAAGGGTGCATATGCAACATATGTGTATTTCGAGAGTATGGGCACCTGGCGTTTCGAAGAGTTTTGTCAGCTGTCAGTTGTAACGGTAATCTTATATAATGTAAGCAGGGGTGAAGTTGTGCGGCAATGGCTAAGATTGTGCCATCTGCACTTTTTTCACAAATTTTAATTTGACGCGTTTTCTTCGCGTGCCATTCACACCATCTCATTTTTCCTGAACAGCATACTTAGCGATGCAACAACGGACACGAACGCAAATTAGTGTAACGAGAGCTGTCGATCAGAACATTCGTGTTAGCAGTAATATTATTTTCTTGTGAAGTGTCATTTTCTGTAAAAAAGGGCTGGTGTTGTAAATCGGGTGAGAACTGGAATTTGCTGATATGTTATTTCATTGACTAATAAATTCGAATCTCGAAAAAGAAAGTATTTTAAACTCTCAATAAACAGACTTAAGAGTTACGGTCGTCTGTTCATATATCCAAGTAAAATCTTAGGGATACTTAGTGTCACTAAATAAGCGCGGTTGAGACCCTTTTTTTAGGAGATACAGTATGCCACGTGAATACATTCGAAATCCTGGGCCATACAAACATTATCAGCCAACAATTCTAGGTCGGATTTTGGAAGAAATTCGAAATGGAAAAATCTCCTTCCTCGAAGCTGGAAGGAAGCACGGAATTCGCAACAACAACTTAGGAATAAGCTCAAGAAATTACAGCCCTAAAGCACTAGGAGCCCGACTGCATTTACAGAAGACGAGTAGTCAGGTTTCGTTTCACATATTATGGTTCTATCATCATACGTATTCTCGGTTACAGAACACTTATTTGAACTTAGAATATCGTTAAATCTCTCTTAGATAGGCAGGATAGGATGGTAAGCAAATTCAAGCACAATCTGCCAGGAAGTGTGTGGGCAGCCTCTTTTCTCAAAAAAGATTAAGCAATTTTTTTCCTTCGAGTGTCTAGAAATATTATTCACGGTCGTGCTAGCGTCAGTTGACAAGTAATGAATGGGGTTTTTGAATATCTCAAACGAAATATTACGGATGCTCCCTGCAGGGAATATCTGGAATTTTGATGGGTGGTTCCAGTTCAAGCAAAGTTCTTGTAAAAAGGAGCAGGAAATATCCCTACAGCCTAAAATTCATCAATAACTAACATGTCAATAATGATGTATAGATGTGCCAAGAGCAAGATGTGTCGTTTATGAAGCAAAAAGAAAATGAGGAAGTTTGGTTGAAAATGGCTCTGAAAAAGCTTGCTATGATCGAACCAACCCTGATTGGATTGACTGCAAATGTTTCGCAGACTGGTTCAAAAATTTATTGCTCCTAACTCTAAAAAAGTAAGTGGGGAAATATTATCATATGTGAAAATTGAGGCTCTCACATTAACATTGAATAGATACAGAATTGCCAAAAAAAAACATATGTTATATGGCTATGCCTCCAAACGTAATCCACCGCCTGCAATCTCTAGATGTTGCATATTTCTGATCAATGAAAATGCCGTGATGAAAGTACTTAGTACTTGGAACTAGAAGGTACGGAACAGTCGATGCTAATCAGTACCGAAGGTCGAATTTCGAGGTCTACTGAAAGAGCTCGGAAATCAGATCTTGTCTATTAAATCAAAAAGAAATTTTGAAAAGACCATAAGAAAGGCATCGCATCCCTACCTGCCATCAAAGAATAGGTCCGAGAGAGCTTTATTCAAAGTCTCGATTCTCGAATCTCGAAAAAGGCATGAAATAATATATACAAGGACTATTAGAAGAAGAAGAAGATGGACAAATTAAAAAACAAATCACATTTGATGATATAAATCCACATAATGATAATTTTACGCAGCCTTCAACTTCGATAGGGGTTACTTTACCATTGATTTTGGTAAAGTAAACTCTTGGTAAACTCCTCCAGTTTCAGTTTTGAGATTTTCAGAAACATCTGGCAGCCAATGTTTGAGCCGTAAAACCGAAGGATACGTTTCTTACGCAGAGATCGATGAAAGTTCCTATTCGCTTTTACTATTAGATGAAACTTCGGCTAGTGATAAACGACCCAACGAAAACTCAAACCCTATGGACCCATATAACAGAATAAAAGTCAATTTTGGTTGTTACGTGGCTGTTAGTTATGGTAACCAACTTTAACCAGGGGAAGTAAAGACTGTAGAAGACGACACAGCTTTAATATTTGCTATGCTAGGCTATGTATGTCAAAAGTAGGTCCTTTTTGAATTGGCTTGCTCAGACGGACTTCATTTGTATTTCAACCACAACATTTACAAAAAATGGGAAAACCCTTTCAAATTTCAAAGAGGGCTCTTTTCAATACATCTGAAATACGAAAGTAGAGAAAGATAGGAGAGAAACTGGAGACTAAGATCGTTTGTTATTGAGATTCGAAGGGTGTTTATAATTTTAAAAATTTTGAAGAACAGGATTTGTTTGACTAGACGACTAAAGTATATACTAAAGGACCTAGGTATAATATATCATTTGTCACTGCACGATCACTGATTAACCATATAAGACTTTGTTTGTGCCTAAGTAATGTGGTAAATTCGATGCAACTATGAACTGTATGAAACTTTTGAAGAGCTAGATGTCTCAATGCTTGTCAGACAACGGAAGCTGCTATGGGTTGGCCATATAAATCGTATGGATGAACAATGGATGCCCGAGAAGGTACTCCTTGGGAGAGCTGAAGGGCGGAGACCAGTGGGGAAAGAGAGACATCACTGGTCTGACTCTGTGGGCAATGACTATTCATCGTTGCTCGGTTTTCGAAATGTAAGGACGCGGTCAATTAACCGAGACAATGAGAGACGCTTATTGCAGGAAGCAAGGGCCCAAGAAGGGCTGTAGTGCTGAGAAGAAGAAGAAGAAGATTTTAATTTTGCCACATTACCTAGATCTTATGATCTCCATAATTTATGGGTGGGGTGTGGGTGACATGAATCCAACCTATGACATGGGCTAAAATTGTGGCACAAAAAAGCTTCTTCATGGCCGCTATAAGAAGGCGAAAAACATAAAAGATTATCAAAAATAAAGCCAACAAAGGTTGCTATCTATTGCAGTCACTTTTTTTGTTATATAAAATTCTACTTTGCCATGGTTTGGAAAAAACCTCTAATTGTGCCCTAATCGAGTAGGGATGTTATATGCGTAAAAATGTTATACACATCGTAGACAACGTCACCCCAGTTTACAATATTTATAACATATTTACCCGTATGAAATCCATATATGATTTCCACCCGTTTTATATACGGTTAGTTTTCCTCTGTAATGGTGGAATTTCATCCTTCTTACACTAGTGTCAACCTTTGCTCAGTCAAAGATTTGGTCCTAATTGTCTTTTTTATTTTGGCTTACAATTTTTGAACCCAACACTATCAAATGCTAGCCTAGAGCCTGCAAAACGTACATTAGAACTACAACTAATCTTTCATGTCCTTATAAAAAGTTTTTTTTTATGTTAAAACGCTCTGCTTACCAACCGGTACCCAGATAAAGACAATAAACCAATCTTACTTCCTTGCAACGACAATTACAGTGAAACCATGTTACAGAAACAACTGAGTTTCGAATGGAAGTTGATGCCTTAGATGCAAAAGAACAAATTACCAATACCATTTCTGTGGTCTCTGGATTCTTACAGACTGATGTATCATACTTGTTCATAAGGAAACAAAGCGGTACATAAGGAAATCAATGAGTGGAGTGTAAATTTCAGTGGAATATAAAATTGTCATCTACCAATAAGGGTGAAATGGCATCAAGCTCATGAAATTTAACACTTAAAACCTACACCATGAATATCAAATTTCGCACTCATTGGACTTTTATTCAATTCAAACATATCAAATTTTAACATTTCTACGAAATACATCATAATTTTCCCATAAATTTTCCCATGCCGCATTTTCCTATGAACCGAACACTGAACGAATAAAAATTCATCAAATCCCAACGTACAGGCAACATGAAAACGACACAACATACAACAAGGCGCGCCGCTAAGGACACGAAGCTTTATGTTTTTATGTTCGATTAATAAACACTTTATATTTCATGTCAGGTACTTGTAACATCTTTTCTTTCTTACGTTTTAAGGGAAGCACTCGCATTTGTATTCAGGCTTGATGTCGATGCAAGGACAACGCATTCGCTTCGAGGTGCCAACGAACAAGCAACATTTTCATATGGAAAATTTTAATTAAATGTTTACACGCAGTTACGTGTAGCGCGTACATTAAATATTATCCTTAATTACAGGAATGTCAACAAGTGAGAGATGAATAGTTGCCCCCGACAGCCGGCTGCCGCGATGTAATCGTCTTAAGGGGATGAAATATTTATTTCAAGGTGGATGTTGGTGCGTGCGAAGGAACGTAGAGAAAAGTGGGTGATAAGACGCCTTTTATGGTATATTTCACGATTTATAGGCTATTGGAGATTTTTGTTGATATTGTTACGAAGTGTGGGTGGTGCTTTGAAATGAGTCTTAACCACAAATTATTTGATCATAAAGTAAATTTATAAAATTTGAGGTGAAAAAGTTAGGATACGATCGGTGGGAAGTACCTTTTGATTTTCCGTTTTATGTGGTATTGTATCTAATCAAATTTGGGGATTCAGCGATAGTAAAAGTGTGAAATTAAAACGCGTTTTAAAAGTTTTGATTTATTGAGTGAGTTAACTTTCGGGATTAAAATGATTATAAGGAAATGTGCGAAGTGAACGCCGGATACGATATCAAAGCTACTAGTAAAAAATTCGAAGAATTGCTTTGCGCAGTCAATAAAAACTAATCATTTATCCGAACAGGAATAGAGGAAAATTCCTTTTTTGTCTAATGTCGAAGAAATAACGTCGATGTTTGTAATTAATATCAAGAAATATTTACGAATTAAAATATTTCAGTGGGACTAATTAAATGTCGAATTTTCAAAATCGCATTGTCTTTGAAACGTAATAAAACCTTTAAAAAATATCTAGCTTCGAAGAGAAGTTATATAGTTTTCTTTGAAGTTGATCGCAGAAAAACTGCATTTTCTTTTTCCAACATTATTACATCCTTTTGCAACAAACATTGGTATAGAGGTTTCACACCATCCCCATAAATTCGAGAAACGATTTCAACGAACTCAATAACATAAGGAGGATAACCGACAACAACGTTACAAAAAATATTGGGTATGGGAAAAGGTTTCTGATCCATCCTTCTAATAATTCTCAACTCTAATTACAGTGGCGTCATCTATTGAGAACTTCTGAAACCAACTTAAACAGTCACTGGGGATGTGTACCGACGGCAACTTATCCGTCAGAATCGAGCTCTGAAGGAAAAACGGTCTGAATGGAATGACAAACATGACAAGCTGATTTTGATGCATGACAATGCAAGGCCACATGTAGACAAGTCGGTCAAAAAAAATTTGAAAGGTGTGAATTGGGAAATCTATCCAAGTCCGCCGTATTCCCCAGACATTGCTCCTTCGGATTTTCATTTGTCCCGTTCCATGCAATCGGTCCTCTATGGAGAGCGATTTACTTTTTATGAAGGTATCAAAAAATGGCTCGATGACTGGATCGAATCGCAGGACGGGGATTTTTTCCCCCGAGGAATCTATCTATTACCGGAAATGGGAGAAGGTAATAACTTCAAATGGTGCATACTTTGAATGACGTGACTGTATTCTTTAATGTTGAAATAACTTATCAACATTGTCAAAAAAACGGCGGAAACTTATTCCTAGAAGAAATTAACACGAAGCAACGAACGTTCGGCATCATCAACGGACGCTCAAAAATGGATCATACTAACTTACATTGCCAAGGGTACTAACAAGTTGGTTGATTTCTTCAAGGAATACAAATCACATACAGCATTTCAATCCTACAGCAAAATGGGAAACGAGGCAAGACCTAAACTTGACATTACATCCTTTTTAACATGTTCATCTTCTACACTTTTACCAGCCGAGTACGGTCCCAGGAACATTGCTAGAATACGCTGCTTGTCACAATCTTCTTGAAAAATTTCCAAATTATCAATTCAAAACGGTTCGTTTCAATTTATGTCTCTCCTGTTATATCCTGTGTTCCTTCTGTCGTGAACCAGAACTGTTACAAGACGTTACACTTGGTTTGGGACGCACCACACAAGCGAGATACTTGTTTTGGGACACATCTGAAAAGTACAATACGTGGTGCCACCGAACGTCCTCTGCGGGGAGTGTTGGTCGAGTCGTCGGAGTGGCCGCCAGGCGTTGGGTCGTCGGATTGTCTGATTTAATCCGATTGAAAGTGAATTTTGAAAGAGAAACAAAAATTAAATTAATTGTGAATTAAGGATGTGTCTCGTACATTCGAGTAAGAATCTTATCGTGCAGGGATGAATGTATTGAGAGTCAGAATTCGTGAGTTAATTCACAAATTCAGGTCTTTAATGTGCGGGTACACCGAAGCGGAGCGTGCCAATGGACCTGTGAACTGGCCTGCAAGATCTTGTGATTTACCACCAGTGGACTATTTCTTGTGAGGACACGCCAGATCGTTTGTCTACGCCGACAAGCCCGAAATGCTTCACCGTTATGAAGACAACATTTGCCGCGATCTTAGCGAGAAAGGGTCCCAATTATTGGTTAGAGTAGTCAAAAATTGGACCTCTTATTTGGACATCCTCCGCACCAGTTGTGGCACGAGGTCATATTTGAGTATATATGGGAAGTAATCAAAATAATATATCTGTACTTTATTATATTTTAAAGTTCTCTACCATTAAAAACTATCCTTTATTATCTATAAAATATTGCTCGAAATGTTTAAACGTGGTTTCAACTAAGTAACCATGTAGTTACCATGATTTTCTAATGACATGTTACCAAAATTACGCTCAAATAGAATTTCGAATCTCACTGATCGCGCAGAATATACGCGGGTATAAAGTTCGGGACAAAATCTACCTACAAATATTGCTCTATTCCAACGATGTGATCGTTTTTGCCAAAATTCATTGTCACAATAAATTTAAGCAAAAACTGACAATTCTTTATTTTAGAGTTTTTTTGAAAAAAAAAACGGTGATTTTGAAGCCCGTCAAAAGAAAGCACTCGGGAAACACGTTTTGCACTCATAGACAACACTTGATGGACAAATCATGCATTTAGCCATGTCAACCAGACGTTGACAATTTAAACGTCATTCATTTCCATTGGGGTTAGCGTTGTTTATTCTTAATTTTGATTGTTTTTGGAAATTTTGTGTTTATTACTCAATGGAAACATGAAAATCTATTTGCAAGTGGGAAATCTTATTGTAAAAGACTGTGTGAGTGGATTGTTGCAGGTGAAAATCGAGTACAGCATGCAGTGAGCTATTTTTCAGTTGGAAAAATCTCGAAAAAGTATCAGAAATGCCGTTCCATGGCCGAAAAACAGGCAGTGGATGGAAACGTTGCAGTGGATGCACGGGAAGTTTTTTTTAAAAAAACTTGAAAACAATAAGCCAATCCTCGTTGTTAAGGACATAGCACCTTCAAATTTTCAAAAAAAAATAAGTTTTTTTCATATAGAAATGAGGAACTAAATTTGTTCTCAATACCTGGATACTCGCGAAGTCGTCGTGTCTTTTGTAAGGTCGTGTCGATTGTAATGAGAAAAACAACTCATTGTTGCATCACTATTTGGTTGCTAACAAGTAATTTCTAACTAATTTGATCCTTCTCATTGAATGAAATTAATTTTAAAGTTCCCCAGAAAAGGGATATACCAAATGGCGTAAAATTTGTCGATCATTTGAAATTTATATTCAATTCTCAAAAAAATTATCGTCGTGACATCTCAGAGCTTCTGAGGAACAGAATTCCGATTTTCCTCAAGGAAAGTCGATTTCGAGACTACTTTAATTTCACATAGCTCTTGACCGAGAAAAGTAAAACAAATTTTCAAATTATTTTATTTTTGAAGTAATTTGGAAATTTAAAAAAATTTTAAAAATTAATTTTCACTATGACGTGTTTTCAGAAAAGCTTAATTTACTTTTTACTTCTGTTCCCTTTATACTGACACAAAAGAAAATTGAATAGTTTCGGTTAAATCCTCTTGAGCTTCTTGAGATAGCAAATAATTGTGCCTCGAGCTTACTAGTAGCATTATTCACAATCCTAGATTAAAAGACATCATCATCTTAAGAGACTTGACTCGACGAACAATAAAGTCTTGTTAAGGAAAGACAATTTGTCCTGATTCTTGGGGATATCGAGACTCAAAACTTTTCTTCTGAATCCAGTATTAATACTACCCGCAAACTATTCCAAATGGATCAACGAAAATAGTTTCCATTATTTCTACTATTATCGCTTGTCTTGCATAAAGGATACATTGACTTACCGAAAGCGAAGGAGTGACGAACTAAGATTCCTTCATCCTTTCAATTGGCAATGACTGCGAATGGCAAAAAGCGTTATCCTGAAATGGGCAAATGGAATCCCAACAAATTCATCAAAATGCTTTTGTAGCATGGCATATAACATGAAATAAACGCGATTCGGGTGCGTTCGTGGTTGATAGTATAAGCCACACAAACAGCGCATCCTTCTTGTCTTTTAGTTTCACGAAAAGTGTAATTGAGCGAATTATATCCCACACAATTAATCCGCCGAATTAATTAAGTTCTATTCTTGATAGTTGCGTGTGCAACTTGAAACTCTACACAAAATGATGATTAGAATCGGTTCGGTAGTGAATACGTTTGTATTGTGCGCATTTACATTTGCTTCTCGAAATTCTTGCCAAGGATGAAAGGATTTATCATCGGATTGAATTTAATTGCTTGAGATTTGTCAAATGCCACGACAAAACGAATTTATTTCAAGATGTTTCGGGCGTCCGCGTTACAATACATTGCCACATTGAATTTATTTGATACATGTGCGCGGAAGGTTGTGTCCTTTGTTTCATTTGAATTGCTTGGGAACTTAATAAATTCCTTCGCGTAAATGAGAACAATGGTTAAGTTTAAATACCAAATAAATATTTTATGTGCTTAGAAATGGAGAAATTTCGTAGACTGTGCTGGGAAAGCAATGAAAGCCGCCATAAATTTATTCAGCGCTCATTTTTAATTCAATTCGTTGAACCAGTTTCCTTTGGTACTTCACAGTATGCAACAGAATCTCAGTACTACATAATTTTAATAGAACTAATGGAGGTTTCAGGTTTTCCCTTAGATTATTCTCACCTCAGTCATGGTAATTTTATGTCATGACATATCCAGTTAAGTGGAAATTAACTTTATTGTAAAGCAAAACTCCGGTGTTAAATTTCGACAAATTGAAGATTTGGATTAAATGGCAACCCAAAACCAAAAAATACCATACAATTGAATTATGTTATTTTCATACGAATGAAGTCGGTGGTCCTTATCGTACACTTCCGAGTTTTCTACAGTCCGCGGATTTGTGCAGAGCTTGCCGGCCCTAAGGTCCTTATTTATAGGTCCGTCGAGCGTAGATACGTATACATTTGACAAGCAGATAGGGACCCTTTCGACCATTTCGATGTTATCTAGGATGTTATCCAAAGCAGTCCTTAAGTTCTACGTTTCGTACTTGCACTGTGTTCCTTCTGTGAGTTGATATAAATATATTCATGTGGTTACTAAAGTAGGATCCAGTTGTTGCGTCTGCGTTTCATCTGCAGTATCAATTCGGGTCACAAGTCCACACTTCTCTGCACTACAGAGGTCCAAAACATGCGGGAACTCTCGTGTTATTTTTGAGTGAGCGTAGTATTTGTCACAAACTACTTCTTGTTTTGAAGGGTTATGGATATTTTTGCCAATTTGTTATGTGAATGCTGCCCATGCTTTCTTGTCGCTGTCCTGTTTTTCAGTACTTTTTTGGTGTTTTGCAGATTCTTCTTATCTTTTCCACAAGGGTCTTAACTGTATCCATTGTTCTCCACTATCCACAGATGTTCATGCTAGCTGAAGAGCTGAATTAGGCAAAAACCGTCTTATCTTGCATCGATATGTGCATCTTCTATTGTGCTTTTGGTTGAAGTGACGCCCCCATTGCCTGTATAATCTATTCATTAAGTTTTGCCTTTCTTTCAGCTTGTGTCGTCTCTCTTTATGATTGGACTCCATATTGCCATCATTTCACCGCAAGTTGATTTCACAATGCTCCTTAGCAAGGAGACCAGTTGTCATTATTGTTATCATCACCATTGCTGACAAAGATATTGTCATGTGATCCTTACGCCTCTTTGTCTCTTTACTTTTCCATAGGAATTTATAATATAGCGCTTTCTTATAGCTTTTGTTGAGGTAAGGCGTTCAGATTTGGACGGATATCGATAAATATTCAATACGAGGGTGCGTCAGCTCTTTTCTCTTATTTTATTTGGAAAAGCTCAAATTAAATCCTATCAGCAACCCTAGGTAGATCATTGTTAATTTCAGCTCAACTAGAACTTCTACATTGCATATCGTTGATACTTTGGAGATTTGAGTCTTTATGAGGATAACTCCATCGGGTTTCTCTAGTGCTAGGCTGAATCTACGAGCGTTTATCGAGTCTCTAACTCAGTGAATTGTTATAACTACCGATCCGTTATTTTGTCAAGATGAGAGATACTATACCATCCATGTTTTTAAGTTTTGTCACTGAAAAACAGATGGCATAGTCCATGGAGCAAAATGCAACCTGTATCGTGGTTTCTGTTCGTCCCATCGCCCCTTCATCTGTTCCAAAATCATTGCTACTTTTACAACTCTCCGTTGATTTGTAATGAGGCCTCATAATACAAAATGACAACCTTGAACTCATAGAGTAAACTGTCGAATTTTTGGTAGTGTTCCAACTAAAAAGGCTGGAATACGAGGTGATTCACAGCAGCATGTCGCTGTTCACTCAGACGATCAAAATTGACCGAAGTATGCAAGAGTGTATCACAGTTCAAACGGAGATAATTCGATAGAAATTTCAGCAAAAAAAAACCAAGATGTTCTCTGATAGATAATCAGGAAATGTTTGAGATCCGCAGCAAGTATGACAATCTGAGCATAACTACACACTTAGTGTAGGACGCACCCCACAACTGAAACACTGGTTGTGGGACACACCTGTCAAGAAAAACACGCGGTTAGACAGAATGTCCGATGTGGGCAGTACCGGAATAATTGTAGGATTGGAGGCCAACGTTGGTCCATTCGATTGTGTTACGTATTCTGTTGTGTAGGTGACATAAAAACAAACTAAATAAAAAAGAAAAAAAGCCTCAAAAATAAGATTCTCAGTAGAAAGAAAAAACAAATAAAAATTTTTTGGATTGCTTCGGAGAGAAATTTCAGTCAATATGATTCACTTGTTTGTTGTGAACAACTAGCTATAAGAAGGAGAGGAAAATGTTGTGCAATTAGACCAAACCAGAATTGTGAAGTATCGATAAATAGGAGAATAATCCACAATTAATAAGCGTAACAGAATTCATAATCAGCGCAGCAAAATGCATACGCTCAAATAAAGTCGCGAAATCAAACAGAGGTGGTCAGAATCAGCGCAGCAGAATTCAGACGCTCAAGTTAAGTCCCGAGATCAAGCAGAGGGGGGCAGAATCAGCGAAGCAGAATTGATACGCTTAAGTGAAGTCCCGAGATCAAGCAGAGGTGGTCAGAACCAGCGCAGCAGAATTTCATTGAAGTCCCAAAATCAAGTGGAGGTGGAGATTCATGCTGGAGGCAGCAGTGGTGGTCAGAATCAGCGCATCAGAATTCATGTAAATCGAATATTTTATTTTGACTTGCATGTTTACTTTTATTTATTTACTTACGTTATTACTTCTATTTATTTACTATATTTCCATTAAACATTTTATTTTATTAAACTGAATCAACAAGAATTTTCCGTATGTGTGTATGTATGACGTGGAAGGATCATGGCTTTCATAATGTCTGAAAACCCCAACGTCCGTGCGGGGAGCTAGTTGGTGAAAAGTAACTTCGTTCGCCCGCCATTATGCGGCCTTTGAATTTTCAAAAAAAAATCTGTTTTTTAACCTTGTTCTTATCTGATCTGATTGAAAGTAAATACAAATACAAATTAAAACAACACACAAAGGAAATGAACGAAAGCAAAATAAATTGCAGTGGATTGTTCCCTCTCATTATTGCTCATTATTGCTCATTATTGTTCCTTGGGCATTAATTTCACGCTATTCAATGATCTGAGATGACAGAAGCTGTGATCGCATGAGTTGCTGGAAAGTCCGAAATGTTCACTTTGATAGAAATAATGCAGTTCCAACCCTGAACTGATAAATTAAAAATAAGAAAAACTTCCAGGATACGATGCCGACGGTAACAAAGTCTCTAAGACTTTCTGTGTTCTACAGATAGAAATCTAGATCAATCGTAGGTCTAGTCTGATAAGAGATCAGGATCAGATTGGGTTGGGATTTGTTGCGAAATTCCTGGCACAAGCAACAATGAGAAAAAGGTGACCATGGAGAACCATGAATGTTCACCTATCAGCTGGGATGGGAAGCACCCGGAGCCATATGTTTCAGTAATCCAAATGTGGTAAAAAAACATAAAATCGCGTTGGTGAGGAAGACTAGTGAGCTGAAAGGGGGAAACCATGGCTTCAGCCAAATTGAAGACTCATTTACATTACACAGATGACAAGGTGCATTTAGCACCCTGAGCCCCAGGGAACTGACCTTCCTCACGATAACTGAATCAGCTCCAGTATGTGGTTTCAGGACTACTTGTGGATTGAAAATGTCATGTCTCGGTAATCACTGGCTCATAGTGGGTACCGACAGATTCTGTCTAATATTTACATTTTTCAAATGGTTGACCACTCCTGGGTACCCTGGGCTATTTAATCCTAATCCTTTCTTGAAAAAGATAATCAGGCTTATATAGAATTGAAAATGAAAATATCCACAAAATTTCGACTACTAATGTAAGCTCGGTAATCGCATAAAAAGCATTACAAGTACTTGAAGGATATTGAAAGCTGACGGCGTCAAGCAGAGTAGCGAGAGGAATCGCATTAGATATATATGGAAGCTCTATCGCGATTGAGAAATTATCTCTACTCGTTGATTCAAAGAACGTATAACATAGTAAATACATACTAACAAATAGAAGAAAGGATGAAGGCACACTGAACACTTCATGCCGCACCATCCGACAAAATCCTCTACATAGACAATTAGTCACAACTTGCAGAAGCCATTATTCTTGAGGTATTTTAACAAATTCCCAAGATTAACGAACAGGATTTATTGTATTTTGCAATTAAGAAAGCTGCTCTATCGTTTCTTTTCAACCGGATTACCATTCTCCTACCTAGAAACTCCTGCCGGGCGTTTTACATGTCCAACATGCAAACGTGTGTAGAGAATCAATTTATCTGTTTAATTATTGTAGCTTTTCCGAATCAATTTTATCCTACGTGAGGGTATTATATGGGAAAACTACAAACCCGAAAAAGGATGGAGGTGTTTGGTAGATTTAATAATTATGATAATTGTTGTAGGATTACTTTGGGGTACTGGCGAGAATGATTACCTTATGCTTAGGAGTTCGAAGTGGAAATAATACGAATCCATCTCAGCATTTAAAATTAAGGATTGAAGATATTATCGTTCAGGTTTCAAATTTAATCATTTTTTCATCTAAAATTCTGTCGAAATTGCAACTGGGCTGCCATCCACTGCGAGGACTACGTTCCAAGATGATATGTGGACACTTTCACTGAGTTTGTCAGCGATGCGGTCAAAACTGCGCAGATTGTCATTCCTAACTCCGTCAAGTGCAACATAAACAGGGAAAAATTCAACCCCGCTAGAATGTGACATCCAAGACACATTTCTAGGAATGCTTCACTTGTAATATACGTCAAGAAATCAAGCTCCATTCTTTGAATTCCAATTTTCTGAGCTTCTGCTGCTTTATTTTTTCACTTTCTTTTACTTCGCCAATTTATGCGAATAGACTTTATTTGTTAGCGTTGTTGACGACGCAAGGCAGCAACGATGGAGAGGAGCAAAATGGAAAAATTCTTGGAGACATTTTAAAACACTCCGCCCTGCATTGAACTGATTGTCCTTACGAAATTTGTTCTACACGGTCGGGAATTCCACTTTGCCCCAGTATGCTTTGTATGTACGACGTTAACCATGTGTGAGAGCATCTAGAAAATATAAATAAACATACATAAACTCAAACATACACCAGTCAACAATTGTTATTTCAGGACCTTATTCATTTCTTGTTGTTGCTATTGCTGTTGTTTTCTTGTGTTGGCAGGAAGTCAGTACGGAAATTCCTTGTGGCATACAATGGACCTAAGTTTATATCGTTTTCACACAATTTTCTGATTTAAATTCAAAGTAAGCAAAGTATGCGAGGAGTCGGGACAATTGTGGTGTGATGATTTAAGGAAACGAATGTTAGTCAAATGGGAGTCTATGAGATGACTATCAATTGTTAGGAAGCTTTAAAGAATTCCCTGTCAGTGTTGGTTAATCTAATTGGATTACATTCTATGAAGTTTGTTGTGAACTTTCATTTGCGGCAAATCAGGAGATCCTAAAAATGCGACTGCGAATGTATATGGGATTCTGACCGAAAGGGAATGTCTCAATTATGCCCGGAATAATCGATGCATAGCTTTTGATTTACGTTATTGAAACACTAAATGCTCATTTATGAGGAAACCTTGCAAGTACCAATTGTAAAATTATGATCAATTGCAATATATGGTTCAGAGCAACATTAGTTGTCAATGTAGAACTGTGCCCCGAGAAAGCCTTATCTACAAACAACATTTACAACCGAATCGTTCCTTCAGCCTCCACGGGGTGGCTGTTGGTGTTATAAGGACCTGGCAGTGAAGGAGAGCGTAAGCGTGTCTTCAATTTACTGGTAAAATCTCCTCAAGCTGTTGAAAAAAAAACAAAACATAATGTTTTCTAGGTTACCGATTTGAGATTGGCCTGCATATTGGGATAGCGCGAAGTCACTGTGTTTGTCAGGTCATAGTCCTTTGTAAAAACGCAGCTGAAGCAAAATTTCATCCACTTTAATGGTTACCTGCACTCAGCGTTCCACATCCTTTTTTTCCACATACGCTGATCGATGTTTAGGCATCGGTGCAAAACAATAAGGGAGTAGTCGAATAGTCTTTTTACAACTACCTTCAAATTAAAACAATTTCAATCATTCGTATTCACATGCTTCCTGCATAAGTAAATCTTTAAACGGATATTGTTCTCTACAGATGGCAACATAATTGAACAGATTGACCATATTCGAGTTAGTCTTCTAGCCTTCTTGTCATAAGGTGCAGCAAGGAGTGAACTGTGGGTATGAAAATTTAATACGCAATTTCCTCGGATTGAAACCCAGTGTGATGGCGGGGACGGGCGTAGGTGCCTTTCACCCATTTTCACACATTTTCAACCTTTCAGCCCCTGAGGACCCTGAAGAAAAGTTGGAGGCCCATTTGTATGACTAACTGCAACAAATGCAACATGACTGCAACACATGTCAAGGACGCTAGAACTGAACATTTTAGACTTTCTCCAATGAATGGATACTGACCAATGCAGGACTCTTCTCGCCCGGTAAACTTATGAAGGATTTCTCCTACGGATGGTTACTGAAAATGGAACTGGGGTCTTGAACAATAAGGTGAAAGGACTTCGGACATTTTCAACCAAAGTGAATCACCGTTATCAACTTCAAAATGGAGCTTGTGTTCATAAGTGGTTTTGTTGTCAGTTTGGTGTGATACCCGAGAAATAATTTCTTGGAAATTTCTGTAACGAAATCAGACGTTAAATTTGGACTTGAACTGTCAGTAATTGTGGTGGCTTCAAACAGCAATTAGCGCGGTAAGCGCCCTGCATTATTCAATCTTCGCAGAGTCATCTTTCACAACGGCAATGGGACACGGCTCAGGATTTTGCTGCAACGAATGATCATTTTGTAGTCCCATGACAAGTAACTACAGGGGGGAATCACAACTCTGACTAGGATCTTCGTACAGGATAAGAAAGCTTTGCGGTGGTAATAGGAAGAGTTGTAGAGGGCAGAGATTCCGTAATTTCCAGATCGTTCTATGCTGAGTACTAATTTGTTTTAGAATTTCTCAAAAATTAGTCAATTGCTTTCCAAAAAATAGCAATGAAGTACTCATTAGCTCTAGTCAAATTTAAAATGAGCTAACAAGAAATATTTCTAATCTTCCAAGTCTTAAACAAGGGAATGGGCTGGGTCTAACACGATTTAATTTCGCACGATTAATTTTCACACGATTCAATTTCGTACTGGAGTACGTTAAAAGACGAACCACGATCAACACAAGCCAACATGCGCTGATAAAGCCTGTTAAATTCTCGCCTTAGAAGATAACATAGAAATCTAGAATATAGAAATCACGTGCCAAATAGATGGCCCAAGAATAGCGAACATCTCACCACGCAGTAGCAAATCGTTTGGCTTAATAATACTTAATGGGCTGAAAAAAATCTAGCCCGACATACAGATGGGGCCACATGTTCAAAATCAGTTCACTCTTTGTACAGTACCAATCTAAGCTTAGATTCTGTCAAAATTTCATGACATTTGGTTTATTCCTTTTCATATCTCTATTGAAGTGATGCTTCCACAGAATTTTTGTAAATTGTGGTGTAAATAAGTGAATTTCGTGTTTTGCTAAAACATTGTCTTTTGGTGGGGAACAATACGGTGCAAACAAACGCATGGTTTGGTAGACGTTTTAATACAATTACCCTATCATCTACAACCATTAAATATTTGTTTCCTGGATTCAATCGTTAACGAACAAGCACCAGTGACGTCCCGCGATCACGAAGGCTAAATGACGCAGTATCTTCGGAAATCATCAAAATGCCACGAATCTTGTTTCAAATGATAGCGAAATTTATTGCCTGAGATATTTTACATCAAAGGGATCTCAGCAGAAGATGTTGGACACATCATTCATGATTCATTTCCACATGCGAATGTTGTGCACGCGATGTGTGCTGCGTTTCCGTATAATTGATAAGAAAGCAAAACCTGTTTGCATTTGAAAGCGAAATTCGGAGCTATTTGGCCATATTAAAAACGGCTTTTGAGACAATTTGTGACAATGGACGAAACATGAATTTGTAATTACATGTTTGAGTTCAATTGGCAGTTGGCGGAAAGGATATTCGATGGTTATTACTGTAGGAAACGCGTGAAGAGGCAAAAATCAGCTGACACGATTCTAGCCCCCTTTTTTGGATGGTGATGGGATAATCTTCATCGAATATTTTGAACATGAAATAAACAACAGTATTAACGAGCCTTATTTGATTCATTAGACTACGAAATCAAGTCTAAACAACCTAGTTTATCAAGATAAAAATCTTGTTTCACCGAGACAATGCTTCAGCTCATTTGAAGGTTGAACACTCACTATATTCGCCTGTTTCAGCTTTCAGGGACAATTTCCTGTTTTCCCGGTTGAAAAATCCGCCTACCGAGAAGCGATTTTATTCAAATGAGCTGCTCGAGTATGAAACTAATATGTATTTTGAGAGATGACCACCTTCTCGTGGTTTTCAATGAAAAGTATGGATATGTTGGACTGACTCCATTTAGATATATTAAGTGCATTGCTCTAAAAGGAGACGTTTTCGAGATCGTTTTTTCACTCAAAATATCGTTACAAATAAGACATATTATTTGTGGCAACCGATGCTGGCCAGTTAACCCACTTGGTGGATACCCAAATATTCCAACGAGCTGTACAGGGAAGATAACATGGAAAAGGACCCATTCTCTGCTACCATTATCAACTATCCTGCTGGTAGTCCTAGCCACAAATCGCTCGGTCTAAGTAAAAGGCTAGGCCCGTCATTGCTTTGGATCAATGTTCACTATGAGAGAGATGAATTGTTGGAGTCATAAATATATTTTTAATTTAAACTTATGTATAATACCTGTAAAAACTGTCAATGTCAAGGTAACGTTCCTTTCCACAAGCTCAACAAAAATTTACGCAAAACGAAGGTCTTCCTTCAAATAAATGCAGAAATATTTTGTGAAGATAAAAGCAATTTCAAATAACAAGGTCCTGTTTAATCTAACAAGGACGTATATATTTTGCCACGGATTAAATTTGACCGTGTCAAACTTCTCTCCGCAGAACCACTGTATCCTAAAGCACTCTTTGTCCATTAATCCTTTTATCTCAATCCATTCGTCCTAGGGAGGACGAACCATACTTTGGACAAAATAAATGACATCGTCTTGCTATTCTACTGTGTATATCATGTAACATTACATTCGCGGGAAAAACTTGGAATTCAAATTTTCCACGTTTGACAACTAAAGCTGTGAAAAAATCGTTTGGATTTCTAAACAGGTATGCTCAATGTTGTGTGCCGACAGTATAATGTGCTATAAACATGAATTTGCAACGAGCCTGAAACCAAAACTTCCGAAAATTCCGAGTCCTTCCTGACTGACTTTGAAGCTGTTTTTAATTTCATTTCTAGTATTGAGCTGTGTAACTCGTTCAAATTGCGATTTCATTATCGAATCGGTAATGAATGGCAGCATGTGTTATTATCATCATTCAAACGTTTAAGTGCATGGTGGAAATATAATAGGCATGAGTAAGAGTTAAGGACACTCGCACAGCGCCTACACCCGGGAGCCTTATGTGTAATACTCTTTTCTTGTTTAATAATACTGAATGACTATGTCCTATTTTCATATGAAAACTACCACCTGATAAATACGCAATGAACACTTTGTCGAAAAATAATTTTTCCCACGTCATGGAAGGGTTCGTTGCGTTGTATCCTTTTTTTGTTATTTGATGAGTCAACAATAAAAATACTGTCAAGAAACGTGACCTTTATCAAAGTTCAATTTTAAATTCGTTGAGCTCGAATAGAAATTTGGCGCGGAATCTTTTGAGAATGAAGACAGATGTGCGAGTAGGACACACATCTTTTTACGCTTACTCGTAAACATTGAAGTCACCTGAGTGCATATGTTAACATGAGGCGTGTTCATAAATTAAATTCCAGTAAAAAGACCTTGATTTAATGAAAGGTCATCAGCTTAGCCTGTCTTCAGTGGTTTTCCCATGCTAGTCTAGTTGACATTGAGCCAAATATTCACCTTGCCAACACGTCTTATACAGGAGCCGACCACCGATTCAGGCATTATTTGTCTCGACATACATTTTCACATCTTTTATCTCCGCACGTAGATACAGTATGTCCGCGTACATATGTGTGAACAGTTTACGCCCGTATGTGATCTGACATGGTGGAACTTGACCTGCTTCACATAACAAACTACTCTAATTCAAAAGCATTCCAGCTGGGATTTGACATGCAGAAAACAGCTCAAATATTTGTTTTAGAGACTGTGAGCCGAAAATTCCTTGTTAGGATGCTTTTGCAAGCGAATTGTTTAAATATTTCGTTGGAAATTATCTCGGAGCTTTCCCCCGGAACTGCCAGTTTTCCATTCTGTCTGTTGTTTTTCGGGGTTTGTGAGTTTTCTTTATACAGGATATAGTCTAATGGGAATTATGAAGAAACCAACATTGAAATTTGTTTATTCTCGAAAATTTTGCTGGTAGCTATGAAGCTTACCCAATCCTGCCTCTGTGTACCTGGCATTTGAATTCTACCGGTAACATTGTTCGGTTTTTCTTGGTAACATTCTGGAATTCTTGCAACCGAAGTAGTAGGAAGTTTTCGTTTAGTTTGATATATATTTGGAAGCTAAAGTGGGTATTTATGAAGATATTTTGGGAATTTTGTCTGATAGAAGTTCAAGCGTGCACAGATTTTGAAAATAAACTATAATAAGAGAAGAATTCCTTGCGTAGAACAGTGGCGAAAAGAGAATTGTCAATGAGGCGAATATTTTCCAGTGAAAAGGCTTTCCTGGTAGGCGAGAAATAGTTTTTGAAACGCACAATTTGTCTATGGCCGACGTCTGCGTTTTTGTAGATTTCAATATTGCATCAAAGAATAAAATCAGATATTATGTTTTGAAAATGCAGATTGCCGTTTCGAAGATTTTCATGACCTTTTTTTAGAAGTTCAGAAAAAAATATGTTATAATATTTATTTTTGTATGCGAATACTAGACTCCAATATACAAACGTTTCAGGATCCCAGTGATATACTGAGATACTGAAACGCGATGACTTTTCGGTTCGCAAAATCACTTAGAATTTTTTTCAAAAGCAACAAATAAAGTGTCAAACACTATTTTCCGCACTCCTCACAGGTGCAGCATATGGTATACTTTTTGATTTGCAGTCTTTTGGCGAATCGAAGTGGGAGGTTGCGTTCATTAACTAGGACAATATAGATTGTAACTTAATCGTGTTTTTAAAAGTTATTTCTATTCTACATTGAGAGTTATTCGTTTCAAATTCTTTAATGGTGAAATGAAGGGACTTACATATTCTGCAGCTATTCAGTAAATGAGTCCATTTTACTCTCTTTTAACCAGCTGATTTGTACTTGCTAGTGCATCCATTTTTTTCTTCCCAATCAATTTTTGTGTTCAAGGACCTCCGCTAGTTTCACTTCCTTCCACTTAGCTGTAGTTTTGAGTGTATGCCAAAAGTCTTGTATTATTTCTAACTTTATTCCTCTCTACCTCATCATTTCGGTCTACGGACTACCCAGTAAGGGATTTGTAGGGTGTTTCTTGGTTTGTAGACGATAATAACTGCATGTTTCGGAGTTGAGTTGATCATGTGCCTTTCGTTAAGTTGAGCCAGGCCACTAAAGTAAGTTTCACCATCAGTTCCTCTATATTTTGTGTGGTTTCATCCTTTTCATATGTGGAATCATTCATTGCGTTCTCTGCTCAAAAGTTTGACCCAGTACTATGTTTCCTTTACTGACTTTGTTGTATCTATTCTTTTCTATCCAAAAGAGCTATCATCTTTATAACTTTGGGAATCTAGACATATCAGGATATGCAGATATCTGGGTCTTAATCTGATAGTGGCAATGGATGTGCTTCTAAAGATATTTCTATCGAGTACTGCCCGGGTTTCAGCTATTGTCCTTATTGGACTTATGCATCTGTAGTGCGGTTCAACATATTTTAGCTCCTACCATTGTAGAGCAGATCCAGTGAATGAGTTTGGGCCTTAGTTCCGATATTTTAACCATCAGCCTCTTCATTATTAACAGTGTCTTCGACATTTTTTTTTTAACATCTACTATATAAGTAGTCCAATCTAGTTTTCTGTTCAGAATGGCCACTAAATAGTGCAAGAGTTTGTTCAGCAAACTCAGTTGCTTGTCTTCTAAAGCAGGTCAAGCAAAGTTCGCAGGCTATTGACATTTCGCGCGCCAACATATCTTTAGTTTTGTTGACGTTCATATTTATGCAATATTGAAAACGCGGACTGGATCAAACCAGGATCGTTATTTCCACTGACCAGTATTACGGAGTCGTCAGTGTACTCATTAATATTAAACGTCCTGTTCTTGATGTTTTGAACCATTTTTTTGAAGTCTTAGATTTTCGGTTAGTAGTCCCGGCAACGATTTGGTTAAGTATGGGTCGATCCTATATGTTTTTTATTAAGTCCTTTTTCGAGGTCATCGAAAACCCGTCGCAAATTTGTCAATTTTGTATTTGTGATCAAAATCCCAGTTTGTGCGACATCCATTATTAAACTTAATCAATAACTTTTTGGTTTTTTAACTTCAAATGAGCGATCTTCACAATTTTTATCAAGAGCGGAGAAGTCTCTATTTTTTGATGAGTTACGAACATCGATGAATACTTTTTGTAATTAATGCCAGGATATAAATTAAAAAATTTTGTTGATTTATTTCAACAGTGTTTCTATTGGGCTTGAACAATTTCAAATCGGTCATAGTTTCCTCAGGAAAGAATCACATAGGTAGCATTTTTTCACAACATTCGAAATAGGCAGACCCCGTAAACAGCTGCATACCATTCCTGGGAGGGTTTTTTTTGATATTTTGGATGCCTGGATTGGTATCGTGGTTTTTGGAGCGTCTTATTAGCCTTTTTTCGAGGCGTTGAATACTCTATTGAGGAAAATCTTCAGATTTTCCGGAGACTGTTCATCATCACTGTCACTTCAAAATGGGTTGATGCTCTTCTTAGCCCCAGAGACGTCAAATTTGCTTTCCCTGATTTTTCAGATTGTTGAAGAAATCTTGAAAATCTGTAGGGACTCGAAATTTGTTGATTTTAACATAGTCAATCTCATGAGTAAATGTCAATCCCCATTGGTCATTGCTAGCTTGTCAAATGAAATCCAAGTATCCTTATAGAGAATAGTGAATAGTGTTGAAAGCGTACATTCTTGGGTTTATCGGACAAATTGTTCATCGGCTTAGAGCTCAAACACAATGATGGCATTGACCGTGGTTTTAAAGCGTGAAATTGACAGAGAATAGACTAAGAGTCCCTGCAGAGTAAACAAGACAAGGAGTATTTCACTACTATGTATTAAACAGACGCGCTTCCTTTTCTAGAATTCAGTATTCATTCAATAGGTACTTGTTACAAAGAAATAAAGGTGAATGAGCTCAAGTTGATTTTGAACATGCATCACTGCCCATACTCACAAGGTACCAATGCCCTTGCTGGGACGCAGCCTGATGGATTGGTTGCTATCATTGATCTCTGCTTGAGTCCTATTTACAAGTGTGCTCGTGGCAAGAACTGCACTATAAAGAAAGGTGGAAAATATCAAGTTGGTTTCGAACTTGTGACGCTGTGTATCAACACATTAATAGCCCAATTCGGTAGCTTTTGCAGTTTTCCAAATTTGAAGGCAAAATCGAAGGTTATGACGTGAGGGTTTCTTGATCATTATTCGTCACCTGCTCAATTGAAACGAACCAATCACTCTCTTATAAGCAACTGGAAAAGATGTCATCAAACTGACATTTGAATACATCTTAGAAATGGCGGGCAAATTGGAAGCGTTCAAATACGATTATAATGCAACCAACTTCACTGCTGTTGCACTTGCAGCCATTTGATGATGCATGTAATATCGTTTTAATGTTAAGGACAAATCCTCAACAGTAAGCTCGATACGACTTGGCGTCGGGTTTCCATCCCGTCGGGTTCCATCCGTCGGGTTTCCATCCCTATAAAACCGTCAACAGATGAAATTGGTCCTAATTCAATGAAACGCATTAAGCGCGGCTGTGTTGCCGCAACAATTTTGTCCTCGAATCATATCAAACATGGAAACTAAATCATTTTGACTCAGCGTCAGCGAGCAGCAATGCCATGTCCTCTGAAAAACTTTAAAGCTTATTGAATCGAATGAGCAGATAAATATTTGAAATTCGTAACCATTCAATACAAAATTGCTCCCTCGAGTCTCATATCACTTTCATAGAGCGTATCGAGGCCTCGAGCCATTTTGAAAATCCACTGCCAGCCAACAGGTGGAAGAGATTAATCATAAGCATACAAAGGACGCACGGCAGTGTTTGAAGTTTTCCAATTGAAAAGCACAATTTGTCCTTGTGCACAGCCTGCTGCCGAAGACTAGAACGTTTGTCTGTCGGTTTACGCTCATAAAAGCTTGAGCAACATCCAATATAATGCCGACACGATATTGCCATACATTATTGATGTACATGCTACAACTATCAGAACATATCTGATCCGTTTTGCATGGCTTGAAGATAGACTGAAAAATGTAGCGCATTCCAGTTTAATACGTTTAAACGTTGCCATGGCATGAGCTCGTATATTGCCGCTACAGGCTAGAGTGGAGTAAGAGGATCAGATGAAGGCAAGACTTCACTTACCGATAACGACATTTATTCGACGCATGTAAATGCCTAAAAAGTGAACTGAAAAAATTGAAAGAACTTAGCGGAGGAAGCTCGGTGACGTATTGCACGGCTTATATAAAGACAAGGAAGCGTCGGAATGGGACACGGAGCGACAAAGGATGTTGTCAAGCTCGAAAGAAGAGGAAGCACTTGAAAAGGATATATTGCTACAACGCCAAGCTTCTAGCAAAACTAATTAACTAGCACAATCCTCCCACGCGGACTTGAATAGTTCTCCAAAGGAAATCAAGTACCACAAAAATCTGGAAACCCCCTTCCCAACTCCCATTCGCATTCAACGCACGAGTTGACAAACAATTCTCATCGACATTAGAACTTCCCTCTGAACAATGCCTATATCCGCTTGCAGCTCTCCACACACCCACATTAGTACACTTCGCATCGGTATGTACATATTCATACGTGCACGCATACACATATGAGCAGAAACAAGTGGCTGTAATAAAGTATGAAGGAAAAATAAATGGAATGACTTTGCTGCAGAGACCCGGAAAATCCTTGGGCTTTATACTTGAAGTCATCAAAACAATGCAAAGACGAGGACTCTTTCATTACTTACTTACTCTTTTTCGTGCTCGTTCAATGGCTGTTGTAGTTCAGTCAAGCGAAGGACTCGCATGTGTTAAAATATTTGTCTACAAAGAATATTTATGTGAAACGAAGACGTACATATTTTTACGAAATGTTTGGCAAGCGCAAAGCGGATTACTTTAAGCAAACAAAGCATTGCTCGTTTGCAAATGGCTGCGATGGTGTAGGTTAGGTAGCTTTGAGTTTTACCGATAATTAAATTGTTCAAGTGATCAATTTGCGAAAACGGAAAACGCATGCATGGATTTAACGAAATTCTGAGCCTTACGCAATCACAGCTTATTATGGTGAAACAATTCCAGGCAGAAAAAAGACTTGGAAAACCATAAAATGATCTTTAAGTACGTACACATAAGTAACAAGCTTTGGGGTAGGTAACGGCCGTATTATACATGTATTTTCCGCTCAGAGTTTCGTATTATAGTCAATGTTCTATACTAAATCCTTATGGTCTAGTTGAATTAAAGTATTCTTCCTTTATTCCTTTGAACCTGCTCGATATTTTGTTGCGTAGACCAGTAGTACGAATTCTTTATGTTATGGTCAAAAGTTGAATCCGCTTTGATTTGAATTCCTCAGTTCTGTTATATTTTCCGCAAAATACCTTCCCTGTCAACCGAAGTATCTAGCCTGGAACCGTTTGACACATTACTTCGAGCTAGACCTTGCTATTTTATGGCTTATGATGCTTTCGGGTTACAGTAATTCCTTCTTTAGTGGGAGGAGAAGGATTTGTAGAGAAGAGATCTCTCCACCTTTGACGCCTACAGACGACCAAGTTTGCCTTTTTTGTTTCGAAGGTTGCCCTAGCGTAATATACCGCTTGGTTCCCTTTTTTCAGCAAATTTGAGCATCATTTTGATGAGGCTATCTGAATGGAGCTCTCACCCTTCTTCGGCAAGAAAGTCGCGCAATCTGTTCCATCTTCTAGAAAAAAGAAAGTATGACAGGTGTCATCTTTCACGCCAATGTAAAATATGCAATCTGAAGGCCGTGGTTCATCAATCTTATGCCGATAAGACTGAAAACAACCATTTTCGCTCAATAGTTGTGTCAAGTAAAAGTACAACTCGCAATGCTATCGTCTGAGGCACGATCTTAAATCATTGATAAGCAGCTCGGTTCATTTTCCTTTTAGCTCACGCTCCCAAAATTGTTGCCATTTGTGGAGAGTGCGCCATCTCTCATTGCTAGTTTACTTTTCACGACTAGTCTCATCGTGTCTATGGAGGTAAATTCTCTTACGCTCTTTAGCGAGGGGGATGGATATCGCTCCTGCGTTTACAAAAACCGCTGAATCAGATATCGTTTTGTATGCTGATGCAATCCGTGGTGCTGCTCTGCCACTGGGTCAGCCATTTTCAGTGTAGCTCCTGACTGAGTACTTGGCTCCATAACTTCGGTCCCCGACATTCATCAATAGCCACCCCTTTTCGTATAGACTTGGTTCCTCAATATTGGCCATTGGTCCCTTTGGTTTGTCATTAACCAAAGGTATCTCACTTCAAAGCAAAAGTTACATTAGAAGGTTGTGTGGTCAGTATCACGTTTCACTTGATTGAGTTGTACTTGAACCTGAGAACTGCTTTATACAAGGTGAGTACTTTAACCGCCACAGTATGCTAACGGTTTAATTAATAATCATGTTTGAAATACTTGAATTTGACGTTCGACATATTGAATATGGAAAGGATACTCCTTCCCATATTCTTTCCTTATTTGTTTTGATATAATTTGCTGTTTGTATATAAGAAACAAGAGAAGAGAATGATAAGGATTTGTCACAAGTATGCAGAGGCAAATTATGTTTTCAGGGATTCAAGGATTCAAAAGAGTAATAAGTAAGTTAGTAATAGTCCCAACAGCGAAATATGAATCTCTAATGATCATGAATGAGTTGAAATTCTTTACCTAACCGAAATACATATTATTCTCTATCCAAGAACAATAATATGAAGACCGCACTAAAAATTGAGGATTATGAGATCCTTGTAGAGATCCTATTTCGGATCATTGACAGATTTTTAATTAGAAACATGTATTTTTTTCATAAAACCGTAGTTTTTACAGTAGTGTTTACAACTTTCACGTTTGAAAGTTCAGTATTGGCATAAGAAGAATGTGTTAGTGTCTCCCACGGTCCCCGCTAAAACGTTTATTAAAGGACTTGGAAGAATCTTGAGAGTTACTTGCGTCAGACAACAGTAATGCCATGTTCTATGAAAAACTTGACACATTATTGACTCGAATCGGTAAATAAATATTTGAATTTCGCCACCATTCAATACGAAATCGCTCCATGGAGTCTAATATCATTTTCATAGAGGGTGTGTATAAATCCTTTATTTTAATTGGGTCTGGTAAAAAAACTAATGCAGCATAGAAACAGAGTTGACTTACTGGTGGGGGTAAAAGGGTAAGAAGATGAAAGGAGCTTTGACAGCTAACGAACAAAGATTAGTCTGTACTCTAGCTAGTTTGATCAGTGCATCAGCAATTTTTCTGACCCTTATGATGGTTTTCTCAAAGAAAAATATTTGCAGACTATTTTATGAAAGGCGCGTCACCCAGATCTGCAGGTGAATTTTTTCCATTTGGCTTGATTTCATCGTATTTGCTGACCGAATACTTCGGATGCTTTACTCGAAAAACTAATCAAACTAAGGTTTTACCGGCGTTTCTCATCTTCGACGTACTTGACAGTGACATTAGTTATTTGAATGGAATAATCCTGGTCTCAGAAAGCGGTTGTCACCATTATTCTTTACCTACATCAATAGATAACACTTCTTTAGGTACTCCTGGGACTCGCAGGCACCTTGAGGAAAACGAAATTTTTCCTTTTTCGGTCGACCTGCTCCAGATAAGACATGAAGAGACAAATCCTATAAGTGGTTCTTATGAGAGGTGAGTCGGACCTTAAACCTAAATTTTGACCAGTAGTAACAAGCTTGATTGGTACGTTTTGACCGTTAATGTCAGTGCGAAGATCCAGGTTTTAGGCTCATAGAGCCCACTGTCATTCTTAAGGTAATCAAACATGCTGATAGCGATTCACTTTCCCTTAGTGCACTTTGAGGCCAGACTTCAAATTTTAGGAGCCACTTAGAGCACGGTTCCGATCTTTCTCTATCTCACCTTCTCTTTCTAGCAGAATGACACAATACGTCAACGATGTTGCCTGCCGAAGGAAAATAATTGATATATAAAAAACTGTGAAATGTATCGAGCAGTTGGGAGTTTGCATTTGGGAGAGGCTCTCTTTGTGGCATGACATTAGGTGCCTGAGGAAGTGTCTCATGCTAGTTTCTCCCAAGCTGCGTCGAGTTTCGGGAAGAGATTTTATGAAGAGCATTTGCGGTAGATTTGTTGGTATTCGTGTAATAAAGTGTTTCGTTTGCAATGTGACTTGGTGAAAAGAAAGAAGGCTGAAAGAAAAGAAAGAAGAAGAAAAGGCTCGTATGTTAGATTTCCGTCAAATCTAAGGGGTGAAAAGTAATCCTTATTTTAACGTTGTGTTTTTATGTATTATGCAAGTGGTTTCGATCATTATCTTACTGTGGTAAGTCTTACAAATTATCTGGGTGTCCCGTATACTAAGAAGAACCATGCGCTTATAATAAAAAAGAAGAATTTTGTTTAGTACATATTGCAACCATGTTGCTGGGAGCCTGAGATTAGGTGTTATAGTGACAGATACTCACGTTCTAAATTTGGACTTGACGAACTTGTAGGGTTTCATAGGAGGGTTGATTATTCTATACATAGGCAACGTCTTCTAAACCCATGTTGAAAGCTAGCCTCGTCAACGGAAAGAAGTAGGAAAAGAATCCATGTATCTAAAGAATCAATTAGTCTTTTTCATCAGCCGAAAGAAAATCTGTTCAAGGTTTGTCTTATCCATGGATTGAGGGAGGCCCATTGTATCTCAAACGGGGAAGCTTATTCTTCCTGGAATGCGCTGGCTATGGTGTGGAATGCTAGATAACCTTCATGTTTATAATGTTATGTTGTCTAAGACAAAATAAAATGAAAAACTAAACTAAAAGAAACGAATTTCAATCATCGCAAACATGACTGCAACGTCATAACTTTGATTTCAAAGGCTAAAACAAAGTGTGGAGCAAGATCAATTTTGAATGTCGAAAAGGCTCTTTTGTGCTTGAGAATCCCACCAGAGTTGTTAGATATTACTGCAAGACATAAAGGGAGTGGAATAATTCCTAGTCTTTGTAAATACTTACGAAAAAATATGTCATTTTAGGTATTCAATCCAAGTCGTTTTTCTCACAACTTTTCGTTGAATTAATGGATTATGTTGTTGTATTTTTCGTCGTTTTGAAATCCTGTTCTCTGGGAATTATGTGCTTAAAATCTTTTCAAACATCCTAATCCTCAATTTTGACATCGTTTTTAGTTGTTTCCATTGTGATATGGATGAGCAACTGGAATGAAATTTATACAAAGCTATGCATTCTCTATTGCAAGGATTGAAAAAGTTTAGTCAGTTTGAAGTACCATTCACAAGCTGTGCATATGTCCTAGGGTCCAGCAAAAAAATTGTAGTTAAGAAAGAATAAATTTTGATAATCTCGCATGAAATCTTACTTCAGATTTTGTTGTTGTTCTCTTTTAGATGTCTATTGAGTGAAATCTGTGCAATGGCTTAAAGTGCAATCCTTTTTATGAATAAAAGCTCCTGCCGATAGAATTGCACTTTAGTATCCCTTCCGAATATGATGCGGAGCGCAGGTCCATTCACTCCCCAATTCTGTGCAACTCAAATCCCCATTCAGCAAATGAACTCGAAATTTCTCGTAATCTCCTTTGGTCGTCCTGTCATCACATTCAGTTCCCTCGGGCAATTTTAGTGCATTCGTAGCTGTTACCAATAACACTTCGTAATACAAACCTCTGGTACTTCTCACGCCCACTCAATTATCATCATGCTGGTTGGCTCCTTGTTTGGTTGATAAGCAACGTACTAGAGTTATCAACACCAAAGAGCACATTCCCTAGTGTCGACAAGCAGTAGCCTAGTTTCTTCAAGTACTAACCCATTTATCATGCTCAGGAAGGATGGATGGTACATATCTATTTGGATAGGCCGTCGTCATTCGTCGCGGCGTACGACTACACGCCATGTCCTGCGGCAGGAGGCGCGGAGGTGGATGCGATAGCGGTTGGTAGTTAAGGAATAAGGAATATTTTAGTGTGTCAGACGCATAAATTCGTTTGGACGGGATGCGAAGCGTGAAACGTATTCTATTCCGTGAAGCTATTAGACAATGGGCTTTTTGACTGGCCGGAATATGAAACGGGCAAGGATGAGATGTATGAGGAAGACTTGGTGTCGTTTATCAAATTACGGTAGAAGTCGTTTGTTTGGTTTTGACTTTATCGTATTATATATTTTTTCGGATTGGTTTCGAAGGGAACGGAAGCGAGAGATATGCATGATTGAATGCTATGTTTGGGATTTTGTTCCTAGGTAGTCAATAGAATGGCGTGAATGATACGAATCAAAAAAACTTTAGTGTTAAAGTGCTGAACTGAGGTTGTTCTTGCTTTCCAGTGTTGAAAAAGTGTACTTTGTTCACTTAAAATTGAAAAAATCGTAAAGTAAGCTCATAATTGATATATCCATTCGAATGATAATCAGTCTGTTTCATATGATACGAAAGAGACTATCGAAGGAGCAGAGTAAGAGCCGAAACGTTCCGATTTTCCTCCGAAATCCAAGATATTTCTATTACATAATAAGGAAAGGATTGATGAAATAAGGCAGGAAGAACCGTCTGCATCTACTTAAATCAAATCACATTTGAAACGGCTTAACTTACTAAATCATTGTTTTATTTTTTGAATCATCATTAGTATAATGAAGAAACATCTTAAGAAAACTTTAAATGCAGCGAAATTTTATTTCTTTTTAGTAACTAAGCTTGCATGCCAAATTATTGTCACTTTGAGAAAGTTAGAACCTTATCGAACAACTTAAAGATACTTAAAAATGAATTTAAAACTCTATATATGACGGCGGTCGATTAAATACTTAGATTTACCCTCTGATGGCGCCACTTTCGCGAGAGAACATTGTTAGCATGTTTGAACATTAGTATGTAGCACGTTCTTGTCGACGGCAACTGACAAAATTTCAGCCAAGTCGGACTCATAGTTTGGTAATGACTGCGTGTGGAAGCAGGCGTGTCCGTGAATTTAAGAAAAATGGAAAAAGAGCAATATCGGGTGGTCATTCGATTCTTGTTTATGGAAGGAAAATCGCGCATCAAAATCAAAGCGCACTTGGATGTTGTGTACAGCGACTGTGATCCTGCGTTAGCGACTTTATGAAATTGGTATTACGAGTTTCAACGTGGTCGCACGTGTTTAATGGGCTACGTCAAGGTGCCCCTAAACGGCAACTGCGGAGGATAACGTGACTGAAATACACGATCACGTATTTGCAGGCCTCCCATTAAAGGGAGACAGCTTAGCAAGATAGCTAAGACTATAAGCATCTCAAAAAACCAGATAGAATAGAATATAGTAATAATAACCAGATAGTATAGAATTTTGGGCCTGAGAAAGCTGTCAGCATGAGAGATGCCAGGTTCGCTCACTCCACATAACAACCAAAATCGACCGACTACTTCAGCGTAGTGTTTGATACTGTTTAAGTGCAATTTGAAAGAGTTTCTGCATTGTCTTGTGACCATCGACGAGACATGGGTCCATTGGTACTCACCAGAGCCTCAGAGATACATGAAACAGATGACTTTACCCGGCAAACATGCTCCGAAGGATACGTAGGCAATTCAAACGGCCGGAATGGTGACGACCCCCGTTTTTTGAAATTCGCAAAGTTTGATCTGCATCAAAAACTTGGAAAAGGGAAAGACGGCCTCAGGGCTCTACTCTACGGAATTATTGGACAGATTTGATGCCGAATTGCAGAAAAGTCCCCGTTCAGCTTAGAAGAAAGTACCATGACAATGCAATTTCTGACGTCTCCACTGTCACCACGTTCAAATTGGACTACTAACTGATACCTCGTCGACCGTATTCTCCATTTTTGGCCCCGCGCTACTTCTTTTTGTTTGCAAACTTAAAACTTAGTCACTCGCCGGGCTAAAATTTGAGTTAATTTCATGTTTTTTATTGCCAATGTTTTGCCTTTTTGAGGCATACATCCCAGATTCTCCGGATTTTACCAAGTAGCTAGATTCACTAGTTTTTCTTTCTCATGAGCCTTGCGTTTTGCGTTCGATGGTCTGCAAGCGCTAGATCGATTTTACTGGCTCTGTTAAGGATAATCCTTAGGATAAACTTCCCTTACATTATTATCATGGTCCTTTCCTATCTGTTGCACAGAGTTTTGCCGTACAAATGTAGCAAATGACCCACCCGGTTGGACTGGAGTGGCAGCAGGTCTTATAGTCATATCAAAGGAAGATTTACGGAAGGTCTTCTTATAGTCATATCATAAGAAGATTTTTAAGGGTTTCAGGATCCATTGCCAATAAAACACACAGCCTTTGAATGAAGCTGGGTGACTCTATTGCTTGTCCTTCCCACAATGCTTTTGGAGGCAGCATTTGCTGGGTTTTTGATAGGTGCTGCCCTTCACAGAGCGGAATTGTATATTGAAATTAGCGGAACTGTACCCGTATCTTTGACACCTGAAGCACATGCTCCTTGATACCACGTCTTCTTCAATCGCATTGCTTAGTGGCTCTAAAATTTCTGTTTGAAGAGCTCTGTTGCTGTCCTTTAGCTGGAAATTTGAATCAAATATATAGGAAACACTCTGCTTTGTAATATTGACTGCCATGTTGTGAACCCTCTGAGTATGATAAACTGCAAAGAGGTTCTTCACTTCGCTAAACCGATCATTTCCAGTTCGACCTCCTGGAAGTCCTTTCAGCTGAAAAGTCTTATTTTTCTCTTTGGATTTGTGTCTTCGGACTCGCTTATTTTTTTCAGGTTCAGGTGGAACGCATTAATGGTTGGAACTCTATTTGGGAACTCTAACTTTTAGATTCGAATTTTCCGTAACATTATAATATTGACTATTATTATAAATACTAAAACAAACTTCATTTACACTAATTTTATCACTTTGCATTTTCTCATTTGGTCCTGCTTGACTTTTGTTGAACTTGAACTTCGTATTCTTTTTTCTGATGACATCGAAAAAGTCGCCTCCATTCTCATGTTTGTTTTCGTCATTATTTTCCATTGTTTCCTTTTCTGCATTTCCCAAGCTTATTTATGTATTGATACTTATTAAACGTCATATTCAATAAGTGATGAAATGCGGGTCGTAAAAGTCTTGATTCAGGTTGAAAGTTCGAGGTGGTATTTTAAGTTTTTTTTTTGATTCATTGTACGCCAATAATGGAAATTTTTTTTGGCCAAAGCGAGTCTTATCCAGGAACATGGTTTTTTTTTTAAATTGAATATTGAATAATCCTTTTGTTAGCATCTTTATGTCTCGAGCCATCTGTATCTTGTTAGGAGAAAAACACTGGATTTCACGACTGAAACGTCCAGGGAAAATGCGGAGAAACTGAAGACCCTTTCTATTTTGTTAAATAGTTGGACTCGTTTTAGATGACTGACATGTATTTACTTATTTTACGGTGACCATGATCGCCCTGTCTACGATTTTTTCATTCCAAGGATGTTTTTACCGACCGACCAAACTAGAGCTTGGCAGACCTCCATGACGACAAAACGTCCGCACAATGGCTAAAACAAATTGAAGAGGCCTTTGGACGACTTTGACATGAAAAAGCTTGTACGGCTCTTTCATTGTATTTGTTATCTGACCTCTGAAAAAGATTCATGATCTCCATTTCTTCAATTTTGCTTAATGAGGATAAAATCAGGCTCTCCTAGTTCTGCCGTAATTTCTAAACAAACGAATGAAACATTTATATGATTACCAACTGCATTAGCACTTCATCTTTCCGCAATTTTTCCAAAAACACATAAAAAGGATGAAAATCACCCTTCAATTAGGCTTAGATTGACCATTTAAGATCCTAAGTAAACAAATTCTACCCCAATTTGACCTGATGACCTCTTCAATCGCAAGTGGCTTGTTACCATTTTGGTTAAATTTTCGTAATGTAATATGTATCCTTTTCGGAATAGTCTACTATTTTTTTCTGTGGGTGATTTTGTTGAAGAACTATCCTGTAAGTAGGCACATATGCATGTATGCATGCATGGATAAATGTCGACATGAGTAGGGATAGGATTTTGAGTGGGACGGTTCGTAGGCTTCACTTTCGCTTCCATTCATTAAATGTCGGTTATTATTTATCGAGTTTGAAGGGAGCTATATGGGAATGGTGTTACGGAGATGGTTTATTTATAAAGTTAATTTAATCTTAAACGTTTCCGTGAATTTAGCTCAAAAAATCAATTTGTTTGCGTGTTGGAAAAATAAATATATTTTTGAACATTGAATAAATTCGCGGAAAATTATAGCCGAGTGTGTGTTTTAATTTCTGATAGCAGTCGCAGAACACTAAAATTAATGAAAATTCAAAAATAATTCAGTTTGGAATTATTTGCGGTATAAGACAGGAAATTGTTTTGCTTTTAAGAATATTAAGAAAATCGCAAAAGCTTTATATGAGCATGTTTGAAAAAAAAAGTCAAAAATAAAATAATTATTAGTGATGAAGTTTAGTAGTGATGACTATAATTAGTAGTGATAGATATAATGAATAGTGACTGTTCGATTCCTTGAAAGGAAGGGATCCCATCAAACAAATTCTCTTTTGAAGCAATCAAAAACATTTGGGTGTCTTTTGATTTCCACTAATACTTTTTTGGTAACAATGATGCTTTACATATTTTTTACCTCCTGCGATTCTAGACCCTATTGTTGTAAGACTTTGAAAAATCCCTTTGCTGTCATTCCAGACAATCTCGATAAAGGTATGGCTGGGATTGCTGTTGGCATCTTATCAATCTGATGGAAAGCACTCGATTCCTTTTCGTCAACGAACTGACTCAACACAAGTAGTTTCTGCATTCAAGCCATCATCAGTTTGTAGCGTTTCATTCGCTGTAGGAATGATTAAAATGGTAATAAGGATACTATACTTTTAAAAATCCCAAGGCGCAAAAAATATAGAAAATGCACATGCATTTACATTTTGCCAAGATCAAACAAGTTTTCTAACTTTTTTCTGACTCCTTCTCTTAACTAATTCTTTTTCAACGGGCGTATGAGGATCATTTTCGTAGATTTCACTGCTGAGAAAAGTAAAGGTAGAGAGAGGGAGAGAGAGAAAGAACTCACGAGACCTAACCTGCAATCGATTCTACCCTTATCTTACATCTTACTGAACAAACCGGAATTCGTTACAATTTCTGTGCTAAATATTCCAAACCGGTGGATTATCGGCGTTTACCTCGCTTTAGAAGTATTTTCATAGAAGGAAGTCTCTATGTCTTGAATTGGAACTCCTCAGAGTTGACTATATATGAATCCACTAAGAAACTAGCTTCTGAAGATGATTTCTGAGTTGTAATCGAAAAGGATCCTGCACTGCAATGATAGAGATAAGGTTTGAAAAAACTGTACACGAAATGACAGTTTCTCGCAAGCCTACTGAATGAAAGACTGAAAGCAACATGTACACAAGTGTCTATTTATTCCTTTTTTTTAACACTAGCGCCACCGCACTGTATAAATAGAAATAATTTCAGAACAGTGCATTTCTGCGCTTCGATCTGTATAAAAAGGACCAAAACACAGGACTGAAAACTGATATGTTTTAAATTGAGTTGTATTGGCAAAAAGTCCTGTATGTTTTTCAAAGCATGAACTGTCGCGTTAAAACTGTTTGTTAAGCCTGTATTGAAGTTCTCATTTTGTTCTTTAGCTTTCCTCGACGTTGATGGTAGATCATCTTGTATTACCTCTAGTTTTAATTGGTGGAAAGTGTCACCCCTTGTTTTGCATCGTTGCACAATTGATTGGGAGAGTTTGAAAGAGATCGAAATAAATGGAATTTTGAAGGAAAAGCAACAGGGGACTATGGTTGATGTTGCGAAATTTTCTATTTTACATTAAGTGACTTTCCTGAGCTCTGAGTAAATGACTTTGGATTTGCATTGTCGTGGAGGAAAACCAGTCCCGCTTGCTAAGCTTTGTTCACTTTATTGGATCTCTGTCCTTGATATGTCAAGTTGAGTTCAGTTTACATCCGAATTATTGTTCGTGTTTTATGGTAGCACTGCGTCGTAGATAAAAACCGATCATTGCTTTTTTCAAAAAAAATTCTTTCTTCAATTACTTTGAATCTGCGTTAGTTTCTTTACATTTCAGCAGAGATTCGCTGGTGTCCGTCCATAGGCTTGGATTAGGTTGGCTATTAATGTAACCAAGCTTATGTAGATGATTAGCCTTACTTGATTTTGATAATTCAAATATATTTGCCACTCTTCCGAGTTGTTCAACTCGAATGACTGTCATAAAGTGCCTTTGACGTATTGTCACATACTTCCATTGATCGAAGCGACCGATTTTTCGAAACCGAAAACATTCCGGCACGTTTCTTTTTATTTTTATGCAAAGTTGGAACGCTTGTTTGAAAGCTGTCGTGAAAATACTCTTCCGGGATATAAAATCCATCGTTTACCTCAAAAATTTCCTATCTTTCTGAGAAGGTGTTGACCCTTTATAGCTCCATGTTAAATATCTGTAAAAAAAACCTGAATTATAGCGACAAAATTCATACCAAATGTATTTTATAATTGTATATGTATTTTACCATTTTAAGTCAATGTCATGTAACTTGTAATTATTGTAACACACCCGGGCCGTTCGTAATAAAATGCCTGGAAACTTACACTTGCACGCGTACACACATGGTCCCAAGTAGCCCGACTCGTCGTGAAATTTTGTATGAAAGCTTGCGATTTTACACGGTCGGGCGCGGCTAGTGTCCGAGAAAATTGGCGATATTGTTGGGTAATCGCCAAGTTTTCAGGAAAAAGTAACAACTGTTCGTGTAATAAACTTACACAAAGGGTGTGCTGGAAAAAGTGAAGTGATTATCACAAATGTGAATGATTGGTAAGCGATCGAATTAAAAAGTTTGCGATTCGAATGCAATTGTCTTGTGTTCATGAGCGAAACGTCAAAGTGAGCAATTCTCCTAGAGAGTTCAAAAAACTATTGACATAAACTTCCCGTCTGACAAGCGTGTTCTGGCTTTTGATTGACCTGGCCTCCCCCTTGCATACATATGTGATTCGATTCTGGTCAAGAGTGCCAAGAGAACAAGAAAGAAGAAGGCAGCTGTTGTCGGGCGATAATCGTTAAGAAAATGAGCAATTCTCCTTGAGAGTTCAAAAAACTGTTGACATAAACTTCGCGTCTGACAAGCATGTTTTGGCTTTTTATGGACCTGGCCTCCCCCTTGCATACATGCCCTTTTTAATAAATGAGGGTAGTGGTATAAACAGCATTCGTTGCAAACCATAGCACTGACGTTATTGATCCAAAATAGAAGGCATTGTGGGACTCGGAATTTTTTTCTAATTGTCAGGAAAATAGTGGAGTAGCCATTAATGCAATTATGAAAGAATTATTGAAAGAACACGGTGAGCCTTTTGTCTCTAGATCCTGCACAACAAATCAGATAATCTGATACTTTTTTTAAGAACAGGAAAGCGACGACTAAAATGTGAAAAATTACCGCGTTCTAAATTACCAACAATTAGAACTTATATCGTTCGATTTTAATTCATATACGAATTGGATTTTTAAAGCCCGCAAGGCGAAATCCTTCCGTAAAATCTTCTATTATGAAGAAAGGTACAGGTTTAGTTGTTGAGGGCGATGCCAAATGGACTCACGTGGTTCTTTGTTGCTACTAAGCCCTATAGCTGTTGTGGTTTTTTTTTATTACTGTATTGCACCGTACGACGTCTAGATGAATGCGTATTATCAGTTAGATTAAACGTGGTACAGGAATGATCCATGGTTATGAATAATGATCAACAATTATGTACGCCATAATGTTCCCAGAGTTGCATCAGAGTAACTGTTTTTTTCCGAAAAAAACAAGCACAATTTACGGACGTTGCTCTGATGCCAACCTACAAGTGATAACATGCAACATAAACTAACGTTAAAATGAATTACAGTTGTCACAAGATATGTAGCAATATAAAGTGTTGCCAACTTAAGACTACATGCCTCTTAAAAAACACCGTTTGATTGCACACCTGGTCTTTTATGTTGACCATGAAGATCCATGGCCTATATCAACAGTCATTATAAGCTGCTTCATCTGTTTATTGAGATAACGTTTGGAACAGCAAAGTTTTTTGAACCCCTCAAGAAAGATTCTAAAATTCACTTCGCTTAACTGCATCACTGATTATTAATTGTTTATGAAAACTCCGTTCCACTTTGTAAAACTGCATGTCTAACCTCCCACCTAAAATTGACGATGACATATCATCGTTGACTCAAATTTTATTGTCTCTTTTTATATCCATTTGATCTGACAAGTTTTGCATATCCTTATCTTCCTCGTTTTTGTTTTTGTCTTTCAATAACATTTATTATGAAGAGACCACAAGAAAAAAATAAGAATATTGAAATATCATTGAAATTTCTCTTGCTATCGTCATCATCATCTCCGCGTAGAGCAAAAAATAGAGCCAAAGACGAGCCTGGCAAAAAAATTGAACATGAAAAATCCATACCATAGTGAAAATATAATTTATCGCTTGGTTGATATCACTTTTGTCGGATGTGAAATGTGCGATTTTTCACGTACGATTCCGCCACCGTACGTGAGTTGAAAATCAAATTCGATTTGAAAGCATTGTTTTCATGCATACATGCTTTACTATATGCATGTAAACTTATATCAATGTTTGCTAGTATGTGAAGGTATACAATAGCTGTCGTACGTGGACGAATAACATGCCTAGAGTGAGGGTTAAAAATCCTAAAAATTGCAGACTGAGTTGATTTAATAATATCTTTTTGGAGACATTTTTCTTCACTCGTTTCTATTTTTAGTTGCGATGTGGTGGTTTGTACTGAATTTTGTTTTCCTCAAGGATTAAGAGAATTTCGTTTGAATATTTTCAAAACATTTAACGACTTAAAAAACGTGATCCTTTGTCTTGACTTTGCACGGGGATGCATATTTGTTCTGAAGAATTAAAGCTTCCAAATTTTTAAAGGATAAAGGATTAAAAGGATTAAAAATTAGGCAAAAATACGACTCGAACGTAACGTTAAGATGAATAAGGATTTAGAAAGTTTTTAAAAATTTTAGTCAAAGTAACTTTCCGTATAGGAAAGGATTTTTTAGTCTAAAACCAACTTAACTAACTCACATACCCTTATTATGAAAAAGTGTGGATTTGAAAGTCATTGAATAGTTAAGTTATTTCTTGGGGACTTAATCTTTACTGAACGGAAATTACTTAAGGCCTTAGAAGAGAGTTAATGGAGCTAGATTGATTTTCGACGTAGATTTTGTTAATAAAGATAGAGTTAGAACTTCAAGGGAAAATCTGCAAATTTGCAGAACAGTACCTTTGACCTGGTCTTTCATCATCTGTGTGAAGAGGAGAGAATCGAGAGAACCTTAGAATCACTTTGAAGACTTGTTTTTCATGCCTCGTCCAAGACCGCGCGCTATAATTAATAATCAAGAAAGGACTTGGCATTTTCAATATTGAAATCAACATAACTCAGTCCAAATCGTAACAGTCGTTATGCATCTCGTCCAGAGATCATTGCAACTTGAAAACGTTGACATGTTGACATTTTTGTTGAAAAGAAACCTCAGCCAGATGCTGAATTTGAGACAAGTGCAAATTGAACACAAATAATTTCAGAATCAGAACTGAAATACTTTACGAGAGATCTGAACCTGCCAAGAGTTTCAGCTCAGTTCCTCGGATCAAGACTACTCGACAAGAAGTTGCTTGCTCCTGGCACTTCATTTTCTTGGCATCACAACAGAGAAGAAGACTTTGTGTTACATATTACTGAAGATCGCGATGTGGTGAATATGACGCACAAAACCGGAGGTCTTTTAAAGTCTCATCAAAACGAAGTTTGAAAGCAGTCCTTTCGGCTTCACTTCCATTTGCCCATTTCGTAAATTTTAAGTTATATATAACACGATTCCTGTGGTCTATGGTGATCTGAAAGTCATAAGCATGTTGCTCAGTCAAAAAAGTCAATTTGCGAAACACCCTTGCATGCTCTGCGAGTGGAATAGTCGAAGAAGAGGACAATCTTGGACGAAGAAATAGTGGCCAACGAGGACTGACGAAGTCCGTGAAACCAGAAAATGTTGTTAGAGACAATTCAGTCCCACGAGAAAAAATTTTGGCTCGTCCAATCCATAAAAAACTGGGGATGATGAAAGTGAAGACGGTGTATAAATAAGATCCAAATATCTCCGAATTTTCCCATCCCCGTCGAAAGCCTAACTCATGATTGGCTGATTATTTAGTTTGGTTTTCGTAGTAGTGAAACATTTTCTATGTATTTTTATTGTTGTTCACGCTTTTTGTTGAGCGCTTTGGAAAACTACCAACATGAGCTGTTTCATCCAACAAGGATCCAACTTCACTAACTCGCTTCACAAATTGATTTAAAAACTGCGTTTTCGGCAAATCTTTTTCGTTTAATTTTTTTCGTAAATTTCTTACAGTTTGAGTAGAAGACTCACCACTTTGGAAATCAGTTTTTATTGTTTCCCAACTTAACTCAAGCGAAAAACGACCAATTTCATAAACTAACTTTCAGTCACATGGAGAGTGTAATCTAATGTCGTCAGATCTTTGAACCTCAAAATAACCTGTAGTTTCAAATCCATACGTTAGATGGCCCACCATGTATTGTGGTGCCAGATTTGTATGACAACCACTCATATTACCGAAGATACGAGGGTGTTCTGAAAAGTTTATGACCTAATAATAATACAAGTCATTTTTTCTCAAATTTTTTTTTCTTAGTCTTCTTTTAACTTGGGACGCTTGTCCCAGCGATGCTTCCATCTCTTTAAGCCACCAAAATAGTACTCGGCGATTTTCTCTGCAACATATTTGATTACGAGGGTGATTGCCTCCTCATTTGACAAATATATCAATATGCGGAAACTATAAGAAGTCGCTTGGGGCTACATTTGGTGAGTAAGGCGTATGGTCAAAAAAGGTTAAAACCTGAGCTCGTGGATTTTCGCCATGGCAACCGCTGAGGTGTGACACGGCACGTTGTTTTGGTGAAATACGATTTTCTATTTCTGCAAATGTGATCGTTTTTCCGCAATTTCTGCCGTCATTTTGGCAGCTTATGAAGCGTAATATGCTCCTGTAATGGTTTTTCCTTTCTGAAGATAATCGATCAAGATAACTCCAAAAGCAGTCGCCATCATTTTTCGAGTTAAAAAAATTTTCGATTTTTCGGAGACGGTTTCCATTTTGCAGCTCACTGTTTTGACTGTATTTTTGTTTTGGGGGTATAATGGTGCATCAGTTTCATCGCCAACGCGCCAACAGAGCTTTGGATATATTCTTTCGAACACGTTTTTGGTCTAACGCAAGCAAACGGGGCATCTAATGCACGGACAGCATTTTCACTCCTAAATTGTAATATAGCCTCTGATATCTCTTTCACTTTAATCGGGTGGTCGTCTAACACCATTTAGTGCAATTTAGTTTTTGGACCTCCCGAACGTTTATCATCTCCCAACCTCTTATTATTTTTAAATTCAATTCCCCGACATTTCATGGTGGTAAATAATGATGCAGAGTCCCCATATACAGACCCCATATTCATATTGGATTTGCCTGAGCATATTGTCTTTCAAAAACAAAAACTTAAGAACCGATATATGCTCAGTTTTTTTCATTTTCACAAAAATAATCACATCGACTCACTCAAACGACTTTGAACTGAAAACTACTCCTCCGAAATGGCCGAAAGTTTGGTGAGCAACTGTCAAAAGATGCACAACTATATTCACTAGCTTTTGTTGACGAGTGCCGCCATCTTTACGTTGCGATCGGAAACTTTTCAGACCAGCCTCGTAAGAATGATCATGCTTATTGATTTCAAATAGACCGTAAGTAGTGATGACAACGTTCAAGTTGAAGACTTATTAAGTCCGGGGGTTTCTCTACAGTTTCACTAATCAGTGAATTCTGAATAATTTGAATGAATTCTGAAATGGTAAATTTTGTTCTTGTGCCTGCAATACGTATTCTATTTTGGTAGTGAATTCTTTGCTCTTGAAATTAAGTTTTCATCTCATGTCCTTTTTAATTTGATTAAGCTTTATGCACAGTCAAAGGAGGGTTGCATAGGCACTGTTTGTTAATGAATTTCTGACTTAAATAGTTCTTTTTTTTTGGAAACGCGTTTTAAGGTTTTCATTTTTGCGTGGTTTTATTAATTTGTATGTTTAATTTAATTTAAATGTTTGATTAATGTTGCTCAAACTTCCCTTCATTCTTTCCTTCCTTTTTTTGAAGCCTTCACACTCTGCTTTTAAAATGACATCTCCGATACAGCTGACTAAGAAGAGAACATTTTCAAGGGCTTAAGGATCGATTTGTTGTAAATAGTTGTACTTCTGAACTAGGAAGGTGACGATACCATAGTTGGCGGAATATACCATTCTTCCTGGGCGGTTGAAGGTCAAAAACTATACGACTGCTGTTCCTGCATACAACCTCTGTAATATTTAGGGAGTTGGTGGGTAGTACGTTTCATGTCTCCTGGTCGTGGTGGTCTCTCTCTTCCCGGATAATTTCTTAAAAATTTGAGTCTTGTTGTTGCGGATTTTTGAGGCCTCACTTTTGGGGCAAGATCATTCCTCTAGTCGCGGTTTCTTTACCCATATGACAGCGCGTTTACATGAGGAAGTAACGGATGCTTCCAAAATCTCGACATTGGTGGTGTCGATTCGTTTTTGTGTACCAACTTAGTAACGACCAGAAAGTTGTCATTTAAACTATTGGCAAGGATTAAAATACTCGTGAAATTAAATTTTATGATAATGATGGAGTGAGAACGTTTTCTTTTCGGGTTGTGTAAAATTGTTAACTTTCTTGGGAATCAATTGTCTTAGGGTTGTAAAAACTTGCTGGAAAATTTCTCAGTAAACTAAATTATCAACGAGTTTCATTTTAAATTAAACAGCAAATCGTTTATCACTTCACAACAATTCCAATTTCTTTTCCATCGCTTTTAATAAAAATTGCTGAGCGCTTCGACTTTGATAAAGTCTCGATTGATTTGTATCAATCCAATATATCTCCGTAAATGGTTTCTACTTTGTATTCATTTCTATTTATTTATTTTCTCCAGTGATCATCTCTTGATGATAACTTCATTGACAAAACGAACAAAAAATCATTTATCTTCATGATTTAGCCTAAAGAAAGAAAAATGACCTAGTAGTGAAGTGACTACCTTCAAATTTCATCTCGTCCTCCGTACGCCTGGCAAAACATCTTCCTCGGTATTTGTAAGGCTCAGGCTAAGCAAGGAATGATGTTACCCTTGATGCAGACACATCACTGCGGGGTATCCACCATCAGTTAAATGACATCAGACTGATCAGCCAACTACTAGCTCCTTTCGTCTTACGGTAAAGCCGTTATCCTGGTGATTGATAGGCAATCGAATCGATTTCATTAGAACATCCATTTCGTTTGATTTGTTGACTTTCGCACAAAGGCTTCGCTTCGAATCTGAACTGCTGCTACTGCTCCTGCTCCTTTTGGTCGTGTCTTCACCTTCCACACTTTAGATATGTTCGTTTCAACGGAACTTCGTTGTTTATTGCAGATTCCTGGTATAAGTTTCATAGTTACGCCGATGGCTACCAACATGGAAGTTCACTAGGCAATTCGTATTCGATATATTCCGAAGATAAATCATAATTAATTTTCGAAGCTGGAGCGTGAGCGACACATCCAAAGGAGGAATGCAAAGAAACATTTCAATGCACTTTCCATTTGCCACAGTTTTGGTTACAGATTTTCATTAGGCTTTCGCCGAATCAACTCATAGTTGAAAGCGATGAGAACCTCTCCATCAGTCTGCATGAATCTTAAAAAATATGATAATGTTATAGGGATCATTTACATCCTGCTGATTAAGCTCGGTATAGTTTGCTCATTACCATCATATGTCTTCTTGGCTGCTTTTAATCATTGATGAAATCCTGACTCACAACTTGCTTTTTCGCTTAGCAATTACATAATTGGGAACCCACGGTTTGGCAGGACAATTTCGTTTGCATTCTAATTCTAATTAAAAAGGTTTTTAATATTTTCATTTTATCTTACAAACTAGAAATTTGTGATGATTGGTTTTAATATTATAATTATTTGATTTTTTTCGAAGAAAACATTTTTTTCCAATAATAACTTTTAATACAATAATAAAACAAAAGAACAATTTATTTTCAATTATTTGATTTTCGGAAAGATTTTCAAGAAATTTTAAAAGTTTTTTATTCTTTTAATTGTTTCAAGGAGTAAAGCTTGTCTTCTTTAGTCTTCGTCTCGCCATGCTTCGGTTATATGGCGGAGCCGATTCATCTCTTTCGTATCAACTTCCTTATTCTATGATATGTTCAACATGTGATCACAAATCGTTTTTAAATTCCGGAAATCGGTGGGAACTCATGAGCTTGGAGTGGCTTTCATCGTGGAAAATATTTTCGAACGAATTGTCACCGATGTTAACCCCTTTAACAAAAGGATCTGCGCTATTCGTATTAACCTAACATTCTTTCATGTCTGACCGTCAAGGACGATTTTTAAAGTAACCTAGAGAGTAGGGTAGATGCTTTGCCATCAAACAATCGTAAAACTGCTGCGAGACTTCAATGCAAAAATCGGTCGGCAAACGAGGCATAGGGGGAAAACTGACGGCACCGACCTCATACAGATACCAGTGAAAATGAGAAACGTGGTCAAAAGAAAAAGAAAAAGCAAACGTTTGTTTTCCCAGATGGCCGCCCATTCTATCAAATAAACCACGTCATCATACTATATCGATCAAAAAAGCCACCAACATTCTCGACGTATGATCTTTCCGCCTTACTGTCTGTGCTTCGGACCACTACTTTTTCAGGATGAAGTTCTGATGCCGCATCTTGAAGAGCTGCAAACAAGAGAGAATTCAGCACATGGTATCTACTGTACATGCTAAATGATAGCTCCGTAACATTCACACACATGTCAGCGGTAGAGGACTGTGGAGAGTCGTATGGACACATATCCTTGTACGGCGGGATTTTTGGTAATAAAAGAGGCCGCAGAGGTCTTTGAGCATAAACCAAAAACAAAACAAAAAAAAGGGACGATTGGTACGACGTGAAATGCAATGAAGGTGTGAATAAAAGGAACCAGGCGTACTAAGAGTACGTTTGATGACCAACCCGCTCCAAAGTAGGACACTATAACACCCTATAACAAGTTCCAAAGCCACATCTCCAAAAGGTACATACAAGAAACACCAGATATCCCATGATATCACTTCCAATGGCTAAAGGATAGCTCAGTAAGATTCACATACATTTCAGCGGTAGAGAACCGCATTAACTCACCTCCTTAGGCGGAGAAAGTTAGTAATGAAATCAAAACCATGTGGAGGATAGTGAGAGATACAGTTACAAAAGAAGAGGTGTTCAGCCAAAGGATATTCTGAAAAACTGGTACTTTGTTGGATACAGAGAAGGGAAGAAGAGAAGAACCCATGCGTACAAAGAGTACATCCAGTGTACAAGGATCAATCGTAGGGAACTCAGTTGAAATCAAAAACAGATAGCTGTCATATTTCAAGGAGCTATTCACAGCGCCTCTTACAACATATGAAGCTATTTTTAACGTTCTAGAAGCAGAACAATCGACTATAGTCTCACCATCAACCACAGATGAAGTACAAACAGCAAAACTTGACCACACAAAAAATAAGGCTCTTGGAATAGATGCAATCAAAGCAGAACTGTTCCAAAGAGGGAGCACCATCTAACTACACTTCTCAGATAGTTGGCTTGCAAATATGGTCAGAGGAGCAGTTAACAGAGGCTTGGCGAAAAAGTCTTACTTGTCCTGTGCACAAAAAAGGAAACAAGTAAATGTGAACAACAATGGAAGTCTTTGAAACGTTCCAGAAGAAGAAGAAAAAGTCATACTCCCACCATCAGCCGAAATGCAGTGCCAGCAGCAGCATTTGACATTAGAAAAAATTAAGCTCTGGGAATAGGTGGAATCGAAGCAGAATTCTATTTAAGTATCCTTTATTTGGAAAATATGGCCGAGAAAGCAGTTATCAAAGGACTAGTGAGCAAGTAATACTAGTCCTGTACACCAATAAGGGAGAGAAGTTAATGTCAAATTATGACCTTTCCAAAATCATGGTAAGAAAATTGAAGCCGTCCTTTGAAAGTATTAAAGGAGAATATCAGGGAAGCACCCGAAGTGGATGTTCTCTAATAAATCATATTTGCCATTAAAAATTTTGCTCGAAAATTGCAGAGAACATAACATCAATGTGTACCAATTCCTAGTAGACTTCAATCAAGCGTATGACAGCATCGACAGAAATCTACCATTCGAATTAACGCTTGACTTTAAAGGGTAAACAGGGAACTAATGGACAGCTTCAAAATGGAATCAGGCTTAAAACAAGGGGACGGACTTAATTATCGTGCTAGAACACGGCATCGTAAGTGCAACAGCTAAAACCTTTAGTAGGCTAATCTTCAGGTCCAAACAATTGGTAGCGTATACTGATGGTGTCAATATAATGGACCTGGACATCTCAGATGCCTAAATTGAATTTTCTTTGCAGCATCTGAAGAAAACTGAATATAAATCCATAATTAAACTCTTGAACCAAACAAGGAAGAATACTCCAGCCCGATAAAACCTGACTGTAGGAGACTTTAACTTTGAAACGTTGATAACTTTCTGAAGCGTGTTTTTAAGGTACGGATCTTTAAACGAAATGAAATACGCACAAATTATTTTTCTTCCCTTGGGATTATTTAAACATGATTTTGCGCATGTAAGCGCCACACCTAGCCCAGACTAAGCCCGAATGAGAGCTCCATTATTCGACTGTTCTGAACAATTTGAAAATTTGAAAATTGAGTCCCATATCTCACCAATAATGCGGCGAATGTTGTCTTTTAAACAGTCAAACATCTCGGCCTTGGCATCGTAGATGAGTGATTTGACGTTATCCTTCAAAAAATAGTCGTGTGGTGTTAAATCACAAAATTTTGTAGGCCAGTTCACAGATTCAATTTTGGGCTAAAAAATTGTTTCTTGCAATGAGTCGTTATTTGCACGAGCTGTATGACATGCGCAATCTTGGTGAAATCAGAAGTCCCTTGTATTACGGTGGGACGATTTCGAAAGGGATGATGGCCTTGTACCGGTTACTATTGACTATAATATGATTCCCAGCAGCATTTTTGAGGTCCCATTGACCAATTATTCCATCGGTCCATAAAGTACACCAAACGGTGACTTTATCCAGCTATAACTGTAAATAACCACCTGTGGTTACTCATCACACCAAATGCGCCAGTTTTGTCTGTTTATGTAGTCAGTAAACATGGAGTGATTTGGTGCGAAAACTATCTATGGTTAATCGAATGAAATGTTCTGATGGACGATGATGTCGGCCATAAAACTGACGTAGTGTGAAATGAGTTTTCAAACAGAAATGTTTTAATTTTTAAATAAATCTACATAATTTGCAGCCGTTGCTCAGTTGGCAACGTATTCGTGATGGCGAACCAAACCAACCATAAAACGCATGACACCTGTCATACATAGCATTAAAAAGTGTTGCCAACTTATAGTTCTTTTCCTCGATGAAAAACATGTTTTATATCTCGGAGCCAACCTCAATACAGAAGGCTTCGAAAAGGACTAGATTGTACACTGCAAATAAAGTCTTTCGCTCCATACTTCCCATTCAAATGTTCTAATTTGTACACAAATGTAGTGTATTTTGGGTCCTACCAGTTGAATCCAAAAGAGCAATTGCCATATTTGAACACAATGTGCTTTGGAGAACATACGTCCTAAGTAAACAAGGTTTACCGTGGAGACTCCATTAGAATGAAGAGTTGTAAGTACTATTTGGCGAACCATTTTAATCTACTTGCGTAAAGTTAGACAAATTGCATTGGACGGGTCATGAAGAATGGAGAGAAAGCGGCCGCCCAAAAAGCAAGCCTCCAGCCGAATGAACGAGCATTCGACGGAAAGACATGATATATACTGACAGCCGGTGTTTGCTGGAAATTATTAACTAAAAATAAAAATAACTATAAATGATTAACTAAAAAAATGAAGGATGTTAATCTAGGAGGTCAAGGCCGGCTTTGGGGTATCTCGCCATGGATGATGATGATTCAACTTCAGGTCTTTCTTGCTTTTTATCCTCCTTATAACACATAGTTAGATGCTTCTTTCCTGTTTATAATACACGACCAAAAGGCTGCACTTTTGTTTGTTTAAATGTTTTCAGTTTTGATGACCGTTTCAGTTACATTTCCATTCTCTGAACAGGCTGTGAAACTTTTCTTTCCATTGATGAGTTTCGTCTGGACTTCATAATTTTCAAAGTATCAAAATGAATGGAAAAATACTAAACATAGACTATAATCACATAATATGTTCCATAGGTCAACGCAGACGATTGATGTCAATATTTCGTCCTACGAATCCTAAAAATTGGTTTATTTGATTTTTGAAATATGTGAAAATTGGTTTGATGGCTTTTGTTTATACAAAAACAGAACGATGTGATGATGACTTTCTGGTGTAGTAGGGTCCAAACAGTTGTACTCCGTCCTGAGTGTGAGACACCTAGGGGAGCAAAATTTCTGAACTCCACACCCTTTTATGCTAGCCTGAAAACTAAGCCTGAAACTTTAAAGATGGTCCGATATCGGTCGTACACTTCTAGTAGTATCTGTCGTCTGCCCGCGTCCTCAAACGTCTGAGACCGAGTAGCTTTGAACAGCATTTTCAACAGAATCTTCCCATCGGTCCCTTGGTTTCATTAGGGGTCGTTTTCTTAGTATTCTTCCCGGGAAATTCCTTCGGCGACTTTGCGATTTACATGGCCTGTTCATTACATTTTGTTAGGCTTAACGTAGAAGCTCCTGGATCGAAGAAAATAACATAACTGATTTTCATTCCTTCTTTGCCTTCTGTCGTTATTATTACTAGAAAAGGATACCTCTTAGGACTTTCCTCTCAGAAGCGTACAAAAAGTTTTCATACAATGTTGAAGTTCAAGTCCCTCTACCAGCATAGAATTGGTCTAATTATCGCCTTATTGGCCCTAGTTCTAAAATACTATAAAAGGGAGATCCTTCTGTAATTTTCACTTCATAGCTTGTAATTTTTTTAAACATTGGTCAAATAATTCTTTCCCTTATGGTCTAGGATATTTTTTTCTTTCCAAACCTTGTGCAATAGCTGCTATGTGACTGCCTCAATGTATTCCTGCCATTTCGAAATCGGATTCTGAAGGTAAGACATTTTTAAAGAGGTAAAAAGTCTCCTCGAAAAGGAAACCACAAACCGAAAAGTTAGTAATTTACGGTTTGTGGTTCGTTGTTCGTAGTGCTGCTCCTGTATTTTCCAAAGAATATTTAGTCGTGCTCCTAAAATGGAATCTAGGAAGCAAAGCAAACAAGAATGGAATTCTTGGATGCTCAGATTTTTCTTGAATGCTATTGACTTTGAAAATTATTCGATTTTATAAGCAGAGGATTTATGTACTTCTTACTTAACTATGCATCGATTCAATCTGGGTTTATTCTTCACATTAAGGATTTTTTTATTATTTATTCTGCTCATTATTGTTCCGTCACAATATCAAATATTTGACTACTCTACATTGTGATTTTTGATTCCAAAGAAATATGTATCAGGAAATGATAGTCAAGTCTCCACAGATCAGCCCGGTAGCATAATTTTCATAAGCCACGCATCCTCATAAAAACAACATACCCGTTTTGAAATTTTTATTCATTTGAATGTCCTCAATATCACTTCTGAACTAACATATCTAGATATGAAACTTATAAAATATTTATGTGTAATTTCCTTACTACACGATTTCGTACTGAAAATGAAAAATATGAAAAATCCTGAAAATACTGAAATGGTTCTGTTACGCTCACGAGAACCATAAGAAGAAAATATCCGACGGTGATGAAAATCTGTTTTCAGAATACAACATATTATTAAATTTTGTTAGCGTTAAATCACGTGATATACATCCGCTATTATGGAAAATTATTTATGGATACTTCATAGCTTGCATTTGCTTTCTTAGCTTTTCCTTCTTCCTGAATGCAGCTCGTAATGTAATAGTCGCTCGTTTGTGTATCCTTCACTTCGTTCACACTCTATAAATTCGCACTAAAGTGCAATGTGTGTTACCAGATACTAGGAAAAAAGTTGGCAGCCATTTTTCTAGTATAGTTTTGACTTTTCGAAGAATATTAAACCGTTACAGGAAGTGCTATTAGTTGGTAGGCAGGCTAACGTGATATACTCCTTCCATCGTAAATTATTCCTCAGCGCTGGATACTATTATTTGTCACCGTAACACCATAAGAATTAGGTTGCTCCTCAGATCAAATTACTTTGACGCTCAGCCGTCAAACTCTAGACGTCTCTACGCTGAGGAATGTCAAAGGGGCGAATACTACAATACAATACAAAACATTGGCTGACTACAGGAGCTTAGCAATCAAAATAACAAAAGCCTCAGAAGCATGACAATCTGGAGGACCGGAAAGTAATATCGTTTCTGTGCATGCAGATAGTTGAATGTCATTTATCAGCTCTTTGTGAAACTTGCACAGGTGTACCAACGTAATCTTAAGGTTATTATGAGTTTTTCACTTCTAAATAATTCAATTTTAAACTTTTCTTCAGAAAATTAAGGTGAAATTATCAGCCAAATACTCGAAGAGTATATTTTGAATTATCTGCTAATCCAGCATTGTCCGATTTTTGAGTAGTACCGCATCAGTTTCGAACAAAACATTTGTAATTTTTATCCAAGTTCGCAAACGTCAATGATTGTTTTGCAACTCAGATTTGTTAATTTTAATCTCGCTGACTCCTATCCATCAAGAAGACCAATAGAATTAGACAGTGACATCGTAAAAGCAGAAATAAAATCTAAACATTGTCAAAAATCGAGGAACCTCGAATGCCCTTGACCTGCCCTGGACGACTATCTAGGAATATTGACAGTAGCTTGAAAAAACAATCAAAACAAATTTTTGGGTACCTTATAATCTGTCCGACGAGAACAAAGCTATCCGATCCATCACATGCAATGTATTGTTTTCAAAGGCATCATACAGACCTATTTTTTGATCGTTCGATCACTGGAGGAGAAAAATGGGTCCTATGTTGGAATCAAAAATGCAAAAGACAGTGGCTCTCGCAAATACACCACCACAAATTTCAAATTTCAACAATTTTCATCAAATGTTCAAAAGTACGACCACATTCGTGCCTGATCTAGAGTAATATGCAAGATGATATCCGAATTATACATTATACATAGTAAACTTTGAATACGAATTTGAAAACCATTTTATTTACGAAGTCCTTTTTTCGTTGCCGCGGGCCGAAATTTCTTTGTTGTTGCTTGTGTCCGCCGTGTCTATGTATACATTTGAAACAAGTTCTGGAGAACAGCAAAAAAGCATTGTATTTACTATTTTCAATTCTCATTAAATATAAGGACATTCTCACTAATAACATTTAAAACGCAATTATTGATTGGCACATATTCAATTCGCTTAGTGTAGATTTGATATAAGCTGAAGATTGTGAATTCCCAACATGCATTTGGCTGCAGCAAATTTATCTGAAGTCGATCTGTCAAAATCCTATCGAATGAACAGAGCTTAATTCTCCAGCAAATGATGTTTGTGTGAAGTTAGCATTCCCGTTAAGGCTATTTTACTGCATACTTAGGCATGTAAACTTTTTGACAATGATGCAATCAATGTAATATTTATTCGTAATTTAATTCACTTAATGGTGAAATAATTTTAATGCGGATTTGAATACTCCATGCAAATCAAAAAAAAAAAAAAAAAACTAAGATGTGCTTGAATCACAGCAAGTAAATATTTTAATTTTTGTTAACATAGTTCACATAACGTAAGTTTGGCCGATTTATTTATGATTTATTTATATGGGTATTTTGATGCAAGTATTGGTGAATTTGTGTCAATATGCAGAAATTTTGGGGAATATGGCTGAATATTTTGATTTAGGGTCTCTATACATTATGCTAGGGTATAAGTTGATAAAACCTAGAAAAACTGTCAAGTCAGATATTTACTATGATGGATTGAATTGAGTAAATTAATCTTAAATCGAAAAGTAATCAGCGATATTCAAGAGCTAGAGCGTCATTTGGCAACACGACGATGCAAGGCCTCATTTTAAATGGCAAACATAGGAAAAACATAAATAGGGGTTAATGGTACTACATTTTCTACCATACACGGACGATATGGCATCGTTGGATTTTCATTTATTCCGATCTCTACATAATTATGTAATTTTACAGTGTCAAACAGTTTGAAAATTTTGATTGTGTCAGAAATGTCATTTCACAACTTTTTTTCAAACCCCAATTGATATGAAATTTGCACATTAGATGGCAAAAAATGTTGATAACGAGGATGACTATGTTATTGGTTTAAAATAAATACTTATTAAAAACTTATCCGTTTAAATTTAATCTCAGAAAGTGACATTACTTTCCGGTCCACTAAAAGTTGAATTTAACGGCGCAAATGAGAATCAAACTAGAACTCTAAAAGAGATGTTTGAAACGAAATGCTGACAGTTGCTGATCGAAAAGGGGTGGATCCTGGTGTATTTAATATGTCGATCTTGCAAAACACTACTCAGCCTCCAGCTGATACCAGAAGGACACTGGTCTCCAAATTAAGTCGATTTGTATCCAATGATGAATTTCCAAGAACTTTGTTTCAGTAACCGAGAAAGTATGCCTACAAATTCTTGAAAAAAAAGCAAATAAATAAATAAAAAAAATATGCTTACGTCTTGGAATAAAGCCTCCTTAGAAGAGTAAGATAGCGGCCAATCACGATTCCGAAATGGCATGAGTTGTGCCAAAATTTTTCTGGACTCAAGAGTTTTAATGACAAAAATTATAAAGCCGTAGAAATTCCTGTGGGCTGACCACCTGGAGGGTAGAAAGGGCATAATCATTTCTATCCAGGATTAGTATCCAGAAAAACATCTGGCAGCCAAACCAAAGAACACAGGCCAATACGACAAAGTTGAAGGCGGTATTCGATCAACACAGATACTGTGAACTCGAATTTGTAGTTGTACGCACATACTTGTATTCAATTACTTCTCCTTCTTCTTTTGCTGCTGGTGCGTATCCTTTGTACTCATCCAATTCCTCTTCTTTGTAGTCTAATTGGCGCCTGTTAAGGAGTAATGCATTTAAAAATGCATACGTAATTTTGCGTAAAATAATTGTTGGGTAACCAAATACTTTGCCAGGTCTTTTAGCCCATTCCGGTCGGCTTTCGACTAATGCGCGGTTTCAACTTATCACTTGTTGACAGTAGCGTTGTGCAGTAACAGTTTCACCAGGGTTTAAGAGTTCATAGTACCTGATACCATTCTGGTCCTATCAGACACAGAGCATAGTTTTCTTCCAGAAGCAACTTAGCCTTGGTGTTGAAGGACCGGCTTCGTCACGTGAAAGCCACAATTTTTTTCGCTTTGGGTTTTAAAAATAAGCACATTTTTCGTCATCCGTCACAATTCGAAGCGAAAATGATTCCATTTCGTGGCACCGAGACAGCATTTCACGAGTGACTTTGCGATTTTCCATTCGACATGATTGATCAACACGATATAACGAACATGCTAGTTTTGGCGAACTCAACTTGTGTGTTAGTAGCTAAATGTCAGACAATCAAAATGGCAAATGTGTCAAATTAATACGCTGCGTACTTTTTTCTGGCGCAATCTCTTAGTAAAACCGAAAAAAAAGTATCCATACACCTGATAAATAAAACACTGAATAATAATTCAATTAGGATATGAATTATTACACGAATAAATGGAGTATAACTAAGTAAATTTAGAGAAGTTTTAGCATATCAACGAGTACATAAGCAGAGAAGCAAACAAGCCGACGAAAACATTGGTAAGCGAATTAATTAAATAAGCGGACAGTTAAAAGCAATAATGGATAAAATAAATCAATAAAGGGATTGATTAATAAAGTAATAACAATTAGTGATTAAATTAATCTGTACGTTATTTGTAAATGCATGTTTAATTCAATTTTATAATTGATCAATTTGTACGCCTACTTAGCTTACGTGGATTGAATGGGCAAAATTCAGCTTTCAGGCAAATTTCGTCCTGATGAATGCTTTTGTTTCTTACATATCTAATCATTTGACACAGGAATAATAAACATTAAATAGTTGTACTTGGCAAATGAAAATGAAAGATTGATTGTATAAGGACCGCGCACATAGTAGTATGTCCTTATATAGTTTGAGTATTTTTTTTCTTTTCAAAAGACAATTTTTTTGTTCATCACCAAAATGAGAAAGTACCAAAAACATCAACAAGGTTTTGGTTTTGAACTATTTGCCAACAAAACATGTCCTGATGTTGTCCTAACTTGATCTCGTCAGCCACATATCCTTGGCGAATTCCACTTGAATTATCGCTGGCAGCACTCAACATTCTTTTCTTATGAGCTGTATGAAGTACTAGTTGTGTAGAATGAGAAAATGGTGTTGCAGTATTGCACATGACATGGAGAACGATAAATGCTTCTGGTCTGCACTGAAGAAGCAACGAGTTGATCCTGACATGTACGAAATGGATGAGCCTTGTGCTATGGAATCAACGTAGTTATACGCACATACCGGTACCCAGTTACTTCTCCTTCTACTTCTTATGCTGATGGCGCTTATCCTTCGTCTTTTTCCTATTCCTCGTCTTCGTCGTCTACTTGGCGTGTGTTAAGGAGTAATGCACTTACAAATGCACCAACATTAAATTCAAGTCAATTTACAGACAGTAATAGTATGGTCGAGTGAGAATTGTTTTAGAGTGCAAGGTAAATGTTTTTAAATGGGAAGTTTGAACGGGATGTGCATAGGGTTATAAATAAATAAAAAAAAGTGGTAGCTCGCGGCATATGTGAGCCGAAACATATTAATGTAAGAAACGGAATGCGGTCGTACTTTTTCTTGGTTTTCTTGGTTTTCTATTGTTATAAAGTCCGTAGATAGCTTTTAGGAACCAAATTCTTGTAGTTACTGCCACATTCAATACGGAAAGGCTTAAAAGGAATCAATTGAGCTCACCTACAGACACAGTATAATGAGAGGAAGAGGGAGTCAAGTCAAATTACAAGGATTAAAAATATTACCAGTAGATCGATGAACAGAAAAACACTTGCATTTTTCATCTAGAGTCACATTTTGTACGCTTGAAATACATAGCAAGTAATTTTTTACTACAACCACCTAGTAAGCTGCATTTTCATGATTTATTATTATTATTTGCTGGCAAATTTTTATTTGTGGTGGGAGAGGAAGGCTGTTTTCGTCCTGACTGTCGGATTTCCAGTGGCAACCAGGCTCCTCTGTTACTGGAAACCTAGTCTGGAATTTTTTGTCATATTTCTTCGGACTAGGCTTCTTTGGTTTGGTATAGCGGCGTGTTTAGGTCACTGGAAAGATTACTGTCAAAGAGACCCTCTTTCCCTCTTGACCGCAAGACAATGCATGATCTCCTTCTTTAAAGGAAGAACCGTCCGAACGTAATGTGTCACGCAGTTCTAACTGTGTTCAGATATGAAGCTCTGATATATTTTCTGTAAAGAGAACGCATATTTTTTCCGAGAGGTACAAACGGAGTCTAGTTCATTGCTGGCGTCATTCGTCATTCCTGAGTTGAAAAAGAGTACAGGGGACGTCGACTTTTCATCTTACACAGATTAAACTGAAAATACTCGTTGACATTGAATAGTTGCAACAGGTTTTAATCAGTCTCACCGTAGTCTCTGCAGAACCACGGCCACATGTCATTGATAAGTCGTGCGGTTCATATGCTTCGTGTGCCTATAGTTCCTCCCACAATGCTAGGATCCTTCTTTTTCATTCATATTGGAAATTTAGATAGTTTCAATAATTGATGCACAAATTTCCCACGTTATACAGAGCAAATCTTTCAGAGGTATGTTCTATGACCTGTATTTCTTTGTAGAACATGTTCGTTAATTTTGTTTTGTTTTGATTTTATTCGAAGAAGTTTATTGAAAGGCTTTTGCAGAAGTTGAAGCAGAAGGATCAAATAGAAGTATGACTGCATTCATCTGAAAATTTACTTGCATGTACCCTTCCTACTGTCAGGAAAAAATGTAGGTATTCTGTCTACGTCTGTGTATCAAGGATTCAAAACCAGTGCGACATATATCATAAGCATCATATGACATACATCAGAGTCTTAGGTCAAAGGTCATGTTGGTTCATGACAATACTGGTGGTGGTGGTTACTTTACCCTTTAAACACTATAAACGCTGAGGAACACTGATTCCTGCAAATATTTTCGACAGCATGATCTATGTACGATTTTGACCTGTTGGCGGTTTTGAAGAATGTCCTTCTTTTCACAAAATTCGAAAAAAGTGAGTTGACAATTATTTCTTTGATGAGATATGTTCTCGAGTATTGTCCTTCTACTAATGCATGCCAGAGGATCAACGAGTTAATAAGCATTCATTCAAACAGCTTTAAAGAGAGATAAACCTATTCAATCCACTAATACAATAACAGTGTTGAGCGAAAATCTCTTACCACCTGAAATATTGATTGGGTAAATTGTAAATGTAGCCCTTTCTCCCTCTATTCTCCTCCTGTTTCCAACCTTTCACCAAACTCAAAAACCAAAATCATCTTTAAAATTTCGTTGGTTGCATTTAATGCTTTATCAGAATGTGAACATTCTTGCCTGCTCTGAAACTGATAGTAACTAATCTTGTGGAGCAATTGTTTCCGAATGAACAATGTGTGTAAAGAAAATTACGTTTGCCTCGATGCACATGATGTGTAGAAATTCAGCGTTGCGAGATGAAGCCATTTCAATGATTTCTGTACTAGTTGTATGCTTTTCCATCATTCATTCAATTCGGTGTGGGAATCGTACTCAATCCAAATATACCAACGTTTTTGTTGCCACTACTGGGACCATTCAGGGAAATATACAATGACAATAGTTCTTTTTATTTTTCAAAAAATTTTAAAAAAAAAGCTTTGTTCTGATTCCCCATTCACACATTTGCTTTGGCATTTTTGTTTTTCGGAAATCTTGTTAATAGGATAATCGTTCAATAAAAATTTGCTTTGTAGATTTTAAATTTCATTACATTATTTGATTTCAATGTTTTAAATGGTTTTATATCCGATATTCATGTTTAAAGCTAACTTGGCTTATATTATAAATACTTCAGCTGAATTACGCTGATGGCTATTTGTAAATAGTTTGGGTTTCCTCCAATAATATTGATGCGAATCGCTGTGCAAAACCTTTAATGAAAACCACATCCCTTCATTTTGCAAGTAATTCCCTCTACTGCCCGAAACAACCAGCCAACGTTAAATCGTCAAAACAAGGATAAGATCTCTAATTAGTACTTTGATAGATGGGACATCGTTACAGAGAACTCCGATAGCTCATTAGAAAGAAACTTATCGAGGCTATCAAGGCCGCAATAGGTCTTTCTCCCAAATATCTCTAGTTACAATGCTAAGAAAAGAGACAGAAGTCGAAGTGTTTAACACCTGCCTTGTTGGCCTAATTCCACGGTCTCCATAGATGCGGTTGCAACAATACGTCAACCACTACCCACAGATCCGGAACAAGTTTCACTATCAGGTTCCAAACACCACGTTTCAGCCGAAGAGCTGACAGTAACCTATTTTTGTTGTTTTTGGTGTTTTTGATCCGGTTGCGCTTTTCTACAGTCCGAGAAAAATTTTCAGTTTTTGATTCATTGCCCTTCCTCAAACGTTGGGTACGTGGGGACGGTACTCCCCAAAGTCTGAATAGTCTACGCCTGTAGCCTAGACCTAATCAGACTCCCTGCGCCACCCGGGGTCCTATAGCTTAAGTCTATAAGGTCCGAGTTAACTTATTACATCTCTTTCCCTCACACATCATTTCTTCTTCCTTACAACGATTTCCATCAGATCCATCGAGACATAACAGAACTATTATTCTGTTCATTAGTATATCTATCTTTATTCCAACATGTTCACTCAACAAAAGACCAAACGAAAACAACGTTCAACTTCAAATTCACCTTTCGGGTGCCCTACGCGTCATTTTCATTTCAACTTAGGTGGACAACAAGCTCCCTCCCTTATTCCCTTCCACTCTACACTTTACACACTCGGAAGTGTCACGATGGAGCCACAGAGTGAACTTACACCAAGGCGTGGTTGCTAAGAAGAGAGAAGTAGAAGTAGACAGTGGAAAAGCACCTTCCAGCGAACCCTGGTACTAACCAAATGTCAACCATTGGAAATCTAGCAATTGGTTGTCGTTGTCAACTAAACTCTACAACCATCCGTAGATTGAGTTGTTGCAGAGTATAAAGTTAAACCTGAGCGAATTGCTGAAGATGACCGAACGATAACGGTCGAAAATCGATTACGAAACATAAAATTTAAAAAAACGCAAAATTAAAAGGAAGTTTTTTCAGTTATTTTTCAGAAATATTTTGCGAAGATGAATTCATTTACGAACATGATAAGGCAATTGAAAAAGGAACAGAAAGTAAGCCTCTCAACCTCAATAAAGTTTTATTGAGACGCTGCAGTGGAAGCACTTATAATCGTTGTAATAGACTATCTTCACGAAACTGTCAAATGAATCGAATCGAATCGAATTATAAATCGAATAAGTTGAATCGAAATAATCGACTTATGAAGATGCAGACGGCCAGGAAAAAGGATCTCTTTAAACAAACTGGAGATAAGAAATCATCCGGGACGTCATAACTGACGCTCTAATGAGAGATGATCAGCAAGATATTTCTGACCAGAGGACCAATTTGTGAAGCTACAGATGGTCTTGACGAAGGATTTCTTCAAGCTCCTTCGAAGTAAATCTGTCGAAATCCCGACGCTTAGGAGAATGGGACCAAGAACAGACCATCTGACGGAGAACTGTATGGATGAAATTTCACTAGAATATCTGAAAGACGTAAATATTATCCTGAACGAGCTTAGAACGGTATCCATCAAGGGTATACCACGGCTTAAAAAATGGCGTACGCTTAGCAAAAAGCAGGTGGATGACTTTCAACTGGTAGCAGATTAAAAGATTCTTTACAGGGTGAGCATACAAACAAGAAATTAACGAAAAATGGTGCAGATGACCGATGCAATTACATATGTTCTCGAGCTTACCCGTTACTCAAGTTTAGCGACAAACATGAATGTTTAACCACAATTTTCCAGTCAGAAGTATAACAAGAAGAACACAGAATGTCTCGGATAGTAAGTTTCATCAAAATTGCTGGATTTTCGGCAGGCCCTCAAAGACATAACAATCCCAGTCTATGTCAAACGGCCATGAGCTCTAAAGTTATGGAGAAGTGTGAAAAAGAGGATGAGCTGCATACGGCGATCGAAACCATACTAAAAAGAATCGGTTACAGGTGAACTAGACGAAATGGAAACACGAAAAAGATAAATAGGTCTGCAATTACTGCAGGATTAGCCGACTTTTTGACCTTATTGTAACAAGACAATGGCAAAATAACTTGTGGATAAAACAGAAATCGCGTAAGAACATCGATGGTAAAATTTACGATCCGAAATACGTTGGGTCAGAATGGCGAACGAAGACACGTGCCATAGAATCGCACCTGCAGAGCTTGTAGTGCCGGAGGAGAAAGTGCAAAGTCCTTCTTTATGAATTTTTCGCGTCTGACCAGCAATCGCTTCACTTGACTTAACTTTGCCGACATAGTAGAGCAGGACCACTCAACGAAAACTAAGCTTGAGGAGCACCTACTTGTTTTAATATAATTTCGATGTCCTTAGTACCCTGATTGTGCAATTGTTGCTGTATTTGTATGTCCAGTTGAGGAAGCTCTTGTTACTTTATTTACATATAATTCCTTCGGTCACAGTGTTAGGTGTATGCGCTTTGTTAGGAAACTCATGGGGGCGAGGGGGGTATACCTGAGACTGACATACCTTAGCGACAGAATTCTTATTTTTGTAAGGTTTTTATGAAATCTTTTGGGAAATCAATTGTTGCATCCTCGTCAACATTCATCAATGGTAAGCTTTGGTTGGTTCTTGATATAAAACAAATGATACTTAATAAAATAAAAAGCTTTAGATGTTGTTCGTAATACGATCGATCAGTTCTTCCCATAAAGAATGGTATCTTCATTAGTTTGTTGGCAGAGGGGGACTACAAATTTTCGCTATCCTATCCTTTTCAGCTGAAAAAGGAATCTGTCATCTGTCTAGTTTACATCCACTATTCTGAAAAAACATAAACGACGAAAAAAAGAGGAATATTGAGAGATTTTACGAGGTCAGGGAAACGTTTGCTAAAAAAAGCCTGCAGAGCTGTAGCATTAAGTCAGATTGACTGGAAAATTTTTGTCCTGGAATTCCACAAAATTGATTTCAAAGATCCAAAATCAAACAAGAAAAATGTTAGTTTTTTATAGTCAGCTCAATATGAAGAATCCTACAATTTTGTATGGGCAGCCATAATTTGAAATTCTTTAAAGATTTTGATAATTCTGATGATCCACCTCACAGATTACCAGTCATACTGAACAAAGGATACTAAACAAAACTCCGATTATCAAAGCCATGAATACCTAAAAGATATTTCACATGAAACTCGCCTGGCCTCGGATTTCGTTATCGATCTAAGGTCGGAGTTGCTCCATAGACATCTATTCAAGCTACGCGCTTCAGCAAGGATCAGATGCGCAAGAAGCAGATCATTTTCTATGATCTGAGAAAAGGGGAAAAGGGCTTAATTTATTTTATTTACTATTGCAGGTCAACTTGTTCGTCTGTTCTTTTGTTCTTCTCAGCTAGCGCTGCTCAACTAAATCATCTGCATCTCATATAAATTTTGATGGTCCTGCAGGCTAAAAGAGATTTCAGTAATATACTCTGTGTTGAATACTCTAAGTGTGGTGATCTCTCCACTTTCCTATGCGATTGCATTCATAGTTAACATGTAATTTAAAGGGTGTTTTTTTTCACAGAAAATGAAATTAAATATCAAGTAAAATACGGGTTAATCGTATTGACTGCAATTAAACTTCATTTCATTTGAAACAAAATTTTGTGTCACCTTTATCAAAAATTGATTTCGGGCATGGGAGCGCAACAATGTCGTGGTAGAAGTACAAACACTAGGATAAATTTTCGACGACTCTAGCCAATAATAGGGGTTGTATCTCGCCAGTAACTGTCAAATGTTGTCTTCGAAATGGTCAAGCGTCTCGGACTTGTCAGCGTAGACGAATGATATGGTATATCTCAATAAGAAATAGTCCAACAGTGTTTAATCACAAAATCTCTTAGGCCAGTTTACACGTCCAAAATGAGAAATTATGCACTCATCAAATGCTTCTTTCAGTTAGTTAATGGTTGCAAATGTTGCACGGTCTACGGAATGTCAAGCCATACTGTTGAAAACACAGGCTTCTCGCATCACGCCGAGTCAATTCCGGGACGGGAAATTCATTTTTTATTTGAATTAATATAGACCAAAGATTCGACCGGCCCATAATGCACAGAAAACAGTGACTTTCTCCGGATATAACGGTATTTGGAAAGCCGCCTATAGTGGCTCATTACTTCACTTTGTTTATTGACGAAGCGATTTAACCAGAAATGGTCCCATCGCCAAACAACATTTTCCTATGAAATTTCGGATATACAGCAATTTTTTTTGGGACCCATACACCGAATCAACGTCGTGTCCGGTGGTCGTTCGACTTCCATTCCCGCGCGAGTCGGATCTTGACTTGCGGGCTTGTAAAATCAAAATCTTCCTTGATTTGGATGGGCACACGTTCAATTGCTGACCATGATATCGAATAGATATCATCGATACTACGCCTTTCAACTTCTATGGTTTCTTCATTACGCATTGTTTGACTTCTGAAACAAACTAATTACTCTCTTGGATTATTTTTCCGGTCATAAAATTGACGGAGCGCGCGATGAGTTTCTCGGCGAGAACCGGTTTTTTTCGGTGGCATCGAAAAAACGTGTGACAGCTGTCGCATGACACGAAATATTAAAAAGTGCTGCCAACGTAAAATTCTATAACCTTTTAAAAATACCCTACAGATAGAGTCCAATCTAAATGTAATATAAATATAGTTTCCATTAAAACTCCTGTTTTTTATTGCAAGGAGGAATTGTGTGCATTAGCTGCTACCTTTATCTTATCCGATATTTGATAGTTCTGAAAATTGTCATCCTTCTTGAAACAATGGTTGAATTTTGGGGTTTACTTCATAACAATTATTGAAAATCCATGAATTCTCCTATCTTATGGTAATGGCATGGGCAGGATCCTCTCAAGAAACGAAGATACCTAATGTACTTCACCGTTATTCGCTGAAGATTCATTGGTCATTGTAAGTTGTCATTGAAAGTTATTGAAAGTTTCAACTCATACTCCCTACATACGTTCATTGTGGTCGGTTATCCTGCCGGTTTGTATTAAATACTTTTCAATAATGGTTAAAATTTATTTTTCAATTATATTTAAATTACTATTATCTAGTATACTAGTGGTTCTGAATATTTTTGGCATTTCCCAAAATTTCAAAATGAGTTCTTGCATCTCAGTAAACACGAGCTTTTATAATCGACAATTTGGTATCAAATGGAATCGTCCGCCAGTAATTTTAAAGCGATTAATTTTACATATGCCTCTGGCTGCTCTTTTTGCCATTTAGTTCAATAGCTGAAATATTGTATATGTACTTAAAGTTTCCTAGCAACAAGTAAATTATTCGAATCAGATCAATACAATCTGGATTATGTATACAAGCGATGCGTAAAAGGAGTTGACTCAAGTGGCTGGTAAGTTCAGGTTTCCAGGAGTATGCAATTTCAATTGTTTGACTGAAAATTTGAGCAATCATTCTATGTTCGGAACATCATTCCCTTGAAATCCAACTGCAATAATGACGTCCGATTAATTAAACTTATCGACTTTACAGGACTTATATGTGAACATATTCTGAAATGTTAGAGGAAAATAGGGTGCCCAATCAAATGTGCCACCCTTATAACTACTTTCCAAGGTAGTTAGATATTTTTTTTTAAAACAACCAAACTAAATATCCTTTCCTTTTCCCAAAGACAGTCAGTAAAAAGGACATAGAAGTATTTTAATTGAAATCAATTATTCACTTTCTGTAACCATTCCTCAAACACCAACCTCCTGTGAAAAGAGCAGCAAGGACCACGTTGCTGGAATGCTTAATACGGTTAAGTAGAAGTGTACATGATCACTTCAATTCAGGATAGAACTGCATCGTATCACCTTTTTTACAGCTTATGTCTTGGGCATAATCCGAACTTAATTGAAGCCCCAACAGAAAGGAGAGCTGGAAGTTCTTGCTGGTCTTTATGTGGTATGGATAAGTAAGTTACGTCTTAATCAGTATAAAGCACTTTAGTCGAAGAAAATTGCATTCCACTGGATATCCGATACGCCTTGAAGAACTTGCGTTTGTCTTGCAGTAAGATAAAATATCCAGACACGCCAATGATGATTTATGAATAGAATTAAATTGGAAACGTAAATCGTAAAATTCGTAAAAAAGGACCTTTAAGTACTAATAAACTGTTAGTGTACAGATGAAAATGGGGAGCTTCAAAGTATACATTGAATAAGTTATAGAATCCTTAATGCATGCAGCGATAAGATGGTCCTGATATCCGAATTGTTTTATTTGCTCTCGGCGTAGATAAGAGTTGTGAGATAGTGAGAAGAGCATCTCCATTAAATTTTTCAATCCAGCAGTTTTCGGCGTAAACAATCCCACAAAGCAAGTGTTTGACCGCTAAAGCCGATCAGTTTTATCGTTATTTCTGCCCAAATGCAGCTCGGAAAATTGTCGTCACTATTTGACGAAGAGGATGATTACGTTGGTCATAAACTCCAGATATTTCAGACACACAAGCACTGTTGTAGTCCTGCTCGCACCGAAACTTTATCTATAAATTCCCAAGTTGAGTTGTGTCGATGGTGAACTATTTAGATCCGAGATATGTCATACGCCTAAAACCCTTTTATTGCCCGAGAAATATATGACGGTAGTCGGAATCTCGGAATTGATTCTACAGATAGTTTCCAAACGATAAAGTTTTATTGGGTATCTTTCTCTCCTCATCGAGCACTTTTTAAACAGCTTCAATTTTTCAAGGCATTTCTCAATTCCTCTTTCGCTTTCATGTCCATCCTTCGGATTGTTTTTCAACGGCAGCTTGTTGGTTCGTTGGTTTTGTCTCATATATATTGCCAATGTCCTTTTACCATTTAATGAAATAATTAACTGGTGGAAGAGGGGATGAATGAGCTTTATGGGATCGGGTAATGAATATAAACTAACAAACACGAAAACGATTTCAATGAGGTTCAGACATTAAGTGACGCGATTTTCAGTTGGTTGCAAAATTTATGATATCGATTTTAGATTAAACAAAAGCTACCTACAATACGATAGATCTCAGAATGTTGTAAAGGTGAAGCAGAAAAACAATAGGATTTGTTCACTTCTTCACTGGAAGAACCATAAGTACTTAATACCAGTATCCTGGTTTGTCATAGCCTTCATATTCACAAAATTATTTGAATGAAAATACAGAAAACACCTTCGTTTTAATATTGTGTTATTTTCTTCTTTTTCCCTTGGGAAATCGCTCTTTCACTGTCTTCAGACTTTTCTTGGGTTGATTTTTTGAAATTCAAACAGTATCCTTTTGTAGGTGTCAGTTATTTTTGAATAACTTCTAACCCGTAAATAAAATTATGTAATGAAAAACTCATGAAACAAAATGGAATTGACCAAATTTTCCCGAATAGTTGTACCCGTGCTTCGTTGAAATTATTTGAAACCGCAGATCAATAGTACCGAAAGTTTTTTTACAGAATTATTTGAACTCTTCGAAATAATAGAAGGCTGTCAAAACGTGCACATTTGCCAGCCCCATCATCATTTTTTATTAACCATTGCAGTACCCATTTTGGAACGAACTGTCAATTTGACGTCAGTCATACAAAAATCCGAAATACCTTTCGAACAGCTTCTTCGCTACTCCGCTTGGCACCTCACTGTTTCGCACTTTTGCGTCCGATAATCTGCGAATCGGACCTTTTCTCTGGAAGTAGAATCCACCTTCCTATTTGGGAGATACATATACAATTCAGCTGGTATGAAGATCCTTACAGGAATTATAAAGATCGTTTTCGATCCGTGACATCAAATTGTAAAAATTCAACAATGAACCAAAATATCCGACATAACGATGCTTTCAACCTTTCAAACCTTTCCATAGCTCCATAAGCAGATCTATAGAAGATCTATACTTTCAACTTTGCAAACAATTTCATACGTTTCAGCCAACTTTTGAAGCCTTATTCCTTTAGTAGGAAATCACGGAGGGGAAGATCTGGGTAGATAAATTCAAGGAGGAAAATATCAGAGGAGTAGTTCTAAGACGAGAATTTACGGTAGACAAATTTCGTGTGTAGAAATTCAAGAGGGGTTGAAGGGAATTCCTAGTGTGGATATCTGGAAGATAAATTCTGGGCCGGATTATTTCGAAGATGATAATCAGGTAGTTAAGATTGAAGAAGCGAAGAAATATCAGAGACGAAATTCCTAGAAGGAATATTTCGGAAGGGAAATTTCGGGAGGGAAAATTCCTCCAAAGGAAATTCTGGACGGGGAAGTTCTTAATTTAGAAATTCTCTTAAGGCAAATTTCGGAGAGCAAATTATTTCAGTGGTAATTTTTGAAGGAAAGATGAAATGAGTGAAATTTTTGGGTAACAAATGCAAAGTTCTCAAAATTTTCTAGGTTCACAAGGTTGGTAGGTTCAAATAGATAAAAATTCGAAAAGTTTGTGGTTTTATGAAAATTGAAAGATTTGAAAACCGATGGCTACGAAAAGTTAACACTATTTACAATTGAAATTTGCGAAACTTTGAATACGTTCAAAGGTTGAAAGGTAAGAAAAGTTGTAAAATGTGTAAGGTCTATGAGTTCGCAAAAAATAGTTGACTCAAAAAGTTGATACGTTCCAAAAGGTGAAAGGTTCCAAAAAAAATGCATCAAAAAGTTGAAAAGTTTCGAAATTGAAATTTTCGGAAAGTTAATGGGCTCAAATCGTTCTTAAAAAGTTTAAAGGATCAAAAATTGCAAAAACTTAGACAAAGTAAAGTTCCAAGACGTAACAATGCATTTGGAAAGTTGCATTGTTTCGAATTCAATGTTTCGAATTCGAAGCTTCAAACAGTTTCATCAATTCACCTTAAGAATGTTGGGGATTTAAGGAATTTCCACTGTATCTTCCTGTGGACTTAGTCTGAGAATTACGGCTTCTCAGTTTCCTTTCCACGAATAGTCTCCGAATACCTAAATCCACTCACCTGACATTTTCACCTCTCTGCATTTGCCCGACAAGAATTTAATCTCGCGATAATTCCCCTTCAATGGCTTTCTCTGCTCGAATTCGACCTCAATGATTCCCCACCAAAGTTTCCCTCGAAAAAGTACTCAACACTAAGTTCGCTTTAAAAGTTTCCCATGAGGTAAATTTTCCCCTTTGCATTGCCATCTTCAAGCTCCTCGAAAATGTCTTCTCAAAAAATTTTCCAGCTGTTATTTCCCCTAACGTTCCCCTAAATTTCCTCCCAAAATTGCCCATTGCGAAATTTGTGCAAATGGAATTTGTTCTCTAGTATTTGCCCTCCACAAACATCTCCCTCTAATTATTTCCTTAAAATTTTCCCCTCGCGAAATTTCACTTCAATTTCTGCATTACTAAATGAGATTACTTCAAAGTTTCTTCTTCGAGAATTTTTCCCATCCACAAATCCACAAATCTACCGAAATGCACCAATCTGAAATTTTCCACCAGACATTTCCCTTTATGATTTCCTCTTATGAAATTTTTCCTCTCGCGGGCACCACTCTGAAATTTTCCCCTAAAAATTTTCGCCGAAGCTCAAAAGGATTGCTCGTAAAAATTTATCCCTCCCGAAATTTCCTCGCTTCAAAATAACTCCTTCGAAAACTTCACCCTTCTGAGCTTCTTTTTTTCGTTCTTTCCTTTACCGAACATTTCCTCTTCTTCATAATCCTCTTCCAAAATTTCCCGTCAAAAATTTCCCATCTATCATCCCTCTCCAAGAACTCCTCGCGGAATTCCCTCCCCACAATTTCCCCTCAAATTTCCCCCCAATATTTCCCTACTCAGAAATTCCCTGATTTAATGTCCTTGTGGTTCCTGTTTCTAGAGTCATTGAAATTTGTCCCTGGTATATAGTTTCGTTTAAGTTACAGGTAGTCGGTAAAGTAAAATCCGTCTCACCTTTTTAAACCGTTCGGATAAGATTCTGATTTCATTTTTGTAGGAAAAGTTCTACACCGGTTCCCACTTTTCCGGTCTCAGAATGTCGATCCTAAAATACGCTTGTGTGCGACTGCTACTTTGGTTATTTCTATATGGACAATAAAATCGACGTAGCCCATTCGCGGGTAGATGAGAATACTTTCCTGAGTTCTAATGTAACGTTCGCTACGGAGAATTCTGGTGGACATTAGAATGCAGCACAAATCGTTCAATCTGTGCAGTTCTTCTTCGGCATTGGGAATGATTATGAAGGATCATGGGATTTGTGATCTCTCCAAGATTAGCCAGCTGTCATTTGGGAAGCAACCATAGATACTAGTTTGCCTGGGTAGTGGAACGGAACCTAACTTCCCTTGGCAAATTAATTCTGTTGGAACCTAACTTTTCTAGCCACTTTGTTGAGTACCAGATAGTGTGGTCGTCCTGTCATTCTGAGAGATAGTCTCTGAACTATTTTCGTATGAACCGTGGCAACAGTGGCGCATGACATGTCAAGCTGACTAAGCTTAGGAGATTACTTTTAAAATTTCTGTATATTTTGGGTAGGAAAGGAGGCCATCAATCCTTTGAAATTCGCTTGATTTCTCTATTTTCGCTGATAATACTGTTTGCGATAGCTGCTATTTGTTTGTTCGGGCGATCTTAATTCCAATCAATTGGCGTCTTCTTTGTAGACCCCGTCTCTACATTTCTAACCAGATATTAATCCTTTGTGCTATTTTGGGGGCCATCTAAGGCGCTTGTTGGTTGTAATCCTTCATTGTGCTCCTGTTTACTTCAAAAAATGCAGCTTTCTTGGAATAAATGCCGCAGTAAAAAGTAATTTGAGGCCTTGGAGTCGTGTGGTAATTTGGCAGTAGTTGAGAAACAAGGTATTCTCGGATATTTTGCGATGCTTCCGCATTACAAATTTTGTAAATTGTTGTAAATTGTTATTTTTCAATACTGTAATATGAAGATATATAATGGATACTAAGCCTCGGGCTTAGAGACTTCTTTCTTTCATATAGAGACTTCTTTCTTTCCTCTTACTTTTAACGGAGAAGTATCTATGTGTTCCCCGAATATTTTGGAGATAAAATATTGGTTGAAACCATCCTGCTAGTGAGGGTGTTTATTTAATTTCAAGCTTATAAATTTACAATATTGGGCTCAACTGAAATGAAACTTACTATTCAGCATTGGCACATATTTGGAGTGAATAAACTTCTTTCTAGCAACGAAATGTTCTGTACGGTCAATGGCGTCTGTTGTTTATGACCATTATTTTTACTCACCCTCCAACGTCATGATCATTTTATTGGTTTACCCTTAAAGAAACCTTCACTTCGCAATTGAACTCTGCATAAGACTTATTCGGCGTATAATCAGCTTTACTTATATGTTTGCCATCACGACGTCTTTCACACATCGTTGACGCGTTGTAGTGTCTTCTAACGACTTTTGAATTTCATCGAGTAGCGGAAAAGGCTCACAATTTCATATCATTGCACATATAAATATAGCCGGTATACTAGGTCGTAATCCTGACGTTGTGCCGTCTTAAGATGGGGTGTCACCAAGTACCAGCTTAAGTTCATAACATCCAAAGGCAGTCCGAAAGCAGCCTAAGCGGATTAGCTGCTATAAAAGCTGCCAATCCTTCCAAAGATAACATTCGCATTTTCACTTATTTACTTTTATTTTTCCGAGCGTGTCCTTAGCAGCGTTCACACATAATGTACATGACACACTCGTACCCATATTTTATTTGAGCGGAGTTGGTACTGTGTCAGGATAAATGCCAGCGGAAAGAAAAAAGAAAAAAAAAAACAAGATGTGTACGCATACAGTGAAAGTGTAAGCGTATATGAAGCAGAAAGCCTGAATAGGATGAAATTCTAGAAAAGGATTTTCTTGTAACTCGAAAAATATTTGACAACATAAGAACACTTGAAATTTCCACGAGAAAAAACCTCGGTAAAAAACCGATAATACGATTTGCCACTTTGATTGGTGACAGCAAATGTGATGAAAATTATTTCAACGATTGCAGGAAAATAAATTTGTTGTTTTCACTTCCTTGCATCATCCCCGAGCCAAGTTAGTAAACTTATTTTGCCTCAATTTTTTTAAAATTGTTAATCCAATTGTTTTTCAACTGACAAAAATACAACATACAAAGAAGGGCTGCAAAACATGTCACCTAAAGGAACAAATTGTGGAATTTCAAGTTGATATCCAAATCATAAAAGGAACTTTCCATTTAATCCTGTCTCCATTTCCTTTCAGCAGGCGAAGCCATTTAAATAGTGATATGATACGTAGATATGAGGATAACAATGCATGCACATGAACTACGTACAGCAAAGAAACTATTTGAAATAAAATTAATTTACTCTTTCAAGTTTCACGATCAGTTTTATTCGTCTCCTCAACCAACTATGTCCCTTCTGCCTAACCTCCTAGCGTGCCCTGATTTCAGGATGAGACCTTAAAAATTATTTTCATAGAAAAAGACAGTGCTCGTTAATTGCGGTGACTTATTCTAGTTACCGCCAAGCAAGGAGGTGGCCTATGGTGTTGTTATATTGAATTGCAGATCAAGGAGCTAGAAGATCATGCGGAATTTGCCCCGCAAAGAAACACAGAATGAGCACACATGTTTGTGTCAAGTGTAGCAAGCCTGTGTGCTTGAAGTGTTCTCTCAGAATGTTTTATTTTCCTTACCAGAAGGTGTCTGTAATGTTTATTTTTCTTATGTAATTTCAACACTACACGAAGGCGGTTCGATAAGTACCTACTCTTAGCGCACGATGCCGCCGCTATCGCCACAAAAATTCAATATCGTATAATATGTTCTCGTTGACGGCTACTGTCAAAATTCCAACCGAATCATGCTCGTAGTCTTAATTTGACCGCGCGTGGAAGCGGACGTGTCCGCAGATTTAACAAAATAGAAGAAAGAACACTATCGGGCGTTGATTCGATTCTTATTTTGGGAAGGAAATCGCGCGGGGATGCTACGGCTGGTGACTGTGAGCTAGTTTAAATCGTATTTCGGTTTTTGAGGAGCCACCCTCAGGGGCTCCAAAAACGGCTACCATGGAGGATAATGTGGTGAATCCCATATTACCTTGAAGGCCGATTGGAAGTCCGCGAGATAGTTGAAGCAGTAGGCATCTTAAAAGACCGCCAGGATCATATCCTACATCAAAATCTAGGCTTGATCAAACTGTAAAATACTTTTACTTTGCTTTTAGGTTGCTTTGTGGCCTTCAACGAATCATGGGTTCAGTGGCGCTCATAAGAGACCAAGGAACAAGTCAAGCAGTGGACTTCAACAAACGTGACAACAAAGAAGGTGAAGACTGTCTTATTGGCTAATAAGATAGCCACAGCTTCCTGGAGCTTACAAGATGTGGTCTGCTACGACTACCTGAACAAAGGCAAAATGTTCACAGGGTTTTTGTATGCCGAATTGTTGGCAAAATTTCCGCCGGATTGCAGAAGAAAGGCCTCATTTAGATGGAAAATTGCTCCTTTACGACGACTTTACGCACTGTCTTAGACACCGCCGTCGCTACGGCCAAATTGTGCTACGAGCTGCTACCCTTTGTATTCTCCCAATCTGGTATCCTGCGATAGCCTTTTGTTTTCAAACTTGAAAAAGTCATTCGCCGAACCGAAATGCAAGTCGAATTACATTTTTGAGACAGGTTAGAGAAATTGAAGCATCACTGGATCATGTGTATTGAACTCATAGACTATAGAAATTGCCACTTTTACAAAATCTTTGGTTTTTCGTCTGCAGACTGACTACTTATTGGGCTTTTCCAGTCTCGTATATCTTAACAAGCATTTCGAAACGATTTGTTCAAAAAAGTTGAGTGACGAAATTATCCACATCCAGGGTAGTGTTACTCATAAATGGCGTACACTGATTAAGGTTAGGGGAGTGGCTTTAATGCTGCCCCGGATTAGTGGCAAATTGAAGATTAGATTGAGTTCTATGCTGGGTAGTCTTCATTAAAATAAGTCATATGCGATTTCTTATGTTTCAATTCTATGGCTTTCTTGTACTTTTTGAGTGAACTACGAATGCAATCACGCAGAGACAATGAGTTAGAATTTAACTGGGATAGTCTGCAGACTCTAGTAAACAAAGCCCTCTTGCTGTAAATGTGAAGGTCCCCTTAATGTTGGTCCTTAATAAGGTGGTCAATGACTGCAGCATATTTGTAAGAGTGAAGGGATCTGCTGGTTCTCCACAATATGAATGTTCTTAGAGAGTTTAGGGATTGGTAGATCTATCAACGGTTGTTCTTTAACTTCAAGTATAGGTTCGTAGTTTATTCCTTGGGTATTGGTGGTACGTTTCCTATTCTGTAGATGATAGCAGGAAGTTGTTTACTGCCGGTCGTTGGAGGAACATGTATTGCTAGTATCAAAGGACTCTACGCAAAAACCAGAGCACTGGTTATTGAACAAACCAATCAGGACTACAGTAAGCCCAGACTGCTAAACCATTGTGCAACAAATAGCCTTTTCTGTCGGAAGCACTTGGTGATTAGCGATTTTATATCGGTATGAAGTATAATTTCAAATCGGACTTCCTAAATTGTGGGAAGGAACTGGGATCTCATTGATAGTGATCATGTAACTATCTTTTTTTATCTATTGTCAATTTAATTTAGTGAAAAGTTCACTAGTGAATAGAAGTTGCAAGGGAATGCGCAGTGTTGGCAGGTATTCACGTTTGACATTTCAACCTATGGCTTCATGATACGATCTCTACGAACAATGGCTCACTAAGAATGATTTGGTTGGTGACACTATGGTACGAAGGGGAGAAAAACGCTGAAAAATCTCTGGAATAACACTTTTAGACAGTGTTTTGCTCCTTGGTTTCTCCAGTGAACGACATATCATACTTGGGTGAAGGGCTCTAAACAGAAATCACGTATAAAACATGTTAAGTACAAAGCAAATCACGTATATTCAAATAAATCACTTAACCTGTATTGACAAAGGGTTTTTCATAAAGGACATAATAATTTTATCTATAAATAAAACACAGAACATTTGATTTATTGGGTTCAAATTAATTGTGGGTGTAGTGCAAGCATTACATTTTATGAATATGTGCAAGATTTCGAGTCCGTTTATAGCAATCTAGCACAAATTTCGACCGGAATGTTGGCAACTACGCATTGTTTGTTGTCTTTGAATGCGTCTAATGTTGCTGGCTTGTTGCCATTAACCAGTGCCTTGATATAGCCACATACAAAGGAATCCAATGACCCTAGATCACATAAACGAGGCGGCCGTTCAATCGGACCATTTCTCAAGATGACACGTTCACAAAATTTGCCTTTCAATAAATCGATTATGAGGAGTACTGCGTGGTTAGTTGCACCGTCTCGTGAAACTGCAATGAAAATGAAAACAATGAAATCAATGAAAACAATGCAATGAAAACTGCAGTGAAATGCATTCAATTCTAGTCACAAATAATCTTCCAATATAACATGACAGCGCTCTCCATTGACGGTAACACGACAGTCGTTTTGATCCACAAAATATACGGCCCGAACACACCTCAGACATGAAAACATCACAAAACAGTAATTTTTTGCGGATGTAACGGTTGCTGATCATTAACGCATATTATGCTTGTTAACAAAGCCATGCAACCAGAAATGAGATTCATCGCAGAAGATAATTTTTCGATATAATTCTTCATTTTCTTCTAACTTTACCAGAGGCCTATTGGAAAAGTTTCGGCGCATCGAATGATAAACTGGTTTTAGTTCTTGAGTTTAATTGAGCTAGTAAGCATGCAAATCAAGAGTTTTTCCCGAAATACGCCTCATTGTCGTATACTCGATGTGCCGTTCTTAAGAACGTCGCCAAATCGACTGATTTGGCTTGTTTTGAATCGATGCATTTATGGCAGTTTTCCCTCGCTTCGAGCAGTACGATGTCTCTTTGGCTTCCGAACGTCAAATAGTGAAAATTTGGGCCCGAACTTATCTACTAAACCACGCAGCCTGTCGGGCGGGACGATTATTACGGCCGAAAATTTGAGTATGCGCTTTTAAAGTTGCGATCAACTATTCAGAGCTTGCTGGTTCAACTTTACCATGATGTAAATGTTGACTTTAACCAACGTTTTGACATTGACAGTTCATTAAAAAACTTTACGGGTGCGTTCATATTAAGATACGTAACTATTTTGTCCCTATTCGAAGACCCGATATAAGTGAGAAAAACCTGAGCCCAAGATAATGATCAAAAGAAATTGTGGCCAAATTTAGTTAATAAACAAGAAGAGACTATGTAGAATCTATCTAATATGAAACGGAGAGAAGCGTTAATTGCAGGCATGAGCTGAAGTTATATATAGTGACCCGTTTAAGGTTTTAAGTGTCAAATAAATTAAATAGGAATCGGGGCCTGCTTTGATTCTATGGAAGATTGGATATCTGGCCCATCTATCGAACTATAAAGAGAAAAATTGAAACACTTATTATTTAATTTGATCTCTACTGGCCGTTTGTAAGTGAAAAAATTTTCAGGATTGGAATGTATGGATTGAATATGGCTTGGGTTATCATCCTATTAACAGTGAAGCCTGAAAAAAGTGTTGTATCATGGAATTTTTGATCTATGTTTGAGTTAATATTAGGAAGAAAATTAGTATAGAAAGTTTTGAATGTTCATAATTCGCTACTAATCTATAAGAGAGGTTCAACCATTCCTAGCGAACCTGAATTCCTTCAATGTTTCTTGTTAGGGGAAATAATCTAAAGGTCTTCACATGCTAAAAGGACTCAACCCATAGCTTTACTTTACATTATTAAAAATTCATAAAAACTGTACAACTTTTGTCTTTGCTTTAATATTGCTTCCCTCCCATCCCTTTTCCCTTCGATATGTACCTCGTTTCCTCAAGTTCTTTTGTGGACATTCTTTGAAATGCTTTTGTTGAAATGAAAATGAAAAATTCACATCTTACATTACCTCAAATTATTTTAGCTACAATTAAATGTTCATTATAGTCGTGCATGATTCGCAAAAAGTCTTTTTTGTTGCTTCCCGGCAAAATACATATGTGATTGCTAATAGCCCGTGTTATATGTAGTTATATGTCTACATGTGACGCTTTCAGCTTTGAATGACACATAATGACTCAAATGCATACTTAAAATGTATGTAAATGTACCGAAATGGATTCAATTGTCTATTTCACAACTATTTCAGCTTTGTTCTCCGCGTTTTGATGAGAGTGACATTGTGTCTACTAAAAGTGTGCTTCGAAACTGCAAACTATTCTTTACATTATTTCAAACTACCCATTCATATGGTATTCATATACCTTTATACTCGGTTCGCTTTTTGGCTGAATAATATAATGGAAACGATTGAGTGAAAGTTTAACATTACGCAAATTGAAGTTTTCACATGTTAGTCGGTTAGTTGGATACTTGAGGTCCTTCGTTTCGAAACTGATTTAAATTACTGAAACTATTCAAAGGATCCAAATAGTTTGGAAATGAGAATAAGTGCAAAGAACATTATCATCCGTGGCGCGACAGCCCAAGTTGGGTCTGGATACCCAGAATTATCAGGAGAACACCTCGTGCTCCAGCTGATGATTCCCAACATACATCGGTTGTCAGCATTTATCGTGTCTTCCCATCGAATCCCTGGTCGTCCTGCCGGACGTTTGTCTTCAATGCCCTTTTGTTTGTCTGTTTTCTCTACATGGCCAGCCCATTGCAGTTTACATTTTTCGCAAGTAGGTACATGTGGCTCCATCCTGAAGCGTCTTTGATTGGGCGTTAGATATTCCGGCGCATAAATATGTCCTTAAAATGGGAAATACACAATGAAAGACCGATTTAGATACGCCGAATCTTGTCCCTTCTAGCGCCCTTTTTATTTAGGTGTCATTCGGTTTCAACCGGGAACAAAAGTAAGTTTAAACCTTCAATAAAAATTCAAGTCACATTCAAAGGACACCCACGTGTATTCAGATGACCTGAGATGGCTTTTTTTTGTCAGTAGTTTCCAATTTTTCGGATGCTGGTTACTCCTTTTTAGCGTCTTTGATACACAACCATCAAAAAATTATCCATATGATGTTGACACTATCGCAGCCCCAAAATCTTGTTTCTGTTACACTTGTTATAACCTAAATGATCCTAAATGAGCCTTAAAGTAGCCTGAATGTTTTTTGTGCAATTTATTCAGCCTCAGTGATATCACATTCGGCAACTACGAAAGTCACCAGAGCATTCTTTTATGACTGTTCATTGTAAATGATCCCGTCCAAAGTACCTCCGTGACTCTTTGCCAGGTCAGTCAGTCTATTCCGTGAACTATTGACTTTCATCAACAATGCTTATCAGCCATATAGTCTACAAGAACAACACTCACTTTCAGCTAGGGTTGTTGTCAAATCTTCAGCAGATAAACTCAGAGACAAAGATATTTTAGAGCCCAAATTTCAGTGTCGCTTTCGATACGTACTCGGAAATTAAGAAACAAGATGTACCTACCTAACAAAGTTTGTTATTGTAACCTGAAGGATGTCAAGTAGAAACTTAGCCCTAGAAAGTCATTTTTCACAAATAAGCTCCTCTGATTATGACAATATATGAAGATGTTTCAACATCGCGAGTGAATGAATGCTCAGGACATGCCCCACCTCAGTCACTACGAAACCTTTGCTATGATGCTTTCTTGCATCATCCCCACCGGCTGCTAAGTGGGGTAAGCAACCTTCTCATATGTTCCTACCGTTCCTTATGATTTAGTGTCCAAAATATTTCTATTGTTTTATAAATGAGTGCCATTAGGATCAACTTCGGGAAATTCCTTGAATTTTATTGATTGGACAAGTAAATAATCCTTATAATTTCATGGTTGTCAACTATAGTCAGGGTCCTAATTGGACAGAGTTTTAGCAGATGTGACAGTAGCTTGTTCTATTCTCATGAGGTTACAGAGGACATGGTGGGCATATTAGATATGTTTTAAATTTCTTTTGAATACCACCAGTGTAGAACTTCAGGAACAACAAGGTTTTTGGGTCAACACAAATTATATAATCTGTGGACCTAGGAACCCAACTTGGATTTTTTTCAACGATTTTAGTTATCTTTTAAACTTAATTGGAATACATCCGAGAACGATTTTGGAACAATTGGAAACCGGTAATGACACCATCATTTTGACTATCTGCAATCCAGAAATACAATGAAGCGGCTACAAGCTGTGCCCAGAATACGGACCGGTATCAAACCAAACATCCCTCCGATATCAAAATGATCGTCCTTTTTCAATTGTCTCCGTGTGTCTCAATTCGTATCGTCTCCGGTCAACAGCATGGTCTTGTGCCTCAAAGATCAGAGCTCTCAGACTATCCCATAGAAGCTATTAGATTTTAACATTCAAATTTAGATTTCATATTAATGAAGGGCTTGATGGATTGTTTGGTCGGGAGCACATCAAACTAAAGTATCTGCTGGTGATTTATATTCCTTAAAAAATTATTATTATTATCATCCTTAATCTCTATGACCTGCGTCACTTCAGGCTTCCCAAGAGGTGTTTGCAAATAAACTACAGAACTTGCACACATGGTTTGTTTCTAAGGACCTTTACTTGAGCAGCCCTGTGAGTCTGCGCCCCTGATTTCTGGTTTTCTTGGAATAGAATCCATAATTCTTTGCCAAATTTTAAACCTATGCAATTCCAGTCTTCTAAAGCGGCTGCTTTCATTTCGTTGACATTTTTGATCAAACAGAGGACTATGACTCAACCGTGCGAATAAAGATCAGAGCGCACACAGGAATGCTTCAAGTCAAACTAGACAAGCCTCAGCGACACATCATCTGGTGACTCGATTAATAAATTCACTAAACTATGAATTTGGATCCGCTCCGATACTTTGGCGATGGTCATCCTATCACCTCCACATATGACTTGCAATAAGCAGATCACGATCTGTCACCTCCTTTTACCGCCCTGATCTTTACTGATCGTCAATCTGTCGTTTTCCATTACGAAAACGCTGGCACGGTCGACAAGCTCGTTATGTAGCTCTGCTCCGCGGCGTTACAGATCAGGCCAAGCTGTTTCTTGGCCATTTGCTCTTCCGATATCCTTTACTCTATCATCCCAAAGGCCCCATTTAAATTTACCTTTTCTTCAATTTACCGAAGGATTGATTGCGTACAGCCCGTCGTCAAGTATGAAAAATCTTAGTTAGAGAGAATAACCTTTAGTTCTGTCTCAATGTCCAGAAGGATGTACGAGGTTTGTTCAAAAAGTATCACGAATTTCATGCTTTTTCAAGAATTATTTATTTATTCATGAATATCTATTTAGTTCCCTTCAAAGTTATCCCCGTCAGACATTATACACTTGTGATATTGTTTTTTCCAATCCTCGAAGCATTTTGAAAATTCATTTTTTGTGATCTTGTTCAGCACATCCTTCGATGCCGTCTTTATCTCCTCAATCGTGGCGTAGCGTCGTGCTTTCATGGGCCTCTTCAGTTTCGGGAACAAGAACAAGCCACAGGGGGCCAGGTCTGGGGAATACCAGACCGGCATTATTAGAGGGTTGTTTTTGGCCAAAAATTCGCGCACAAGTACCGATGTGTGAGCAGGGGCGTTATCATGGTGCAAAAGCCAATTTTTGTTCTTCCGAAAATCCGTGTTCATTACTTGAAGGTAACATTTCTTATTGACCGTTCTACCCTGCGGCAAGAACTCATAATGCACCACGCCCCTGCAATCGAAGAAAACTGTCAGCAAAACCTTCACATTCGACCGAACTTGGCGTGGTTTTTTCGGTCCCTCTGAGAACATTTTGTACCACAAACGTTGCTTGTGTCTAAAGTATCTTCGCCGTATGCAATAGTTAACATTCTGAATGCATCCGCGTATTTTAAGTTGTTCTTCACACAAAATTTAAAACAAATTCTTTGATCCATTTTTTGGGATAGACGAAAATCGAAGACAAGCTAAAACACGTCCACTCATAATAACTGTCAAAAACTGACTGGACATTCAAAATGGCCGGAATTGTCAACATAAATGAGGGTCATGAGTACCAACATAACGCCACCAAAAGATCAAAAATCGAACATACGTAGCCCGCGAAAATTCAAAATTTGAGATACTTTTTGAACAAACCTCGTATGTAGGCTTTAATGGATACATCCGACCAGCAAACTGAAGTAGGATATGTTAGTTTGTATCTAAAGCTGAATCAGGATTAGCTGTGAGATTGGATTTGCGGGCAGTTGCTTCGACCATTTTTGAGGTTCTGAGGCAACTTCGCTGTTCAATCAAGAACTTCAATCAATCAATATTTGCTGGTTGAGTGTTCGTTGACCACTTCATTATATCAGAACGAGCATTTTCAATGACGGTTCCTGGTTGATAGCATCATTCAGGTCTGATGTTGGGAAATTCTTCATTGGTTAAAGTTCTCGCTGTAATGATTTATGGCAATGTGATCATGTCATATAGTCCCTGTTATTTCTTCATCAATACATCTCATCATTAAGTCCGCAAGGATCGTCAGGATTAACCCAAATAATAGTGTTTCCAATGTTCATTTTCAATTTTTCTTTCATCATTTTCAAAAGGACAGAATTTGGCGTAAAAAACAAGTTTTTTATTTTTAGATTTTGCCAAATCTAACAATGCAGCTCTCATTAACAAGGATGTCTTGAGAAAAAATGGTGCAATCATTGAAACACTGACAACTTTATATCAATGATGAATGTTGAATGATTTCCAGTAGTTATTTGGACCCAGGATGGCAGATGGGTTGTTCTCAGAATTAGTTCCGAGTATTCGAAGTTACTACAATAAGGCATTAGTCAGGAAAGGTTGATCATCGACTTGAGACCCGGCTATACGTTGTAGTAGACTTTCTTCAAACGGTTGTTTAGAAAATCCTCTAAATTTTTAGATGTTTTTGCACCTAAATCTAATCGAACAACTATTTCACCTTCAGGACTATCAGAAACTCACATTGCATGCACGTAAATTAAGTGAAGTTTTGATCACCGCACAAGGATATTTTGATCAACCCATTCGTGACTAATGAAAAATGTAGAGAAGTAACTGAACGTCGACATTTATACCATAAAAATGCCACAAATCTGTCTCTATTCAAAAGTTTCAAGCCACATTGAATGGATATTTCAATTCCATTCAAATGGATCCTGTTCCTCTCAACAGGATGTAACAAGTTTCTTTAACACAATTTCACTCATGTATACATTCACTGCCTTAAATACATTTTTATTGAAAACGAATTCAATTTCAAAGTTTAATGCATTCCCAGCGGCATAACTAAAGGTATACCGCATAGCCTTCCGCACATGCATCCTTCAACCGAAGATGAGGGATGCATGCAGGAAGCTGGGTGTGTATCAACTTAAAAGTTATATTATAGTTGCTCCAACTGTAAAAGTTATATATGTTTTTAACGGTTAGAAGAAAATTTTCCATGTATGCATGCAAGTGCCTTCATCAAATCAGGATGGCATGCTCTGCACTCCGAAAATCCAGCATTGCCGCAAACCCGGTACGCAGGGCTCCAGAGCAAATAAAGTAATTGCATTATTGTAATTGCTACTGTCGAAAAAGTTGTATCTTGTATGCATTTAGTGAAAAATTGTCATGCAATACGTACGTGTGCACATACTTCGTCGTGGCTCTTACCCATGAATGACTTGTGGAAGTATTTAAGATGAAATCTGTTGAAATTTCGAAATGGTTTACTCAAAAAGTTGCAACAGTTCATGATGTTCACTTCTGTATGAAACTTGTACGGAATATTTAGTACTTGTTTCAAGATACTTAACATAAATGCTTGGATAAGGACATACCAAAGTGTGGATAAGGAGTAGGTAGTGTATGTGACAAAGTCATTCATGGAATTGTCTAATTTGCTCGAGCGTACTAAAGATTGCAACATGGAATTATGAATTTCAATCAAATTATATTAACCGATTATGGTTTGATCCTTGAACCACTACGAATCTCATATTGGACTTGCACAGCGGCTTTATTGGTTTGTGATTTAACTTTTATTAAGCTTGTACTTACTGACATACTTACTGAATTTATCTGATCACAAAAGATGAAGGTTATGAACAAATCAATTGAGTATCCGTCTTTAACCTCCCTTGGATTTTTGCTAGATTGTCGTGAAAACTGTGTTTTCTACTCTTGCTGAAAATGGTTCAGAAACACGAAATCTATTCCTGAAATAATTTAAGGCGTAATCCATAGGAGCTAGAAGACGTCGAATGTGATAAAACAGCGGCCATCAATCAAAGCGACGTGTTGTATTCGTATAAAATAAATCAAAATTGTTTTAATTTTTCGATGGTTGGGAAGTAAAGCGTTTCAATTACTTAAAGTATGAGAATTCCAGGAGCAGGGTATATGTCAACGGGTATCGTGGAACCTTTTGACGCAAAGTTTTACACTAGGCCTTAATTTCAAGGTCTGCAGTGCCATCGAACTTCCACCGAAAAGTTAGAATAATTCCTATTCCAGGTTTCACCTGATTAGCAAAACAATACTTATTTTTGTTGGAGTATTCCAACATGGAGTAAGAAACTGAGTATTCCTCCGGGCAGTCCCCGAAGAAAACTTTGCATCGTTTATGCCACCTGTTGCCCTCAGAAAACCTCCGAGAATGGGATTGCCTCAGCTTCCTGTCTTTGAGTAATGTTGCATACCTTTCTGTTCTTTTTCGCCGTAGCACTAGAGCTCTTCCTTGGCCTCCGTCTCCTGCAGTAAGCGTCTGTTTCTTCGCGTTCCATTGGCCGCGTCCTCCGATTCTGAAATCCGAGGAGTGATGAACTCAGGGCAGCGTGATCCCGGTTTCTCCACTGTTCTCCGTTGTCAGAACAACGAATTTTTCCAACAACGAGTTTTCCCAACGAATACCTTTTTGGATATCGTTTGTTCGTTCATTTGATTCATATGCCCTTCCCATTGCAGCTTCCGCAGTCTTACAACCGTTGAGACGTCCGGTCTGTTCACAGATTTATACATTTGAAGCTTTATTTTCCCGTGTTTTCAGCTGTGCTCTTCGGTGAATTTTGTCTCTTTCATTAGCAGTTCTCGTTATTTTAGCGCCTTGATACACAAATTTGCCCACATTTAGGCATTGTATTTGCCAACTGCTATATTTCATATATATATCAACTATATAGCTTTCGCTATCGAGTTCCTGCAAACGTTCTTTGCCAACTTTCAGCACCCGTGACAAAATGTTGACAAGTGTTTTGCATGTCACAGTTCAAACAAAAATTAAGCTGCTTACGCATACTTTCAACACACGACCACAATCACCTGACTTAAATCCGTACTAGTCTTTATGGGAACACCTCGATAGGAAAATTAGGGAACATAATGTCAGCAGAATGGTTCAATTGAAAGAGCCATCCTAGAAGAATGGCGGAAAGTATTTCATACAAGATTAATTTAGATTAAATCTTTCGAATTATTGTTGTTTTTGTTTGCACTGGTATACGAAAAACATTTGAATGAATATATTTTTTTGAATTCGAAGAAATTCGTTACGACAGAATTTTAAAAGTTAATCGTCAAATACTTTTTCCTGACACTGTACGTTTACCTCAGGTAAAGACAAAACAGAGTATTTCACCACACTTATACAGACAATTCGGCCATTGTTAATCATTAGTTGTTTTGTGACAGCTATTTTGCTTAGACTTGTTTTGGCTTGTTTTCGATTTTTGTCTATTGTCGAAAATGGATCAAAGAATCTGTATCAAATTTTGTATGGAGAACAATTTTAAGTGAGCGGACGCATTCCGGATGTTGAAACAAATGGAAGCTGTCGCACGAGACAAAACCGAAGAAACGTTCCAAGTACGGTCTAGTGTGACGGGTTTACTTACAGTTTTCGTCGATTGCAAGGGTGTCGTGCATCGTGAGTTCTTGCCGATGGGTAGAACGGTCAAAAGGAAATATTACCTGCAATTGATGAGCAATTTGTGCAAATAAATCCGCAAGAAACACGCGGATTTTTCAAAGAATAATGATTTTGCTCGAATGATTGTTCAGAAGTAACATACTGCTGGTACGGTTTTCCCCAGACAGGGCCCTCTGGCCCCTGAACTAAAGAGCCCCATGAAAGTACGACGCTACGCCACAATTGAGCAGATTATGGCAGCAGTCAAAGAAAAAGCGTAGGCACAAGTGTATAATATCTGATGGGTATTGCTTTGAAGGGGATAAAGTAAAATAAAGATGAATAATTGAATTATTCAAAAAAAAAACATAAAATTCCTGAAAGTTTTTGAACAGATCTCGTTTTTGTACATATTTTTTATGCCTTAGCTATAAAATAATGGAGAGTGCTTATAACACACACAAAGAAATCCTGCATGGCTACTTAACTTCACCATTGTACTCCTAATAATTTGAAAGATACGCTTTATGTGTTGGAAATTTTATTATCATTGTATTAAATGAGGCAAATTTTTTATTCATTCCCTCATCCTGCTTGCATATGATAACGATTGGAAATTTTCATAATAAGTTTATTAAATCTCGGGGGAGTGAATTTTCGGAAGGTAGCATACCGTATCGTTCATCAACCCTTTTCGACTTATATACAATATCGATGCTATCTTTTCAATAAATATACCCTTCGCAATCATTTGTGATAGTCCGAAAGAAAATCGATTAAATTTTCACAATACATTAGACCCAATATAAAATTATTCAGCAAATATCTCAAGTGAGCCAATAGACATTTGTATGGTATTCGTTTGATCGTAAGGACTCTCTCATTTAATCGTAGAACCTCCTCACGAATTACTTATCATTGAGTTTTCATCGGCCCCGGGGGCAAAATTTCTTTACAGGTGAAATTAAATGGCACCCCGAAGATCAATTTTTGTCGGACGGGCATCATGTATGGTATCCTCTTATAAATAAAATTCACACATACACTGGTGGTAATGCTTTTCTATACATTTGAGCAATCGGAGGCAGTCAACGAATATTTCTGCGCATCGACAAAACAACGTATTATTGCTATAAATAACATAGAAATAGTTGTACAAGGAAAGTGTTTGCCATAAATCAAGAGCAACACCAAATAAATGTTGTTTAGATGATTTATAGGAGGGTGAAAATTTTGTTTTTTATATTTTAGAAGTAAATTAATTCCTTGTAAGCTCTTCAGAATTTGTAGTCTTGCTTGCAGTGGCTCAATTTGTAGCCGACCGGAAAGAAATTCCTTCGTATAAATTCTTTCATATCCGTTTTGCGTTCATGCTAACCAGTCTTTGGCTTAACAACAAGACACATGATCCTGCATCATACATTGCTAGTTTTTTGTTAAAAATATCATTTTCATTTTCCCAACGCTTTTAAAATGGCAAAAGAGTGGACCTGCTCTACGCTGACCGATATCGTATCCCATCAGGATAAAAATGTCAGAAGAATGAAATCCCCAGCATAGCGAGCTTGAGTGTAATTTGATTTTGTCGGGCGCTTGCTTGCTTACTTGCTCGCATCCTATCCCGATGCAGTCGCGTATAGAGAAGATATAGAAATGTCCTGATATACGCTAAGCTTTTGATGCCCTTGTCCATGTCCTTTCATGTACTTTTGTACACATTGTAGCATCACAGCTTTGTTGTACTTGATTTCCTAGAATACACAATGAAAAGGAAACGTCCAGACGTACTTCTGCTAGGATTGGGTCGGAAAAGTTTAATTTTGTTAAGATAGTCACTGTTGGACATTGTCCATTAGCCCAAGGAGCTAAAATGTATTTGCTTTGAATGATGCAATGTCAATATCGTTAATTTTTTTTTTTTAAATTCGACTTGCTTGATGCTATCGTGTTGCACACGAAAACGTGTCGACAGTTTTTCAATAGTGGGCATCAACGATACAAAAAACGTTTCCTCCTCACTTTTTTGGTGACATATTTGCTTATTAAGTTTGAAATTTGTTAATGGTTCCTCATAATTTGACTTGATTTTTTGCAAGTAGTAGGGCAAAAGCTTGTCCGATGATTCACATGAGAAAGGATTCCTGTAAAAACAATTTAAATTGGTATCCGCCAAATAAACGATATATCGCAAACAATGGAGTACAGTTGCTATGGTTTTTGCGAATTCCTTGGAACCAAGTTTTGGACATTATGCCCATAAAATTCGAAATTTTTGTGAAACGAAAATAATTGATTCAACGCATTGTTCAATGTCCCTATCCCAAAGTGTAAATTAAGGGGTAAGTAGCTATAATAAACTTTTCTTTTTTGATTTTTAATCAACTTGCACCACTTTGGCTTTTACATTTTGGACTGTAGAGACTAAAAAAGCATCGATTATCATTGTCAACATCGGATGGCAACTGTGATCAGCATGAGGTCAATGATGATCCACATTTCTGCCTCATAAAATTCCAAGCAGAGACAGAATGCCTGATCCAGTATAGTTGGCAGAAGCCCTAAAACCATAAGGTTTGCACCGGTACCATATTTCGTTGGCTCGTCCTAATTCTCCACACACAGGATACACGTTACTTTTCTGGCCTCTTCATCGTCATCTTCATCATCCTGACGTTTCTCATCGGTGTTCACGTCTGACACTAAAATCTTTTTCGATTCCTGCAAAATTTTCTCTAAACTTCCTCAACACTGTCCTTCTAGAACTTGTTTTTCTGTACCATAACTTTCCTTTTTTTTGATTAGCTGCAGCCTTCCTCTGGTTTTCTCTCTCTCTCTCTCAGCCAGAGCACCTTTGATCGGTGTTGCAGTCGAAATTGTTGCGCTATGTTATCCTGTTATCCTATGCTATCCCAGATGTTGATGGTATTGCATGGTCGAATTGAGACCATGATGGAGTCGCTGGTTTAGAAATGTTAGATGTACATGGAACAGAAGTATCCTGTTCTGCCTCAACACTAGCTGCTGATTTTAAAAATTGAGTTAACAGCTCATGTAGCAATCGATTCTGAAATGGAGCTGATAACATCAAGGCTCTAATTGTAGTTCTTCAGCTGAATAAATAAAGAGATTTTCGAAAAATAAGTCCTTGCTCATGGAGGCAACACTGAAGAGTGCTTTTTTGACCGAAGCGTTTTATTTTTTTGCCATATTATAAGGTTTCATTTTCTTAAGGAAGGATTCTCATGATAAATACACATTTTTTTTCAATATGATGATTTTAATGGTTTGAAAAAGACACATCCAATGGCCTCATGCGGCGTGAAATATAGTGTGGTGTAGACAGAGTATGAAAATAATTGTTTCTCTGGAATGCTCATGGATGGTCAGGGAAATGAGAATCGCATAGTTTTGTAATATTAACAGGACCAGTTCTTCAGCGAAAGAGTTGGCAGACTTAATAAAGCTCTTGAGCCTTTATTGAGCTTAGCTTGACACAAGCAAAAGTTGCTCATTGACGCACTCGTTACCTGAGGATTTATAAATAGCTGCCATCCTTTTCGAGGATCGGGGTCAACTCCTTTATGGTAAGCTAATAATTTAGGGAATGTTTCCGCATCGCACTCACGGCGCAGAGCAACTAGATATTTATTCCTCTTTCCAAGCTCATGATAGAGCCTTTCCTATTCGGTTCCTTCACGGTACACGTTTTTCCAGAGCCTTGGACAGTACAAATAGCAGTTCCATTGCAGTTGAAGATGTTTAAGGGATAAATACTCTTTCAGCTTATAGAATCCTTGATCTTCGGTTGATCCACTTGTAGCGATATCACACTTTCGTACAGACTTGTTATTATTCCTGCTCTGAAGTCCATCAAACCCTTCGCTTTTTGCCAACGTCGAAGACGTGTCGAAATCGAGTTTCAGCTTAATGGATAACGTGTATTCATATCTTTTTGCATGGCCTGCGGTGCAAACGTCGAAGACTTTCGCCAATTTGCGGACTCTGTATGCCAATTCTTTTTTCAAATCAGGGTAAGAATAATGTTACAACCAAGACGGGGTTCCTTACTGTTTTTGTGTACCTCTTTTGAAGACAGGAAAATAGAATATTCATATCATATTCATATAATACTCCCGAGTTTTCTCATTGAATAATTTTGTTTGTCAATGAGGGTTACAGCTTTTTCCAGTAGATTTGCTTGCTTTCCCCGGGGCGATTTTTCGGCACCCACAAACAAAAAATACACGGTATCTTCATGGTAATGTGAGCAATTGGAGTCTCTCTAATGTTGTGACCCCAATTGTTTGGGTGGACAAAAATGAAAAAAAAAATTCTGCTAAGAAAGTTGATAATAAATTATTTATCTAAGTTTTGACTATATATATAATATGTTGCACTTGTTACACGTCACAGTTGCAGAAATAAAGATTAAGACTTACCTTCGTTTTTATCAACTCGTAAAATTACACCAAAATGGCGGCAATTTGCACACGTCAATATCGCCCAAATGCGTTGCAACAACTGAGTGAGTGTCAGACGGTAATGGCGTGAAGTGAGCGAGTAGAGTGAAGTTTTGGTATAATGTGGTTGCGTTCGGTTTTTCGATCATTATTACCTACCGACTCTTATTACCTACATCTTTCCTGCAACAAATAATTCGTGTTTCGATCAATAAATGAACACAGGAACCAAAAAGTTGACGTTGAACAAATAGTCACCTCCCCCGGTTCCCTCTTCTTCTTCAAATCCTTAAAGGCTGAAGTCCTAATCTCACTCTGGTCTCCGAAACATGTTGTCAGCATTGTTCTCGGTGTTGTGCAATCATTTTTGTGGCGTTCTCATCACCGTCCATCAACCCTTCTTTCTAGTCCTTTCTGGGTACTCTTGATCAGGAAAACAGGATTCATAGAAGCCTATATTAGAAGTCTTTGTAATGGGTTAGTGAGGATGATCACTCCTGGTTTCGGTGTGTCTTCGGTGGTATATATCGGGGTAGTTATTGCTCAAAACGTGTCAATTTTGCATTTCGGCGCGTGTGTTCAAACCAAACGTTTCACAAAGACAGTATTGGTCTCACCAAAACGTATCATTTCAATTTCCGTTGCCAAGGAAAACCTAAGGACTTTATCAGCGAGGGAAGTGCAAACTACGTTTTGTTTTTGGTTGGTATGGACTGATGGGTTTGGTCCTTCCTCACAACTGATTTTCAAGCTATGCTGTGCTTCATTGTCAGTGTCAAATTGATCACCGCGTCTAGCATTTAACAATAGCCAAATTTTAGAATACTAAACTTACTGTGTTTACAAGCAATCTAAACTGCTCTGCCGTTCTCTCTGATTCCTGGGCTATCCTCTATAGCTGATCAAGAAATCTAGTTATCTTAAATCTCGCCTGTATCAATCATGATTGGGATAGTTCCACTTTCTGAACACACTTCTCACCTCACTTCTCCAGAGTCAGATTGAGCTGGTTCACCACAAGACCCTGTTTTTATTTTGAAGCTCTCTTCGTGGTCCTTCGGTCAAATCTTTTCATATATCCCTTCGCCAAATTGTTTTAATTATTTATTTGGATTCGGCAATGCCTGTTTTGATTCTACCCAAGTTGATAAATTTGGGAGAACTTTCATCTCAAGGAGCAAAGTGTATAAAGCTTTCCAATGTATACCGTCATGAGCTTGTAAAGGATCTTCAAAAAATTGAAAAAAAATGGATGATATCTTCCCAGCATTTTAACAACATTCTTTTAAATGTTTCTGGTCTAAAAGTAATCGTCCTAGTCATGTAACCAATTTTTTTTTCCCCAATGGTGTTATTGTCTGATAACATAAATTTTATACATTATAAATTTTAATATTATTTAATCCACCACGCTCTATTGCAGGACTTTTCGACTCATCCTTTTACATTCGACTGTTCAAAGAAAGAGCTTGTGAACACCAACTTTTCAGGAAATTGACATTACAATCAACGTAGTATTAATCATTTCCTCCTCTAGGCTATTGGTGTTGCAATGTCTGCCTTTTGAGCTGGTCGTCCTGTTGCATGTTACTCATGTCGATGCCAAAGGTCATGCCAAGCACTCGTTGTTTGATCTTCAGTCTTGCTGCCAAGCCTCTCCTATTTTGAATGGCAAGAGAACCTGCTTTGTAGCGAGTGGTTTGCCGAAGAATTTTCAGAGAGCTTTAGCTCCCTACAATGAACTGGCATTCCCAACATTAACGCCAACACAGGCACAAGCACCACTATCCTTTCGAATAAACTCCTGACCATACGGTATTCGACCGAAATAAGTGAAATTATATTTGGATTGATAAGTGTACTCTCATTTTTACGTAATACAAAGGACAAAACTTCGAACGTAAACACGCAATACAATTACAAATCTCCATTTGTTTTATTTTTCTATCTCTTTCTGAAGGGAGTCACTGGAGAGTGTTAACGCTGTGTGCACTTGCGCTATGACGCAAGTGCATAGTCCGTTTTTGTACTATTCCCCCTGATTTGTTTGTAGCGATAGACTGCCCTCGACTTTCGTTTTAGTTATTGGTGAGAGGACTCTTCTGAATCCAACTGGTTTTTTTCCTACAAAACCTGGCAAAATTTATTGCAGCCTTACATACCTAACATCTCGAGCACCTCTTGAGAATCCTTTACCGTAATATTTTACACGATACGCAATCAAAATTTCTATTATATTTTCATATTCCAATCTCGTTCAAACTACCCTACGTACTGCAGGTTATAGCATATAAACTTGAGTCAACGAAATGAAAAAAAAACGCGTTTATAGTTCAGCTTGCAACAACTTTATGCGCTCGTATCCAATTTTATCCGTAAACATTTTTTGATGGATGCTTCCCTTTCAGGAGCTGATACTCTTGCTAATGGTCATTCTGATTACTGAGGTAAATATTGACCAAGTTAATGGTAGCAGTAGTGGCAATGATATCATGTCTGTCTATCCTGTTGCGACAGACATTTCATCGACCCACGCCAATCGCTCGAGGCTGCAGGATTTCGTAGCAATATTTAATGAGAACTAACACGGAAAATGCACTTTGACTGTGCAAAAAGGATTTGTTTCGGGTTCATATTAAGTTATTTAATGAAAGGTGTTGGACTAGTTTTCTGTCATCATAGCTGAATAAATTTCATTGCATATCGGATGGATTTATTCGAGTTGATTGTTTGAAAAGAAAAGAAAGCCGCAAATACAATGTCAAAGGACCTCTTTCTTAAATCTCAAATGCACCATTAAATTTCGGCGACTGTTCCGCAATTTCATTGAAACCATTAGGACATTAGAAGAAAGAAAGTCAAGTAGCATTTCAAGGCTTCTGTCTCCTGCACTGTACAAGATAAACTCATGCGACATATAAGGATTCATCTTGTCCTTGCCTCCTACGGTGAGGATGCTAAAATGTTTCCTGCTTTTTCTGCGAATACGGAAATCTTCAGATTGTCGGGCGTTTCATTACACGCAGTTATTATCTATAAAAGCAGCTTATTTGCTGTTAACATTCAGCTATAAATGTGTTTGGCGTACTCCCATTTTGGGAATTAGTAGATACTATCCAACACGTTAATCTCCAACCTCTTGATCGAGACCCAGGAGGTAATGTTACGAGTAGACCAACAGAGCAAGCGGAGATGGTTCCGAGGGGCGAACGATGCAAAAGAAAAGCAAAAGAAATTGAGCCCAGAGTGGATTTATCTTGACTGCTTCAGCTGTCTTATATCTTATGTCTAGTGTCTTCTGTCTTCATTCCAAATCCCTATTTAATTGAATAGTCATCGTTGTATCTTCTTGCTCATACACTACATCGTAACGGGTATCTTGTTGTTAAGGGGTGTATTGGAATTGTCCTGGCAATACATCGCAAAGAAGATTGCGATGTATTTATGTCAAAGGAATTAGCATAGTTTGTCGGTTTCTGAAAAAATAATAAGAAGTTTCGAATTTTCATGCTTTGCAAATCCGATTTGAGAATATTTATCCTGATTACAAACACACATTTTTATTTTTGAAATATTTTGACGTTTGTAGCCACTTGGAATATTTCTTTCAAAACGTTCTTGTGCGGGATGATCTCTGCCTTTTACGAAAATCCGGTGCAGCTTTTGCACCAAGTTTGGCACTTCCGGGCATATAATGGACATCTGGACAAATCCTTGCTACATCTTGTTAAGAATTGAGGCACTGAAGGCTGAAGGTCTGGCTTTCATCCTGGCTGGCTAGAAAAATATTAATTCAACTGCTGCTGATATGTGTGCAAAAACGATCAATATATCACATCTGCCAACTGGTAAGGAGATAGTTCATGGACCCGTGTCCAGAGCGGATGGGAAGAAATGGTTGATAAGACGTTGATAAGGCATCTAGATTGTCTCTTACACCGAATGAGATAATGCCAGAGCAGGCTTTGCTTACCGGTTAACACTATTTCGAATGCAGAAGGATATGTTGTGATGGCTTTTATATAAATGCTCTACCTTAGTCCCAAAGATATTTGAGTCCTAGAGGTTGTGGTCTTAAATCTGTTTTTGTTTTAAGAGACAAACAAAAACCTATAAAGAGACCTATCGTCGCTTAAGAATATTTAATTTTTATCCTCTAGAATCGACCGATGCTCAACGTGAGTCGTCGTCAGTACATAATATCCAAAATCTGTGATCTTAGCTCTTGACGTGCAGTGACCCGATCTTGACATACAGGGTAGAATATTGATTAAAAGGAGTCATACATTGGCCCAAAAAAGCGACGTGCTATAGTCGCGGAATTATGTGCCTTATAATGTCTTTCCTGTAGTTGAGATCTTAAGGCTAGGTTGGTTAAGGTTTTATCAGGTTCCGTTTTCAATATTACTGATGACACCTTAATTCTGATCATTGTCACTGCATGACCTTGCCAGAGTCTTGTACCAGCTGGGAAGGTACAGGGGTAGACAAAAGCAATCGATTTCGGCTTGCTGGGGAACTTCTATTCGCAGATGTACTATTAACAATTTGGGACACTCATCAGTTGTCCTCGCACTGTCTTCTTTGCAAATATTTTTAACAGGGAATCCTTTTTATGACACTTGTCAAAGCTAAATATACTCGAAGTATCAAAATTAGGTCACAGTTGAGCCGATGCTTCAGAGCCGACAAATGAAGTTAGGGTTTCTGTCACCCAGGGAAAAAAATTGTACGGATTCTTAAATTTTCTTTAACAATACATTCTGCATTTAAGTGATTATTTCTGTTTCCCGCAGGAAGTTGGCAAATATTATTTTATCATATCCTTCTGAGGTGAAATTTCCACGATTACTCACTTCTTCTTAGTCATTGGCTAGGTCATGAAAGAGATCTTTGTGTTTAGAACTTTTTTGAATCCCACAGTTTTCCTTCCTGTTTGACGATGCAATTGTCTCCATAAATTCTCCACAAATCTCCACAAAGTATCCACAAATTGAGATGTTTGTCGATGTTGCTTGCAAGTGAGGCCACTTTCAGAACGGACAAAATACACTGGAAAGGATATGGTAAGGCATCAAGTTGAGCATTATCTCTATTGCAGAATTTCATCTAGTATTTAATACATCAATGCATCCTATACAAGCCATAAGGAGGAACTTTGCTATCATCTTAATTTTACTTTAATATTATCCACTAGACTATTACCTCATGGGTGGTTATTCTGATTTAACTACTGTAGTAAAGAATATTTTTAAGGGGGCAGGACTTTAAGTTGGCAACACTTTTCAATGCTGTGTATGTTGTGACAGCTGTTATCCGTTTTATCGCTAGTTTTGTGTGCCATGTTATCATTATAAGGTTGACGTCTGCGCGACGTCTGCAAATTGCGCAGATTTATTTTGAAAAAAAAAAAAAAAACGGTTGCTCTGTTGCAATGCTGTCAATTTTACAACCAATATAATCGTCCATTAGAACAATTAGTTCGAGTAATCACGGATCATTTCTGCACTACGTTTACTCTCACTGATATTTCGCATCTATCCAGACGTCGTACAGTGCGTAATGCAGACACCATAGCAGCTGTAGAGCGTAGAACCGGTGAACACCCAAGTGAGTCCATTCGACATCGTGCTCAACAATTAAATCTGTGCCCATCCACATTATTTTACAGAAGGATCTTTGTTCGGGTGCTTGCAAAATCCAACTCGTGCAGGAATCGGAGCCAAAAGCCCACAGGGGACGGCGTAGATTTGATGTTAGGGCTCAAGAACGATTTTTTTGTTGATCCTGAATTACATGAGAAAATTTTGTTTAGTGATGAGGCTCTTTTTGTTTGAATGGGTTCGTCAATAAACAAAACTATCACCTTGGAGAGATCTTTTGGGAGATCTGGCGATCTTTTGATTTGACATTTTTGAACTGTTTGTTGGTTGTTGGGATACGTCAAAGTACTCATCTACGCCGACTTGCCCAAGACGCTTGACCATTTGGAAGACAGCATTTGGCACGTTTTGGCAAGATACGGCATCAATTATTAGTTAGAGTAGCCGAAAATGGACCTTATTTTTCTGTTTTTGAATTTGGGTGCATATTTTGGTGGTTTTTAACACTTAATGTAAAATACAAGAAACGTTAAAGTTCACAGTTTTTGTTCTAGCCAATTGACGCAAAATTTGAGAGCACGGTATCATAATATGCAATGTGTCTGTAAGCTTGCTAGCACTAAGCAGCACTTTGACATTGGCATACGCAACGTTTTTGAAATCTTTATTTATTTAGGCTTCCTACTTTGGACTGTGGGGTCCTAACTATTGGTGATACAATGTCTCCTTATGGTATTCCAAGTTTGTTCATTGTTGTAATAGTACTTCGTTTTTTTTAGCTTTGGCTTGGCTTTTTGTTTCAAATGCAACCATCCACTTGGGAATATACTTTGAGTTGTCAAAGTTCCTCACACGTCGACAATGGCGGCCAGGATGTATTTGATCATGGCTGAGTTCTTCTCAGTATCGCTCAATACTTCATGGAGAGTGCTCTCGGTTAAAAGTCTTGGATGATATCCATCCTGGCATTCCATCTGATTTACAGACTTATTCGGATACTCATCCACTAACGACTTCTTAAGCGTTTTCAAGCACTGGTTAAGCGTTTTCAAGAGAAAAGACATTAGGCAGATACGTCTTTATTCCTTCGTTTTTTGATGGCTGACAGCAGCTTGCATTGTTCTGGAAGTAACCTAAGTTTAATGGAATTTATCCTTCTGAAAGGTACTTTCAATAGAAAAATTGAGTATGAGATGACTATTCGATGTGGTTTGTATGAACTGAAAGTTTGAATGGTCTTTGGAGCCATCGAGACTCTCTGACCTCTCTGATTCTATCCCAGAATTTAACCAAGTAGATTGACAACGCAGAAAATCAAAAGAAAACCAACAACTCAGACAAAATTCAAAGGAAGAAAAACAAGTTGTCTCAGGGGTAATCTAAAGGAACGGCCGGCGATCTTCTTGGAAACTGGCAGCAAGTGACTGTTTCTTGAAAGAATAGACTCGGAAAGTAGAAATAATAAGACAAAAAATTAAATTGGGTTAACAATTGGAGAGGGAAGAGATAATTTTTTTGGAATAGGAAATCAAATTTAAGCAGCATGATAACAGTGACGAGCAGTCTGAAGTTTCCATTGTTTACATAGTTCAAATTATGTTCTTTTTTGCCTCTTGCGCATGTCCTCTGCTATAAACACCAGGAGTTTGTTTTTGTGTTTTTTCGAATGTTTTCTTAGCTATTTCTGTTCAACATTCGCAGTTTGTAGATCCCTTTTTCACACCGATTTTTTAACCTAATCTTATCTAGCTCATACTGAACCGACGAATCCGCGCCCTTTCAAAAAGAGTCCTGACGTTAATATAAAATCAAAATGACTGGACAATAAAATACTCACATGACTGGTTCCATGATTTCTTGTGACATGTTTGCTTGGATTGCGGATTGGGGATGTTTACAAATGAATGTTTGATCGATTATTATTGGTGGTATTTCGATGAACGTAAAGTAGTTTTGTCGACTGATGTGGAATCAATTTTCCGTGTTTGAATCCTACGTATTATTAAAAAAAAAGCGGAGTAATCAACATAAAGTTTTTTTTACTCGAGTGAGAAGAAATTCAATTAAAATTATGTAGAAACGTAGGAATTGACTCTTGTAGGTAATTTTAAAAAAAGGCAGGAGTAGTGCAATGAGCATCCAACGGACCTCAAACAAAGTTCGTAGGTGTATCTCAATATTTTGAACTTATACAACTTAATTGGACACAAATTTCAAACAAACGCTTCTTTTCGATGTCGACAAGATGAATTCGAAGAAGTCATTCGTTTTAGACTAGTCATAAGCTCACAGAAGCTAGGATGAACACATGCCATTTGTGCAACCAAACGCATGAAAGATTCTACATATTAGAACGTACCGATCCTGGATGAATAAATTTATGAATACACTCAGATGCCGCCCTTAATCATGTAGTACCAAGCAAATGGGCTGCACTCGAAACTGCTCCTCGATTAATAATGACTTCTCCCATCTTAACTTGTACTGTATACATCACTTATTACAATGCTCTCCTCCTAGATATGGATTCTTAACATTTTCTATAGGTTTTTCAGTCCAAGGCTATTGCTGTTGCTACCACGGCTGCCGCTGCTGTTGTTCTTGTTGCCGCTGTTGCTATTGTTATTGTACATACAGATACGTTGGTATATCTGCCAACATCTTAACGAGAGGAAATGTGAAAGTTTTCATCGTATGGAAATTGAGGCTAGAAGAATGAAAAAAAGGGATAAAAAGAAAAAGGAGCTTTGAATAAAGGATAAGAAGGCTTGTTAAAATTTGTTCATCAGCTAACTAGGATTTGTTGTAGGCTCCTGAGCTCAAGTAGTTATGTGTAGTGGATTATCTTTAATTATCTTAGAATGAGCAAGTTTTGCCTTTTGTTTAGGAAAATTATAGAGTTGCGTCTACATGGGATTGTTGGCATTGAACGGGATACATATGTTGGTTCGTCATAAACAATCTGATACTAAAGTTGCTGCGATTTTCTTGGTTTAAGAGATTTCCTTTGGCAAGCTCATGATAATAGCAGAAATGCTAACTTTATGGTTATGTAATGTGTTCGAGTCAAAATGGGGCTCGACGGCACGTGTAAAATGAATTTCCCGAATTAAGTCGACTAAAATCGCATTAAGTTGAATTTCATGCGACTATGATGGATGTCTGCAGCTGCAATTGGAGTGCAAAGTCTCCTTCGAATCGTGCTCGTCCTTCTGGTAAGCGTTATTATACTAAAATCTATTCATCACACAACTTATGTTCCAATTAAACATATATTTGAACATCTAAGCTCAACACAAATATCGTAGTCAGGCTACAAAATTCTTACTTATGTATATTATCCCAAGTGTCCAGAGAAATCCTTTTTCTAAGAGTATGTAAGAGTCGGATAGAGTCAATAGAAATGACCTTTTCAAACGGGCAACGAGCTATGGGGAAGCAAGAAAAGACATTCGAAGATGTAGTAAGGAGCTTTCTGGCTACATAATTCGAATGGTCACTTCTTCTTACAAGATTGTACACTTTATAGTCCATTTGGAATATTTTTGCGATGACCCTTTCCGTTTTATGTGTTTTGGCTGTATATCTTTGTGCATGCGGTTGAGGGTTTCCCATGGGACTTATAAATGTTTGTCTAATGGAATACTACGCAAATGTAAACACATTCTAGCACGTTAACACTTTTGTAATGATTTCACATCATCATAAATACCTAATAAATAAAATAAATCAAATATTTTATTTATAGGTTGTTATTATTTTGTTTACAGGACAGAAGAAGGAAAAAGGATTGCAGTTCAAAAAAAAGTCCATTACCATTCTATACTTGCTTAGACACGCAAAAAAACTAAGTAAAGTGCAGAGCAATGACGCCAACAAGGATTCTTTTTCCACTTTTTGTTATTTCTTCAGAAATTTTAGAACATCATGTGACGACCCCATTCAAATGCCACGATTTCATTGCAGGATATGTTGCCCACAGGTAGTAGTTATGAGATTATTGTAAAAAAGCTGCATTGATTGTCAAGAATTTATCTGCAGAGAGAGGAAGCATAATCACAATACCAGCAAGAACAATCGGTTCATAATGATCTACTATACACGCTTAACAAACGCATAATATTTCCAATCTGACTCTGATCATCAATGGACCATTAGCGCGATAATGTTTTTTTCTGCATCATTTTGTCGCTCTGCGCGAAGGAGAATAATCCTTCGCTTTATAATAAAAGAAAGTCAGTCTCAACATTACCATCAGTGTGACCCGTATCAATGATTGATCGTGTTTCAGAATATTGTGAATATGTACTGGGTAGTATAAATACTTGTTTGGTATCCGCCCATTTTAAAAATTTCACACCAAAAAAAGTTGGTTGTCATATGCGCTCAGATAAACCGCGACGCTTCATTAATCCCTTCTGAGCGATCTTATTCTGGATTATTGTTTTCTGAGGCATAGCCTGTAGTTAGGGTTGAGGGCTGTTGCGTTAAAAAATTCTTGACACTTCAGTCAGACCGTGACTTTCTAGAAAGTTCAAAAACTGAAGCAGATAAGTAAAGTCTGGTTCTAAATTTGAATAGGACTTCCGTAGAGATCCTGAAAAACGCCTTGTGCGAACTGATGCAAATCGCACGACTCATGGAGCCGACGAGGCAAACAAGCGTGACCTCATGGAATAAGTATATGTTCCCCATGGAAAGATATTAAATATTATTCTGTATATTTATTAAACACAATGGCTCATATCGTTTAAGTTCTCCCAAGCAGAACGTTCCAATTTTCCACTCTCTTTTCCATAATTTTGGTTTGGCAAAGAAACCCAATGTTAGAAATCACAAAAATTTATTTTTAAGAGAGTATTTTCAGAAAAACCAAAAAAAAAAATTTCAATTCTGACATGTACGAGAAATACCCAAAAAACCTGTTCTGAAATACATGAGGGGTTCCCATAAAGAAACCGGTCTAATCGACTTTATGAATTTTATAAATTTATGTTTTTAATTTTTAAACCAAATCGTCTCACTCCCATTCAAGGTATCCAGAGTATAAGCAACCACCGCCACTCCTATACTTATCCAGTATTTTATTCCATTGCACAAAACATGTTTTAAATTCTTCTCCGGTCCACCAGAACCTACATCGTTTTTTTTCATCACTTCAGGAATTCCGACAAAAGACTATCCTTTAATGCATCTATTCTTTCGGGGAAATAAAAAAAGTCGCAATCGACAATGGGAATTAGGGGGCGGGGCATAGGGGTCATGCTTTTTTTGTTCAAAAATGACTGCCTGTCATTGTCTCACTGGTCATAAATGACTGCCTCAAATCAAGCCACTTCCCTCGCAAGACATTGCAAAATCTTATCCGGACATCTAGGTGGAAATCCTACCTAACTTGCTGACTTTATCGAAGAAACTGTCACACTGAAAAAACAAATTGCAGCGTTGCTTTGACGTTTGCTGGCACTTGACACTTTCCTTTTTTGAGAAGAAGTGAAATTGAAGTTATTTACTGGCTTGATTGCTGCAATGTTTCAGGACTGCAACTGTAGCATCATGATCCGTTAACTGTGATAACTTTGGAGAAAAATTTTGGAACATTTTGGAACTCTTCTTTCAGAGCAAAGCATTTTTCCTCCAGAACCTTATTTTTTCAGAAGTCAGCAGTTGAAGCCCGAATTTGGCACACACCCTTTTCATTCTCAAATCTTCTATTCAATTCCACAGAACTCCAAGTGCCTTCAGACAGTTCCAGATTTCTCTCATATTCCATTCTAGATCTTCCAGAATGTTTTCGGTAGTTTTTCCAACATTTTCTTCAGCCGTCAACAGATGACCAGAGGGAGGTTTGTGGACAATTTGTATTTCAAGATTTTAAAACGTGAAACCCACTCAAACATTTAAGTTCCTAAGAGCATAATTTGTACAGGCTGTTTTTAATGTTTCACGAATTTCTGTGTCATTTTTCTGGGCAAGAAACAAGTTTTACAGACGCGCGCTGTTTATGAGAATCACCCATTATATAAAAGACTAACTGCTGGTCTTTTCACTAAAAAATAAATATAATAAACATAATTAATATAAATAAACAACTATCACCAAAAAACTAAATTCAAGTGGATGGAACTTTCTTTAGTAAAGACACTTGGCTTAAATGCTGGCTCTTTACGTTCTAGCAATAGAATGCGGCAAAAGAGAAACTCCGCCCATTCAAACAGTTATTTTTCGGTTTCTTTTGGAAACTTCCTCCTAAATTTTTTTGGGAGTAAGTTGTTCCCTTTCTTAGTTCGAGTTGTTTTCGAAAATCAAAAGCGCAAGTTCATTCACACCTTAGAGATTCTCAGTGAGTTCAATATTTAAGATTCCGTAGAAGCATGAGGAATTTTTGACAGGTGTGAGCGAAATACCTAGAATTTTTTCTCTAACAGTAATTAAGAGCTTAATAAACTCGATAGAAATTTCCTTTTTTCAACAAAGAATTTTTCCTCTAACAGTAATTAAGAGCTTAATAAACTCGATAGAAATTTCCTTTTTTCAACAAAGCATGTGCCAAAATTTTTGACATATGCCAGCGTAACAGCTTCCACTGGGTGAATATTAAATCTGTAAAACTACCGATAAAAGTTTCAAACGTACCGATGAAATCAAAATCACCTCAAAAAATCATATAGAAAAATAAGCTATACGTATTTATTATAATGAGTTGTTTTTGCGCGAATTGAACACTAACCTCCAAACAATTTTCAAATGAAGAAGCAAAAGTCCTTAAGGGGGAATTGCGCCCAAAATCGACTGCAATATACCCATAGAAGTTGAACAAATGAACAAAAGTTTGCTTGCCCCAAATTGAAACTTGCAACATGAAATTTTTTTGAAATTTCAAAAAATGCCCGGAAAATTTGTTCAAATTTCAATGGTTCGGAAATCTGAAATTTGCAGGATTTACCCATGGGTGGTTTGTTTCCAAGAGTTTTTCAAATATCATAGTATAATATAATTTTTTTATGGTTGAGAGGTGAAGGCTATTTGCACCCTGAGTGTCGGATTCTAACGAGGACTACCAACTACCGCAACGGGACTACCGACTAAACACCTCCCTTGTGACACCGTGAACCAAGCCTGGAAATGTTTATCACATTACTTCGGACTAGACCTCATTAATCATCGCCTAGCGAAGCCTTCAGGTTAAGGGAAATCCCTCTTTCTGCACGGATAGATAGGAAGGAAGAGGATAGCTGTCAGAGAGATCCCCCTCCCTCTGCGCCGCCAAGCAATCCATGATACCCTTCTTTATAAGAAGAACTGTCCGTACATAATGCGACACACAGCTCCAATTGTGTTTTGATTGTATCATTTTTCCCGTTACGTTTTCTGGAGAGATCACGCCTATTTTCTCCAAGAGATGCGAATGGAGTCTTGTCGATCTTGCACATGCAAAGAAAGTGTGGCAGGCGTCATCTATCATTCCCGGGCAGAACACGTAAGCTGTGGACGGTGACTTTCCCATCTTATACAGGTAGGACTGCAAATCCCCGTGCCCACTGAGTAGTTGCGGCAGATAATAGCCAGTCTCATTACCTGACGCAACATACTGTGATATAATAGACATCAATAAAATAATAGCCATGGCTCGAAACAAAGCAAAAATTAACGGATGAACGTCTAAAACAAGACCTTAATTTCTACCGTCAAGCTGTCTCGATCTTTATAGGCTGTTTTAGTTTTTTTCTTGTTTTTTTTTTGTTCCAGTTCCTGTTTCGGAACCCCGCCAAGTCCATCAAAATCAGAACGATTTTTCTTGACGTATTTCTATGGAGTCCACTTGTGTGATACCTTCATTCAATGAATTAAATATCATTTAATCAATTTATTTGAGAAGGAGGAGAATGAGAATGATTCAAGTCTAATATATGAACATTAATGTACGGCAAATGGCTATATCCGTCTTACCTTCCCTTGAAGTAGATTAATCATCATTTTAAGAAGGTGAAGACAAAAAGGTGTCCTTTTCGGTGACTTTAAGCCGTGCCTAACCCTGCCTAGATTCCGATGCTTAAATAAAATCCACTGTTTGTGGAATGAATTGCATACTGCTAATCTGGCCCTTTTGAGCTTATTCAATCTTGACAGAAATGGTAGTCTTATATTTGCAACATTATCCACAGCATAAAGTGAGATAGGCTCATTATTTTGAGGTAGTCTCTGCTCCCTTAGTGCCTCAAATACATCACAAACTGTCTATACATTCTTTGAGTCTACCTTGAAGAGATCTCAGCCGAAACAAAAAAAAAGACGCCATCCATAAACAAATGCAATATATTTGGAATCAAGACCAGATGTCACAGAGGATGCCTCCTCACAAAACGGCAGGAGGTTAACTGAAATTCCCTGTTCACGTTAAAAATACTATTGAAAAGGACGAAGTAAGTTTGAGAGGTGGATCAGAGCTGGATCGGAGCTAGATCAATAACTGACCAACTTTCTACGGTTATGCGCGTTCTGAAGAAATGCTGGAAGTTCTACAATGATGTTCACAGAGGTTTTCTGAACTTCAATCAAGCATGTGATACTTTCGATCAGGGCCTATTATACCAATTCAGCTTGCTTTTTGCTTCCTAGTAAAATGAGACCGCTTGGCCGCAATTACATTGACAGGGACAACATGGCATGTCCGAACACTTGTGTCCTGAGTGAAACATCCACAAAAATATACATATGCATCTGAAAGAGAAGTTGTAGAATCCCTCATGGAGCAATACTTCAAGGAAGCCAACGGAGCATAAGAGATTACCGCGAAATGCACGAAGTTTTCGACGCGCCAGAAACCTCCCAACTAGACGGTCTATAATGGACCGGCAGCGTGTAGGGGATGAATGACTAGCCTAGTTTCCTAGGTAGTCGATCGCCGTTTGCAGATGCAGCTAAGGGACAAACTATATAGAGGTAACCCAGGTTGGGCTGCCCAGAATCAACTGACGCATGAAGTTAATCGCTACTTGGATTTTGGGTATGGAGGACGCGGTAGATGGACCGAGACTGTTCGAGACAAATTGCGGCGTGATACCACGATGGCGTACTTTGAATAAACGCCTGATGCAGGACTTTACAATTCTAGATTCACTTTTACACATCCGAAATGTCCATCGACGTAAATTGCGATTTTCTTCAGAAAAGGAAGAACTCAACTGGACTCCTGTAGTGTAAATCTGGTCAGTATCTTCGATGGGAAGACTTGGAAAGTGTTTATTTACTCATATTATTACTTTGACAGACAAAAGCAGAAAAAAAGTCAAGGTTTATCTTGAAAAAGGTGAAAACCGAGTTTTTCCTCGTAGTGTGGCATTGTTGAGTGAATACGGTTCAGTACATCCCACTATGCCCTGATAAGAGAAGTTAAGTCAACCTCAGCAAATTAAATTAATTATCCCTTTGTTATTTTTCATAAGAACTTTGTTTGATCGTTCCTTTTGAGAAATTTCAGATTATTTCTTGTTTGATTTTCTGATCTATATTCAAAAGGTAGTTTGCATCATATGGAATTAGGATTTGAATTTCAAAATTAGGATTAACAATTGTGAGTGCATCAAAGCCAACATTCCAATCATTTTACCGTTATGTTTCCTTTGAAAATCAACAAGAAAAACTGCATCCTTACACAAGCTCCGTCGAAGAAAGCAATTTGCTCGCAACACGAAAAATAAAAGCATGAAAACGAAATAAAGTCCATAAAACGAATAGCAATTACCACCAGAAGGGAATTCTTTTACGCTCATTCAAACTCAAAGCAAACGCTACGAAAAGATTTACCAAGGAGCACAAACCATTCTAACAAATATTCTTTACTCTGAGTCTGATTACAATTTTTTTCTCGAGTCCCGTATTATCCCATCTATCGCATAATCCTTTACTCAGTTTTCTTTTCGTACTCGTAGGATACACCATTGCACGTTGGTCAAAATTCAAGGAAAGCTTTCAAAGAAATCGCGAATGCGCATTTCCATCCGAAATTGTGGTGTGATGATCCCCCAACGAAGGGATATTATCCCTCCAGCGCAAGGATGAATTCCGCATGTTCACCACCGTATCGGTATCGTTATCAGTAATGCATTCAGCAAGCCTTGTTGTTCTTGCTGCACTTACCAGATGGACCAACATCAGCTTTCATCCTTGACATCCTCTTCTTCTTGCACTGCTGCTTCGGTTGCTGCTACTGCTGCTGCTGCTGCTCCTGATGATGGTATAGCAAACTTGCCAGCTAGTTTGTTGTTTGTCGCCACTATACCAACGTTATCGTGCAGATTTCCCGGCTTTTTGTCGGACTACTTCGTGATAGGGTTCGCATTTTGTCGTGAATTTTCGTTGTTTGTTCATTGTCCTTTTTATGCTTCTTATTATCCTTGGCACTTTTCAATGTATCTTCAGTTATAAACAGATTGTCATTCCGTTCGTATCGGGATCGGTCCAATAATGTCGATAGTGTCGAAGAACGTGTGTTGTGTTATCTATAATGTTAGATATTATTATTGAATAAGAGAGAATTCGAAGTTATCATTTCAAAGGATGCGTTCAGTGATGAATTCTTGAAGAGGAGTTCAAATGTCAATCAAGTGATAACATCTTCCAGTGAGTGAAGCGATTTTTATTGGAATTTTTTTGCTTCTTTGAAGTACTCATCGAGAAAGTGTTAATTTTGGTTGGGAAAGTGAAAGTTCTTTTTGTGCCCTGCGAACTAGGTCAGAATTGGTTTGATGGATAACAGAGAACAGTAAGCTTGATTTGATTTCTAATAACAGTAACATAATGATCTCTAACTTAGAACTTCAATAAATGTGAAAATTTCTAGTAAACTTCTAGCAGATCAATCTTGGGATCGATGTAGTACAAAAAGTTCTTATTCATTTAGAATAAGAGTTAGCCATTATTTACCAACGTGTCCTTATTTTCTTCAAATTTATTTATTTATTGCTTATTGGTCTTATTATTGCTGACAATACTAATTCAAAACAAAAGTATTTATTGTTTGACTTGCGTATTTTTTCAAATAATTTTTTCAATTAAAATATTAATTATTCACTTAATTTTTTCAATTATAACGCTATTTTGAATATTAGTTTAGATACAAACACTATCTTTTATGTTAATCACGAAGCACTGAATGTTACCTCATCAGAATTGTAAAAATTCATTTGTTTTTTGCAACATCGTCGGTCAGGTAGGACCATGAGTACAGGAGTAAGCAATAGCATTACAACCTGCAGTATTTTGGTCCTTTGTGTAAGTCTCTAATTGGAAATAAGATGCGAGTAGGAACGTATTCATTTCGTGATTTTATATGAATGTATATATGCTGCATGCCTAGGAATGCAAAATTTTGGGAATCAAGGAATCAAAAAAACTGACATGTTTTCAAAGCATGGAAAAGTATAACCGCTTGCTACTGTAACTGATACATAGACTGTAGGACTTTGTAATTTTGATGGAGTTTAATTTGATTTTTTTGTTGATATAGTAACAACACGGAAGTGATTTGTTGGCTACATTATCAATGTTAATCTTTGAGGTCTTATGCCGTCGATAATTGATTTTGTTGTTTCTTTTAAGAAACGAATATTTCAGCATAAACCTCTGGAACTTCAGAAATAGGGAAGCAAATAATAACCTTCAGACTTAACACTAACTTACAACTTTAACGCCTCAAAAGTGTTTAACAAAGCAATTGTTCTTCATACGACTGTTAAAAATAAAAAAAAGTTTTTAACATATCCTTACTGGAAAAGTGAACCCTCATTCATTTCGAATGCTTACAAGTACTGTCAGTAGAAGGATGACAAGAACGCCTTAAAACAAGATGAAGCGAATGATTTTTCATTATTATGCATATACAAATTTTGGAAATCATAAATGCAATATTTTGAGGCCAGATTCCGTTTTTCGAATCAATTTTTTTCACGTTATAAAGACATTAACGATCGAATACTGCAGTCCCATAATAAGCAGAATTTACAAGATTATTATGCCATTAAAGTTTAACTTAAAATTAAAAATAAAAAGAAATAATAAACAAATAAACAGGAAATTTCGAAGGGAAAATTCTTCAAGCCAATGCGAGGAATCAAAAAGAAATCTTTAATTCATAGGGACTCAAGATAAAAGAATTTGAAATGACAACGATTAAAGGAATCAAAAAGAAATCTTGAATTTCTAAAGTCTAAAGGAACTGAAAACTAAAGGTTTCGTGTTGATTCCTTAAATTTTTTTATTTTAATTCTTTTGATTTTCTATCTTTATTCGCAAAATATATTTGCCATTTGCTTTGCGAGTGTTTGCGGTCGTTGCTTCTTCGAAATTCTTGATTCTAAGGATTTCCTTCTATCCAAATTAACACATGGACGATGACACACTACCGAAAACTATATGTGAACGCAAGAATTAGAGGGCAAGTAAAGACGGAAAATCCTCAAAGAAACCAAAAAAATATATTTTATACTGTTTTCCATTTCAATTGGAGAAATTCAAGATGAAAAAATGAGTTCCACCAATTAATTTTACAATGAAGGTATTCTGATAATAGGAAATACCCCTTGAAGATAGTACAGGATGCTTTTGTAATTATATGAACCTCATGAACCAGTAAGTATGAAGTTCGCAGCAAATATATCCAACAGAAAATTTCATATTTCCTTTTCACAATATTTCTGGCCCACTCCTGAAAAGTATTGTTTCAAAAATGAAATTATCCTAGCAAAATTTCAAATCTATTCTTTTCTGTCTAAATAACCAACCTTGTAACATTTCTATTCAATTTAGCTCACCATTTAATCAAAGTCGTTAAGTGCTTGAAAAACACTTGCAAATTTCGAAAATTTACATATTTTCAAAGTCAAAGTACAATTCGTGGAACTCATAGAGGCATTCGACCATATTCTGGTCCATATAATCTTTTGTCTGAACAAGCTTATTAAGCTGTTATTGATAAATGCCATATCAGTTATCCATGTCCGGACGTGAACTCGCCAAAAGAAATCGAAAGAATGTGAGTACCGATAAAAAGGTCTCTTCCATTAGCGAGAGTTTTACCGAAGAGTCAACTATGTCAACACTTCGCAACTCCCAGCTACATTATCGTTAACCATCTAATGGAAGCTTTTACATCACGATCATTGTTTACATTTTCACAAGATTTCTCTGGTCTCAAGAATGAAAGCTCAACTAGGATCGTTTATGTCGTACTTTCGCAAATTAAGCTCGATTTAATCGACTGCCTGGCTAGCCCTTCAGGCTTTTTCCGTAAAGTTCCGTTAAATGAAGGTCATTTTTTTATTAACGGATTATGTCAAAAGACAAATTTTTTTTTATATAGTGTAGAGAAAATTCAAGGCGATACTTTCAAGCTCCACTACATCCATTAAAATTGACTTTGTGATGCGCCTAATGGCGTCGTGTATTCATACTCGATTGTAAATGTGGAGAAAGCTACCGTTAATGTAGATTAAGGTTAAGGTTGATTATCGGAAAATGCTCAATGAATTTTCGTCGGGAAAATTGGTTTCCAGCAGCTCTTTAACATCAAATATTTCCAAGAGGATGGTATTACATGCATGACAGCCGCAGAAAAACTTAAAAAAATGACTTAATTAAAAATAGAATTTGGGGCCAACATTATTTCAGAAATGATAGAATTTATAAGATTTAATTTATAAGATCATACGATTTGACCTGTCTACGCAATTTTCTTTGACAGTATGTCAGGCTCATAGTATACTGACCAACCAACAATTTTTAAGGCTTAGGAGGGAAGTATTTGACATGCCATTGACGAATTGGTACAATTTTATCAAAATATAGTTGAAAATTGATCTGAAAAAGAGCGCTACGTTGTTCAAAAAACATGTAATAATTTCCAAATGATATTGAATTTACATAAAAAATAACATAGGTGTGTAAATAATGGAAATGGTTCGAATGGTTTGAGTAATGGTTAATGGTTCGAGTGTTTCGGATTTTTTTTTATTGATTAATATGATTGATATGTGAACTTATACTAAATCTTTCTAATTCATATCATGATATAATTCGCGTCTTATCCCGATGATATCAAAAAATGTCAATTCGTCAAATTCCTTGTCGAAAACCTGAGAAAATAATTGTTAGGGACAGAAAGTTGCATTGTAACCTCTCAAAAAAGAAAAAAAGGTTTGAAAAATGAAATTTTCTGAAAAAACTTACATAAACTATTTGCTATAAGAACTAATGCTTCAACTTTTGCACATCCATGCAAAAGCTGAAGCATTTTATGGAAAATTCTGCCATCATACCTTTGGAAATTGTTGATTTATCGTCGGTTTTTATGAATATAAATGCTCATCTATAAATTTAAATGCTTAAAAATTTCAAAAATTTGCAAATTTTTAACTTTAAGGAACATCTTCAATGTTCGGAATGAGCAGAGATCACTTGAGGCTTGCACCCCATTAATTTTGAGATTAAGAAGTCACTTGCTGTCAGATAAGGACTGTGAATGGGGTGGGTTATGGCTGCCAAAATCTGTCATTAGTCCCCGTGTTCGAGCAGAGACGTGAGGTCCAGCGTTGTCCTTGAGTTGCCTCGCAACTTTGGACAATATTTTTCTCTAGCGACTTTGAATCGCCCAACTGAGTTTTCCTATTTTTTATACAATACCTGTCAGGAGGTATTGTAAATGCTACAAAAAGTCCCTCCATGCTGCAGTTTCTTTGCTAGCATACTGAGTTGCTTAAAACATTTTTTCTCTCTCGGGAAGTTGAGTGACGTCTTTCGAATGATTATTTTCAATTTTCAACAGGAAAAGGTTATGCCCACCTTTTGTCATCCGCAACACCCACCATAATCTCTTGCACAAAAAAAATCTGGACCCATTTAAGGCGTGCCTGCTTGTGGCTTTCTATGAACACTCTCGGTACTTATCGTGTTTGTGGTGATAAGTTTGTTATCTGATCAAAATCTTGGATATTGCGATTGGGGGAATCTCAGCAGATCCTCAGGTCACCAACCAGTATACTTTTGACTTTTTCTACAGTTCTTTAGAAATGTCTTCTCTACTTTACTCTTCCTCATTGCAATCTGCGTGGGTTAAAATTCCCATTCATCCTTACGAATATTTTTTGCTTCTATACTTCTAAACACTTTACGCTCAGAGTTCAGCCTTTTGTGTTGGCATCTGTGTCATTCGAAGACCTCATTCTTGGTCCTTTCAGAGAGTTTTGGGAAATTCCCGGTTTTAACGTCGATACTGTTGCTTTCGTCGTATCTAGTTGCAATTTAGTTGCCTGATCCAGCTCTTGCTAGCGTTTTTGTCCAGGCATACTTGTTAATTTTCAATTTACTTTCTTTGCTGTGGCTTTCGGTGCCTGTCTTGAACCATATGCTATTTCTTAATTGCGATTATCTTGGTTGACAGTGCCATTTGCCGTCCACGATAGTAGTTTTTGGGTAGACTTATAGTAAGCTCAGGAAAAAAAGCGCTGCTTCCCTCATCTTTTTCGAAAATGCCGGCGGTTAGCTGCAATAACTCTGCAAGATTTTAAGGCGGTCTTCTAGTATCAGTTGCATTTTGTCCAGCTCCTTTTTGCCACTAACTTCATTTGTTTCAAAATGTATATATGTGTCGTCAAAATTTATAGATGGCCCGTTTGGGGAGGTAAGGTATTCTCTATGTGGATTTCTTGTCATACTTCTCTGAAGATCAATTTGTCCAGTGCCATCTGGTTAAGCATCGTCTCAATTGCAGCATTTTGATTAGCCCTGATGCCGTCTGTCATACCAAAACAGAATATCAAGTGGCTCTAAGATGCCTAAGATGCCTTCTTACTGATATATATCAGCAAGGAGTGGTTTTGACTGGGCCGAAATTGAGATCTACTACTTAAAAGGGGAAATACATCAATATTGATGGGCAAGTAATTAAGGAACTTACTTAGGAACCGGAAAAGATATATTTGACGTTTCTAAGGATTTTTCAAGACTCAGATAGAACACCGTTGACTACTATGGCTAGACTTTCAGGCCATATGAAGCATCGAACGGAATATTGCTCACGCTGCTCAAGGAGTAGAAGAAACATTTTGACAATCCATCCTTGTTCATATGGGAAAAACTACGTGAACCACAATTGTTGGGCCATGTGGAGCGTATGAATGAACAAAAATTAACAAATAAAAAGATTTAAGACAGGCTGCTACCAGCATGGGATCTGAGGAAACAATATAAAGACAATCAGCAAGATGAAAGCCTATGTCTGTTCCGATTAAAAAATTGGTGAACGAGGTCTAGGGGCCACATCGGTTGAAGGAAACTACTTTGACAGTCCAGGGCCAGAAGCTGGCTGTTGAGCCATGGATGATGAGATAAAGCTTCTTTTTCTTGATTTTGGAAAAGAACTTCCGTCGTTTCTCGTCTGCTTCTTTGTTAGGCTTACACGTTTTGGTGTTGTACCATCTTCGTTGTGTGGTTTCTTCTAAATTGAGTTCAACTTTTTTATCAGAAACTTAGATAGAAACTTCATATTGGTGTTTTTTAGGTTTTGTTAGATAGTGCAGCATCTTACCCTTCATCGTAACATTTTGATCTTCATCTCGGATTTTGCTGTTATCTTACTGGTTGAAACTCATTATTTCGGGTATTTGGTCATGTTCTATATGGTCTTTCTTTAAGTGCTTCCTATCTTTAAATTTAAATAAAACAAAGTGTGTGTGAGACATCATCGCAATTTTTTATATGTTTGGGAGGCGTATTGAGCCTATTATGTATGGAATATAACATCGTCCAAATTTCCGCCGTGGCTTCTTTGGGGGGCACGCCAAAACCCCAAAAGAAAAAGTCTGACAGGGTCAAATCGCGAGATCTCGGTGGTCAGTTAACATCATTTCTACGTGAGATGACCATGCCCTCGAATGGCTCGTACAGAATGGCGAATGTAACATGAGCTCCAGGTCAATCCAGGTCAAAAAAGTTCGTAATCAGTGACCTATAGCGCTCGCCGTTGATGGTGATGGCCCCGCTAACGTTTTTCTCAAAAAAATATGGACCGATGACGCCGCCAGCACAAAAACTATACCAAATACTGACTTTTTCGGAATGCATTGGACGCTCTTGGACCTCAAGTGAATTGATTTCGTCCCTAATTCGACAATATTGATGGTTCACGTACCATATCATCAGGAAACGGGTCATCATCGCTGAAGATGACTTTTCGATGAAAATTAGGGTCAGTTGACAACTGCTCCCGTTCCGATTCAGCGAACACATGTTGCTGTTTATGGTCGTTTCCCTTCAACTCCTGGGTCGGTTGAATTTCGTACGGGGCCAAGCCCAAGTCACGACGCAAAATTTGCCAATTTATAGTTTGTGAAAGGCCGAGTTCTTGTGAGCAACGCGAAATCGACCACCTCAGGTTCTCTTGCATACTCTCACGGACAGCGGCGATGTTTTCGGCAGATCTTGCGTTTCGTCAACGGCTGGGTGTTATTTAATCGTTTACTGAACTAGTGAACTCAAACTGCTGAACCCAGCAGGACGATTATGACGACCGTAAAATGAACGAAGCGCGCGGAACGTTGCCTGAACACAATACCCATTTGGACAAAACAATATAATCATTTCAACGCTATATCTATCCATGGTGATTTGCAAAACAGATTGTGTAAACGAAAGCCATTTGACAGATAAAGCTTCAACAATATGGCTGCTATCAAGTGTCAAAGTTTGGAAGTTCCTATTGGAAGACCTTATATAAGACGTTTATTGGAAGTGCTCTCGCGGTTGATATAATGTCATCAAAAATAGTAGCTTCATTAGTAGCATTAATTTATCAATTTTTCTCTAATAAATTGCTCTAAGTATTTTGGATTTTTTAATTTAAAAATTAGTTAATCTTCTCCTTTATCACTTTCTGACGCTTGAAATTTTTTGTATCGTTTCAAAACTGCAAAACCAGAATATAAACGTGTTGATAGTGCTTGGAGCTATTGTTATGTATTAAGAATCTGCAAAACAGAAATGGTAAAAAATTCGTCAAACATATGGTCGCTTCGGAATATCTCTTCTCTTTTTTGCTGGAAGCAAGCCCCCGTATGAGAATACCTGGATTCATTATATGAGTTGATTTATAAGGCTGCGTTGAAAGTGCTCCTGATGTGATTTTTCAATATTCTAAGAAATTGGTGGCTTATAGCTGCAAGGAGATCAGCTGTTCGGAGCGGTTAGTTGAATATCTTATAGAATGGGCCTACTGGTCCTGTTATGATCCTCTTCATTATTACCTGACAGATTCAATACACGCATACGATGACAGACACATGTGAAGAGAGGAAGACATGAACGATTCGGGCCTTATGAAGACTAATACTAAGTTAATTCTTGGCTACGGCCAACAACTTAACAATTTTGTGAATCAGATGTCAATGTGAACATATTGTATTTGTTCAGTCTGAAGCCGCAAAAGCTAAGCAAGTCCGACAAAAGTCATTCTGTTCAGTCAAACTAAACATATTTTATGTTGATCTCGAAATACAGTGGTGAATGATATGCAATCGACAACGACTTCTACAAAAAAACTCAAAAGACGGCTTCGACATGGAGATGTCCGTCACTTCAGATTTCGAAGTGACAAAGACTGACAAGTGGCATTCCTGGAACTGTCATTAGGTAAATTAAAGTCATTTTCAGAAAGAGTCTTATGGAAGGAGCTATGAGCCCACGTCCCATTAATTAGCCTAGCGCCCGAATCTTCAATACTCCAGATTCGAATTCCCTCCAGCACTTCCACTGCTCTCTTAATAATATTTATTACAAGATGGAATGCCGAATCTCAAGGGGGAACAGAGATGGTGCAAAAACCGTTTTTGACGTTATGACGTTTTTGGTTTGCAGAGACACTTGCCAAAACATTTTCTTTTAGACCATAAGAGCTTTCTTTATGAGAACATCAAGTGGGTCCCGCTTTCTAGGTAACTTGAATTGGATCACACAACAGAGTTTGTATAGTAAGTGACATCGGAATCAGGAACCTAAGTTACTCCTGTTTGGACGCTGAATGGACTTCTTGTAAAAGCTCATATCTTGCATGGCGCATTTGTACATACACATTACGCTCGAGCACGCAGTTTCCAAGCCTTTACCCCAAAAAATAATATAGGAGAGGTATTGTAACCAATTTTTCTAAAACGTTCATAAATAATTCTCTTCGACATGGTAGATTATAATTAGGTTCCAATCACTCAGATATAATTCAATTTTTAATTCTCTGGTCTACACATTACTATATTTTTGCGAAGCATGTTAAATTACTTACAAACTAGAATTAATAATATTCATAGAGATATTTGTCTAAGCAAGAGAAACGTATTTGTCTCCTTATCTCCTTTTTGTTTGACGTCCTATCGACACTTCAGCTAGCAAAAAATCGTCAGTGTTAGCCAGTACATTCGACACGCTGCATTCACAACGGAGACGAAAAGACTTCACCATGAACTTCTGTATTTTTATCGTTACTCAGTTGTATATTTTTAATCCTGACGCGTGATACGAGTGTTTCCCTAAACCGAAAACTCACATTACCTTCCTTGGCCGTCTCTATCTCCCCACAGACCATAAATTGATTTCCCAATAAATACCCATTGGGAAAAACAAGAAAACTCACAATATCCTTGCAAATGTTAATGTCCTCTTTAAGTTCGCTTGGAACTAAACGAGAAACGATATTACCACTGTGACCATCCCCAAAGCAGAACAATGCTAATCAAATCAGAAGAATACAGAAATGATGTTGCATAATTTAATTTGATAGGAAAGTTTAGTCCTGGGTTCAACTGAAGCCCATAATGAGCTCACGCTGCTCTGCTGAGTCATAATGATGAAGTTGATGAGAATATCCGATAAAGTTTTCAACAAAAACTCACACTTTACGTCCGTTCTGGCGTTCTCCGGCCGAAAATCAAGTCTAGTCTGGTCTTTTACTTAGTTTTATCGTTTCCCCACTGTCTGCGTCTAGGATATTGAATGAATGAATGGATAGGATATCTTTTGACTTGTATCTCTTTGACCGTTCATTGAGTTTTCGATCAACCTTGTGTCGCTCCTTTTAGCCGATATGAGACTGCTGGGTGTCGTTGTTTTTGTGGACTTTGCCTTGTTATTTACTTGTCCCTTGTCAGAGATTTAAACAAAGTTTCGTGGGTAGGTAATATGCCTATTATTCACGATTTGCGTCAGGACCTGTTTAAAATTGAACAAGTGATGTCAATGATTTTTGGATGCGGAAGCTTGTAAGCTTTTTTCTTTTTCATTTCGCTTCTACCACAGTGGCGCTCATGAATTGAATTGGAAAAAAATGTTAAAGTCATTCTTAAATTTGAATCCTTGTTTTGATTATAATTGATTTCTACATAGAGGTTTTCAATAGCTTTTTCATATACCAGGTGTATACATATGTTTTTTTCCGGTTTTTTTTTTAAAAAAAAGAAACGTAATATTCTGAGGAAATTTTTTCTTTGCTTATTCAAAATACTGACCATCTGCTTCTACATATTTCGCCAATCTTTCAGCTTATTTATGAATACCATGAGAAAGTGCTTGTCTTTTGTAGCAAACCATTCATCGAGCCACTTTGGAACTTCCTTCGAGTCACTGAAATGCCAAGTGTGCCAAGTCTGATAAGTGAGTCGAGTGCAGAAGGATGTTCCATCCAAGTAATTTCACTGTGCCTTTTACGGATTTTGGTGGATCTTCTGTATTTCATTTCTCCGGTCATTTTTCAATAAATGCGCAAATTAAAATTTATAATTTAATTAACGATAACGTTGTGCTTTTATGGATTCAACGAGTTTCAAGAGTTCATAGTCAACGATACCACTCTGGTCCCACTGCAGTATCAAAACGATTTGTCCTTGGTGTTGAAAGAAACTCATGATTTTTTCCTGATTAGGGTTTTCAAGATAAATCCGCATTAGGTCACCCATCAGGATTCAATTCAAAAAAGATTGAGTTCGTGGCGACCAAGCAACATTTCACACTTTGACTTTGCGATTTTCCACTTGACGTTCATTTAGATAGTGTGTGACATACATTTATCGGGTTTATTGATCTTACCTGTTGCTCGTTAACGCCTGCTGATCGTTTTCTGTGACACATTTAATGCTTCTACTGATTGCCGTTGGGCTTGAGTTGGATCAGCATCCAATAACTCCTGCAATTATTCCTCTCACATTTTGTGGTCTACAAGAGCGCTCACTGTCTTGCCCATTGACATGACCTCTTGTGAATTGTCCAAATCATGTCTTCATTGATGGAGCATGTCAACCAACATACGCTGACTATCAACAGCCTTTTTCTCCAGGTTAAACAAAAAAAAAAGCAATGTGTGCCACAAACTTTCATATGCAGGCACAAAATTCGATATGGTTATCAACACGTTAAAATAAAAACGAAAGTTTTGGAGAACGATAGTTTTGGTTTGTTTATTTGAAGCTAAATGTAAGACGCTCGAAATGACATATGTGTAAAATAAATACGCTTCGTACTTTTTGCTGGCGCCATCTTCTAGTAAAAGCGGGAAAAACTTATGCAGACACCTGGTATGTGTAATCACTAAAACCAAATACATCTCAGCGCTCTGTAGGAGAAATTTTATGAAAGTACCATTTTAAACTACTACTACTACTGCAACTACAACTACTACTACTTCTACTACTTCTTTTACTACTACTAGTTATACTAGGAAAATTTTTGAAAAATTGGGGTATTTAACATTTAAAACATTATTCGAATCTGTTGTGTAAGTTCCAGGGTTCCAATTGTATTTTTCTATTTTGGTAATACAATAGAATATCTTTCTTTAGAGCTTTTTTCATTTCATCTGGTTTTTCGAAATTGAAAGGAAAAAGTATTAATTGTATGAAAGGAAGTATTAGTTTTAAAATTCCATTTCCAAATTGTTGGTTGTATTTCCCTCTTCGATTTGTTATGCTATGCAAACGAAGGGTTTTCACTCTCAGAATGTAAGACTCTCAATACTGCAAAGTTTTGCAAACTACTGGCCTCGAGTTTCATTCAATCACCCTTACTGACAAAAGGCTATAATCCTTTTCTAGATCTTCCCATGAAGAGACCTGCCCCGTTGCCTACCGCGTAGGAAGATCCTAGCGCTATAGATGCTCCTCCCTTGATAGAAAGCATCGAATTTTCAGAGATAGTGAAGTTTGTAGACGAAACGGAAGCTGGAAACGGCTACGTTTGGATTTATCTATTTTTGCAAGACTTTTTTTCAGGATACCTGCCCAATTTTGGCAGCGTTGAGCTTAATGGCTCGGCTGCAGTCATGATTACCGAAAGGACTTTGCTCGAGACGATTTTGAAGGTAAATTGAAGGTCCCGATAAAGATTTGTACTCCAACACTGTGACGTTGATAGAAGTAACTAATTTCACCAAAAATCATTTAACCATGATATTACAAGCACTAGTCTAAATTCCAGCTGTTTGTCTATATTTTTTCCTCCAACATTTTTGAATTGAAGAGGCACAATTCGTTGGAAAAAATATGGCTTCGGTTTCAAGGCAGGTAGGGTTTGAGACTTTTTTGTAATTTTTTGTTTTAAACAGCATTTTCAGATCTTCCATTCCAAAATCCAAAAATTCCAGATCTTCCAAGACAAGGAAAACTGACTGAAATAGAATACAACGCTAGAAAATATCGAGGACGTTTGAGAATCATCTTCTCAATTTAAGACAAACCCTTACAGTCGAAGCATATGGAAAAGATGTGTAAGCCAGTAAATGATAAAAGTGTGTCTCATTTTTCGATAGTTTATGGTTATGGTGGAGCTTACAGCTGCCTATTCATTTTGTTGAAGGCACCGATTTGTAAAGTTGATCACTGAAGACTTCTTTCTGAACTTTCGTTGCAATTTTCATACAAAGAGTTGTCTTTTATCTTGAAACAATTTAAATTATTTGTAATCATTTTAAAATTTAAATGAATAAAATTATTCACTGGTTTCAATTATCTTTTTCTGGAACATATTTTTGAGATTTGCAATGAGATGGTCAAACCGGGGTAGATCCAGCGAAAATAGAGGATACAAAAAAATTCAGATTATAAATAGTTCAACTTAATTGCTTATATTGACTTGTGGAAGTTGCATTGTTTTGGCGAAACAGCAGTTTATTGGCATATGAAGACTTTCCTATTTGAATCGCGTCATTTTATGATTCAATAATGCCATGTAGTATTAATTGTCAATTGACTAATCAATAGAATGTTGACAAGCAAAGTTTCCCACATGCCCTACATGTGAAAGATACATAGACATAATTATAAATAATATCATAATATTATATTATTATAATTATAATAATATAATATTATTATAATTATAATAATAATTATATTATTATAATTATAATTTATACATAATTTTGCTAGCTGACTGTTGTATCTCCGTAACTGTGGACAGGTTTTCCGCTGTCTTCCTCACTTCGCTAACTCTGTTCTTAACTCTTCAGTTCCTCAACAATGACTGTACCAAATGTCATAAAATTTTCGCATGTTTCTTTTGACGGTTGGTAACGCTGTCAGCAAAAGTAACATGTATTTGTCGGTGCCTTCTTGTTGTCAATTTTAAAACTTAATGGTCATGTGTTACTTCTGTGTATTTAAACTTTTACAAGAGATAATTCAAATTATTCTGGCTTGAGTTTTTCTATTTATTGAGAATGTAAAATGAATACATAATTGGAACATGACACTAAATATTTCTTTAACAGAAAACTTAAGAAAAATATTAAAGCAAACTATAAAATACAACGCATCATTTTATACGAGCTAAATATATGTTGAGATATATGCGAAATATATGTGAAAACTGTAATATAAAAGTCGGATATGAGTTCGCTTTTCAAAAAAGCATTTTTATGAAATAATATGTACTGACTAGAAATAATGCAACATACATGTCAAAAGTTCCTTTATAAAACTTTATAGAACTTTCTAAGTTTTGAACTTTTAAAATACAAAATCTTTTATATCAATCTATTGGGTATGTGAATAAGTTTCCGCCGTTGGTAGACAGATGTCCTTACAGATACTATTTTAGTGTCTGCTGTGGCAGTGTTCCTGGAATTGGAAGTTGTTTGCATAGGGTCACGAACGCAGTAGTTGACATTCCTTCAAAGCGTGAACACCTTTTTTTTTCTCGTGTTGATTTTGCGGGTAATTATAGTTCATTATTTCATTCTCAAGAAAAGAGTTTACGGTAATCATGCTCCATCATAGACGATTTGCAGAAAGTGGTTTCGAGGTTTTGAAAATGTTGATTATGACGTGACTGATAAAGATCGTGAAAGGGCACTGAAAAAGTTTGAAGATTCACAACTACGGGGATTTTTGGGTGAAGATTCAGGTCGAAGGCTAGAAAAATTGACGCAGGAGTTAAATGTTGATAGCTCTTGTATAGCTCTTGTGCGCCATGGGAATGATCCAAAAAGCTGCGACTTGGGTGCTGCATCAACTGAGAGAGAGGGACATCGAACGGCGTTTGGTGACGTGCGAGATGCTTCTTCAACGTCAAAAAAAGAAGGTTTTCATGCATCGAATTGTGATAGAAGATGAGAAATGGATGTACAACGACAACGTTAAGCGACCAAAATATTAAGTTTTGCCAAGTGAACTAGGTCCATCGACGCCAAAACGGATTATTTACGCTTCCAAGGTAATGTTGTGCATCTGGTGGGACCACAATGGCGTCATCTATTACGAACTCCTGAAACCATCTGAAACAATCATTGGGGATGAGTACCGACAGCAACCCATCCGTCTGATTCGGTCTCTGAAGGAAAGAATTGACAGAATTGAATGACAGACGTGACAATCTGATTTTGCTGCATGACAATGCAAGGCCACACGTAGCCGAGCCGGTCAAAAAATATTTGGAAGGTGCGAATTGGAAAATCTGGCGTCAACTGTCGTATTCCCCAAATATTGCTCCTTTGGATTTTGAGTTGTTCCGCTCCAAGAAATCGGCCCTAACTGGTGATCGATTTACTTCTTATGAAGGCACCGATAAATGGCTATATGACCGGGTCGAGTCGAAGGATGGGGTTTTTTCCCGCCGAGGAACCCATCTACTACTACCAGAAATTGCCGAGGAACCCATCTACTACTACCAGAAATTGTGGTTTTGATCTTTTTACCTCTCATGCAACAGTTTTTGAAAATTAGACATATATCGGGCAATCGAAATCGACACTGAATCCAATCTGATTTCAATTTAGTGAAATACTATTTTTCAAAATATTCCTTGCAATAATTTTATACTAAAATTTCTTTTTCACTGTCCCAGAATCTTTTCTGTTGATTAGCTAAGTATTATTTTTGGAATAGAAGATGATTTTGAAAAAAATTGGGTTGAGTTTCTATCGAAAGGCTGAGAAAGCTTAAAGAAATTCTAAGTAGCGATTGATTCAGGTTCCCGTAACTTCGGTAAACTTTATTTGTGTGCTACTTCTAGTAGAGATACTTCGTTCCGTTCATTCATTGGAAGACGAATTCGACCAGCTTCAGGATCATCACGTGACGAAGGCGAGGGCTCTTTTGACAAATACTTGACACATAATCTTTTGAGGAATCAGGGTTCCCCCCTTATGCACAACCCTAATCAAAAATAAGTCTGACCAGGTAAACATATACGATCGAAATCGATCAAAATAAACGAATTGTGTACTCTTGACGAGTGTGCTCTCACTTTTTACTTTATTGTGGAAAGAGTAGCGTTCGTTATAATAATGGTCATGCTTTCGCTATCGCGTACAATTTATGACGCGATTACTTGGGAAAGGATCATACTATTTATATAGACAAATATTATAACAATGTCCAATTAGCAAGTTCTCAATAAAAAAAATTAAGACTTTTGCTGTGGGAGAACTTCGAAAAGACACTCCTGAATTTGTGTAATTGAGAAAAGGCTAAAGAAAGGAGAATCAATTTTTGCCAGGCGTAGAAATATATTAGTGCAGAAGTGGAAAGAAACACATATTGTACTAGCAATATTAACGAAACTTAAAACATTTAAGGAAATGCGGTGCAGGGGTGGTAAAGTAGTAGCTAAAGCCTGCACAATTGCTAATTATAATGAGGATATGTGATGAATTGGCGGAGGAGATCAAAGGACCTCATATTATTCTTCTCGTTGGAAACCGACACGCTGGTACATTTGTTGTGAATTGTTTTTTTCATTTCTTTAATATATGCATTTGAAATTCTGGTTAGCTATACAACAAAGCTCATGATACCAAACTAAGTCACAAAGACTCCAGACAGACCTTGTTAATAAACTACAAAATAACGAGTGGAAAACAATAATACTTGCAATTCTGCATAGCAGCACTTCAAATGCGTAATATTTTCGTTAAAACTGGAAAACAGAATTTGATTTCGTGTGTTCTCCGCCAATAGAAAAGAGCCAAAAATAAAAAAAGTTCACAGCTACTATGTATCCCTGCGAAATCTGTATAACAGCTGCAGGACCACCAAATGGACTGTATACAGAAAGATGTTTTCAAATGTATCATATAAATAAATTATGTGTATTTCACTTGGAAAAACAGTTTTTGTTTTGTTTTTCTTTTCCAATTTTATTCATTTCCTTCTAATTAATTAAATTTGTCACATACTCGTATATGTGACGACGGGGATGTCAAAAGAATTATCTATTTATAGCCCAGTGTTACTCATGTGGGTGTATGTGCAAACTCGCTAATTTCACATAGTCAGACTGTTATAGAAACATCCACCAAGAATAAATTACAATTGGTATATTGAAATTATAAGATGTCTAGGCGGTGATGGTAGTTTTACTGCTGAGACTCTAGTTGCGAAACTAGATTTTGCGATACAGATACTCCTTTTTTATTTCCTACAGGCAAAACAAATTTCAATAACCAAACTAAACACGCATTTTCATCTAAGCTCCAATGCGTACAAAGGACAAAAAAAGTGGGCTGAAATCAAGATCTCAAATAAAAATACTCCAAAGAAAATATTTATTATTTCGCCACGGAAGATTTTAGTTCATAAGTAGGAGACGCATTCACATACGTCGGTGGCTTATTCAACGATGAAGCATGCGAGAGATGCCCTTTCGATTGTACCCAAATGCTACCACTAGCATCCGGAACATAACATCCCGAACATATGGTATCATAAGCTGAGACATGTATCCTTACCCAACCATATGTCGCGGAAGCAACTTTAAAATATGTTCTAAGTTGTCTTCCCTTTATTGTAAAGTTAGTTCATGAATTCACTAGACGCTTTCATAGTATAAAGACTCATAGTACATACTTCTAGTAATTCACTAGTACATCCTTTAGAGCTAACCCCTACAAAGTGAGAATCCTTCAGCTTACCACATCAATAGAGTATTCATTTGACTTGACTAATGAAACCAAAAATCCAATCTACTAATTTCGTGTCTGAAATGTATTATTTGGGGTTGTTGTAAAGAATCCTTCCAGGCGCAATCAAGTGTTCCAAATGCTTAACAAGAAGGCTTAAGGCATTCAGTTCATATATACTTTTCAATGTTCCATTGCCTTCGTAAATAAGCTTCGTAACTGAGACACTCTGAAGAATACACAAGGATACACGACAGATATCTGAGTGCGCTTCAGTGATTGCAACCTTTGATTGTTCGCTCGAAACTTTCAATGCACTCCTCACAAGAAATAACTTTTCAAAGAGACTTCCTCGAAGTTTTTGCGGAAATTATGGTAAGACAATTTTTAATAGATTCCCTACTTAGAGTGGTGATGCTCATTTCATAGTGTTGGTGCAGAAACTCGAGTAATATTAAATTAGTGTATTCCTGTCAGTCGTGTGCTTCGTTGAAGGGAAAAACGATACTGCTTCACTCTGCATATAAAACATGAAGGAGTGAATACAAACGCCTTGCACGGCGAAAATGCTGGATCATGTTATGTCGCAAAACATTACATTACAATCAGTCATGTGAAGAAAGGATACATCTAATCATTACGGAAATTTTTCACGTCTTAATCTATCTGCACACTACACTGCAGACCTTCTTCCTTTGCTAGTGAAGCATGTTTGAGAGTCATTGTTTCGCTATTAGTTCACACGTGCTATGAATATCAAATCAGCTCCTTCCTCAGACACCATTCGTTCCGTCATAGAAAACAAAAATAATGCGAAGGCAGTAAAATCAGACAGAAGAAAACCTATCCTGACGAAATCTTAAGATCATGGAGCTCCTTTGGATTGTACAATTCACGGATAAGTGAGCCAACCCCAAAAGCCCAAGACTGACTTCACGCCTAAACTCATCCACAAAAGCGCCGTCTCGACGCTCGCAAATGTATTGCATAAAATTAATGGTACCGTTTTGCATAATAGGGTGCAAAAAATAGGAGAGAGACAAGCAAAGTGAGATGCGAAAAAAGGAGCCAACTCATCCGAACCCGCTGAAACGTAACCACAGGAAACAACGCAACCAGATTGTAAGTAAAATGCTGCCGCAGGAAAAACGACATTTCCTTGCGTTTCCTTCCACATCGTCATCATACCTCACTGCTTCGCGGCTCTGCCGCCTTGCAAGGAGATTCGTGCCTCTTGATCTGGGTCATTTTTAATGAGATTTCGCTAAATTTTCCTTCTGCTCAAATGATTTTTAAGCTCGTTAGTTGAATAAGAAAGGAGCGGAAAAAATCATGACTGCAGAAGTCGACGGGCGAGTGCCATTGCAGGGCTTTAAAAACGAAATAAATGAGTTAAAAGCCACTGTCTAAAGTAGATTCCATTTATCACCCGTTTCAGCGCTCCGATTTGTGCGAAGGACGATTGCAACAAGAACCGGCCGAAGTTTAAAGTACTTGGAATAGCTAATTTGAAAATTTGATTAAATCGACGAATCAAGTTTAATGTACGACCACAATTGGCTGAAAAAAGGATCAAATTAATATTACACGATTGTTGGTACTCCCTAGTTTATGGCAGTTATAACGACTGAGAATTTTCCTATGAATTTTAGAAGATTTTATATTTTTTTTTAAATGCTTCGATGTTTAGTCGTTTAAATTTGTTCCTGTCCTGATTGCATAGAAATCTTATTTACGTCTACGGAAAAGTTTTATCCGACAGTGTCACGTTGTGTCAAGTTCCACTCTATGTTCACATGTTGGTTTCAGATATATATGACCAACTCTCTTTATCATTGCATTCACACTCCTTTACACTCCAAAAAAATGAAACAAAGATGTCTCATGTCAGTATCAAGTGAGACGCGATCGTGAAAACATGGGTACCGCTAAATTTCATTGAAGCTGCTGTATTTTGTACGAATTTCAACAAAGAATAAATGTTTCAAAAGCGTAGCGAAATTTAATGAAATTTTTTGGTGCAAATGCAATTTGTGACAGAACGAGCAGAAGATGGTTTGAAAATTCAAACCAAGTTATTTCGACAATAGTGACAAGCCACGTTCAGGACGGCCAGCTTTGATCAGTGACATCATCGAGACTATGACAGAGCAAGTTCCCTTCATGACAATAACGGAGATTACATAGAAGCTGAGTTCAACTCATAAACCATTTCCGACCATATTCGGAAGCTAGGATCGGTCTTTAAATATTTTAAAAGGGTGTCTCATCAGTTAAGTGATAAACATTTGAATGATCGATTCGCCATATGCATATCGCTGCTTGCTTGGTACAAAAACGAACCCTTCTTGAAAAATGGAAACATACGAAAACATTTTAAGGAAAATAGCATATTGTGAACCTGGACAGCCTACCACCTCCACTTTTAAGCCAAGTTTGACCCTGAAGAAGTGTATGTTATGTATATGCAGGACTTACAAGGACCAATACATAACAAGCTTCTGCATCCTAATGAAAACCTAAATTTGGAGAGATACGAAAATTGGAAAAAGGTGATTTAAATATAGCAATAAAAGAAAAGAGACCGGTGATGAAGCTCAATAGGAAGAACGTCGTACTACATCCTGATAATTCAAGACCACGTGCGGCATTGGCGACTCGTCAGAAAATCGCAATGCTAGCCTGGGAAATTCTCTCACATTCCCATACTCCCCAGGCCTCGGATCCTTCGATTATCATTAGTTTCTATCTTTGCAGACGATTTCTGGAAAGAAATTCCATACTGAAGTCAGTTTCAACCAAATGCTTGTCGAGTTCTTTGCCTGTAAAATTTTTTCAAAACCCAATTTTTGGTCAAAAATGACATTTACAAATTGCCATCACGCTGACAAGAATAGAAACGTCATAAGCAACGATGGAAAGCATACTCGCCAATATATGTTATTAAATATATGAAAACTAGGCTATTTTCTTTCAATTCAAAAACTGATAGATCTTTCCGGTAGACCTAATTTAATGATATCTACAACGATATGAATGTAAAATAACAACATTATAAAGTAATGAGATTTATTAGAGATGCAGCAAATGTTCTTTTTGAACACCACGAGGGCTACAAAGAACATCCAGACTGAATAGTTGTTCTAATCGACGGAGAACGATGGAATATTCTAAATACAAAAAAATAAATCCATCCCCGTCGGAATATATCATGTCATAGTCATAGGAGATTTCCGTTTAACTCAGAGTAACTTACCCCTACCTTCATCATCAACCTGAAATGTCAGTCAATTTGCTGCTTAATAAGTTGTCACCATTCCTGGGAGATGAAGGAAGGAATTTTAAGATTCGGGTGCCTTTGAGAAGCATTATATTACTGTCAGCTTTTCAGTCAAGGTGCCGCTTTTGTCAAGGTCTCAGAAGTCCATAGTAAGGTTATTGAGGTATGTCAAGGTTTCAACATCTCAAAATGTTGATTTGTATTGCTAAATCGTAACAACTTTATAACGTATCTTAGGATTCGATCTCTTTGCTCTAATGCATTCTGTTTTAAGGCATATTGGTCCAAGACACCGCTCCGACTCCGGTTGAAAACATTTTCTACCTTGCAGTGCTCTTGAGTAAGCCAATGAGAGAAGAGACAGTTTAGGAAGCTACTTCCCTGTCGAGGGGTAATTGGGACGCCTGAGACCGAAGCAGATCATTGACTTTCTCAGAAAGATCGATCTGCTTGAGGCGCTCTAGGCGCACGGAAAGCGGTTGCACAATAAGCCTGTAAGGGTTGACGTGCACCATCCAATCAAGCAAATGAGATTTGAGGAAATCGAAGTAGAACCAATAAACCCTATTCAGAATCTTTCATCATATAAAGCAATAGCTCCTGTTATTGGCAGCTGCAGCAACTGACTCCGCATAGTTAACATGTAATATTCAAGTAAGTAACTTTCGAAAGAGATCAGAGCCTCAAATATCACCAGAATTACTGGCCATGATAACGCTAGTGCTGGAGATTAAAAAAGGACGTAGCTCACAAGAACAAGCTGCACATACTTACGACCTATAAGTTATTGACATCAGCTCCGAAACAACTCCTGGTTAGATCCTTTTAAATCATCCAAGAGCTCGTCGTTTGCCTTTCTTAATTGACTCCACGTAGAGATTGTTTTGACTGATGTAGTTCAAGACTCCCTACACACTATGAGGAAGGATTAGGAAAATAATCGAGCTGAAGATTAATTAAGTTGGTGCATCACGGATGATGTGCCAGACGATATTCGGAAAAAAGCTGGGCAACCCGGGTTCTGCAGTCTAAGAGACTCAACTTTATTTGTTTATATTTGCTGGTGACTGCATAAAAAAGTTCGTAGTAAAGTCCTTGACATGCCCATCCTGTCCAAATGAGACGTTCTTTTCCGAAGCTTATCTTTGAAAATATCTTGAAAAATATTTTCAGTTTTCAACCGGTATTTTCAATCAAATTTGTCTAAATACCTGTCTTCTTAATTTTTACCACTAACCTTAATATGATTTGCTATCCCTTCCTGTCATCTCAGTGCATCCTTATGCAACAAATACTTGTCACAGTTACATAGTAAAGTATTTGACTCAGCCTTTGACTGAGCCTTTCACGTCGAAGTTTTTGTGCATTCATTTATTGTTTGCTCTGGCTAATTCTTCTGATTCAAAAATTTCATATTTTTCTTCTTAGCACACACAACACACTGCTCGGACGAAAGAATCCTTTGTCGTCCTTATCAAGTAATGAAAACTCAAAGCACACATCGTTCCATGCATTCTAGGACAGTTATAACTACTTCAGTGGTGAATAAGTTCGTTTGTACGTTGTTGGATTTTATTGAAAAAACCTAATGTGAGTTAGGTTTGGAATCGTAGGTAGATCGCTGGTTTTAAAAGGTAGATATTCCGTTATGATAAAGGCAGAAGAGGTTCAAAAATATTTAAAACAGCCTTTTTTTTCTCGCCCATAGCTCCAGGCTAATCTGTAAATTCCAATAGTCTGTCCAAAACTTAACCTATAACTTCATTCATAGAGGTTGGATACCTCACGAATGCCTTAATGATGCCAGATGCCTTCATAGAACGACCACCAAGGACATATGTTGCAGGACATATCTTCCTGGACCAGCAGATAAAATTTATTTCAATCAATTTTCGTCTGCTTTAAAGACCTGCACACCTTTAATACTCGTAATCAAATTCCAACTCCTATTCCAACAAATTTTCAGTAGCCTCGCAGACACCTAAAGCAAATCTCAAGGATTCTCTTTATCAATGCACCTGATCTCAAGTACAAACTTTCATCAGATTCAATTTGTGGATAAGTTTGCACTTTCCACCGGTTATTCCCTAAGAATTGGTATGAGTGTTTCCCATTCTTTACCTTCGTCGTTGCGGTTCATCCTTGTTGAAAATGTTTTAAGGCATCCTTGTCGTTGTCACTGTCGCTGTCGACAAATCAATTCATTGGATCCTTTCCAAAATGATTTCGAACTTATGATAAGATAAAGATGTAGAAAAGTACATAAATGGTGCATGGAAAGCCGAATAAGCAGAATCGAAATGGAAGTTGTGTCCAACAGCGACACGAGCCTCGTTTAATTTTCTATCGAAAAAGGTACTCAATCGAAATGGATGTTCGAGAGATAAAGGATTATATGAATTTGTGCATTGAAATAGATTTTGCTCTATAATCTTTCCATTGAATCTGCTATTTATAATTTATGGAATTGATTGTATTGTGTTTAACATTCCGGTGTGTATAGACCTTTAGGTTGGTAGATTTGGAGCATGAGATGAATGCGCTTATTGAAAATTCATGGATTTCCTCTGGAGTGTTTTGCGGACTTGACTGTTGGTGAACCTCAACTGAGCTTCTGGACAGAGAAACATTTCTGGGTATAGAAACCAGGAACTGTAGGGATGGTGTGCTGATCAAACTATTGATCTTGCAGTGATGCGGAAATGAAGTCTCTCCAAGTACGACAAAATCCCTTCCACAATTCCAAGGATGTCGTGCTGCTGGTAGCTTTAAAAAATTAAAGCAAGAAGTGCGGGTTTATGTTTACAATTCTTTGCGCCCATCTCCTACACTGTGAACTTGAATTCACTTTCATTGCGTGTCTATTTTTCGCAACGCTGAGGGCGAACCACTCGAAAAGAAAATGCTAACTTGGTTCACCAAATACAACGACCACGCTCAAAAAACTCCTCAACATCATTTTCCAGAAGAGGCCATTGAAACATGAATGGCTAATTCCGACCATGACAGGCAGACGTTCAGCTTCAAGGATATCAAACCCGCGTAGGTAGCAGCCACCTCTCAAGTGCCGCCGCCCCACCCTCATTCAAAATTCGACGTGATAGGCGAAGTGATTTCATCTAGTCAAGCAAGCATTAACACTTCCTAATAAAATATGCAAATTAAATTGACTGAAGTCTTGTGAATTTTTATCCACCGTTTTTCACCATTCCTGCCAATTAAGAGGCCACTTGTTGCTTCTTGAGGGTGAGAAGTTGTCGCCGTCGTACATTTGAATGATACTCTCTCGCAAAAAAAAAAATGAAACACTAGGCATGCCATTTGGACATGTTGAATGCACACGGTGAATGATGGCTTTGAAGCCAACCATTTGCAACACGAGTCCTTTTAGACGTTTTAAATAGAAAGTTTTCAGTCTGTACATGTGTACAAGGTGGTTGCTATCTGAATACCAGGAGCACACCACATTTAAATTTATCAGTGAAGTTTCTGTACTTGATTCAACAAGTGGAAATTCTCAACAGACTTTTATGGTAAAGTGAACTTTTTCCAGTATTTGAGAAATTTTTTCTCGAACCATTTAGGGAACAAGTTTTCCATTTGAGGACCATATGCTTCCATTATTAGCTGCAAGCCTACGCAAAACGGCTGAATTTTTTATTAAAAGGATAGCGATCGCTTCATTCCATCTTCGAAATGATGGCTGAAAAGCAAGTAATAATAGGCAAGGACTCGTACCGAGGGTGTCTCGCTCAGGTACAGAGGCAAGGAGCTTCCCGGATAGTAGGACTACGACGCGCTGTTTCTGAACCGGCAGTGTTGGTTATCGCAAGAGTGGTCCCTCTAGTGCAAGTTGCTGAAGAGCGAAGGCGAGTCTGCTTGCATAGGAGCAGTCGGGGAGAGAAGTTGTTATCCGGAAGGAAAGGATGAAGACCATTGTCTTGTGGCAAGAAACATGGGTCGACGAAGTACGAAGCAGGTGAACCGCACGGCTCATCAGTGATTTGGGGCTATGGTTCTGCAGAAAGCATGGTGAGATTGATTATTGGCTGGCAGCTACTCAATGGGCATGGATGCTTTCAGTCTTACCTGTATATATAACCACTGTATGCTTGTTATGTCAGGGATGACAGATGATGATGGCTGCCTCACTTTTTTCATATGCAGAAGATGGACTAGACGTCGTTTGCACCTCTCACAGAAAATAGGTGCTCTCTCTACAGAAAACTTATCGGGAAAGATGTTGACCACGATCGGAATTTCATGACACAATTGGAATTACATGTCACAATTGGAGTTCCATGTCACATTTCGTGATAATTATCGTAGATCGCTTGGTAGCGCAGAGTGGAGGGGGTCTCTCCGACAGCAGCCTTTTCCCTTCTCATTCATCCCTGCTGAAGGCGCCACTAAGCGATAACTAATGAAACTTAGTCTGAATTAATGTGACAACCAGTTTCAGACTTGGTTCTCCATCTGACAGGGGAGGTTCTTATCATCATATTTATGCTCAGAATATGAATAGCCTCTACTTCTCAATCAGAATAAAACTGTTATTATCACTACTTTTATTGATATTCTGGGGAAAAAAAACGAGGTCATCATACTGACCAAGAAACAAATTCCTCGTGTTATTCCCGTTCGGATTGGAGAAAAGATCACCGAGTGTAAGGTATCAATAATAAACGGATAGTCTAATGGGGGTGATGAAGTTACGTGGGACATTATATTCGAACAGTCCTGAAAGACTGGCCTGAAAGACACCCTTCACTTTCGCTAGCGAAGGGAACCCTCTGCTTAAAGGCACCCGACGGTGCAGCAAAACGAAACCTGGCCTGAAGTAATGTGTCAAATGGTTCCAGGTTAAGTACTCAGATTGACTAGGGAGTTTTACAGTGTGTAGTCCTGTCACTCGCTGTCATTCTTAAATGCATTTGCCTTCCAATCCCCAAGATAGGAGCGTTTTGTAATGAAAGTATTGCAGTGCAACTATTGTATCTGTTTTTTATCAAAAGTCTTACTCCCTTATTGCTTTGCAACAATACAGCGGCGAATATAAGTGATTTTGATGCAGATGGTTGCCAAGGTGCATACTGCCTTGAAAACTTATGAGGCGATTTCTGAGTCTTTTGCTCATATGAGTCTTGAAACTCCGCTGATTCAAACTTCATGGGAAACGAGTGGTTTGAATTAAAGGAGGGTATCAGGCCATAAATTATACGACAGCTGATTCGACTAGTATAAGTTGAGTGGGAGGCAATTTTTGTAGACTACCTAAAAGGATGGACCAGACCACCTCTGTAGATCCCACTATCAAGAATATTTCTCGATAATCTAGGATGGTTTAGAACCCTAAATTTGTTGTTTGAACTACCAATTTAGAATTAGCAACAATAGGTAGAATTTAGCAACAATCAATCAAACGCTGAATTTATCGTCCACTCTGTCGGTTGAGAGTGAGTCCTTGAAGGTTAAATGAGTTGAATTCATTACTAAATATATATTGGATTTTCTGCTTTAAAAGAACCTTTTTTTCACTCTCAAATAACTTCTGACAGTCTGGAAAAAGTGTTGAAGCATAAAACACCTTATTATGGTTTTGTTACGATTTGTGTTTCACAGCTTGTATTATTCGTCCGTTTGTTGTATCTATTAGTCAGTTTGTTGCTTTTGGTCAGCTACTCAAATCTTCCATTAATAGATTGTGGAAGCTTTCACATGTTCAGCGCTTCGAGGATTTATTTTGTTTTATGTTATTTTTCTAACGAGGATGCAAGTTTATCCTGTTGGCTCAACATAGTTCTTTTCATGCAGGACTTAAGTCTCAACATAGGCTTTCCATTCAGTTGACTTTTTGCCTTGCTCTTTCTCTATAAAGCTTCAAATGAAGCTTGGTGGGGATGTCTTCACACATCTTACATTAATTGGCTCTTCTTTCGCAAGCTGGATATCCGCTTCAATATCTACCACGAACTGATCCTCTGGTTGTGAGCGATCATTTTCAATGGTATTCACCTTTCCATCATAGGATAAGACCAAGGTACGCTGGTGTCTTCTTTGACTATTGAATCATATCGATCTATCGGATGAATATTGTCTCTAGAGATCAGCGGATGTGTTGAGAGGCTTGAGATACCCCCTTTATCATAACAGCAGACTCGCCGAAAACGTTTTTTCCGGCAGCTGGGGCCTGGCAATCTTTTAATGTGAGATATTGCAGATCTCCGAGCCCCAGGCAATATCAGATGTTATGTGTCCTTATCAGACATTATCAACCATGTCCAGATGTGTCACTTTAGACTGGCACTGGAAGTGTTCAGCTAAATATTATGGTACAGATAGCTCATGAAATGCAGCATTAAGGCCATGAAGCCAACTGCTTCTATAATCGGTCAGTTCCTTATCATATCCTATGTTCCACCCATATTTTTTATAGTCACGATGGTTAGGTAGTTTTTTTTTGAAAAAAAAAGAGATACTTTTCACAGAGAACCATACCCAGATTTTTTTCGGTGGCGCGTATGTATGGCATTCTTGAAGCAACAGCTTGTTGATCAGCCTCCGAAAATTCTTATTCACATCCTCTGGGAGGTCCTGTCTGCAGTGGACGATGGGCTCGTTGATTAGCTTGCAAAAATATTTCTAGTTTGGTACGAGGACTGGATAGCTTGTTCAACCCGATCCTTTGAACGTTGGTTTTAATGACTTGGTCCAGGTGCTTGTCGATTTTTTTTTTTTATTTTTAGTGACTTCTGTTGAACACTCATACACTTCAATTAATCATTAGAGGGATGCTCAAAACATGTTCATCTCGGTCTCTGCAGTCCCTGTTAAGGTCTCCAGAATTAGTCCACACCTCAAAAATATACCGACGAGCTTATCAATCTTCATTTGACCATTATTGCACACAGCGGGTAGAGATCTAAATTATATCCTCGCAACCACATCGAGTGATTGTAACAATATCTATTACCGATGAGGCAACGTTCTGTACTCAAAATCCTTACATTAAAGTACCTTTAGGCTATTTGAATACCGAAATATCGAGATTCACACGTATACGTGGAAATGTAGGTTTGCGGTGGCAACATCCCCCAACACTTGTTTAATGACTGCTACCCCATGTGCATTTTGTTAGAAAGAAATATGCCAGAAGGGCAATAGTCAACGCGACATGTAATATCCTGGACCTACTGTTGAATTGAAGGTTTTCTATGCTGCATGGTATTGAATCGATTGATTTTGGAAGTGATACGTTGATACAGGTTAAAGCTAGACTTAAACCAGAACAGGACTGCTTGCTTCAAAACCTATCCCTATAGGATTTACAACACTTGCACAATTTCAGAGCAGGACATGTCATTCGTTTTAAGTTGAAATGAATTCATTCATGTAAAGTACTTAGTTGAATTATTGTGCGTTGTATTATTCGCCGAAAATCCTTCAAATCAGCACTTTTAATTTGCGCGGTGGAACCAAGGACAAATGTATTGCTTCCGGACTATTAATGCCAGCGCTCCAGCAGCTTTACACATCGCTGAAATGTTCTCTTTCCAGGCTGCCAATAGCAATATCTCAACACACTCACGCAGAGTGACAGCTTTTCTATTTCGTTCGTCCTTTTTTTTATTCTTGTCCTCAGGCCTTATCAATGCTCCTCAGCAGCTGTGCTATTATGAAGCTCGTTATTTCGCTGTACACAGTATGGTTTCGCACAGAAAAGGGAGCTCTGTATCATGCAATGGATATGTTCCGCCATCCACTCGATTCCCGATGTCGGGCATATAGATAGTGGGCTTCGCTTCTTCCTTGCCAGCCACTATTTCATTTGCCTTCCGCACTATGCTGTTGTGTACGGAGTCTTTTTAAAAATGCCATTTGTTTCTCCCTTGACATATCTAATTAAAAGCCATTACGGGAAAATTAGCTTGCCCGGAAGATGAAAAAGAAAATTAATACGGGGGAAAACAAGCACTAGCTATCATAAGCACAACAGTACCACAACACTATTCCCTTCCATAATACTTCTATGTTGTTTCATATTAAACGCGTAACTTTTCAGGCTTTACACTCTTTGCGACTGGGTTGGGGGCTCGAAGCCTTGTTTGCCTATTATAGTACCCGGTTCGCTGGTATTCAATGCAGACGAGTCATTAGGAGGAATTTTTGCAGTTACCATGAAACACAGCCGTTTTGTGTTGGGTTTCATTTGCCGGAGTGCCTTCGCATTCACCAGGATTAATTCCTAGTTTTTTTCAAGGAAATGAGATGATGTACAATTGCTTTGCTTGGCGCGATGTAAAATTTCGGCGGCTTAAGGACATTTTGCATGAATTCCCGACAAGTTACTTTTTACGATATTTTGAAAAGTCATTCGTTAGTGTGTTCCGAGAACAGTTTGGACTGAAAAAATAGTTTTTTTCAAAATTTTCGCATACGCAAAAATCAGGTCCACATATTCAAGGAACTAGCCCACATTTCCTCTTTGCACAGCAGCAATAAATCATAAAATTGTTGCCATTCACCGCAGGTACCAACGATTTACTATGCGCAGAGTGTGGGTGAAATTATTCCTCTATTATATCACCCCGACACTTTTTAACAACTGATACTATTTCGTATTCTGTAATTTTAATGTACGAAATAAATACGTGATATCGAAATGAAATATGTTCAAACATTCATACAAGTATTCTCCGTTTTGCCGTGTGCAGCGCGAAGGTAACGTACGAAATTGAAGCCAAACAAAGTGAAAAGGCTGAACCACCACATGTGGTTCCCTTGTCACCTACTGTGCACAGAATATTCCCACGCCTCTCATAAAAGCTTATTATATAGCACGTGACTTGATTAGTAATATTTTCACGCGAAAAACATTTTTCACCTCTTAAACACATATGCGACGCGACACCATCGGAAGGAAGTATTCCAAGTGTATCATAATCCAACTGGTGGCAGGTTTATGGATCGATCTTGGCGTTTGAGGACTAAAGGATGATTGTGGAAAATTTCATCGGAAGGAAAAAGAACTGCAGGGAGCCATTTTAGGAAAATGGCAAGTTTGATGAAGTGCATACGAATATGGAAAATGTGGAAATATTTTACTTAAAGCCTCCTTAGGAAATTTAATGTAAGAGGACATTGGAGCTGTGCCTTTTACTGGCTTTGTCTAATTTGAGTGCTTTTCAAAATGTTTTTTAAGTTCATGACATCATACAATAAAGTCCATCTCTATACATTTCGATAATTTTTTCAACTGCTCATCAACTTGATGTTCAAATCCGCGTCAGAACATGGAAGCTTTGTGTTCTTAACCATACCACCATATTCCTTTCATCATCATAAATGTTCGCTTTACTTGGCCTGATCTCGCTATAACCAGGCTATAAGCCGGCTATAACCAGGCTATAATCAGGCTATAACCAGGCTATAACCAGGCTTTAACCAGGCTATAACCAGGCTATAGCCAGGCTTCAAAACATGCATATCCTAAGTCTGTATTCGGTATAGATCATCCTCACTTTGCATGCATTTTAAATAATATAGTAGCATTGCAGTCCGGTTTTGGTCGGTGGTCTCACTCAGATCGTGGTTCCAATCATTTCAAGGTTCGACCGGAGGACGCGGTCAAACTATTCCAAAACTCAAACAGCTTTTGACAGGCACTATCAACAGAATCTTCCCATGAGTTCCTTGGTTTGTAGAGAGGTATTAGGGTGGGGTCGTTTTCCATGAACTTTTTCCTGTAGAAGACGTGGTGGTATCTTAATATCCTCCATGGGGTTTTGGTTCATCTATACATGTCACATGTTCGGTTGCATCAGATATTATGTCTTACATGAGAGTATGGTCCGTCTCTGTTTTCATCTGCTCGGTCATAAATTTTTCGTCTAGTTAACTCCTATTTACATGGTCTGTATTTTGCTCCCCAAATGTTCTATTTTGGCAGTTGGGTGGTCCTTTTTAGTAAGAGTCATAGTTATTGCCTAATTATTCTTCTTAGTTAACTCAAAAGCTTTTGCAGCTGCATAAATATGTGCCAGCGTTGCAAGTGCCTTTAACTTAAAGTATACTAAGATTTTTAAACCATCAAGAATTTGACATTTAATAGCTTATAGACGTGAATGATTGTATTTGACAACATACTCCAGTACGAAACTAAATAGTGTCGAATGCAGTCCGTTTTTCTACTTCAGATCAGTATCTGGTCCCGTATGTCCCCGAACGTAATATGCTCGGAGTTCTATCAGTTGTTCTATCAGACAAAAGGACCTCTGCGACCTGTAAACTAATGAATAAACCCCTAAGACTCAATCACCCCCTATTTAAAATTGCTAATAAAACACTAGTTGACCTACCCGCACAAGTAAACATTTAAACATGATGAAACTTTGGGTCTTTGTTGAAAAAGGCTCAGTCGAGATGTCCAACACTCCCAGATTTATTATAGAGTGGGAGATGTTTACGCTGTTTTCTGTAGATAGTGGCCCTCGTCAACGTCAGATAGAAGGATTCAAAAGCGTTTCAAAAAATTCCAGCAAATGTTTTTCACATCTTCGCTGCAAGCTCATATGACATGTCAGCTCCTTGTGAAGATTTGTTTTGTATTGAAGCCCGTATTTTAGGCTTTTTGCGATTTCCGGATGGTACAAACCGTAATTCAGAATTAAACATTTTCGAAGGTTCTTTTCCATTCTGCAGAGTTTTTAATTCACGTTCTTTTTTTCTGCAGATTTTTTCAGTTTAAGGTGTTTTTTTTTCAGCTTAAGCTTCAGCTTCTTTTCGGCACCAGCTTCTTATCGTTCGTCGCTTTGGTACTGGTTGCAGAAATCCTTGGAGACCGTGTAGAGTGAGAATGAAATACCGTTTTGAGATCTCAAAATAATCAGAAAAAATAATATATTAGGATGCGATATCCTCAAAAAGCCCACGAAGACACCGAGGACGATGCCAGCGAAATCCTATCACTCACAACGGGCAAAAATGGCAATATATAATAGCTGGATACACAGGATGGCGACGAAACGTGATGCGCAGGAGGACATCGAAAATGACCGGCTACAGCGATGATGAGATACCATGAAGGCTCTGAAGAGAAGATTCAAAGCTGAATCCTTAACCACTCTCCACGTTCTAATATACTTCATACTCTAACATACTACAAGGTCTATACCAAGATTGTGAAGATTCTGAGGAAGGCTGATATAATAGCTACACTCACGAGCCTGACGTTTATAATGACATCCAAACTAAGCACAACCAAAGTTTGGAAGCAGAAGAAAGGAAAATGTAGCATATATACATTCATCACCTGTCAAATATGCCTGAAAAAATAAGTTGGACAAACGAAGCAACCCGTAAAAATTAGATACAACCAGCATACCAAGAAGGAAGAAAAGTTGAAATCGGAAAAAGCATCCAGTGATACTGCTAGGTCAGTCGTCACTAAACATACAATAGAAGAATCGATTTAAATCCCGCGTAATCGATCAGGAGGATTTAGAAGGGAAGGGAAGGGGTGCAAAAAAACTGAACGTATACGAAAGCTTGTGGATTATTTGACAACCGGAAATCTCAATGCTCAAAGAAGATCTCGGTAACTGATGAACATGGGAGATAAGTTTCTACTGGTTCCAGCAAATTGATCTGCTGCTGTTCCTCATTCCTCTCCGAGGGGTTATCCGACCAAGAAAGCGAAGCGTCTTCTTGGAGATGAAGACAACACTTAGAATGTCTGATTTTCTGGTGGGATATTCAGAACTAATGCTCTATTTCAAAGTTATCGTGCGGTTTATGCTACCCTTCAACCTTTAGTAAGGAGTGATACCTGCGCCTAAATATTTGAGCTCATTATACGAGTCTGTCTTGTGAATCATATTTACATGTAAACATTATTCTGTGAACTCTAAGTCGCTGGAATCCGAATTTTTTCAGATGTTTCAATACAGGTGATTGGCTTAAAATTACAGACAAACAAGGCTTTTGCACAGTTCATAAGAAATAAATTGGATATTTATTATTTTTTGATGCTTGCAATAACGATCTATCCCCCTCAATCTATCCAAATCATTTAATTTGTCTATCCAAGATCTCAAGGTACCCTTTTTTTGTAGCTCTTTGATCGCTGTGTCCATTGTCATGTCAGAGCCATAAGCCCCACTTGCGCTTTATCAATAATTTTGTCAAAGAAGTTGGCGCTAACATTCCGTTCTGGAGGTTTGCAGGCGACTTCCGGAGACTGTAATTTAGGTTTTTAAATTAAAGTTTAAGGAGTTTTTGAATGTCAGGGTAAGGTTGACAGAATGATTCGTTGTTTCTTCTCTGTTATGTCGTTAAGTTGGAGTTTTCTGTACAACTTCTTTTCTGTATAGTAAAAGCAAAGTAGATAGCCTGAATATATATCAAAGCTACTTCTCAGTGCCGAGCCATGTGCATTCAGTGCATCAATTAGAGCTTCACTTAGTCGAACTAATGACTTTCCTTTGCCAGAGCGCTTCCTTAATGTATCATTGACTGGTAGTCATTTAAGTGTATTCTTTCCCATTTCTATTATATAACTTTGACACACTTTACTTAAAGGGACATATTGGAAATCAGGCTTCCGCTGGGATGTCTTACAATGTCGGTATGTCTCACAGATATTTTTATTAAAGTCATAAAGTTAGACAAGATTTGTAATAAATTGTTTTTAAATATTAATGATTTTAATTGAAAAAATGGAGAATAAGTGTTTTTTGTCGTCGTTGTTGTAGCACTACAGCCCATTTCGGGCCTTGGCTTCCCGCAGGTATCGCCTCCAGTTGTCTCGGTCCATCGACCGCGTCCTCCAATTTCGGAATCCGAGTAGCGTGCTGCTATCTTCGTCTGCAGAGTCGGACCAGCGCTTTCTTGGCTTTCCCACTGGCCTGCGTCCCTCAGTTTTTCAGACAAATACCTTTCTAGGTATCCGACCTGCATTCATTCGCTGCACATGGCCAGTCCATTGCAGCTTCCGCAGTTTTATCACAGTGGAGATTTCTGGCTCGTCGAAGAGTTCGTACTCCTCATGGTTGTACCTAATTCGCCATTGTCCTCCTTCCTGCGTTGCTCCCACGATTCGTCTTTGGACCCTCCTTTCGAAAGTGTTTAGTATGTTTGCGGAAGCTTGAGTGAGGGTCCATGTCTCACATCCGTAGCACAACACAGGTCTTATCACAGATTTGTATACTTGCAGCTTTGTTTTCCTATGTATGAAGCTGGCCTTCAGAATGCCCAAAACTGGGTAGAACGCTTTTTAGGCGAGTTGAATTCTACGCTTTATTTCCGCCGTTTCATTACCATCCTTCACTAGCTTGGAGCCAAGATATGTAAATTCGTCCACATTTTCCAGGTTGTATTCGTTGATTGTTATGTTTTGCCGGTTGGGGGTGTTTCTCCTGGTTTGTATCATAACTTTTGTTTTGAACTCGTTGATTTGCAACCCCACCCGCTTCGCTTCTTCGTCTAGTTTGAGCAGGCGTTCCTTGGCAGATGAAAAGGATCTTGACAGGATACTGATGTCATCCGCATAGGCTAAAAGTTGGCTCGTTTTGTATAGTAGTGTTCCTTTCGTATCCACAGGTAGTTTCCGTACGACATATTCTAGAGCTAGGTTGAATAGCAGTGGAGCCAGTCCATCGCCCTGCTTCAATCCTACCTTTGTCTCAAAGGCATTAGTCAGCTGGTTATTGATTCTGACTTGTGCTGTTGTTGATGCCATTGTGATTCTTGTCAGGCGGGCTAGCTTCGCTGGGATTCCAAGCTGAAGCATTATTTGGTACAGTACTTCTCGATCAATACTGTCGTATGCTTGCTTAAAGTCGATGTTAAATTCCCAGCACTTTTCAAGGATCTGCCCAACTGTAAACAGTTGGTCAGTAGTTGATCGTCCGGCTCTAAAACCACCTTGATACTCCCCAATTAGAAGATTCTGCTGTTGCTGTTGACGACTCTGCTGTTCTTGAGCCGTGCGTAGGATTAAGGAGCTCCATGGAATAGGCAGCCCATTTTTCCTTAATCCTATCGTCGTCAGCAATGATGTTACCGCTTTCATCTTTACAGAGTGAAGTCTTGGGCTGATATCCTCGTCTTAAGCTTTTCACTACTTTGTAGGCGTTTCTCGATCTATTGCTCGCTAAATTTGCATCTATTGACTTTAATTGGTCATCATCATCATTTTCTTTTCTTATCTCTAATAATCTTATTGGCTGCTCGTTGGAGGTTCTCGTAAGTTTCCCTCTTCGTCCTGGTATTTCTATTAACATATTCTTTATACGCCTGGTTTTTCTTTTCTAACGCATTCTGGCATTCATCATCAAACCAGTCATTTCTTCTGTGCCGGGCTATATACCCAATCGACCGTTCTGCTGTGCTTTTAATTGCTCCTTTCACCTCCATCCATAGCTCGTTACTTGTCTTTTCAGACATATCTTGGAGGATAGGAGCTAGTTTGTTTTTGAGGAAGTGTTTTTGGGCAAATCATATTTTCCAACGCGGTATCCTTCAAAATATATCACGAACTTCTAAGCCTTTTCTTAAATTCAAACCTCCATTCTCTCTGGGTTGAGAGTTGATGATACATTGTGTAGTCATAAGTCAGTAAAGTTGACTTTGGCCATGGGCTATCTATACGAATAAAGGAAGATTCTTTCATTCAAGTCATTTGTGACATGACGGCAATGTCCTTGATTTTAGCGGTAGACATTGGTTCAATTGACTCAACAGTCACCTTCGTCCCAAGAACCTTCTTAACTAGCGTCTCAAAAGGAGTCAGTATTTGTTTTGTCTGATGAAAACTCTACAAATTTGGGCACCATCGAGTTGACTAGTCGGCCTTTATTTTTCGTGAAACACAATCAGTCAGTTAGGATGGCAGCACATTCAAAAATGGGGCCTACAAAGTAGCTTGTTTCTCAAGTTTTTCCCGTCTGTTAGCCTTTTCTTAACCTTTATTTCCAAGAACAAACTGACGATCAATGTTTGTTAGAACGAGCTGATTTTAGGGGTCTTTGCTACCACTAGCTTGAACGTATTATACAACATAGCTTGTTCAGTTATTGCTTCCTTCCTTGTTTCCTTTCTCCTGTAGTCTCTATCTTTACCTTTCGAGGTAAATCTACCTCTACCTTTAGTCTCCTTTGGGCAAGTGGCCTTTGTTTTTGTGTTTATTGATATGAAAACTATTGGTTTTCAAACTTTAATCTTTACTTTTTACTTTTTAATCTTAACTTTAATCTACTTCTCTTGCTCCGAACCATCGGTGACTGAAGAATCCAAATAGATCCAAGAGTTTTACCAGCACAAGACACCGTTCTCACTGTCCTTATTTACGTCTTTTAGCTTTGCAGGAATAATTGCTGGTTTTTTTTTTTGGTACGTTTACCACCATCTGGCTACTTTTCTCCTTTATTTCCTTAGAATGAGGTTTTCTTTAGAACAATTTTATTAACCAATCTTTTTTTAGTTTGTCTATCAGTCATATGCTCCTTTACTTTCGGTTTGAGACTTTTACTTCTCTTCCTACGTTCTGCTATCTGCGCGCTTGTAAGCCGCTTGCTACGGGTGTAGTAGTATTTGGATCGCTTGTTCGGATGTAGGACTACAACGAGCTGAGTTGTGGTTCATAAGTCCTAGGTCCCTGTCACGGTATAATTATGATTTGTTTTCGGCGATTTTAACCTAGTTAACATTTCATATACCTTAAGGCTCCTCGGATGAAGACGGAAATCTATCTCAAACCTAGATCCTAAAGCTGGAGGTAATTTAAATCATAAGTTCCGGACAGAAAATTGCTTTGACATGGATCATTATCAATTGACAGCGCATTCAATGAAGAATGTAAATATTTGTGATAGTTTTCTTTTACGAAATTCGTAAACCGATCAAGAAGATAAAATGCTTCCTTTATATTTTTACGAAATCGATTTTCCACCTACAGTGGTGGACAAAACTGGATACATAAATCAAAATTCTAAGTAAATTTGATTTAAATTTTCTTTTATTGCAGGTAACTTAAAAATTGTTTTTACATCTAATACTTTGTTTTATCTTTTTATATTTACATAAATAAAAACTAACAATATTCATATAAAAAACTTAAGAAAATTTCAAATGTCTTCATAAATAGCATGTATCCAGTTTTGTTCAAATTGATTGTTTTGATAAATTAGTACTTAGTCCAAAGTCCTTTATTTGCCAAAACACTTTCGATCCGTTTTGGCATACTCTCTACCAGGTTCTGAATCGTTTGATCAGGAATTTTGGTCCATTCAATCTGTACTCTTTCCCAGAGTTCGGCCAATGTTGTGGGAGCACGTCCGTAATGTGACAGCATCCTTTTCACAATCGCCCATAAATTTTCAATAGGATTTAAATCCGGGCTTTGTGCGGGCCACTGCATTGTCTTAAATGATTGCTCAGCAAGCCATATTTTGACAATAATTGCAGTGTGTTTTGGGTCTCCGTCCTTTTGGAAAACTATCTCATCTGCTGGATAGGCGCATTCTTCAACGACATCGGGTAAATTTTCATGCAAAATGCTAAGGTAGTCTTCCTTTTTCATAATTCCGTTGATCTTCACTAATGGGCCAAGGTTCCACCATGTAAAGCAGCCCCACACCATCAAATGTACACCACCGTGCTTTACTGTTTGTTTGACTTGGTACTTTTTAATCCTCTCATTGGGTTGGTGCCAATAATACTCATTCCCATCTGACTGAAAACGATTGATTTTAGTTTCATCGGACCAAATAACGCGTTTCCAGTCTTCAAGAGTCCAGAGTCTATGCTCTTTGCAAAACTTTAACCTTGCTTTTATATTTTTTTCCGATAACGCAGGTTTCTTTTGCTTTACTGCGGACACTAAACCTATTCTGTGCAAGGCTCTCCTTACTGTACGATCGCTTACATTTTTTATTCAGTGCCTCTGCAGCAAGTTTAGGTGTTCTTACACCCTTTGTAACCATTAACCGTTCCACGAAGCGAGCATCGCCATCAGATAACAGCCTTGGCCGACCACCAAGATTTCTGGAGTCTATAAAATTTCGGCGTTTTCGAACATAACTTACTGTCCGGTGACATATTTTAAGTTTTGCCGCTATTTTCCGACAAGAATATCCATTCCGACTTAAAAATATTATTTCATTTTCGATTTCACGAGATACTTTTTTCATTTTGGTTAAGTTATCAATAATATCTCACACTCAAATTTACACAAATATTTCACAACTAACTGAGTTGCACTTGAATGCTAACAGTGTGGAACTGTTGGAAATACTATCACAAGCGGCACATATACCAAATGCAGCTGCAAATCGACCTGCATTCAAGGGAATTCAATGTGGACAAAACTGGATACATACAGTTTTAGAAGATATTAGAGCGAATTTTCTATTTTGTGTATTTTTTTTTAGTTTTGTGTGTGAACTAATCGAAGATAAGGGCTTAGAAAATTCGAAACAAAAGCAATTACTTTGATAGCAGTGATAAAAAAATGTCATAACAAATTTACGAAAAATGTTTAGTTATGTATCCAGTTTTGTCCACCATTGTATATCGTTCGGCAGGAAGAATGGAAGCTAGCGATTACTTGCAGTCAATGAATGCTTGATGTTTCAGTTATTGAACCTAGGATGGAATAATGTTTTATCCTGAATTCGATTGGGACGCATCTCTCTATTTAAATTTGAGCGATTTAATACTTATTACTAAACACTTAATGCTTCACATTTCAAGATATTTTAATTTGGAGATAATGTTCGTTTGTGCTCCGTACGAAAACAGGATTCGTCATACGTTCAAAACAATATCCTTCTGCGAAATCAATCAAAAAAACCTTTTCAATTTAGCACTCAATATTTCAAAGAAACGGGCTTACGGCGAGCTACAAAAAAATTCAAAAAAAAAAACAGAAATCAATACTCAGCAGGTGGTGAATCTTTCAATCATGGAAGGATGAAATTTATTCTTTTTTCAATCCATTTCAAATCAATTCACTCGTAAAGTTGAAAAATGAGCACGCAGCCTACCAATCAGTCGTCAAACTTGAATTCCATGAACCGTTTTCCGCGCCGCTTTCCCCGAATTCAGTCTCAAGTGTGACACAAGTAACGACTTTTATACTCTTTATAATGTCTCTCTTTAACGAAAAACGAGGACTATTAAACGCAGCTCCCAATTTCCATCAAAACAAAAAACAATCCGATTCGCAATCAATACATACGGTACAATCGTTATTCGCGAATCGGTTGCACGGAATCGTAGGAAAAACTAAGGTAGAAATGAGAAGTCCTCTTCGCATATAATTGAATTAAACCGACGATAATAAAAAGAAAATTGTCTTCATTAACGAGCACGACAAGAAGGTCTGCGCCCCAAACAATAAGCAACACTAGGAGGAATGGAGGGGAGTGGAAGGCGCGGAATGTACATAAAAAGTGTCCCGCGTATTTTTTCCAGTTGATCCTTTCATTGTGTCTGCCAGGCAGGCAAGCAGATAGGGAAAACGACTGCTTGCTTCCAAGTGGAAAAGCTATTAAAGAACGAACCTGTTGAAGGCGGTGCTGCTTCTATTGTACAAGGACACTCACGAACTCTCGACTACTCGCGCTTTATAATTCGGTCATGTTTGGCGAGGTGATGAATGGTCATTTGTGTATGCTTCCCGCTTATTTGGTTCTTTTTAAGTTCTGATTCGTCCTTTAAATAGAAAATGTATCCGTAACGTGGATGAAAGGGAGCTTTCGTTACAACTGAATAAATTGCTGATTACTTTTAAATTAAGTCGGAAAATGAACGGAAGTGGAAATGTTGTAAAGAAAGCTTCGTCAAGGATACTATTCTTTGCGAAAGGTCTTACGTGAGTTTATCAACATGGCCTACAACATCGAACAAACAAAGGCTAACCATTAGTATTCCTCCGACAGCAAATAAACCTCAAATTCCATTCAATTTTCCAGCCCAGGATTTATACGCGGTGCAATTTCGGCGTGTCACCGGCTAGGAATCTCATCCTATCCAGGTGTCAGATTCATGCTTCGAGTTGATGGTATAGGGTCTTATTTTGCGCCACAGGATATCTGAGCAAATACATTGATCAACCATATTATGTTGGTATTTGAACCAGGGTATCTAACATGCATCATAAAATACATTCATTCGACGACAGAAAACTAGAAGAAAGCAGGGAAAGCGAATTCCATAACACCCTCGCAATCATTTCCCGAAATAGATTCGTACAACAACAAAAAGAAACGAAACACTGAATAAAGTCGCCTTCCGTCGGGGGATATTAAAACACAAAAGAAGAAATCACAACCGGAATCCTCTATTCCCTCGTACCATGATTGTAATGGCTCCTGGAATTGGTAGAGCTCCGAGTTAAAATAGACACTAAAGTCAGTCTCTATCTCGACCCCTGGAACATCTGAGTATGAAGTCTCCGTTTGGTAGCTTCTCTTCCTTATCTTGCATGTTCCTGGCGAGTTCCTTTCCACGCTTGAGTGCATAAGGAATTCGTTTTATTTGTACTAATTTTCCCGAAATGAATTCAGGCTAAACGCACCCAAAGAACGCAAGATAAAGGAGAGCAAGATGGGCGGCGGGATAGGTTTGTAATGGCATAAAGGAACGATGAGTGCGCCTCGGGAGGATGACTTTTGCGGGAGTTTTATGGTTTTATGGTTTTATCGCCAAACTTTTCGTCGATCATTTATTATCGCACGAAAGGTGATAAAATTTCAACAAAGATAGGGACGAACGTGCACGAGGCTAAGGAGCAGGACTATCGTTGCGCCACCATTTATCATATGGATTCGACATAAATTTTATTTGACTTGCTATGAGCATCTTATTATCGTTTTACAGTTTAAGAGTTTCAAGATTTATTTAAGAAAGAGGTAATATGATATTAGATGATTATTGGAATTTATTGTAATGGGTTCAGTAATTTGAAATGGGCGCTTAAAAGATTGCTTTTGTGGCCAAAGTTTTTGATTAAAAAGCATTTAAGACTTTATGCGATTCGGTTAATACTGGCCGTAAGGCGATCGTAAATGCAGTGCAAATCGAGCAAATTTATAATTTCGGTGCTAAACGAAAACGTTTCGAGTTCGCCCAAGCATTACAGAAAATTTATTAACTGATTTATTTACGATGCTGAAAATAAACAGGAGAACTTTTAACTTCAAGAGTCTATTCAAGAGAGGTTTATTATTCCTGACCAATTTCTTCTTCCATTTTCCAATCTGGCATCGAATGTCTGCTTTCTGTTATAATAGGAAATAAAAACAGGTTAAACTTTCTGGTTTGGTTGATTTTTATTTATATTTTAAATATTGAAACACGTTTCAAGCGCGTAACACTCGATTAGTACTGCCACCGAAGTAAAGAACCCTCATATATTTCGCAAACTCACCACTTTTCCAAACATTTACACCATTGTAACTGGGATATACGATCCGCTGTCACCTGTTATTTCTGACAGACTCATTTGTCGTCCTTATTTGTCATTTCACGTAATTTATTGTAATTGTGAACACTTCCATTTCCATTCAAGATCATTCCCGAAATATCGAATGATAGTTTACTTCATTAGTTTACACATATTAACTTGACTCATAGAGGTGAAATATATAGAGAGCCTTGCCCGTATACGTGAGCGTCCGAAACTTTAAACTTATCCTTTTAACCTCTCATTACCTGTTGAAATGTTTGGCTCCATTCGTTCCTGCCATTCGTGTCATATACAACATTATATCCGAAATTCTATCGAAATTTCAATGTTTCCCGGGTGATTAGAATCAAATACACTTAATATTCACAAAGCACTACCCAATCATAGGCAAAAATACATAAAATACATTGACAAATCACTACAAACAGCTACAAAATACATCAACTGTACACGTTTTGTTGGAGGGCATATATTTGTCTTGAATTTGAAAATCATCCACCAATATTATTACTGACAATTTCAAACAAAAGTTAACTAACTAATTAGAGCATATAATTTACAAATCGAAAACATTTACATTCATCAGTTGTAAAAATAATATCAATATTTACACTTTCCAAAATTTTCGGCTACCTTTGGTTTTAAATTTGACAGTGAGTTAACATTACAGTTAGAAAAGCAACTTCTGTAAAGGTGTAGTCACACGTATTGTTTCAACGCTGAAATTATTATGAAATCGGTCGATGAATCAGGCACTTTACTCACTCAAAGTTAATTAAAAGTGTGAAAACGCATAAATATAGCAATTCTAATTATGATTAAGTATAAGGATATGCTCATCTATGACATTATCAATGTAATTATAGATTTGAAAATATTTGATTGGCTTAGTGTATCCTTGAGATTTGCTTCAATTTGCAATTTCCCAATATTCATTCGGTTCGAGCAAATTGAATCCGAAGTCGAGCATAAGTCAAATCGTATGGTATGGGTGGGTCTTAATTCTTCGCGAAATGATGTTCGTGTGGAGTTAACAACCTTGTTAAGTCGATTCTCCTGTGTCCATGGGCAACACATATTTGTTGATAATGGGGCTCTTAATGATATGATACGTTTTCGTAATTTTATTTGTTTAAGGCCAAAATTTGTTTTTTAGTATTTGAATAATAAAATGGGAATCAAAACAAAACACATGTGCTTGAATTATAGCAACCAACTATTATAATGTTTGTGACTATAATTTAGAAGACGAAATTTTTGCCCAATCAATTGTATTTGCCAAACAGTGAACCGGAACGAAAATGTCAAGTGTGCGTTATGATATGTTACTATGACATTCATTCATCACAGTAACCCGCTTCATTATATTGATAGGTTCGATCCAGTACTCTTGGAAATTGATGTGAACATCGCATATGTAGAAAATGACACTCAACAGTGTTTTAATCTCGCGAAAGATAAAGATTTTCCAGAAAATTTAATTATTTATCATAGTCAAAGATATTTAGTCTATCAATAAATGTTATTAGTTCCAGTTTGAAAGGGTTAGTCGACTAAGCTCTAGTATGGCTGCAACTCTGAGAGCCAATCGTGTCTTTATTCTATAATCATGTTTTTTGCTTTATTTTTATTTGATTTTACTTTCCTTTGGAACCTAATTTGCTTATATTAGACCTTATATTTACAGGATTTTAACATTTATCTTATCATTGCCACCATTTTTAACTCCTATTTAAAAGGTTCTCCTCCCAATATACCACATGACGCAATTTTTCAACTAACTATGCACAGTGCATGTACCACACATGAACAAATTTGTAGTGGAGTTTGAAATTGAATTTCTACTGCTGCTTCCATGTAAAGAATTACCTTAAAATATCCTGTTTATATATGACAAATGGACGACAACATTTCAGTGAAACATGACGAATGGACTTGCACCATACATCCGTGAATGACATGCAAGTACCGTTATTTTGTGATGGATTCGACAGGAAACCTGTTACTGCAAAGCTTTCAATATATTTTCACACTTTTGGCCAGCTTTTCATCCACTTCAGTTTAGAATGATATTCTTTTGGACTCAGTCTTCTGATTATTACAAATTAGACAGGGCTTTTGGTAGTCCAACAGTGTTTATATAACAACCGACTTGATTTTATAAATAATTTAATTGCTAATGTTTTGTAACTTTTCTCAATTAATACAACAAATCGTTACACAGCTTCCTGTTGTTCTCAAAATGCTATTTCTTCAGGCAAACTCTTGTTCTTGTAATATTTGAAATAATACTTCAGTTTTGACGTAGTTGAATCAGTTGTCAAATTGATACAGTTTCTGACAAAAATGTTTGCATTCTTGAATGTACCAATACAAACTACAGACTATACCCCTATCTTAGAAAAATGACACATCAGTCTCAAGCTTAACTTCATCTCAGCAATAATATGCGGTTAGAGGACTCTGTCCCAGAATTTCTAATAAGGTTTTAAGATTGGGTAACACTTATTAATTCTTCACTCATTGGTTTGCATACTTCTTTTTAATTAACCCCTTTGGAACAGATCATCCCGCTGAAATGCTGTTGAGTTCATTTTTAATTTATGGTCTCCAATCATACAACTAAGGTTGTTTCATATTTTCTGAATTATTTAATCCACCCATTATTATAATTCACTTTCTTACTTGGGATGTTTGACAGCTGCTCAAGAGCGTACACAAAGATGTTAGCGATTTATCACTTGCACTATTATCATCGTTCATCCTTTTGCCCACTCTATGATATTTTCTGTGGCATGCACTCAAAAATATCTTATTTTTACCTTCGAAGCATCCTTGTTTGATTCTAGATCACGTAATGGTTTTCTACGAGCATCTCTTTGAGTACGTCCCTAATACCCTTGTTGGGAAGAACGAGTTTCATTCTGTGTGGTTTGCAATTTTTTGTCGCCTATTGCCGCCTAAAGCCCCAATTTTTTACCAAAAGTGAGGTCCAATGCGTTCTTGCAGGATGTTCTTATATGTCCCTCAGTGAGCGTAGGCCAGGTTTTTGAGACAACGTAGGGTTTATAGGGATATCATTTTAACTCCTAACTAACGCGAAATATTTGTTCATCTTCGTTCGAGTTTGCACATCGATTGAATCCATTAGGAAGCGTTTCAGTGGATCGCATCTAAGTTATCGATCGTGGAGAGCATTGATCAGCCGCTAGAGGGCGCTTACACTTCGAACAAACTCAAAACAAAGGTATCCGACGCAATTTTTGAGATCAATTGCGTCGCAGCAGTTGTTGGAGATAAGGACACAGAGAGATGCAAAGTAGCTTTCCCTAAAACATTGTATTCACGCACAATGGCTCACATCTTACACCGAAAAATTATTTAATCAAACATTTAAGTTCAGAAAACTACGTCTACGTCGTTTGATTTCTAAGCTCTCTATCTTGCGAAGCTCACTTTATTCGTTATCTCGGGTATTAGTATGTCTTTCTTTGTAACACCCATGGATTGATAGCGCGTTTTATTGGTTTAATTATAGTGTATTCAGTTCAGGAGTATAAAAATCCGCCCCTCTATCTCCATGTCATGGTACTGGTCTCCAGTCACTGCAGCGGTGTGCTCTGGCTCATTATTAAAGAAACATGGTCTAATAATGCCACCTAGCAATCGTCGCTCAAGCGACCTTCGACCCATTGAGCCAAACTGAAAACGCATCGAATGTTCTTGCAGCTTTAACTCATGCACTAACAGAGCTTGATACGCGTTCATGCCACCATTCAGAACCAAAATTTTTCTCATAGAAATGCGTGAAATCTTCAGTTTTCTGAGAATGATACCGAGTGGGTGTTGATCTCGCACACTCTGAGCAATACCAGCGATGTTTTGGTTGAACGGACTTGACGAGTACGCGCAAGAGTTCTTTAATTTGAGAAAGATGCAATTTTGCGATCTCGTTTTACAAATTAATCCACCAACTGCGTTTCACCGAATCTATTTTGTCAAGTTTTTCCAGTAATTTCTTACAGTTTGAGTAGCGGCCTCAACACTTTGGAAATAAGTTTAATTTGTTTCACAACTTTTGTTCAAGCGAATAGCGACCCATTTCATAAATGTCAAATTTAAAAGTAACTCTCTGTCACATCAGAAATGTCATTAAATCTTGGCATCTGAAAAGAAACTATAGTGCCAACTTCAAACGTTAGATGGCGCACACTTTTCTATATTCGACTGAGGAAAGCCTCCAAAACTAGTCTTAAACTGAGTCTGTGTGTAATGCGTTAGAAAGGACCTCACGATGATGGGAAGGTGTGGGTCGTGGGGTTTAGCCCAACAATCAATGAGTAATTAATGAGTTTGCCATAATAAAAGTTCGTGTAAATTCACGATTGTATAAATGAAAAAGGAATGAATGAATCAATATGAATAATTGAGTTCCATTTAGGGATTACAATAATTCCTAATTCAAGATTATCAACAACCCCTTCCTTGTTGTTCTTCATAGTTTTGTTGTTGCTGTAACAGTTTCATGAATTATTTGGACTGTATATGCTTGTCATATTCCGTAAAGAGTAATTGTGATTTGGAAGTTCCAAAATTTATTTCCATCTTTCAAGGTGTTTGTATATGGTAGTGAAAAATGTGTTTATTCGCTGATTCGTAGGTTTAAAAGATGGTCCTGTGAAATAAAGAAGGGTATTTTCCGCATAGAAGATAGTTTTCACGCGATAATTTCGGTCTCTTGGAAGTGAGGAGTAGACAAATTAACCAATAATGGTCCTATGACTGTGCCCTTTGGGACTGCAGCAAATTTCTCAAAACTGGATGATAGGAAATTGTTGAATTATACTCAAAAGTTTGTTCGAAGTGTTGTCGCTATTATAGCATAAGTTCATATAGCTCTGGCATTCTCGGTTCGCTGCACTTGAATAAGGATTGTGTTGGCTTGGTCATACAGTTTTGCTGTCAGTTTTCGGCGTCTAGATTAGTTGAACACACAAATGTATACCAGTATAAAACATTTATAAATTTTCTGTGGAGTATGCCATGGCTACTAAACACAGGAAGCTGGTTGTGAGTGCTTTACAGAATCGTGTGGAAAGCAGAATTCGAAAGCTAGGCCACCTAAAAGTCCTTATGAAAATTCGAGAAATGTATGTTATTTACTCTCGTTGAGTGGACAATAATCGCAGCAACTCTCGCCAATAGACAAGGATTTATTCGTTATTATTTATTATATATAACTTTAATATTTATATATAATTTATTCATATTTGAGAGACATGTTGCCTGTATCCTATCTTAGCTTTTCTACTCACCATTGTGGTTGTCGCATGCCATTGTGGTAGTTAAAATCGGTACTTTCCTGCGAAAATCAAAACTCTTACATAAAAAAAAATTAATAAAATTCAACGTCTCCGCAATGAATCAGAAGAGAACAATTCAATATATTCATAGAAAATAATTAGTACTAAGGGCCAAGTAATTCGCTTGTTCTCCCAGCTTTTGTCCTGTGCAGTGATGAGCTTAACTGTAATAAAGTAGCCGCTTTTATTGTTGACAAAATTTACGGCAATGCAGAATTGAAAAGGACACATTTTTCCCCAGTGCTCCTGTCGCTTCTCTATCACCTTTTACGTATAAATTACATTTTAATTACTAATTAACTTTTTGATTACGATATTGTCTCTTACTCCTTTATGGCACCACTCATTAAAGTCGTCCTGTGTCGTCGTCCCTCCGCTGTGCATACATACAATTGTGCTGTTGTCGAATCTTTTAATTTTGTATACTTTTCATTAAATTTTCAATACAAGAAGCTTCGGCCATTAAACATATTATTGGGGTGTGTGCGCGCCATTACCGTAATGTACATGTAATAAAGAATGTCATGATTCGTACAACGTTATGTGGTTATGGATAATGTATATCCCAACAACGACAAGGACTTTGTCAACGTGTTGTCGGTAGGACGCAACGCTTTGCGGCGGTGCATGCCCTACGCTATAATTAATTCTACAATACCATTATCCGGATGTATCATCGTCGCAGCAATGATGGAGGATAATAGAAAAAGTTGCTGTCTTGTATGATGGAAAGTTCTAATGGACAACAAAATTATAAGATCAGCTCTTTGTCGTGCGACTGCAGATCCTTGGCAGAAGGAGGCAGACGCTGGCAATAAAAGCTTAATGAAAAAGTGCCTGCGATGCTCAAATGATTACAACGGCCAACAATTAAACATGTATGGGATTTAGATGGATTTGATTTGGATAAATAAAATTTCACGTTACCGATGGCTTCACAAGAAATACGTTTTATGCCTTGTACGGTCCTTTTAAGGAACGATCTACAGGACAAACCCTTACACAATCTATACAGTGAAAGCAAACCGTCGAGTATCTTTCATCTCAGATAATGTATCTGAGTTGGGCTTTAATCGTTTTTTTTAGATCCTTTCTATTTTTTCAAACTTACAAAAAAAGAGTGCAAGAAAATAGTTGCAAAAATATTGTTTTTGTCGTTTTATTCACAATCAGTTTGTTTCCAACAAAATAGTTGACTAATTTCTACTGCTGCACCTCTAATAAATATTTGTTTTTCAGGTTTCCGTGAAATTTTGCGCTGCATAAACTTCTCAACGCCAAAACAAACAAAAAAATAGTATGAAAATTAACTCTGTAAATTTCTCGCCGGGAGACACGTTTCCAAAGTTATAATGGCCCTGAGCGTATGTCGCGTTTCAACAGACCTTAGTGTTTTTCTTCAGTTGCTATTTAACATTTTCATCGCTGCAGTTCTGGTCCAAGGAGGTAAGTTCAACAACAAGATTAACATTTTATCTTACTTAAGTTCTTGTACGGGATGGTTTTATGTTCAAGTTCAAGAGATTCAGGGGTTGTAGTTCAATGATGCTGGATGGGAGGGGGTGGGGGTTTATGTTGTCATATTTTCAGTGTTAATGAGCAAAACAAGGAAAGTAAACTTTTAATTAGTGTAAATATTTGGATTTTTCCAGGACATAATCAGGACACCGCGGCCGAAGTTCAACCCGAGTTTCTAGCACAATTGAATAATTTTAGTGTAACACAAGGACGAGATGTTTCATTTACTTGCATCGTTAACAATTTGGGACAGTATCGGGTAAGTTGTGATTTTGGTATGGGTGTAAATTCAAAGGATTGAAAATTCAATTTTGAAAATTAACTCACTCAGATATAATTCTCTACTACGAACATTTTCTTTAATGGGGTGTATCTTCATATCTTTTCCTTTGACAGAAACACTACAGCATACATATTTTTGCACTTTTTGTACACTCTCCTTTCGGAATATGGATTTTATGGAAAAAAATTAATGTTTTCCATGATTTCAGACTCTTCAATCCGAAAAAATACTAAATAATTCTTCTTTTGGTATTTTTTTTAGCATTTGAGGACATTCTAGGCCCCGGGTTTTTAAAGAAAAGAAGCATTTTTGAGTTGTATTTATTTCTCAAAATTTTTTTTTTTTAGGGCAACATCCTGGGTATAGTGATTCTCTAACATTTTGATACCTTTTCTGTAATACGAAACGTCCAAGTCTTCGAAATACGCCTCGATTTCCACGATGACTTCCTCATTCGATCTGAATCTCTTACACTTGAGCCACGGCTTAGGAACAGATAATAGTCGCTGGAGGCAAAGTGTAGAGAATACTGTGGATTAGCAACCAATTTGAATCGAAATTAGTCCAATTTGGCAATCGCTTTCAAGGACGTGTGTGACGGTGCGGTATCGTGACAGTGCAGAACTTTTTCTTCGTCATATTGGGCCATTTCTTTCTTTCATCGTTCAGTTTGTCCTACAATACTGTTTAGTACTCTCGTTTGACTGTTCTTGCACTTTGCAGGTGATTGATGATAATTAAGCCATTGGCAACCCAGAAAACGGAGGGGATAACATTCCCGGCTGAGGGTTGGCATTCGTGACTATCCAGCCACTCTACAGGCTGCTTATTAGACTGAGGCGTTTAGTAATAGACGCATGTTTTATCCATCATTAAAGAACGTCCAAAAAGTCACCAAACACATGCGCTGCAGTTTTTGGTCAACGGTCAGTAAAGATGGAACCCATCGCGCCAACATATAATCTCCAAAATATCGTGTGTTGAATAAACAGTCAAATAAACAACTGCTACAGTTTTTTTTCTTTTCTACATCGTTAAGCAATAAACGTTGAGAAAATGTGCAACACGTGCACAATTTATTGCCCGCTAATGGGTTAAGGATCAACACACTAAACTGTATCCTTTGAGATAACGCAAACAGTACATGCGTTCAAGTTTGTACACTACATTGTTGTATCTACATTGATTTTCGTAAACCTTTGAAGGCTCACAAGCCGCTCGTTCGAATTAATGTGTGAAATGTAAACGTTTCATCGATTGTTGCTAAAATGTTTGCATTTTCTCGTACCCTTTTGTCAATCTCAAATCCCTTTGCCAGATGTTGAATTCATCATATGTTTTTTATTATTAGTTTTTATTTTGTTGTTGTTATTAATCTCAGCCGAAGCCGTTTCTTATCCTTTCTTCAGTTTTTGTATAAAAACTCATGAAGTGTCTGGAAACCAGGAGTTTGCTCAAGACTCTGGTTACGAGCGGATCGTGCATTACAGCGAAAAGGTAATGGGCGATCTGTTCGGACATTACCAACTGGTCCTGTGATCGTCACATGTTTATCGGATGATAAACACCAGGAAAGTTTCGTGACGGTCACAACGGACATTACCAATAGGTCCTGTGATCGTCACAGTGTTTATCGTAAGATAAACACCAAGAAAGTTTCGTGGCGGTCACAACGGACATAACGAAGAGGTCCTGTGATCGTCACATTGTGTTTATCGGTAGATAAACACCAGGAAAGTTTCGTGACGGTCATAACGGATATTACCAAGGCGTCCAGTGATCGTCACATAGTGTTTATTGTAAGATAAACACCAAGTAAGTTTCGTGACGGTCACAACCTTAGCGAGGATCACAACATTTTTGTGGGTTAAGCTGAGGACTTGACCCAACTGACTATCCAAACAACTAATTTACATTTACTTAATTTTTCAGAGTTTGAAGCAAGTGTGCTTATCAAACATCGTGCAAAATATATCCTGCCCGTTCTTTTGAGATGATCAAGGCCTCACCTAGCTCACGCATTAAAAACGATTCCAGACAATTGCTTACCAATTTCCACATTCGTAGCCTCTTTTGGCCTTGCAGAGTGCAAGTGCAGGTGCAGGTGCATCTTCGGTGCTTTTCCGACCCATTTCAAATTCACGAAACCACTGATTAACTAGTTCTAGAAGGAACAGATGTGGGATAACATTTCTGCAACCATTGCAATGATTGTTCAGAAGTTTTCCCACCAAAAAGCAATGTTTGATCAAGGTGCGATATTCCTGTTTTTTCATTTTGTTTGCGATGAAGAAAGTAACGTCACTCAAACGACTGTAGCTTTTAAACAAACAAAGGAAATGTCATGAAACTTCATAGCTAAGCTAGTGACAGATGAGTCTATCAAAATGATTTATGTATATTTTCTAGTGGTGCCATATATTGAAAAATCGCCGGGTTTATTTTGAAATCAAATCAAAATCAGCCCACGAAGTATTTGAAGAGAAAAGGAATTTATTAGGCTATAAAATTAGGTGGAAGTCGAAAAATTTGATTTTGTCTAAAACGATTCTAGTTCACACGAGAAGCATAAATGAGACGTGTGAGGAAACAGAAACTGATTTTATATTTACTAAAGTTTTAATTCCCTTGGGCAGCTATAAACCGGTGAAGTATTCGTTCCGGCTCTTCGTAGAAGCGAATTTTAGCTCGTATGGGTTTTAATTGGTCGGTCGCAGTCTTTTGAACCTTGCCCAATATTTCAAAATCAAATCGTTTTGAGATATACAGCTGTGTGCAAAAAATCACATCAGTAATTTGTAAGAGTAATTAATGATCAATTTGATAATAATGAACAGTTCTTATCCACTTTATTTCACATATCATAAATAATAGTCCAAAAATATAAATTTTTAAATCATAATAACTAATAATGAAGTCAGTTTTACGTTTACTAAAATAAAGAAAAAATGTTGTGTTTAAGGTATGAAGAGACGGTATGAAGGTATGAAGAGACACAATAACAAAATTTAAAATAAATTAACTAGATTCTGTACTTATGTCAGTTGTTTAGAATTTAGTCCTTTAGCCTTTATTTTTAAGTTCAGTGACGGAATATCTTGGCATAGAGTCGACTTATTCTTGTCGACCAAAAATTTACAGGAGTGTTGGAAACAAGCACTGTTAGAATATGGAAGTATTCCAGAAGTGGCATATCCTTCGATGCAGCCTGCACAGCATCCCATAAATTGCTCTCGGGCTTAACTCTTTATATACAGTTTTCTTGACTTCAATCCTCAGATTTTCCATTAAGGATAGATTTAGAGATTATACCGGCCACTGCATAGCTTGAAGCTTATACTTTGCGGAAAATTCTTTAGCCAGTTTGCTCGCTGGTTTTTGGTCGTTATCCTGTTGCAAAACCCAAACTTAGGAACATATCCCTTACGGCGTAAGGTAGTGAAATTCGCTGCATTATATAAACATAATCCAACATCATACAACATAAATTTCGGCAGTTACAAGGGGCTTAATACAAACTATAGAACCAATAATAGGGAAAGCATCCCCATATGTTTTTTTTTGCCATGCTTAACATTTATAGTGTATATTTCGGCTTAAATTCTCGGTATTGTTGTTTGCAAACATATGTTCTGCTTTCAGGAGAACTAATAAAATCACCTTTTGACTAAACCGGTCATAAAACATTACGTTGTTTAATTGCTGGCCAACTCAAATAATCTTCAGCGAATTTCTTCGGCTTCTCCAAGTGATCTTTTCTACACTGCGGTATTCGCCTGAGGCTTTCCACAAGATTTATGTTCATGGCTCATGTTTTTCAGGATCATGATGAGGTTCCTTTTAATAATTGACGTGGCATACCTTCAATAGAATATGGTGGAAAAAAATCGCTAGCAGTCACAATGACCAATTGAAATCAATCAGAAACAAAATAGGACTAAATACGAAACTTTGAGGAACATCGCAGTAGAAACGTAGAAAAAATCAATTTTATTATTTCTCTTATTAAAAATAATTTGATATAATTTAATAATTTGAAGTAATGAAATTGGAACAATGGAAAATGGAACAGAGCAAACCCTTGTGAAGCAGCACAAATAAACAACAACAAAAAATGAATTAAATGATAGGAGAATCTTAATGACTTCTTAGGAGAATCATTAGAATAAATTTTATTTATGATCTGTCAACTTTTCAATTTGGTTCGTCTTGAGATACCATAAGAAATTGATTCCTCCATTCAATACAGCAATTTTGAAATCGAAAATTCACCAATTTTACTATACTATAGATTTTCATAAGCAAAGCTTTGTTCATTTTGTGCATGCAGCTGGCTTTCAAATCATCACCACAACACGAAATCCCTGAGTCGTCAAATAGGTTCATCGTTGGACTACGAGACTTGTTTCTATGTCTCATTAATTGTGTGCCGAATGGTTCAAAACTGTCCTCATTTTGTAATTTGGCCTTCTGTTTATCTCGTCGACAAAAATTTGTTTATCGTTGATGGTCACCTTCGTCTACTGCTATTTCAGGTCAACAAAATTAGCTTTCACAGATAAAAGGCAAAATTGTTTGAGGATACCAGCATAGTCGACAATTTGATCAAACTTCTGGACCAGTTTACCTCTGATAACCGTTGGTAGTCTTCTTATAATATCTTCCATTACAAATAGAAATAAGACACATGCCAAGTTTATGGTAGTCAAAGCAAAAAATAATAGTAAATAAATAAATTAAAGCCAGGCGGACATAGAAGTCTCAGTAGAACGCTTTCAGTGCAGCAAAAAAGTGTAAGAGCAATGCCGAGCGATGACTCCCGTGCAGTTTCAAAAAGAAAAAGATAGGGCACTCAGTAACAGATGTTTAGCTGTATTACAGTTTAACTCAAGCTAATTACGTGGTCGAGTGTCGAGCGGACGAAAAAATAAAAATTTCCATCGGGAATAAGAACAACTGTATTAAATTTAGCTTTCTTTATTTTAGTACCGATTACTAGTATTGTACCTTAGGGCTACGCGACAACTGAGAGAGAGGTTACTCCTCATAGCAAATTTATAGTTTCGTAATTGCTGACACCTGCGTCTGGCTTCTTAGTATTTCCTAGAAACGATTCTGCAGGTGCATTGAAATGTTTTTTATATGTAACTAGCTTCTTAGGGGTATCGCTTCTGTTCTACGTAAAATTGAGTAAACACTTACCAACACAAATGAAATTCTGCTGATTTTGGTCGGATACCGTGAGATCGCGAGATAGTTTGAAATGTTAACGCTGTTATATACTTACAAGGATTAAGATTGATGTCCATTGCTTGTATAATGTAGTACCTCCTGCGTAACATCAGCAGTGGAATATAATCAAGCCACAGAAACCCTCCGGAGAGCTGGCCACAGGAACACTCACCGAAACACGAGCAAAGATAGAATTTCACTAGAACGGATCAATGAACATGATAAGATTGTGGGGTTGATCAGGCAGAGTTCCATGAAGAGTGAAATGCAGGCGAATCCGTACTAAACCTGAACTTGAGAAGAGAAAAGATACCTGGAATGGACGATGTAACAGAAAGAACAAGAGCAAAAATCTGGATACGAGGTTGCATTGAAATAACCACAATAAACTAACGAGTGCTTAACACTTTAGACTAATAAAAATAAGATTGAAATTAGACGAAGGATAAGCTCTTATGAGTAGGTTACCTATCAATGAAATATCCAGTGGTAGTTCGTATACGCAGAATTTCCAGCATTATCACTTCGGAATTCCGACAGTTCACCCCCTGTATTGAAATTTCGCCAGAAAATTGATTCTTTCATTATCCTAGTTCAGCATGAGAACAACATTTCGGGCTCACACTACTGTTAAGTGTAATTTCAAGCATATGGTCAATTCTAAATCACCTCTTCCTTCCATCCTACTTCATATAAGCTAATGATCTCCTAATGGAACCGGTTGAAGCAGACCTTTCATGAAAGAATTGAATTCAAGTGGTGAATTTAGGTAAAGCAAGTCATGAGGTTAAAAGATTTTTGGATGCAGCGTTTATCAATGCATTCTTTGTTAAATTTTCTGCCACCAACCGAATGACAAGCTCAAAATGAATTATAAAACAGAATATTATCCTGAAACGGCTAAAAGGATAAAAGGAAGTGTTTGGGGGAAACACTTACTGGAAAACAAAAAATACAAATAATCCAATATTGAAACCCAAAAAGTCAATTATGTCAAACGAATTTAATTGAAACCAAAATAATCCTGAGCTTCGTATGAAAATTCGCAATACCGATGTAATTCTAATAATTACTGAATTCAATTATATTCTGACAAAACCATTCAAGTCATTTTTTCATTCAATCCTTTCCCTTCAGCTTAGTTTCTTTTTACTTCTCCATAGTATGAACGTAGCCAACAAGGATACGTCCAGAAGAATGTGCCTTTGTAATGACACCACGTTCAAAATACATAAAGAAGGATTTTATGTTGAATGGATTGCCATATTCGCAACAATTATGGTGGGACATTATTTCAGATTAACAACGGCTCAGCATCGATGCTTAATGTTAAAAATATGATTTTTAAGATGAAAGTGAAATATGCGTTTGAAAATGTTGCACGAGAGCAGAGAACTGAATAATATATTAGTTAAGTTTTAATTATCCTGAATCGTCGCCTGCGTCATTTGTGTTGTAAAAGTTGATCCAGACCGAAAATTTATAAAGTATGATTTGTGTAATATTAACGTATTCTCTGTTAAAGTTAAAGTTTTAGAGAATATTTCGTAAAATTAAGCTAAATTATGATGGATATAAAGGACTATTAATAGTAATAACCTGACTATCGTTGTTACTAGCTTCGTAAATGCTGTGCAACGTATTGAGTTTGGCCAAAGTCGATGAGTCTAAGTAAGGTTCGTACGTAAAATGAACGTGGCAAGTTGGTTTTGTTATTGTAAGCGTAATATTTTCGATGAATAGTTTAGCTGGTTGCCTAGATTAGGAACCGAAAATTTCTTGTTCGCTGTAGAACAACACAGAGAATCAATTAATGCCCTGATTTGCCACAATTAATGCCATGTTAAGCATTTGCAATTGTTTTTTTTTTCTTTCTTGAATGCGGTACTATTAGAACTTCCAACTACAAGTACTGGGATAACAGCCAACTTCCACTCCACCGAACTCATGTCCTACTCAACTCTAGAAACGCTGCATATAACCTAGAATTTTCGGAGATATCTGTCAAACAAAAAAGTGGAAAATATAACTCTAATCAGTTCTGGACGACTTTGTTCCTAAAAAACAAATTGGTCTTTCCAAAGCAATCCCTGTTCCAAAGAATTGAACACCCCCCCCCCCCCCCCTCCCCATCCTCCTAATTTCCACGCTGCATCTGATCAGCTTTTCAGCATGAAATGAAGGAGAAAAGTCTACTTTCACCTTATCCTATGTCATAAACTACCTGAAAAGACAAGAAATACGAAAGAACAACAACAAATAAGTAGGTGTTTGTACCCGAAAACCCAACTTCACAAAGCCTTGTTCAAAAATATTCTTCCATCCAGAGTCTATATTAACCAAAATTTTCAACAGTACATCTCAGTTGTCCAGCATAACAAGAACAATATGCTGCCTTTAACTCTATCTAATATATCATAAGCTATCTGACGAGGCAATTATAGAGAAACTACGACCTACACTATTTCTTTTACTACTGCTACTACTACTACTACTACTACTACTACTAGTACTAGAGCTACGACAACAACAACTACTTCTACTACTGCCACTAGTGCTACAACAAGTACAACAAAAACTACGACTACCACTACTACTACATCTACTAAAACGATTATGAATTCCTAATCCGATGCCTGCGAAAGACAACGTAGGTTGTGCTAGTTCTGACGTCTACGCTAGAAGAACTTCTTTTATCTACTAAATGTTGACGTTATTGTTGACTTAACATCCTTATGTTTTGAACAAACTCAAACGGTATCGACTATCCTAGGCACAACGATATACGACCGCAATTTTCTCAATGATAAGATAGCATTTAAATGGAAGTTACAGAGAAGATACACCTCATTGCTCCCAAATTCAATTCAATTACACCGGCAACATGTTTTTCGTATACCATGTGAATTTATGAATGTTTTCCGGCTTGACTAGGAGATGGCGCTAGCCAAAAGTACACAATGAATTAATTAGACTCATACGTCATTTCGATCGTCTGACGTTTAGCTACTAACACCAAAACTAGCGTGTTTGTTTTGTCGTGTTGATCAATCATGTCGTATTTTGTGCCTGAAAAAAAGATCATCTGCAAAACTTATTGTTCTACTTGTTCAACATGTGGCGGACACTTTTTATCAATTAGACCATGTGAGACATGGTTGCGACAGTGAAAAAGTGAAATGAAAGTGAATTTCAACGTGAAAGACAGTGAGCGCTTATTAGATCACAATAATTCGAATAGGAGGAATTGTAAGAGTTATTGGATGGTGACTCAACTCAAAATCAACGGCAATAAGCAGAAGCATTAAATGTGTCACAGGAAACGATCAGTAGACATTTACGAGCCGTGGGAAAGATCAATAAATTCCGAAAATTAGTCCCACAAGATTCGAATGAAAGTCAAATCGAAAATCGTAAAGTCACTTGTAAACAGCTGCGTGGGTACCAAAAGAGGAAATCATTTTTATATTTTGGTGCATGGAGACGAAAAATGGATTTATTTTGAAAATCTCAAGTGGAAAAAATTCGTAGCTTTCACCTGGCAAAGCCGGTGCTTCAACACCGAGACCAAATCGCTTCGGCAAGAATATCATGCTCTGTGGCTGGTGGGACCAGGGTGGTATTATGTATTATGAACTCTTGATGCCCAGCGAAATCTTTCATACACAAATCTACTGCCAATAAATGATCAATTTAAACCGTTTATTTACCGAAAAACGACCGGAATGGGCTAGAAGGCGTTGCATATTGATTTTGTTACACGACAACGCGCCGTCGCACACAGCGAAACCAGTGAAAGGCACAGTAACATCGCTTGGAGGGAGAATATTTCTGCACCCGCTGTATTCCTGTATGACGTGGCGCCATCTAATTATCACTGCTTCGCATTTATGGGGATTCGAAATGGCTGAGGTGCTGCTTGCCGAGCAAGGTGGAAAGTGCCTCGATGAATGGTTTGCCGCAAAAGAAAAGCAGCCTTTCTGGCGCGGTATTCATAAATTACCTGGAAGGTGGGCGAAATGTTTAGAAGTTGATGGCCAGTATTTTGAATAGAAAAAAAAAATTTCCTCGAGAAAATTATGCACATTTTTAACCAAAAAAACGGATAAAACATATACACCTGTTTCAGTTAAGCTCAGAAAACTCGACATCGTGATCCCTTCAGTAGAGTACATCGTTGAATTTTCACGAACTCTACCTTGCTAGCCTTTGCCTTAATTGTTACAGTGATATTTACACTGTGACAAAAAAGTATCCGGAAATTCTCATTTAAATTGCCCGCGTTGAGTATTTTTAAGTATTTGAATTTTCTGTATGTTGGTAGGACTGTCCGTAATTACTATGCCAAACATGAGCTTGGTCTGTCAACTAGTTTGTTTGCGACAGCTGTTGAAACCAGTCGACCTCAGTGGTAGTCTGCGAATTTTACAATGGAAAAAAATATTGAACAAAGAGTTTGTCTCCAATTTTGTGTTTTGAACGAAATTTCGTGTGCTGACTCGTTGCGAATGCTGGAAAAGGCTTATGGAGACTCTGTTTTATCAAAACCCAAGTGTACAAATGGTACAAAGCCTTTAAAAACGGTCGGGAGATCGTCGAAGATTTGCCTCGTTCAGGACGACCGTCGACCTCTTCAACCAACGATAACGTCGAAAAAATCAAGGAAATTGTGCTCGAAAATCGTCATGCCAGTGTTAGAGAGATAGCTCGTGATCTCAACATCTCTCGTGAAACCGCTCGTTTGATTTTGGTGAACCAATTGGGCATGCAGCGCGTCGCCGCTCGGTTTGTTCCGTTAGAGCTGAATTTTCTTCAGAAACAGCACCGGATGCAGGTAGCTGCAGACATGCTAGATCGTGCGAATTCTGATCCCACGTTCATGGGACGGATCATAACTGGTGATGAGACATGGGTCTATGAATACGACACACAAACGAGCCAACAATCATCTGAATGGGTGGGAAAAAATGAGCCGAAACCGAAAAAACCTCGCAAAAGTCGTTCGAAAATCAAGACGATGCTTATTGTTTTCTTTGATATTCGTGGTGTGGTTCATCATGAATTCGTTCCGCAAGGTCAAACGGTCAATAAAGACTTCTATTTAACTGTTTTGAGACGTTTGCGTGAAAATATTCGCCGTAAACGGCCGGATTTGTGGCAAAACAATTCGTGGATTTTGCATGACGATAACGCACCATCACATCGAGCCACGATTATTAACGATTTTAAGACCAAACACTCGATAAATACCATCGACCAGCCACCTTATTCGCCTGATCTAGCTCCGTGTGACTTTTTTCTTTTCTTTAGACTGAAATTACCGATCCGAAAACCAGATTTAACTCCATAGACGCCATAAAAGAAAATTCGCAGAAGGAGCTGAAGGTCATCCCTGAAAGCGCCTATAAAAAATGTTTCCATAATTGGGAAAAATGTTGGCACATGTGTATCGCTTCAAATGGAGCATATTTTGAAGGAGATTCAATAAATATTGAAGAAGTTTAATATTTTTGCGTTTTATTTCAAATTTCCGGATACTTTTTTGTCAGAGTGTATAATCACATTTCTCGTCAAAGCTCTCCAGAGCACCATTTAGTAGGCACGTCGTAGTGTAAGTACATACAGCGGTAACAAGCTTAGACAACTGCCTTCCAGTAGGGATAGGGAAAGCACAATCAACCGCAAAAGCTTTAAGTGGGGCAGTCGTGTTTTCTGAAAAATTGGGGAACATTCACAAATCACAATCAAATCACCCTTTTTTAAAGTTGAATACAGTTAGATCAGCAGTTGTTTCGAAGTGTTAGCGCTGTTTGTACTTAAGGTTTGATTACGCTATGATTATGCCTCAGACGAGTCGATATACTTTTCAACATCGTCGTACACTACTTCAATTCTTAAATTTTGTGGTTCACATCATCTCTCGCATCAGGATCATTGGCACCCTTTTATGAGAATTTTCTAGATGGCAATGAGAACGCCGTAATTTTGTTAAATAAAATGATATAATCTAATAAAAAAATTTTAGAATATTTTGATAGTGTATTTATTAAGCCCAAAAGGAATTACACTGATATCTTCTCCAGGGGCCTTGTGATAAATCCTCAAATATTGATCAGTTTTTTGGGTGGACAAAGCATATAACCCCCAAGTGGTTGTTTTTCCTACAAAATATTGAGATATTAAACTTTCAAAGGGGGTGCTTAATACTTTTCAACAAGACTATATTACCAATTAGGTATTAAGGACTCCGGCAAGCCAAGTGCCATGGTTCGAATTAAAATCAAATGGAGTGAAGGTATAAGTTATCTATTCAATTAGTAGTCGAAATATCTTCAAAACAACGTCAAGGTTCATGTGAGATCCATTCAACATATCTACAATCCTAGACAACCAAAATATTACGATCTGGTGTATTTACGATAGAATTCAGTTCGTTACCACGCAAAATTTTACAAATAAAGTCCTGGTTAAATTCAAAAGGAATTCCGACAACAACCACCGCACATATTTTCAAATATCCAAAACTCTATGAATATTAACGAAGTTCGATCTATATATTTTCTCGGTTTCGAACTCAACTTCCAAAGATACAAAAACATCCACGCTCTATTTGTATGCAATCCTTTACGAAATGGGGGAGCGTAAATAATACATAAACGAAAGGAAAATAACATAGACCACATACACATGATACCATGACCCTCTTAAACAGGATGCATTTGAATATAATAACAATACAGAAAATATTTCGTGTAGAACAATTCACACAAACATATCAGAATTTCATATCCTTTACAACGACCATTGACGTTATCGAATAGAAAAACTCCAACCAAAGCTAGTGAAGTAAATAGATTGTACAGCGAACAAAGCCGATTTAATTAAATCAGCTTAACATGTTTTCAACAGCTATTTCAAATACCTCAAACTGTAAAATGCTTTGTTATCCTAGAAATGATGAAAGAGTGTGCCGAACATGATGTATGATTTATTGATTACAGGATACAAGAGCTCCGATCGAGAGTATAAATGAATGAATTGTGTAGGACTTTATGGATATTTAATTCGTTTACATGCAGGATTTGGGTAACCCTCAAATAAAATTGAATTTATGTGAACATTATGCGAACACTATAAACTTTGCTATGATTCCATTAAAAATGGCAATTTGTACAAAAGAGCTCGCACGATTATAAAACAACACAATTGATGTCCTGATGGAAAGGAAATCAAATAATTGATTTATTGTTCAAATATTCCATCGACATTATTCATCTTTATTGCCTTATCCTTTCTCGATGAATGTTTACTTCATCAGTAGCATCATTTTCACTAGGAATGTTTGCCATTGACACTAATCTGTTTAAGGATGTTTGGTAAAGATATTGTAATCGTATCCCGAACTGCCACCTAAGGAGCTTGACTAATTTTCATCTTTGGGTTTTCGTAGCTGCAAGGAACTTCTGCGTCAAATACTCCAGCGTTAAGGGTTGAAAGCGAGAGGAACGCTTGGGACAACTATCACTGAAACGTCCTAGTTATTCTAAAAGATCGGGCGGGCGATTTCGAAAAGGATAATGAATTAAATCGATAAATGGTTGCGTCAAAAACAACGCCAGGGCACTCACAAACACCTGAATCTATTAGAGGACAATGCATAAAGTTATACCGAGTGGCTGACGAGCGCTAACCGATGGCCAGCAGTTAAAATATGGTCCTTATTGATAAACTGTAAGAAAGAACACCCAAGCAGATCAAAGTTGGCTTAAAAGCTAGATGAAGCATTTGCCAGAAGAATTGCAAGAAGATGGAGAACGATCATCTCAGCGTACATAGAGAAGAGGTAGAGTGTCAGCAACTTCTACAAAATTTAATTTATGAAGTAACTGCTCCAGGTTGGATCTAGAAAATAGATCCATAAAGCTTGACAAAATACGCGGGTCACCGAAAAAAGTCTAGAAGATCCCCCAAGTCTTTGGACAGTGAGAAAATCTGGGCACTTGTCACCAGGACCTGGATGATCGTCAAAGGCACGGGCTCAACTCATCAAAAATGGACCTCTTAATGGAAGTGCAAAAAATTGGTAGAAGCGACGAAGAGGAAAATAAGCAAATGTTCCGATGAAAAGATATGATGCACTCATCGTGAAAAAAATTCTGGGAAAAATTTGACGGTAACCTGCAAAAAATGTTCCCAGTAGGATATGACCGATAAGAAAGACCGAGAGATCGTTCCTAGTTAAAATCTCGTGCCGCCGTTGACAGGCAAGTGGAGGTGAGGCTTGTAACTCCTACAGTTGAAATCGAACTTCGTAATCATCCTTGCCGTTAGTCAAAACGAATAAACTGCTGAAGAACACAAGTTTGGAATAGTTAGGGATATACATGCAAAGATCACACTATTCCTTCTAAATCCAAGAGAACTTTAAAGAGCAGCAGTTGAGATAGATAAGGTATCTACTTTCATCCACCAGAAATTACGCCGGGATGATAATTTCCTACTACAAATCCTTGCGCTGTGGATTCGTTCAGGCAAGAATAGCTTTAGCTGTCAGGACTGAAACATCGAGTAGCTACACGTAGAAGATTACAAGCTCTAAACTGATTCCAAGTATCACATGTCAACAGCACCATGTTTTTGATGGCTCGCACCTTCAAAATCGGATTCCATGCACGAAACCATGAAAGGACATGAGAATTTGTCAATAGGAACTCGTAGAGGTGAAGTTATGGTTACAGGCAGCGCACTAGGGATATAGGGCATAGATCGTAATATGTCTCTAAAACTTTTACTAATTAATTTATCTTAAGCACTGATTACTGACCATGTTGAAGCACTGATGTATTGACCAACAAATACTCCGAATGGTGTAGTGGTGGGAGCATCTCGCCCTTTGTGCAGAGATGCCGAGTCGGAGTCCTACCGGTGATAGTGATCTTTGATTTTATGTTGCATTTGTCAAATTATCAGCCCACCTAGCTATGACAAATATCTTCGGGAAAGTTTTCAAGATGAAGCTCAATATTAAGCTTCAAGAACAAGATGCGGTTATAACGGGGTTATTTCTCATGTATCTTTAGTCTATATATTAGTTTGCTCTAACAAGACTTAAAAGCTCTGTAGTACACATTTTATCAGCACACTTTAAAAAATCGTTCTTATTCCTGCTTTCCGAAAAGGCAACTGTAGCAATTTGGATCGCAACATATTGGTCACGTCTAGGATCATTGTTACGTCTCGTTAAACAAAAGAAATGTTTCCATTGTGAGCTCATCCTCCTTGCCAAGTATCCCTGTAGTTGAAATCAGAGAGACTCTAGACTCACTGGAAGAAACACACCGAAGCATCAATAGCAAGTCTTTTATTGGTGAAAATTTGAATAGGAAAACATATAAAGGCAAATGTACGGTTGAGATGACATTCAAGTGAGGCTGAGTTCTAATGAATTCTGGCTCAACACCACTATGTCGAATTCCCGGAGTTGGTAAAGTAGCCTCAGTTGTCATTTTGGCATCGATGAAGTGTTCTATTGTAACGATCAAGCGGAAAAGCTTTGTGTTAAGAATGAAGAATCTTGTAGGATGTGAAATAGATCCCACATGTTTCAAATATTTTGTTCTTTAGGCCGAATTGTATTGATGGGCAGGAAGAATTTTAACGGATCTACATAAACCCTTCTAGAGAAGGTGATAGATCAAGAGTTAACCTTACTAAAAGCGTTGAAAACTTGCATGATCCTTTGTCTAACTGACTAAGAGCTACTAGCTTGTTTGGAGTTTCAAATATTAATCAGGGTGGCGACAGGAAAGTATCAAAAAAGGTAGATTTTCATGCATCCCTCAAGCGGGACCAGCAGGATTCGTCTGCACATTTGATCAGTTGTGAGCAATATTGCGATTGAAGGTATACCACAGTATACGAGGTGTGATCAAAGAATACGGCGAATGAATTTTTAATACCGGCAATTGCTGAGGCTACATCCATATGCTGTAATTTGTCCAGTAGCGTGAACAGCTAAGACAGGCAGGGATAAGTTTTAACACGTTCGAACTTGTCAGTCAGCTGCCAGAGCCGCTAGAGTGACGTTGAGTTTATCGTGTCTGTCGCGGAACATGGATTTCGAACAACACATTAACATTAAGTTTTGTTTTAAGTTGCAATAAAATGCCAAAGAAGCTCATGAAATGTTAAAATTGGCGTACGGCGATAATGTGATAACTCTAAAGACTGTGTAAAAGTGGTATGACTGATTTGAATACGGAAATCGGTTGCGTGCAGGACGTCCAACAACTTCAAAAACAGATGAAAGCGTGCAAAAAGTGGAAACAATGGTTCGTTCAAACAGACAAATGACTATATGAGAGCTATCGGAAGACCTTAACATCTCGTATGGCTCCGTTCGAAGCATGATGATGAGTTGCAAATGCAACGAGTGAGTGCAAAATTTTTTCCCGGACTTTTGAGTGCTGAACAGATGGAAAATCGTGTGTCAGTTTGCGGGGAGTTGAAAGATCGTCTTCATACAGATCCGGACTTTATGGCCTGGAGCTACGGGTTTTATTGTGACTGGATATGAAAGTTGGGTCTATGGCTATAACCCTGAGATCAAAATGCAGAGTTCCCAATGGAAAACCAGTGGATCTTCTCACCGTAAAAAGGCACGTCAGTCAAAATCCAACATCAACGTCATGCTCATTGCTTTCTTCGATAGTGAGGGTGTAGTGCAATCAGAGTTCGTTCCAAGGGGCACAACTGTAAACTCTGAATTATAAGGGCGTACTGCAACGTTTGCGAATCGACATACGAAGAATGTGGCCAGAAAAAATGGGTCAATGGCTTCCTTCTTCACCACGACAATGCGCTTTGTCACACCTCGCTTCTTATTCGTGAGTTTTTGGCAGGAAAATTCTTCCTGTCAGTCCATATTGGCCATTCTCACCAGATTTAGCACCATGCGACTTCTGGCTCTTCCCAAAAATTAAAACTGTGTTTAAAGGAAAACATTTTGACACCATTGCTGACATTGAGAGGGCCACAACCGAGCAACTGAAAGCCCTTCCGAAAGATGCTTTCCAGAAATACTTCCAGTCATGGAGTCAACGTTGGGATAAGTGCATTGCTAGCCAAGGACAGTACTTTGAAGGAGATTAAATCAGATTCTATGTAAGCGTAATACTTTTTTTACTAAAATTTTTTTTAAATTTATTGACCGTATTTTTTTCTCACATCTCGTACCACGCCAGATTAATTTCTGTTGGATCCTGCAAGTCGTCCTCAGGCCTAATTTATTCTGCCGAAACATAATAATCGTCAATTTTCATTCCCCTCCAGACTATTGCAAGTTTCTCCCCAGTGTGCTAAAAATTACGTTTTTCTAATCGTTAATAATAGTGAATCCTTGCTGTCTAGATTCGAACCAAATTGTTTGGTGATTGGGGTATGCGTCTCTCTCCTCAATTGTATCTGCTTCGTCCGGGAGCATTAGTTGCTATGAAAAGACCATCTAGATAATTGTTTTTTTTTTTTGTTTAAATATTAAATGGCAAAGTTCTTATATTTTCCATAACGCTGGATTCTTTTCTGCCCGATATCTATAAAAGTCATAACCTTCACGGCTTTACGGAGTTCGATTCCGTCATCGTTGTAGGTTTGAATGTGGACACTGATAAAAAATGGATTTTCGATGTAGATAATGCTGGTTTCTAAGTTTTTATGAAATTGTGTGACGGCTCACTGTAACATGTTCTTCCTTTCTAAAACCGTCTTAATCCACGTCTGCCAATCTAGGAACCATCAGTTTATACCACTCTGCCACGACCCAGTCATCGTCAGGTATAGTCCATATGCATTAAAAGAGGGCTCCGACTTTTCACAACTGGTACACCTATTAGTAATGCGCCCAGAAATAATTATTCATACAATTCAGAGAACAAATTATTTGCCTAAAAAAAGTTCTTTAATTCAATTATTTGATTATGAATTTAAATGTTAAAACAAACATTGTTACGTTACGTGTTTTTAAACCCCCTCTCTCAGCCCCTTTAACGTATCGTAACGCCTTACAAGACGCACTTACCCCTAATTTGTGTTCTCCCCAAGTACTGGAAATACTTTTATTTTGTTAGAATGCTCAAAAATTAGAACCAAGTTATTCTTTACCACTCAACAATTTACAAAGATTAACGATCACAACTGGTGTCAGAGCTATCTCATTTCGAGGCGGTTCCACAGCTATCTTATTTCCAGGCGGTCCACGAAAATATAGCCTTCTCGTTGTTTAGAAATTGAACAACTACAAACCAAAGTACAGTTATGCAATCTGGCAGTCCAGCATTAGAATTAAGGATCCAAGGACTCAACTTGCAGCTGCGTTTGGACTAATTTTCACTGTGTGGAGAACGCGTTCCTACTCTTCTGACTTGTAACTAGTTCTGCACGACAATCTGCACATAACATTAATTTCAAATATCAACACATGAGATGAGACTTGCACTCAGGACATGTTGCGTAGGGGACAAGTGCTCTATTCGAAAATGTGTGTGGTGATTACGATCCATCAAAGAGTGCATGCATTTTCTACCCTTTTACAGCAAGGAGCTAAACCTTTTTGGCTTTTCAAAATAGCAAGCCTCATCCTTGGCATACGAGATGAGTTCTGTGGAATATATCATTCGTATATTTCCAGGAAGCTTAGTAATGATTGATAGATTCAATATTGGAATCAATCAGTATTGGAAACAAGCAAAGCAGGGTTTAAAAATAATAAAAACAGGTAATGCTTTGTGACATTGCTTCAATAATTCCATTTTGTAATCAAGCCATACGTCAATAAGAGGACAGACATGATTCTCTACAAACACCACATGGTGAAGCTTATCCTTGAAGATTTGGGCACGTATGTTAGCTGTAGAAACAATTTATCGGCGTATATAACATAAAAGAATAATCCTGAAAGCAATTTGTTATTATAATTTATAATGATTAGTGTTCACATGTCGGATTACCGTTAATTACTATGTTTAACTCTCATCAACGCTCCAGAGTAAGCAATCATAATCTTTATTATTGCTTACTCTAATGGAACCAAACTCATATCCTTAAACAATATCAAATAACACATACAATGAATCTTCTACTAAAATATTAAGAAGATACAACAAATGCTTGGCGTTGAAGCAGGAGATCCTTTTGAATTCCGCTTGAACTTCCTTCAGTCACTACCAATCATATTGTTGAGCAAACAGCAGGATATTTACAATGCATGTATGTCTCGGTATTTTCAGGTTGCCTGGATTAAATCCGATACAAAAGCGATACTGGCCATTCACACACACATGGTTGCTTTGAACCCTAGATTATCAGTGACACACAATGGTCACAACACCTGGAAGCTTCATATATCCCATGTGCAACTGAACGATTCCGGAAGTTATATGTGCCAAGTCAACACTGACCCGATGAAATTTCAGGTATGTTACAGCTAATTGGATACCAAGAGATTTTATGATAATACAAGGATTTAACTTTGAGTACTTCGAATGAATTAAATACTTTTTGCGAGGCGAAATTGAATTCTTTTATTGCTATTTGAAATGGTTGCGATAATATCCTGAAGCAAGTAATTACTCGGGTATTAATTTTTTTCTTTCTACGACCATCAATAATGCAATCCTGACTGAAGCAAGAGGTACATACGGATCCAATGCGAAGTAAATTGATTAACTTTTTTGACCACTCCACTCCCAAATATGCACAATATCCTTTGAACACTTGACCGTATCGTACTTACACATCCGCATTGCCTGCATTGATACTGCATAATGGAAATGATTCTCCTCTGCCTACGTAGCGAGCAATTAAATTCGCCTTAATTCGATACAAATCAGAGTTGTCGACTTAATGAGACTAAAACAGGATGTCAAAAGAGAAAATTAGATCATAAATTGCATGCGTTGCAAGCACATCTGACACCTATGATTCACGCCGTTTCGCGAATATCTCTCCTTTACCATTCCACTCTAAATCCGGCATGGACCCGGTGTAAGATTTCTATTTCCCTATTTGGACAAATTAATTGACTAAAATCCCTTAAGCTCCTGAAATTATATCATCCATTCTGGCATTATCATCGTTGCCTTATTCACTCGCTTACCATCTCATGTGTTTTTGTTGCAGTCAGGATACCTGAGCGTCGTCGTACCACCTGACATCCTGGACGACGAAGACGTTTACAGTGAATCACCGCCACGAGGGGCAAACAACGAAGGTGGAACAATTCAACTGTTTTGTCGCGCTAAAGGTGTACCATCTCCAACCGTGCAATGGCGACGGGAAGATGGCAAGGATATCGTCCTGAGAAGTGAATCAAAAGATAAGAGAGGTGAGTATAGCAGCAGTTGTGTTTGGTCATTATTTACTTTTTGGCTCAGTTTGTTAATAATGATTTTCAAAATTATTTTGGTGTGTGTGTGTTAGGATACTGACCAGATGGATTTGATTATGTTCAGACTTGATGCTAGACCACAGAAATGTTTCTCAAGAATCATTCTTAAAGACTTAAAAATAAAGCTTTCAATACAAACTTGCATCAATTTTAACATAGAATGCCGGTGAATAACTTTAAATTAATTAAGCGCCAAGTACTTTTCAGCTTTCAACTGTTTACCAGAACTTACACCGCTTAACATATTTTGAATGGTCTTACACAGAACAACTTAATTATTAAATGTCCTAAAGGTTATTTCCGAGGATTAGAACATTTTATTTTGGCCTCCTGGTCTCGATTTTACTTAATCATTTTCGAACGACGAAAAATTTGGAATAGTCAACACTTTATAAGTAAATATTGATGACAAGAAAAATCGAAATAAAAACATTATCAAAAAAAAAAATACCCATCGCCGATGGTTGTACCGCTCGTATTTCTGGATGAGTTGAGTTTTGTATGCCCACAAACCAATATCCTTCTTTAGAATGCTTAATAATGTGAATGGGTTTAATTGTTCAGCACGATGTCAAATGGAGTCACTTTGGTTTTCATCGATATTACGCTCCACAGCTGCTTGGTTTCTTCATCTGGACTGTACGACGTCTGGTATGCATGGTTTAGAAACGATCCATGGTTAATCAAATCAATTGACTTCATAGCCGATGGTGTCGACCATAAAATTGACGTACTACGCAATGCATTTCTTCAACAGAAACTTTATCGAAATAAATTTACACGATTTGCTGACGTTGCTCAGGCGAAGATAAAATGGCAAACCAAATTAACCATCAAACGGATGACATCTGTCACGGTATTGTATTAAAATGTGTTGCCAACTCAAAGTGTTCGACTAAATACACCCTTCACAACTTTTTCATTTGCCAAATTTTACTATGCACACCTGAATGGGCAGTGGCCTCTTGTAGAATTTTGCATTGAATTTGATACAGCCGAAGTTACAGAAGGAAATACCTTTTATTATTTGACCCTTGCTGTCGATCAGAAAACGACAACATAAACACTCGGGTGGATTTTTCAGAGAGAGATAGAACAAGAAACAGCAAAGTTAAAGTTGTATTACGTTCTTGCTCAAGCGTTTTGATACTAGTATTTTGTTAAAGAAATGAATTTCAGGACGAAAAGCAGCTTTTTGAGTTTTAAATTAATCCATGATTGGCCTTAACCATTACGCCAAACGGATCATTCATACATTAGAACGTTCATACAGAGAAATAAAGTAAAAAATAAATAAAATTTGTTAAATTGTAAATTACAAGAATTTGAGTAGCATCGTCGCCGTTTGTAGTTCGTCTTTAGTCACTTGCAGAGAAGTCACAGAACAGTGCAGGCTGAAGTGTTGAACTGTCGAACAATAGTCAAATTTAACTCAAAAGCCATACGCATAGCAGCATATCCTTATTCTTCTTTCTTTGATATTTTCGAATGATTTCTATTTCAGTCCACCCTGAAAAGCGAAAAGCGGTGTTGAAAAAAATGTTTTAACGAAGGGATATGCGGCAAAATTGAAAGCAATTTAGTTTTTTTACTCATATCAAAATCCACATTGGTTTGTCTATTCAAAATGTAACCTCGTTTTCAAAAGGTCGCATCCTTTGCTGACCCTCTAAACGTTTCAACAATTGCAAACCTCAAGCGCAAATATTAGCACAACGTATCGGACTTGAACTAAGTGTCCGCTGTTTATATGGCAAGTGCCTGAGCCACTTCATCTGGATTCCTACTGACCAACAAGGACGTCTCAATTTAAAAAAAAAATCAAACCTTTTCCTCGAAATTTAATTATAATAGCTGAATCTGTTTTCCAATTGAGTTTTCCCAAATATCCAAACCCATTATTTTCCCAACATTTTACATTAACATTGTATGCAAATGGAAGAATGAATGACACATAGCAAGTAACCAAGTGCATTTTCTCCTCGCTGGATATGTGAATGTTAGAATCAAAGCCAAAACTTTGTGTCCTGTAAGTGTTCCCAGTTGTAGAAGGTGGCTGTGAGTTGAGTCGAGAGAATGTGAACAAATACATTCGCATAACTTACTTTCTATTCTAATGTCACGTTTTTTGGGGTTTTCCAGTGCCGGTGGCTGTAAAACTGGTGGAAGGTGAAAGGCTCATACTAAATCAGGTGCATCGGACGGATATGGGAGGATATTTGTGCATAGCGTCGAATGGAGTTCCGCCGTCATGTAGCAAACGATTTGATGTACACGTTAACTGTAAGTAGTCCTCTTTTGTATGCTCTGTATGCTACCGACACGTATTTCAACTCACATCCTTGTAATAGAATTTTGTCACTAAGATTAGGTTCGTATGTGGACCGAGCAATGTGGGTTTGTTACGTTGGTTGACTTTTGCGACAATGAAACGACTCCTGCCATACAAATACATTTTATGCTAGGAAGTTTGTACAGGACGCAAACATAGTAATGAAATTAAATCTCGTTGCCTTTTTACAACTGGTACCAGCATTTCGTTTTGTATGCTTTGCAACAGAACAAAAGTTTTCATTGAATATATGAGGTGTCGTCAAATTAATAAAAGTTGTGGATATGATTCTGGTTAGTTACTAACAGGAAACTTGATCCTTCAGATGGTTAAAATAGATTTGCAAAACGCATGCTTTAAATTTTACTCGTTTGATTTCGTGGAACTTTTGAAACCTATGGAACTAAACCAAACTCAGTAAATTGGATCTCAACGATATCTCTCGTCCTTAAGAATTTATTTAATACATAATTTACTAAAATGTTGTTAGAAGCTGAATTCCCTTACTGTTTTCGTATAATTATTTATGTGGAAAACTACAGAAAATAGCGAAATTGGACACTTCGATCTTCAAAAGGACTCTTTCCTTCATTCAAAACGCATTAGTAAAAGTCAAAAAAATTTGCAACTGCATTTGTAGATCCGCGGTGAAGCCAATGTTGGTGCAACTGAAAGCAATCACTGTCATCGAACACCGTTTGTGTTCCTCCTCCTCTTTCCTCTGGAGGCTTTGATAGTTCGTTTCTCTTTCTTTGTCGCGAAGTCAGACTCGCGCTAGCGCAAAAATTTCAATCCTAGGACACTGAAAATCTCTGCAGACCGTTTAGTCCAGGCTGAACATCCAGACTGGTGTGACCACTTTACTTCCCAGGTCCGGGCTCGCTGGACCTTTCGTCGAGTTGGGTACACTCCCTTCGTTTTTCGGTAATTTCAGGTGACCACTAGTATACTGGAAGCTTCTTCAGAGAGGCATTACATGCGAGCATCAGATTAAAATCCACATATGGATTACCTAACCACCCACAAACAGGGCACGTATGCATTTTGGAAAAATGGAGTGAATGGGCCCGTCAAATAAAAGGGAGCTGGTTAGAATCCAACCGATAGTGGACACAACGATTCCATACAAGATCAGCATACCGACCAAAGAAGCGTGGGAAACGGTGCAGGATTCCACATCTAGAAGTGAAATTATGATCTACACCGATGGTTCCAAAACGAAAGAGAGAAGCGGCGCTGGAATCTTTTTCCCAGATCACCCGACACTCAACTGAGTTATAAACTGAAGAGCCATACCACAGTCTTCCAGTCGGAAGTGCGTGTAATAAAAGGTCCTATAAAACAACCTTAATGGAAGTATACAAATACTCTCGGACAGTATGTTGGCACTGCAGGCGCTTGCCTCTAACCACCTAGTTTCACAACTGGTGCAGTATTGTAGGCAGGCTCTCAAAACCGCAACAACCCGAGTAAATGTAAAATTGACATGGGTCCCTGGACACAGTGGTGTAGAGGGAAACGAAAGAGCGGATGAGCTAGCGGGAGCTTGATCAGCCGACGAAAATGCCACTAGAAAAGACACAATTAAAGTGCCACTAGGAACGGTAAAAAGGCAACTAGATGAAATCCTCTGGAATGACAAGAACGACTGTAGGATAAGCCAAACTCTTTGGCCTCACGAGGATAAAACAACTCTTGGGGAAAAACCGAAAAATGGCGTTAGAACATTGGTATTAACGGACCATAAGCTTCTTGTCAACTCGCCAAACGAATAAGAATATAAACAGATGACACCTGGCGAGATTGCGGCGAGGGGGAAGAAAGTACGGAACATTTTCTCCTAGATTGCCCGAGCCTGGCCAACAAACGCCTTATTTGGTTGAGGTGTACTGGCGTAACATTGGAACACTTGGCGACCACAGAGCTGGGGAACTCCTTGGTTTCTGTAGGATGACAGGATGGACCATCTGTAAACTACAGTATTATACGTGAGGAGCTAAGGGCCGATGCTAGCCTATGCTATTTTCAGCAAGCTGACCCAAGTACAAATAATAATAATAATAATAATAATAATAATAATAATAATAATAATAATATTGGGGGCTTGATGTGCCGGAGTCTTTGTAGGGACATGGAAAAGCCCTAAGTGGTCGCAATGATTCTGATAGTTGAGTTCATCACATCTTTTTCCGCCCGCCGTCCGCTGCTCAGCTGACTGACAGCAATGATCGTGCCATAAATGCTTCAACAAACTTCTCAATATCCGCTTCCTCTGTATTTCACCAGAGCGCTGAAGAAGACTGGGCGCATGGCCTTCGGAAAGCATTGTCATGGATCTCCAGCGCTATGCACTGGTGATTCCTTGCCGAATATTCCTCTAGCAATCTCCAATTTTACCCGATTGCACTAGGCACTCCGAAGTGAAGGTATGTCACATCAGGTACGGTTCCAACGGAACCCCATTGATGGAAAGTAGGAGTGGACTTGTGTGCAATACGACGAACCCAGTTCCGGCTGCCTTGTCCAGGATCCGTTTGCCCCGCGCATCTAATTGAGGCATGTCCCATTCGATTTCTCTAGCCCTGAAGTGACCTCTGACGAACATAATGGCCGTCTGCACTCGCAACAGCGTCCTCTATAGCATTGAGCCCAAGTTGAAAGGATAATAACGATTCACCCGTAGTTGAGTAAACACTAAAGAGTGTAGTTCCCGAACACCGGACCGAAACCAAACAATCCTTTTTGGCTCTGCAATTGGAGGTGAGCACTGTTCCAAGCCCAGTTGGCGGCTGTACCGGGTTCGTCAGGACAACACATCGTCACTCAGCATACGCAAGTCAGCTTGCCTGTGTCTCGCAAACTCTTCGAGCAGATCTTGGGTGACTATGCTTCGACGCGGACTGATTTGAAGGATGTGCATCATGGCGGAAGCGCTCTAGCTTTTCATAGGGCTTCCTGGAAGAACTAACTCTTCCCTGTACATGGGATTTTTTCAAATCGTCTGGCCTCGGGTCATACTTCTTGCAAAAAACAATGTCTCAAAACACAATGCCTCTACTGTGAACTCCTTGGTTTTATGCCCTGGTTTGCCGCAATTTTAGCGCAAGGAGCTTCTAGCAGTTGCATTATATACCTGTATAGTATGCCCGTGTCCAAGGTACTTGAAACACTGAACAGGAATCGCTCTTCTTGTTCTGTGGTGCTGAATATTGGTATGAGGCATACATGTTCATCTTTTTACCGTCTAAAATTATGGAATAAGTCCACTTAATATTGGAAGTCACCTGGATGAGGCTTTAAAAGAGACGCCCGTTCTTTTCCTTACCGACTTACACTGCCTCTTTTCATATTCCTAAGTAAAATTCTTATATCGACGATCTTTTGTGAGTGTGATGAAATACCTATGCTTTTTCTCATGTTCTGTAAGTTGAAGAGTGACATACGTAAAGACAGATTATGTACTCAGGTCCGTTTCAGGTTTAAATACAGTGATCGTACTAGGTCACGGTATCTCATTCGCTAGGACGATATGTACTTTATTTTCCAGGGTTTTACTCACATACGATGGATTTTAATGCATAAATTCTGTCAAAGGCTTCAGTATTTGCGAAAGGCATGGTGTCCCGATTGCTGTCTCTTCTTTTTGGGCATCGGTTTGCGATATGGTTCTGTAGGAGGCATTCGAGCCGACCTTTTTTGAAAAACGCTTTCAGCTGACTCTCCCGTCTGTCCAATGTGTGCGGCAGTGACTACTTGGCTTTTTAGCTCGTTTCAGTCCTTTTGTAGCCGCCTAGGTGATTTCACAAGCAGGATCAACGCAAGATCAATTTTTTAAGGCCGTTGTCAATTGAATGTACAGTCTTAAAAAATTTTAGGTGTATCTATAGGCATATAATGTTGGCCATGAATAACCGTGGTCAATGCTATTGACCAAACTATAACTTGAAAAGAAAAGTAATTATCATTGTTAAGCAATTTTAAAAATTAAAAAAATTTATTAATTAATTAAATAATAATAAGTACTCTTAGTCATGAGTTCCACTCATTAAAAACATTAAACCAAACTTGGTATTTGCCGAAAGTATTTAAGCATCATTCTAAGAGTCCTGTAAGTAATCACTCTTGCTCAGTTTTCTTTCATTTGCATTTGATTTTAGTAGGAGTCAATGAATAGCCACATTCCTAACTACATGATCATATAAATTGCTCATCGCAATTATTAATCGCATTTCAGCAGTCATATCCTTTTAGACGCCACCCCTTAATAAACTCTCTTCATTTATTTCACACCCTCCCAATTCCACATACATTATGCTCACCTTTTTCAATCCCGTTCTTATCCAATAACATATTAAGCTGTTAAAAAGTAACAAGAGTCCTCATGTCGTAATCAACCCTTTTCACACTATCTCAACACACACAAACTTAACTTTATTCAACTCAAGCTATACCTTGGGCACAACCTTTCCACTGTTGTATCACATACTTAATGCTATCCTGCTGTAAGTATGTATAATTCTAACATATCGCCGCGGTGCACAGTTTAACCTCCGGTTAAGAGAGCTATTCATTCTTTTGGTGCATCCTGTCTCTGGCGAACGTTCCGTTATTAACTTAAAGAGTTACTTGTGAACGTACTTACCATCCACCTTCGTTGAAACGTACACATATAATACTCATCGTAGTTCGTCCTTACATGGGCCAGATAATGTATGAGAGGAGCAGTTCACTGGGTGTGCACTTGCTATCCTGAGTGAAGCTTTCTACGGTGCCAACGTCGCAGAATTAATCTTCAAATGAAGAAAATAGGACACACATTAAGGCCTGGGATCATTGTGCTTTAATCCACTTTATTTATGGCTTCACATTATGTCGGTGCGCTTAGCCTTAAGCCCGCACGGGAAAACCGAAGCTAAACCTACTCCTTCATCATCACCATATTTCCCGTCGTTGGGCATTTTGCACAAATAAGGGTTTGCCCGGAATAGGTGTTTTGTTTATTTACTTGCCGATGATCTCTTTCACCCTCTCTTTTCTCCCTCACGCCCGCTCTCTTTCTCTCATATGAAACTAGGAGGAAATATGTTGAAAATTGGAATTTTCTCGCGTTTTTCTAAAGCAAAATTATAAAGCTATTTAACTTCCTTTAGTTCGTGGCATTTATTTTTTTTTTATTTTAATTAATGAAACCAAGTGCAGCTGTTTTGTGGTGGGAGTAATTACTCACCCTTGTAGTATCAAGGACTCATTTAATGCACAATCAATCTTTTTTTTTTTTAAATTGAGTCAGATGTTGAAATGTAGAGCGTTTTTGCTTTCTGTACCTAGTTTTTGCTAACGTTTTTCATTATTTATCATAATATTCAAATATCTCGAATTTAGATATACATATATCCAGATTACGATAATTTTGCGTCAACTTTATCCTTGTCAAAATATATCCAATATGTAGTAACATACGAAGCGTACCTAAAAGGAACCAAATGGATTTTGTGTCGGGCCGAGTTTTTAAAGTATCGCGTATAGAATCACCAGTCCCGAGTCAGTGAGCTAAGTATCGTCGCTAAAGAATGTACCGTTCGGTTTGTGTGTGACAGATTTTTTTTCGGTGACAGGTGTTTTGACAGATCGTTTTTGTAATGGCTGATTCTCATGAACAGTTCGCGTCCGTAATGTTTCGCTCTTTTCTCGGCAAAACTGACAATGAAACTCTTGAAATGTTACAAACGGACCTCGAGGCTGATGTTATTGGAAAAACTTAACTGATCAGGTGGCGTTCCCGTTTTGAAAATGATGAAATGTCAACAATCTCCGTAATATGACAACACAATGTCGAGGACAAACAAGAAGATTTGATGATGAAATATCTGTCTGCCAAATTTTTTCCTCGAATGCTGACTGCTGAACAAACAACAAAGTTGCATTGAAGCATACTTTGTTTGGAATGATGGGTTCCAAAATAGTGCAAATATTTTTTCTGTGGTCATCACAGGTGACGAATTATGGTGCTATGGTTTCGAACTTGAAACGAAGACGCAATCAAGGCCGTGGAAGATATCAAGTTTACCTCACCCATGAAAGATAAGCAAGCAAACGACATCAAACGTCAGAACAATGTTGGAATTTATATTTTGGGATTAGAGAGAAGTCGTCTATTGAGATTTTCTTTCAGCGGGTCAGGCAGTTAACCAGGCTTTCTACCTGAAAAAGACTGCGCAAAAGTATGCGGCAGAAGAGGCCTGATATGTGGCAATGGGCTGACTGGTTTTTAGACCACGATAACGCTACTGTTCACACATCGCTGTTAGTGGTCCTTTTTTTGTCCGACATGAACCCTATGCCCATCACTCACTTGGCCTTGCCTCTTCGACTTTTTCATTTCCTCGACTTTAATGAGAAAGGATCAAAGGAAAGCTAACAGGAAATCCAATTCATACAAACTAAGACATATAAGAATCGCTAATTGCTAAAATGAAGAAACAAACAACCCCTGCTCACATAGCCCTGTCTGTGTGCTAATTTTTGACTAAAACAAACATGACCCCATGTCCCACCCACTTTACTCACCCGACCTTACCCCTTGTGACTATTTTTAATTTCCCAAATAAAATAAGCCTTGAAAGGAAAGCGTTTTGCATTATTGAAATGGAGGTAAAACGACGGAGGAACTTTCGTACACCTTCGACATCATAGAAGACGAATCCAAAAAAATGTTCTGAACAATAGAATAAAAATTATGAGACAACGCCCTAATTGTCAGGACAAATAAATTGACTTCTATATCGATATTTTGATCGTCTTTTTCATCTGTAATTAATATGTTCCTTGTCCTTACCTGTTCCATGCTTTATTTAAGCTCCATTGACCGATAGAGAAACCGTACTTATCACTAATGATGTCCCTTTGTAAGGAGCAAAATGTGATCATAGTCTTTCAAATCGATACGACATTCAATTTTTCCTCCTAGCCTTTGACATCAATTATAAGACGGTGACCAGGTGACGCCCTCCCATTTCCCAAAATTATTATCTCCTTTTGCTGCGTTGAATTCGTTTAAACAAACGATTTTCCTAAATTAAATTTATCGGCGTTAATGGCGACATTGAATCAGTGATCGTGTAACACAAGAGATGGAACACTTCCATATTTTTATCAACTCAAGAGACAAACTGTTATCCTTGCAGTGCATTATATTTGCACTTTTCTCGATGGTCATTTCAATGCTGGATCGTATCAAATGTAGCAATTTTCTACAGTTTGCTGCCTCCATGTCCATGTCCGACAGTCCATACTATTTCATGGATTCTCTGAGAGTTTTAAAATGTTTTAGGGAAAATTTGATGTTGATTCATTGTCCAATCGATTTTTTACTCTTAACCTTAAAAAAAACGCTTACAGTTCGGTACATTAAAATTAAAACTGCACACCTTTGTCGAGCGTTACTGAGGGCTCAGTAGATCCTCCACGAGTATATTAGCCTGGGCACATTCCCAAGCATAGTCACTATGCGAATCAAGTAACTTAGTTCGCGAACTTATTGGACGGACAACATAACTTTATAATGAGTCACTCAATAGGAGTCATACGAATACCACTTTAACAACTAAACCGAGCTTTGCAAGATAGGGAGCTTTTGAATTATAGAACTTAGGTGAGTAGAGAGCTTAAATGTATGTAGTAATGATTTGTTCAATATATGTAGAAATGAAGATGTCCACTCATCTCTCTCTCTCCTATCCCCAGCAAATGTTGCTTACGGATACCAATGTTCGAAAATCGAAGTCAAATACCGTTAGATTTTGAGATTTATAATGTTTTGGCAGTTGTTAAAGTTTATGTGCTTGCATATTCTTAAAACGGATAATTGAGCATGCGCCCAAGGGTTTACTTCTATGTTGCGAGGCTAATTCCTTTTATCATCTTGAACCTGCAATTTCTCTGCTGTATTTCTGTTGGTTTTTGACTTTCGCGCACAAATGGTGGAAAATTCAAATTTTTCAACAGTTGTTTTTGGAACGAATTCAAACACTTTTGGATCTCAAAGAGATAAAAAACTCACTTTTAATTTGTATAAAGTAAAGCATTCAGTTTCAAAAATATCTGCAAAAAATTATGACTTGGGTATGAGGATACAAACATGGAGATTCAAAGAACCAATTTCCAAAAAGTATTTAAGTACTCGAAAATTGCCTGGAGGGTACATTAGGCTTAAGTCAGAGCATCTCGAAGGAAGAAAAAGAACCAGCGTAGCGAAAATACAAACGCATTCACTTAATTAACCCAATTTCATAGCGAGAGAAATTTAATTAGACCAACAAATAAGCAAAGTTAAAATAAATAATTTTTTTTCACTTTTCCTCGTTTCAGTTCCACCAACTATTAAAGAAGTTGTCAACGTAATGATGTCTCCAGTCGACGGTGATGTAACACTACAATGCATTGCTGAAGTCTTCCCTAAACCTCTTAACGGATGGCACAGAAATGAAAGTAATAACTTCTTAATTTTTTTTTTGCAACCATTTCACACACGATACATATTAACACATATCTTGAAGATGCATATGTAAAACGGTGCCCTAACCGTGCATATTTTCTTCCTTTCTGTGTTACGTTTCTGATTTTCTTTTCTTTTTCTTTTCTCCTGTTTATCCTGTGAAATGTTATAGCGAAAATTAAAATTCATGATGGCTCCAAGTACAGCATCTCGGAGGCTCTTATACGCAACTCTTACACATGGCAGCTAAATCTTACCATCAGGAGCGTACAAAAGAGCGACTTTGGCGTCTACGTTTGTTCAAGCGTGAACGCTTTGGGAAAACGCGAAGCGTATGTTAGTCTAAATGGTAATTTTCATAATGCAAATATGACACTTTTTCAAATTAGAATATATTTACATTTTAAATCAAATTCACCTTTTTGCTGCGCTATGCTAAATGTCGTTTCAAATTAGTTTCAATTTGGCTAAATACTTTGCGTAGCACAAAGCAAAGGGAGTATATGCTCATATGGAATTAGTTTTAATATGTCCTACATGACTTTGTCTGGTTTCGTGTTGTGGTAAATGAAAGGAATTATGTATTCATAATGGAACGGTATGTAATGTAAATTAAAATGAAACCAAGATAAAAAGTAGTTGTTAATGTTTACAATCCTAAAGTTTGGTTTGGCGGTCACATCATCTGGAGGGAGGTAATGCATTTTACTACGTTGAATATATTCATAGTAATTAACCAACATATGGTCTTACCATGCAAAATGATCCATTCACAAATAATATGCGAGCATGCATGAAATTCATTTGAGTATCCTTAAGGTGTCTGTGTATAATTTGAACCATCTTCCTGTTTGCATTCAATATAAATCGCGATTTTATGAGCAAAACTGAAAAGGATTAAATGATGTTTTGGACTCGGTCGTTGACTTGACTTTATACCTTGTATCTTTTTTCGGGATTTTTTATGTAAACTACATTTATTATATTTATTATTACTATCATTTTTATTATTCGCTTAGCCGTTTCAGAATATTTTTAACACAGATGAAAATTTTAAAGATTTTTTTTAAGATCTTTCGTCTTATCTTATGTTAGTTGCTATTGAACTTATTCTTTTGTAATAAACTTCAACGAAAACTATCCTTTCCTTTACTATGTTGTGTTCTAAGGTGAAATTTTCATTTCTCCTACCAGCAAGTGTCAAAATTTGACAGCTGTCATGTGTTAAGTTGTTGAAAACTACAAAAATTTGAATTGATATTTGACAGCTGTCATGTGCTAAGTTGTTAAAAACTACGCATTTAAAGGACGAAACAACTCTTTGTGACATCCTATACAATAGCAAGAGGTTTGTGAATTGTCAAAAATCAAAAGAAACTAAGACGATCCATACGGAAACGGGCACAGAACAGACATTCACATCTCCATCAAATAATGCCTCTGAAATATATTTGAATCTGTACTGAGACTGTGTAAAATATTACTAATTTGTTGTAACGTTAATGAACAACTTTATTCAGCATAAGCAATCACTCGTAAATATGTTCAATTGCAATGAAAAAGGAACTGCTTTTTTCGAAATTGGAAGAGAAAATATTTAAAGTCTAAATCAAGAAAAGTGCTGAATTCTATCAAAATGAGTTCTTTGATCGCATCCGCTTCCCTACTATAATTTAATTCTGTTTAAGAGTTGCTATTACTACTCCCAGGAATACTTTTGCTAACACAATGACTTTAAATGGTTGATAATTGTTCAAAAAAAGGGAAAAAATAGCGCTATCGATTTAGTCATAATGAGCAGGATCTAATGCAAGGACTATAATTCTTAGAATTTTTTTGTAGTAAGGTATAAAGGAAATTTTATTATTTCATTTAAAATAGAGAGGTCAAAAAATTATTTGAAAGCTGATAGAAAATATGGTATCAAAAACGATTCCAAAAGCAGCAAATAAGAAGGGCTCTAGAAATCGTAGTACCGTTCGACGGGATCATTCGTAGCCTACTGACCAAACGAAAGAAAATTACTTAAAAGAAGAGTTTGTTTCGAAATTTTTTACAGTAATGGAAACAAGGTGGATCCTTGGAAAAATTAAAGGTAGCCCTGCGTTAATCTGCCAGGCCCTGACCTCAGTTATCAAAAATCCCATGAGCAGAAATACATTTCAATCTCAGAAATGTTGTCAAATAACACAAAAATAGGGAACCTGCGAGCAATATATTGCCAACCCCCTTTTTCGTAACGTTCGTGGTACCGTGGTAAATTTATTGGTTTCATAGTACCAGTCAACCAGAAACTCAGAACTTGCTTACATTTGGCCAGTGCCCCGTTGGAAGGATTCTAGCTGACGTTAGTGAATTCACCAAAAGTTCCTGGTCTTCGGTCTTAGTACGATGGATCATCTGTTGAAGTAATAGGCTTATAAAAAGGAATGGTTTACGGGCGAAGTTAGACCTTTGGAATGACGAAGAAAACCTCATTTATGATAAATGATCTCTACAATCGGAAAACGAATAACGTCTTTTAAGGAGCTGGCAAGAAAACTTGATTAGAATTGACAATCAATTGAAGCAAGGGTAAGCGTTGGCAGTAACTTAATTTGGTCTATGTAGAACTGGCACCAGCCAAAACTCATTAAGTTTCACCCTAGAAAACGGACCAAGTTCATACATGTAGTTGAGGTAATGATACACTAACGCTATGATCAATATTGCCAAGTCCCTTTTCAGCAAGATCACTCGTTGTTGCCCTGCTTGGACTATAATAAAGCCTGGACTGTATATGATACTATTCACGGGATTAGTGTTGGTAGAAAAGCGAAAATACTCAGAAGGGAATATTCAAAAATGAGCTCCACACTTCTTAACACATTTTTGAAACTTTGATTGTTCGATTAATGGAAAATATAAAGAGGATGCCACAAAAAAATGTGCGTTTAGAATCTAAATTTTAGGGATTCAAACTTTCAATCATTGCCAGCAACGAAATTGGAAAATGAATACTGAAATCAATTGCGTATTGTATGTATCCCCTTTTATTGGGTTTTTTTTTCAAATTTTCCGGACGTCATCACAGCGCCACTTCGTCCCAAATCCTTCGCATTAAAAGTATGATACAGAGGAAGTTATTTTTTACGATTGTTATCGGCCCAGCTCCGATTCATCCAAAACTTTTGAAGACAAGGCAGAGTATCAGTGTCAATCGCATAATTCTTCAGGCTCAATAGACACAAATATTTCATTTTTTGGAATGCCTTTTGAACATCTTTCTGAAAAGGCCAATGCTATAAATGTTTTATGCTATGTGGACCTTGCATATTTTCAAAACAGTCCACTGGATATCAACTGTATTTGGCTAAGGAGGAATCAGTCATTCTGCCAATTTTTTACACGTTTTGCACGTTTTCTAGTATCGATAATTTTGTAAAGAGGTCATGGAAAACCTACAATGTGTATAGTCCTCATCAAACCCCATAATCGTTACATTCAGCTACTAGGGCCAACTGCCGATGTTAGCCAGGAATCAACCAGCGGACTAACGATCTTTTTTAAAGAGGTCCAAAGGCATTTCGAAGACATTTTTCTATCCCAAAACACTACTCGTCATTATGGTTCCAAGCTGCTGTAGGCTTTGAACAACTTCAGATTTGCCGGTGAAAATCGCACAGTCTCTCTCGATTTTATGGATTGATCATTTGACTTTGGGATTAGGATAATTTCAATCCGATTGCCGCTGTGTTGGGTGCCTTCTGGATCTGACGCTCAAGAAGGCTTTGAAGGTATGTCCCAGCACACGAATGTTAGAGTGGTATAACGTTATTTAACCAACCCTCAACGCTACCAAAATAATTTCGAGCGGAGCTGCCTTTTTCAAGTAGATAACTCAGTAGTTCACGGCTCTATCACCGCAAGGCTCCACTTGATGTTCAACCGGGTACTCCCGCCGTACATTTTCGCTTACCCTCAAGTATTTTTGATCTTCTGGGACAACATTTGATTGTAAAGTACGGATTATCCCATCAATTCTTAGTAGCTTCACGTGTTCACCTATTGATCCTACCATTTAAGCGAAGTATCTGTCACCCTCTTTCTTTACTAGCTGAGCTACATTCGCGTACTCCCTCTTTGCAGGATCATCCGCACAACTTATAAAACAGTACTGTAAGTTGCGACCTCTCTTACAGTCCTTCTTGGGCAACCGGTTCAAAATAAATTAAAACGACATATTACCATCGTCTTTCTCATCTCACCTCCTGGAACTGGCCTTTGCTCATAACATATCATAGAGGCATTCCAGTGAAATGTTCAACAGCAAATTGCTCGGAAAACTTGAACAGAAAAATGGGAATTTGTGCATGTTCAAGATGTCACGCTTTAATCACGCTTTAGATCTCCATATAAGATCTCCGGTCTCCATATAAACGGGTTCATCGATTTTGGTCCACATAAGCACGTCGGGGTCACCACCTATTTCGACTGGTTAGTTCCAACAGGTGTTACTGTACCGAACTTGCAGAAAATCCCATTTTCCAGTTCGATTTTTCCTAGAAATTCGCTCATGAAGATTTCACTGTAATGCTTCAAAGGTATACCACTAAGCCCCACCCAGTCCCGGGATAGGGACGAAATATAAGTAACGATCGACAGTTGAAAATTGTCCTTTATTTAGTAGAAAAATTCTTGGTTGATTAGATTTTAAAAAAATGCATAGTTTATAGGCCCTTCACAAGTAAATATTGTAGCTAGGAATGTGCCTGAGCGACAAATTACGTTAAGGATTTACACGACATTGATTATTTCCATGATTATATGACCATACATTTACATCGATATATATGAAATTGATTTAAATACCTATAAGCCCTAATTAATGAATCGAAATCAATCTTTTATGCCTCGGTTAATTTTTTTTATTCTAGCAATCATGTAAGCAGTTTGTAATTTCGCAATTATATTCACCAGGACAACAAAACTTCCAATATTTATTTTTTTGGCTATAACAACACTATAAAGGGTGGAGGCTTGAATGTTACCCCCTTGTTTCAATGCCTATAGCCACGGTAGTTCAGGTCTCAAACACGGTTCACCACACAAAAATTTTCAAACAACTGAATATACTCACTTTAACTATTGGAACTTCCAATGCCTAATTCAGCGCTTTTAATCCTTTTCGTCCTGCGAAAATATTTTGATGAATATTTTCTGGATTATAATTAATGTAAAGTATGATACGAGCTAAATCATTGATTTGAGGGTTTCAACGTGAGCAGGATTAAATGTACTCTCACTTTTTCGTTCTCTGATCGGTTGAAGCTGTATCGAAAACGAAGTAACATAGGGTGGTGAATCGATGAATCTAATAAATCTAAATCTAATAAATCTAGTATCTAGGCTTGATGATCAGTGCAAGGATGGATTCCGTCACCGTAATCACAACCGTAGCCAAAAAGGAATGTTGCATTCCGTTGCAGGAATGTATGTGTCCTTTTGCTCTTCAGTGACCCAGCTGGACCCTAGATTGGAGTGTTTCTAGCTGAAGAGTGAAGAAGACTCCATTTTGACAATGGGAGCTAGAGAGAAATCTGCTCAATCCTTAAGAGGGAAGAACGCCCCAGCGTTTAAGGCAGGACAAATTGGCAAACGAACTACGAGGCATAAGTCTGTTCAGTGGCTTACATCCATGTTTAAGTAAAGGGCGTGGGGAGACTGATTATTTCCTGACGGAGCGGCTTAGCAGGTACAGGTTTTTTCAGTCGTGGGTTCGTTCAGTCCCGGTCCCCTGGTTGATTTTTTCCAGTCCCAGTATCAATGGTGTCCACACTATCTTATCATAAGATGGGTGGTCCAATATCAAATTGAAACTTGCTCAGAAAATGGGGCTGGTTCTTTCCAGACAGTATGGTGAGTAGAGAGTTGAGTTTGACGGAAAAACCGAACTGCGTCCAATATTACGTCTGCGTGGTATTTTTTCGTAAAGAAGAGCATCCTTGACCAGGACTCGGCGCAGAAGAAAAGGCGATCACTCTCTCAGTAACTGCTCTCCCTTCCATCGATTTATGCTTAAGAACAGGAATCTCTCGCTTGGACACTGAGCTGCAATATGAGATAAGCCCAACCTGACTTTATGTAAAAGCATTTAGAAGCCGTGTCATCGGTGGTATAGGGGCGGTGTTAGCTGGTAGTCAAGTAGTTTTGTGCCATTAAGGGTGCGACAGTCATAGCTCTGAATACAGTAAATGATAATATACTGCATCCTTTTTCTTACTGCGATAATTATAACGAATTTGTGTATATACTATTCTAAGTCGGCACTTGATTAATTAAAAACGAAAATTTTTAGAGATGGAAAAACCAACTGTTATCGAAGAAGAGATTCCAGAAGAGAAAATAACAAAAGATCGTCACCCATTCAGACGGATTACAGAAGGTAGGAATCCCAAAGGAAAAATTTTATGATGTTTTATTGTCCTTTTGATTACAACGATTCCTTTATACTTGTTTCGACGAACTTTATCATATCGTAGAAGCATTTGCGTAATTGTATTGATCCCTTAAGCGTGTTGTAAAAAATTGCTTTTTAATCACACTTGTAAATATTATCCCAAATATTATCAATATGAATTAACTAATGAATTCAGATTGAATTACGTAGACATGAGTAATTTAGTAGTTTTTATTGGTGAAATCATTTCCATAATTCAGTGTGGGAAAAATCTTTGTGTAAATAAAACTTATTCGTAATTAATTAAGTTTAATTATTCATTGTAATACAATTGTTTTATAAATATTGCGAGATGCAAACTTGATAATAGGTTTTGGTGGTTTTAATATGAAGGTTTTTACATTTGACACAGCGTTAAGCTGGATAGTTAGTTATGTATCCTTTATCAGAATATGTTTGTAGCTATTTTGGACATAAAAATTTGGGCCTTTGTGTTTTGGATGTCTTAACATCGGTATTGACAATTTCAAAGTTATTTATCATATTTATTAGATTTTGTTGCCCAGTAGATTTGTTTTCAAATTATTGTATTTTGGGGCTATTTGCTGTTGTATATGCTGATATAAAATTTGTTGTTAAATATTTATGAGAGTTAATTTTACTGATAACTAACGATAAATTATCTAACCGGTTTTGTTTTATGCCCTTATTTCCAAACTAACTCGACTCCGTGGAAAAATCCGCTCCTATTGAATTTCATAGGGTCTTTTTAGCCTTTAAACAATTTTTAACATCAAGTTCTTTGTTTGGTTAGTTTTTATTCATTTAAAACATTCATTATTATATTATTTTCTAAAACTAATGAACAAACTCATCATGCTATATATAATGGTGGATAAAAAAATTAGGCCACCAACTAAACCTGTTGTGGTGGCTGTGTTTAAAAATGAATATAGTTAGTTAATTATTAATCAAAAAAATACATTACGAAATCAACCAACTTTATTTTTTTATCAATGCATAAATTGAAAAAATAAAGAAAATCACAAAAACTTTACCGTGGTAATAAAAACAATTTTTCTTGCTGATGTTTAACCTTATTTAGTGAGGGGTATGACCTCCTCTAGCTTTGATAACACATACTATCTTTATATTGACTCAATGGACTCTATAAACTTTTTGATGGCTGACTATGGTATATCTTCCCATTCCTCCGCAAAAGCAGTTTTCAGCTGTTGCAGGTTCTCCGAAGCCGATTCTCGTTGTCTTACTCGAGTTCTTAGCTCATCCCATAAGTATTCTACTGAATTACGGGCTGGACTTCGTGCTGGTCAGTCCTGAACCTTAATCTCCTTTTCCCGGAAGTAATCTCTGTAGCAAATCGGAGAATAGGGGTGCGCATTATCATGCATTAATTTAAATCCTTTGCTGATAAATGCTGAGTATTGAGTTCAAAAATGTCACTGATTACGATTTAGCGGTCACAGTCCCTTTATCTACAATAACCAGCCCTGTAGGAGCGGTTAAGCGGCTTCAAGAAACATAACTGAGCCACCTGCAAAACTCACTCTTTCGAATATGGCACATTGTGCTTATCGCTCTCCTGATCTACGGTAAATTCTTTACCATCATCAGCATCATAAAGACAAATAAGAGACTCATCGGAATAGAATACCTGCTCACATTATGCCAAAGTCCAATCATGGCGTTCCCGTACAGTATTTACTCTACCTAAGGAGCTGTGGTCCGTTTTGGTTCGGTTGCGGGTCTGTGTGGTTTTAAATCACGTTATTTGAGACATGTACTAACCGTTCTGTCACTAACAACAACAGCTCTGAGCGTGTGCTGAATTGTACGCCGGAACGATGACGATTTCTTAAACTTGCTGACACAATAAATCGATCATCCCGTTCAGATATCTTCCTTCTCCGACCCGACCTAGGTCTTCTAATGTAGTCATCGGTCTCCAAGTGCCTTTTGTAGACGTATTGAACCATTGAACGACTTACATCAAAAGTACGAGTAGTATTTTGCTGGCTATTTAGCTGGCTATTATTTACTAATTAGAGCAACCTCCGTTTCGCGCAGGCCCGTATTCATCAGCAAATAAAAAGTAATAAGAGCAGAACTTCAAGCATCAATATGAATTTAGCAAAATTCGCAAAAAGCGGTATAGCGACAGGGCTTTAAACATGTGCTTAAGCACATTAAACTGTGGGTACTGATTATCTGAAAGTTAACACAATTTCACTCAAAAATGTGTTAAGGTACCCTCTAGTAAGCATGTTATTAAGCGTCTAAAAATGTTACTGTTAAATTATGTTGAAACATAATTGGATTTTTGAAAAGGTTTTTTCAATTTTTTTTTTGTTCAAAATCAACTAAACCGATTCCGTTTGACTACATGATTTTCCTTAATTCAAACTAGAAAACGGCTCGCAATGTCAATTCGAAATTGTCAAATATTTTGACATTACGATTACTTATTGACAAAACCTATGATCAGAACAGATCAGATAAGAACACTTTATATCCTTCGAGGCATATCCCCAAAATCAATACAATGTAGACTGTATTTCGTATTTTTGTTTTGTCAAAAAGGTCCAAACCATTCCTTTGTCATTGCACGCTTGCTTGCGGTGCTAAAGAATATGGCCATCATTTAACGTGCCTATCTTGGGCAAGATATGAAGCCTAAAACAATAATGTAATCCAAAATGAAATCCAAAGAAATCCAAAATTAAGATTTACATTCCCCGCCTGTTTTGTTTTGTTGGTGTGGTTCGGGGTGTGGTTACCTCCATAAATAAAGGAATCTACAGTTCTACAAAGGAAAACAATTACGCCAGTTACTTTGGATGCCCTGAATGGGAATTGCTATAGAGAAAATAGCTAGCATGAAAATTAACATTAAAAACTAACAAAAGGGATTCCTCTCGAATATAATAAATTGACCGATAAATTGCCAAATAAATTGACCAATATTGGCCAATAAATTGACTGCATGATCCTCAAGCTCCTGTCCAAGAAGTGCTTTTTTACCCGGAAGGTATGGAACTGGCTTTGACAGCTATATCACTGAATATGTCATCTTCATAAGTAAGAAATCAAACCCTCCAACAAGTAACTGTACAATAATTAAAGATTTCTACTGATGTGCTTTTGAAAACTGTCGGTCAATTTTGATCAAGAATATTGGTGCACACCAATGGAAGACAAACCGAATTGGCCTATATTTTAATATTGGCATATTGGACATTATATTGTATTGGCATATAAACTGGTGTTCATTAGACTTAGTGATAATTTCATGGGAAAACAAATTGAAGAATGGGAAGGTCCAAAGAAAAATAAGAAATTAATTAAAATAGTATACAGCACCAGGTCTAACTATGGTCAAATAGAGTAGTCCGTTGTTCGTTTGCGGAGCGATTTCAATTTTACAAGCTCAGTCTAAGGCTTGTCAAGGTTTGTCATCCTGTTGCGGGACAATTCATTGTGTCTTGTTATCCTGGCTGCAAAAGCATCACAGCCACGTCAAACAAAGAGCACCAGCCAGTTTATGTTTCCAATTTTAGGTGAAGAGAACTTGCCTTAACCTTACCTCATCGATAGCTCCTGTCATCCTGACGGCCACGTGGAAGAACTATGGAACGAGAAAAGTAGAAACAAATCCTTCGTGAGCCCTTTAAAATTGACCATGCTACGTTGATCTAGAAGACCTGTAGCCATTTACCTCATAATAACGAAAAACTGGACAAACATTTCCTTCAGAGTGCTTCTTGCGTGAACAAATTTCGTTCAATTAGGCTCCTTTTCCTTCCTTTTATTCAAAAGGCTGGATTATCGACTTAAACAGTCGATCATTCAGTTCTTTCAGGCTCATCTATACAAATCCAAGTTTCGTTGCCTGCATGGATATAAAGAACAGGATTTGGTGCAACTTTGTTGTACTTTTTCAGCATTGCATGTGCATTAATCGGAACAAGACTTCTATTGATCATTTGTAAGATTCTGTGGAATCCAATGCGAAGAAATCTTTCGCACGACTTAACAATTGCTCAGAATCTTGTTGATGGCCGTCATATTGAAACCAAAATTCCTGAAGTGAAAAAACGGTGTGTCACTTGATGATCTTTTTTTATTAGTCTGCTCTTAGCATCAATATTTCCCATAGAATTACCGATTGGGAGTGACCTTAACGAAATCCGCTTCGGAAGTTTTTTCGAATTAAGGCTGGTAAATTCGCACTAGTCAACCTTTTTGGCACGATAATCCACATTTATACGACATAATCTTCTAACAAAACATTGAAAAGAATAAAATTATTCAAAATATCCTTTTAATAATGTAAAAGTATCAACAGCAACATCAGACATTGTCTAGCAACACAAATGTCACTGAGCTTCGTAATCGTACACGTGTGATAGACAATTTTTTGGCTGAAAATAAATGGGTTTCCGACGAAATTTCCAATTTTCGGAGCCTTAGTTCGATGCGGCCTAAAAAAAACGGAAACTTCTTTCTAATTGTTCACCACGAGTCAGCCTACATACTGTCATGTATGTGTAAGAAGAAATTTTATGTCTTATTAATCACGTTTAGCCCGGATCACGCCTCAATCACTGGCCAAATCATTCTTCTCGGATGTACCTCAAAGAAACCTTCTTTTGACAATCTCCACTAGATAATAAATACCAAAATGCGTAGTGCCATATCAATGCATAAATCAGAATAACTCTGGAGAAATTTTCGAAGATAAGTTGTTTGTGGCAGTAAATGGAAACAAAGAAAATATCATAGCGGGTCTTATTCTATGGTTGTCATCATCATGAACAAGACTTAAATTGACAAGATACAGTTGCGCAACGATATAATTGGACACTTACGAATATTGAAAATTATTTATAGGAAATTAAAAACAGAATTCAATTGGCATACTACCAGCTTATTTCAAAACCGAAAATTGTACATATTCATTCATCTAAAGGCAAGTAATAATAAGAAAACTTTGAAAAGTCACATATTTGGCAACAAAAAAATAAAGAAACACACCAAACAAATAAAGGGGATTAAAATACAATTGAGTCTTATTATTTAATTTTTATTTTTTTTTGGGGAGCCTTTTTCCTGTACTACTGCTTTCAGGCGACTGGTCATAGATTTAACTAGCTTTTGGCAATAATCTGGTGGAATTTTTCCCCGTTCATCCTTCTATGTTCAGTTAATTAATTCTCCAAATAGCTCCACATAAACTCTATTGGGTTTAACCCAGGTGATTTTAGTGGCATTTTGAACACATAGGGCTGTTACAGGAGCCAGCTTCGAACGTTATAGGCCTTGTGTTTGGGATCGTTATCCTGATAGAAGTTGAAATCGTCTGCGGTTTCCGTCAGATTTGAGCTCAAAATGTTTACGTAGTATTTGCTGTCCATTATTTGCTCTATAATGTGAAAAGGTCCTGCTGTCAATCTTGCACCCCATACAATTACCGACTCTAAGTCGTGTTTTACAGTCGGATTCATATTTCTTTCATATATCTTTCATATATCATTCATTCATATATCTTCCCGAAGGTCTTCATTACAATTTCGTCCCACAAATGAACGTCCATCTGGCCGGAAAATATTAATATTGCTTTCAGCCGTAAACATTACTTTATTCCAAAGTATTGAATCTTGGCTTTTATATTCATTTTGCGAAAGCTAACCGTTTTTTTTGCCTTACTTGTAAATGGTTTCTTCCCAGCGACTCGTCCATGAAGTTGTGCTTCCTCAATACACTTCTGATCCTTTCTGCGTAACAGATTTTTTCCAGGTGCTTTTCTGTTTTTTTGTGCTAAAAAGTGTGGTCAGCTCATGATTTGCCTTAAAAGATAACGTTCGTCACCTTATTTGACATCTGCTCGGGTTTGGCTTGTTAACAAAATTATCTGCATCTTCGTACCGCTTACTTTTATTAAACAGTGGTTGATTCACAATTTCTGCAATATTTCGAACAGATTTTCTTGAATTGGAATGTGCTTATATTATTTCTTCGATATTTGTTGACGTCTGAGGACCGCCCGGTGCCATCACAGCTAACTTGATCGCAAAATCACTTGACATGAAGCATTTAGATTGATTCAAATGACAACTAAAAAAATTTGAGCATTAACCGTTAGCTAGAGCAAAATTAATGAGGGTTAACCATGTATCCCATTATCACTTTGACCAAAAATATCTGATATTTTCAAGTTCTTTATTATTTTATTTTACTCTATAATATATATATAGATATATAAATATAATATAGAATACATTTGATTTTTGGTTTTTTAATAAGCTGTATGAGCATTCAAATTCATATCTACTCCATTAGTCACATTTATAAGTTCCTAGAAAATATATCACACTTTTTATATATTTTTTTGGTTGGGGGTGAAGGCAATTTACGCCCGGAGTATGGGACTCCTTGTAGTGCATGCCACTGGACTACCCACTAATCCCCCTGTCAAGAGTCATGTTTTCATCTGTCATTTTTCATATTTGTAAGTTATAACTTTAAGCCACTTTAGACATATTTTGATTTATTTTATGTTCCAAAATGAAAAAGTCATAAGATTTCATTGCTGAAACTTCAATCATATTTGAATATCACACCTTTCAATTTCAAACGGAAAAATTAGGTAATTAATGCAATAAATGCAATCACTGGTATAAATCGGTGGCAACTAAAAGAACCGAAAAATCTTTATGCTAGACTCTATGATATACAGTGGTGGCCACCTAAATAGAACACTTGCATTTCTATCAATAAAAGGGCATTTTTTCAGTTCTTAATGAAACAACTGATTTTGGACTTATGTATTATTTATTGAAACTATAAAAGCTTATTTAAAATTTGAAATGATGACTGCATTTGTTTGTCAGTAAAAAAATATAAACACACTAATTAAAATACGCGTGGCCACATAAATAGTACATAAATTTGCATTGCAGTAAAGTTATAAAAAAAATATTTTGAAGCGACCGTATAAATTAATATTTCGTTGGAAATCCGTTGTTCTTAAGCACAGCTGAGCATCGCCTTGGCAGACTCTCCACTAAAGTTTGACAGCGTTCGTTAGGAATAGGTCTCCAGGCGATCTGAATTTGGTCCCACAATTCAGCAGCATTTCTAGGTTTCACCCTGTTTATGTGAGTTTCGACATCATTCCACAGGTTCTCGATCGGATTTAGATCAGGAGACTGGGCGGGCCATTGTAAAACGGGGACATTTTTATTACTAAGGTAACCCTTCACAAGACGAGAAGTGTGCTTAGGATCATTGTCGTGCATAAAACGTCATATCAGTGGCATATTTTCTTCTGCAAATGGGATCATGTGGTTCTCAAGAATTCGTTTGTAGACGTGTTGATCCATTTTCGTGTCTATCTTGGTTATTGGTCCCACCCCATGCCAGGAAAAAGCAGCCCACACCATCACATTTCCGCCACCATGTTTAACAGTTTTCTGTGTGTATTTGGGATTGTGTTGTTGGTTAGATGGACGCCAAACATACCTTTTGCCATCTGATCCGAACCTGCAAAACTTGGATTCATCACTCCACAGCACATTTCTCCAGAAACTTATCGGTTTGTTTAGATGTTCCTTTGCAAACTATTTCCTCACTTTTAAGTTCTTGTTTGTCACAAGTGGTTTTTTTTAGCGATGCATCCTCTGAGATTTTTTTCTTGCAGACGCCTTCTAATTGTTCTATCTGACACAAAAATATTGCTATCATTCAGAACACTGCCTTTTATCGCTTTGGAGCTCGAAAAGGGGTCGGCGACACTTGTTCTGTATATAATATTATCCTCTTTTGTTGTTGTTTTTCTTGGCCTTTTAGCTCTCGGAACGTTTTTGGCATTGCCGTAGAGATCCTTATGACGTAAAGCATTGTAAACTACCATCCGCGAACACTCCAGCTGCTTAGATGTTTCCGTAATTGTTGAACCTCTGTCTTTCATGCTGCAGATGATCTCACGCTTTTCTTCGGAGCAATGTGGCCCTCTTCCCATCTTCAAAAATATTTTTTTATATTTAACTTTTTTAAAAACTAATGTTAACTGTTCTTACTTTCAAATAAATTTGTTATTGGTCAAGAAAATTCACTTCGATGCACTAAAACCAAGCGTGTACTATTTAGATGACCAGATAAAAACACTTCCTTTTACACTGAAATACGCAATGCAATGTGCATGCATTGCGTATTTTTAGAAGATGCTCAAAACTAGTTCTCACATATGTGAGCATGCGATAAGAAATGTAAACATGCGATTCCTCGCTGCATGTTTCCAGGAAATTTAAATTGAACAACCTGCGAGGATAGTGTTCTATTTAGGTGGCCACCACTGTACAATCATCCACACAACAATTGTCTTGATTTCTGTAATATATTTTTGTTTCATCTGGGTCTCACACTTTCAATCTTTTTCTAAGTAAGATTATCTATTCGTTGTAGTTTCTCTTTTCGAAGAAGTCTAATTTTGTACATTCGTTGCTTTTTGGCGTATGAGATCTAATATACAACTAATCCCCGAAAATTCTTCGCGAAATCAAACGTAGAATGTGTTAAGGTGATATTTACAAGCATATCCTTCGATGTTCTCAGTCGCAGATAATCAAACAAATTTTCCACACATAAAAAACTACCATAGAAATTTCATTAAAGGATACAGATTGTCATTTGAATCCTTTCCAAACCATGAAATCCAAGGTATAGTTTCAGACGCTTTGGAAGTTGATTCGAAGTATTTATCCAAAGTATCCATGCTTAGAATGGTTTTAACATAGACCCTAATCTGCAAAATAGATATTTCTGTTAAGAATATGCAGACGCGATCCAAGAAATTTCAAAATTTGAAAAAAGGAAATCAAATTAGAATAAAATAAAGCGTTCAAAATCCCATAAGTTCAAATTATTTGAATTCAATGAATTAAATTGAAAAGTTCTTCATTTAGACAGAAAATTTATTTGATTTTGACTCAGATATTTACCTGTTAAATAAAATATTGATTCATTTATTTATAATGCAATCTTGCAGAATTTATTCCAGAGAAAACAACCCCCACACCGCATGTGCATACAACGCCAAAACCTCGAAGAAAGATGACAACACAATACAATAAGAGTTTGAACGAAGTAGTTCGTCCGAAGGAGCCAGCAGTGAGCAATCATATCCCTAATAATGACTTTGCTGCGGGATTGCCTGACGGTAAGTAACACAACTGAATTCAATACTAAAATATTGCTGACTGCTAGGAAACAAAGAGGGGCGAAATTCCAATCCTTTCTCGCAATAAATTCACGATAACAGGATTAACATCGACCCAACACGAGAACGTGAATTTTTCTGTGATAAAGATAGTTGAGAATTGCGAGAAATTTATTTTTCACTTAGTCCTACCAGAAGAAACCTAGAAACGATGTTCGATGAAAATCTCAAAAAGGGTCTGAAAAAATTGCATCCTTGTAAGTCGCTTAATCTTCTAATAGATAACTAAGTATCAGAATAAACCGTATGATGTCTACTTTGAACTTTTTTTCCCGCGAATCCTTTACCCAAATCATTTCAGTCTGTTAAATTCTAAGGAAACGGAAGAAAAAACAACCATGTTTATTTTCAATTTTCCAAACAGTTCACACTCAAGTTCCGACCAGAAACGGATTTGAAAAGATGCGAAATACTCAGATGCCGTCGGTTGGCGTAACGTCTAATCCCGGATGGGTCTACCATAACGGGGCTCAGATGCATACAAGTGACAATTTTCCAAATGTTTGTGCTGTGACATGTTTGCTACTGTCACTTGTAATGAAATATATTTTAAATGAGTTGAGGATGACAACGACGACGACAACAACGAGAAAGATGACGACAACGTCGGTGACGACGGTTATAGCTGCGATGTCGACAATAAGGATGACGTAGAAAAGGCTGCTTCGTATAAATAACACACAACGGAATTAAGGGCCCATGAAAAAGGATATACATGCATACTATACTGAACTATACTATGCAATATAGTAACAATATGAAATTCTACACCCTGTTTTTGCATGTATGTAAGTTTGTATGTGTGGTTGCTTATTTAAGATTATCCTTAGTAAATTGATATAAATCTGTGAATGGGAACAGAAGCAGCTACAGTAAGATCAAATCCTGAGTTGATGATTTCGAGTTCTGTGCAGAATAAATTCAAACAAATGACAAAGTAAGTGAATGGCGAAGTTGTTGCATTTTGTTTTCTGTACATAGACGTAGGTAGTATATAAGAGTTCTGTAAATAAATTGTTTATAAAGATAGAATATTTAGGATGAGGACATGGTCTAGGCTTTGATGGTTAAGGCATATCTGAAAGTAACGAAACATATTCAAAACATTTCTAATTGATAAGAAGGATACTGTTTCACTGTTTTCATTTCATGTGATCCTTGTTTCAGCTTGCAAGAAGTTTCTTAGTTGTTCGGAATTGCTCTTCAACACATCTTGGATTTACGTTTCAAACATTCGCTTTAAAAGAATTAAAAATAGAATTTTGTATTTCGATCATCAATTGTATATCGTTCGTCTGATCTTCAAAAGACTTTGATGCTTAAGAGTTGTCATCCATTACTAACAACCAACACCAAAACCTCTTATTTAAAGACAACGATACAGTTAATCAAAATTACTTAAAGTAAACCTACATTGTCCTTGAAGATAGGCGATTTCGACCATCGAGTTGATGGCTTGGTACGTTAAAACTCTCCAACACAATCCTAAATTTCAATTCAGTTTTATCTTCAGTCAAACTTTTGAAGCTTTGTTCTGCGCTGAAGCACACAGACATGACATCTGTCATGTCAGCTGAACAGACATGACATCTTTCAAATCAATTATAAGGCCATGAAATTCACAGCCCAATGCTATATATAGCTATATACACAGCTCAAAACAAAAATCATCAAGACTGGAAAGTCTAAAACAGCCTTTCTCCAGATCTGGATTCTAAACTGCATAAAATCTTTATTTCTACGAGCCCATGAACAATTATTTAACCGGGATAGATCATTGCCTTTATTATTATATCCTGAACACAGCTTATCGTAGCGAAGATGAATAGTTCACAAGTATTTTTCCTGTTGCTTTTCGGGGTCCATTGATCGTCGTCCAAATATCAATCAAAATTTGTAGATCCTGCAAAACGTCCTAGACAAACCAACGAAAGTCCTGAAATTCCGTGGCTTCCAGCTTTCTCAATTATTTGGGCAATTCCACGTCAATGTTTTGTCATTGTCAGACTCTGATAATATTGAAGAAATTGTTTTAAGCTTTCCTAGTACTGGCTTCAAGCTCAACAGGTGTCAGCTTAAACGAATATTCACATAGGATATTGACGCAAAAAAGTATTATAGGTTGTATTTGACCTCTCCTTTACAGTATACTTACAAACTCATAGACATAGACCGCTCAAACATTTTCACACTTCCGTGACTTGAAAGTGGACTTCGCTGGTTCGACAGCGAGTACTCGAACTACAAAACGTTCGTTTCTAAGAAGATTTTGGAGGGAGTTTGACTGGGTCTATCGGTCTTTCTTTGTGTCGACGAATGCCCAAACTTTGTGAATTATAAGACTCTAAACTCTTTAAACAAATAAAGTAAGACTCTACAAATGACAGGTAGCCAGCACGCCCCTGAGAATGATAGTAAAGCGTTCCATGCCCAGGATACCTTGACAAACCTTGTCGAGTCCGAAAACCAAAAACCATTCCCTAATTCTATTGAAACATCTTCGAATGGTAACATGCACCTGATACAGTCTCATAACTATGAACATATAATTCTACTACAGCCGAAGAGCTCCTCCAGGAATCTTAGGACTATCTAAGGAATATCTAGAAGTCTAATTCATTTGAAAATTTTTCTGACTCACAGGAAGGACTTTCATAAGTCATAAGTGGTCAAGTCGGTATAAATGACAATCTGACAAAAAAAGATCTCCAAAATACGCCCAGATTCGAGACGCTAGAGTAGTCGAAAATTGGACCTCTTGCTTGGACTACCTCCGCGCCAGTCTTTGCGTTCACATGCCTGAAATCAGGTTTAAATAATGACATTAGATTTTTTTCTCAATAAAACTTATTTGATGGCCATCGAAATAATTTAAATGTACTTGTTTTCATTTTAAATTACAACAGCTCATAAAAACACCTTTTAAATATAATTTCTTGAAGTTCCTTATGCTGCATATTCTTCTATGTCTGTGTCTCCGTTGTTTTATGTTCTATGTTCTGTGGGGTTTCCACTATTCTTTGCTCCACTAGATAAGACCTGGTTTCCGCTTGCTTATGTAATTTGACCTTTTTCTTTACTAAACTTTACTAAACGACAACCGCTTGTTAGTCCTTGGAACCGCTTTTGTGTATTCTACGTTTTTCTTTTTGATAACCATGTCTTATGTTCTTCCAAACATGGTCCTTTGTCGTTCATAGTTATTTTTTATACCTGCTTCCTTTGGCTACTTATCATATGTTCTGAAAGATCAATTCTCCTTTGGATATTTGTAATAGTTTTCATTTGACAAAATGCTCAAACTAATCAAAAAGATAAAATGGTTCCTTTTAATTTGGTGGTTCTTTCATTTGGTTGTGAACAATGCAATCCCAGTGAAGCTTCTCAACAAAACAAATACTGAACACTGTTGACTGAGTGGTCCGGAGAAGAATTATTAGAGCCCAACGTATTGGAGACCAAAGCATTTTAAATAAAGGTGTGAGTTGTTCCGAAAACGAATAGCCTGAAAACTCAAAAATAATATAACTGCAGAAACTCTGGTAGCGTTTTGAAGATTATTGGGTATCAAGAATGACCGAAAGTAGGCGCAAAGGCCGGTAAACAGCCCCTTAAAAGTGCCGGGTAGATTCGGTCAACGGGGAAAATATGAAGCTACTTAGATTTCCGAATCAGATTCAGTCAACAAAAGCAGCGTGGAGCTGCTCAAGTTTCTAAATCAGAGAACTAAACTCAAGAAGCGAAAAAATTTACGGGCTGGCATCCTTGAGAGTCCAGGCTCGAACCAGCTGCAGATTCTTGATGGTGTCGACTAAATTTCAAGGTATTCAATCTGGGTTTTCGTTATCTGTCATTTTGACATAACGTTTCGTCAAATCTAACGACGGAACTTTTTTTTGAAAACCTTTTTTACGTCCTGAAAACAATTATTGCAGTTTTTTCTTCGGTCCATTTTATCGCTATTTCATTTGAAATTCAGGTAGAAAAATAAACTCAAGTCTGATAATGTATCATTTTTTGAAGCACCATCCTGTAACTCATGCAGAATTTCGAGTATTTCAAGTCATAAGTTCCTCGTGCAAACTGAAACGTACATATATTTCAATTTCAGTGTTGAATACAGAAAAGAGTTTAGCCTGAATTAATTTCAAAATTAATGAAACTATTTTCTTAAAATTTATTTATTTATTTTTTTATTGTAGTTATATTTTACCCAAACAGTATCCTTTTTACAATTCAAAACGATTATATAATGCAAATTATTTATAATTCTGTAAAATAATTCCTTACTAAAGGAGTGAATATCATACAAGCTATTATAATTAATATAAGTATAGATGTCTTCCTCAAATAAGAATGTATGTCGAATACAAATATAAGGAGTGCTATGATTCGAAGGCATCCCTAACTGAAATGACCTAAAAGTATGGTATAATTTTTTTATAAGTTTCTTTTCTTATGAATTTTTTTTTTTTTTTCAATTTTTATTTAATTCTCCACCAGCAAAAACTGTATCAAAGAAGTTGATAGTTAAAGCCATCAACCAACAAGAAAATAGTTTTAAAATAATAAATTTACTACGAGTATCTACTCAACCCGTCAAAAATTTTATAACTTATCCTTAAAAATTGATTCTTTTTTATAAAGTAGTCCTGAAGACTTGGTACCTTCTGGTAACTATGCATCAGTGAGAAGAAGTTTAATTAGTAGGAAATTATTTTCTATTCAAATTTATCCTAATTCACCAATTTTTTTTTAATTTCTGAAATTAGGCCAGGAAGACAAAATCTTCTCTATTTGATATATTATTAAAAAATTTCATTTCTCCCGTTTATTACTTAAAATTAGTTTCGTGACTCCTCAGAAGTCTATCTGAAGTTTTTCCTTTAGAAGCAAGCGCTCTTCGTCGTTACTAGCTTAAGTCGACTGCGTCCTTTACTTATCAAAGTATGTGATCATTATGTGCATAGTTGATGCATTATAGAAAGATGACGATAAAAGATGCTCTTTCAACACATGTTCCATAAGAAGATCCAATGTATTTCGACTAACGATCGACTATTGCACAAACCTATTTCTCTTTGAGTTCTAAATCTTGTCGCCAAAGCACTAGATGAATGTACTTCCATCGTTTAATTCTCCTGGACTGTCCTAGAACGCTTTATCGTATATTTTTCGAACAATAACTGTGCAGCATGACTGATTAAAATCCTTGAAGTCAATGGAGACACTAAGAAGATGATCAGTATCCATCTCAGTAACCCTAAGGTTTACAAGAAAGAAACCTTATTTGGCGCGATTGCATCCCTGAAAGTTCTGCCAAGACCAGCCCTGCTGATAAGTTTTCTCTGTTGAGATTCCCATTTCATTATTGATTCCCTGTTATGTGCCGTCGAGATCTCGTTATATCCAGTTTATGGTAACACTCATAGAGTTAAACAGAAGGGACCACAAGATGGTGCCTTGTGGGGCATTTATCCAACAGCATGATAGCTACCTAAATTTCAAACGGAATTGTTCCAAAACGTACTCTGCAATCATGCCTTATAAATAAGATCTATCCTAACACTTCTTCAAGAAATAATAACATATTATTCATATCAAATGGTTTGCAAACATGATGTTAACTCCGTTTTCAAAACAATGACTGAAATCGATTGTAATCTGTATTGGAATGCGATCCGGATTGATCTTAGTCAAATACATGAGATGTGGCGACATCATTTCTATCATTGAAATCGCTTCTCGAATGCTCTATATTCATCAAAATGAGCAGACATATTGTTTCAAACAATAACATGCAGGGTGACTGGTTAAAAAGACTCTTGAATGAGGGGACACTGAATAGAGGATTTTCCTCACTTTTGCACAGTAGGATATTGGACCAGACTCAAGACTTCAAGACTCTTGACAATAACCATTTGCAAGGAATTAAATATGTCCATATACCTTGTGGTATAAGCGGCACAAGTGAATTTGGAGCATGCGAAAGTTTCTAAGGAAGAAGGTTTATTTGGGGCAATTAGACCTATGAATTTCCTAGCAGGCCAGGCCTTCCACATAGTTAAGACATTTTGTCATTCAAACCATTGCTCTCTCCTTTGAAATTCATGTTTCATTCATATATCCTTGTTAAGTGCCATTGAGTTTCCATTATATTGAGTCTATGGCAACACTCATAGAGTAAAAAAGTAGGGACCCCAAGATCGTGCCTTGTGTGAAAACTACCCAAGAGGATGATAGGTACTTGGTTTTCAAAGGGAATGATATGAAAATACTTGAAAGTACTTTGCAAACAATGTTCTGTTTTTTGCCTTTATTAGCCTATATCCTGACTTTTCTTGAAGGATCATTCTCACATTGAATAGTTTGCAAACTTGATGTTATACTCCGTTATCAACACACTAATTAATAACAATTTGTTGTAATCTACGTTGAAATGAAATTGTTCGATTCGGATCAGTCCTGGATCAAGCACATAATAAATAGTATCCTTGAAATACTTGAAGCATTCACCACTTATGCTTTTATCTATTTTACAGCTGATTTAATTACAATCCCATTCCTAAGTGGATATTTTTGCAACATAATTCAACGCATAGCTCACAGGGCAGTTCTTGCAATCTCGATTAATATCAAGCAATTATTTTAAATATTAAAAGCTCCAACTTTTGCACAAGCATCCTTTCCACCAAAGTACTTTGTTTATCATCCATTTCTGATATGGCTACCCAAAGAAACAATGAAACGATAAATGCGGAAAAGCAAACATGAAACTCTTCAATTAGTTGCGATTAAATTATCATCACCAGGTAGTGCAATATGTTTTCCAATTATACGAATGAGTTTATTTTGCATACGCGCGTTCACATATGTAGAATAACCGCTCAAATCATTTCTGGAGAGAAACACTCTCAATATTTTAATCGGAAAATAGAAAGTTGCCATGTTTCCGCTCGAATACAGGTGCAAGCTTGTGGACCATTGTGAAACGATTATTAGTAAGTTGATTTGGGAAACATTCACTAAATCTCTCATTAACCAACTTTTTGCACTTGTTGATTTTAAAATCCTTTTAAAGTTGATAAGTTTTCATGCTATGAAAACACACGATGAGTCCTTGACGTTGTACAAAGTCGTGGATTAAATCATTTCGTATTAAATTTGCTACTTTCAGTCTATTATTTGAAACTACGAAATATCCTCTGCTGATCCCTTAGCGCTCGCTACCCACAGCGACTATTTGCCTCATCTATTTGCCATGCGAATGAAGTATAAATGGATGCACTCTCGTGTCCATCCGAAATCCCTCCAACATCACATTAAAATAATTTATTCAGGACATTAAAGCCAAAACTTAATTACATTCTAGCTTTCGATATGAGCTACCAGACTCTATGGTCTCGAAATACACTCGACGTACGACGCATGGAGTTGCATGTTCATGATTTGCAACTTGATATCACCACTAGCATGTCGTCATTGTATCCTGGTTGAAAACATAGAATCCACCAAAATTTGTATTTGGCTTCAGTCATTTTACACGCGTGCCGTAATTTATTGTGTTGGTCGAATCTCAATGCTTAATTTTCGCATGCATTTGACGATTTCATCTGGTCACTTTATTATGCGTATTTCATGTTTGGTGAGTCGAGAACCAGCAACACTTTGCTTGTGTACGTGGTGGGAATTTCGTCCTGACACTAGCATTGCTATGACACTGGATAGGCGTTTGTTAGGACAAATGAAGAGCTAGTATAAATTACTAGACCAGAAATAGTCATCCTTTATGATCTTCCGAAAGATCGTTTTCAATCAAGCGCGAGCACTCCTTCATGTATACATTTATTGTGGAGTAACTTGAAGCGGTTGATGCAAGGACTCGTTAGGTTTTGCAAGAAATATTTATCGAAATAAACACATACTACCTCTTTGTGTTCCTGGTGATTTGAACATGAAGTCCAAGTGATTAAGGCGAGTTTCTAGCAAAATTGGACCAGACCTCAAGTTCTGCAGAGGTCTACCAACTTCAAGCAATAGGATACCAGTTGAATCTGTCGGACCTTTTCAGGATACTCTAAAACAAGCGACGGATAGCGTACGTTAAATACAAAGAGTGTAAGCACAGGAAAATGAAAAACCAAGGACCATTACCGCCAAAATCGGCCCTTTACCGCAGAGGCTATCAAACAACTATGGTTCTGTCTACCTACTGTCTTCTTAGATCAGTCTCCTGATCATTAGAACTCCCGATCAGACCGAGCAAAACTTACAATTCATTAGAAGGAAATTTCTAATTTTTCTCCTTCAATCCCGTAAAAAGGGACCTTATTGTGATTTACCCACCATTTTACTTAGTCGCAATCTCAGAAACACATCCGTCTGGGTACTTGACCTAGCAAACACAAGGTGTTGGATTCTGGCCTTTCAAGAATGAGATATCACGTGGTTTCAGACAGGTTCGCCGTCTCACCATGGGGGAAGATGCAGGAACCCAACACACTGCATGTTTCTTGTCCTTTAGGCAAACATGCCCTTGGTCACATTTAATTTCTGCACAGTGCTAGTAATATCCCTAAATCTTCGCTTCTACTTTTGTGCGTCATACTCCTGCGCTACACCGAATCGTAGAGTACACACAAATAGCAAGAACACTCTCGGACGACTTATGACAGATAGAGATAGAAAGAACGCAGTTGTATTCATGTTTCTATTCCGACTTTACTCTCACTCTCTGACGAAAGTATTCCGGTTTGAAGAAGTAGTGAGAATTGTAGTAGGTTAGTGATAGAAAAAATCAACGTATCCAAATAAAATGCTACTTATTTCGGTCGAATCCAATCAAATCGAGAGTTTATTCACAGTATTCACACTTCTCAGTGCTTATACTATGACCGAGTATTGATAATATTCGTATAATTTCTGAACATGACAGAATAAATACCCATCGGTAAAAAGAAATTATTTATGAGTCCAAATTTCGGATAAGAATTAATGAATGGAATGGAAATTGATACATATATCTGTCTTTTATTAATATATATATATATATATACATATATGTATATATATATGTAATGGGTACCTCATTGTCAAAGCATAAAGTGATTTTGATATGAAACGATGCTTATAAATTAACAATGTTTCTTCTTACATTAATATATGAAAATGACACGTTCGCGTTACTTATAAAAAAAATCGGGTAAATGTCCTTCACGACTTTGTTGGCACCTACGCTTTCTTTTATATCAATTTTCCATGAAAATTTTGAATTGATATGAATAAATTTCATTTATACAATGTTCACTTTTCTCTTCTGAAGGTCTCCGACCTCGTTATCATAAGCCTTAAAGAAATCTCTAATGAAAACTTTTCACATCTTGTAATCAAGGTACAAGACGACGCATTACCATATGGAAATAGTGAGAAGTATAAACAGTTATTATCTGGCCCGTCGCATTTTCAACGACAAATGGTTCGGTGCCGCTTCCAGCCCAAAACCCGTACCAAACAGCAACACTTTTTCGATGCATATTTATCCCGGCAATCACTCGTAAATTCTCTGACGTCGAAATTCAAAACAAAAGCATCAAGATTAAAAGGAGGTGCATCGTTGAAATTAATTATGCTTGAAACATCAGCAACCACTTCTTATTACTCGATCATTTATTCAATCAACTCCTTGCTTTGCGTGGTCGTTCGACCTCAGTTGTTGAGTGAACTGAACTTTCTATGCGTCAAGATGCAGATCTTTGTCAGAATACGCTGAAGAGAGGTTCTCGAACTTTCATTCGTTGTTCAAGGGCGGCTAGAACGTCGATTTTTCCGAAATTTTTGAATATCTCTTTGCACGATTGACGTATATGAACCATTATTCTTGTCAGACAAATGACAATTGTCAGAAAATCACAAAATGCGGGTGCTAAACTTTCATTATTTTCTTAATTACTGTTCAACAAGAAAACTCCGTTGTTCTTTCATGTAGTGCTCAATTTATACTAATCCTATACTGTTAATCTAGATGCTTACATTTTTTTCTCCAATCACTTTACCGCATAAATGGCGGACATGATTCTAAGGCACAAATGGTTTGAAGTTGGTAGGGAATTTTCACTTATACTTTAGAGTGTAATCAAAGATGTTCATACTAATGTACGTCTGTTAACTTTGTGATGTTCATCGAAAATGGTAATATCATATTTGTGATGCTAACAATAGATCAGAAGTATGTTCCATGCTTCCGGATATTTTGAAACGTGTTCGGAGCTTATTCTTTCGCATTATTCATTACCATATTCCACAATTCCAAACATAAAAGCTGTAAGCACCAACATACGTATTTTCTCAATTCAATTTAATCCTTTTGGTTTAAATTCAATACTGTACCATTGAAGGATATTTGCAAAATGAATGTGGATAGAAGTTTGTCATGCAGTACACATTTTCGTTTTAAATTAATTTGAGCAGTGGGAATTGCATATGTCCCTACCAGAATACATCCTTGAAATCGACTTTTTACTTCTTTTAATGTAACTGCATCTTTATGCAAGAGTTTCTATATCCTTGCTATAAAGTTGTCGTTATATGGACCCTTCGTGTACCAACCATTTTTTTTTGTGAATTGTCTGTGATACAGACTTAAGCTCCTTCCTTACTCAGAAAACGGTAAAATACAAAATACATACATGTTAGTAAAACAGAACTGAAATGTGTGCTGGCAAATCTTATCCTTTTTGGTGCAGAAATTCCTTTTTGGACACTCCAATCTTGTAATTTATTAAATTTATGGCCAGGATTCATCCTATGAGGACTGTTGGTTGCAGCCTTGATATGATACAAAAATAAACTTTTGTTATTTTAAAATGCCTTTTCTTTTACTACATTGTGTCCTTTCAACTCAACACTTTTAATCCAAGTTTGACTTTTGTATCTTTACTAATGTGTATGGATCCGCAAAAAAAAAGATCCCTCGAGACTATTTTTGCGTTTTCTAGGTAATCGATAGAAATTGCGCCGCGTTTATACCAGAACAATCTACTTAGATAGAGGGGAGGGGAAGAATATAGATTTTGTTGCCCTACAGGAAAAAACAATGGCCTCACTATGTAGAACATGGGTACACTAAACGCGTGGTAGTTGTTCGACATAACTCATCACCGATATGGAGCAGTCATTCTGCAGAAAGCATGTTGAGAATTTTTTGTGTTGTCAGTTTAAGATTGGTCCTCTGTTAACTTGTTCTGCCCGGGTCTATAGGTGACACCTGACACACATTCTTCGTAGACGGACCATGCTATGTTTGCAACTTTCCAAGAATATACGCGTTCTCTCTCCAGAAAACATAACGGCAAAGATGTTGACATGCAAAAACAATTGGAAGTGCGAGTTATATAACGTCGGGACAATTGCTTTTATAAAAAAGTGCATCAAGGGTCGACTGACGGAGTAAGGGAAATCGGGTACCCTCTGACAACAATCTCTCTTCTCCTTATCTATACCCCCTGAAGAAAAGATCTCTCTTACTTGAAAGCGTCACTAGATGAGGCCAAAGCGACTTAGCCTGAAGTAATGTGACAAAGAGTTCCATGCTGGCTTCTCGGTGTGACAGAGGAGGTGTTGAGTCAGAAGTCCGGTTGTCATACAGAGCCCGACACCTTGCGCGCAAATAGCCTTCAAATCCCAATAAAAAAAAACATACTTTTAGCGAGAGCTTACCTGATTGTTGCTGAAAAATGAGAACATGACATGAACTAGGGCAGGGACTAGGAACATTTCAGCCGAAACCGTGATCAAATTCATTTTGAATCGCATTCAGTGTGTCAATTTATACAATGTGAACCCCTCACATCTCACATTTCCAACAGCTTACAAGCCGGTCAGTTCGCGAACTCCTTTGCAGATTGATCCGTGAAAGTATGGCCCGCTGCAGACAAATTCTCATTGATTGCATCAGCAGGGAGCCCTTGGCTTCACTCATGCCCTGTGTGCTGAAAACAAAGGCAATGAATGAGGAAGTTTTAGCACTCTAATTTTGTGTATTACGCAAATTTTCAATGCTTGATACGAGGAAAGTTTGATGAAATGAATGATTCATTGCGAACGAGCCGGAAAAAACGATGCGCTTATTGAAAATGCAGAAAAGATGGCAGTGTATGGCATTCGAACGGAAGGGCTTCACTTTTTTGGTCAAGTTTTGCCCTGAAATGCAGTTAAGCTCACTCACCGCTTGTCTATAGGCGAGTGTATTTCCAAAAAAAGGAAGACGAGATTGCGCTGATCAGGAGGTGCAAAGGAATTCAAAGCTACGCTATGTCTAGTAAATGCAGCTTGGAGTGTTCTCGAGAAGCGCATCAGAAAGATAAAAGCAGGGAGAGACAGAGAAATTCAATCACACTTTCCGAATTTCAAAGCATTTATGTCCTTAATAGAAAAAAATACAGTATCAAAACCAGGTTGTCTAGGAGGAATGTATTAACATAAATTGTAAGTGCGGTGTCGAAGGCAGTGACGCACAATCATCGATGAAGGCGTACACTACTCCTTGTGAGATTTGATGTAAGGAGTGCCTACATCCCCTAAACGATTGATATTGATGTGGAATCAGTGAGGGTGCCGAAGTAGTTAATGCGGATCAGAAGCTTGCCAATGACACATTCGGGGTACCGCAGAATGGACGTAACATCAGGAGTAACACAAGGTTCCGCTCTAAATCCTTACGAATGGATTTTCCCATATGAAGATCTTATGAGATTATAGTTAACAGATGAGTCACATTTGATCGGTTACGAAGATGATGTCGCGGCACTAGTCATAGGACAAAGTCTTTAGCAAGGAAAACTCAGACGAAGTATGATAATCCGTCAAGGAAGCGAGTGAATGAAAAATCTTGTGTTTATCCTGACTACATTACCTTCTTCGTAAGGCAATAGATGAGTGAAACATGTTTTACTGTAACCCTTTTCTGACAGTTTCATGGAAAAATTCATGAAAGAATAAATGAAATAATGTGTCGCACCATTTTGGGGAGTTCTTCTAATTGTCGCGGAGGGGGGAGGAGGAGGCGAGGTCATCCTCTGTTTACTATTCATCTCTGCACAAGAGAGAGATAACTCTTACGCGAAGGCACCGCTAGGTGAGTCAAATGAGGCCTTACTCGAAACAGTGAGAGAGACAGGTCCAGGATATAATTATATATAAAACGAGAAGAGTTTCATCGACTGATGAAGGATTAGTTCCTTTGTGTCGCGCTTTCCTGTCAATGTTAGACCATATGTTTTGTGCCATTAGATGTCCGAAGCTCAGAATAGAATGCCTATCGCAATTATTTTGGTATCAGGGTAGCTTCAAGTTAGGGTACATCGACGACCGGATGAAGGCTAAAGAGCTTGAAGTTATCTACAGTCTAGATAATCTTTTGTAAATGCGCTATAAAAGATACTCTACTTGTTGCACAAGGCGGCTGGAGAGCTTCGGTGGTTGATATTGATTGTAAATGGATAGTCATAGGGAATTGTGCTGCTAAGTATCTTACACGTAGGACGTAAACAGCCTTTATCTTCAATTAGGAAATAAAATATTATTTCCACAGAATCTTATTTACTTGATAGTATCTGTTTTAAAATTCGTCGCATCCATTGGAAAATATTTATTTTAATTTCGGCGGTATGACCATCAAAACATGCATCCTTTAATATCCTTAAGCTCCTGTAGCAATTCATGGTTTTTTGCACTGAATCAGTTAAATAAATAATATTTTCCTTGAACCGGGATTTCAGCTGCAAAATTTATATCCTTTTCAAGTCGAAAATTGCAAGGTTTTAAAATTCTTCGTAGCCAAATTTAATAAAGTACTCCGAGGAAACACTAATTTCGACTAAAAGGCGTTTAGAAAATTAAAAACAAAATTGTGTTGGTTGTTGGCTTATATCAAAATATAATGATGGAATAAAGGAAGCTCGACACTGCAGTGTTTCGTTTTTATTAGCATTGCTGCAGTTTTATGGTTGCGTTAGACGCATTCGATTTGATCAGTTACTAAATCCTTTTTTTTTGTGTTAATCGATACCTTTTGTCAATATTACCAAATGAAACTGGTTTGTTTTTTAATTTTTGGTTTTCATCATTCAAAGTTCATACCATATCATATTTTTAGATAAATTAAAACGAGAAAAATTTTTCACGAGGCCAGATTTATAATCCTTATCAACTTGAATCATACGTGTAAATTGTTACACACATTTGACGACAATATTAACGCGTTTAATATAAAACGAATAGGAAATACAATAAAACAACCTTGTATCAAACTATTTGTACAAAAAACTAACTCAAATTGAATCGGATTTAAAATATAGTAATGTCATTGTACTTACTCTAGGATCAAATCGATTATCTGGATCTATATATAATATATCTAAAATATGTAAATATTGTGTACGGTTGATAGAAATATCACCAGAAAATATATAAATTTGTCTTGTAAAAAAGAAACCGAAAAAAAATCAATTAAAAATCAAAGGAAAATAAAATTAAAGCACATAGGATGTACTTTATAGCAAAAACGTTGTAAAATTCCAAAATTATTTATTAAGCTTTCGGAAGAAATGTGTTTATTAGCTAAAAAACGAATTTATATCAACAAGATATTGTAAAACAATGATCACATACCTAAAAACCTAAAAGTATATCATATAAAGGGAAATTCCAAGCTAAAATTATTGTAATACATAATCTAGAATTAATTAATTAACATTAACATCATACTGTTCACTTGATTATATTTTCAACAGTATTCAAAGAAGACAAAAGAAAGAAAACTGCACGAATTGCATGTTCCGAGTAGTTAACTTTTAAGATGTTGAAAACCAATTTTGAAAACGTTACATTGCCTTTTTAGTTTTCAAAGGATATACGCAGAAAATTGAAATATGAAATATGAATCAATTTAATCTATTTACAAGTATCATTTCATGAGACAGAATATCATCCGTTGCATACTAAATGTATGAATGTTTTAATCCAACAGAGAATCCATACAGAATAAATCGAAAACAAAATCTTTTACGAAATTATTTTATGTAAAAAATAAAAATGAAAAACCTAAGGAAAACAATGTTAACTGCTAAGAATGATTCACAAATGTACATTTAAGAAATAATGGAGAAAAAATGATACAGGACAATAAATCAAATAAGATTTCATCATATTGAAAAAAAAAACGTATTTTATTCAAATTATTCGATATCGCATATTTCAGGAAAAATTAAAGGTAAGCTGTAACAGAAATCATAATCAAATTGAAAGTTTCATGGTTAAAATAAATTTAGTTTTCGTTTGTTTCTATAAAATACATAAAAAACGACAAAGGTGAATTATATTTTATCAATGAAAAGATTTTTGACAAAGACTGTACTTGCTGCCACCTGACTTTTTAACGTCAAATTCTATATATGTCATATTTTCGATTTCCGATGGAAATGGAATTTTAAGAACAATGAGCAACGTTTCAAGAAGAACACTAAGCAGTTGGAATAACAATTTCATTTCTTCAGTCTAATTAAAATGTCATTACTTTGCGAATTGTTCTGAACTTAAAAAATATTTAAATACGGTGACGTTTAAATACAAGATGTTGACTAGTTATGTGCAATAATGTGAAGTTTATTGTGAAATAGAAGACGGAGGTTAAATAAATTTCTAATGCTTTACCAATTAAAAGTAAACAATGTGAACAGCATTCAATTTAAAGCAAGAATGAAATTGCTAACAAAAAGCTAGTAGGCTTAATTGAAAAAAATTGCAATTTATAATTGTTTAGATATCGTATAAGGCTCAGGGGGATAAGAAGTTTTGTGTGGTAGTTTCAATACAATTTTTGAGGAAGAGGATAATTCAACGGGCAACGTCGAATTATCGGCAATAATTCAATTAAGGCAACGGGCCGTAGACTAGAAAAGGTTTATTACTTTCCAGTTCTGATTCGTTATATCAATGGAGGGCTTAATATGAAGTTTTAATATTCAAGATTCATTGGTTTTTTAGATTTAACTTCATTTATTTTCATTTGACATCTTGACGTTCAGATTTGTTTTCAAGATTCATTTATGCATATACTATCACTGATTTTATGGAGGAAGGGCATCCAATCTCTTTTGTCCATACCCGGTCTGTTTGAGGTCTTGAAAATACCGAACGAATACAAATTGCTCTAGTACATTATCCTATGGGTTCAGATATGTGGATATTCTCGACATATTCATCATCTATCGGAGCCTGTGAACTAGAGTGCGCTGTTCCAATCGTTGCTGAATTGCAGACAGTGGGGCTCTAGTACTTGATTGATTGCTTGTGAGCCTCGCAGCACCCAAAAACTTGAAAGGACTTGTTTATTTTGATGTTTAGATAGGTGTTAGACAGATTTCGCTGTTAAGGCTCAACTGTTTTTGGGCCTTTTTTTCTCATATATGACACCTCCAACAGTCTCAATACATCTACGGGGCTCTCCGATAGGAAGATCTTATTTTTAATCAGCCACTGTTTTCTACAACCGTACCCAAATAGAGCATCGTAGATTTGTTCTTTGACTTTCATCCAATTTTACTCGACGCTTTTCAAAGGACGAGCAGATCGATATTTATCTGCTGGAAATTGACGGTCTTTTGCTGCTTCTCTAGTTTTAGAACATGGAGACTGCCGGGACGTCAAAATGTTCACAAATTGCCTAGACGTTAAAAAATTAACACAGGACTTGATTGTACGTGTTTTGACGTGGATGATCTTCGTATTTTGAAAACGAAATATGTCTTATGAGGCGTTTTTCAACTGCAATTTTTTCATTTACGGCTATTTGTATCGGGGTCTTCGTCTCACATCCTCAACACGAAACCGGCCTTCAGTCACTATGTATATTTGAAGCTTGAGACAGTCTGTATTTATGTCTATTTTGTCAACGAACTGGGGAGGGAGGTGATTCCAGGCTGTTCCTATCTAGGGCCATGAATCATCAAACTCCCTTCTACAGTTTTCGGTACACTAAGGAAGTCCTTCTCAACTACTCCAGTGAATATTTTTAGATTTGGTTAAAAGCAAGAATAAAACTTTACAAATATTCATTTGAAAGAAGTCAATAAATGTGTGATGCATGATATGTGGCCACCAAATTCCCGTTGAAGGAATCGGTCTCGATCGATCTTCAGAGTTTCGAATTCCTTATATTTTCCTATTCTCCTTTTCGTTTTTCCTCATTCCTATTTTCCGCCATTTTTACAGTCCTTACAGTCAATATGGATATGATTTTTCGTTTAGCTTGGCTTTTGCTGTTCTCAAATTGATAGTATACTGAAGAAGGCTCGCTTTCTTTTGCGGTCAGAAAATCGGTGAATTCTTCTTTCAGATATACTTCATTGTTCTGTACAATATTTCCAGCTGTGTAAAAAAAACCTTCCGTGAGACCGAGGGAGACGTTATTGGTTATCCTCGTGTGGCTTTTCGGGTGACTGGAGCCTTTCTAGGTGATCTTGAGTTCTCGTTTTGACCTGCTTTGGTAGTTGATACAACTTTTGTCAGTTTCTCGTAGAAACCTCATTGTGCATGAGTTCAACCTGTCTTGGACCGTTTGACAGTAGCAATTTTCGATTATGGGCGCTGTAACGTTGGTTGATTAAATCAAGTGGTCGGATAAATTAGGACTCATGAGTTCAGGTTATGAGATGAAGGGTTCATAAAATCGTGATAAACGTGTCCCCGATTTACTTGAATAGGTAATAGGAAATTAATTATTTCAATCAATCTTTTGACAGGGTTTTGATTTCCCGCGACAGCGAAAGGTGTGTTTTCAGGAACTTTGCTGTTGTTGTGTGCTGAGTTTGGATGGACAGGCGCGGCATGTGGATACTATTATTGAGGTATGACATTGTGCTCTTTTAACTAAAGCAATTGCACATTTTAACCGTGGATAGTATGTCTTTTGAAACAAAAAATTTCACGAAAGCTGTCAAGGACATCAATCGCATGATACTGGAGCCCAATCTACTGGACAATTTTGTCAAATCATCGGTCTTTGAATTTCGTTTTCAATAATTTCATTGTTTCGGTGACTCCGTGCCTTATAGCGTCATCATTTTTCGGCCAACTGTTCCCAATCTTGTACTCATTGAATTTCGGAAATAAAACTTCAAAGTCAGACGTCTGACGTTTATCATTTACCAGAAAGACAGCTCCCTCGTTCGACAGCATTTCCAGAAAAATTTGAACCGAAGCTGGCATTGGCGGGTACACAAGACCACACAGTCAGTTTCAACGTTTTATATGGAGCCCCAAGTTGTGGAGAATATGTAACTACTTGAAAGTACTACAACTCTGCTATGGCTTCACGAAAGAAGTGACATGAATCCTCAATATTGCAAATAAATCGAGCTCATACAAGATACAGAGAGCGAAAACTACAGGATATACTTGTCGAGATACGAGGCGAGATACCTAGATGGCAGGCTTTTTGAACCTAAATATGTTGCGATAAAAATATTATAGCCATATCGTATATGTGACTCATTGTATACCGATTTAAATTCTAAGAAAGTGCAGATACCCATCTTGGCATTATTTCAACTTAGTATCCTTTCACCGATCTGCCTCCTTTACTAATGCCAACACATTTAGAAGTACATCTGTCAAATCCTGTTTGATAAAAAAAAATTTAGTATTTTTATTTTAAGTAATAAGGAAATAGAAAGAGAAATTCAGGAAATAGAAATATTTTATAGCTATGCTGTGGTATTGAATTGGATTTTTGCTGCTTTATGGACGAATATTCCGCTTGTTGACAGTTCCAGTTGATCAACTTTCAACCACAAAGCTGCCCAACATTTAACGGTAGAATTCTGGAGGGGCTTCTATTGGTTGTGAGCTCAATGTACGAACCACCGACGTTAATTGTGGTCATGGCTTTAATTCTGAATCAAAACTGAACTTTAAAGCACGTAACCCAAATGTTTAATTACCGATTTCCATGCGGTTAATGCAAAAAATCTTGTTGCAATCGTCAACAGATTGACATTAATGGCTGTTCGGTAACATATTCGCTAACAGGAACGACATTTTTATCGATACACACATGTTTTCTCATGTTGGTTGTGACAATTGACAAAATGAGTGACTTGTATGCTTTTTTTCACTAACTGTGTGATTTTATCGAATCGACATACTGGACGATAAAAAATGGGCGAAGAGTTCTCTATGTTTTCACGAATCGAACTTTGACTTTGAAAATAAGTTATACATGAGAATAAATCGGAAGCGTTGAAAATTTATGAAACTATATACAATTTAATATAAATTGATTACTAGTGTTACAAAAGCAGAGAATTTTTCATGAAGGACTTACGAAGTATATCTAAATTCAAAACTAGTTCCATATGAAAAATTTACCGAATTTTAGACTGGTCAATAGCTTATGGGAAAAAATAGGTGTTCTGAAATGGGGACTGCATAAAATCGAAGTATATTGCTGAGCAGACAGCTAAATCCATGTTACACATTAGTATGGTTAAAATAACTTTGATGCGATCAAAAGACTGATAATCAAACTTATCCATATTTCTGAAAGCTAGGAGTTCCCAATGTTGACTTTTGATCAAGGAGAAGACACGCCTCCGAGCAAAACAATTTATATTTATCTGCAGTGTCTAGTCAAATCCCATTCTCGTGATAAATATCACAGCAATTTAGTAAGGAATAGCACGGTACCAACTTAATCGGTTGTATAGAAATCCTTGAACTCAACAACCTAATATTCATCTCCTGATTTAAACGCGATTGTCACTAACGTGATTTATCCTGTTCGTAATTTTGTTTGTAAAACAGGATTCATCCTGTTCGTAATCAAAAAATTACTGTTCGTAATTTTGCTTTCAAATCCAATCAGGATAGCAATTAACCTAGGATTATAAATTCAGGAGTTAAAACAGAGTCTGAACACTTTCAATGAAAACTGTTGATTGTGCTTCATTAAAAACTAAATAAAGTGCAGAAGTTCTAAATAAACGCAGCCTTAAATATTGCTAAATAAGGATTTCCTACTCCTACTCAGTCACCCTCAGAACAATGTCACCCTAGGCTAAAGCGTGGGCAACAAGTTAGTTGAGATGAACGTAATAAAGGACCAGCTGCAATGGATATACTCGAAAAACGAGCCTTGTGGCTTATTCCGAAAGTACTTTAATCCTGAGCGCAATAATTTACCCGTGACACAGTCATTTTCATTGCTTCACTTGTTGGTAGTGGAGAGTTAGTTGAAATACTCGGGATCGTCATGCTCCCATGCGAAATATACCCAACGCGAATCGTATCCTGAAGGCGATAGCCTGTAATTCACATCACACAGTGAGTAGTATGTCCTCTCGTCTCTCGGCGGTGAAATGAATGTGCCATTGAGAAGTGGCTCTGAGTCGGAGACCCATATGCAATCTCTCTCCCATTTTTTTTTTCTTCCTTAATCCCCACACAGTTCAAGTTGAAGTACTTATAATTGGACTCGTATTTCTTTTGAACACATTCTGGTCGAAGTGAGGATAAAATGGTGAATGGAAATGTCCTGGAGCTCTGGAGGACACGATGAAGGGGGGGGGATTGGAAACTCTTTGTCATGAACTTTACGTTTATTCAAGATGTCCAATGGACTTTGGTTAAGTGTGCTATGGCATTAGATGAGCAAATAAATTGGTGGATTTCAAAGCGATAAAGAACTGACCCCTAATACGTACAGCGCTCACAGTTCAAACCGATTAATTACTTTAATTTCAAAGCTGTCTCAAGCGCTGTTGAAAGTTTTATTTTATAATAAAAAAAATAATTATTTATCGAAACTTTCAAGGTTAATTGGAAGCAAAACAAACATTTGAACTCTAGTGAAATCAGTTCGATTCTAGGAAAAACAATTATAATAAACGATGAGTAGGCAGGATAACATAATCAACAAAATCTTTTTAAGGTGCACGAGGTATACCATTACGATTTCAGAAAACTATTTCTAATTCTTCCTTTTAATTTGTAAGTTAGCCTGTCAGACGCAAGACACTAGCACGTATGCGCAATTTGCCTTAAGATCCTGGGCCTGCTAAAGTTGTTTTTGAATGTATTAAAGTGCCAGGCTTAGGCGGGGATATTTTTTGCTTTTACATTGATGAGGTACATTTTATCATATACAATAGGCACGCATATTAATGTTGATAAAATGGAGTCAATGCTTTGCCCACAGTATTTGCACTTCATAAAACGCTTGGAAAATACGGTACCTACACCTAGGAGTTATCCTGGATAGTAAGTTGGACCTCAAACTTAGGACAAACCAGAAGAAGAGCAAAAGAGGCGGGTTGGACAGTGAAAGGAGTAAGAGAAAAACCTGGAGCCTACTCAATACAAGCAAAAGCATTGGATCCAAAACAATTATGTGGCGACAGGGAGGCCTGGAAAACATAACAACTGAAAAAAGTACGGATGCCTTGGCATTATAGATGTCATCGAAATAATGATAAACATTAAACTAATCGAGAAACATATCTTAAGAAAGATTTTCCAATACTTCTCCTAAAATAAGCCCAAAGGAGCTAAACCACCCATCTATCGAACTATCTAACCGCCTTCAAAACAGACTACACTGGATACCAGTGTAGTCTGGATTGAAGTCTTCGGACGGTGGGCACAATTGTTCCGTTGGGGAATAACTTAAGACCAGAGAAGAGTTGGAAATAGCGCAGATACATCCGTCCTGGAGTGAAAATCTAATCCAGTACGATGGTGTCAAAATAAATTTGACATCGGAATCTTTGGCAAGAACATCCGTGACTCAACTGTAGTTAAGAATTTGCGCAAGTAGACCAAATTACTTTAGTCGGAATGATATACACAAAAGCTATAGCAAACAGAGTACTAGAGCTGAATTGGCAGAGTTGGCTACTAGACCAAATTCGACTCTAAGTCCAGGTGGTTAAAAGAGACCGACAAACCATAGGATAATCATCCGATAGAAGAACAAATAGTTGTCACGTCTAGTGCAACCAAATATCAGTAAGCGGTCCCAAAAAGATGAAGAATGAACCAATAAACAAACAGGGGTTGTCGGAAAATGAAATTCAGGGTTGGTAGCCAAGACCATCATACAGCGACCAACCGCTTCATTTTTGTTGAAATTAGTGATGATAAGCTTCTTCTAGGAGACAAAACGCAATGAAACACGCTAAACAAAATAGGAACCGAAAAAATTCCATCAGAAACCCTTAAAAAATTAATTACTAGACTAATTGACAGACGGTAAAATTTATACAGCATTAAAATGAGCCATGCTCTACAGATATCTTTCTACTAGAAAACAAAGGGTTACAATCTTCAAAAGGAGTTTCTGATTTACAGGAACAGTATTTCAAGTGACTAATAAGCCGATTTTTCGATGTTTAGCAAACAGCATCAGAGAAGACTAGGTTCCTTTAGAATCTGGTATAGGCGCCATCTCAGATCATACTATTACGTTGTTTTCCTTGCCCTCCGGGCATTTACGTACTTCTGTGTCCAAGGTGGGGCTATTTGGGTCCCGTCAAGCCCTGTCGGAGATGGGCGTGGGCGCCACTGCTCCACCCGATGAAAAGACCCCGAGCCCTAGGAGCTTGGCTGGCCTCGAACGCACTGCATCAGAGAACAAAGATCGCGTCAGAAGTCTAGATTTCAAATGTCACCTTTAGATGTGACATTTGCTCCACCGTCCTTCGTTTCAAAGACATACAATTCAAACGTTTCAAAGGATTACAACGTCAATTATCAATAGTATGAAGACAATGGAATCCACGAAAGTCCTACTGAATAAATGCACATGACACTTCTTCACTTCATTTAGGTGCACCTGGAGAAGGTTTGGCAAGATAGATCTAGATGTTCATAAAACACATAGCTCAGTTTGGACCTCCACCAGCAACCAGAAGACTTCTTGTTGAAGATATAGTGAACTCTGTAATAAGTATCATCACATTTGCTTGAAAGTCATCTTACATCTATGTAGGTTATCTTTTACCTGTGTTCCGTGGAAGACTCAAACACGGCTAGTGTTTAGTACATTAGTGCTCAACTAAAATCGCTGGATAACAAAGGGAATAGTTCAAAGGCTCCAACGAGAAGTCCCAATATCATGAAGCCAGGAGAGAATGCCGTGATATCTTTGGTCCAAAAAAAAACTTCATCATAAATTGATGAATAAAGATAAGATTCACAAGTGACAAATCTGACAGGTCGCAGCTGAAGTATAAGCAAATCACGCGGAAGCTCTGTGCCCTACACTTTTCAAGACAAGAATTAGAGCTACCTTTTGTCTATGTCCTGTCAAACACGACCAGATAGTAACCTTTATTAATAATCTTTATTAATACATATAATGTCTTTTTGGAAGAAGACCCTGTTCCTTAGCATTGGAAGTAAGCAAGAATTTTGCTGATCATTAAGGTATAGGAAATTTCGAATCACGTCCTGTATACTGCTGGGTTTCAGAGACCCAAACATTACCACTAACTGCGTACATATTCTGCATACACTTAACAATGCATTTCATACTCCAGAAAATCGAATGTGGATACTAAGACATTGTCTAAAATATCATGATCCTCTACATCACCCAAAGCCAACGGATGATGTCGGTCAGATCAAGTGTGGTCCAGGACTCTACTTTCTAGTACAATCCGGTGGAACATCACCTACGACAGTTTGGTCAGACTCGAGCTCCTGGAGGAGTTGCGGCAAAATAGATGTGCGGAAGCTGTTTTGGTGGTAATTTGCTGAGGACCCAAGCAATCAATCACAATGAACGCTAAATACGATGTTGCCTTGGGCAGGAAGTAAGATCTCATGGTTCATGGGTATATAAATGGAACTGAGAACATCGGTTATGGAACCGTGGTTGCTAATAGACGCCAAGCGAAGCTTGTTGGCTTGACTGGAACATTGGCTTGTTGTCTTGAACTGGAACTAAGCGCAGGCCGCCGAAGGCTCATAATAATATGAGACTTTTGATGAGGATCACATAGTCTATGCTCCTGCATGATACAGAATTATGGAGTGAATTAATTAGTTAAAAGCTGGACCAAAAAACCTGATATAGGTGCATGACATTACCAACTAATGACCCAGAAAGCAGCTGAAGATGGTACCCATCACTTAGTTTGTCAAGGAGCGTAAAAGTAAGGCCATCCCAACACACAACTATAACAGTGAACCTTTGAAATCGATGAAAGACAGAGCACTTTCAACTATGGGCCACAATCCTTGGAAGGTGAGTCAAATAGAATATGGACTATGTGAAAAATCAACGATCGGAAGTTGTCGAACAATTACCAGCATGTTGAGACAGACATCTCTGACCCACCCATTAAGTTATCCTGGATATTTTCAGTCTAGCCTGAAGACACCACATAGGCTTGAAAGTATTTGGAACCTCTTTTTTAAACAGAAGATGCGATGGATAGCACGTTCATCCAATCAAAAACAAAATAGAAACCCTCCATATAGAAAACTGACCTGGAAGGATGCTACATCTGCTAATCTGTGGAAAAATGAAACTATATGGCGCAGTATGGTTGGGATATTTTAAGAACAAGACGCATTATTAATTGGTTTGACACATTAAGGGTAGAATTGTATTATCTTAAGCAATCGTCCTCCGTTCCAATTCCGTTTTTCGTGAGAATTCTGGAAAGAGATTCGTGTAACCCGATTAGGTCACATGGCGTAGGATAATGAGGCACAATCCGAAGTTATTGGTTAAAGGGTTTCAAGAGAGGTTCAGCAGATGACAGGAGAAATCTCGAGCAGTGAAAATGGTAAGGTGAAACTCTCAGAAAATGGTAAGGTACTGGGTAGCACTGAAGACAGGTTAAGAAGCATGAATTGACTGAGGTTGATCTGATAATAATGCAAAAAATATATGATGACTAGAAATGAAAATTCAAGAATAATTGTTTCAGTATCCTCGTTCTGAAATTATTGCGATCTATAGCCAGGGAAACTCTCTGAAATTGGTTTTCATTTTTAAAAGAAGAAAAAGCTTAAGCTCCTTTTTGTTACTAGCAGTACTGTTCGTTCAAAATCACATGTTTCTCCTTCTTTGCTATAAATCACTTCAGTCATTTCAACCATTGAAACAAAAACAGTAATTTGCAAGTTTTTCAGTTCCATTCCTTTTTCACTCATACACAAGGATATTCATTTTAACATAGATCAAAGTCAATGCATTTTCAAGTGCAGGCTGAGTATAGTATTCTAAATGTGCTTCAACGTTTATCTACGGAAGGTATGATAAGTGGCGAGTCATTTAGATACTCTGCAGGAGTCGATGATTTATAATAGCTAAATGTGTGCCATGTAACAGATGCTCTCCACTAAATGCATCTCTACATTTTACAACGCTGTATAAATTTGAACACGCTGATAATGTCAGCGATATCTTATTCCACCCAGTTCGTTTCAGTTCAGTTTTTCCTCTCGTTTGATTGTGGTATCCTTTTATTTGGAACTATTTGTTGCATTGTCGTCTATGCAAATAACTATGCGAATTTCAGGTGTCACATGTGAATTTTCATTTGTTTTTCGTTTTGCATTGAGTAAGTATTAAAATTTTCATTACAAGTTGATTTAATTCTACAACGAGTTATTTTGCATCACCTGTATTAGGTACTTGCCATGAATGAATTTGAATAATACCCATTCAACCACTCGACTGTCCTTATTTGAGTTTCAATGGAGGGAGTGAAGTTACTAAGGAGAAATGACAATTGAACCACAAACGAATTCGATATATATCACGAGTTGAATGAAACTCCGGACCAGAAATTACTTCAGGCTAGGATCCCATTACCTGAAGATTAATTAGGGTGAAACTAGGCATCCTGGTCCAAAGATGACCGAAAAACATTACGCCTTGTATTTTGTCTACTGTAACTGATCCGCTCCGGATTGGTTTGAAGGATCTGAACGTGATCATAAAATATTTTCAGAAACAGATAAGACCGTCGGATATGCTGATGATCAGTGTTTCTGATCAAAAAATGTTATGTAATGATAAGAATTGAATTATTCGAGTCGTTACATGTACGAGGGCTGACATAGTTTTTTCTCGTTTTTTCTAAAATCCGCAGACAAGTCCGCTTTCAAACGCATTCACTACGAGGTCCATTCGGCTGAAAATTTAACAGTTGCCGTCAATGAATGAACCCAATGAAAGTCAATCTCTAACGATTGTGGCGCCATCGGGTAGTGAGGCTAAGTATTTCCTATTCATATTTATTTATTTATAATATCAATTATGTTTACAATAAATTGATTTAAATTGAACCATATATATTGTTAAGACATCTTTTTGCTCTATGGATCTGCTTCCGTTAAGTTTCGTTTATAGCTTTGGTGGGTTCTGATTTCGAAGCTATCTTTTCTTCTTATATTTTTTCGAGGAAAATTTGTAAATACGCCTTTTGGTAGTCACTACACGAAAGAATTCTCTATGGACAGGACCAACACATTTTTTTGAATCTATCCCCAAAATGTTGGTTCATTGAAACAATGTTTAGGCATAACGAGTCTAACTTCAACAAGAATATCGGAGGACTTTAAATTGGAGTGCAAAAATTCGTAACTAAATGCAAAAATATAACTTAAAAAGGTTTCTAGAATAGAGCATACGACAACGACAACTTATACTCTGTTAGTCGATATAATCAGGACTTATACCAAAGTAACTTATGCAAACCCATTTTAAATTTGAATTAACACAGCAAGGACATTAAATATTTATCTGGCAATCCATTAATAATAACCAATTGCTTTTAGAAGTCAAGCGACCGTCAAATGTTTACATATCATCCTTTTTTCTTTTCCTTCATTCAAATGAAAGGTCGTTTCTTTAAGCCCCCAAATCCTTCAATCAGGAAAAAAATTCATTTCTTTTATTTTTAGTCGCTTTACTTTTAAGTAAAGATTCCGCTCGGGAATATTTATCTAATTAATTTTTCAAAAAGCATGGACACAAACGAAAAATCCTTAATTTGCGTTCCCAATTAATTTCGTTGATTAAATTTCATTTGCGCCATCATTCTGCAGCACAATATTTGTTTGTATTTGTGTCTATGATTGTGTGTGTGCCATTCTAAAAGTTTCGTTTGTTTGTTCAGTTCAGAGAACAATCATTTGCTTTTTGCTTATAAAAAAAGTCTAACAATAATCTGGAGCCATAGGCCATTTAAAACTTAGCAATGAAAAAACCGGAAGGACATGCGAAGAGGAGAGAAGCAAGTGAGGCCGAAAACGGGTCGGAACCGTACATGCAGAAAAACGATTGAACATCTGACATGGAAAAGTATTTTTACTATTCTTCTGGTGTTACCAAGAAGTGGATCCTGTTTTGACAGGAAACGCTACGTAGTATGTCGGACAGGATATTTTTGAGACGTAATGATTGAGTAAATACTTTAGTTTAGCCTCACAGTATCTGCATCAATTCTGCACTCGTTCAGGATTGCAGTTGTGTAGCGAATAACTGTGCAATCAGGATATAAATCGAGTGACAACCCACCTCAAAATCTCGAGCAATATTCGATTTATGCACACTAAATACAAAGCGAATGCAAAATATTTCGTTGGATTCCGTTTAGCTTGACCCGGTCTTTCGTTATCCTTCCGAGCTATTCAGGTTGGCATTGGAACACTTCTTTTGTTTGAACCCGTACAAAATTTGTGATATGCTGCTGCATCCGGACGATATGGATTCAAATAGATTTTCTACATGTGTACGTGCATGTTGTTGTGAATGTATTGAACTCAGTCCGGAACACAATGATCTCTTGGCCTAGACGAATCCAGGCGTGAAAAATCATTTTTGCTTCACTCGTTTTGACGAGAAAATTATTAGAAAGGAAATTGGAAAGCTGTGTGTATTGTATTCGTAAACGAATCCTGGCCGCACCATATTCGTTCTTTGTTCTACTTTTTTTACCTTTCCTTTAACTATTGGCGCTTCATGTGCGTGGTGGTGATTGGATTAATTGAAAAAAAATTACGTGTTTTGAAGGATAGTAGGGTAGTTAGGAAGGAAGTTTCGAGTTCGGACTGTTTGGTTGAATTGTGCGTTGTGAATCGATGTGCGAGGATGTAGTTATTTGTGATTTCCACTGAAAAATCATTCAAACGATCTCAATACTCGTGTCTTTACGCTGCATGCAGAAACGCAGGTGTCCTGTCATGGTTTATCATAGAGGTAGATTTATCAAGAACCATCAAAAAACTCCAAATTACGAAATATTTCAGCTTTATCGAGACGTAATTAGTAGGAATTTGATTTTTATTCCTTTTATTAAAAAAAGAGGTTCGAAAAATTATCAAACACAACAAAGTTTCTCAACGTTTTCCTCTCAAAAAATTTTTTTTTTACAAAACGTTAACAAAACATCAATTTTTTGTTTAGAATGAGATCAATCCAAGTTGTGTAGGACAGGCAAAGCTTTTGGTCTGCCAGACTGATATATTAAGGTATGGTTTGTTAGATTCACCCCTTCGCTGCGCAGGAGTAACCAGTGTTTGTCTAAGCGAAGCAGCAGTCTCTGTCTAGCAGTCTTTTCGCTCACAAGAACTCGGAAGGCTACCGCTTTGTGCCATTACAACGCAACAAGCATCCGGCTTGCAGAGAATTCCACTAAAATGAGACACTTAAAGTATCATTTTATCCAACAAAAAAGCTTCAACGTATCTAGGCACCCAAAAGAGCTAAAAAGCACCAAAATTGAGCACCGGAAAATAGTTTTGAACAAGTGACAGTTTCATTACGACACATCAACAACAGGTGCGTGAGTTCTTCCCGTACCTGCAACAATGAAATAAACCGATATACAACGATATCAACCAATTGTTGACCGAGTACAAGGACTTTAAGCACAGCCTCATAGAGAGCAGTTTATCCACAATCCCGGATCACTTTTGTGGAAGCCAGATGATAATTATTATTTGATTTTTCACTACCGGGAATAACGTAATGTTCTCGACTAGAGGTAAGGACACAAAGCAAGATCACTCCCGAATGGCTTGTGGCAGAAAGAGAAAGAGAATCAAAAGTAGATTTGTGCTTGTATTGTGTTCGTATGCAAAAGCTTTGAGAGGAGTTATCTTGATAATCAAGGCAATAAGAAATAAATTACAAATACCAATAAAGTTACGAGCTGAAGATACGAGCTGAAGATGGCTGTATGCAGCCGAAACGCGTCCTCGAGACCCACAAAGTAAGGCCCGGCGGACCCAAGCCACCCAGAGGACCAATAAAGTTCTACGTATTTTGGTTAAGTCCCGTTGGATCATGGGGTTTTTGCTGTATTATCGCTACTTACATTGTGCCAATACCGTTTAAGTCCTTTATGGGTGTTTCTCGGTGATGGTTGATTTAGAACTCGCGCAAGTCCTACTTAAACAGGTAGAGTACAATGTGGAAAAACTAGCTGACATTGAATAATGACGACAACTTGGGAATACAGCAACTACCGGAGCTGATGTGCCCTTGGATATAGCAAAATAAAAGTCTAAGTAGAATATATGCATATACCATGAGATAACAATCAATAGAACTAGGAGGATACAATCGTCACATACCTGAAAACACAGATCACAAATGGGATACTTTACTAAGGATAAGCTGTGCATACTAAGGAGAAATTCGAACACAGGTGGTAAGATGATCGATTCGAGCTATGGTTCAGTGGGTAACGAGTCAAGCTGAACTCGAAAGTGTGAACGCATAATCTACGGATGATCACTCAATTAAGGATGATGGTGTGCCTCGGAATTGGGAAACCCACCGCGGTTGATAACTATGACGCTCAACATTGGTGTAGGACTAGAGCTACGTGTTGTATTGATCTACATCTATTACTAGGATCGCTGCCAGTTTTCCGGCTCAAATCGATCGTATCCTGAGGGAGCAAAAGCCCCCTTTTCACTTGTCAAAGCTGCTCCTGAAATGGAAAGGGCATCTGAGGTAGTGTCCAGCAATTGTCTATGTTTGAGTTTTGACATAATGCCCGGAAGTTTTTCTCGATGCCCAGAAATGCTCATTGGTTTTCATTAGCTTAACCTCGTGTTAGAAATCGAAGAAAACAAACATCAAAAATCATTAAAAAAAATCCATACTAAATGCGTATTTCGAGGACCAATTTCTAGGGTATTCAATCCATTGTTGAATAAACAAAATGAAAAACTCATCACTTTGTTTAGAAGTCTAAAATTGTTGGATATGTTGTTTAATAAAATTTTTCCTCTTATAAAACAAGGACATCCATATTAATTTTCATCCCGATTTATTTTGTCTGTATTAAGTAATTTGATGTATTCAAGAATTCTTTATTGAAATATCCCCACGCTTCAAAGTCAGCCAGGATCCAGGATTGAATATTGTAAATCTTGAACGTTCGCTTTTCTTCAAGGCACGAAGCATTCCGTTGTAAAGAATGTATCAATATAACGCGAATATTCGGAAAATTCTTTACGTTTCAGAGTTTGCGTTTATGAAACGCGAATTTCCTAAAAGAACTTTGTAATCATATTAGAAAAAGGAATTTTTATTCAGCTCTAAGGCTATTTCGGAGGCGCTTATTTGTATGTAATGGCGATATTTTATCTGGAATTTTCGCCAAGTTCAATTGTTGTTCAGTACACCTTGCAGCGAATTGTTTCTACACACATCCTTCGTACAGGATGAATTCATTTTTAATTTGCCATCTCCTTTATTTTGCAAGGGAAAATGTTATTAGACGAACAAACGCATTGAGGATGATTTCAAACAGAACCCTTGTTGAAATGTGCGATGAACTCTTTGTAGCACACGAAAGGATGTGATAGTCTACACCCTCATGTGTCATTGCTTCCCGCATAAACTCAGATACCTATTGTCCTTATATCTTAACGACTGCCATTATGGATGCGGCACATTTCCGCGAACAGCAGCACTTAAAACCAAAAAGTGTTCAAACTTCTTTTCGTAGACGAAGTAATTTCGTCCGTGAAATTATAAGTTAGTACGAAGGTGTGAAGTTTAAGGCGATTTTTCCGTCTACATGGAGTGCGGAGTGCACTCCACTCAACCAAACAACGCTAAGCGGAAAAATGAATCGAAAGATGTCTTTTCTCGTGTTCCAGAACGGATATGAAAATGAAAAGTGCTTTTAGCGATTTTCACAAACAAACACTCCGACAACAACGATCGTCAGAATAGGATTCTCTTCTCTGTCATTTGAATGTATCTGTGCCGTGAATTGAAAAAAAAACCAAAAAAAAAACGTAGCGATGGAGCATCCCCGGCAATATTCGCTTTGTTCATTCATTTTTGTGTTCGTTCCAGGACTTGTGCAATGAACGATTCTCTGAAAATCTCAGCAAAAGTTGAAGGTTTCTATGAATTTATCTTGAAAAGTTTATTGTACTGGGTCAAACATAGCCCGAGAGTTTACCACTTAATTTCAAGTAAAAATTCATTTTACAAGATTGTTGCCTACTTTGCTTTTAGTCGGAATTTTTAATGAAAAATTCCTTTTGGAAATTGGTTAAGTGTTCACGAGCTCGCCTCAGGTGAATTTCGCTTTTAATGTCCAGTGAAAGGCCTTCAAATTGCTCAGAGGGTTAAAATGGATGAATTTTTTAAATAAACTTTATTAAATTTAGAACTAAAAACCAATTAGAGCAACGGTAACCTTTCGTTGAGGATATTTCAACCGCTTTAGGATTCAGGACATTGCATTTGAATCTGAAATGATGTAATCGATGCAGAAAAAAAGTAAAATGAGAAGAAAACCATTGTTTCGGGAATCAGCTTATATACGTTGTATTCATTGTTGAATCCATCTAATCAATCTTTCTATTTAATTAGATTGAAGATTCGCTAAATTGCTAAAAAGAAAAAAAACCAATCTTGATCTTGGTCTGGTATAATGTCCCCGACAAATTGGTCACACACTGAAATCAACTCATCAAATCAACCGGCATCGAAAAATGAAATTCACAGGGACTTTGTATGAACTTGTGTAAACTGTGCAGCGTTTGAATTTCGCGGTTCTAGTTGGTATCAGAATAGTACACTTGATGGCAGTATATTGTACAAATCAGCTGATGCGATTGCTGTTGCAATGACAGATCTCGTCATTTGTTAATAATTACTTGTACGCAGCTTTCAGTGAATTTAAATTTTTCGTTTGTCGGATTTCAGAATGAGTGACCTTAAGGAATAACAACTTTCTGTGAAATTTTATGTTATTCGATCCAATAATGTTGATATGAAAATTAAGCACAGAGAATGTGTAGAGTGATATTGAGGATGATTTACAGCCAATTGAAAACGTTAACCGTCCTAGGTGGTGTAGATTGTACGTCAATTGAAATCGCATACGTAAGCAATCCCTGAACTCTGGTGCATAACTATTAGCTAATATGCCGGAAAATGTATGATTTAATTCGATTTTTATTACAAAATTTCGATAATGAAAATCTAGACCTAGTTCTGGTAGCACCTAGTAGGACAAGTACCTAGTACCTTATTCTAGTATTCTAAAGTTTCGACGGAGTGCCATCTGCGGTTTGTGGTTTCATTTTTACCCATAGAGAGTTTTTCTCACGATTTTCGTCAATCTTCTATTCATGTCGGAGAATTTTTTTTATATGAGATGAAACCGGTGTTATCTTGACTTACACTTCAGAAGCACTTCAACCTCGATCAGTGGCCATTTCATGGGATCAGCTTGTCCAACTAATGAAGAGCGAAGGCGGGCGTTTGAAAATTGCTGATAGTTTGCACCGGAATATTAAAACCTAGGATTTTTCAATAACGCGAGTGGAACTCCTTTATTAACCGAACCAGGGATAGCGGTAAACAGGGTTGGCAGTTAGATGCTCCTTTATTTTTCTTTGCTTTTTGGGATAAGTCTTGTTGGGTAGTGAATAAAATGGGTAGGCCAAGTCTATGGAGAACACGATTGAAAAGGTTAGTTATGAATTTTTAAAGAGAAAAGTGGATGGTTTGAGTGTAAACAGTCATTCAACAAATTAAGATTGACTTTCAATCAATCCTGATTATTGATGGGCTGTAAAGTCTAATGGAGTTCTTATGAAGGAGCGATGGGATTCGTTCGATTAAAATTGGAGTATACAAATTGAAGATCAAAATTTAAGAATTAAAGACACCTTAATTGGTTTTTCTGGCTATGTGAGATTGATTAGAAAATCTCGTTGATTTTGAAAATCGGTTGATAAGAAAAGGTAACGAAAAGTGGTTCATTTGTAGTAAAATATAGGTCTTGAGTAATTATAAAATTGAGGTACAACATATTCTCCTTTTAAAATCGTCATGAAGCGAGCTGTGCATTCACCATAGTCTGGCGGTACTTCGCATGCACAGCAAATGGCAACTCCTCTAATGAAAGTGGTTAACCATGCTCCCAAACATGGGCCTCCCAAGAGGATAGTCTGATACCATTGTAGGATGGTGGCAGTGGTTTTTTATGCTCCCTAAAACGGGCTGTTGACAGAATAGCATAGTGTGATTGGCAATTCAACAATCATCCAGGAAATCAGTTCCAAAAAATTCCACTTGCAAATCTCGTCCTGGTATTCCTCGATGAAGCTGGTTCCCTATGGATGATATTCATCCCCTCAGAGTCATTTGGATTTGCTAATGATATAATTTTATTTTTCAGCCAATTTACTATCTTAGGTTCAGGGCAAACATATTGAACACAGTACGCTTCGAATGAATACTCCAGCCAAGAATAGGCATGTGGGTGGTCTTCATGAGATCAACTGGTGGTAGTCACCCGAAATAGAAAGAAACTGTCTCTCAAAAAGCACCTGAGGATTAAATCTCACCATTGTTTAAAGTAAAACCATTCTTTAAACTTACAACTAGAAGGGCAGAATTGAAGGGGGGAATATCCTCCGATCTGGTAGACGAGGTGCAGTATCTGTTGATTTGATCAAAACTAACTTGTTTTACGAACTTCATACGAACTTTAATACGAACTTGGTCTTCATGTAACCCTGAACCAGAAAGAACTGGCTCTAAAGAAGCACCTAAGGATTTAATTTCACCACTGTTTCTAATGTTGGTTCTGAACCAGATGGGAAGAATGGAAGGGAACGATATCCAATTTCCAGCAAATGGTAAATCTCAAAACTGTTTCTAATGCTGGTACCATAAATAGAAGGGAGGAATGGAAGGAGATAATGTTCTCCAATCGAGGACACAAGGCGCAGTATTTTTTGATTTGATCAGTACGAAAAAAAAACAGAAACAGTGTTTTTTTTTCATGTTTTTGAAAAGTTATATTCCTTTTTTTTTGAGTTTGATGGGAAACATGATGCCCGTCAGGTGGACAAAAATTGAAGGAACGTCCAGAAACATTGAATTCTCTTTTGCCAAAAGCCAAAACAAGCTGAAATAAGTTAGAAGAAAATTATGTTGATTTTTTCCATATGTAACGAAACGGTCGAGATCATCTAATGAATTCAGTTCGCGTTTGCTCGTTTCGCTTGGTCATCTTTGTTTTAAATCCAGCATGAACAAAATTCTGCGTACAAGAGTCCATCTTACGACGTGAGTTATGCTCACAATATGCAGCAAGAACCTTAGAAAATGTATAAAGGGGTAATCATAAGACAACGGATAGAGGCCAGTGTGTGATCCGATGAAGTATCTGACATCCCAGAAATCCTTAAATTCATAATTCTGTAGAAATTCTAATGGGTTTGCAACATGTATAAGATCGGCGCCCCTTAGACGACTCTCAAAAAGACATTGACGGCTCTCAACTCAGGCGGCAGTTGAAACGGGCTGTAGAACCTTGATTAAGATCATACAAGGTAGAAAAGGCACGGCTTGTGAAGGATATTTTACCAGAGTGGAGACATAGAGTGAGTAGAGTTTTGACTTAGAGGGAATTTTCGCATTGTTGCTTTGAGGTTGTATTTCTTATCTCTATGAAGAGGGAGACATCCTCCTTATTATACTTTATGACCGAAGGCAGTTGGACACATCCTTTTCCCTATAATGAAGATTTTTTCCGTGCTTTTGAGTGATCACGTGTTGGGAGTGCAATTTTGTCATTTTAAGGTGCAGTTCAACTACTTTTTGTGGAATGATGTAGGCGTATAGTAGGTATGGCGAGTATAAGAAGCCAGGACCTAAGATATCAAAATGGATTTTGATGAAGAAATTTCAATTTTCCTTAGAGACTACAATATTAATTTCAACAGAATTATTCTCGCGTAAAAGATAATTTAGAGACTGGCGCCAACAACCTACAAAGGACATTAAATAGAAGCAGACAAACGGCAATCAACGAACATGAGTGCGATAACAAGAATCTCATCAGCAATCTCGCGACATACCATTGAAAAGGCTTTTCTTTTTCAGGAAATTTCAATGAATGATTAAGGCTGCACTGAGAAAAGGAACAAATAGCGAATGAAATTTTTTTATAAAAGTGAAGTCAATTTAGTGAAGTCAAAGGATGTGAAAAATGTGACTTATCCATTAGGAAGAACATTTTCCAAGTCCGAACATCTTGAAGGCCTAGGTCTTTATTTTTCGGTTTGGACTAATAAGTTTCATATCCAAAGAAATACTCAATCTGTTAATGTTACCCTCAAAAAATGTGGATTTTGTCTTTATGGTCTACTATCCCCAATTGAAACGCAATCTTACAACCACGTGCAGTTTATTTTAATAGATAAAATGAACACGTAAGTCAAATTCTTATGAAGTTGCACGAAAAGTGAGTGCGATAATGTTCCCCACACCGTTCAAGTGCCATCACATTTTTCATTCAATCCAATTGAAAAGCACACTCGCAACAATACCGAACCAATTTAATCGAGCCAAAGAGCACGAAGGACCTATACAGATGTCGATGTTCCTGCTATTGAACTACTCGGTAACTCACTTCGAAAACCAATCATCAAAAACACACTCTCTTTGTGAAAGACTTAATATTTTTAAAACACCAAACTGTCTGTCTCGGAAACTATCTCTCGGATCCTTTGAAAGTTTAGCTTTCGCTTGTGTCTTGCTTCCACAATAGGATGATGCTCCTTAACGTTATTCACTTCAGTATTGTTTATGTGCCTGAGCAGTTCGTGTCCAAAGAGCAGCAGCTCACGGGATGTGGCTGAAGGATGTCGGGGTGGCTTTGAACTAGAAACAATGTACGAAGTTGAATTATCTTGTACCAGTTGTTGTGGGACTTGAAACAGTCGGACGGAAACGTGTACGTGACGGGATGTTTGAAGCATGGTCATGGCAAAAGCAATCCCTACGAAAAATGGCTGGCAAAAGTTTTTATCAAACACTGGAATCTCGTTCGAAAATCGAACGGAAATAGATGAAAAGTTTGCCGGTGTTTGAGTTCAGTTCATTCTTCTCCTACCTCAACTGTATTCACTTTAGCTTTTAATTTTTCACGAGCAGACATTCTTCACCGTGAAGGATGCCATGGAAGGGCAGTCTGAACGTGCCAGACTTCATTGCGATGGCTTTGTGGTTGCTGGATTTAATGGATCGCTGACATTCTGCGATAAGGCGACGTCGGTAATTTGCAGCACAATGACGATAGTTTGATGGGTGACTGAAGGAATGCTAATCCTGTTTTGATATCCGTGATTTCGAGACAAACTGGATTGGGTGTTCAGCTTCGTCCTTTGAAATTGCTTTTTCACTACTAACTTTATACAACTGATTCATATCGGAAACTCGTTCATAAAACTAGAACAAACACGTTAAAGGTATAGAAACGACTCAACATCCTATTCCTTCGAATCATATCTAATACTGTGAAAGCAAGAAAATCGTTTTCTTGAATGTAATGCTAACCCAGCCTTTAGCACCCATAATATAGTACATTAGGTCATTATTTCTTATTTCTGGGAGTATAAGTTAAAAATATCCCTACCTTCACACCATTCATATCTAGTATGGTTTGCGAGAGGCTCTAACTCAGTAAAAAAGTTATCATTTAAAACATTCCCAATATGACATTCCACGTTAGTTTCTTCCTCATAGTGTAATCCATCCAGGGCCAGCTCGTGCGTTACTTCAATGGGAACTCTTGGGAGACTTATGTCACTCCTTTTCGCATCCAATCAGCCTGCATTTAAGCCTCAGTTGTGACCTTTATTAGTTTGACAGACTCGAACCATTTTCTTTCAGCCCAAGAGGAGATTCAGCAAGCTCAGCCTAAGCGTTCCACTCTAGCCCCATGTTAAGGATTACTTCAACGACTGCGTTACTATGAAAAACACAAAACAACTCTCTGTAATCGAAAGCATTCATGAATATAAGGACCACGTCGTCGATATCTTCTACGGAACATCACGGAACATTATTAAGCCCTTACCATATTATATTATAAAGGTATTTACTAGCATACACATTCCATCAACTCAAAATTATGAAAGTTTTTCAACTTACACCCATGACTTAATCATGAATCACGATGTCTCTTAAACTTAGCTATTCAACTAGATAAAGGATCTAAGTTCCAAACATGCGGCTGACCTTAGTCCATTGGTCAGCTTCATGTTTGAACCACCCATTTCCAACTCAAGGATGGCTAGCAGACCTCTGGAGTGGAATCTGTATATACTACTATTTTGACCTACTCTCCACATCTGCGAAGATCCAACGGTTTTAAACAATTACAGAGGATATGTTTCTTCTTCGTTTACGTTCTTAACACTCCTGGAAAATGTACTGTAAGCATTTGACCGCACTAGTAACCGTGACCCTTGTTACAATTATTCGAGTTCACTTTTGCTAACTAGTGCGAGATTGTTTCCTTCACGGCCTCAAGAGACACTTATTCCTTCCTGAAAGGATTTCTGAAAGGAATATCCAAATCAGACCATTTTTTCCATCGGGGGTACTGTAGCCGAGCTAAGATCCTTGATAGTCAATCATTCCACATAGTGAATTCTTTCTTGACTGGCTGGACCATCAGGTGGAAAAATGGGTGTGAGCAGGGAGTTATTTAACCTCCGGATATTTATCCCCTCAGCAACGATCCCAGCGGAAACCCCGTATCACATTTTTGAATCATCAATAAAGATTAGTCGGTAGCCATTATACCCACTTAACACTTCCCAATTGCCAAAGTCTGCTTTGGACAGAAACCGATCGGCAACGTCCTTCATAAGCCTCAGTATAAGGATCGCGTTCTCAGCTATCATTATTCTAGTATAATTTCAGTTTTTCGTCGTTTATGTTGAAGCCACAAGTTGTAACCGAATCACTTACTTTATAAAAACAATATGATTTGATTTAACTGGTCTTGACACAGACCACATATGACATCATCATGAAATATGCCATATGACATTATCACATCAATATGACATCAGACATGACATCAGACATGACATCACTATCAAATCGTCCTTGCCTGATACCGACAGAAAATAAAATTTGCCGTCAACTATCCAAAATAGTGGAAATTATACACCTCCATGAAAAGTCATTCGCTGCTGAAGATCTTGTTATGGCTGCCAGCTAAGGACGACTCTTGCTCCACTTCAGTGCAGCTATTATTAGAAGTTCCTTCTATATCCATACCTGTAGATGGTGTTGATTGTTTATATTGGTCTGAGTTCTTCATTGCAAAATACTTCGAGAAGGATTCTATCGGTAGACATGCCGTTTTGATACAAATTTTGGGTACCGCTGTTTAAGGTATTCAAAATACCGTTATTTACCGTTATTCACCGGATTTAAGGCATTCTTTCTACAGGTTACCGCGAATAGTGTCCAAAATGTAGTCCAACGTCTAAAGTATGAACAATGAGAGAGTGATGCGGCTGAAGTCCTTTGAAAACTTATTTGGTGCCTGCCCACTTTCGTAATGCATCTAACTTATGCACGTCCCCACGCCTTCCAGATATAATTCATAAGTGAACAGTTCCTCAGGTGCCTAACCAAGCTTTAAAGCTTAAATTGAATGGAGCAACCAGATGACACTGGTTCTCTTACAGGTCAGGAAATTGAACCAGTAAATCCTGCTAAAATCGATAGTTTCCTCGGAGCTATGTCCCGACAATTTCTACATTTTTTAGAGGGTCACTTATGGCGCAGCCGTAATTTTTCACTGACAGTGGGAATTCATTAAGACTTCAAGGATTCTTCAAAGATTTTTTGCAAGTCCAATCTGACTTTTTAAGAAAAAGGATAGTGAAACATTCGACCAAAATCTTGCGAAGTTCATTCAATTCGATAAGGCTTTCTGAAGATTGACAGTATTCAGGGCAATTCATTCTATAACTGCATCCAGATTTTAAGCACTCTGAGTACACGTCGATCCAGTTTTTGAAGGCTCCAGCAGTTAAAATTGCGTAGTATCAATTGTTTTTGCTTAATCCCCCTTGGGTGATACCGGCTGAGAATCATGAAGACTCTTCTATTGTGCAACGTCCAGTTAAGCGGCGAAGTTTAGCGTTTCCAGTTTAGTGATATTTTTGTCAGAATGTTGACATAATAATCAGACTTAGCTCTTTTTTTAAAACCAGGTCAATTTATATAGGTGAGTTAGTCTCAAAGTGCATTAGAGCAAATGCAAGAGAGCAGTGCAACGATTCTCTACCAGTGAAGCCAAAATGAAGGACATACTTGGACATACTCAATAATGCAGAAACAACTATAAAGCCAGCAGGAGTGACTTTCTGGTAGCATTTGATAGGCAGAGGCTCATAGGATTAGATTGGATAGCATAAAAAAGGATCTACTTATCACGAAATAAGTAGTTTCACTCCTCCAGCAAATGTTTGAAGGAGTGGAACTACTAAATGAGTCGTATATAAGCCGATAGGATGTCTATTAGGAACACTCTAAGCAATTTGGATAACTTCAAATCAAGGCTGAGGGCTGTAAGTTAAAGTAGTCTGCAGGGCCACTTTTGGAGTAGTCTGCAGTCTTTGCTAAAGGGTCACCGTTGTGCGATGCTTTAGGGTCGTGCTGTCGGGAATATATCCAATAAGTACAGGAAACAATCTTGGTTTCATATGTGGCATTTCCTGATGCGACTATACACTGGATTTGCTGTATATAAACAATCCCATACGTAGTGATCGCTTCGGAGTCCTTTGTGGCCATGATCCAGAAATGCAGGACTACCCGGCAAGCATACTTTACCCTCGAAATGGGTGAGCGTGCCATTCAATATGTAACAACCTTGCCACCATCAAGTGGCTAAAACTCTGTTAAACTAGATGCTCAATTAACGTGACTTCGCTTGAGTACTTTTTAGGTGAGAAACCATCGCGCACATTCCAACGGCGAACTGAAAATTTCGTGAACTCAACCAGGAGTCACACCACATGTGTATGTGACTTTTTATGCCCTAGCTACTTGACAGTCACGTCGTTTAAATTAAGAGTTCTGATGGCTGTCCGGTATTCTCCAATGTACACCAAAAAGCGCCAATAGACCAAAGGATAATCATGGAGAAAGCGAAATTAATACCTACTGCATCAAATAAAGCAAGCTTTGCAGTATAGAGAGCTTAAAAAGAAATCAGCGTAGTTGAGTGGAGGGATCACAATTGATACCTTTCTTTGCTTACATAGATGTGAGAATATTTTTTTTTTTATTTTTCGACATAGCCTTAATTTAGGCTTATACACTTCATCCAACGATGTTATAGTTTGTTAATCTCTCCCGAATAATAGGATTTGTCCAAGTGTGCAAAATATCCATTATTGTCTGCAATCACCTCCTCAGTTGACTAAAATTTTCATCTCGCCAGCCATTTCTTCAAATTGGGGAATAAATATTAGTCCGAGGAAAAAAAGTTTGGAGAAAAGGGGGTAATGAAACGAGTTGGTATTCTATTTCCACTAATTTTGAGACCACAACTGCTGAGGTATGTGCTGATGCGTTGTCATGATGGAAAAGGACTTCCTTGTTGGTCATTCGTGGGCGTTTTGCTTGCAGTTAGTTTTTCAAATAACAATATCGATTAATAATATGCATCTGTAACAGTTTTATCCTTTTCCAGATAGTCGATGAGGATTATCCCTTGCGAATCCGAAAAGACCGTCACCATAACCTTTCCGGCCGAAGAAACGATCTTCGACTTTTTTTGGTGAAGATTCCGCCTTGATATCCCATTCGTTAGATTATTGTTTGATCTCAGGAGTATAGTAATATATCCATGTTCCATCCACAGTAACGAAACGAAGCTTGAAGTCCTCTGGATTCTTCTGGAACAGCTGCAAACCATCCTTCTACCAGTTCATACGACTCCGTTTTTGGTCAAGCTTTCCCATGTTCAAAAGTTTATGCAGAATATTATGTACCCGTTCAGTCGGGTGCCCATAGCAGTTGCACCCTCACAATTCCTTACTCTTCTGTCATTTATCACCATATCATGAATTAAATCAATGATTTCAGGAGTCGTTACCACCACAGGCGGCTCAGAAGGTACAGCGCTAGTTATGCCCATATAGCAAGTGCAAAAATTTTGAAACCACAAGGTGCAGAGTCACCAAAATGTTTATCAAGCTCCCCTTCACTGTCTTAAGGCGTTTTGGTTTTCATAAAGTAAAGTTGATTCACCACACCGAATTCTTTTCATCCATTTCTTGACAATCTCTTGACATCCTTGATTCACATGAATGCCAAACTCAAACAAATAAACGAATATGGCTGAAACATAGTGTGAGTTGATTCAAGAGATGCTACTAACTTAAAATGACTTCAATACAAGTCGATGGTTCCACTTCTCGGACTTTATACGAAGTTTTTAAAGACCCTCGAACAAAAGTCAAGGAAATGTTGATGCGCATCTTTGCACACCTTGGTCTTCATGTTCTAGCTCCAACAAGTTTTGCTTACAAAAACGAATGCATCTGGAAAATTAGAGCCCAAGAGGTATATTTCATGCTTCTTCGTTGTGCTAGCGATCGCTAGTTGTTACGCTATGATGCAAGCTTGTGAAGAAGTGAAAGACAACAGCACTGAGCAGCATCCCAACGGATGTACTGTTGTTGGTTGACTATCTCTCCCTGGCATACAAGGGACGGATTTGTCACCTATCTAAATCAGGTTGAATTTCCTTAATGCTAATAGGTAGCGAGGTCAGTGCAAATCAACAAGGAATTGGGAAAACCAGAGCTACATTCCTCATATTGAGCTTTAAACATGGTGAACACCGATATGAACATGCACGAAAACTTCTAAAGGAAAGGCTTACCTGAAGGATTCATGCTACAGGAGAGCTTTCTCCATATTAGCTTTGTTCTTAGGACTGGACTATCCCGAAACAACTACGTACCATGAGAGATGATCTCATTGTATGTAGTTGATCTCATGGTTCGTCAAGTAGACCAAAATAAAAGCCATCGACCAAGTTGCGATGATCTCGAGTAGACCAAAATAAAAGCCTTTGGCCAAGTGGATTGTGTTACCAGTAACGGCTGTTGCGCTTCGATTCTGCAGAAATAATATTCAATACCTGTTTAACCATATTTACCACATTCATTACCTTTGAGAGTTTATATGTTATTTTGATACTCAGGGTATACTTCAGGGATAAGGGATTGATTAACACCAATTGACAAAAGTAAGGATTTTTTTTTTTGTGGAGATTTTGGTGATTCTATCCATTCTTCAGAAAAAATATGCTAAATTTACGTTACAGGTGCTGTCATAAGTTGACAAATGTCCGACAGAAATCAAATCATTCCTACATGATATGTAAGTTTTCCAAATAAACCCATCTTTAGTATGAGCATACCTGGAATTAATTCAACACTTGCTCTTTGTTTCATGCTAGAGATGATGCAATTTTCGTAGCAGTTGAGGTATGCTGTGTTCGATATTGATTAAAGTGCATTTTCCATTATAATGTTCTCTAGGACTTTGACATGCAATTAACTTCAGCACAAAATAGAAAATTTTCATTAAGACCTAATGGCTCGTTTTCCGTCCGCAAATAATGACCCCATACGACAAAAACGCTATAAACATTAACAATGCAACTAATCATAAACCCAATTTTCTCAGTGATCTAATCTATTTTCGCTTTACCATAATCTATTTAACGGAATCAGCAAATATGCACTATATGCCCATGTCGAATTCAAAAGGGACCTAAGCTAATTTATTCCGAAACATGGCAATAGTAACATTATGCGACACGAGAACATTTAAATAATTTCGCTGAAAATGCAAAATCATAAACTAAGTCCAATTTTCATATAAATTTAATAGTCCATTATCAACCCCCGAAATCTCTCTATTTCCAAACTCCATATCGCTCGCAACCGTGAAGTGTTGTTTGCAAATCTCTCAAACGTGGAAAAACATTTGCACCCCTTTGCATCACCCTCACCCTCATACATCACGCCAGCCAAACTGCCGCGGCAGTCAAGTGAACTACAAGGAAAGCTGAAAATCACCAACTCACAAATGAATGTGAGAACTATTGTTTTTGTTCACATTAATTTTCTGTTAATGATAATTTTATGAGGGTCATGTGCCACGGTAAATAATTCAGGACTTTTAATATGAAATCCGTGTGATGGTATATAGGACGTTTGCTGTTCCGTAGAATAGGCATGAAGTGCGACAATGGCGTCTGTTACACCGGAGATTATTTCCAGTTTCATTTTGCAATAGGCCAATTATATTGTTGAGTAAACGTTAATGCCAGGCGTGATACTAAATATTACACCGATTTAATATTTTCAACGCTATGCAGACTTTGTTGTTTGAATACATTTTTGGCATATTCGCCCGAGTATCGGGACAGGGTCTGATTTGCCAGAGGATATCGAAAATTTATAAGATTTAGAATAGTTTACGAGAGCGGAAAATTGTAGCAAGATTATAATTTTTTTTTAGTTTTTCGATGATAGATACAGCTCGTGTTCCTCCTGCAGTTAGGAAGCACAACCTGGAGCTGCAGCCCTCTAGTTGTCTTTCTTAGAAGGACGATAACTTAAAATTTATAAGTCGTAAATTTATAAGTCGTATGTCGATGAAGATTAAATACGAAAATCAAATTTCACCTCTGTGCAGAGTGATCATAATGTACCCAAAAGCCAAAAACGGAATAAAGGAAGAAGAAAAAGGAAAGCAGTCTCCCTAGATCTGGCCTTAGGAAGGGGGCAATATCTTACCCAGACAAGCCGGGTGACACTGGTGTAGTTAACAAAAGGGGCGGTCCTACCATTAGACACATATGCTGCCAACCCGACCTAAAAAGACGAAAACAAAGTGGCTGGAAGGTGGCTACAGGATTGTAAGATGTTAGAAACCATCAACCATTTCATCCATCAGTAAGATTACCTTCGAAAGGAAATAACTGAAGAAGATCTTATGAGTGTTTCATAACCCGAAGAAAGAGAATTGAAAGGAATTCACCAATGCTACTAGATGATCACCAGGTTCTCATCCTCAAAATGCATTATGAGACGTCAAAAGGATCGGCAAGGAAGTGAAATTTGATACAAACTCTATAGCCGATAGCCAAGTGAAAGTGTGACCTACCGTGACCATGAAACTACAAGGAAAGTGATCTAAGTGAAATGGAGTACACAATATATGCCAAGAAGACTAATCAACATTACAACCTGAGGCTGGTCTGATTCGAAGTGGAGCCCGGAAACCTTCTGAACAAGGTTCTTCAGAAAAAAGAATGGTAATCATTAATTCTCTGCTGTAGGAAAGTCCAGCGAATCAATGGGGTAACCAAAGAAAAAAAGGCCGTAATAAAGGAATTACTCAGGCATATAATGCTTCAAACTGGTAGTTTGAAAAATAAATCATGGAAAACCAACAACAAAAACACCTCAAATACCTACTGAACCCAACATTTCCCAATTTCCTATAGCAATCACCCAGAACCAACAACGTTTATCCGATCATGATAACCAAAACGGACATCGCAATAATATTGACCTTGTTGTCAACACGTAAACCCTCCCCCTAAGAAGGATGCATTCTTCTGAATTCCATAAAAGCGTGTTCTCAAGGAATACAGAAATCGTCAGTCTGGAGGATACCTGTTGAAAATCCTGGAACATAGAGTGAATAGGTACTTAAGAAGCACTGTTGTTGCAACCAAGCTATGTTCCCAGAAGCATTTTTACCTTTCATGGAAGAAGACTAGGACAGCACCAGTGAGGAAAATGTTAAAAGATGAGGGTCAAATAATAGAACCTTCATGGTTTCTATAAGGACAAATAAATAACGGTGCATTAAAATAGAAAGAAAAAAATAGAAGAGTCACAGCCTAAAAAGGAACAAGGCCTCTATGGGTGCATCATAAAATGACACCACTCCACTTCCCACAGCATGGCTACGAACAGTTCATCAGATAACTATCAGATAATTAAAAAACTTAAACAGAAGCAGGTTGATATTGAAGGTATGTTTCGATAACATCATCGCACTGATTATTAAAGTTCTCAGGTTCAGATTGATGCAGAGCCAATTATATCGATGGGATATCGCTATATTGAATAAAGGATAATCGTAATGGGCTGGAAAGATGACAACACAGAGCTTAAGCGGTAAATCAAGCTGCCATATGTTCCATATGTAATATTCATATGGGAACATACTTACATATGTTCCATATGTTAGTAATGAGTCCTATGAGTACCCACGGATAGTGTTGCGCTTTCCACTACAAAATAGGACGTCCAGAATTAACTCCGAGCAAAGGCAGTAAACCGGCTACTTGACCATCATCAATGAGAATTCTCTTTTTCATAGTGATCCCTAAGAACTAAGTCAGCAGCAGGAAAGCAATATAAAAACAATGATAAAAACTCAAAACGACAGAGACTGCAGAAACTTAAAATTTAAGAAGAGAAAACAATACAGAGAATGACTCTATTTAGGAAGAAGGATGTCGACATAACAACACCAAAAGTGGGTATGAAGATCCTGCACAGGTTCAACCTCCGGACTAGGAGAAAATTGGGAACGCTTGAAATATCAATATCGATATCAATATCGATACACGTTTAGCTCTGAATCAGATGAGAGCAACAGAACCAGTATTGTTATCTTAACCAAGTTTCAACCTGCTAAATATACTATGGGTCCTAATTCAAAAATTTTCGCAATTAAAGCTAGTAACGTAAGGACGAATTAATATCCTCTTAGACAGTCAGTTATCCGGAGGTAATTGCTTCTAACCACTTATTTGAACCACAGCTAGCATCGGAACAGAGGCAGACCATAGACAGAGAAGTAGCAGAAAACAAAAAAAAGAACACTAAGCCTGTCAAAATACAGTTTACACCTAAATTACTACAACCATTTCAAGTCCGATAAAGTTCCTTGGAAATGAATAGACTTTACCCGGAATATCAACATGTGGCCAATTGAAAAGTCCCAGTTCTGACACACAGATGGCGGTGCGAATATTAAATCCACATGATTTTTGGTTAGTACCAACCTTCAAACGATACGGGTCAAAATTTGACAGCAGTCCGACCATTAGTTTGTGAGATATTGCGTTGTGAGTGTAGCTACTTTTGTTATTTGAAAAAAGATGAAAAAAAAGAATTTCGTGTGCTGATAAAATATTACCTTTTGAAGGGAAAAAATACAGCTGAAGCCAAATCTTGGCTTGATGAAGAGTTTTTGGGGTCTGCACCAGGAAAATCAACCATCGTTGATTGGTATGCTAAGTTTGAACGTGGTGAAATGAGCACCAAAGACGGCGAACGCAGTGGACGCCCAAAAGAGGCTATCACCGACGGAAACATCAAAAAAGTTCAAAAAATAATTTTGAATGACCGTAAAGTGAAGTTGATCGAGATAGCAGACATAATGAAAATATCATCTGAACGTGTACATCATATCATTCACGAATATTTGTACATGAGAAAGCTGTGTGCAAAATGGGTGCCGCGCGAGCTCACAATCGATCAAAAGCAACAACGTGTTAATGATTCTGAGCAGTGTTTGAAGCTGTTTAAGCGCAATAAACCTGAATTTTTGCGTCAGTATGTGACAATGAATGAAACATGGCTCCATCATTTCACTCCGGAGTGCAATTGACAGTCAGCTGAGTGGACTACACACGATGAACCGAATCCAAAGCGAGGAAAAACACAACAGTCAGCTGGCAAGGTTATGGCATCAGTATTCTGGGATGCGCAAGGTATGATATTCATTGCTTGCCTCCAAAAAGGCGAGACCATCAACAGCGATTATTCTATAGCGTTATTGGATCGTTTAAAAGATGAAATCGTCAAAAAACGGCCCCATTTGAATAAAAAAAGTGCTGTTTCATCAAGACAATGCACCGTGTCACAAATCAATGAAAACAATGGCAAAATTGCATGACTTGGGCTTCGAATTGCTTCCGCATCCACCGTTTTCGCCAGATCTGGCCCCCAGCGACATTTTCCTGTTCTCAGACCTCAAAAGAATACTCGCTGGAAAGAAATTTAGCGCCAATGAAGAAGTAATCGCCGAAACTGAAGCCTATTTTGAAGCGAAAGACAAATCGTACTACAAAAATGGTATCGAAAAGTTAGAAGATCGCTATAATCGCTGTATCGCCTTTGAAGGCAACTATGTTGAATAATAAAATCGAATTTTTCCAAAAAAATGTGTTTTACTATGGTAGACCGGGGACTTTTCACTTGACCTGTTAATGTCTTCAGGATTAGCCTCCAATCCGTTTGACTTTGCCCTAGCAATACAAGTATCAAAGAGTTCACTTTGTTTGAGCTATCCTTAGTTCTAGCGAAAACAGTGCCTCATAAAAACAGCAGATCCTGATAAGGATTTCCAGTTAAACTTTATTTCATATTTAATTTTAATTTTCTGTCAAAGAAGAAAACAAACAGGAATAACAGAAATAGTGTAAGACCCCCAAATTAATTATTTAAAGGCCGCATTATTTTGAGTTTGCATGTCAAATGACTGGGCATGTGATGAAATCACAAATTTGGATTCTTTTTCAAAAAGAAGAAAGCCCGATTATTTTCTTTTAGACTGTTTGAACAGAATTCGCAAGTACTTCAAATGACCGGGTTGGAATCAAGGCTGATGATCGCGAGAATATGAGGGTGACGGGAGAGATCATTTGTAAAAATCAAGCCGCAAAAGGTTGGACAGCCCCACGACGTTCATTTTGGTTGACTTCCTGGGCGAGCTCCCAGCACTACGGTCAAAAAGCTATGAAAAAACAAAAAAACAAAAAAAAACTATATAAAAAACATTTTTGGTTTGAATGGTTTCGTAGATATCTTACCCATGGTACTCATTGTGTGGCCTACTTCAACGTTATCCTTTTGATGCAATCGAGTACGTTGTTTCTACTTGGATTTGCCTCTTGTCCCTGTAAGTAATGGTTTGATGCATTTCCTCTTTAAAAAAATTCAGTGAAATTTGACTGTATATCCTTATCTGTATACCCTTGTTTCTTATCGGTGGTTCTTTCAGTAATTCGAAGGACAGTTGAAACGGACTGCCCAAGGTGTTATATCAGTCCTGCATATATGTCGTCCAACATAATGTTGGTCCGACTGATATCAGTCGTCAACTCTACTTTGATCCATAAGGATTCAAAGTTTTGTTGCATGGCTTTTTGTGTGTGATCTGTGCAGGAAAAAGCTTTCAAAGCTGAACATACATCAATGCAATGGTTCGGGCAGTCTTCACCTCTGTAAACTATGAACACAGGCGACTAACTTGTCAACATGAGTTCCAACTTTCAACGAAAAGCCGAGTCCGTGGGTCCAACCTTTGTCCTACACTAATGGGCTCCAAAGCCTGAAAATGTGGGACCAAAAAGGCCAGAAAACCACACACACTCAAAAGAGTTTGTGAGGGGTCTTCAAAGACAACATGCACTAGATATAAGCGTTCGTCCTGATGTTGTTTATTGCTTACAGAATATTGATTTCTATCCTCAGTGTTGTTGCCATGGCTCTTCAAGCTTGATAGACATTTTCATTTAACATTTTTTTCATTATGTCCTGAATGTCCACAAAATTTCCCAAGAAGTTTGGTAGCTGCTATTCTATGTTGGCAAATGATGCGGCATGTGCTATGTCTCAACTTTAAGGTTGCATTTAAGCAACTGAATCTTTTTTGTGTTTTTTAGATCCTCAGATTGAAGAATCTGCAAAAATAGACCATGGAAAACCTGCAACTGGGAATAGTATTCATCGGAAATTGAAACATATTTTGTGATGCCTTTACTGCGACCAGCTTGGAATTCACAAATTTTCGAAGATCTGAATCTTCGTGCACATAGGTAAACACTAAATAATGTTGAACACAGTTCTCCACTTTAACATATTCCTTTTCAATATGAGTCAAGGTGGCTGCATCTATTTCTGGACTATTTCAGATTTTCTGGTAGAGTTCCTCCCAGTACTTGAAAATTCGTTCCTTTTTTGTTTAGCCAGACTTAAAGCCTCATTCTATGACGCCGATTATTTCTATGCAATTTTCTACCATACAAACGTAAGATGATTGTTGTCTAACCGAATTCCGTGAGGGAATCTTTCATTTATCCTATTATTCATGATAACTAGCTCAGCTTCACTGCAGTATCATTGAATCACCTCAGTTGATATTTCTGTCCGATGTTTCCACACGTTTTCCAGAAGTTTGAAAAAATCGTGTACTCACGTTGAAAAATGTTTGGTTACAAAATAAGACGATCCAGCCAATGATTGTTTGTTGGACAGGGAGTAGAAGGTTAATGATGCCCTGATTGTCGGAATCCCAATGGCGCAGTCTGCTTGACAATCCACTAAAAATCCCCTCTGACAACCAAAGTGCCTAGACGCCCATATTCTGCGATTTATAGCTCTTGCGAGTAATTTGCATTAACTTCACTAAAAGGAGGGGAAAGAGAGAGGCAATCGGTATGTCTTTGGTGCCGAGCAAGTATGCCTTTTTACGTTCCTAAGATTGCCCACACGTAATATACTACCTGGTAACATTTGTCGGACGATTCCAACAAATCTTCAAGTCAGGCTCCATAGACAAAACTCTCCAAATTTTCGGGCAAGATCACCGTGTTACCCGTTCCATCTTCTGTATGCACAGAAGGATTAAAGCCTTCATATTTTCTTCCCATGCTGAATATGTAATCTGAAGGCCACGATTTATCTATCTTATGCATGTGAGATTACAAACAACTGCGTCCACTCAATAGCGTAGTCAGAAAGAAGACAGTCTTAGGATTTTTATTGCCAAGCCAATAGCTCAAAGCGTTTATTTCCAGACTCGTCTAGCTTTCTTTTGGATCATACTCCAATTTGTAGCAACTCATTGTGAGTTTTTTCCTTTTTCATCGCTAGGGACTGATTGTTTTACCCTCGTGATAGATCGTTTGACGATGGGTATCAACCCTGCAGTTACCACTGCTTCAGATACTATCCATGTTGCTGGTCCAATCCGTAGTGATCCTCGGTTGTGAACCTGAGTCAGCGTATTTCAGTGCGGCTTTTGATTTAGAGCTATTCCGCTCCATATAAGAGCGTATCGAGATCTTCCCTCCGTATAGGATCGTAGGTTGCACGCCTTTCATCAAAAGTTTCCATTTTTTTGGAATTAGTCACTTAGCATTGGCCATTAGGCAACTAACTTCCGAGACCCCTGCCGCGGTCAGATTTTCCTTGGCCCTGATTTGCTCCGCGAAACTCAGCTTACAGTCTATCAGTATGCTCAGGTACTTAGCCCGCAACACAGATTATTCTTACTTAAGAGATCCTCTTCTCTTATAGGGTGACTTTTTGAGTTTTCTCTAGCGCTACGCTGAATCCATGAATGATCACCCAGCTCCCTGTCTGAGTTGATAGTGCATTTAATCTCGGTCGCACTTGATTGACTGAGCGAACAATCCTAAAACATCATCCGCAGTTGCGACTTCTCCGCCAGATTCTGATAAGTCCATCGTAGGAGATCTCCCTCAAGTGTGGACTGAGGGTAGCTTTATTACACACCTGATGATATCAGCATCTTTCGTTAGTACTGACAATACTAGCATTCTTCAGGTCATTCTGAATCATTCGCAGCAGACATTCTGATATTTCTAGTTACTTTTTCTGCGCATCAAGAGTATATCTTTGTCTAGTGGAGTTGAACGCATTCCTGATGTCCAGCGTCAATAAGAAGATTACACATCGGTTGGACGAACTACATACCTTCAACTATTGGACCGTCGACACCACCTCCGCTATTGTACCTAAAGTGAAGAGCTCTGCTCTGAAATCGTACTAACGTAGAGAAAGGTCTCCTTTCTCCAATGGCACCTTTCTCTGCGGCCAAAAAATGCCCCTGAGGACCATAAAGGTACTATTTTAACACGTTATCCATTCGGACAACGCACGGAGCTCCTCAAGCACTTTGCTGGACACGTCTAGCATGCATAACGGGCGATATGTTGACGGTGACTTGATATTTACTTTTTCTTACTTTCTCGCAAGCAGACAATAAAGGTACTAAGCAGGTAGTCAGGGCAACAACGATCGATCAATTGCAATACCTTACCTGGCATACCGGTTAGTCCTGGATCCTTCTTGGCGTTAGTGGAAAGAACTGCTTATTTCTGTCCTTTTCTCGTGAAGATTAGGCACTATACTGGTGTTTCTCTATGGGCATGTGTTTCTCTAGTGGAATGTGTGAGGAAGGGACCTTGTTCTACTTCGCTCGTCTTGTCCACTTCTGTACCTTGGGTACCTGTAGAGCATCCATCTTCCTCATAACTAGCTATTAACCCAGACCCCACAGATTCCTTTTCCAGTTGAAAACAATGTTCTGCGAGAAGCGGGCCTGACTTCGGTTCATCAGTCCTAGGAGAAATTTATTGGCTAACACTGTTTGGGTCTATCGGCCATTCTGGCGCATGCCTGATCCTGCATTCAAAGCCGTTGAATTGCTCTCCGGAGTTTGTGCAACTATCTTTGTGTCCAATGTTTAGAACCTTCACGAATTTGTTGGTTAATTTCCTTAAAGAACAACCTCATTTAATCTTTCATGTTTCTTACCAAAATGTGCCATTTCAAAGTAATTAGTCCAAAAGGATCCTTCCCGTATTTTTTGAAAACATTACTACAACTCTCTCAGAAAAACTCTCAGATATCTCTGTCATCGATCATGTGATATCGAATAGTGTTCCAGATCACGTAAATGAAGGACTCGCCAATTTTTTACTTTTAAGAATGGATTGCTGAGGTAGGGATTTACTAAAAATACTTTACAGCAATTAGTCGGTTGAAATTGTTGAAAGTGACTGTTGAAATATGATACTTTAGCCCAGAATTTTGGTATCCTTTTTCTCCATCAGTGTAGACAGTTAATTTGTAATTGGACAAGTATCACAAGTTCAACTTACTTAATAACTAGAAGTTCTAGGACTATCTTTCTATCATTGTTACAGTGCATTTTTATGCATTGTTTATGCTTAAGAAAGGTCACGAATTCGCAAAGTATAGTTTGAACTGAATGCTTCCGTGCAATAACTTTGTTAAACCCGTCTCTTTCGAAAACTCAACTACAAATTATTATATCATAACATATCCTGTCGATATTTAGCATAAATTGTTCATACTTTCAATTTCTTTGTAAAATTTCATTTGTATTGCATTCACACCTCAACATTCGCTCCTGAATTATTTATTTGCCAGCTTTGATTTATGCCTGCCGCATGCAAATAGCTGATTAAGTACGAAATTTTCTACGACATGTGCTCAATTCATAAAAGATATAATAATCGAAAAAGGATATTTCGGAAATTCATAATTAAAGCTTTTAATTTGTCGATTAATGGAAAGCGTTTCACTCCGCACAGCGTGAAATGGCGACACTACGTTTACGTTCCCTTTTAAAGGTGTAAATCATTGAATCGTAAAAATGAAAATATCCATTGGAATGTCGAATCCTAGTTGCAGTCATTGTCGCCCAACCTGCCAACTCCATGAACATCCGCATACTCCAATTGAAACTCCGGTGGGTGACTGGCAAGGACTTCCTCAGTCACTGGCGAGTGACAAAGTTTCCAAACGGAAATGTATAGTGGAAGCATGTGGTGTTTACTGCTTTGGTTGCTGGCAATTTCGAAATCCTATTCAACTTTTCCGAAACTGAACTTTGATTGCTTCGAGTTTTAAATGGTTTCCTCCCGGCGGTGTTCGATAAAGCTGTGCAGTTGTTTGAACTTCATTATTATCGAGCGCCTTGAATGTCGACAGCAAACGCTTGACACCTTATTTTTAGCAAGGACAACTATGGGAATAATAGTCGCGACGGAAAGGATGAGGTATAGTGAGACTTAAGTTCGAGCAAACTCATTATACCTCACCTTTCTCTTTGGGACTTGGATTGAGGCACTGGTAATTGTGTACAAATGAGTGAAATTGATGGCATTAACTCATGAACTTAAGCTCCCGGTTATGCTTCATCTACCTTCGTATTTGAAGCATCTATTAGAGTAATGCAAGACATCTCAGTGATGCAATGTGTGTTGTGTAGAAGAAATTTCCACGTTTCTGTGGCGAGGACATTTAGAGACCACCTCGATTTTGACGTTAAAATTTATCGCTCCGAGTTTCTCGATCTTATGATTGCATCATCTAATTCCAGTATGTGGGTAGCTTGAACCGGTCTTCGTCAATAGAGTCGATTCAGCATTTTCAAATTTTACCCAAGGTGTTCACCATCCAAAGTCCTGTATCCAAGGTGCTGTCGACCAACCGTCAAATACTTATCATGGTCTCCGATAGTTGTCCGTGCACTGCAAGTGACAAAAACCTACTGTATGAAATGCTTTTATCTTGCTCATCGACTATTTCGTTCGCCTCATTGATGTATCTGAATTGCGGTTAGTCTGTATCTAGTCTAGCTCCAATGAATTTTCCAAAAACCAAATTTTCCAAAGGCTTGCAGCTTTTCCATAATGCAAACGAGTAGTTCAGCATTCATCGAATAACACATTTCGTTTTCCAGACTTGTATTGATTCGTCCTTTCTGTGTATGCTGCCAAATTTCGAAAAAAAAATCATCTCGTTAAATCATACCTGCTCATCGTCTCACAAAAATTGTGGTCACTTCAAAGAAAACAAACAGAGAGAAGAAAACATAAAACTCCGTCAGCTGCATTCAATTATATTGAACATGAGGCTAGGGAGGAGCCAGGGTCATACTGCGCAGATTGAATAACTATGGAAAAAATTACCCGACATAATACTGCGTAGATTGAATATTTAACAGCAATACTTCTAATGGCAACTGCATTCTTTACTGTTTCTTGATTAATTGTGAATTTATAACAAATGGACGAATCGCAAATGGATTGCTGCCAGACATTTACCATCTTCTAATGTTTCTCGGCTCGCATCATCTCATCGCTGTCATTGTACATTGACGTTTGTAAATTCATGCAATGGAAAACTTAAACAGTAGTCACGCAGCATTGTATCTTGATTTTGGGATCCAATTCAGGTCCCAAAATTGTGAAGTATCTGGTTCAGTATTGGAAACGTAATCTCTGTGCGAGAGCCAGTTTATGCAATAAAGATGCCTTTCTGAACCCATTGTTGACATTAGTGAACTAGTTCGAATCGCTACGTCTGTCTAATACATTCTAAAGGAACAATAAACAAAATAAAGGAACAATAAACAGAGGGAACTATTCAAATCACGCGAGTTACTCAAATATACTGATATGACGGCGTTTTCAAAAGTTGGACCAATTCTAGACCAAATTCGTAAGTCAATTCTGCTTGAATTAGAAGTTAAAGGGGATATCTGTGTTAGTGAACAGATCATTTCTTTCAAGCAATACGTTAAAGGGAGCCGTTGCCCTTGTGGCAAGTGTATTTTCGCTGCGGAAACAGTTGAATGCCGTTTGATTTCCTTACTTACCAAGGCTCAATAAAACCAATCAACGAAATTTTGACGAAAACAACTGGGTCCACAATCGTTCTTGATTTTTGTTTTGACAACGATTTTCCGTCGTTCCAATTGTTTGAAATTTTAAGAAATCGACCAATCAACGCTGCTGAAACTTTCATGCCAATTTATTCGCCAATTTATCTCTCTCAGAGGCCAAAATGATGGGTGCCAGGGGTGTGACTCCAGTGAACTGTGCTTCAGCTCTGACGACAAAGTCAAGTTCACTTCTTGGCCAATTTGGTTTTGAATTTTATTGGGATCGGCCTCGTCGACAAAGCACAACTATAGAACCCATAGGCACATGGAAACTTCAAAGTCAGTCGTCCTGTGGTAGTTCGTATTTCCAACGAGAGTAAAGATGGGGTCAATTTTTCTGATCAAATAATCCAGTACTATCGAATCAACATAAGAACTATTGTAAGGAGTGATTATGCCTGTGTCTGGCTATCATTGCCGCAAGGGTGAAAAACAGAAGATCCTGCAAGACGACCTTTTTATCCGGTAAACGTATTTTGAATCTAGCATAGATGAAGTATTCCACATTAAGAGGCCAACGTCCTGGTCAAGTTGAAAACTATCGCACGCACCGAAGATGAACCACATCCTCAGCAAACAGTGCGACAAATCCTTCCGCAAATGTCACGTCGGAGGAGGACACAGGTGAGTTAGAGAGAAAGAAGCGGAGCAAACTATGTCAGCGGAAGAGCTGCAAACAGATTTATCAAACAAAACGATGCCAGCAGGTATTCTCTATCATGCGTTATCGTTTATTTGTTAGGCATATCCAAACACATCCGGGTGCAAACCCGACGTGTCATTTGATAAGGACGTGATTTATTTGTGCCACCTACAAAGGATATGCGATAAGCTTATGAGATTTGGCAAGTTGTTTTGAAAGTCAGAATCTCAAATCTACGATCAGGGTCCCAAGTTGTACAATTTTATCTTCTAATCTATTTGGTTACAAATAGATTAAGGTTACCTAGTTCAACTCTAGCATTTCATCTGATGAATTTTAGGATTGAGCACATATCCCCTTTTGAGGCCCCTTAAACTGACTGAAAGTTAGATCTGTGTTATTAAGATATGGATGAGGGATGATCTACTGTCTCCTCCTTTCTTGAAGTCGCAAAGTTCTGCACTAAATCTTTATTGTAAACTCTTCAGGCACGAGTGGTTACGAAAAATATCAGTAGTGTTAGTATAATTTGAAACGGCTCCTATCCACTGGGTTTATTCATTAGCGCAGCTCTTCAACAACTATTTTACGCTTCAGTTCGGGCTATTGGCTTCCCATCCATGTTGATACTTTCGAGGCTATATGGTATACAAGCTGGAAGTTCTCTCCTGAACTCATAAGCTCATCGGCTTATCTCAAATAGAAGTGAATTTTTGGCCAAAAGCGAGCCAGGACGTATCAAAACATATACAATTATGATATGATACCACATCTGGTATCGTGCGTGCACACTTCCTGTGAAAACTGATCAGGCAGTCCTCATGAAGCACATCATCCCCTGTTTTTCAAAGGGAAACCAATTCTCTAGTCTATGACTTGCGTACTACTTCTCGGCAAGATTATGCACCTAGTGCTGATGAGAAATCTAATTAGTCAGTTCTAATAGTCAGTTCTAACAGAAATCTAATAGTCAGTTTTTTGCCTGATGGAAGCAAAGGGTCGTTTGATAGGTACCAGATCAGGAAGCTGGTATAAGTATTTATTGCTAATCGGTTTATAAGAGAGGTCAAACCAGACGGAATCAAAAAGTTGCGCTAAGATCCCACTCTAGTGTTTCAATTTTTCTAGAATTTTCAAATCTAAAGTTCTTAATTCAGAACAATAATGGACTTTCTGGAAGGTGTGTCCAACAATTTGACGGTATCTTACCTAATTTCAGGCTGCAATGCCGTTGACAACATTCAAAACTACAATCTAAATTTGTAAATTTGGAAACCAGATTGAGGGTCAACTTTGTGCATAGACATATTGGTTGATACCACCTAGTAAGTTCGTTTCTAAGGAACTATGTCCTTGTTCGAGTTTGCTTTAATGTGATGTTTGTTGGAGGTGTATCGGTAAGCCTTAATAAAATAAAACCTAAATCTAAAACGGTGGCTAGTTATGGAGCAAGAATTAATTGTTGTCAAAATGTCACCTCTAATCAATCTATCGATGTATTTAAATCGAGAATCATTTATCAAAATTGCAGTTTGGCATTCAAAAAGGGAAAACCTTATTCGGACCAGTCTTAATGAAATTCGGAAGCGTTTAGTATTATTTTTCTGGTGTCCATAATGCATTAAATGAAATGCAACAAATGGATCCTCCGATTTATTTCAAAAGGAATTTGCTTAAGCCTGTTCATTATTGATTAAAAGCAAAGCCAACTTTACACATCGAAAGTTAATGCAGCAAATCCTTCAGGCTCCACATTTATTGTAAGCCGAACGTTTCCGCTTTTTAATAAAGAACCAGCCTTAAACCATGCCTCATTAAAATCTTTAATTTCACTCGGTGGCTATTAGGCTTTCCGGAATAATTACCGAAGAGCAAAACGGCTCCATTCGATAAACGAGTCCTGTGACGCTCTGAAACCGTCAAACGTTCGGCACTTCAATAAAAATTAAAACAGGAGGCTTGAATTGTGTCAGAGCATTTACTCGATATGCCACCAATCCACAGTTCAATGAAAATTCCATTCAGTTCTCGTTCAGTTTTAAGCGGGCAAAAGAAACGACAGAAATCATAAAATTGTCATTCTGTTCAATTAATCGTTGGAGTCCAGGAAGCAACTGTCCGCTCGACATTGCACTGAAGAGACATTGGAGGGATGTGAGGACAATTGCAAAGTGGTTATATGGTCACCAACCCATATCATTCACCACAAGCTGCAACACAAATCACTGAACCATTTCGTTTTATTACTTACGTCCAGAAGGGACTTAGACGGAACCGCACTAAACCCATCCGAACGACTATGTAGGATATTCGTATTCTACAACGACACATCCTGACGTTGTGTGCACCCTCCAAATATGCTTAACATGCACATCTTTACTTTGTCCGGATGACAGATGTTGCAACCCCATTTTCTCAACTCAACTCCATCTTTGTACAGAGAGAGAGAGCTAAAGTCGAGAGAGAGCGAGAGAAAGAGAGAGGGTGAGAGCGAAAACGAAGAAATGTGGCATGTTCAGGTTGAAAATTTTCCAAGTTTCGAGTTCGTTTGGCTTCTGTCTTAGCTTATTTTTTGCTATCTTGCACTTTTTCACTTTATTATGTCCCGATATAGATTCGTTTATTGAAATTACTCCGATATTAGCATAAAGGAGACGTAAAGTGTACGAGTTAAGGAATCGTTTCATGCAACATGTGCATGTTACAACTTTGACTTTATTAGGGGTTGCACAGGTATGTTCTATGATAGGGAGCATATTTCAAAGTCTTTATGGTGTCATATATTTGATTTACTAGAGATCTATTTGCAAAAATGCGCAGGACATATAACAAAAAACGTACACATAAAGCGTCCTTTAATTTGGATGGTAGCTATTTCGAAAATTATTCGCTACCTTTAACCGTTCATAATATCAATTCAGGAATCTCATGCCAATCGCAGATCAGTCTACACTCATTTTCAAACTAACTGCATATTGATTTTCCAGAACGAAATAAAATTTTGACCTATATAATCCTATTGTTATTATCAAGACTTAGTAGTATTACTACCAGAGATATTTTTTCAATTTCAATGACAAGTTCCAATTCAGAAAACAATTCTATAAGCAAAAATTCTAAAATATCTTTTGAATGTCATCCTACGTTTCTTTAGACTGTTTTGTTAGCCAATTTCCACTAGGCCCTCACGTATCTCACACGTTTCCTTAGTGTTCTAGTGTTCCTTAGTGTTAGCGTTGAAATTTTGACGTAAATCAGGAATGGGTCTAGACACATTCTCGTGAAACGAAACTACCTTGCCTACTTTATCTAACTCCCTTAGAATATAAACTTAGAGTTTAAACTTCGAATATAAATTTAGAACGAAACCTTGGACAAACGACATAGCCTAAACCAGTTTCAGTAACGTCACCCTGGCACTGATATTCCAAAAGTACATGGACAACTGATTTCTGTGCTGACTTAAAAATATCCTGAAATTGAACTAGCTCAAACTGACTTGAGTACCTTTCTCTACCACCTGTAAATGAAAATACCATTTTTATCTCCATAAAACTGCTATCCTGTGTCATTCAAATGTCATGTCAAATTATTTGAAAACAGATGAATTTTGAAAACCGCGATGGAAATTCAACACAAAATTATTTTTGTAGAAGTTATTTGGATGCATTTTAATTTCAATGGAGTAGTATATTTCGTATTAGAAACCAAAAATAAAAGCATGAACTAAATTGTTAAAAAAGAAGTAAACTTTTTTTCCCCACTTTAAGCCAACTCGTATATCATCGTAATTGAAAGAAATAACAAAGGGGAACCGGACCTTCGCCGGATCTACTCCGTACCTCCACTACAGTCGTTCGGCTTCAATTCATACACGAGTTGGATTTTGTGCGCGCGCAAACAATGACCCTTCCATAAAATCTTCCATAACGTGGTCAGGCATTTGCTTCAGTGTTGAGTACAATGCCGAATGGACTCACTTGGGTCTTCATCGATACAACGCTCTACAGCGTCTATGGTTTCTTCATTAGGAACTGTGTTTTAACAGTAAAAGTAACCGTTACATGGAAGTGATCCATTGTTAATCGAATTAATTGTTCTGATGAACGATTTTGTCGACCATGAAATCGACGGAGTGCGCGATGAATTTCTTCAACAGAACCGTTTTCATTTTGAATAGTAATCTGCACGATTTGCAGAAATTAACATTCCAAACTTGATACAAAACACATGACAGCTGCCAGTCGTAGCATGAAAAGCAACATAGTGTGTTGCCAACTTAAAGTTCTATACCTCTGAAGAAAAATACCCTTTATGTGATTATTTGATCGCTTGATCTTGACAGCCGATTTAGTTGATAATTTGTAAAGGACACTTTGCAACGTTTTCATGCTCAGAAAAATGCTGCCTGGTATGAAATCATCAACCTTTCGACTGTCATGTTAAATTGATATGCTGTCAATGTATGAGTCTGTTGCGATCAGTGCTGCAAGACATCATTTGAAAGTTTTAATGTCTTGTTTTACTGGTGAGCATTGCGCGTGTTATTACCTCTACGATACCAGGTAAAATAAAATATATTTAAGCTAAGGCTCAGGGTATAGAAAACATTCGAGCCATTTTCCATTTCTCAGTACCATCACTCCAAACGCTGGAAAATTTGTAAATTTTTGAACTGCCTAACCACTGACAAAAAAGACGTAGCTGAATTAAATGAATCTAAAAGTCTTTTAGAAAGTATCCTATTCTAGCCCAAGCAATCAAAATTCTACGCGGAAGACTGATAAATAGCTTTTATTATGATATTCAACTTTTGGCAACTTTTTAACCACACTTAAATTACAATATGCTATCATTCTGCAGTTGCTGATAGAGAATGACAAATTCAGATTCGTGAAAAATAAAATTTGGAGTTGTTAGAAGTTGTAAGAGTTTATGCAAAGATGCGTACAGGATTGAGACACTTATAGGTTTCTCCTTCCTCATGGAAATTGGTTTTCGTAAGTTCTTTCTTTTGACATCAAGCATTACTGGTTTAACCCTATGAAAAATGCATGACCATCAGAGCGTTCTTAGTCCAGAAACTCCTTAGTCCTAGTTTTTTAGGAATAGTTGCAGATCTTCCATGGTGATTTGACAGTGTGTCAAATAGGCTGCTCTATAACTACTGTATTACAGCACGCATTTCAGCGCAATCAGAGCTGCATTTCTGAAAATGTCCTTTGGAAGATGAACTTAGTGGTTTCTACAGTTGAAACTAGCACTCTTCTTCAGTAAGATTGCTGTTCACTTCATTTTTTTTCGTTGACGCAGATGAGAAGCAAACCTTAATTTTTGCTCAAAAAGGGTTCTATGTCCAAATATAAAAAAAGGGCCAACTGCACCGAGAGTACTGGCCTTCACCTGACAGAAGCTCCTAAAGATCTAAAGCTCCATCAGAAGCATTTTTAGTTAAGTCAGAAAAAACTGCAAAAGGCTATCGATGAGATGACCTGACATGACAACGACGTGAAAATACCTGGCTGAAGGAGAAAATGAGAACAAAAAGAAAAAAAGGAAAACAACCGTCCTAAGGTGGATTCTAGTTTCAACAGTAGCTATGGGGGATTTTTATTATTAAGGGTTCGAACCTGACACTCTCAGCTAGTTTCTAGTTTCATTTTGCTAAGACAGCCTTGTGCAACACCATGCCAATCAAATAAGCTCATAAATAAATAACGCATGTTGGACTTTCAGAAAAAAAAGGAGACCTAAGAAACTTTATTCTGGATGATCCTGATTGATATCTGCCACCCATGGTTGATTTCGAATCACGTAAGAAAGTTCCAATACCCAGGATTTCTCATGTTGGTAGGGTAACAGGAGGAATCCTTCAAATGCATATACCATATGCGTGGAGAAGGGAGCCAACACTGGCCAGTGCAGTGGCCGTGATCGTTCAATCTTCTGTAATGGATTTAACACGTCGTACTCATCACGGCGACGGCACCACTACCGGTCGGCCTCGTTTTCCTTACAATTTCTGCAAACGTTCTCACAGATCTAAAGATACTTAATCTATAAAATGCAATAAAATGTATTTTCAAATTTAATTACTGAAGCTTTGAAAGATGAGTATCCTAGGTATTGCATTTTCCCAACAATATTTTGAAAGGATATTACTTGATTAGTTAGAATAACCAGGACCTACATTTTCCTTCATCCTGGATCTTCCTGGTTCATCAGCTTCTTTCCTATTCCGGCTTTTTGCGAGATTTTGCATGACATCCAAGTTCACTAGTATCTCTCATTTTCTTGATGATCGTTGCATCCTCCATTATTATCTTGTGTCCTTTCATGATGACATGTTCAGCTATGGCCGACTTAAAGTTTGAAGTTGTTCCTTTCTTTCTTGCTCTTGCTGCTTCACCTAGATGCTCCCTAATTCTCGTGCCAATGAGTCTTCTCTTTTGTCCTTTGCAAGCTTCTTCGTAAAACGAACATTCAAGAAAGAAGAAAAATCCGGGATTCATTGTATATCCCGGATTATTCTTGTGTTTCACGTTTGACCTTCGTTGATCCGAAAATGCTTTTGTGCTGATTCTTGCTACTCGATTCACTCAGCTGCAGAATTCTGCGGATTGATTTACCATTTTACCCGTCGGCTGATACCTTCATAATACTTGACTACGTGACTTGATACATGACTTCCAGTATATCCTTTCAGTGCCAGCATTTGCAACTGTTGAACGCTCCTGTCACTGTTTAGTCTGCCGTTTTCGTGGTCCTCTCTTTGGTGCAAGATCCACTCTTCTATCTAGTCCAATGTTTCCTTAACCGAAATAGTCGGGAGTAGAGCTTTCACATCCAAGGAGACCATAATTTCGTGTTCTGATGGTGGACCAAACTTTAGTAACTACTTGGCGAATTCCTCTCCATTTTGAACAGAGTTGCTCTTCATTGGTTACATTCCCTTAAACACGTTCACAAGCCACCAAGGCATTTTTTGGTATGCGTATTCATGTCCAATTTTATTTCATGCATTTCGTTTACTTCTTTATTTATTTGCAGACACTTTTTCCTTGGAAGTGTGGGGTTGCTGAACCGGACAATGCCACTGTGCTAAAACTGAATTAGCTCTCACGTTCGTTGACTCTCCAATCAAAGACTCAGATGATTCTTAATTCTTTTTGTGGATTCATCCAATGGGTTCTGCGTTTGGAGGATTACTATTGCATTCAATCACTACCATTGTATCGCCTTTATCTGCTTTAATGAAGTAAGCCGCTTTTTCCTTCGGCTCAGCAATTATGATCGCCTCTTTTCTGTTTGTCAGCTCTTTTCTTCCTCTTATACCTCTTAAACCTCTTATACATTTTCCCTTTCTCTTCGGCTGTATCAACTCTTGCGATTATTGTTAAGCGCACTTATTAGTCTACAGATCGCTGCTTCTGTTTCTACGATTTCTCTATAGGAATTTCGGAAAGTTTTATGACAGAGTTTAATCCCATATTGAGGAATTGCATTTCTTCTTTTATTGAAAATCACCACTAGTCTGGGGATCCCCTGTAATCCTCCAACTTCGTTGATTGGTTGGACCGCTTCTTTCAATCTTGCCTTGTTTTCCGGTGCGTTTCCCATCTCTTTTCCTTTTCCCACTAGTATGCTCTATCCATCTTCTTCAGGAACTGTTCCATATATCCTTTGCCGCAGTCGTGTAACTCTCGCATAAATTCCAGATGCTTCTCATAATTCCTCAGAGTAGTCTTGTCTATTTCGCGTCAAGCTGCTTGATGCTGATTATCATGAAATTTCGTTCGACTGTTTTCGGTTTTCTAATTGTAATTTTTAGGCCACGAAGAATCTTCAGCGCGTGTCCTTTCGCCGTCTTCCGTCTTCCCTGATTCAAGATGAAACGTCACCAGCGCCAGCGAAAGGATCACCAGAACCATCCACCAGAAGCATTACGTCAACAGTTTTAAAAAGGCGAGATATGAGTCTTTAATTTAGTTCTAAATCACCCCAACATTATATCCTGCACTCTATCCAGCTTGAATTTTTCATGCAATTCCAACTTAAATCCTTAAAAACCAAAAATTACTTCATCTTCCATCCTACAGAACAATTAAAGTAAGCCACTGTAGTCAACTATTAGGATTCAAAAACTTTCAAAACAGTATCAACCATCCACGATCAATGTCCTTAAATCAAGACAAACAAATTCCATTTGAGAAACAAAGCAGATAGATCTCTTATCCAAACAATACAATTTAAATTTCAACACCATCCTACTTAAATCCTCGAATTGGCTCCCAATATTTCTCTGATGTTGATTCAAATTTGACTTACAAACAAACATTATCCATCCCTCCAATTGTTATTCACTCGTTCGTTTACTAACGTTCGTCCTTGCCAATGCATGCATAAATACACAGAGATAGAGTGATGTCGAGTGAAAGGGCGAGTTACGAGGTGAAAAAGGGAAAGATATGAGCAGAGGAAGGAAGAGAGTTCAGGATAGAGTTGGTTGGTTAGTAGCTTGTTGGGTGAATATTTGGAGGGTAGTGAAATTCCCATCACTGTTTTTGGCATGTCGTGCAACAAAAGTTTGTCAAGTCGTAAATCAATCCATGCCGGAATCGGATTAAGTGTTTAACACTCGAACAGATTCCGCGGTGATGTTTCCAATTGAAGGATGCATCAAAGAAGCAATTAGATGGAGTTTGTACCACTGTCATCGCGGACAATTATACACAATTTGTCGTTACCGAGCAAGGCTTAATCGCTTACTAAAAGTGTACACTGATGGATGACGTAGTTCAAATTGAATAAGGCTTTTGAGGTGGATTTGCTTTACTGAATGTCCTTGAGTACTCTATGGTACCATATACTATCTTAAAGTTTCAATGAAGGGCAATCGAAATCATCATTGAGGTTAAGTAGCTGAACAGACTAGCTGGCTTAATCAGGATAACTAACTATGCATACTTTCTATACTTGCATGATATAAAGACAGATTGGCTGGCACCACAATAGGTCCTGTAGGATCATGATACGTACCGATGCATAAAGGTGACGTTCCCCATACAGTGTAAGAAAAAGCTGGATGCCGTATCTTCGAATGTGAAACTTGAATATCTTCCATATGAACTTATGCTTCAGTCTAAATTTTTAGAGGTCATCTGACTATTTATGAAATTTCAATTCATCTCTGCCAGGATACTCAACTTGAAGAAATTGCATCGGGCTTAAGACTGCTACCATGTTGTAAATGAACAGTAGACAAGATACTTCACTGGGATCTGACTTGGCCTGATCTGCTCCTTTTTATCTTGTACAATGTACAATGTACGTGTCTTGTATGATGCACCTTCAAACACTTCTGCAATTCTTTTCATGCTCGAGTTTTCGAGAATTCACGTCAAATTAAACTAGCCAACAAACACCATTTTTTACTATTGTACATCGTTTTCACCTCCCCCGCCTATATTAATAAGGCACCCGTTCAAGGATTTTAGGACCAAGGCTATGACCCTCTGGAGTAAATTTGGGTCGTTGCGGTCATAGTCCAATACCTCCAACTGCTCCGTAAGAGCGTTAATGCGATATTGCTCTAGTCAAAATTGAGCACAAGGCGACCGGTCCGATGCTAGAATTATTTGTAAAAATCGAATAGCATGGCCCAATCGATCTGTTTCGGTTCTCAGCAACTTCTCCTACGGTGATTCGATGATTAGCCATTACCATTTTCTTCACTTTATCAGTATTTACCGTCTGTTGTTGACATGCTTGCACGTTTGGCACACTATTAGCCGTTCACATCTTCTGAACTTTTTGAGAACATTTTGTACCACCGGTAAACGTTGTCATGGTCCAAGGAAGCTACACCATATGCCACAGTTAACATTCAAAATGCATTTGCGCTCTTGAAGGTTTTTTTCACACAAGTCTTGCTACAGATACTTTGGCCAATTCTTAGAATGGACGACAAAATCGAAGATAAGCCAAAATACGACGTAGCAAGAATGCTGTCAAAAATAAACTGAAGATTCGAAATGACCGAACTTGTCAACATGAATGAGGGGCATTACCCAACATAACGCTATAAAAATATCAAGACTATACCGAATTTCTGAATGAGTCAACTTCAAAGTAGTTCGGGCTCAAAATGAAGCGCACAATCAAAATGAGCACTCATAAATAAATGAAACAAAAGCTGTTTCCGGCAGTTGAGGTGCTCTATGCAAAACTGGGCGAAGCCATAGCTGAAGAGCAATATGCGATTTCCTCGGTAAAACCGTTAAATTTCAAATGATTTCCTTACTTTTTGCAGAGAAAAATGATCGACTAAATTTTAAAGATAAAAAAAAAATATTTATGATTGCCTATGACTTGTTTGAGCAATTTCTTCTTCATTCAGTATTCAGCATTCGCAGTCGATATACGCCGAAGGTCTGCGCAAATTTGCTTGTTACATGGCAAAAGTAGATTACTGTCATCCTTCTGTTGACAGGACAGGCGGATCTCATAAGTTGCTCGTGGTTAATTTTGAGTGAGGTTATGGGCTCTTCTTGATTCCAAAACTTTCAAAATATTGGCAAAATTGGGTCATGAAGTGGACGCCATGGCTGGACTAGATTATGATATATTTGCATAACGAATTCTCTCATCGAAATCGGCTTCAAATCTATTTTAACAACGTTAGTGATGAAAATAATATTTACGTTTACTAGTATGATATTCATCATGCCATAAAAAGTCAATAAAGTCCAGCGTTTAGTCTTATGTCTACATGACATTTGTTGTTACATTTTGTACAATGAGTCAATTGCTTCTCTTGCCGCCATGAAGGTTCTTATTATTTGGGGTTTCTTGAAGACTTTAACCTACATTTCATTTTGTTTTTAAGACCTTGTAAGAAACCATCGTTTTAGGCCAACAAAAAAAAATATACTTCTCCCTATAGCTTTAGCATTAGGATTTATCATTTTGGCTGTTCTTTCCGGTTTATTGTTTCTCAATGCACCCACAGTAGTAAGCTTTAGGGTTCTCCCGAAATTGAATTTTCCAATGGAATTGAATTTAACAAGTTATGTACGGTTCCACTACAGTTGAGTCCATGTCAAGTTTTTGAGAGCTTTCTTTTACGCCTTTAACCTGTGTAAAAAATGTCAACGACCATATATTTCGCAGCGTTTTCATACACTGAAACTGATTATAATGGGATATAAATTCTGTAATAACAAAGCCCACGAAATGCAAGTAGTTATTCGTCAAAAGTTGAGAAAGAACCGGGTTTGTTAGAACCTTGGCAGTCAGCAATAAACGTATCTAAAATTTGTTGTATGGAAGCAAAATTCTTCTCTATTCTTCTCTTTTCCTGCTCATCAAACATTCAAACACACTAAGCATTCCAACAAAAAATCTGATAGATCGCAGCACAAAGTTAGGTGTTATCTCTCAATACTGATATCCGGATTAAACCTCCCCATCAATGGTAAATAGCTCCCTTTAAGAGTTTTTTCATAGAACTAATAATCAAATTCAGTGTCACTAATCAAACCTACAATTTCCTTTGTACCTTATTGTTGGCGCCTGATTTTCATGAATTTTTATGTATGTGTAATCGACAATAATATTTGAGATGTTATCGGGAAAGAAAGTTGAAAAATTACCACCGGGGTAACTTTATTCATTGTAGTGTCAGTGGATCCAGTGTAAATAGCGTTTCTGGCTGCTGGTATTTTTGCCCACCTAGTGCTGATTTGCTAGTCCAGCGATATCAATTTTTCTTTCTATAGTACATATTATCACAAACAACTAAATGCCAATCAGCTGTTATTCGCCTACCTTCAGAATTATTTAATTGCAAGGTAAAGATCCGAAATATCATTTGTCATACATTGACAGAATTTTAACTGAAATTTGGTTGTAATCCTAAAGACAAATGAAAATGAACAGAAGTTATGAGAAGAGTTTTCTTCCTCTTGCTTGCTTGAGGTAACTCTTCCTACTCCGAAGGTGAAAAGTCTGACATATCTGTATCAGGTATGAAATCAAGATCTGCATCAGTACATCATTGTTTATAAAGTGATAATGCACTATTTTATCAAATTCATCAGCTGATTTAGAATCACTCTTTGATATATCACACGCACTCTGTTGCAAGTAATGTAAGATTTCACCGTTTGTTAATCGACTCATTCTTTAAACAAACTCACCATTAAAACTAAAAAAAATTATCCGTCAAAACACAGTAGATGTGTCAATATTACAAACGTCAAAGCTGAACGCTTGCAAAATTAACGGTCGATTGTCGGCAGCGATAAATTGACATATGGCCATGAAGCGCGGCCCCCACTTATAGATGGAGTAGCCAAAAAAAGACACAATCCTTGATAGTAGAGCCCATTGGCGTAGGTTAGGGGGCAAACTAAACAAAAACAAATTTTGACTCGTAATTTTTATGATAGTTTTGTTTTCCATGGGTAAAAAGAATCTTTATAAAACTCTTAAATTATGATAGTTATATCTATGACGATAGTAACCTAGAAAACGCAACAAATATTTTTCCCCATTGTGAGCATACCCTACATTCAGCGGAGATTATTCCTTGATCCTAAAAAGCACACTCAATATAAATAACTTCAGCGTTCCTTTAAACTTTGAAAAATCATAAGGCATACAGGACAACGACACAGCATGATGATTCATACTTTCGTCCTTCTGCAAGAAAAATCAACAGGACTTAAGAACTTAGAAACAAAACAAAACTTAAATATAATCACAATAGAAGGTTTAACTTTAATTGTTGACTTCTTTCAAGTCAATTAACTGCAACATTTTCCTCTTAAATTTAATTACACTCTCACTTTCCCTTCTTTCACATTAAATCTCTAACCTCATTTTTTCTCACACACACACACAGTACATAATATACCTTTCTTGAAGAACAATTTATCATAAAATTAATATAAAGCATAAAAGATTCTTACGAAATCCTCCAATTTTTCACAACGAGTGCGGTTAAAAACGTGTCCACTAGTAGTAGATTCCTTTTTATATATTTATATATATATATATTATTTTCAACCACTCCCAATCAGTGCGTTGCTATAGAAAGAAAAGGCTGTGAAGCATTACCAGACCTGAATATCCTCCCAACATCCCTTCTCCTCACCCCACAGTGGCCTATTGTTCGTTGCACAAAAAGTAAAAAAAAAACGACGAAAAAGTGTAAAAAGGGTGGAAAGTGGTCATCATCCGTCCAATTCATATTTTAAATTGATGTATCATCAATCATATGGTCGATAGTAATGTATTAAATATGAGCTGGTGTGTGTTTGATATGTGACGAAAATCTACGTAGTGTTGTGGTCATTTTATCGATTCTGACGAGCCTATATTGAGGTTTTGTGATTTTGATACGTCATAAATTTTAGTTCAATCGTTTTATGCATAAATTTGGCTGGGAGGGGAAGGGTGTAGAAAAAGAGGGTGAAAATTTGTCTTGACGAGATAAGGAAACCTTTTTTGCATATCCAAGTCCTTAGACTTAACATGTTAAAATGGATCAGAAGTTTTTTTAAAAGGTTGCATGCTTGCAACGACAATCAATTATTCCGGCACTCCTTGCCTCATTCAAGGCCATTTTTCAATAATAATACAAAGATTTAAGGACTCTCAACATTGAGGAAGCTTATTTTCAAATAAGTTTATAAAAAATTTAGCATAGCAGTGATACCCATAATAAAAATGAACGTACTAAACTATCGCAACAAACCCGAACCTTGAAACCTTTTAATCTTTGCAGTTCCTTGAAATAAGATTTTTGAATACGAAACACATTTAATTTGCTTAAATGAAAGTCTAAGATGCTGTCGGAAGGACGATATTTTGCATAATTTACACGGGAAGTATTATCAAAAATAGGGATCAACCCACTCTGTACGACCTATGTAGGATTGCCAATAACACAACGACAGTTACAAAACTGACAATTTAGATTTTTTTATTCCCGGGATCGCCGACACCGTTTGAACTAGTTCTTGACGTCATAGTGACGAAACGTCAAAAAAACTTCTTACATATTCTTAACGTTGTCCTGATTATTACGTCAACAACTATTTCAAACGTCCTCATCTATCCGAGGCATTAGAGCACAGACGTCGTCTGTCCTAGGCATTAGAATGCTGCTCATCACAAAATAATGACATGCTGTCATTGTAGAGCTTTACTTTAAAACAGGAAAGGTTTGAATGCTTATGTTTGTAATTTCCATTCCAAATATGATTGGGAAAGTGATTTAACTCCACTGACTTTAAATAAATTCAACCAAAGACGCCTCAAAACTTGTAGAATTGATAACCTACATACCGGCTGATCTCGATCACAAAGCAAAAATACAATCAGCATTAATAAAACGTCAGAAATATCGGAGAAGTCTGATCTAGTGTAAATTATGACATGAGCTTTAAGTTGGTCGTATGTTTACGCTCAAGTTAATGCAGAAATACGAAAGCAGGAAGTACGAAATAAGGAACTGTGCATACGGAAAAAATTTTCATCTCGAAAAATCAAGCTTTTTCAAGTCATCTTGCAACTTCAAGGCAAAACTCAAACAAACCAATTTTCATTAATGCTGAAGTTGTCCATGATATGTTGAATACTTTCTGCTACCCAGCAATAAATTGCAAAAAGCTAACTTAAATTAAAGCCTGTTGCTAAGACAAGATACGTTTTTGCCGAACAGCCCTAAAATTTTGTGTCTAACTTCTTCAACCTTTCAAGGCTCTTCATATTTATTGAAGCTTAAAGCCGTTACATTCCACTCTGAAAACGTTGTTCTTTGTCCTTTTTCATGGGTTTTTCCTATCAAATGTTTTCCCACAGCTTTCCATTGTAGCTCGGGTTTGCCATGAGATTTTTCTTTGATTTACTTGTCCTCAAATGTTCTCTATAGGATTCAAATCTGGTGACTGATTTGGCCATCCGAGAATGTCAATTATATTGTCATAAAACCTTTTCTTAGTTAACTCTGAAATATGCTTTGGGTTCTTTTTTGCTGGAAGGATAATTTCAAAAGCAGATTTTCTTCATCAAACGGCAGCATAATATTTTTTTCGGATACTCCAATATCTGTCAGCCGTCATGTCTAGTATCCAGTATATTGGACTGACTTGCCAAGAGAAGCTTGCAACCTTCACACACCAAGTTTTTTTTATATGCAGCGAACATGGAATTCTTTGCCTTTCGGGCAACAAAAATTTAATGCGGAGTCATTGCTAAATAAGTCGATGTTAGTTTTAGTGCTAAGCAGTTGCACACTTCTAGGCTAGGTGCAAGCCCAGATCTACTAGCCGTCTACGACCTGCACACACCACATATCCTTTTTCTAGAAAAATCGGTTAACACGATTTGATTGGATCGTTCTTGGCTAGCATTATAATACCATGGACAGCCGTGGTCGTAGTTTTTCATGACTTACCTCGATGCCGATATGCTTTTGGCTTTTAAAGCATTTCGAACGAAATGTAGTGAATGCTTTGCAAATTCTTGATGTTTTCGAAGCATCAGCACTAACCTTCACTATTCGAACATTTCTGCCTATCTAGAACTTTACTTCTTATCATTATAAAAGTATCACCAGCAACGTACACTCACAGTTTTTAAAATATACTGCATTGATTCGCATTTGATAATAATCCTCACTTCTAAATTTCAAGTAGACTCAGCTCAATCCATTATTCTGTCCACTAATGTTTTCAAAGTCTGAACAGAAAATGACAATATGAGTATACAACCGGAGTTTTACTGTAACTCTCTGTTAGGACTTGGAATAAATGGCAGGGTTGCCAAAAGAGGAAATTAGTAATTTTGTGAATGTGCAGTTGTTTTATTTATTATATTGTACAGTTGTGTATTTTGAACAATTAGAGCGGTATTTTGCTGCATGTAAAAAATTCTTTGAGAAACGATGCCTTCCAATTGTTGTCATACATAGCCGACAAGGTGAAGGTGCTTGAACTGAAATTTTAATTACAATTAAAACAAAAGGTTCAATTAAATAATTAAATTAAAAATAAAATTAAAATTTCCCTGCGAATGTGAACAAATTAATTTTATTATGTGATACCTCAACGGATACGGTTCCCAATTTATCAGAACGCGCACCAATATTTGATCGCAGTGAAGGTCTGTTGCATTGCTATTGCTACAGGCCTGTTGCAACGGTCTATTAAAAAATAAGTTTTACTTAGAGGACATGCATATTGGACGGATAAAAACGCGAGGTAACTGCTGCGAATAAATGGGTGATCGGCAATTGCAGCACAACGATATTTTGGCACATGAAAATGAAAAGAAATATTGCATCGAAGTCCTTCCGCTCAAATTTTATAAGAGCTTGATATCTGTTTTATCATCTTACTACGTTTCACATTCTTCATCCTGAATGATGGAAAATCTGGGTAAATGCAAAGAAGTATGTGTGAATATATATTATCCCAGGTTATACATAGATACATATGACTGCTGTTTTCCGAAGGATACTAATCATAGTTCATTTTTTCTTTTTATGTCCTTTACGTTCTTTAATTGATTCTTCTTTGAATTTAACTGAACGTTCACCTTCTTTTACTTTTGCTTAGCAATGCAAGACACCGCTTGTATATTATTCCAAGGACAATAATTTAGTATTCGCTGAAGTACCCGAATGGGTACGGTCGAAAGTCGACTTTGAAAATTCGAACAAAAATAAAAACGTAAAATTAAAAGGAAAACTTTCTTTTATTTTTTACGTTAATAACTTCGTCACAATCGCGAGCAAGCATGTAAACGATATTATCTTAAGGACTCAGATGGCATCATTAAATATTCAATCTAAAAACCGTTTAAGTAATGCGCGATTTGTTTATCTCACACGACTGATTGGTTGTTTGGGTTTAATTGGTTTAACTTCGTCAAGTGTTTCATCCTAAGAAATGAGCAAATCGACATCCTGTTTTCAAACAAAAAAAAATCGAAGCTGTCGTTTTCCGCCAATTGAACGCCACTCATACTCTATCCTCTTCTCTATGCTGTTGTGGCATGAACCACAAAACTATTACGTGCTATCTTTTCGCAAGGAAACAGGACGAGAAACACTAGAACTGTCCGTCGAGACATTCTTCAATGTCTAACTCGGACATAACTAATGTCCAGACTCTCGCGGGATCCCATTCAGTGCCGTGTGACCTGGAAAATGCTTACTATGCACATCTCGATAGTTTTTCTCTCAATGACAGATGTTACAACCCCATTTTCCAACTACTATCGGCATCGTATGCGCCCTCGTAAAGCGTTTGCTATATTGGTCCTTAGTTCGAATAATAGTTCTATCTGTTTCAGCTATTGTGCAATATTTATTGTGAGTTGTTATGAGTATGTTTATCGATGACGCTTGATTTATGAAATGGATATTAAGGAAGCAAGTGTATCTAACAGGTAACAAATTGCCATAGGTTGCTTAAAGTATGATGGATAATAGTTTTGGAGTGAGTGGAAATGAAACATTTTTTGTTGAATACTTAAATCTGCGCAATAAAGATACTTTCTGATAGCAAAACGTTCTCTCCGCTTCGGCATGAAGCAACGAAGATGGTCCTTGCTCTTTATTCGGAATATGGATATGGTGATAAATCGTCTCTCAGGCTTCATTGTAACTTACTTGAACAATGTGAGCAGGCTCCAATAACAATCATTAGGTTGGTGATGCAAAACATCATAAATAACGCATCGAGGCCTTCCTGAAAAACAGATACAATCTACTTAAAGCATTTAACTATTTAATTGGGGATGGGAATCAGCAAAACGATTCCGGCCACCTGCAGCATCAATAGCAGCCACGCTAACAGCATCAATGGCAATTACTTGAAGGGTGCACGTGCGGTTCGAAGGGATGCATAACGACCAACTAGGATGGCTATTGCCACTCGAGTCGCAACGGGCAGGATGCAGTTGTTCCTCTACCAATGCAAGCGAACTGCTGCAGCTAAGCATCTCTGTTTGCACAATTTCAGCCGCATTGTTACCAGCATCCGTGGTTAATTTAATTACTCGCTGCATTAAACAATAGGCTGTCAGTTACAATCAACCATGAAAGAATGAAATTTTCATGCGCCATTGTTTTGCGAAGGAACATCGAAGGAAAAACTCCTGCAAATGTTGCTATCGCTGATGTTGATACTGCTTGTCTGCTACTACCACTACCACTCATTAAATGCGCCATGGATCAGCAAAATATGATGACGCTAGCCAAGTTTCAAAGCTTCCTATTCATATCTGAGTCATCATCATTAATGTCTGCTTTCGGCGGTAAGCTCCTGTTATTGTTACCACGCTGCTTTGTATTTTCTTACATACTACAACTAATGCGAATATTTTATCTCATAAATTTTTTTAAGCTTAATCATGACCGATGAGACAGCTCAGATTATGTCCATGGCTTTGGAGAACTTGCGTTCCAACAGGGTGCTAACTATGTGTAGTTCAAACGAAGTTTGCTCGAAGTTAGCGCCACGGATTTGGACTGTAGCGATACAGGACTCAACTTTAAATCCAGAGCAAAATCTTCAATTTACCCAGTAGGATCAGATGGGTAATTAGAACCAAAACTCGAATGTCTTGCATTGATATTGTTCCCTACCTCTTGGCTAATTTTCGAGATGAAGTGGTGTGAATTGTGTCCCAAATAACACTTCTCCTGAATTAAGGGAACTGCAAATGTTGACTCTATTTCTATTTCAAAATTAGAAAATGCCTGTTTACATTTGATTTACTTCAGTCTGTTTAACCGAGACACTGAAGAGAAGATGAACAGGATTACAGACACTGAAAGTTATCGAAAGACTTTGATGACGTTAGCAGCATGTTGTCAATTACCCCAAGTCGCAGTTTCCAATTTCCCCAGCTTATGTTTGACAGACGTCATCTTTGACTTTAAATTCAACTTTTAAATGGAGTCTTTTGTCGGGCACCTTCAATTATTTTACGTAAAAGATACCTTATACCTAACCGATCCGTACACCTTACGTTACCTCTCCCAACTGTCGGCTTTCAATATCTTTAAGATAAGCATCACGGTTTTCAATATCATCCGTTGCCAGGACTCTTGTTTCTAGTTTTTCTTCTTCGCTGCCACTATCATCACCCGTTTTTTTTCCTTTGTTTCTTTGCATTTTTCCTCTTTGCAAAACTATTTTTCTTTTAATACTTCTCAGCTTCCTTGAACCTTTCAATAATTTTATTAGTAAAAGGCACTTCTCCATATTTGTGGTGTTTCAAGCGAGTTCCTGTTCTGGGCTTTTCTTTGGGCATAAGCAACTGTGTTCTTTGATATACTTAAAGTGAAAACATCCACCAAATTCTTGCCTTTGCCAGACGTTCCTTCTAACTGCCTCGTTTTGGTAAGACACAAATCTAGGACTTGATGATGTTATCACTATTAGATGGAATAATTTCACCAAATCTAGTAAATCAGTCGTCTGGAATCACTTTATTCAAAGCTGAAATGAAATTTTGATTATCAAAGTTTTCGCATCTTGTAGTGTGCTGAATATCTCTTCCCATTCGATAACGAGCCAAACATTGAGACTCAAAAAGTTCTTCTGGGACTTTGGTCTCATCTAAAGGTAGTAGCCTGCATCCTGCAGTGCTGAAACTATCACAGGATTTGTACACTTTGCGTACGCTCATACGCTTGGCATGATGGCGAATCCATACCCAATGAACTCAGCAAACTCACGTTTAGCAAGACGAAAGGGACTGTTCTCCATTTTCCTTTTTCCGTGGTTTTCGAAAAATCTCTCCCAAGCTTTCTAGACAGATTTATCTAGGGGTTGAATGCAATCAGGAAGACGGTTAAGAAGTTTTAAAATTTTTATATCGTATTCAATAGCAAGCTCTAAAATTCTTTTGGTTAAATGGCTTACATGTCCTTTGTGGAATAATACAGCTGTTTATCCCACTATGCCTTTTCTAGTTCGAATTTCATTGACGAATAGTCCCAGGATATGCTTTTTTAGAAATCTAACGAGGCTGAACTGCCGTCCCTTTTTATACTAATAGAGAAGGTTGGATAGCACCACTGGCTGACACGCATGCTAGCACCATAGTTGAATCATGACCTGTGCCATCAGAGACACATTGAAGTATTTTCGCTTTTTTTCCTCTGGTTCTAAGGCGTCAAGGATCAGTTGCAACACCTGTTTCGGCTATATTGTTTTCAATATAAGACTTCATTAGCCTTCTTCATCTATTCCGCAGGTATGAAAGTCCTTTATGACGGTATCAAAACAGCCATACACTATAAATGAATCCAACGCATGTTTTTTTTCCTTTTACAAGTGTTCAGACTTCTTCAAAGAGTTCGAAGGATTCCTATGAAGGCGACCATTTTGATCCAATATCTGATAAACGTCCTGCATTATTCAATCTTCCCAGATTTGCCTTTCACCACGACAATACGAAACCATACACCACTGCGGTGACCCAGCTCGGTCAAATCAACAGAGATGGGCTGAAAACTACTACCCCATGTACCATATTTTCACAAATTTTCGATTATCACTTGTTTCGGCCCCTGCACAACTACCTGCAGAGACGCGAGTACAACACAGATGAGGATCTTCGTAAAGAACTAGCAAACTTTATCGCCGCCAAGGAAGAAGATATCAACAGAAGAGGAATTTTCTAACAACCTCCAGAACACTGAAAAGAAATCATAGATACCCTAATATGGTGATCATGTATGAGATTGTGTTTCAATGAATTAAAAAAATAAACAATTTAATTCGAAACCGGAAAACTACCCCCTGAATATTATCAGAACACGTGTTAATGGTAGATTCTATATTTATTCTACATTTAATATATGTAGTGCTGCCTACTTTCAGATTCATTACTGCAAGCAGTCACCTTGCAATTGATTAAATTAAGTTCATCGTTTTTTCCGTGGGAATATTCATCCATATTTCAATTATTTCATTCGAGGCAGCTTGTTCAGATTCCCCAATTTCTTTTGTTTGATTTATTGCTTTACGTTCTGCCAAAACTTCAGTATCACTTCCAAACCTGAACTCTGAAGAAGCCAAGGTAAACGCTCTTGTTCAATATTTTTAAAAAACCAAGTATGACTGACACAACTGGTGTGAATTCATACTGCAACAAGATAATAAATAAACAAGCGTGGTAACTTTTAGTATTAGTTCACCTTTCTTAAACCGTTATACGCCATACAACCCCAGACCATTAGTTTTTTTTTTTTTTTTTGATTGCAAAAAGGAAGGACTGGTTCGCTGTTGATTTTTTTCTTAAGGCGGGAGTAATGGTAACGCTGATTCATCGATGCACAGAATCTTTTTCCAGATGTCGATAGAATTCTTAATATATTCCTCTTCGAACTATGTTCCGTCATGTAGTGTACATTCCTTTTTACATAACATTTTTAATCGCTCCTTCAACCTCCGTCGAATTGTCATGTGTTTTATTGCTGTTCGGGATGCACTATATTCATTGGAATTGAATATCTTTAGTATCTGATGCAACAATTTAAGCACCAGATGTAAGACCCTTTCCGAATCTACCACGTGCCGTTTTCAAAATTGTGTTATCCGCAACTTGCATTAAAACTGTGGTTTGATGACAGTTAAATTGTTTTGCTATATAAGTCAGAGTAATCTTGGGCCTGTATTGACTAATGATATAAACTTCATCCTCGAATGATAGCTTGCGTACTTTCGGCACTATTACATAATATTTATTCTTTACATTTAAATGCTTCAGAATACGACAAAACAATTGAGAGGTTTAAAACCAACTGACTTGAGTAGAAATATGTAACGGTTGTCTCATCTTTTATCCAAAATAATAGTGTTACCATGAGGTACGAATAATTTTGTGAATAAATTTTAATGGTACAAATAATTTTAGAAAATGTTTTTTGTTCACAGCTCCTTTGTTTTAAATAAATTGTGCGTATTTTGTTATTGGACATTATATAAGCGTTTGTCGCTTCCTTTCCCTCCATGCACATTTTTCCCAAAAGCTGTTAAGTTCCCATGAGGTATGGCTGAACTTCAAGATAGACACGTTTTTGCCATGGTACAAACAACTTTGTGAAGCATGGTATGTCTTCTTCTACTCAGTGAATTCGCTAGTAATGAAAGGGTTATAGAAAGAAGTAGTGCTTGAATGAAGGTTTTCATGTTTGTGAACGAGAGTCCCGCACAGGGTTTGCAGACGGCTCAATGGCATTCTCGATTCGTGGGGTATTCAGATAATAAGCGAGTGGAACTCGGATGTATCTTAGACAGAATTTCCTTGCCCGAGGGCCTCCGCAAGATAATAATCAAATGTAAGATCAACCTTCTGAATTTAAGGGGACGAAGTTTTCCATGACGAGAATTACTGTAAGGGATAGACTGCAGTAAGGAATCGCGTTGGTTCCTCGTTCTTTCCCTCCATCCGTTGAGGCCCAAGAAGCATTATTCTAATTGTTAGATGGCACATTCTTTGCAGATATTTTCGTCAAAAATCCATCAGACATATAACGGGGTCAAATTGATTCAAATACAAAGTTATTACACTTAAAATTTTACAGGCCACAAATTCTATGTGGGCCATCCTACAGTTTCATTTTAATTATGTTACCTTAATTCTCGTGAAAATCAACAAATACACACTAATCAAATACACTCTCTTCGTTCAGGATCACTCATTAACTCACCGAAAAACTACAACCGAAACGCATTTGAAAATTCATCGTCAAAGAGCGAAAAAATATTTGTTTTCCTCCTGACTCGTTTTCACGATTTCGTCAAACAATTAAAACTGAATAACAATAAATTTAGCAAAGAGCAATAACCGCAAGCAATTATCCTTTCGAGACCCAAAGATATCCTTTTGTAGAATGTAAACTATAATATTCGAGCGGAATTTCTATTTTCGCTCTTCGTTTACTTCAATTTTCTGCAAGGCATATCACTGGCGAAAAGGAAGCGGTCCAAACAACTCAAAGATATAGCAAAGAAATAGATGAGCATGGAAGATGGCGAATAGCATGGCCACATCCAGACAGTGAAAAGTTACCGTGAAAAGTTACTTCCACTGTGTTAGCATTTTCATGCTGAGCTATTCTATTTGGTCAGACGAAGGAGGAGTTTAACCATTAGTTCCAGCTGGAAAGTAAGTCGCGCTCATGCCAAGTGTTTCAATGATTTTTCATTTTTCAATCTATCAAATAAGGATAACCAAAATGATTTAGATCAACGCATTGCAGGACTTTTAATTCATTACTATTCCTCCGTTTGTGGTTACAAAATGATAAGGTGCGGGATAAGTTCAAATTTTTACCCCACAACTTCCTTTTTTTCCCCGATGGTAGTCCTTAAAGCTTATCCGTCTATTATTTGAGCAAACAACAAAAGCGAGAAAATTTCTTTTGCATGAATGACTTTAATGAAATTCCCAATTATTGTTCTTCGCTACAACGTTAACTTTAAAGTCAGCAAAATTCAACTGAAATCCGATACGAGAACAAGAAAATAGGATCAAAGCCTTTGTGCTTTCGTAGGGGAATAATAGCGTAAATGAGATTTGCGAGGCAATAGAATGGTAATTAAAAGTGCGTTTTTGATAGACAAAAGACGATAGAAAGTTGGGAGACAATATTTTCGTGGGGTGGAAAACCATTCGATGAAAATAGATATTTTGAATGAATTTCAATGGATCTTTGAAATCTTTGGTATTCGCGCCATTAATGAGAAAAATATGACTAGAAATAAAGGATAATTTTGTGGTTTAGAACCAATTTAGTATGATATTCCTTACAAAGTGGGAATCCGGCTGAACGACAAGATTGACCTAAGCTTAACTTCTACATTGATTCCCTGACCAAAAAATCCTCCCCTAATTTAACAAAATTATGAAGAATTAGTTCAGGATCCTTAAAATTTTCATTGTTGGTAATTAGAAAATGAATCAAATCAAGGTAAATTATGTAAAAATATTACTTTGAACTGGAAAATCACAGAAGATCCTTTGAGGAATAGAATATTAAATTATTTGCTAATTTGAAATTAGTTAGTTAACTAATAAATTAGCGGTTGTCCTTCAGCAGCAAGGTTATATATTACAGGATTGGTCCAAAATTTACGAAAACCCGCCATTAATTGACTCAAATTATTGATGCTTATGCTATTGGCGTAATTTATTAAGTCCTGAACATTTATGGCGTTGAATTAATCATTTTTATTAATAAACATCAACAAATTAATGCATATGCAATGTGCATAATGATTCACCAGTATCCTTTATTTTTCTCCTTTATTTTAATCCAACATCCTTAACCTATATTTTAATTTATTTATTTTCAACTTTTCGAAACTCTTAATTTCGAATTTTTTGATTTTTAAATGCGTGAGCAACCGTCTTGAAATTCAATGTGCTCTATTTGCAAATCTGTATGTTTGTTTAAAGTATTGTCCTTCTAAAGATGCGACCCCTCAAAAAGGTGTTTCTACTTGTTAACACAGTCTTGGTCGTTGTAATAGAAAAGCCGATGATCAGTTCTGAACCTTTCTTAGATCCTTTATATTTACAACTAATGGCGTCTCTTTGGTGACCCAGAACTTCAACTACGTGTTAAAGTTGGCCAAATGTCATATGTGTTTGGAACCTTTTACTCATGCACGTGGACAGACTTAACCTCTTTTTCAATGTAATAGCTTAAAGCAAGTGATTCACCACCGATCAATGATCCCTGACAACAAAATGTTACCTTCCCCTAAATGATAAATCAGTTCTCAGAACTAATTCCGCAGAAATCCAGTTTTCCAGTTGTTATCTCATCAAATATTTTTCCAAACCAATACGTTGAAAACTACCCACGAAGGAACATATCTGTTCCAAAGGACATCTACAACAGTAACATTGTATGAGTATCAGGAACCTGTTTTTGGGGAATTCTTAAAAAAATATTCAGCATTGCAAGTGTATTCTCCTGTGTGGTCATTGGACACTCCGCGGAAGTGCGGTTGTCCTACACGGAAGACAGATAAAAGATAGCAGTAGCATAGGATTGCTATTACTGGAGAAAAGTTGCTGGGGTTACCTGCGCTCGAAACAAAAAGGACGACTAGCTTCAATACCATAGAAAACAATCTAAGACAGCCACTCCATAATATTCATTTCTAGGCTTTTAGTGGAAAACGTTAGAAGTTTCCGCTTTTGTTCAAAACAGTGCCGTTTTGCTCACCACAGATCTTCCGGATCTGTGACCCTGTTTTTACTCCTGTGAGCTTCCTTTTCTTCACAAGAGGCAAACTGAACTGAACTTTCAGTCTTTTCAAATCATACAACCCACTACAGCCATAAATTTTGCAATTCGTAATATGTAATAAAAGAGGTTTTCCTCTGGGTTTGAGGTGCGATATAGGTCCTATACCCAGCTCAACTTTTCACTTCCGATTTTGAAAGGGTCCCGAGTTATTTTTAAACAAAAACCTGGAATATGTAGTAGTTTCACTTCTAAGAAGACCCACCCAATTGGCCAGATATCGATAGCCAGATATATATTAAATTTTTGGAATAGTGTTCGAAAGACACAAAAGATAAACAATGCTTTAATGATCCTTATGGACAATACGCATGCTTTCCAGGAATTGAGGAAGAAGCAGCAATCTTCGAGGTTGTGAAAGAGATCGAAAAATTCATCCAATATTTTAAATACAGAAGGATGACGAAGGGCATAGACGGCTTAGTGTGATGTCAAAGATAACAAAGATATCAAAAAAACTTATCAGCAGTGGAGTACTCTCCTTGTTATTCTTGTTGAAAGTGGTAGTCTTGTTAGCATTTTCTCTTGAGCCGAAACGTGTTTATTTATCTCACGATCTATGTGGACTTCTCCGTCATCCAGCATTTGCCAAACAACTACAAATGGTTTCAGAGGCTTACCATGAAAGCTCTCGGATAAGCATTAGAGTATGCAGAAAGGAGTGGACAGACCGTCAAAATAATTTGCATGCTTTTCTGCTTTGAGTCAGCCTAGTCTAACGTTGGCTGCAATCATAAGTTGGAAGTGGTTTAAAGATAGGATCTTTAAAGCAAGGATACTTGCCTTCATGCTGTGAAAACAGAGGCAAGCTATTCCCGACACTGTCAGTTCACCGCCACATTCTTCCACATTGGTCACCAAAATTCGTTCCAGAGGACCATATTTAAAAAGCTGTTCTATCCAAGAGAGTGGAGTCTGCATTATCAGTGACCTGAGGTAACTAAATATATATTGAGGGTCTAAGCCACAATCTTCCAACCGCTGTTCATAAAGAAAGGTCCCAAACACCAAAGGGGTGTTTATCAGCTATACGAAGTATCGGAATTTAACTTGACCGTATAGGTCTCCGAAACGACACACATTAGCGCTTACTAAGGAAGTATTTGGCACGGTCGACCACTATTTTACGGTCTATGATTCCGGTTCAGGTCATTTTTACTAAAGGCCTAAGACCATGGTATCGCTTTCCCCTGTCACCTCCGACCAAAGCATTTACTGTCAAGGATTATGGAAAATACTCCTTCAAACCTAATGGATATAAGGTGTCGATATACATTAGGTCCTGTCGATTCAAATAAGCTGCAAGATATCTGTTGAATATATACATAAAACTGTGTTAATACGGCAGCACCTCATGGTTACTACCACTACTTCTTTATTTTTCTAACTTCTGATAAAGTTAGTTCACGTACAACTTTTGCCGAGTAAACACATTCATTTTTCTTCTACATCGCACAAAAGATTTTAGGCCTAGTGTCGGTCTCAGTATCAGAGTTAGCTTGAGTGGATGCACTGTTTTATTTTGCAACTTTTCCCTGTTGACGTTTAACTAAAAGTTTAATGACGTTTAATGACAGTGACAGCTTATGTGTTTTTCTTAACCTATACGACAGCAGTGAATATTACGATCTCTCCAATATTTCATCGAAGAAACAAACATATCGATGTTCAGTTTGACAACATCCGTGATCTAACGGTATTTTGAAAGCACGTAGAAGGCATGGATGTGGCAAACGGTATTCTTAAAGCATGTAGAAAGCGCGAATCGAGTAACCGATATCTGTACCTAAGGCTCAAACTAGGGATGAGAGCGAGCGTAACTGAAAGCTGATAAAACTTAAGTAGTAAACTGCCCAGCAAGCAGGAGAGTTTAATTTATACATATACATGTTAGGAGCTCATCGCTTCACAGTTAATTCCACTATTTCTTTACTTTTCTAGTCCCTATGAAAAATTAGTTCCCGCGCGACTCTTGTGGAGTAAACACATTTGTCTTTTTTATGTAAAGCACAAGAAAGTATCAACTAGCTGAAAACTGTGCTGATATTCTGTATTGTCGAACCCTTCCTCTATGTGGAATTCTGGCCTGCTCTGAACAATGTGACGAACAGGGTTAAGTTGGAAATGTACGAAGGCACTCACATTTGTGAGTGAACGGGCCACTAAACAGCACTTCTTCGGGATCCTGGTTGTTATTTTGGAAGGAATTGTGTGCTACCTTCCAGAGCACTACATACTACATGCGGATAGACATTGCTACATTGACCTCCTTTCGTTCGCTTATACGAACTGTCCGAACTCAAACCACTTGTTCGATCCGTGGTACAATTCCATGAGACATGACTCAAGATGGCCGTAACTCGCAGAAGAATTTCACCATGACAGTGGTGGAAACATTAAACGAGAAATATTTACCAGTTAAAACAATAGAGGTCCAGTAAAAACAAAATATTGTGCATGGGAGCATATTTCAGGATGAAGCCAGGAAGAAAATTTTTTACACTTTTCCTATCAGGGTAGAGCACTTCTTGCACTAAAGCACCTCTTTCATAGAGGCATGAATTTTCCTTAATTTACCGTCAGTCAACGAGGTTAACAATAGAATTAACCACATAACTTCAACCGATTCATAAAATACTTTCAAACCCATCAAGTTATCCTTCAGAGTTCCAGGGTATTTGTTATAATTTTTCAATTTCAAATTGTTGTATTTTTCTTCTCTCATGCTCACTGCTATAAAGTCCTTTTCAAACATTACATCACACTAACTCAACTTGCACATATGGTACACAAAGCCACGTAACTGAAAGAAATACAACTCCAATTATAACTATTTCAACTCAAACTAAAGACATTAAGAAAAAAATATACCATATGGGTCCCATCAACCGAAGCTACAGCTCCAACGGTGACTATTGAAGCTATAGATGGCATTTATTTTCCAAGATTTTCCGGAGGAAATGAAACAAATGTGAGTTAGAGACTACCATACTCTCCATAGTCGTCCTGGCAACGTTAAAATTAATACGATCCAGAACTATTCAACATCTACTATGGTGCTAGCAGACAAAACAGCAATAAAAGTGGCTTCGTTATGTGCCAAGGAATAAGTTATTGCTTTGTATTTAAAAATACCATTTCGTAGTTTTCGGAGTCAAGTTAGGTCTTTTGATGAATTCCACTTATACTTGTTGCATCTATTTACTTGTAAGCTACAATTTCCTTCAAATATTCACAATAAGTTAGTTGAAGTTCATTGAGACGAAAAACTTAGGGTTTGGAAGTTACAATTATTTACTACATGAAGATGGAACTAGTGACAACTGAATTCGTGAAAATTAACCAAATTTGTATCAATTATTCGATTCCTATGTCAAATAATCTTGATGGTTAGAAATATTTCAGTTCAGCACGTCCCAATCTTGCGTGTTAGCGAGAAGTGTTTTGTAAGAATTGCTATGCTAGAAAATTGCGCCCACTTCTGACACCATCCATGAATGAGGACATAGAAAATATTAACTCTTAAATGCTGATAAGTACTGTTCAAATTTCTACTGATATGAAAGTTATTTTTGAGTATTATTTTATCAATCAACCCCAACCGAAAAATTTGGCTAACGAGAGTCAAATGATTCCATGGAAATTGCTGACAAAAAAGAAATGAATAGCTGACAAAAATGTGGAAGAAACAAAAAGTGATAAGATAAAAATATAATTCAATGTAGTTTACATTCAATTCAATCACCTATTCATGTTTTACAATAACCATAATGTAACCTGCTCAATGCGTTGTCAGGGCATATTTCTAGCGAGATTGATGCTAGAAGCAAATCTAACAAATCTCAACACCCTTCCTAACAATTAATCTGGTTTTAGGCGTATATATTCCACTGTGAACGACCAATGCTGCATCAATAAGGACATAAGAAGTGCATTGATGGAAAAAAATAATGGGTTGACTGCTATCGATATTGAAATGGGAGTTGATTCTGTATGGCGCAGTGGCCTAGTCTTTCAACTCATCCAAATTCATTTCACAAATTACTTCGTAAATATTATTTACTCCTTCCTGAAAGAACGAAAATATTCGTTAAAATTCAACACACCCTATCGACCTACCACAATATACCACCCGTCGTACCCCAGGCACACTACTTTTAAATATATATAGAGTAGACATGGCTTCGCATAACAAATGATCACTTTCTACATTTGATAATAATCTATGTTCATATGCTGCGTCCTGACATCCTAGTGAGGTAATTGCAAGTCTAGCAAAATACCTCAAAAAGATGCACCTTTCCATTCAATTTAAAAATCAACTTCTTTACAAAAACAGGTGATATTCTTCAAAAAGAAAAGTAAGCATGGCTCTTGTAACCTACTCGAAGGGTGAATTTATTAGGTCATTAAAGTTCCTGACCGAATGAAATAACTCACCTAGGGTTTACTCTGGACCGTAGATTAACTTGCAAAATCAGTTCGAGGCAACTTTGTTGCATACAAAGTCTCTAAAATACTATTATCGTTCCATCGCTCGGTATATCGAAAATTTCAACATAATACAGGGGTTTGATTGGGGACAGATTGTCCTTTAAATTTTAACCCTGTATGGATTCAACATGACCATTTCAGAGAATCGAAGCTCCAAGTTCAGCAGGACTGGTGCCTAGAAATTGCCCTCAACAAACTCGTCTATTTATCCCCTGTGAAACTCCCCCAACTTGTCGAAATGAACAGTATTCGAATAAAAATCCAAGAAACCACGGTTCAAAATTATCGGCAAAGCTAGCGCTCAACCAACCCATTCAGACCAATCTACTAAATATATAAAGATGTTTTTTTTTAGAGATACAGAACTTCAATATGAAATGCAATACAAATAAATTGTTTTGACCGCCATCAAATTAGTTAAATTGGATAATTCTTCGCCATTTTTATTTAAATATTATCAAAGACATGTGAGCACCATGGCTGGCACGGAAGAAGTCCAAATAAGGGGTTCAATTTTTGACTACTCTAACCAATAATTGCGACCGTTTCTCGGGAATAACGAAGCGAATGTTGTCGTCCAAATCAAGCGGTCAACCGTCTCGGGATTGTCAGTTTAGAAGGGTGATTTGACGTATCTCCACAAGAAATAGTCTAGGGGTGTTAAATCACACTATACGATTAAGTCAGTCGAAAAATTGACGTAGTGCGCGATGAGTTTTTCGAACAGAACCGTTTTGCTTCGAACCAAATCAGCACAATTCGCAGATGCGGCTCAGAGGTTAACCTATTTATGAAAAAATGGCGAACCAAACTAACTATAAAACGCATGACAGCTGCCACTCCTTACACAGCATGTAAAAGTGTTGCCAACTTAAAGTTTTATGCTAAATTAAAAATAAAATTTTTTTTTAAAAACGATAAAAAAACATCCTTTTAGAAATTTATGTGATCTGTCACCCTACATCCAACTGACCGAGAACATCGAGGGATCCCGCAATCCTAGGGCATATAAGAGCGTCTTTTTCGCAAACAACCTGGGCTCTCTACTCGAAAGCGGTCGAGGGTCTTAAATTTGTTCAAAACATCTTTAAGTCGCATTCTTCACAACGACTTACATTTCCATCTGTACAAAATTCAAATTGTGCAGGAATTGAAGCCTCAAAGTCATGCTCGCAGGTTGGAGTTTGCTTATAAAATGTCAAAGAAGTCCTTAAGCTTCAAAAATATTATTTTCTCAGATGGGGCGCACTTCCACCTAAAACGGTATGTAAGCAGGCAAAGTTGAGCATACTAGAGTGAAGCTCATCCACTCTGGAAACATCAAAAACCACTGCATTCACTCAAAGTAAGGGTATAAGCAGCTTTGTCATTGTTATTTTTATAACTAATTAGTTATGGGTCCATACTTTTATGAAGACTAAAGAGGAAATCCTGTTGCAGTGAAACCAGAGTTCTGAAAGTTCTGTATTATTGTAATATACCACAATAATACAGAACTTTTTTGCTCCGGCGAATTGAAGACTTCTGTTCAAGGGTTCACCAGTGTTAAAATGATCAAGGGTCACATCTGGATTATTTTACTTTTTCCCAGTTTTTATACTTTTTTAATAAATAAACAGTTTTTATCACATATGACCAATTTTTTTTTATCATCGTTTGAAATAAAGAAAGACTGTTGGTCAACCCTGTAAGTATTCTTATCATTTGATTTCATTGACAAAGTACCTTGATTTAAAAAGTAATTAATTAAATATAAGTTTCTAATTAAATTATATTATAATTAATAAAATAATTATATTTCTATAAATAATTTGGATTTTGTAGCAATTCTTTAATAAAATCAGTCGGGCCATTATGACCTCGTCTCCTGATGATGTATTTTTTTCCTTTCATTGACGTTAGATTGAAGATGCTTTCAGGCAACTATTAGACGATCTACAGCCTAGGTTCTCCAAACTTCACAGATTCCGTGGAACTCAGGCACCGAAATGCTCTCCAGGACACATATCAAATCGATTCAAATTCGTCTGCACTGTCCGATCACTGCCTATTCATGTCTTCCTTCATCAGCGGGGGCGGATTAAATCCGCCAGAGGCTACGTGAGGATCGTAGGGAGGATGCAAGAGCATTGAAAGAACCTCAGCAGCGGTAAACAACGTGATTCACGACCCCTTGCTCTGATACTATATCCCATCAGTAAACTTAATGTATCATTCCAATCTAGTTTATCAACCAATAATTGCACACTTAGGCGTCGATTCAATACATGAACATATTATCGTCGCTTCACACGGGGCATATTGTCCGCTTCCCATTGTTTTCACCTTCAGCCTCCTGGTGGCCATTCTGACACTGCTTACTTCTGTCCAAAAGTCGTGTATGCGGCAGTGACACTTCTTTAAAAGCCTTTTGAAGCAAAGACGGCTCTCTGTCTTGCTCTTATTGAGTTTCATACAAAATTTCGTCAAAAAATTCTGCTCCTTGGATGCTCCTGTATTTTACATCTTCGAAGTTTCCAACACGACGTCAAAACACGCACTCACTAATACCAGAATCGGTTCAGGCTAACCTTTGACCCCTTGGCTAAGATCCCTTTGTACCAGTCCCCTTTCCCTCCCCGAGTATCGGTCTATGCAACCATCTTAGATCACTTCCCATCCTTTTTTTATACAACCTCTATTTGTAGACGCGGAATGAAACGATTCTAACAAACATTACAGCCGAAATTTGTGTCGAGCTGTTGCGCCACTGATCAAGATGAAGAACTATGAAAATTAACAGATGAAATCTAGTTACAAAGCAAATCAAATAATTCTGTGCGCGCCTAACCCGGTTAGCGTAAGGTTAGAATAAATAACAAAAAGCGCTAGGTGGGTGTGGTACACCCAGACCGTGATTGTGTGGTTATTATACACTATTATTTTAAATATCTATTTTCTTGAATATTAAACTAATATTAACATTTGTGGTACAAACAGAAAAAATTATGTAGATGCAATGAATACCAAATTCAGAACTCTCACTTTAAGTATTAGCTTAGTCCTGTAAAATTTTTAGAAACAATAAAGAACTCATTAAATAAAAAAAATAAACTAATATTTTAAGATTATTTAAGATTAAATTATTATAAATATTAAGATTATTAAGATTATGAAGATTATTTAAGAGAGAAATTACAACAAATAATTTAGTAATGTTATTTATTTAAGAAATTAAAAAAATTAACAATTAGAACTTACAATTATTAGTAATGGCACATGCTTATGACTTTTTATCAAAAATATGAAAAAAAAAGCAAAAAAGACTACTTTTTCTTCAAATAGACTCAACATAAGAACAATATAACACTTAAACTGGATAACAAAACTAATAAAAAAATACTTATTCGTCTTATGATCTTGTGCTTTTTCACAGACGAAAATAGCATGTTCCATACATAAATAAATAACGGCTGCACTGGTAACAAACGTATTTCGTCTTGCGATTATTTTTTGTAGGACCTATTTCACATCTCTTTATAGTCCTGGCTACTTTTTATGGTGGTTCTTGGAAGGATTCACCCACATGATCTTGGATTTTTTTACGAAGTTCTGTGGACTACATTTGCCATACATTGATTTTCCTTTCTGTTTCTTAAATGTTCTGAAATCAATTCTATTCCCAGGTCTCTAATGAAATCTCGACGTTTCGCTGATAACTTGTTATTGGTTTTATATATTATCATGCTATTTATTCCTGCCATATTCAAAACTGCATAAAAAATCACCATTGGCCATCTCTTTGTATTGCGTGAAACATCATAATTGCTACACAATTGGTCCACAACATCTACACCTCCCTTAATTTGGTTGTAGAACGTAATCATTTCAGGCTTTTGGTTTCTTAAACTTGCAGGATCAATCTTATCATCATGATGTAAAGTCGACATCAACAAGACCACCTTATTTTTTTTTTGGTACATGGGATACTATTGAGATATCCTTTTGAAAACCGAACATGCTACTAGGAACATCTCTGTTACGGTTTTCGAGCATTTTTGTTTTTGGAATTTCAGTCTTATTTTTGCGAACAGTCCCTGTGCTTGTCAAACGATATTCTCTCAGCAAATGTAATAGCAATGGATAACTGATAAACCAGTTTTCAAAGGTTATATTGCGATTCGTCTTTGAAATTGGAGCAACAAGCCTATCTAGAACGTCCATTGCCTTATTGCAAAGTGCGTACGGTTCTGGTTTCTGTTTTCCGGGGTAAATTTCAAGATTGGCAATGTAAAACGATTTTGAATCTACTAAAGCGTATATCTTCAAACCATATTTGCTGGGTTTATTCGGCATATATTGGCGAAAACTGCAACGGCCACGAAATGATGGGAGTTGTTCGTCAATGGTAGTGTACTCGGAAGGTGAATATGTTGACTGGCAACATGCAACAAACTTCTCAAAAACGGAACGAACAGCGGCCAAACTGTCAATACTTTTTCGTTCTTGACGCGTAGCTTTATCATCAAATCGTAAGCAATTCTGAATAAATTAAACTCTTCAAAGTCATAGTGGTTCTATAAACCTTAATTCCAGATTCATCACTCCTCCACAAATTTTTCAAAGTTAGATGATTAGATTTAAAACGCCCAGCCAAATACAATAGTCTGATAAAAGCTTTCAATTCTGATGTGGTAATATCAGCCATAATATATTTCATTGTGTTATTGTTTGTACATGTCGCGCGTCTGATACTTATTTGAGAGTTTGTGTGAATCACTATTTCTTACAAAATATCATTAGTAATAAAAAGGTTCCCACACTCACCAGCTGTTTTTGCATTTTGTCCAATAGGTCTTACGCCTAGTCTTTCTGTTATAATATTTTCCGACCTAGTACGTACATTAGTCCTGTTTGGTACTGTGAACCATTTCGTTCGATTTTTCCCAACAAAAAACTACCATTGCCTTCGCCATTATTCTCTATCAATCCTTCATGCTGTCCTTCGTCATCCATCTCCTGCTCTGTGTCACTTTCAAAACTTCTTTCGCTGACATTATCAATATCTTGGTCACTACCAGACTCGTCGGAAGAACGAACTTCAGCTTCTTCGAAAAGACATAATAATATGTTTTGATTATCTTCGTACGACATTCTAGATTTTAAGCCTGAAAAAAAAACCAAAAAATTCCATAAAATAACATAAATAAAGTAAAATGTGTTTGACCAAATTCGTTGCAAGTAGCGTAAGGCGGGTTTCACGCACCCGCTAACAGCTTCAACCTCGTCCACACCATACACCGGGCGGCGGTCGACTGAAACAATTGCTAGGGACGCTTCCGTATCTCCCCCCGCGCAGCTAATCCAGCGCACGAAGCGTAACAACAATTCGTTATTAAAATATTAGTCGATTTTTCTAGGTCTGGGTGTACCATACCCAACCTTACGGTCGCCAGGCTGAGGATGCAAAGGACAACAACCAAATTGATAAATTCCAGTGCCTCCTTGATAAATTATATCTTCCTTAATCTATTCCCAGAATTGAAACTGGCGCGTAATAGTCTGGGAAAATCATAAAAATTTTCGCGATTATTAAAGTTTTCTCTCTTTCAGTGCCTCTCTCCCCCCGTTTCTCTTTGTATGTTTGGTTTTGCGTTGGGTGAATTGTTTCAAGCTATGCTCAGCTGTGTAAATTGTATAATTCAAGTGGAATGAAATTTCGTAAATGTTCATGCATAATTGCATATCTGGGCAAGCTTTCCCGCCAAGCGGAAAAATGCAGTTCTTTTTTTCTTGCATTCATTGCTGACGCGTAACATAACGAATGCAAGCTGTGCTAGATGGTAGCTTCCTGCATGGTGATGACGACGATGGCGCTGGTGATGATGATGGTGATGATGCTGGTCCGAAATATGTACATGCAATACTTGCTATCTGACTGCCAACGGTCAGCCTTTTATCCGGATAAATACTTTTTGTGCATATGGCCTTTGACCAATGATAAAAAAATTTGCGCTCTCATCCATAAGGGCCCATCGTTTGCAGTACACAATGCTCAATGCTGAGTGCAATACAATACAATGCACACATTGGGCGCACAATTACCGTGAAGTCCTTTTGTTTCGCCGCTTTTGCCCTCCTAGGCCACTAAACACAGATTAAATTTCATAATGGAAAAATCATTAGGTTCAGTTGGTTTGTGTTGTTTTTTCAAAGATTTTTTTTTTCTTTTTGGTGGAAAGGCTCAAAGGGAATAAACAATATTTGTAAACCGTTTTTGTGAAGTATGTAAAAATTGTTTTTAATCCCGATTTATGACGGATGGTTGAGCAATTAGAGCGATTATGATAGCAGCAAACTACGAATTATGGTTTCAAATGATTTTGGCTCTCAACGCATACATCCCTACGCAGTGCGACCCATTTGCATCCTGATATGAGTTCAACGTCCCCGTAAATAGGTAAAGTACACCTTCCTATAGAGTGTGTGCCACTGAACAGATTGTTGTTCATTTGCACAATCTTATCTGCAGGAACATTCACTGGTTCACTTCGTTGCCATAAAGCTAAATGTATCTTTCTGGAGTTTTTCTTAAACATTTTCGAGTATGATTTCACGTTGAGTGCACAAGACACTATTCGAGCAAAACTACAAAAATCATTTCCTCTCCATGCATTTTGAAAAGATAGTCGAAGGAAGATACCAAACTACTGGAGAGAAACAGTTTAAAGTTGTCCTGGGTTTAGTTTAATGGATTTTTCAAGAACTAAAATGGAAAAGGCATCGTCATGAAAGAGATTCGAAAAAGGATCTTGTGCTTAATAACATTCGCCTTGGATCTGAATATTTTCATTGGACGTTTAAATTCTGGAATATTGGATAGGCTAGTTCAATTATACATAAGATCCTAGTTTCGCCAACCAAGTCGACACAGCCAGGGTTCAGTCAGCTCAAAATAGAGTCACAAGAATGAGTAGAGAAAACCCTCAAAATGAACTCCTTCCAATTAGGCGAAATCTAATTTGAAAGGTTTTACCTTGCACAGGAAGATAACTCCAACTTACTAACTTTAATAACTTCAGGAAGGTTCACAGAGAAACAAACGAAATTCGCGGCCACATTTGTGGTTTATGGAAAAGACCTTTTTTCACGCCCAGAAAATCTTTTTATCAACGTTTAAAGATTTTCACATGCATCTTAAAATGATTCCACATTCAAAGGAGTTGAGTCGGCCTTAACTAAGAGAAAGGGCCCGAAAAAGGGCACAAAACACTGGTCGCATAAATAAGGTTAGACATTCAGTCGTTTAGTTTTGAAAGGACACATTCATGGTACAGATTCATTTTCTTCTTTCATTCTTTTTATTATTTATAATACAAGGTGATGGCATATGTTTAGTACCATTTATGTTTATTACCAGCAGCACATCTTTTTGCAAGCCAGGCCTTTCACTACTAATATCAAGGATTTTCAATAATATTCAACAAAAAATATGGAAGACGTTATTTTTCACCTTAAAAATATGGAATTTTCACAGAAAATTAAAAAAAAAAGTGAAAACATGTAAGCTTGGTGAATTAAAACTCAACTCTTCCTGGCAACGTAAGACTCTCCCTCATCATTATTTACTCTTCCACTAGTTTTTATTAGCCATGACATCCAGAGATTGTAAAAATTCTCTTCTCTTCATCACGAATATATTGAAGAACTTTCCTAATGTCTTCTATTTTTCAGGCATTACAGTGCGGAAGTCTACCCTCGCAGAGTATTCCGGCGTCTGCTTAATCTGACGCCCATTGTAATCCGACATGTCCATATCGCTTGACATGACTTGAAGCATTTATTGACATAATGCATGATTGAACAGGTCACCGCTATTGTGCCCACCGCGTAGGAATCGTTTTGATTGTGATTGTTTAGTTTGAATTTGACTGCATGTGATTGCGGTACGGTCTAGTGTGCGTTCATTGTTTACTGTTTATTAAATATGTATTAGGTGTATACGCTTAGTAAAGTTGTCACAAGCCCAGAAGCGAAACCCTAAAAAAATGACAAACAAAGAAAAATGTGATATTTTGGACGGCTTAAATCGTAACGAAACTTTCAGTAGTGTGGCAAGTGAATACGACGTAGGCCGATTTACCATTTATCACATTAAAAAAATATGATTAACACTTTCGTGTCAACTAACTGACAGTGGGCCAGGCGAGAGACAGACACTCAAGAAAGCTGAACATCCAGAAGTGGAAGAAGACATGTTTATGTGGTTTCTTCAGGAATGAAATAAGCTTATGCCGATTTCCGGGACTCATGTTAGCCAGCTAAGTTTTTTTTTAGGAATGAAGGCTGAAATACAATACTTCGAAACGGCGATGAGAGAGCGCGACAGATCTCGCAGCAAATGTCAAGCAGTTTTCGTAACATGTGTTTGTATACAACATCGTACAATGATTGCGATGCGTTGATGCGAGACGAGAAATATTCGGAAAAACCGAAATTCCTCGCAACGAGGTGCGTGACGTTTGTCAGATGTCTGATGGCGGTTAAATGAAATTTGAAATTCAAACGCCTTAATTACTTTTTAAGTCGAAGGGTTATTCTGAATGAGTTTTGAATGAAAATTTCGTACATCCTTGATGAGGCTATTATTTCCCAAACGAAGGAAAATTCCAAATTCAAAAATTTTGAAAAATCAAAAATAATTTTATTTCATTCAAAACGTCACCAATTTATCATATGGACATTATTCTTCCTCGCATCGCGTGCATTGTAAATTGAATGCGTTGCGCGACGACGAGCGAGAATCGCATCGCCGTCACGCAGTATTGTATCTGAGCTTTCAAATAATAAAAAAATACAATTTTTTGGCTGGCAAGGCCTGGCTAGAACGCTTCAAAAGTCGTCATGTCATACATTTAATAACTGTTATAGCAGAGAAACTTTCAAATGATGTGACCTGCATAGAACCATTTAAATTAAGATTTTTGCAAAAGATAAAAGATTTGAAGCTTAACCCGTCAAAGGTGTACAAGTCAGACGACTCAGGGCTTTTTTAGAGAGTGATAACTAACAAAACGTTCGTTTCCTATAACGTAGATCCGTTTTAGACGGAAAGTAAGTAAAGAACGTGTAACCATATAATCATATGCTAACACTAACCGTAAAGATATTCTAAAGATGGTAGTCGATGGAAAACCTTATTCAGAAACCTTGATTTACCTGTACACTATTATGGTCAAAAAAGTGCGTGGATGGCAAGATACATTTACAAAAAATCGTTTAATGAATGCTTTGTACCAGAAGTTAAAAAATAATTGAAAGATAATAATTTTCCTCAAAAAGTGTTATTGCTTCTTGATAAGGCTCCGTCTGAAGAAGAACTGACAACTGCCGATCATGCATTCATCGGCAGTTGTTTCTGCGATGCTGCGATGCAAACTGTACTACACTCATTCAATCAATGGATCAGCATATTATTCAGTTTGTCAAGCAAGATTATAAGGAAAACCTACTTCTGAGAGTCGTATCAAAAGACCAGCTAATAGAAAAAAAAGAACTTAATATGAAAGACTTCACCCATAAACAATCCGCAAATCAATGTTACTTCGGAAGTAATAGAGCAAGTTGCTGCTGAAACACAGATTACTCATGACGATTTGGTAATCAGAGAAAAGCTTGTCAAGGGCACAAATTTAATCAAGACACACTGCTGACAAAACTTCATTGATGTCCTTAACCGCGACCGCAGGGCTTGAGTTATGAACTAACCATAGGGAGACTTGCAGCTTAGCAGATACCCTTTGTGTTTGAGGTAGCGCATTCTATAAGTTTTTATGCTAGGCTGGTATGGTAATAAAATTGATCATAACCTCAACGGAGCTCGTTTGCTCTTTGACTGCTGAGTGTCGAATTGTTTGTTTGTTTCGAAACAGTGTATTTGGGGTCTGTAAATTAGGAGGCGACCCATGTTTCTTCTGATAATAATAACTCTATCGCCTCCCTTTCCCGTCAACCCATTATTTGTACCCAGATTACAGCAGAGGGAAAAGAAAATGGCTATTTGATTCAAAAATATTCTCTGGATGTGAATAATGTCAACAATTTCAGTCAACCACATGTTACCGGTCCTTCGCTTCAAGGACTTTGCATATCACGTGAGTATGGACATGTGGAAGTATAGTTATACTGGTGGAAGAAACACTCTTTATCAATTTCGTCAAAAAAAAAAATCAGTAAAAAGGCAAAAGTAAAAGCAATTTCCTTAGATGGTGTAATTTTGTTATTACTCATTTGTGTTTGCTAGCTTTCGAACATTAGCTTTCAGAACATTCGTTAAGCAGTGGGGAATTATTGTATAACGGTTATCTTTCCCTTTTTTGGTAAAGTTCGTAGAGATTGGTGCGACTATGCCTACGTCCAGGAATTGTGAGAATTCTTTTTGATGAATTTGGCTTTCTCCCATGGTTTAACCACTTAAATAGTCATATTTTACGCATCATCTTTCAAGAGACAACCGCCTTAAGGATCTTCGAAGTGGGAGCAACTGTCATAAACAGCAGCACCATTGGCACTCGGATCAAGTCAATATCTTCAGGACAAAATAGCAAATGGCGGTAGCAGCAAAAAGTTGATCTACTTTTTGAGGAGGATAACGCTGACAAGTGTCAAAGCAACCAATCAAAGATCAAGAAATTGGTCTTCAATTGGATAAAACACATGAATCTTCACGTATTCCTTATTTCCTGGATAGTGAAACATAATAACTCTGTCATTACTCGCTTGATTCCATTTTGGTTTCATAAATTTCAGTGATTTCTTAATACTTCTCGAATAGTCTGATATTACTGGAGGGATTTGGAGTGTATACGAGGTCTATCCAAAGAGCATCACAAATTTTGAATTTCCGCGGGTTGCGTACATTTGAATTTCAATATTTTAATGGCGTTATGTTGGTATCCATTTTGAACTTTCAGTTAATTTTTGACAGCTATTTTGTTTGGACGTATTTTATCGTGTCTTCAATTATTGTCTATACCAAATAGTAGATCAAAGAATCTGTATCAAATTTTGCTGAAAAACAATTTAAAGTCCGCTTACGACTGCCGAGTGTTGATTATGGTATCTGGCGAAACAACTTCGGGATAGACGTTTTTGGGTGGTATAAAATATTCTCAGAGACCAAGAACGATGAAATGAACGACGAACAGCATACTGGACGGCCGGGCACGTCAACGACAAATTAAAACATTGATAAAATGAAGAAAATAACATTGGTCAAACATCAAATCACCGCTAGAAAAGTTTCTGAGGACCTAAAAATGTTAATAGCTCGTGTCATTTGATTTTCACCAATAAATTCGGTCTCAAAATTTGTAACAAATTTGCTCAATTTCAACCAAAACAGTACCTCATTAATATTTCCAAAGAGTTTTTTGACTCCGTCCATGACGATACAAACTCTCTTCAGAGGATTAGAACTGGTGAAAAATCGTGGAATTTTACTTATGACGGGGAGACAAAATTTCAATAATCCCAATTCAAGCTGCCGTATGACCCAAGACCAAAAAGGCCCAAAATTTCAATCGATGCGAGAGTTTTCCTTAAGTTTGCCCCAAAACTCAAGTTGCCCATGAACGACCACGCTACTCCAAAATTGTGAAGTTAAAGACGGCAACAAAAGAGTAGCAGAAAAAGATTATAAAGAAAGTTTTTTGGAATTGCTCAAAGGATTGGAAAAAACGTGCGCACATGCGTATAATATCTGATGGAGATTGCATTGAAGGGGACAAAACATGATGAATAAATAAATATGTTTTGAAAAAAAGTTAAAATTAGCGGCACTTTTGAACATATCCAACGTCCATGTTTTGATTTGAAGGAATCGATCAAAATTTTTGAACCGTGATTTGAGGTCCGCTCGTTTCTGGCTCTTTGTTTTCTACTGGTCTTGGGTTGAATTAATACGAACTCTTTTAATGGCACTGAAGACTTGGCTAATAAAAGGGATGGAAGCTCCTCGTACCCTCAAGTTCCTTTTCTGAAGCTTCGGAAAAGGAAACGGGCCTCTCTTCTGGCTGAATCGGATTCTGAGCATCTTTAGTCGCTCTCATTTCCTCCTCGAAAAATTTGCCTTATCAACTTTCCCACGGTCATGGCTTTAGCAGTAGTACTGCAGCGCTGAGTTGTGGGGTGTCTCACTCACGTGTCCTTTTCATAAGTGTCATTGAAATGATTTTCAGATTCCTGTTGACACGGCGCATTTTGAAATGTAGGTAGCAAGTGCTTGATGCTTTGATTCCAATTTTCGATAAATATTAGCAGTTCCTTTCTTTATCATTCACGGCATCACCAATCAATTGTGAATTAGTTTTCCTTGTTGACTCCTGTCTGATTTAAAAATTGACGAAACTACATTTGTGATTTACAATTCGACCACTACGGGTGGCTGATAAATTTATAAATACTCGATTCAGAACAATATAATGAAGTAGACATTCTACTCTATCAGAATAATTATGTGACCACATTGAATATGATGAAATGCTTGCAACGCATTTTCTTGTCGATTTCGAGTGTTTCACTGATTTGAATATGTCACGGTGAAACTGTGTCATCATTTTGTGGCTTAGATTCCACCAGTGATAAATTTAGGATATGATATACATACAAGCCTGCATGCGGATGTGTACATCCTTCCATGAAGCCCACCTACATGGGAGGATATACGAGGGATATGTAATGCGAAAAGCATTTATCACATCAAAATTGTATTTCATGCTTGTTAAATGTTACTCAGTCATGGATAATTCAGTTACAGATACCATTTGAAATGTAATTGGGTGAAACATGGAATGATTTAATTTAATGAAAATCGTAAGCATTTCATTCCTCTTTAATTTGATTACATTTTTTTGAATGTGGTGTTTAATGGTTCTCGATTATTGGAAGTTTTAGTGTTGAAAAACGATCGAATCCGAGTAAATGTTTTCCAACTGCAAATTGTAACAATTAGTAAAAAATTCATTGAATTATCTATTGCCCTTCACATGGGAACTCACTCGAAATTTAAAATTCAATATCCTTCCTACAACTACTTCACATGTGAGAGAGCATCGACCGTACTAGTAAAACATATTTCGCTACAATACTGATCCCACATTTATCCAGTTTGAAAAAGGTCAGGACGAAACAAACAAGACCATCCTTTTCATGGTGCTTACAAAGTGGAATGTAACCACTAGAAAATTGTTTTGCACTTTTATTAACCATGTGGCTGCTATTTTCGGACCATCCACCAAGCAAACCCCTAAAGTGTTATAGAGTACAAAGACAAATTAGTTGTTAGCTTTTACATTCTCGGTTTCGATCTGTGGTTTTCACAGACGCGAATATGTTTCTCCCATGCTGTCTATTTTTCATGTGAAATCCGTGACATTGAGGGAGGGACGATACGGGCGGCTGGTAAAGTTAGCTGGCAAAGTACCCACAGGGTGCCATGTAATCTCAATGACGGGTGTTCCTCGAAACAATTAAGCAATCGTTGAAGATGAACTTGCATCATGGCATAACCAGCCATTTACTTTGATATTTTTGTTGAAAATTCCTGTAGATTTTTTTCCTTTAAAAGCATTATGTTCCTCACATCGGTCACAAGGAGCCCCCAAAAGTCTCTTCAGATTATTTTTTATTCCTATTCTCATTTTCAATTGGTATTTTAGTGGGATTCGGAGGCTTTCGTCCATCCTTTGCCCATAATTTCATTGCCAATATTAATAATAAAATAAACTTGATAACTTGACTAAACAACAAAATAACTTGTTTTTACATAAATTTACACAAACGAAAAATATGTAACTACGAAGCAAACATGAAAAGTACAAATTCAAAATTTTTGATTATTTCAATTCGGGAAAATCTCAATATTTATCATATTCAAACAGCAGACAACGGTCAAAACCAATCAAAAGGGTCGAATTCCACAACGAATAAAGAGGACCAAACAAATAGCGAAGCATTCAAAGTAAAACAACAGCGGAGAGTAGAAGAAATGGTATTGGAATCAGGATCCCAGCAAAGTGAACGTCCTAGGTGAAGCTGGTTGAAAACCCCAAAGGAGTGAATATAGAAAACTCAATTTAGAACAAAGAATACACGTTGCGAACATTCAGTCACTATTGAACATTTATAAGATCAACAAAAAGGAGCTGAGCTAGAATTATTGCGAAAATCAAAGAAAGAAAGAGAGGAAATTTATATCGAGTGCGTTCCCAAGATTTACACTTGCGCTCAAAAAAAAGTCGAGCTCGATGATTTTCACGTTTCAGTGTTACGCTGCTGTTTGCCGATAAGAAGCGTTATCTAACAGGATTTGTAAAGTTGGTATTCTATTTATCCACGAAAAAAGACTAGATTGCAATCGATTACATGATTCAGATGTGTAGCGAAAACGATGGTGTTGACGGAAAAACAGAAAATTGACTTGATTGTCTATAAAAAGCAAAATACGTCAAATATCTAAATCTGAATCTGTATCTAAAAAATCAAGTGCAACGAGTCATAAGTGAGAAGATTTTGGGCAAAATATTTTAGAACGGGTAGAATGAAAGATAACACATAGTCCGATTATCTTTGTGCACCAGTTTTAAAACAGCTACAGAAATTGCTGCAGAGTTAAGGGAAATAACGACGTGCGTAGGACGTTACGTAGGAAGTACGGAAGTAACAACGACGAATTAAGCACCTCAACAATAAAGCAACGTCTCAAAGACAACATTTTGGATGCGCAGCAAGCAGCGAAAAATCCTCTTCTTACAACGAAAATGCGTTCTGCCCGGCTAAAATGATGTAAACAGAGGAAAAATTTGTCAGCATATGATTGGGCTAGTGTTGTTTTCTCTCATGAAGCCCAAACCCAGCGACATGCGGAAATTGAGGAAAATTGTTGTGGATACATGGTACAATGAATCATCACCAGCACTCATAAGAAAACTGTATGAGCGCATGCCTTCACGAGTACAAAGTGTTGTAAGGGCACACGGCGGACACCAATTTCTTTATATATCATCCTGTCGTACCCTGGAAAGGTGTTTTTGATACACGATCTCCCTTATGAATCCTTATGTAACTCCCTAATACTTTTCTGCAATTTTATTATATCAGAAATAACCGATGTATATAATATAATATCGTCCAGAAAAATGTCCAACAAACATCAGAAAGCCAGTTCAAAAAGAATTCTATGATTAATGAATAAACAAAGTGATGAGCTAACTTTTATCAATTGTAATGGCCATCTAACTTACGTCCAAGCAGAGGGAACGGGACGTCCATCCTTTTAAGAATCTACTGGTGAGGTACCCACGGGAGAGGAGTACAGAGTACCACTGCGCGCATGACTACTTAAAATCCAAATACACCATGTAAAAACTAAAATTGGCAAAACAATCTTTTAATTAGATTTAACCATAATTTGGAATAGGATTAGTTTCAAATTAAAGTTTTAATATAAATTTCATTAAACTTTTGCACTTAAAGAAAACAGACGTTCAAACTGTCAATGTCAAATGTTCCATAGTCTTTATGTTTTCAGTTTCAATTGTTTAAAGTCTCAATAAACTGTTCACACGTACGAGGGTTGACTAAAAAGCAATCCACATTTGCTCATAACTCGAGAATGAAATGAGATATTCACAAAATTAAAATAGAAGCAAATAAGAATTCTTGAGCTTTAAAATGACATATTTATTTTTCCACATAGTCTCCATCAAGCTCCACACAGCGCTCCCATCGCTGAACCCATTTTTCAAATACGTTCATAAAGAATTCTTCCAGTTGTTTTCGTATCCAACTGCTTACAGCAGCATTCACTCATTCATTATTGGCGTATTTGTTTCCATTAAGGTCCCTTTAATAGAGGAAATAAGTAAACACACGGAGCAAAATCCAGGGAATATTGAGGATGAATAACAACGTCGAATTTCAGGTGCTCCAATGCTTCTTGAATGGTATGTGTCGTTGCGATCTGGCATCGCCAAAGCGCAGTAAAACTCGGTTATTCGTGCATCGTACTCGTCGAATATGCTTCCATAATGTCTGTAACGTCAGAATGTAGCGTTCTGAATTTAAAGTACACCCTTTTTTCGAGGTCTTTCATCATCACGGCTCCTCGAGCGTCCCAGAAAGTAGCGAGCATAACCTTGTTCGCTGAAGGCCGAAGAATTCCTGTTTTTTATGGCGCAACTATTCACAGTACTTCTGTCAACCATCTTAGCTCCAGAGACAGCCGCTGATAAATTTCCATAGGCGTAATGTTTTCTACCATCGAAAATTCAATCACTAAATATTGTTTCATGCGCGTGCACATTGCACGTGTTGGACTTGCCATTGTAACACGTGCGCGCGCATCTGTATGATATTTTGTTTGCCCGTTACGAGCAAGTGTGTATTACTTTTCTGTCACCCCTCGTACTTACAGACCGAATAAGAAAGCCCAGTGTAACTGTTTTATTTATTGTAGATCTACTTTGTAAAATGTAAACTTTGCAAAATGCCAAAATTGCAAAAGACGACTAAGGATTTTAGTAGTTGGAGACGAGATAGACTGAATGCGAGGCCCGTGATTATTAGTAAAACTTTGACAGTGACTAATTTAAAGGTCAGCGGAATTGATGCACTAAAATCACACTCAACGCAGAGCGCTTGCTGAAGTTCGAGTTTCAAACTTCTCACTGAAATGAAGACGTGTGCAAGAGAAGGTATTCTCGTGAAAAGAAATGTGACACAATGCGTTGTTTAAACAACAAGACTTCAGAGCAATAAAAGAACTAATGAATTCTGTATTTTCATTCAACCAAAAGTTATTTACATAGACGTTTCAATGATTATCAAACCGAAATTTTTCACATCACCCTGTTAACAAAGCATGCCATTTATTTACTGTAGACTCCTTGGTACGAATGATAATTTATGGCTACTAAATATGTGACGCGTTGCATGTGTACCATCCAGCCATACTCCATAAACTACTTCACCAAAATAATTCCAGTAATATTTTGCCGGACTGATTGTGAGAATTTCACTATTCTGAAGCATCGACCTCATAGTGCCTTTCCCCGTAATTTTCACACATGGTCATGTAAATGCTAAATAGAGACAACGAGCGAAAAACACGAAACTCAAACATATGAAAATAAAAAATGCATTGCAGGATCACATGTGCGAATGTAAAAATGAAGGAAGGACGCATACTATTAGCCTGTTGGCGGCTGGATAGCTGTAGTAGACCAGTTGTTTCACACAGTAACTAACTACTTGCGAACGGCCCAATGCACGGTCAGAATGTCCAAATTAATAACTATGTAGTTACACGTTATTCTTTTATAATTCATAGCAAGTGTGGTGTGTATGCATGGTCTATATTTCATGTACTCGTTGCTTCCATTTCTAGTTATTTATTAGACACATAGGAAATGGAAAAGCAACGCATATGTGGCATCATGTTAAGTGTTGGCGGTAGCGGAAGTGATGCTGGTCGGTAGAATGTTTAGGTTGCAGGATCTCGAAATTAAGGCGGTCCTTTTCAGGGACGCTACCTCCATCCTTATTTATTAATTAGCCAGTTTTGCACAAGCGGCTTTGGGTAAGCACTGACACATTTAAGCTGAGTATGATAAGTCGAATCTGGAAAGGATAATGAATACTATCATTGAATATACTATAACGATAAGGAATAATTTATAATGAAGTGATATGTCTATAAGTTTGAAGGATAAGAATGCAATAAAACTGTGTACAAAAGTAATAAGAATAGTTTTGAAAAACTACTCAAATTATCATCCCAATCTTTTTTCCAAACCTTGAAAACCCTTTATCAATTTTTATTTTGTCCTTTTTCAAACCTTTTAATTAGAGAAAACTTTGAGCTTCCCCTATGGAAGAAAGGAGCTGTCACCGGTAACAATATTTAGGGTATTGGATGGATGCTTAAGTAACCGCTTCTCCGATGGGAGTTATCCTAAATTCAGCTCAATCTACAGCTGCACACTCTTTAAAATCGACCATTTCCTCACAGGCTATCCTGGCCTACCCTTTATTCGCTTTGTACAAGCCTCACCACTGCAAATAAGAGTACCCAAAATGGCTTTAAAGTATTTCACCATAACAACCTACCTCACATCTTGAAAACAAGCTCATCAATGATAGTTTAAACTTGGGAGCAACAGTGGGTGTGGCTCACCAATGAAATCGTAAATCTCATCAAACTCTGCACTCTGCACCTACGCTACTGAAACCCACTTTCATCCTTTCCGTGGTGATCGGTGGGTCTCTCAGAGGCAATAAATGAAGGAGAGTATATGCCAATCTTCCACTTTTCAGGGAAGTTTTTCGTATTTCTTCAAAATCGAACATATAAACGACCCTTCGCTATTGAACATATAAAGGACCCTTTCGCAGCAAGAACCGTGTTTAACCTTCTAAACTGCAGTTTGATTGCACAAGACAGAAGAACTGCACAAGACAAAAGATTGTGGGGCAACTGAAAGATTTCATGGGCCGGTGAGCCTAAACCCATACGACCGTTAAACCGTTAAACGTTAAATCGCGAGTCTGAGATCACTTCTTTCTGTTTTTCGAGCTGATTACAAAAATGTTAAGGAAGTTTTATAAGTTATAGAACTTTAAAATGAAGTAAAATACGGATAAAATACTTTGATAAACATAAACTTATTGTTTAATTGGAAAAATAATTTTATGTCATGTTTATTTGACTAAGTGAGCTTCACAACAGGCGCGGAGGAAGTCCAAATCGGACGTGTAATTTGCGCCTACTCTAACCAATAAACCGTTTCTCGTCATTTTTCCTTTCACAAAGCATTTCGGGCTTCTCAGCATAGATGAGTGATGTAAAATTTTAACATTACATGGTCCCGCAGGCCAGTTCATAGGTCCAAAACGAGAAATTATGCCGTCATCAAATACTTCTTTCAATAAGTTTATGGTTGCACGTACTGTACGGCGTGCTGCATAAGTAAAACCAGACATCTCTGGCATTCCGACGAGTCAATTTCACAACAAAAAAGTCATTGATCACGGCTCTATACACCATCGACTGTAGTTTTATTTCCAGCAGCATGTTTCAAGACATACGGACCGATGACTCGCCCGGCCCATAAAGCACACCAAACAGTGACTTTCTCCGGCAGTAACGGTTTTTGGACAACTGCCTATGTCCGCTCATCACTCCAAATGCGACAGTTTTTTTTATTGAGTTAGTAGTTCAACCAGAAATTTGCCTCATGGCTGAACACAGTTGCACAATAAACACAATTGCAATACAATTGCTTGAAGGTCATTTGCCTTCAAATCCTGCATGAGTAGGAATTCGCAAACGCACACACTAAGATCTTCCCGCAAAATTATCAGTAATGTCGATGGATACAAGTTTAATTGTTTAGCACGATGCCAAATGGACACTTCATGAGGTTTTCATCGATACTTCACTCAGCAACTGCTTTGATTTCGTAGTCAAGTACTGTACGAAGCCTTAATAGAAGCATATTATCAGTGAGAGTAAATGTGGAGCGGAGACGAGACATTATTAATCGAATTAATTATTCGGAAGGACGATTATCTCGACCATGAATTTCAAGGAGTGCGTCATGAGTTTCTACAGCAGAACCGTTTTTTTTCGAAAACTCTAAGTACCAAATTTGCAGTCAACCAATTCATGATATGATGAAAAATAATCCCTAACAAGCATGACAGCTGTCACACTGTACGTAGCATTAAAAAGCGTTGCCAACTCAAAGTTCTATACCTTTTACGTTTTAAAGAAACATCATGTTACCGATATTAGAGACATTGTTAAACGTACACGTGCTGAGGCCACACAGTTTTCAAAAGACTTATGGAAGGTTTCCCCATGAGGACTTAATTTTAGTAATATTGACAATAACTGCCCACAATTAAAAAATATTTGAGTTTTCTAAGCCCTAATTTGCCCGTAAATCTGATTATAAGGGCTGATATATTTTAGGAATATTCAGTATCATTCAACTCAGATCAAAACAAATGTCAGCACAACTACATACACCATACTGACTTACACAAGTCCTTATGTCACGCTACACGATATGCACATATAGATACGGGAAATCGTTGTCAACTCATGATCCTTTTATCAAGTGTAATAAATCTAAGCCCCCACAAAAAAATCATAATGATAATCAGTTACAATGATAATCATATTATTTCATAACACATTTTGTGTTTTTTTTATTTAATTTTTTTCCATTAATCTACACTTTACATATTGCACACATACTCGTTTACCTGCACACGTATGCAATGATTGTTATTCAAACAGTTTAGACCCAACTTCAAAAATAGGAAACACACACAAGCAAACAAAAGCAGTTTAATAAACGTGCACCCGCAACTTTTAAATTTTACCATATGTTGCTGACTGATGATACGTAAGATAACATACTGACATGCATAAACGGTATCTGGCTGATATCCTGTATACATTCTGGCGAAACAATCTGACCCTTGTCTACCGCTCTCATAGACTGTCTGATGGGAATTATTTAAAATTTCAACATGACTAAAGTTTCGTTAGCAGTATTTCATGCATTTTAAATGAATTTTCAGCAAATGCTTTTAGAGTGGAATGATGTCCTTACAGGGAAACGGGTTAAAAATTTACATACAATGTATTTATTGCACGAGGAGTTAGCATATAGTTAACCGAGTGATATATTATAGATTCAAGAGAATTACAATATGAGCTTGCTTATTTGAAACTTATTCATTGAATCGAAGTAACAAAATTAGAATTTATTTATTTATATGGGGAAACTATGAAAAATAAATGGTCTCAAGCGAAGCATGACTGTTTTTTTTAGTATGAAAACTTTGCAAAACTATAAAAAAATAACACTTAAGTGATGTCAAAATCTAACGATCTTTAATACATCCAAACCTCTAAGATTTCAGGAAACTACTAAAAGCTTGATCACTCATACACACATTGTCTATTCAAGATGACAACCAAATCAAACCTACCTTCCTGGACATAATACACAACAAAACCACTAATGAACACCGGAGACCCAAAATGAGTCTGAATCACCAACAATTCTTTCAAAGTTTTAATGCAAGGACTTTTGATTACACACAACAACAAACTTTCAGCAAGGCAATAACTGATATAAGGACCCTCTACGATTTAAAAACTGGGAAAACTCAGCTTGGTATTGGAAGGACCATCTGCGCAATACTTTGAATCTTATGACCCGATAAAATCCACTCTTTAGTGACGAGAAGAAAAATATAAGAAGAGAAAGATATTTAGATCCTGAATAATTAAATCTCACTTGTGCGGACTAACTTGACAACTGACTATGCTCCTCTTCTGGCAAGATGGACAACACCACTGTCAACAAAAAAGAGAATATATCCTAGAACCGTCAAAGACTTTACTGTATCATGATGCTCTTCATCCAGAGGATACCTGAATCGCTGAAGAAGGATCTTTATATCAAGTTTTCTCCCCCGGGTAATTAAAATAGTCCGAGTATAATGTACCACCTGTTTCCGCTGGTCATCTCACCTATATAATCAATTCATTTTTCCTAGTTTCTGCACAAAATAGTGTGACAGAGGATATCCTTCTCACCAGGATTTTTTATACTTTTCGAATAATGAGCCCACATTCATAGCTCCAGAAACCAGCGAGATCGTACCAATCGATCTTAATTTTCGATACTCCGTGTTGCTTTGAACTTCCTAATTATCGTCTGGATATTTTCTGGACTCTACAATTCTGGCTATTTCCCGTACTGCCTTTTATCACTAGAATTGTATCACAGTTATTTCTTCTACAAGTCTTTCGAAAAGTCTTTTCCGCTGGATGCCGTTATTTAATATTTTTATCATTTTCTGCATAAATGAAAGTTATTTTGAACAAATGAACAAATGTACCGTTCCGAATAACGCATGTTTGCTTTTCTGAAAATAAGGCATGGGAGCAATTCACTCCCGAAATATAACACATCGTTCAATAATGTGTGTGACTAACTAATTAAAACACATTTTTTTTGCCAAAATTTGCTTTTATTCATCAACATAGTCCCCTTTTAGGGAGATACAATCATTCCAACGATTTTCCAACTTTTCTATACCATGTTTATAGAACGATTTTTCCTTGGCCTCAAAATAGGCTTCAGTTTCGGCGATTACTTCATCATTTGAGCCAAATCTCTTACCACGGAGCATATTTTTGAGGTCTGCGAAGAGCCAGTAGTCGCTGGGGGCCAGATCTGGACTATACGGTGGGTGCGGAAGCAATTCGAAGTGCAATTCATTGAATTTGACCATCGTTTTTATGGACTTGTGACACGGTGCATTGTCTTGATGAAAGAGGATTTTTTTCTTCTTCATATGGGGCCGTTTCAGTGCGATTTCATCCTTCAATCGGTCCAATAATGCACAGTAATAGTCGCTGTTGATTGTTTTTCCCTTTTCCAAATAGTCATTGAACAATATACCATGTGTATCCCAGAATACAGAGGCCATAACCTTTCCAGCCGATTGTTGCGTTTTTGGTCGCTTCGGACGGCTTTCGCCGGGTCCAGTCCACTCAGATGACTGCCGTTTTAACTCTGGAGTGTAGTCATGGATCCAGGTTTCATCCATGGTCACATATCGACGCAAAAAATCCTTTTTATTACGGTTAAACAGCTCGAAACAGCGCTCTGAATCATCACTTCGTTGTTGTTTTTGTTCAACAGTGAGCAAACGCGGCACCCATTTGGAAAATAACTTTTTCATACCCAAATGTTCGTGTATTATGGTGTGTACACTACCTGCTGATATCTTTAGAATGTCAGCAATCTCCTTCACTTTCACTTTACGGTCAGACATAATGATTTTCAGTGTTTTTTCAACATTTTTTGGAAAAACAGCGTCATTTGGCCGTCCAGTAGATGGAATGTCATCGGTGTCTGTACGACCACGTTTGAATTCGGCATACCAATAACAAATGGTTCTTTTCGATGGAGCAGAGTCCGAATAATGTTTTTCAAGCCATTCCTGGCATTGAACAGTATTTTTTTTCATTAAAAAACAATGATAAATCAGCACACGGAATTGCTTTGAATTAATTTTTTTTGAAAACTCAAAAGTAGCGTCACTTAAAGCACTGTAACTTGTAAACTAATGGTCGGATTGACATATAATTTTGACAGTAAGCCTAAAAATGTTCACACTGTCGAAAAATTTGATTTGGTATTAGTGCCGCCATCTATGTGTCAGTCACACTCATTATTGAACGATGTGTTATATCTGTCAAAATAACAACAAAACATAACATTTCGCAATGGAAAATCAAATACGATAATTTGGAAGTGCTAAACACAGGAAAATACACACAGTATGTAATTTATTGTTTTGACGAACTGATCATAAATACAGACAAGTGTCACGCTGCGCAATCGTAACAATAAATATTATTTTCTGTAGTACTATGCTGACACAATGGGTGTATAATTTTTGTGATTCACTGGATATATGTTAAACCATGCTTGCGAGCCAAGAATTGGCTGTCGTGATATTTGAGTTTACCTGGCTTTAACTTTAAAAAGCTGTATATTGCTTATTGAAAACAGTTTGTCCCCCAGGATTGTCCCTAAAGTATCATGAAACCCCAGAATAAAGACAATAATAATGCTTTCTTCACATTTTTTGATAACATAACACTTTACCAACTTCGGTTTCATTGTGGAATACAACTACTGAACGTACTTTGCCAATGAATTCATTTATTCTCAATCCAACTTAAAAAATTAAGTGATCCTTAATAACCACAAATTAAAACAGTTCGAAAATTGACCGAGGATTTTTTTCCCATGGAACTACGAAGTCAGTCCTTTTTTCGAAGCGAACACTCAACAGGTAATAACCATTCTTGGAATACTTTTTTTGAAATTAGGGAGCATTATTGCAAACTTAATGCAGAACTTGCTAGGGAAAGATCTGCGGGGACATTTTTTTTTTTTGACATTTTCTTGCCTTTATCCTCTTTTCTTCTTCCTCAACATAAGATAGGTACAGTCTAGACTTCACATTAACTTGGACGGAAAACTTTTCAGTTTGTCACCTTTTCGTCCACGTGGAATTCAAATCTCAACGGGGTTGAATTTCACTTCTGCTGGATAAAGAGGTGACTTGGGAGTTCATATTGAAATTAGATGTAGGAGATACATACATACAAACTAGAATATACGTGGGCGAATTTCCCATTTTACTTATTGTCCAAAGAAGCCGCTAAGAATTCTTCTTCTTGGATCGGGTTAATGTTTAACAATCAAATAGCCAAAAGCACGGACTCGTAGAAATGATATTCGTCTATTATTTCAACTCCATTCAATCAGAGTTTCAATACCAATTTGCATAAAATTCTCCGCATCCTTCGCAATTCAGTTAGTTGCCATGGTTGCTGCCCAGTCGCCTTGTGACTCGTTATTGCATCGAATGTAAATAGAAAACTCCTATTAGCTTGTTCATTTAAACATGTTTCATTAAATCTCAACAAAAAGCAAAGTTTCCTCGGCATTTTCCACCAAACCACCACCCGTGTACATAATTTCACATTGGTAATGGTGGTGTATCGAATCAACCCCTACCCCCCACCCTCACATTTAGTAACTAACCACTAAGCCAAAGAATTTGAATATGAATAGATAATTTCTCAGACTGAAGAGAGACTGTCAGGCCACTATCATCGTCCTCATCCAATGAACCAAGTCAGAATCCAGTGGTAATTGTAATAAGGGTAGATTTTCGGGCATGACAAGGAGCAGAGAATGCAATGGCGGCACAGAATGAGAAATATCAGATAGAATTTCTTCCAGACAGACGAACATTAATACTGGCTCATGAAATATGCAAATTAAATTGGTCAAAGGCCTTTGAAATTTCATGAGTTGCTTCCGCAATTCAATTAGGAGGCTACTTGTTGATCGGTTGGATTGATGACGATGATATTGCCGATCAGGATAACGAACATACTGGTCGATGGTTGCGGTTGGGAAAAGAGGTACCCTTTGATTATTCTGAAAGTGCAGGTCCGGCAATGGACAACGATTGAGTAATTTGAATTGCACTGACTGTGTCCTTCTAATATTAATTTAGCAACACAAAAAATTATCCTTCCACATTATGATATACTCATACAAATTCAAACGTTTTTTTTTTCTTGCATCCAAACAGCCACTATGTGGGTTTGAAAATGCATTCATGCCATTTTTCTATTCATAGCAAGGCTATGAGAAAAATGAATGTCATCTGGTCGAATTGTGTATAAAAGGATGATTCTGCACAAGCGAGGACTCGCTTTATAGCCACAAATTCAATTATTCGTCTGAAAGGAATGTTTTGTTAACGCATCATATTTCATGTAATTGAATACTGTATCGAAATATTGACAAAGATAACTGATTAGTTTCGAAATTTGCAAGGGAACTCATTCTTTCTACATCCGCAAAATGTTATTTCTCTGCCGAATCAGAAGCAAACAGAAATTAACTCCTAACGCAAAAACAAACATGACCTGACAGCAAAATAAATATTATTATAATAATTAATACTATTATAATTTAATGGTACTGATAACTAATAATTCTCAGCCAAAAAAATTTTCGTATTTCACTTTTAAGTTTCAAATTTAATTTTCTGGAGAAAGAAAGAGCTTCCCGATTCATCTGAAGAGGTCAACCATCCCCTTATTCCAATGTTCGTAGGGAATCAATTTTTGGCACCAGTCATTGGACTATTTTGTATGGTATTTACAAATGGGAGACGAGACCCTATCAATTTTCTCAGGTATTTCCGCTGGATCAAGTAGCAATCTGTCTCACTATAAGCTCCATTAAAGCGAAGGATTAGGACCGGCCAAAAGACTCTTATACAACTGTTACTAACAGTTGTTTCTACTCCTTGGCGCCGACCTCCATGCCACTTTCGCTACCACACAAGTTATTACGCCCTCAGCTAAGGAAGTGGTTCACGTTTGGTATTGATTCCACCAACGACCTCGAGACTGTTCGATATGTGCATGTCATCTGTAGCTCAAGAATTTTGTCAATGCACCTATGCCAATTACATTCAGTACTAATCCTTTTCGCGACCTGCTATCCATCAGTCCTAATCCATTGAGTAGAACGTACCATCCAACATTAACCAACCCTTAGGTTCTTGTTAGGATGAGTCGAGTCTACGAGTCCGTTAAGCTTAGGTGTTTCTTTGCTGCATTCCAATCTATCAGCGTTCTCTTAAAATGATTTTCCTGACAGTTTGTCTCAGGATCCTCTCTTCCTATCAATCTAGAAACATATTTTTAGACTAGCGTTAGTAGGTATTTAACCTACTGAAAAAGAAGTCAAGGCATAAGTAACGTCGGATCATTTGCTGTATCTCAACTGAAATCTCATCTGGTCATGTATCCTTTTTGCAGTTATGACCAAGACAACTTCCTGAACTGCCTTCTTTCTGAAATATTCAAGTTGGTATTTCGTCGTGGATAACGTCAACGTGAGCGGAGCTTTTTAAGATAGGACTTTTTTATATTACATGAGCAGGATGAAGTTTGCACGACATGTATCCCAGATGTTTCCTGGTCCGAGGAGTCCCCGTCATTTTTCAGATGACTGATTAGTTCTGAATATGGTGCAAGCCTTTTTCCGAATCCATGTCACTGTACACGAGATTGTGATACGTCTTGGCCTCGGAGCAATTCAAGGTGACTTGGCTCTTCAGCGACTTGTATAGTTGCATTCCCTTAAGCTTAGCTACAATGCGGCCACTCCCTGGCGACGCCAACATGAGCAGGAATCATGCCTTCATCACTATCCTAGTCCTTTTAATGGTTGCTTTCCAAGTATTACACCGAAACGTGGTAGACTAGGTCTATAGAAATCGATAATAAATCTATGGACCTCAAATATACACACGTGATTAATAGCCGAATAACCAAATCTAGAACTTGCCAATGCGTAATCCTTGATACCAGAGACCCCAAAATATCGGTCTCAAATATTATTTGCACGTGATAACTATCTTAAAATTCTTGGTTTTTTCTCAACTTTCGATCCTTAAATTGATTTACCTTGATATTCAATAATGAAGACCATGTTTATAAAGTTCCAACATGACTCCGTCAGCGCAAAATAAGTCCCTGTGTTCAAAACGAGCAGCTCAGTTTTAGTTGCCAAATATATTAGCCCCTAATGAAATCATCCCTCCTTCAACAACTGTAGCGTTAGCGCCGCCGATAACCACATCATCTACCGTAGTGAAAACAGGGTTTTCCAAAACATTGAACCTAGGTTGAGAAGATGGCCACCGTTGGTTTGTATGGATTCATGTGCACATTATAAAGTGTTTTTCAATACTGAACGGAAATGAGCATTGTCCACCTGGAAATGAGCACTGTTCTGAACTCAGATCGTGGCTAACCCGGATTCCTCAAAATACCGTCTGACAGGATGATACACACTACGTAGCCACCAGTTGTCTAATAGTGCTTGGGCTTTGGTTAGTGCATCTGAGAAAAACCGACCCTTCCATTTATCTGACATGAGTTTCGTTCTGTGAGTTGAAAAGGAAATTGCCAAACAAGCATGAACCATTGTAAATAAGCCCAGCATCCTTAGGGACAATCGTTTCACCTTAACTACAGGACATTTATCATGCCAAACCACTGAAATTTTTTTCAAAAATCCAACTTTCATCACTTCTTCCATAACTTTCCTTCGAGTGTTCACAATAAATTCAAAACCCAAAGACTTCAACATATACGTTCTCGAACGATTGATTAGATAAAGTTCCCAAAAACCAAGGTTATCATGATGAAAGTCGCGCTGTCACTTGACATAAATTGATGAGGACAAATCGACTGAAAAGCGATGCTGAAAAAATGTGACTTATGCTACGTCCCCAACTCTAAATTTTATTGGTCAGCAAAAAGGAGATTCTTAAAAGTGTCTCGGACAGAAAACTACCCGGAACTTCTTAAGTAGGAGAAGTCGGAAAAACAGGTGAATGTCAACCTTTTAACCATGAAGAGACAACTCTACTCTATAATGGGAACTACATCCCTTACTTACTATGGTGAAAGCAAAAAACCGGAAAATACAGTATTTTTAGTAATAGGTGTATAAATATGAAATGAGGATTTTTTTTTGCTTGAAATATGCATTTATTTGAATAACAGAACGAATGAATTCAATAATCAAAGTATTTGCCTTCGTTAGCTACGACTTTTTCCCATCTTTCTGTCAATTGATGGATTCCGTCCCAGTACCACTTCTCATTTTTTGAGGCTAACCACTCATCAAACCAATTTTTAACTTCTTCATAAGAACGCAAGTGCTATTCCGAAAGTCCGTGCTGCACCGATCGAAACAAGTAGTAGTCAGAAGGACCCAAGTCTGGTGAATACGGCGGGTGGGTCAGAACTTCCCAATTAATGTTTCGTAAGTTGTTCTGGATAGGTATTGCAACATGCGGCCGAGCATTGTCATGTTGAAAAATGACTTTATCATGTCTTTGGTAAAATTTTGGTTGTTTTTCCACAAGTGCGTGGTTCAATTTGATCAGTTGTTGTCGGTAACGTTCGCGAGTAATAGTCTCACCAGGTTTCAGCAGTTCATAATACAAAGGTCCCTTACTATCCCACAAAATACACAGCAAAGTCTTCTTTGCATGAATATTTCGGACTGGTTGTGATGTTGATGGCTGGCCTGGGTCTATTTATGATTTTTTTCGCTTGGGATTGTCGAAATAAATCCACTTTTCATCGCCAGAAAATCCGATGCAAAAAACCTTTTCTTTTCTGTCTGGCAAGCAAAATTTCACAAATGGTTTTTCGCCTTTCGATGTTTCTTTCTTTCAATTGATACGGCACCCATTGTCCAGTTTTTTGGATCTTTTCTTTGGCTTTTAAACGTTGTGAAATGGCTTCCTGAGTAACTTTCAACGCTTCTGCCAACTGTCTTTCAGTTTGTGTGTTGTCTTCATCCAATAATGCTTGCGAATCTGTATCTTCGAATTTTTTTGGTGGTTTTCCACGGTCCTTGCTCATGATATCGAAATCGCCACTTTTAAATCTTTTAAACCATCGTTCATAAGTGTCTTGGCTTGGGGCATGTTTGCCATATGTTTGCAATAACAATCCATAAGTTTTTGCTGCCGTTTTCTTCAAATGAAAGAAGGTTATTAGACTTCCCCGCAAAACCTCTTTTTCTGGTACGTAATTCGACATTTTTGAAGCGAAAAAAAAACGATGTTGTTTGTACAATCAAAACCTATGACATACTGGAATTTGTTGACAGATGTTTACCCTCCAAAATGCCATATTAGTTATCCCCGACACAAACCATATGGTTATGCCATCTGTTAGTAGAATCCGCATTCCATATTTATACACCTAATAGCACCACAGAGCATGTATCCATAATGGCACAAAACAAATCTGTCCTGTGGATGCACCGCACGAGCCGTTTAGATGCCGAAACGATGAGAATTACACCAGCAGCTTTAATAACTAACCGAGGAAGGATATGTAAAACTATCCTAGAACGGGTCTTGTCTAGATTTCTAAATGCATAATGAGTATGGTTCTATCATACATAAGTGAAATCAACCAACAAGACCGTTAGAAATATCCATATCCCTTAGAAATTATCACCTTGGACAGGGATGATTCGAAGATGATACAAGGAAAAAAACTAATACCTCTTGGCTTGCAACGCTGAAAACCTCAATTGTAGTCTGAGCTGTGTTCAGAAGCGTGGGCACTCGTAACAAGTTCTTGTTTTCTCATACGAAGTTGAGGAACCTAATTGGCTGAACCATTCTATTTGCGGTTATCAAAAGCTTAGAATTAATGTCACGCATTGGGCTTACCTACCTTGGCCTCTCACGTCCTCTCACCACCTCACATGGCAAGATTCGCACATCTATCAATGATAATAATAATGCAGGAATTCTCAAATAAATCGTGGACAGAAGGATGGAATTGAAAATATATATTGAAGAAGAAGTGACCAATAATTATAGACATTTAAAAAATCCGCTGCTCCCTTATTAAAGATTGCTTTGTAGTAGCATAAAGGCGTTTAGATTCTATTTAATGCCCCTTTTTTGAGCTTTCGGATAAGTTGGTTTCTTTCTCTGCTGTGTGTTTCCATCGTTCGTATACATCGCTTACATCGTTACACACTTTGACAAAGGATTCTTGAATCCGCAGTAGGCGCTAAAGTTAGAAAGACTTAAATCGTAAAAATAAGCAGATGAATGGTGGGCCCGTTCGTTCTTAGCTGGAGTTTTTAATTAAAGATGGATTATTTTGCTTCCACAATACCCTACTTTGTAACATTCAACATACTTCCATTACTTTTTAACATTGAAACTTGCAGTTTTACCCACAATCAGCGGAAAAAATTCTGAATAAAGTTTTTGTAGTACGCTACTGGAACACGAATGTCCATTTAAAATCAGTTTGCGACGATTCGTCCTTGTTTTTCGTGGGGTATCATTACTTCTTTAATTCTTTTTTTTTACTGAACGCCTTCGATGATTTCTCGACTTTGTTGAAACTTCATATGACACCTCGATACTGTGTTTTGATTCACAGAGAACAGTTCACATCTTTGTTCATCTTTTTCATGCCGACATGAGTCTCCCGAACGAGATGACGTGGTAGTTGACGTGAAGATTTGAGACTTCAACATGCACCCTGACACTTCGACCAGCAGTCAACGTTACCAACTGCGACCACTCTTTTCCAACAATCCTTGTAATAACAAAAACTACTGCTATTGCCCAGAAATCTCTTCAAATGCATCGAAATTATTCCCAATTGAATCCCTTTGATTTTCCAGACTCACTTCAACAAATGCATCCTTAAATACCTGCTCACAATACACCGAAAACTATTATCTACTACTAATGTAACTAAAGTTGTCACTTAGTCGATTCCCATTGTCCAGAGAGACACAAATGAATGAAGAAAACTTTCATTCACCACTTCCACTTCCATATCCCACATCGAAACATTCTCCGTAGTACATTATATTGTGTCGATTCATCAAAGTTTGTAGTTTTCCAGTTTCCGTATTCATTCCGGTTCGTGGTTTCCTTGAGACACTCCAGGGATGAGGGCAAATCGATTGATTTTCAAGTTTGCACTGTTTCCCAAATACATCAACGCAATACCCAAAAGGCATGGAGCGTACAAGTAGACATATCCTAGTTTGATTTCACCGAGTATGATTAGTCGAAATTCATTTGATTTTGGTCAGAGTTGGATCGAAAGCAAAGAGGATGCATCAGGAAGCTGCCATTGGAATGGAGAGTGTTAATTGCATTCTATATAGATACCGAAATTTGCAATATTGATGAAAGAGAATTTCATGGTAAAATTATTTCGATTGATTGTGTCGTGTTTGCCTTATGATAGGTGAATGAATATTTGAAATCCTGTATGATATTTAATCATGGTTGTCGATGAGAGAATGAAATGATTTAATCCACTTATATTAGGCAGTGTAGAATGAGATTTTCAATTGAGTATGCAAGGATTGTTTACTCTGGATCACATTTACAATCGGAAACCATTACTGGGGCATTAGGTTGCTCACTGAGTCAAACAACAGGCAGTTTTTTCGTGCCTGTTTGGTTGCAAAAACGTTTGACCTTCCAATATCGTTAAATAATAGTACTAGGCTCACTGAATGGCTATCCGTACCGAACGAACCTTGCACACTTCTATAAACTAACATCTTCGTATCCCTTCCATTCTGTTATTTTCTGCTTTCTTAAAGAAAACATTCCGAAGGAAGCCATTCGTTGACTTTCCGTGTGATACACAAAGGCGAAAGGACATAATCTGAGATGTGTGGAAACGATTAGCTGGTCAAAGGCACGCGTCGCAGCCGCTGTTTCGTGCCCGTACCTCATAACGAATATGGCTCAACAGACTCTTCATCCTGAAGGAAAAATTAAGGAATCTTTCTTCTAATCCATCTTATTGTAGATATACATCAACGATGTCTCTTCGAAAGACTACCCACGCTCGCATTAATCAAATTCCATGAGCTTGACTGCGGACTGGTAAGCACCAACCCAATGATTCTTCTTACAATTATCAACTACTGTGAAGGCGTGCATAATTAATAGACCTTAAAGTCTCCACACGCACATATACGAGAGTGCGATTTGAAGTTCGCGGAATGGATGAGCAGTTCATTTGTAACTGTAATTAGCGGAGTGATAACATCTTCAATAACTCATCAGTGCGAAGAGCAAGTGTTATGTTAATCGGGTCAGTAATCCTTCAACTATCGCCGAGCAAACATCTCAATCTGGAAGTAAATTGTGAAAAAGATTGACTACCGTGCCGTCATTATGTTTCTTACCAAACAAGGAAAGTCAGTTGAAATTGGAGGAGAAGGCGGCCATTAGAACGGACTTTTAGGTGGACGATTTAAACTATTTTTTTAAAATGGGCAGATACTCACATGGAAACAACCCACAGCACGGACTACCAGTCAAAGTGATTATTCCAAGAATGATTGATAAACTGAAAAATAAATAATGGAAATTACGAGACGAAAGTGAAAACAGCTTGCAGTAATGGTTCTAGTATCTGATACGACAATTTTTAAAGTTCTTCACGATCATCATTGCATGACAAACGCCAGCATCAGATGTGTGCCGAGAACGCTTACAAGGCCTCAGATGTCAAGGCATAGCGTAAACACAAACAGCGCTCACACTCCGAACAAACGACCGATCTAACGGTATTTGAAAAATTCTGGAGAATTGCATTGGTATTCGTAAAAATGTTTATTTTTCTCTATTTTGCCTATCTGTTTACATTGTACTTGTAAACAAAACGAGCAAAAAATTAATATTTTTACTAACACTCATACAATTCTGCAAAATCCGTTAGATTGGTCGATGGTCGGAGTGTTATCGCTGTTTGTTCTTACGCTATGGTCAAGGTAACGATAAGGATGTACTATTATTTTGAATTCTTACTAGAGACGAAACTTGGGTTCAAAATTATGAATCTCATTCCAAACAGAACTTTATTCAAGGACTCATCTCCACCCATGAACTTTAATGTGTCACAGTTGGCTGGTATTATTATGGTGACAGTTTTTTGAGACTCAGAAGGAATCCTCTTGAGAGATAACTAAGATAAATGGTTCTTCATAATCGGAGAATACTACGCTCAATCATAAATACAATGCAAATGTGTATCAAAGACAACAGATGGGAAAAATTGACTAGAGGTGTCTTTTACACAACAAAGCGCCTATTCATAAGTGCCATGTTGCATCGGCTGCCTTGCACAAGGAGGGTTTCGATATTTTGGACCACCCAACCTACTGTTTTTCCAAAGCTAAGAAAGAACTTCGTGGGAATAAGTTTTCAAGCGATGAATAAGTGAACGACGCAGTTTCGGCTTATTTCTTCGGGCAAAGATAAAATATTTTTTATTAGGTATACATAGGTTAATTGATAGATCAGTTCATTAGAGGGACAGGTGAATATATTGAAAAAAAATAATTCTGTATTTCAATTTTTACAAAACAATCTTTACAAAAAAGTAAGCTCGTTAAAAACCTTCAGGTATACAAGCTTTAAGGATGCTTAGTATCCTGTGTCTGATCACGGCTCCGCTCCGATAATAAATCTCTGTATCTGTCTCTGATTTTTGTGAACCCGTGAGTTCAACGAGATGAACGACGATCGAAACCCGACAATTTGACATCAGTTTTTGCATGAACTGGAACTATTACTAATCTTCCAACTATTTATGGCACCGGGATCTGCAAAAGAAATCCATTTGAAACCTGGGCCCTCAGACTCATCTAAGCAGCGAAACACGAAGGAGGTCAATTCCGAAAAACTGACTATTACGAGTTGGGCAATTTTTTTGGTGCACCGGCGATCTCTGAAGTTGAAAAACCGTTCAAGCAGCAATTGCCTGGCTAAATGCAGAAACGAGGAGCGGATACCTAGAAGGACTGTAAATTTAAGGGTAAAGCTTCCTGAAATCGCAGAAAGTGTTGGCCGAATTCAATAGATATGGATTGTGAATCACTTCTTGGGTTTTGTTTTTAACCAGGTATTACGGTCCAAGAAGACAGACTTTGAGTGTGTCACATATGGAAGGCCAAAGTCTGACAAAAGCTCCAGTCTTACCACGACGTCCATATTGTTTCCTCAACGTCCATAGTGATTTAATGTGAGTTTGATTGTCTCATCGTCTCTGATTCAGCGATATTTGATTTCTCAACTCTAGAGTATATCTTGTCTAACCAACTCTTCTCCTATAAGGTAACTCCGTCTAAATAATTTTCCTGAAGCTGCATCTCAAGCGATTCATTAAAATCTCAGCTTTTCCCACGTCATTATTTACTTTACCGATTGGGTTATGCTCGCAGTCTATTTTCGAGTTGAAATCGAATGTTTTTTGAAACCCTCTTCAAACCGTTTGACTCAGGCTTGAAATCCTCTTCGAAGCTTTTCCATCTGTCGTACCGAATCACTTGAAACTAGGTATACATTTTATTTAATAATCCAAACGATTTTATCTACAATCAAGGATCAACTAAGTTAATATTTTTCTCTCCATGTATAACTCGAGGCTTACAGGACGCGTCATTTTGACGCATTTCGAATTTTATGCAACTAAAACCACTTGGAATTGTTTTTTACAAGGTAAATTACAAGGTAAACTCGTATTTCTGAAAGAGTATTTTCTTCAAAAGTGTCAAAACGTAGAAATTGTCTATGTGGAAAACCAGTCTCTCCTGTCATTAAGAGAAAATTTTCTATTTCCTTTTTATTTATTAGCAAAAGTTTTTTTTAATTTCTATTTATGCAAACATTACAACGATAATATATAATTCTAAAAAGAAAAGGACGAAGAAAAGAATGCGCACCGTAGAAACGTGTCTGTGGACGAATCGAATGAAGTGACGGGGAACTACGGAATGTTCCAAATACAAAAAAAAACATTTTCAGTTCATTCAATAAAACCAAGCAGTTTCATCTTATAGATGAAGTGATTTTTGGAAATATGGGTAGATATCACAGGAGTTCCTAACGTTGACAATCATGTAACCAATTGGCACTGTAAGAAGAACCAAGGTTGTCTACACACGAAAAGACTGACCGTCTGTCAATGAGAGTCTGCGCATGTAGAAATCATTAAAAAACTATAGCGCAAGCGAAAAGCAATCGGCTGATACCGGACTTCAATTACAAGGGGCTTCAAAATTGAAAGAATATTTCCGTGTTTAGAGCATCTGCTTGAGGATCATAATCTTAATCGGCGACAGGCTACATGTCACATGATACATCGAGTCTCATTTTATCTCAGCTCATAAGAATCGACGTTTGAAAAATCAGCGAAGTTATTTTGATATATATTTATTGCATGTAGTTTGGACTTTGGGAAGCTTTTTTTGGCCTTTTTCCATTTCTTGAATATCCAAGGTCCTCATTATCACAAACAAACTGCACCAATTAATACTTCCTTTTCTTTGTTTAGTGCAGTTTTAGGTTTTTGTGCTCTGTTTAACAGTTGACACAAAGATACATGGTTGGACGCAAGTGTCTCTAGAACCACCCCGACATCCAAGAGGACATATAGTTTACCGCTGGAGTAACTCATAGAATTACTTTCTGTTATTGCCTAGATTACAAATCTTTTGACCCGAAAGAGAATGAAATCTTTATCTTACTAGCTTTGGTTGAGATAGGAAAAATCAGGGATGAAAATTTTGACTCTGGCTTCAATTTTATGACCTTATTACCCCTTATTAGATGAAGTCCTTCATTGTTACCCACTGTCCATCGACGTAAATTCTGGAGATTTCCTGTTTGACGTTGGTTGATTACCTCCATCCTCAATTTTAATATGAGTGGATTTTTTCAATAATCGTACGTCATTAATCGAGTGGTTCCGTTTACAAGGATTTGCCTTGGAATTAAAGCTCGTCTCCAGATACTTCACAGGATTAATCTAGTTTCCTTGGCATGAGTTAGTCAGTAGTTTGGTCTTCAAGGGATTTGGATCTTATCCCTTCAAATTTAGAGCATTTTTTAGTGAAATTTTGGTTTGGAATTAAATACCAAATTTCAATTGGACGGTATGATAAGTACTCTTCTAAAGTACCCTGTGACCGCCTTAATTGGCTCCGATAAGTAACTAGACTGAACCCAGCTCATTGTCTTTGACTGACTCCTGTAAAAACTTCATTGAGAGACTGAGGTTTTTTTTTTTTAATTGAGTGCCTTTTAAGGCAAAAATGATTTGATTAATTTCAGTCGAACCACAAGAGAATAGCTTTTGAGCTTAAATTCTTTCTTTGAACGCCTGGATTGATTGAAAATGGCAATTTTCCAGCTTTTGTTTAGTGCCAATCGATGCGTCCCGGCCTGTGAGTTGGCACCTGACGAGAAGCGACAGGGACGCGTGTTCGAAAGCAGCTTGAGCTCTTTCCACCTTTCTCAATATTGTCTACCCCCACACGACTAACATTATCGCTTGAAGGTTCATTAAAACCCTATTTTGCATGCTCAAAGATTTCGCATATTCAAAGAAAGTCTTAAATTTGTATCTTTCAAAAAATACACCTTCTTAGAAATGATGTCCTTCTCCAGTTTTAAACGTCATTAGTACTCTCATTTTCTAACTTTTCATTACAAAAACGAAAAAAAAAATCATCTGGCCCGCAAAAATTTCCAACCCAATCTCATTAAATCCTCGACCCAAAGGAACAATCAACGGGCACAGACAACGCAACGTCGGAAAACGCAAGAAAATTATCTTTTTTATCTTCTTTGGACAAGATTTTCACTTGGTTCCATTCATTCATGATATTTCAGAGTGTGCAGTTTAGTTGCTTTCCTTTTTGTTTTTTGTTTGTAGCAAGGATAATTTTCTTTTCGACGCTCACGCTGTATTCCATCGTCACTGTTGCAACCCATTATGCAAAAATTCTCCCATTAAATTCATATGATATAGATGTATCTCTAGCAAAGCGTTAGTCTTCAGCTTTAGATGAAAGGATAGGCGTGAAATGCATAAGGGCGCAGAGAAAGGATTTGAATTTAGAAGTGGTCCGTGAAAAAGTCTTCAGCATTGAATAAGCTTTTCTGTCTTTGCTAGCCAGGCAAAGTATGATGAAAGTTGAGGATGCTGATGCATTTAAAGTGCATTCGAAAACTAATGGAGCGTAGCTGTGACATTGAAAGAATTTTCTAAATGCGTAGAAAATGATGGAGTTTTTGTTACCCAGATTGCATTTGGGTGGAAAACATTTAAGCCACCTCAAGGGATTTCTTAATGACTTAACTTTTATATTAATGTTCGCTTTAGCGTTTGCAGAACACAAATTTCATTCCGCGAAGAGCCATATTGCGGATGAAGTGGTAAAAAATTAAAGTTAGCACAAGAATGAGGTGTTCAAAGCGAAAGTGGAACGGTAATTGCTTACTAACATTGCAAAACTTTATTGCAAAGTATTACGTGTTACAATACAAAACGCGCTTATCCTTTTTTGACGTTTTGACGTTAAGACAAGGATTACTTTGCTGGTAGCTACTTTTTACATTTTAAAAAAGGGATGTTTGAAAGCTTGAGGACACATTGGGATCAATAGTACACACGATTTAGTATCTAAAAAATATCCGTTTTGTACGAAAAACCGCACTATAATTTTTCCTTACCAAAAATGTACAACTACTTCATTTTGGGCATTTCCACATGAAAGTTCAGACGAAGGAAACTAATGGACAAGATACATCGAACGTGAGCTTGGTTAAAGTGGCTTCGATTTGATTGAATTCAGTTCAAATCATCTAAATACCACGCCCTTTGGTTGCAAGCACATTATCTCCGCGGCTACAGCCATCCCAACCTCTTAATCAATATCCATCTTTATTGCAACTAAGTGTCACCTGAACCGGCTCCTGGTGCATCCTAAATAAGACCGAATAGCCCGTTTCCAGCCCAGTGACCACCGTCTTCCAACAATGTTTAAGCCATTGAATTTAGATTGGTGCGAGATGCTGAGCATTCTGGACCAAGCATGACTGAGATGAAACGTACCACGGGACCTAGCACACGAATGGAAAGGAACCTAAAAGCCTGCAAAATAAGCGTGTTAAGGAAAATTCTTATGCTCTACAGTGATCATGTTTAAAAGAATAAAATCGACTAGATACGCAAACTTATTTCCCTACACATTCCAGAATCAAAGATGTCCTCGAACTAGTCGAAATACTAGTTGACTGCCAAATCAGACAAGAAAAAAGGGCTGACAGTCTTGGAAAGTCCTGGAACTTTCAGTGCAGTTCTTTCCATAGCGTTGAAAGCAATCCAGTAAAAGACAGAATCCCTAAAGATATATTGCAACAGTTCTAACATGTTGCTGGATACCGTTTATGCCTGTTTACGAGAAAGGACTTATATATTCCCAAATACGTAATATACCCAAAACAATGACCAATCATAAAAGCCATTATGCTGAGAAGATTTTCCCATGGCAATATGCTTTGAGAGCAGGACGCTCCACTATCGAAAGTCCTGCGAAATTGGCGTCCATGATAAGACAGACGGTAGTGCGAAATCGGCCAAAACCTATGCGTATTCCTTTCATTGATGCACGATTTTGATAACCTCTGAAAACGCCAGAACTCTAATTACCGGAATATCAAATGAGAATAGCTTTGTAGTTAAAACCCTCCATCACAACGTTTCCAAGTTATCTAGTAAAGTAAGAATCCCCTGCTTGGTGTTACTCTTAAGTACTTAACCAAGTTCACCCTGATGCGTTGATCCTTTGCAGGCGATCTAGAAATAATCGCTGAATTTCAGCGCTTTTTGCAAAAATTATGCAATTTTTTGTAGATGGAGGTTTAATGGATTGGGCCTCAGTAACTCATGCAATAGCCAGAGCAAAGTATACATCAAACCAGGCATTGTCTCCGGAAACTTTCCTACAATTAGTACGACGCTGCCATCAGCATACATAAGTTCTATGAACGTTGGAATTTTGATTTTATAAAAGTTTCCCATGATTACCCATGTATCCATATATACTTGCTCGTTTAGTTGTCACTTTTATTTTAAATGACAGATTCGGTACCTCTGTAGTTAAATAGGAGTGGATTCTGATTGATTTTAAACTATTACAAAAGGTGTTTTTTAGAGAAATAGAACTTTAAGTTGGCAACACTTTATAATGTTATGTTTATCGTGACAGCTGTCATACTTTTTATGTCATTTTATCATAAATAAGTTGACACCTGTTAATTTTGTAATAATTTGTTAATTGTGCAGATTTGTTTCGAAAAAATAAACAGTTCTGTTCGAGCAACTCATCGCACACTCCGTCAAATTTACAGCCAACAATATTGTCCATAAAAAATTAATTTGATTAACCATAGAGCGTTTTTGCACCACATTCACTCTCACTGACAATACGCGTCTATCGAGACGTCATACAGTGCATAATGAAGGAACCATAGCAGCTGTAGAGCGTAATATTGATGAACACCCAAGTGAGCCCATCTTACACCGTGCTCAACAGTTGATCCTGTTGATCCTGTTGATCCAGGCAAAAATTCAGGCCGAATCACCACCGAACACGGCATACATTTGGTGTATGTACCCAAGAACAAATTGCTGCAGATTCCGAACTTCATTAGAAAATTTTCTTAGCAATGAGGCTCATTTCCGTTTGAATGGCCACGTCAATAGGCAAAACTGCCACATTTGGATGTGATGGCAAACAACAGGTGGTTGTTAACATAGTTATGTCCGGAGAAAGACACTGCTTTGTTTGCTTCATTGCCGGGTGAAATCATTTGTCCATGTGTCTCCAAAATCCAGCTGATAAAATCATTATAATCAATGGGGACCGCAAAAAGCCATTATCAATGACTCATTTGTTCTGGAATCGACTCGTCTTAATGCTGGGGACCTCAGGCTTCAAAAATATGGCGCAACATTCAAGAAGAAAGAAGAAACTTAGTCGTTCTTCTTTCTTCTTCAATGAAATTCTTCTTTAATTATTTCTTCTGTTGATGAATTCTTTAACGATTTAATGAACTTTCTTCTTTAATAAAATAATAATTTTTCGAGCTGGAACTGTAAACTGGCCACTACGATTTTGTGATTTAACACCGCTGGACTATTTCTTGTGTGAATACGTTGAAAACTCGCTTACGCCGACCAGTCCGAGACATTTGACCACTTGCAAGACAACATTCGCCGAGTTATTGGTAAGATTCTATCCCAATTATTGCTTATAGTACTTGAAAATTGGACCCTTAGTTTGGACTTCGCTGGAAGCGCCAATCTTGGCGCTTATACCGAAATTGTATTGTAATTAAAAATGGCAGAAAATTGTGTTTTCCATAAGACTTATTTCATGGCGACCAAAATAATTCACCCGTATTTTATTTCATTTTAAAGTTCTCTACCTCTAAAAAAAACGCCTTACATCAGGATGATTGGAAAGACATAGTGTAGTCATGTGGAGTTGAATGAACATTAATCAAAACCCTAACTTATAAGATTTCTTTCAATCTAGACTTGATAGGACTCCTATGTCTACGACACAAAATACCAAAGGTTCTTCTCTCGGAACAGCGTCCATCAAAACATTGAGGATGAGTTCGAAAAAGAGGAACACCAAATCCTGCAAACATTTTCAGCACTTTCGAATTAACCTTGTGGTCATTCTGGATTCCCCAAGATACCATGATGGCAGACTTCTGGGTTGGCGTTTGTCATTCGCATCAGCAAGTTGAGTTGGATATCTCTACCAAACGTTAGAGCAGATCTTGATTGATAACGCTTCGGAGCAAATTATTTTGAAGGATACGAGTCATTTCAAGTCATAGAATAGACCTTTGTGAAGACTCCATCACTTTCCTGTATCAGGGTTGTGCTTCAAACGGTATGTCTTGGATCAAACTCCTAGCCGAGAACGCAATGTACCCCTTTTGCACACCTCTTCCGTTTATGCTCTGCTTAAACGTACTTCCAAAACTTGAAGCAACTGTCCAATATACATCCAGATAGTCCTTTGCATTTCGATTCTTTTGGAGCACTATTGCTTTCCAACTCAGGGGTTGCTTCGTTGGCTCCTTTCTTGGGTACCCTGCAGATTCCCACCTAAAGCCACTGCTCCGAAGCAATATACGTTGAAGGAGGGGTTTAAGAACAAAACGAGAATTAAAGACGCTCACAAACAATCAGCTGTTTCGAACGCAAGCGCCGTGGTAATTACGTTTCACATTAGCTGCAACAAAACATATATCGTACTATCATTCCTTACCAAATTTGAACCCTGCCAAATACGAATCCTTTATCAATTCCGCCATTTTTCAACCCATTTTCATTATCGTCTATATTAAAATTATTTATTTATATGCACAAATACACCCCAAACGGTATCCTAAGCAGAAGTTCGATCACTGCTTTACACCGTTCACTCTCGCAATCCTTTTCAAACAGAGGTTGCTTACCTCTTAATTTAACACTGAATTTAACAATCAAGTTACAATAACTTAATGGTAAACGTAGTTCAGTAATACCAAAGCGGCAGAAAAGAATTCTTAACATCAGAAAATTGAGTCTAGAAATCTGACACTATCCCTTTTCTTTTATGTATCTTCCGAGTCCTGATAGCATTACACCACTGACTATCAATTCACTGCAAGTGTCAAGTTTAGCTGATTTTCGCCGGTCATAATGAGCTTATTCTGCTAAATCATCAAAACGATAGAGTTGATGAGTTTTTCGGCACGCAAAAACATCCCTTCGTGCCCATCCCCTTCACGACTGCAACCTGCTCGTCTAAGACAGTCGAAGCAGATGGCGAGCTGCGAATTGCTAAGTGTAGTAGAGAAATGATGAAGCAAAGCAATGAGAGGACATTCACTGGGAATAAGTATCTCATCTGGATCCTGTACACTTTATTGGAGCTTTTTGTTCGACGTTTTGGTTGTTATTGTTTTACTGTTGCTCTTGTAGCGATTGCGACTATTTGTGCCATCGCTGCTCCTTTTGCCGGGTCCTGTGCTGGCGGTACTGCTTGTAAAGCGTTTTTGCCAACTTTTAGTTTCTATTATGACCATTAATTTTGATTTACAGCTAAGGACATCGAAAACTTTTCCGAAGTGGCTACATAATTGTTATTGGTGAAATTATAGAAGGGTTAAGTTGAGACGGCAAAGTTTTGCAGGATGAATAGCAAATGCCAGCTACGTTGGCAGATTATTTTATGATTGTTGTTCATAGTCATTTGAATTCAATGGGTTTTGAACTTGTGAATTATTGCGTTAATGATGGCCGGATTAATCGCCATAGCGCGTGTTTCAGATGAACGGTTCGAGGTGAATAAGTGAAATTGAGCGAAACGTCAATTTGCACAGCAAATTTTCGTGGGAAAAAATGGAGACCAAAAATGGCGGTTGAAAATGGCGGGAAATGAAGTCATAATTTTGACTTTCTGATATAAGCTTTGATTTGAAATTTTGATGAACTATCGGATAAAACATGTATTGCAACCATTTTGAAAGAACCAATCCAATTTCGTTGACCATAGATTGCACACCGACCTTCTATGCACTCCATTTCTGATTAAAGTCCCACTGCTAGCACCTCTCTAATAAGTTACTCTGACTTCAACCAACCAGTGCATTATACTAGTGTAGTTAATTCATTCATTCCGATAGCAAAATTCTGCTATCCACTTTCATCATCCTAAAAAAAGGTGGAGCTTATATGAATTTCTTGAAAAGGAACCCACCTCGCAATGTTACTGGGCTAAAAATGTGGGAACACACAAGCGAAAACTACCACATTTTTGCAATTTTGTTCCAAGGCACGATTTGTTGGCTTGCGCTTTTCATAGAGTACAGGATGGACCATTTGAGAACAGGATGGACCGTTTAGAATTTGAATCGGCTATTTATTAAAAAAACTAATGAATATTTTTTCGCAGGTATGAGTTTATTTGAAAGATTGAACCTTTCTTTTTAATAAGGAAGACAATATCATTCAAATGAGCTTCACAATAGTCCAACCGCATATAGGCAACCTCAAACTGCAGCTCCGATATGTCCCAGCATTTCAACTGATTATGCGATTTTCGAAAACAGTGCGCAAAATATCGATTGTTGGCTGTTTGGCGCTTTGCATGTCCTCTTGAAAGCAAATGTGACCTATGTAATCTTTTTCGATTTCGGGGAACGAAAAGCATCGTGCGGTAGTGATCGCCATTCACTGTGATGGTGTTTCCTTGTCCATTTTCGAAATAAAATGTTCCAATAATGCCACCTCTCCCAACATGTGCTCTAGACAATCATTCGTTGTGTTTTTATTCATTTACATATGCTCCAATGTATGAAAACCGCGTCTGTTGGTCATGCAGTTTTAGCTCTTGCACTTATTGAACTTTGTACGAGATATACATATTTATATACGTTATTACAGTTTGAATAGAAAACGCAAAATTTTAGAAATAAGTTTTTAACATTTCCCAACTTGGTTCAACCCAAAAGCGATACATTAAAACTATCATAAATGTCATACATAAAACTAAATTCCTGTCACATCGGAAATATTGTCAACCCTTCCAATCTTTATAAAACCTATAGTTCCTATTGCAAACGTTAGATGGACCACCCCGTGGATCGAATAAACAACATCAAGAAAGTTATAAAACCCTGTTACGGAGCTGGAATATCGTGAAAACCAGAAAGCGTTCATTGTTCATTTGAGCTTATCAAATTACATTGCCATGACAAGATGTCATTCTATAGATAGATTCAAATATATATCAATTATGGTTGATCATTTTACACAAAAGCCCATTGGAATCTTTTTTTGAAACTGAGACGCAAACCCAGTGAGAGCCAGATTTTTTCAATTTTGAGTCTATTACTTTGGATCACCTGGGACTTTCGCCACGGATCAGGGATCTAAGTTTTTAATTCGTGTGTTCAGGGATCTCACTCAATTGAGATAATTTTATAGCCCCCCCCCCCCCTCAAGAACAATCAGAAGATCGTGTGCTACGATCAGAATCCAACATCGTCATAGAGCGCTGTTCTCGCTGACTTTAAGATCTTCTTTGACATGCGAGGGTGTACGAGTGACGTTTAAAAAGAAGCCACTCAAGACTAACGCCCCTCTCCCCATTCGGCCCCACAGCTAATCGTGAAATTTGTCAGTAACCCGGGGTTTGTCATCAAGATAGAGTGGGCGATCGGTAGAAGGCGGTATTAATCGTAAACTTTGAGCCTGCAAATCCGGAATACTCATAGGGCGGCTTGAAATCTGTAAGTTGAGAATTAGGTGAATGCAGTGATCTACTTTACATTTTTCAGCAGCTCAAAGTAAAGCACTTTTCCTGCGCCGACTAACCGTGCAATAACTTGAAGAAGGTTCCAAAGCGACCACATCAACTTACGGAAGCATAGTCAAATATTTGCGATGAAACTTGTTAGTTACATTGTGGAAAATATCTAAGGACGAACTAGTTCAAATTTGAAATTAAATATAATGTCAAAATCGCCGATAGTTTGGAGAAAGTCCTGAACATTTGACAAAGAAAAGCCCTGCCAGCAAGGATGAACGAAGCTCTACCAACAAAGATGAACGAATTCATGAATAGTTCCAGTTTGCAAGAGCTTCAGATGTAAGATTCAGAAAATTTCTTCACTAACCACAATACTACTCGTCAGGATAATATGTCGCATCATGCATAACGTCTAGACAATATGTAGTAATCTTGTCCGAACATATTCCCAAACCCGGCAAATGGCAAGTGACACAAAAAAAACTCTTCGTTTTTTTCTTCACAACGGGTCAGCCACCACATACGTTGATACGTACGTATGTCCAGGATACAAGACAGGAAATCGAATTACATCCTGCATTACATCCTAACCAACCATATTAAAGTTGCTTTCTTTTATCCTTGTTGCGGAGATGAAAATGAAAATGGTCACGAAGTCAGGCATGTTATGGCTATTCGAGAAGCTCGAGGAAATGATACATAGAAATCGCAACGATAATATTGGCAAGAAGCTAGTATGAGGTCTTCTTTTAAGCAGAGCAACAATTCCGAGGACATTATTTTCAATGCTATGCCCAAGTCCCTTGCAAAGACAACTATGAATCCATTCTGAATTGTGTGTATGCTGTGACTATATAAATGATTGCATGCATGATTCAGCTCATGCAAAAGATAATATGTATGTCCTGACAGTTGTCACAACCATGTGTATGGATGGAGACGATGGAGAAGAAGAATTTTATTATGATGTGCTGAAATTCTGTTAACAAAGTTTTCATACATGCACACATGCCGGGAGTATCAGATGACTACTTTGGAATGGATGAATGAATGTGTTGTATTTTAGTGGCATGCAATGTTAGATATTAGATTAATTTGTATGTTAGATTTTGGTGTGAACTTAAAGATTTGTGGCAAAGTAACGTACAAAGTAGAATTATATTGAAATAGTTCCAAATGAAGTGTGACGGGTCTGAATGTGTTTCACATTCATCTTCTGTATCTTCAGAACTGGAGGATCTTCCATTTTAGTTCAATTCTTGAATTATTTGATTCCATTGCATATTTATAATGGTAATTGATGAAATAAACGTTTATTTTCGCCATCTGGATCTTAGAGAGCATTCGAGTCTCCCAAGAAAAGATTCAGCATGAAGCGATTTGGCCAGTATCACGCCTGACTTTAACCTTTCGCCATACAGTTGCCAGCTGGACGCCATTTTCGTTGATCCAATCTAGGACTATGCTAATGACTTTTTGAAGTCCGATTTCCGGAAACCTGGGAGTTGGCTTTTTTAGATAAACTGCTGGCAATCAATGCTAGTACTTTGCAGATTAGTTAAATAAGGGTAGGTACTGTAGGCTGACATATTTATAATGCATAAAGCACTCAAAGTCAAGCACTCAGAGTAATCCCTTAGTTGCAGTGGATGCGACTGACCTCTGCCTTTCTTGCAAGCGAGCAGACAAAGACCATTGTTCTCTAAGGCAGGAATATAGAACTTGTTAAATTTAAGGTATTTCGCATATTTCATACTTTTTGCAGGACAGCAGTTTTTAAAAAATGGCTAAATCTGCGTTCTATTTGTCGCAGTAACAATAGCTTTGACTGTTGCTTGTCTTTCCCAGTACTTTCCGATAAAAGTTTCATAAGTTGACGTAACTGCTGAGAAAAATTTGCAGCCTCAGCTAATTTTTAAGCTATTTGCTGACTGATTATTCGTGATATGGTTTTCTTTGACTATGAGCACCAGGCAAACCATATTCCAAGCAGAAAAGAGGATTCCCTGACTATGAATTATTTGAATCCGTGCTCAGGCGAATACAACATATATTATAAAAGTTATATAAACGTGTAAAACGTTGAGTGCCTCGACGGGTGATAGATTAGGACCCGCAGCACTACGTGGTCATTCCAGACATTACATGTTCAGCTCCTCAACTATAACAAACGACACATTCTTCTAGTTAACTGAGATGAAATCCTCAAATTTTGTTGAATACACAGGAAGTAATGTGCCTACAAGGTTCTGTCAGTAGGAAATTCATAAGACGAGAAATGGATCATACGGTGGTTAACTTGTACGTTTCACCTCATATGTCTGACTTGATATCCTCGTAGCCAACCTTCCAATTTAGACGTTTACTTAAACCTCCTTCTGATCTTAATTTTTCACGTTATTAGTCACAAAATGTTTGCTTATCGTTGTCCTTTTCCCAGCCCATTGTTTTTTGAAAGTGCACTTCAAAGCTGGTCCTAATCCCTCGGCATTTCTTACTACACCAAAATGTATGTTCCCTATGGAAAAAATTCCCTTGTGGCGTTGAGCCTTGGGGGGGCTTTTCGGATCCATCTCAGTCGCGAATTTATCACAGTTTTCTTTTTTCTCTTTTAATTCTACTGTTGTCTACCGCGCGCTGGTCTATATATCATAGGTTCATTTAATTTCTGGCTGATGCAAGAGGCGACAAGTTAACCTTAATAAAGCTGAAAACCATCCCTAGCCATTTTGTTACGGCGTTTCTCTTTTAACTCTCCAAACTCTTAAACGGACTGCAACTAAATATAACAATTAAACGATTGTACTAAGTAAAGATGTGAACCACAGATAATGGGATCTGTTCAGAATCCGAATGCTCTCTGAAACAGGGGCACGAATTTTCGAAATTTATTTTATTTGCGGTGAGACAAATTTTTGTAACCTTTAGTAGGTATCGCAGGAGGGAAAATGATACCGAGATATAGAACCGCCCTAAACGTGGATAGATGATAACCAAAATGTGCCCTTAACCTCGACAGCGTCAAATACACTTCTGCTATGATTATTGCAAACAGTCAAACAATAGAGGGAACGCTGAGTTTCTAAATAATCCTATGTTTCCAAAAGACATATAATACCACAGATGCCTTGTGGCCAGATACTACACATTCCAGCATTGTTGAAAAGGAGTTGCTTTTTCCAAATGAAAAAAAATTGATAACTTTAAAGTAGTTATTCAATCAAACTGTAAAGTCGACTTTGATGAAGTAATACTTTCTGACCACTTACACCAACATTTAGGAATTGATACTAAACTTATATCATTACAATTTTATTATTACTTTTGCCGCAAACCTATTTTAATGTTAGAAAGAAAGGTGGAAAGAGCTCAAGCTGGTTTCGAACACGCGCCTCTGCTTACAACTAGTAAGTAAGGATGTATAAGTTGATCTACTAAAGCTTCTAGAAGGTGATTAATGTTGTTCTTGTCATATGGAATCTTTTGAAATGTCGACAATAGTAGAAAAAGTATCACTCCGTTTAGTATTGATAGTATGGATGGATGATGCTTGTAACTGTTACTTGCGGGATGACAGAACTGATCACAGCGGATCCGTCAAATTTGAGGTAAAAGAGTAGATCAGATAAGGCAGTGCAGTATTAGTATGTTTAGTATTTTAACAGTCAAAAGTGAGGGTTGAGCATTCATTAGGAGTCACTCGGTCTCAAAGTTGGCGAGAAAGGTTATCCGTTAAGACGATAAAATAAAAGAGATGAACGATTAACGAACTATGGTTGCGTTTTGGAGGTAATGGAGGAAGAATTCCCAGTCAATTATCCAATGTAAAGTACAAGTATAAAGGACAAGTATACGACAGAGAAGAGCAGAGGAAATTCTCCCCCGAATGATATATGTGCCGTCATAGGAGCAAGATGTTTCGAGGCATGCTTGTTATGAGGTTGATGTTTTTAGTGAATACTGTTAAGTGGCGACCGTTTTCGATAGCGCCCTTTTTTGGAACGCGACCCTTTTTGTTCAACGTATCCTGACAGTTGTTTTCTCACTCGGTGTCACTTGCCTTCTCTTCTCCGTTATCTTTTGACCTTCCGTCTTGATCATTATAGTTCGTGGTTTTTGGACTTCCGTGATTAGAATCGCGAATCGTGTGTTTTTCTTAAAATGGATTATAAATAAGCGTCATATCAAATCGTCTCATCCCGTCTCATCCATAAACCATGCACACCCTGTCTATCATCTGCTACGTGTTGGTAATAATGATCGGAGGTAGCGTTAGGAACAGCACCGCAGCGGTGGCCTAGCAAGCATTGCGATTGCCGCCATCACCATTAACTCGTCATCGGTTCCCATCCTTCTGAAATATCATCTACGTCCTCCTCATCGGCTGTCTCCTGATACAAAGACGCCAAACCATAAGATCTCATCCTTTCAGTGTCGTAGATGATTGACTTCTTTCTTTCCACTTTCAGGTGATATATTCTTGGCAGCCGCGTTCCCATTTGGTAGTTGATTTGAGCTGTGACTGGCAATAAAAGTTTTTTTCGTCAGCCTCTAGTCAATAAAATGTTAGCGAATCCGAAATTTTGTAGAAACTATTCATTCATATCCAGATAAGCGGTTTACGTTTGCTTCTCTGCATCCATATGACTTTCCTGGAGACAGGAAAGGGTAAGAGTATGAGAGTTCTCCCTTTGCTGGGCCCTTTCACAGCCTTTTCTGAAAACAACGAAAGATCCCTTCACAGTGAATGTAATATAACTTCCCTTATCATTTTCGATATTATTTTCCTTACTTTTCGCTTTTTTAATGTCTTGATTCAATCCTGCTTTACTTTCTATAAAAAAGCAAACTATGTACCCCAAAACGTATTAACTCCAAGTCCTCTCGAACATATTAAAAGAAATAAGTTTATATTTCCTGGCTAAGTTTTTTACTCTTTGCATACAATTTCACTTCAAAATCCGATTATGAAATCGCTTTAACTGTCCGTGTCCTTTATTTCTATAAACTCCTTTTAATTCCATTTAAATTTCGATTTCCCTCTCATCTTGAAAACTATACCAGTACCAACTACTATTCTACCTATACTTACATAACACCGCCCACTTAAGTTTAAAAGAACTGACACCTAAATTGCATCCTTGCACTAGTTTTTCCACTCTCTCGTTGTCTATCTTAAGTTTTTCTTCACTTTCCAATTTAAGCCGTGAGCCGAACAAAAAAAAAGGACGTTCTGTATAAATGAGTAGCAATTACCACAACCAGATATCCTTTTCAGTTCGTTCGTCCGTTCGCTTTGCTTGCACTCGACGCGGAGAGAAACGAAGGATCAGATATAGAAGAAGTAGATTTGAAGAAAGTATTCATTAAGGAAGACACATCATATTCTTCTACTACTGCACATTAATGTTAAGGAGCAGGAGTACATTGTACAGTGGAAATTGTTTTCTCGTTTTGTAGACGATGCACCTTAAGTTTGTCGCTTTGACAGAAGATTATTTGCTTGAACAGATGTTCTAAAAGCTTTTCTCTTCACTTTTTACTGTTTGGTATTTTGTTTTTACCATTTTCATTGTCCTCTTTGTTGCGCATGCTACCCGAGGGAACGATTTTCAGTGGACGATGGGAAAGGTAATTTGCTTTGTGAACCTGCAAAAGTCATAGAGAAAATTAGTCTAGATTGTGTTTCTACCACTTTTATTTGAGCTTATGATGTTTTATGAGTTTTTCTTTATTATTCAGTCAACAGTTATCAGTAGTGAAGTTCTCCTTTTTTTATTATAGTATTCCGGCATAAGATAAAAGGACTTATTAGCCAAAGTTCAAGATAGCTTAATGAGACGCCGTACAAATTTCGTAATTAATTTTTTATGTCGGGTCCTTTAAAACTTTTGTCTGGTAGGTCAACGTTCTTATGGGAGTTTTGTAAGAGTTTAATTTAAATTTCAATTTTAATATAATTCTTTAATATAATTCGATTCTAAAATTCAATAATAATTGAGGTTTCTATCATAAACCACTCTGATTCCCTGCTCCCGCGCTGAGACACGTAATGTCCACTCTTTCTTCTTCTAAGTTAAGGAAGATTTCTTCTCATTTCTAAGCTAAGGAAGATGTTAAAAATGAATGAATCCTTAACCTAATCAGCGAATCATTGTTTGAAACGTTTTTCTGCGAATTTTATTTCGCCCCTGTTTGCTCCTCAGCAAGGAGAACGAGTTAAGAGGTTTGAACAAAACAAGCTTTCTTCATTTCAAAAGTTTTAAATTTACATCAGTACCATCTGTGTTGCAGCCTGCTCTGTAGACCTCTCTTTTATAGGTAAGTTTGGTTTCTGCAACATTTTCATTTAATGCCGCCAACAGTTTCATGTTGTTGGCAGTATTTTTAAATTTAAGCCTGTCTCGTCCATCCTCCTCTCGTCACAAATTAAAAAATAATGTCTTAAATTCTTTTCTTCCGGACGTCAGGACGAGTTTCCAATCGGTCAACCCAGCTTTCTTGGCTGCGACTTTGCTTTCGGTCTTAGTTCTTCTTGCAAAGCTTTTGTCATTTCTTTTAAAATGATGCCAAAAACCAAGGTTTCCTTCCTCTTTCTAGACAGAAGCACATCCTTAACTTGTTGTCAAACAGTTCGATTTAAGCTTACTCAACGACTTTTTAAGGGTTCTCGCTATGAATTGTCACTGCTCATGGTACAATGCCTCGGGAATTTTTCCAAAACCAAGCACACAACGACTGAAATGATTTTTGCAAAAATACTTTAAAATAATATCATTCAAGGAGCAAGAAGAACTTACATGAAGGAGAATTTTAAACAACGGTGAAGGAACATTTTTTAGGATTTCTATAAACCTGATTGATTTCACTCAATGAACCGAAACTTTTGCAAGCCAAGTTTTCGGAGAAGAAGACTTCATTATTTTCAATAACAGGCTATAGAAGTCTAGGTTTATCTGCCTTGATTTATCTACCAAGGCAAGACTAAATCATGTAGTATAATGACTGCTACAGGTCACACATATTAAAGGACTACTGTCAATATAGCTAGGCAAGTCGCGGGATTGGATCATAGAATGTTGTAGTGGTCATACCACGGGGTTAGAAAAGGAAAACAAAGAAGATTCAAACCACAACCACGACTGATGACAGATTGATGACAGACCCAGCAATAACTTCTGATCACGGCAAAGTCAACGCCATCACAGAGAACTAATAGAAATGATTATTCTGATCATTCTAGAAGTATAAAGACCCGGGACTATAAAAGGAAATTGGAAGGTGTTGGGTAACTATACGTCAGCTATGCCCAATTCAATGTCTCTTAGCAACAAAACAAACGCAACACCTTAAATAATACAAAATTTATCCTGGATTAAGGAAAGAATCGCGAGAAGCAGAGCACGAAAAAGTGCTGCGAAGGTTACTTGTGCAAAAATCTGAAACTCTGAAAGAATTGATGTAATTGAGCCCTAGAGACATGTAGCCAAAAGAGGCATGTAAAGAGAGGAACAATTTCCCAACAGAAATGAGCCGAAGCACGTAGTGGCTTAGTTTAGAATGTGGGAATCGATGCTTTCAGACTGTAGCCGAATCATAAGTCTCAGACCTCAATGATACAGAGTTCAATACCATGCTCAAAATAATCGACAACCCGTTGAAATTAAAGAGCCTTGTCAGAGTTAGCTGAGTCTGTACTCTGACATCACTGCAAAAACGTAAAGCATGTTAGCCCAGTATTACCCAGGACACAATTTAACTGTAACACAATGTAATAGATCTAACATTGCTTGCGAAACCTTATGCAAATATCAAAGGATAACCAAATAGGGCAAACATCATGGTAGAACACAGATCGGTAATAATGTATTATGTGTAAGGCCCAGCGATAACCGAGAAATATTGTCGACCTTTTTGAAAGCCTCAAAAAGTTTCAAAAATGAGTTGAAGAATGCCAGTAGAGATCGCATTAATTCCAGAAGCTTCGAGGTTGAGGAAAATAATGTCTAAATGGACCACTCCATCATGCTTATCGAAACATGGACGTGGATATTAGATTAGGAACAACAACAAAACATAGGATTCCTATTGAGCAATCAGCTAATCAGCTGTAGAATAGTACAATCCCCTATTTTTTTATCTGGAAAATTGGGTTTTGTACAAAAATCGTTTGTAGATTGCTGAAATAAAGTGAATTTCTGTCACCGGGTTTTAACATTTCAAACCACGCAAGCGTTTAAGTCCGGGTGAAATCGGAAGAAATAGAGGGAACTATTCCCTGGTTCGGGGTTTGTTTTCAAAAGTTACTCCAAGCTTATGTGTCCTTCTGCCAGAAGCTAAGAGAAAACTCCGAGTTCATTTAATCGACAGGGTTTAAAAGGGTCGCTGGGCCCTCTGGTGTAAAAAACAATTAACTACTTCATAAGATTAGGTTCCCTTGTATTACCGGCTTGACTCTCAAATTGAACAGAGCACCGCCCCTCAGTTCCCGTAACCCTTGTGAAAAAGTTGACAGTATTTGTGAAAGCTGTCACTTTCTTGCAAAGGTAATCGAAAAACAAGAATTAAAACAAATTTTTACAATTTACCTAATACCACATTTTGAAACTAGACTCAATTCCAGGAGCACTGAGGCTTGCAGAAATTTCTCTTATCTCAAAGTTGCAATTGACAAACAAGGTAGAGGGTGCTCTGCTTGTAAACTGTGTCATCTGAATTCCGAATAAGAAAAGCTGCAACAGTTGTTGTTAGCATCGTACAGCGTTATCTTGGCAGGAGTTTATTTTCTGTCAGACCATTCTTATCGTTTTTTTTAGAATTGAGATTACGGAAAACTTTCAATTGGGTTTGGCTGAGCTTTTTAGCTTCTCGTTTGAGAAAATCAACACTATGTGCGGTCTTTTCAGTGTATTGTTAACCAAAACTTGCTCGACGTTTAACCCCCCCCCCCTTTTCATTCTTGCTACATTCCTGGAACATGTCATACAAACATAAATATACGGACAAAGGTAAGTGGGTCTTAAGAAAACAACCAAATCAGTAATAGGCATTGTTTACCGAGTTAGTCAAAACTCGGTAAGCAAATGACTAAATTTTGACTAAAAGTCTATTAGTCAAATTTTTTTGGGTATTTTTTTTAACGGCAAGGACATTCCATGTTTGCTTTGAAACAATAAGAAAACAACGAACTTTGAGTGATTGTTTCATTTTAAATGCATAAACACTTAATAAGTTGCCGATGATAACCACACGCAAAAGTATATTCTTTGGTATAGCAGTTTTGAACAGGATCCTTTTGTATGAATTGTATTTTCATTTTATCCAATTCAGCGCAATTGGCATCGTACACAAGTTTGAAATTAGTCCAAACTCAAAACTCTTCCAAAACGTTATCATGTAAACTATAAATCTAAGGTGCATTAACATCACATTGAAAATAAAAATCTAAATAGAATGCAAGCTAGTGCCAGACTGAAGAAGGAAGAATTAAAAAAAATGTTTATACCCCCTCCAGCTCGAAACCTCATGCAATAGGACAGAAAATTGAATTTTGAACTCAGAACTTGTTTGAAACAAACTCGTTAATGACAGTATAAGTATATCTCTCGATAAACTCTTTGTTCCGGATGCATCATGCAGGCGTGAGACTTCTGAATTTTCACAATATCCTTACAAAATTACAGTTCCAATTCACCCTGAACTCTTAAAGCTGTTAGATGAAAACACGGAATAAATTTGAGCAGAGCTCAAATAGGCAGAGCTTTTTTTCACTCCAATAAATATTTGACCATCATCCCTTCCATTTGACCAGTTACATAATTGACCTTCTTCATACAATTCCATCTTCCACCCGAATGAATACCATATATCGAACAATTCTTACACGGAAACCTAATGCTAATCTTTTTCATCTCACATCTCACTACTATGCTGTATCAATACAATTTTTCTTCCAATAAAATTTATACTACCTCGACTAAGCCATTCATAAATAACTTTAGATCGAAAATCCTGCCACTCTCACATTTCAGACAGGCATGGTCATCCTCTATAATCCCCATTTAGGGGTTCCATGGAAATGTCTAAGGAAAATGTCAATACCCGGTCACCATTGCTAGAGTAGACGCGAGCATCAACTTGAGCCAGAATCTCGGCTCGGCTATCTTGCCTCCACCACCAGCACCGCTACCACAGAGGACATCGACGACATACAACAATGGGGATTGCACATTTTTGTCCTGGCCATCTTCGGGCCACGTTCATTTCATGTTGACCCCTTTACTTTTATAGTTGCCCATAGTATTATAATGTCTGGTTAGAACTTTTGTGCCTTTTTCTGTGTTTCCTCTTTTTTCCTGCTTTTTCTTCTGTTGCTCAAGTAACATGAAAAAGGATTCCATTGTAAAATGAGGAAATTCCCGGAATGTGTTGTGATGATGCTGTGGGAGGATTTCTTTTTTCGCTTCGTTTTCTTTTTGCTGTTTGCATTAGGTACAGGTCTTTTTGCGGAACAAATGTTTAAGGAGTGATTTTGTTGGTTGTTGAAATGTAAGTGTTTAAATATTTGCTGTGGAATTATCGGTCAAACGTAAGTTGGTTTACAAATATTGAACTGTTTTTCTTCCTAACCTCATAGGTTTAACAGCTTGAAGGAGTATATTATCCAATTTTGTATGAATACTAAAACCGACTCAACCAACATTCTTTTTCAAATCTAATAATTGCAGTATTAGTAAGCAAATAAAGACAGTTTTATCTTCATTGAAAAAAAAATTCAGCTCTATAGAAAGTCTCACGTTTGAATTGTCAAAAAAATAACAATTTGTATTGAAAAAAATGAAATCCTCAATCAAATTAAATTCAAACCACTTCTTCATCAATCTACGAAGTCCTCATCAAGCAATCAAGCAATCAACGAGAGTTGTACCAACAAATTTCATGAAGTAATATGTCTAATAATGAAACGCATATATACACGGTTTTACTAAGTGATGACACCAGCGAAAAGTACGCAGAATATTAATTTGATACGTACACCATTCAAATCATCTGACATTAAGCTACAAACACACACAAGTTAAGTCCGCCAAAACTGTCGTCTTTGTTTTGATCAATCATGCCGAATTTCGTGCCTGAAAAAGAGCATTTGTGGCATGCACTCCTTTTCTTGTTTAACCAAAAGAAAAAAGACCGTGAAAGTCATTGTTTGCTGGTAAAAATATATGTTGCACACGTTCTATCAATTTGCACATGTGAGGCATGGTTTCGACAACTGAAATGAGGTTATATCAATGTGAAAGACAGTTAGTGCTCTGGTAGACCACAAACATATGAAGTTTGTGGAGGAATTGCAGGGATTTTTGACTGATAACTCAACTCAACGGCAACTGATTGCAGCATTAAATGTGTCACAGGAAACGATCAGCAGATATTGCCGAGAAATAAATAAGATCAATAAACTCAATAAATGGATCCCAAACAATGTGAATCAATGTCAAATGGAAAAACGCAGTCACTTGTGAAATACTGTTTCGTCGGATGCTCTGTATCTGGTGGGATGGGCAAAACCGTTAATATACACCGCTATTGTCTACAAATGATTGAAACATCTCATTAGTCGAAAACCGACCGGAATGGGAAAGAAGACATGGTTAAGTTATTTTCTTACACGAGAACGCGCCGCCACACACAGCAAAACGAGTGAAGAACATAGTGAAATCGCTTTTATCGGACATTATTTTGCACCCCCGTACTTACAAGACTTGACGATATTTGACTTGACCCAAGACTTGACGCTCGTAGAGCAACACTTCAGCGATTTGGAGGAAGTTGGAAAAGGCTTGACGAATGGTTTGCTGCAATAGACAAGCAGTTTTTCTGACATGGTATTAATAAATTACCTGAAAGATGGGCGAGATGTCAAGAAGCCAATGACAAGTATTTTGAATTAAAAAAATTCCTAGAAAATTACGAGTATATTTACCAAAAAACCGGAATTAACTTTTGCATGCATCTAGTTCCTCATCTACTCTCTTAAACATAGCGAAGATTGTTTGACGGGAAAAGAACGGTAATATAAATTGAGTAAGAGACAGACGCCCCAGTAACGTCAAACTTTTTGAGAAAAACGACTGTAACCGGCTCCGCTTGCAAGTTATATCCTTGATGAAACAATCTGAACTCAAGATCTTCCTCATACGTACCCGGTAGACTTAAAAGCGAAGTTTAGGAACAGACCAGAAATACATGTAATGGATTTGGGAAAAATTTGGACTAGTAGCCTTTAAGTTATTAGCTTGGGCGATGAAGGGAACGAAAGCAAATATTAGATCACAAAATTGAAAATTTCTAGAGTACACTCTATAAAACTGTATTAAACAAAAGGAGAACCTTACAGGGAAGAAGAGAGTATTAAGCAGAAGCGTAACGCCTTGGTACCACCATGCCAGCTCCAATGATCAATCAATGATCATCAATTAAAAAAAGAAATTGACGATGCTTACTGTCGTACAGCTTGAAGCATTGACCAAGAATACTGTAATGATGTGGGAAGTGATGCCACTACTTGTCTGGGAACTTCAACAGACTCCATAAAGGACACTCTGTCTGCATTTTAAAGGTAATACAATCGAGGCTTATGAGATTTTGGCTGACGAACGAGTAAGGGAGTTCATAACCATAAATAAGGATCCACTTGTGAATGTTGAATCCAGATGATAGGATGGTGGGAAACGAAAGCACCTGCAGCGATACTTTAGGTAGTGGGTTAGACCTATCTATTGTCAATCGTACGCGGCTAGAAAGAGGCACAGATCCATAATCCGCAAGCAAGTTTCCTTTAAATTAAAGGGACAGGAAACGAATTAGTTCCAACCTCCCGGTGCGGATGGTTGAATAAGAGGACCAATACCTCCAGAACAATAATTTCCGTGTCTTATTTTTATCATAGAAAATCTAACTTAGATATTCGTAAAGGAGCCTACGGTGTGCATTGCGCCATACGTATTCAGATGTCACAACATCAATTCTATAGCTGCATATTCAGTCATTTCGCAGAAATAGAACATTCTCAGTAAGAAATGCTATGAAAGTAAGTGCTCTAATCCATGAATAGATCAAATTTTAAGTAGGAATAGAGTAGGAGTCGGCCAGGACTAGTACTTGGACATCGAACTAGGGTGTCTATCCCACAATAAACTATTGATCATGAAAATTATGGATGATTTCTATGGATGGATCCTAGGGAGAATTGGGAACAATGAGAATTCACGGCAAGCGTTTAATTTTGGAAGATATTTTTCATGCAAGGTACTAGCTACCAAATATCAATAGCAAGTGCCGGTACCATAAGGCTGAATGTTTCCAGGAGCGTGGTTTGGACCAGTCTTAATGATGTTTCTGTGGTTCACGACCCTTCCTGATGAATACACTTAAACTGCAACATTTGATAATTTAATTTTACGGTGAAACATACTTAGGACGTAAAGATATTACTATTTGCTGGTTAGAATCCTCAACATCACAAACTCCATTACCAGGATACAAGCTGGGAAATACCCAAATTATACCATGTTAATTCTACAATCGCATATCTTGAAGTTACAAGCGATCATGAATTGAAGTCATTCTCGTCGTATTTAAAGTCAACCCAAATCATCGCCAAATAGGCGTGAATCCACTGCATAAACCCATTATTGCCATTTTCGGCCAAACTTGGTACGAATCCGTTGTTGCTATTTCTGCAGATCACCCAAATAGGTGAAAATCAAGCAAAACTTTAAGTCATTCACAAAGTGCTAGGATGTCCTTACGAAAGATAATTGAGGACAAAACAGATTAATGCTCTATCGTAGACACGGAGAACTCAAAACAGGGGCAAATCAAACAAAACTTCTGATTTATCGCCTTGTGCCAGGATGTCCTTAGGAATGTCAGTAAAAGGTAGATAAGACGCTGCCTCTTATCGTAGACATGGAATTCGATTTCCAGTTACAAAACAAGGATAATTTGTTATATTGGTCTCAAAAGTGATAAAGCAGTGAAAAGTGAAATACCGAAAACGACACTCGTCATATGCTTGCAGGGAAAGAATATCAGGGAAAATCCAATGGGGAAAGAAATATAATTGAATCAAACAGTGTCATAAGTACTCATGTAGACTAAAATTAGTCCTCAAAATGCTCAACTGGAGGACCCTTAACTGATTTTCATCAAACCGATTCTCTTCAATGAAGACTTTATTTCATTTACAAAATTCGTAGGGGCAAGTTTCTTAGTGATTCTAAACAAAACATTCAGATACTTCATCAAAAAGGTGAACTGCATGCGAATGCGAACGCTATGCTATATCGTCACGCAATTGTGGGCCCGAAAATTACCAGCTGTGACTGAACAAAGAAAAGCAGCTTAAACACACGAACTTTGGCCTCTTAACCAGGAGGAGCAGATTCCTATCTAGGACTGTACCAATTATCGAAATACTAAAAAAATTTTAATAAATTATTCCTTTGTCTCCAATAATAATTGTTAGCTTCGTGCAAATTTCCCGCATTCAAGTTTGTTTAATCAATTATCAAATGCCAGCACAATTAACGGATTTTAAATTCATCCTTGAACCACTACTTCCCCTACATATATATATTTCACCTCAAATATATTAGCCCTGAGGGATATTTCCTTGCACAGGTACTAACTTACACTAGTACCGTCACTACCGCAAAAGACACTGCAGAATAACTTCTTCAAGTTTACGAACAATTGCGTCCTTACATTCACTCCGCCTTCGTCCTACCGCCTCGTCCTAGTCGCTTAGCAGTAGTCCGTTCTGCATGTTCACTTCAAATCACTTAAGACCTTGTGCCATTGTTGTTCTCCGCACTTGTAATTGCATGATGTAATTACTTATCTTAAAAGGCTTTGCCTTTGCATAAACACAACCCGATAGAGTCAGCAGCCTTGAATAGAGGGTTAATATTTTGTCGACAACATGACAATTTCAACTATAGTGGCGCGGCAATGGATTTGGGTTGTTTTGGGGCGTGTAAGGTAGAAAGGAAGCATAATTTGCCAAAAACTTTTCCTTACCCTCTCTCCTCGCTCTTTCTCCCGCTCTGTGTGCTCACACGCCAACGAATTCCTTTGATTGTGTCTGGTGCGCTAAGGATAGAAAGGAGTTAGGAAATTAGCGTGAGTTTGAATATGAAACTCGCGCTACGATAGGATAATAAGGATAAGGACAAGGAGGTTATCAAGTACATATGCGGTGGATTAAAGCAAAAAGGGAACATGAGTATGACAATTCCTGAGGGTTTTTCATGTGGAAATTAGAATGTGTAGCGTGGTGAGAACAGTTGGCAAATGCTTAATAGAAAATCCGGCAACCGCACCGAGGAGGTCGCCGTTGATTTTGAGGAAGAAATTAAAGATTTCGTTAGAATTTCTTGAATTGTTTAGAGGTTATCCTGTGGAAAAGTTTCTGAGTTATGGCTTTGTTAAGATACGTCCTTGTCGAAAATGAATGCATTATACTCAATGTTTATTTACATGTCACTGCAACCAATGGAAGGTAATTAAGGATGGTGACTGTGTGTCAGCTAGAGTGGGATCATCCTTGGAATGATATCTTTGAATAGTAGTCAAGCATTTTGTTAGTGCTTGGAAAGCTCAGATTATAATCACGCCCGCATCTATTGTAATTACAGTTATTGTTATAATGTCTCAAAATTCAAATAACGCAACAGAAGAATGATTGAATTTCACAAATCAACCCTTATGTTTAGCGTAAAAGTGACCTTTTGCTGTGTGTAAAATATGAAAATTATGGCACATAAAAGTATGTCATAATAGTCAGGCTCACCAGTGGTCATATTCCCAGTTTATCTTTGGCTTGAATATTTTTTTTAAGGTTTGAGATTTAATCATAAATCGTTTAACGTTCGAATTGTGGGAATTTATGTTTAACTTGCGAGACTCCAAGTCATCTTCGTCCTTTTCATTCTCAATGTAATATCGCCAATCTGGGGAAACTTTCTATGCTTTCTCTTTTTACAAATTTAGTAACAGTTATGTATGATGTGATGAAACCAACAATGTGAATACATGTCACTACCAATGCAAAGATCTACGTTCTAAAACTGGGCTCACATTCAATTGAAAATTCATCGAAAATTTCAACCGTAATTTTTTTTCAGTGATGCAACTCATTTTCGGTTAACTGGATATGCTAGCAAGCAAAACTTTCGTGTATGAAACGAGAACGAATCAAGGTTATGACTTCGAGTTCCATTAGATCCATTCAAATTGGAACGCCGGTGTTGTGAACACGTAAATCGAACGAGTGATCCATATTTCTATAAAAATTTGAGAGAAGTTGCAACGGTTAATCGTGGACATTATCGGACCATGCTCAATGAAATAATAATTGAATATATTTGATTCCAATATGAAAGCGATTAATGCAACACACCCACGGAAACAATCAACTCACTGAAAACGAAAATTGGAGAAATTACATTACTTCACAAAAAAATCCCCATATAACCTCCAAGATAATGCGGTTCGATGTCTTGCGATTATTTGCTTGAGTGGTTTGCCAAGTTTGAGGAGTTATACATTTGGGTTAGCAACCAACATAGGAAAGATTGGAGTTATCAATGTAGATCGATACAAAATGGTTTGTTTTGTTTGGAACGGCTGATGCAGAAAAGGCATATTTTGAACGCATTTTATTCACATACGGACATAGCTTTGGTTGCCAGCTACACTAGAATCGATAGCAGCTTCTAACATTCTCCCAAGCGATATGGGTAGGAGTTCATAAATCTTGAAGCCAAATTTCGGATTGAGTGGTCACTGGAGACATATGGAGAATCACATAGAAAAAGAAACATTTCCAGCAAGATTAATTTGACTTAGCAGTGTCTAAGCAGGTTACATGCCACTTCCTCTGCAAATAATTCAAAACACTACAAAAATATTATAAGTCTGATATAAATGAAAAACGTTGCCATTAATGGCATTTACTTCTTAAATTAAAGTTATTAATTATTATATACGATAATTTATTATATATGTTTATAAATATATTCAAAATTCAAAATTCTTCTTCGCTTCAATGAATCCGGCATACTTATTACGCAAGAGCCTCTAGTCTCATAAGGCGCTCCCACCAATATTCTATTAGGTTCAGGTCCCAGATTCCTCTATGTCCAAACTATCAGTGCATTTTTTCTTCCTCTTAATATTAAATCTTTAACTGCTTTTTAAGTACGATCATGTTGCTTTTTTCTTTATAAATGTATGGCTGGACCAAAAATTTGTCAAGGAGTCAAATCAAAAGTCAAGGAAGGTCAAATATTATGGGAGCTAAATGTTACAACGTATGAGGTGTGTTCACAAAATACCCGGAATTTTAATTTTTTGAAAAAAAAATATTTATTTATTCATTTACATCGATGTTGTCCCCTTCAAAGTAGTCCCCACTAGATATGATGCACTCATGCCAGCGCTTTTTCCAATCCTCAAAACACTTCAACACACTTCGATCTTTGGGATAGCTTTGAGCTCTTTCAGGGATGCACTTTTAATGTCATCTATGCTTGTTTAACGACGATACTTTAAGTTTTTTTTTTTTTTTAGAAAAAGGAAAAAGTCACAAGGGGCCATGTCTGGCAAATATGGAGGTTGGGCATCATCACAGTGTTATTTTTTGGCAAAAAATTAACGAAGAAGCAACGATGTGTGAGCATGTTTATTATCGTAATGCCGGACGTTGTCTTCGCACTGCTTCAGGCAAGCGGTGTTGAACTTGTAGATAGTACTTTTTATTGATCGTTTGACCGTGTGGCAAGAATTCATGATGCACTATGCCCTTAAAATCAAAGAGCATAGTAAGCATAACCTTGACGTTCGACCGCACTTGCCGAGCCTTTTTCGGTCTTGGAGAGCCAGAATACCTCCACTGGTACGATTGAGCCTTCGTTTCGACTTCATATCCGTAAACCCATGTTTCGTCACATGTTATAACTCTTTTGAGCAAATTTGAATCGACGTTGACTTCATTTAGTGATTCCTGAGCAACTTCCATTCGCCGCTGTTTGTGTTCAAAATTCAACAATTTTCGGACAAATTTTGCTGCCACGCGTTTCATACCCAAAATGTTCGCAAAAATGTCATGGCATGAGCCAATCGATATGCCAACACCATCACCGACTTCTCTGATTGTGATTCGGCGATCATTCATATCCATTGCTTTCACTTTTTCCACGTTTTCATCGGTTGTTGATGTGCTGGGGCGTTCGTCATATTCAACGTCTTCACGGCCATCTTGGAAACGCTTATACAACTCGTAAACACTTGTTTTTTTCATAGCAGACTCACCATAGGCCTGTGTTAACATTTCGCAGACTTTGTTACACTTTATTTCATTTTTTACGCAAAATTTCACAAAAAAAATCATTTTTTTTACACGCGAAAATCATCGGGCTTATGTAAACACGTCAAACCTTAGCGGCTGCCACAGATAAAATAAAGAATGGATACAGTTGAAAATTGTGTCATACTTCAGGGGCATGTATACTAATACAATAAAAAACGACTTTCCAACATCACTCTTCGGTAAAGGATATCTTTTAAAACCACAACTTAAAATAATTACAACAGTTCTATGCAAAACTTATTTAAAGAATTTGTTCAACTGAAACGTCAATGCAACTTCAACAGTTCAAGCAGACAAGCGCCTCTCTCTCTGTAGCCCTCAATGTTTTGCAACGAAGCTTCAACCAGCGCTAACACTTCGATCCTACGGTTTTCAACCAAAGTAAATGATGCTTTGTTGGGATTGGGAATTTCTCTGATAATTGCGCGAGGCTAGAGTATATATTCCAAAGATTTGTGTAAAAACTCAATACAAACATGCTTCTACTTGTGCCTGTTTTATCTCTGTCTATCAAAAGCAGCCCAGGAGTGTTTCAACTGTTCACATTTACGCTAAGGTTTGGCGAAAAGGAGAGTCAATTTAAAGGTAAAGGATCAATATAATCGTTTGCATTATTTTCTATGAAAGTCTTTTTTTTCTGTTGTTTTTTGTTCTGTTTTTATTTATAAAGAATAAACCATCAAACTCAAGCTTACCAACCACGCACTTTAGTTTTCACTCATTTTTACATTACCCAAATACTTTTCAATATTCGACATTAATCATGTGAAACCCTCTACGGAACACCCGCAGTGTCTATTCATAAGCCAATTATGTAAAAGATACATCCTCTAATCGGCCTACTTATCAGCCTAAAGAAAAAAATCTTCGACAAAAACAGACATGTTTAGACGGAAGAGTGATAAAGTCAAAACCAACTGACTGACTTCCAGTGTAATTTGATAAATGACATCGTGAACACACGGAAGAATACATCGACATACCAAAAACACATACCATATTCATATATATTATCCTTTCTCCCAGAGAATTTAGTTTCTTGTATACTTCAACCGTCCTACTCTCTTCCATCCTCTCTCTCTCTCTCACTGTCTAGTCTCTCTCCCTCCCTCTCTCTCTTCGTGTTGATATACGATTCCGGTTTACGCTTGAGAAACCATTTAAATGAATTTATGCGTCTGACACGCTAAAATATTCTTTAGCTCGCCACATAACCTCCAAATGGAACTTCTGTAGACCGCAAAGCTAATGGTTGGGAGAGGGTTGATGGTGATTCTAGGCAAGAATTGAAGTCTTCTTTCATAGCTAGCTTACTTGCTGCTTCCAATGATAAATGGGATAATGTTTAAAGTAAAGCTATTTCAAGATTGCTAAGAGCTTGGGAAGTGTTAATGGTATGTAAATGTCCTCGAGACAAGTTTCAGCTTTGTGTTTGTAAATCAGAAAATGGACTGGAAGGATACTGTAAGGGTAGTGTGTCCGAGAATGAAGACATGTGACATCGTTTTTGAAACTTTGCTAAAGTTTCAGAGCACTCGGTTTAGTTACTATGATGAATTTATTCAAATTCATGCTAAAGGATCACTTACTAAGAGTTCATTTATGCATTTGTCCTCATACGTTATCATGAGAGAAAAGTGCTGATAAACTCAACTTATTTTTCTGCAATATTTCTATTTCAGTTGGCGAATTCAGCTTAATCCAGTTTATCTAAAATAAATTCAATGTCAAACATCCCAATGTCCCGAAATAAACTTCAACCTCATTTTTCTGCATGCCAAAATCCAAGCTTCAAGCCCGAGGAATTTTCTCAATAAATTATTTGAACACATACGTACGATGGCAGTCATCCTGTGAATCGGGTCAAGATCAGTCAGGGCTAAGAAAATGTATGAAGGCGTTAACATAATATGTACTCACATGCGAGTATATCCAATCCACTTACATACATTTAGAAATCAACATCCATTTCATGTGTTCCAACGGATGTTTAGTCCTTTTCGCCCAATTTATGCTGACACTTGTGCGAACTAACAACTGTTCCCCGTTCATCGTTCACAATTGGTTAGTATGTAATATATCTAATGGTCCATTGTTCATTGGATACACGTATTCGATATCTGTCTCCCGACGACGGATATCATTAAGATGCCAGACACCTTCCTCCCGTGCCCCACGCGTCCCACTGGGCGCAATGGGGAAGGGTAGCGAACGTGTTATAATGATATTTCAACACATTCCCGACGACTTGTCTAATGAAGTGTCAGGATTCAAGAGTTAAGTTCTTTGTTATTGAGTTACGACGAGTGTTAATCGACTACTATGATAGAATTGAGAGGATCATGGTGCCAAAGTTGTCGACTCGTTCCCACCTGAAAAGGATGTAAACGAATAAACACTTGTCGAGATATTGTTTTGATATTCGTGTCATGTGTCTGGGGTGGATGGAAATTAATAAATCCTGTTGGTATCACGATTATTTATAGATACGTTGGGAAGTTGATAAATTTTGATGGATAGGGTTAATTTGTAGAAGTTATTCGAATTGTAGAAGGTTATTTAGGATTATTTTTCATCCGAACCAAATAGTAGGATATGAAATAGCTATTGAGAAAGATCAGTGAAAGGGGAGTACTAAAACAACTAGAGTCCTTGGTCCAATTTCATTGTTTTCATTTCTTATATACGTTTATATCTGGAATACTAAAAGTGACGTTAGAACTGTCAACTCTTGCAATAATAATATTAATCGAAAAATAAATCCAAATTTTATCCACTATCCTCAATACTGTTTGGTCACTTATCATAGAAATTTCGATGACTAACAACGCGTGGTAATTATTAGAATCTATCATTGAAATTAGTGTTAATCTTACCGAACCGTGACAATGACTGAACAATGACAATTCCACGTCCAATCGAAAGCTCTATCCCCGCATCTGCAGCTTGAAGCTTGAAGGCAGAGTTAGCAGCAAAATTCGAATATATTTTCCCTATCGTTTCCCTTTCAATTGCCTCTAAGGGCTCTAATGATTTGGATTGAGACATGGATCATAGATTGCAGCTCAAATCGAAATATTGCGAATCAGGCTTTGGAGCAGTTTAACGCTGATTCAGATTTCCGGATAAATTTAGCTTTTCAGGCTCAATTGATCATAAATAAGCGAAACTGCAGATTTTCGACTGAAGCAAATCCTAAAACGATTCAAAAATCCATTTTTATTGCTCAAAGCATACTCGTCAGTGTAGTGTTTAAATCCCGACGTGCGGTCTTTAGGCTCAAAGCTGTGATCTTTGGACTCAAACTCAATAACCAAAACTAGATTTTATTTTTAAAAATAAGTCACATAACTGTGAATTGTTTAATCACATAACTGTAAAAATGGCTCAATCACATAACTGTAAAAAGCGAAAGCTAAAGGATTTTCCTAAAAATATTTCTAATTCAAGTTTTGACAAAAGTAACTTATACTTGGATCAAAATGATACGATTTGTCACAACTTGATGGGATGAGTTAATCACCCGATATAGTTATGTGAACTGCTCGCCAAGCTCGTGCTATCTCACACGAGTAGGACTTTTCCCTTAAGGGTTTTAAAATCATTAGTCAATGAGTATAAAGCAACAACTAACAACATTAAACATTAACTACGCAATGTGTTTGACAAAGAAGTAGAAAACTGCGTACTGAGACTGCATTTAACCTAACAAAGCAGGGACAATTAAACAAGATTATTTTTCGAACTTAATTTTATCAATTTTTCTTTGAAATTATAAAAAAAATCCTTGGAAATCACTGGTAGATATCATTTACATTTTAAGCTCAACTGCACTTATATACATGTATGGACTCAATACTTCAGGTGTTTATTATATTAGGTGTATAAATATGGAATGCGGATTTTACTAACAAATGGCATAACCATTACTTATGGTTTGTGTCGGGGATAACTAACATGGCATTTTGGATGGTAAACATCTGTCAACGAATTCCAGTATGTCATAGGTTTTGATTGTACAAACAACATCGTTTTTTTTTCGCTTCAAAAATGTTGAATTACATACCAGAAAAAGAGGTTTTGCGGGGAAGTCTAATAACTTTCTTTCATTTGTAGAAAACGGCAGCAGAAACTTATCGATTGTTAGAGTAAGAAAATCTCTTTATTTTTTTTTTTTTTCATATATCATACAATGTACACCTTTCCACAAAAAAAGAGAGCAAAAAAATGGTTATGCTATCTTACGTCTATTTAAACCTATGGCCACTGAGGGCACTCTGGTCTAGGTCAATCACATATAATGGGGATGTCCCCTGACACTATTTGCTTAATTTAATTTCATTACAATTAATAATTTGAAGAAAAATTTAAAAAAACTTCAAAGTCTACCGCTAACTTAAGTCTACTTAATCCTATTTAGAAATAGAGCTTATTTTAATAACTAATTGGTTTTCTATAATTCTATGTTAATAATAAATATTCGATTTTTTTTTGTTTTTTTTTTTTTTTTTTTTTAATGTATTAATTTTTCATTTGTTTCGAGATTTTAAAACTATCTTATATACGAAGAGAAGGAGAAATGAAGAAAAGAGAAAGAGACAAGTGAAGGAAATAGAAGAAATAACAAATAAATAGTAACAATCGAACGAGAGAAATAGAACAAAGTAAGAAGATAACAAATAAATAATAACAACGGAAAGAGAAGAAGACAGGTAGAGAAAAAGAAATTGAATGTAACATACATAAATTTGACTATAATGCTAGATTTGTTTTATTCCTAGGTTAAAGGTCAACATCATACTCATTCATTAATTACGCCTATGGGTTGTTTTTTTTTAATATTTTTTTTTTATTGTTTATTTCTTACAGTTGGCTTAATCATAGTACATACTAATTTAATCTACATATAAGAGAACTACATATAGCTAAATATATTCAAGTTATTTACCTTAAAAAGCTCATATCTCGCTAACAAAAACACAGATGAAAGTAGGAATATGCTTAAAAAATCACCCGGCATTCACTACTCCGCGTGTTATAGGCACGCCAACCGTTCACCGGACCACTAGAATCTCACTCCAGCCACCAATACTGTTGGTGGTTTCTCTGTTTATGACACATATGCATCGAATATCGTAAGTCTACCTCAGTATTGTGGCTGTCTATACTATCGTCGTAAATAAGTCTCTTGTCAGTGTTTCGTCTGTAAATGTGGTAGATAACAGGTATTCCACGTCCATCAACGATAAGTCTCTTTCCATCTAAGTAAGGAAATGCTTCTGGTGGTATGAAGCCTGTCTCCCTGCATCGCTCAAAGTACAACTGATTAGGATAATATGGATGACTGATCCACATATTCTCATCGGTCATACTCGATCGCAGACAATGTCTCCTTACTTGGTGTATAATGCAAGAGTCTACTCTTGGAATAACTGCTGCGTCGTAAAGCTCCCTATCCGAGTAATAATACTTGAAGTCGGATTCCGCTGTTTTGTACAATTCAGTGCAAGCTCTTAAGCATTTTCGCTCAAACACCCTGATTTTCTCCATGGTGGAAGCACTCAGGTTAAACCATATGGGACACGCGTATGTTATAATGGGTCTTACGAGACATTGATAACATATGACCTTGACACGTGTCTCCAGGTGTTTCGCATAAAAAAGTCTCTTAAGAGACATAAATGCCCTTCTTGCTTTCTCGAGCTGCGTTTTCGCATGTTGGATGTACTGCAAGCGATAGTCCAGGAACACGCCCAAGTACCTCACGGTGTTCTTGTGTGGTATGCGTTCTCCGTTCGACTTAATATGGAAATCCTTCCAATTTCGCCTCAAGTCTCTGCCGGCCTTTGCCAGTGGTCCACGAAACAAAATAGTCTCACATTTTTTATCATTGATCCTCATCTTCCAAGCATTCGTGAACGTTTGGACATCTTGAAACATACTTTGCAGCTCAGCTTGAGCCACCGAAGCTTTGCTGTCTGCAGTGTATATAATCAAGTCGTCAGCAAACGCTACAATCATCCGTTTAGGACTATCGTTGAAGCCAAATGACTTCAAAAGAGGATTCAATAATATCGCGAATAGCGTTGGTGCCGTTACTGTTCCTTGTTGTAGACCGTCAGAGACCTGAAATACTCTACTGGAAGTATTTCCCCCGACTTCGACAATAAATTCTTTTCCATACAGCATACTCACTAGTATGGCTATCAAATCATTACAGAACCTATTCTGTATGAGTCTGAAGATCAGTCCATCAAGCCAAACTGTATCGAAGGCTCTCTCCATATCAATGAGGCATGCTCCAACACATTTTCCTCCATTTAAATGCCAGCAGATATCTGACGTCACTTTTGTGATAGCATGGATAGTAGAATGGCTTCTGCGAAAGCCAAACTGACTATTGCTGATGATATTTTTGTCTTCGAGGTTTTTCTTGATATTTCTGTTCAAGAAACACTCAAGGACTTTGCCTGCATTCGACAATAAACTTATCGGTCGATAGCTTTTCGGGTCGCTAGGATCTTTTCCTTTCTTCAAAATTGGGATGACCCTGGCCTTCTTCCAATTTTGCGGAAAGTATTTATTATTGAGTGCATTATTGAAAATGCAAGTATATTCGTTCATTATTGGTTCTGGTAAGTGTTTGAGGACAATGTTGGGTATGCCATCAATTCCAGTTGATTTTTTGTTATTAAGTGTCCGAAAGGCATGCTGTACATCCTCCTTCGACACAAAATAGTCTTTCAAGCTGTTCTGTGGTAACATATTTGAATTTAATGACTCACTGAAATGGAGAGTGGGTTCTCGACTGCAAGAAGTCAGGAATGCTTCAACTTTATTTTTGACAGTTTCTATCAATCGAGGACTACCTAGATTTGAGTTTTGTCGATGGACTGATTCCATACTCATACCAATTACATCTAATTTTTCTGTCTCGTTTGTTACAGTTGCGTATTGTATGGGACGTTGGATGTTGTCACGTTCATCTGTTTCTGTGATCCTATATTCATCATGTTCTAAAGGAATTTTCAAAGTCGACACCGTTGCCGGCTTCTTCGACCTGAAGAAAGCGTTGATCTGGCTGAACATTCCATCCGGATCCTGAGGATGAATGCTCTGCGCTTTCTCAGCCCACTGTTGGCTTACTTCTCGAGTAAAGCTCAACTTGATGAGATAACGCACAGCCTTCATAATTTCTTTGAGAGTTCTTAAATGCGGATGCCATCTCGCAGCGGAACTCCTATATATTCTGTTGATATGCGTCAGAATCATGCTTTTGAGCTTTTTCAGTTTTTTTATGCGTCGGGTCAAGTATTGGTCCATGTTGTTTCGTGGTGTAATTTTTGGTATGCTTTGGTCCATTGCAGTGAGTATGAGTTTGTTTATTTCGTTTATGTATTCGTCAATTTGGTCATTAGTCAAGTTTGTATTGTTCGGAATGTAGGTGGTTGAGTTTTGTACAAGTGGGTCGTGTATTTGTGTTAGTGTTTGGTTGAATTTCGTCCAGTTTGTTTTTCTGTAATTGTATTTGTTGGGTGTTTGTTCGGCAGTAAGTAGGAATAAGTCACTGTTCTCTTTAGCAATCCTTATTTGTATTGCTTTGTGGTCGCTGTCATAGTGCAAAGTTTTCAGTTTGTTGTCCACTGTCAAGCCAGTAAGATTCAGACGCATATCAACTATGCAAAGATCTAGATACGATCCAGATCGAGGGAATGTAGGAGTCCCCGGCCCGACGAGCTGGCATCGGTATTCCATTTGATTCTCATCAATCCATCGTTTTAGAAATACTCCCCGTGGATTGGCGTACTCGTTCAGCCAGTCGCTATGTTTTGCATTCAGGTCACCTGCTAGAACATAATAATTACTGGGATCATCTAGTCGAAGAAGTTCAAACACGAGGCTGAACTCTTCCCTGAATTTCGTACCCAGATTTTTCGTACTCGATGCATATGCGGAGATAACAAAGAGACGTTGGCCGCCTTGCATTTCAAGCTTTATGCATGTCAACTCTAGGCTTTCAAATCCACTGAATTCTGGTCTTTTTACGAGTTCGTACTTGATATGTCGTATGAGCATTATTGCTGTCCCTCCTCCGTTAGTCGAGTTGGGTCTGTCAGTACGTATGAAGTTGTAGTCCTTGAACTGTACGTTATGTCTTTCGTTGAGTTTAGTCTCATTCAGCAGTATAATGTCAGGTTTGTGTTCAGACGCAAAATCCAGTAGATCAGACCTCCTGTAGACACTCGCTATTGAGTTGACATTCACAGCTATTAAATGAAGTTCATCTCGAGCCAACACTGCAGAGAGGTGTCTATTATTGGTCATGAGAATAGCTAGACGTGCTTATAAGGCCCCTGATTTTGGAGCTGTGGTCGATCAGGGTGTTCTCGATTTTTCCCAGCCTGTCCAAGATTATCTTGAACATAGCGGTTAAATCACTTTCATCCCTCTTTTGGGGTGTTGAATCAACAGTACCCCTCGCAACAGCTGCGAAAGATACTCCAGGGGTAATGGGAGCTGGGGCAATCACCGAGCGACTTGGTGGGGCGCGCTCATTCCGCATGGGCTTCTTAAATTTCTCATAGGCTGGACAGCCCTTGAAGGAAGCAGGATGTCCATATGTCCTGCAGTTGACGCAAAAGATCTTGTCTTTGCCGTCATTTTCCCCCAACCCGCACTTGCCAGGCTCATGGACAACGCTGCATTTAACACAGCGGAACTGCATGTTACAGTTCGCCGAACTGTGCCCGAATCTTTGACATCTGAAGCACTGCATGATGTCTTTCTTTACTAATTTTTCAAACCGTACTACTTGATTGTTGAGAAACCTCAGCTTTAGTAGTTCGGCTGCAGAGCTCTCGTGTGATATTTGCACGAGGTATATGGGGAGGACTCGCTTCTCTACTATAGAGCGACGCGTAGTGAAAGGTTTCACTGAAACGAATTTCACTGTCTCAGCCTTGGTTTCAAGTTCTTTTTGAAGCTCACTAGGGTCGTACCCTTGACAGAGTCCCTTTAGCAAGAACGTCTGCGTTTTCTCCTCTCTAGGAGTGTATGAGTAGAAGGGAGCCTCTGCTTTCTTGAGGACTTCCTTCACGTTCCTGAAATCTTCAATTCTATCTACCTTAATCTGTGTCTTTGTGCTATTAATTTTTTTAATTTCGAACTTATCCGTTTTTGCGCACTCTTTAATGAGCTTCACCAGGTCATTAGAGTCCTGATGAAACGCATTAATGGGCGGCAACTTATTTTTTTTAACTTGCTTCTCACTTACTATTGTGTTTATAGTTTGTACCTCCGCCTTTTCGGGTTGCTGCGCCTTCTGCTTCTTCCTGTTTCTTTTGGCGACTACCGTAGTGTAGTCTCCTGCCTCGTCCTCGCTCATTTCGGCTCCTTTTGTTTCGCTACTGATTTCCTCGTTTTTTTGATTATCCATTTTCGACTCGATTGCGTTACCGCGGCTTCCACTGCTACACGGCACGTCTTGGTTGATTTTTGCACCTTGCGCGATTAGTTTTTTAAGAAGCTCATCACTTTTTTTGAGCATTTCTTTCAGCTCACTGATTTCTGACTTAAGTTTTATATTCTCTTCTTTCACGCGGGCACTTTCCACCAATCGCGCGTCGCGAGTCACAAGACTCGGCGTCACTTTCTTTCGCTTGGCTAAGTGTTCCACACTCATTTTGCTTTAGTCTATTTTTCTTTGCACAGTGGGGCACGAAATTCACAACAGGGACGAGCCCTTCACTGCAATTATACGTCTTTGGTTATTAGTTATGATATTATTTGTTTGTATTTTTTTGGCTTGTACGGGGTGAGCCCCGCTTGGGGGCAATTAGGGAATAACTACACTATAGTTTCACTAGTGCACTTCAGGATTTCAATATTCAGTTGGTTTATTTAATTTTTCTTATCGGGATTTTTCACTCAGTCCGCTCACATGCAACATTTAATATCGCCATACCTGGCAATCATATCAAAAACACACACATTTAAAAATTCACCTTGAGCGTCACTTTCACTTTATTCCTATTTATCGATTGTTATTGCAAGCATATGGTGAACATGCCCCAAGCCAAGACACTTGTGAACGATGGCTTAAAAGATTTAAAAGTGGCGATTTCGATATCAGCAACAAAGACCGTGAAAAATTGCCAAAAAAATTCGAAGATACAGATTCGCAAGCATTATTGGATGAAGACAACACACAAACTGAAAAACAGTTGGCAGAAGCGTCGGAAGTTACTCAGGCAGCCATTTCATAACGTTTAAAAGCCATGGGAAAGATCCAAAAAGCTGGAAAATGGGTGCCGTATCAATTGAAGGAAAGAGACATCCAAAGGCTGAAAACCATTAGTGAAATTTTGCTTGCCGGACAGAAAAGAAAAGGTTTTTTGCATCGGATTGTTACTGGCGATGAAAAATGGATTTCTTTCGACAATCCCAAGCGGAAAAAAAGCGGAATCATGGGTAGACCCAGGCCAGCCATCAACATCACAACCAGTCTGAAATATTCATGCAAAGAAGACTTTGCTGTGCATTTTGTGGGATATTATGAATTCCGTATTATGAACTGCTGAAACTTGGTGAGACTATTACTCCCGAACGTTACCGGCAACAACTGATCAAATTGAACCGCGCACTTATGGAATAACAACCAAAATTTCACCAAAGACATGATAAAGTCATTTTTCAACATGACAATGCTCGGCCGCATGTTGCAATACCTGTCCAGAACTACTTGGGAAACATTAATTGGGAAGTTCTGACCCAACCGCCGTATTCACCAGACTTGGGTCCTTCTGACTACTAACTACACGGACTTTCGGAACAGCACTTCCATTCTTACGAAGAAGTTAAAAGTTGGGTTGATGAGTGGTTAGCCTCGAAAAATGAGAAGTGGTACTGGGACGGAATCCATCAATTGACAGAAAGATGGGAAAAAGTCGTAGCTAACGATGGCCAATATTTTGAATATTGAATTCATTCGTTCTGTTATTCAAATAAATGCATATTTCAAGCCGAAAAAACCCTCATTTCATATTTTTACACATATTATATATGCAGTAAAATTGATTGAATTTCCCATACGGGTTTCTTGATATCATATGCGAAGCCAAAACTCCTTTACAAGAATCGGTTATCAGCACCCAAAGCGAGTAGATGGGATTTGTTTTGAAGGCCGCCGGTTGATCATGTCTTTGTGGCTCTGTATTTGTCCAAAAAATGGTAAATAAAATTCACACTTTTCAAACGGTGCTAACATTTTGACTGCAATTATAAATGATGTAGGAAAATCAACCCTCTGGTAAAAATTTGAGCTTGTTACTTCAAAACAGGACAAGAACTGCAGATCACCCAGCTGTATATAGAAATGGAAATAAACGTCCCTTCCAGTGATCTTACAGTTGTCTCAAGCCAAATTTTGAAAATATTGCTGACGGCAAACACGACGGATTATGCAACAATAGCTGAAAACTAAGAGAAAAAATTGTGATAAGCGTTTTGTCTTCTTGCTAAACTACATTAACTTGTTTGAAAAACGACGTAGAACGTTAGCAACAACCCAACACCAATACAAAGGAAGGAAATGATGACATGATGGCATGGTGACATGAAATGATGGCTTTCCGTATCTAAACACGATCAACTGCTCCCTCTTATCATCTCTTTTGTAGACTTGCGTAGTCCATTTTTCATCATCAGTGACTAAACGATCCAAATATACTGTTCTTTATTGCCACGAAACAGAAAGACTAGAATTGGCGTTCAATGGCTCCACATAACTAGATCATTTCAAACCCAATTCCCTTGCGTTCAAATAATTTCTAACAATTTCAAATAAATTTAAAATTGCATGTCGACTCTGCCTGTTCGTACAACTTGTATGAAACGCAAGTTTTTCTTGCGTTTTCCCACAATTTCCCACAATTCAAGGTTTTTCACCTCAAAATTTCATTTTTTTTTTCAGTATATCAATACACAAAAAAATTTAATTCTCCTTAAAAAAATCGCTAGTACTACATGACAAAGTGTTGACAGATGTTGACGCTTTTATGACACTTTATGACATCTGAAAACGTCAAACAAAGCTTACTAGCGAGGCAATCTTTTAATATAGGGTGAATAATTATTGGTTGAGATGAAATTCATTATTTATTTATATTTTTTATTTTATGTTATTATAATAATGTATGTTGGAGTGTTTCATTTTTAGACGACGTATACATAAGAATGTATAAAACTCAATCAAAATGATGCTTGATTAGTACCCTAAAGTCACGGGAGACACAAATCCAAATAGGGCACATATCCTTACAGGACATTTTAAATTTTCTTTTAAACAAACTGGAATTATATATATAATAATTGTGAAAATGAGATGAAATACAAGTGATTACTGAAAAAACAAGGAATGATGAAAAAATGCAATGTCATTGGTTGCAAAATAAATAAAATATGCCAATTTCCAAATTGGGTACGTACTGGATGAATCAATGTTATCCAATTACAATATTATCTATGAAAACTAAAATATTTCAACCGATGGCACTTAAGTCGGATAAAGAAGGAATTGTTCATCGTTAGCGATTGCTCAATTGAAAATTGGCAAGGACTTCTGACTGGTAGCTGAAGCAAATTTTCCGTTCCCGTCTAGCCCGCCCACATTAAAGCTACACAAATAGCAATCAAAATTCGTCTCTGAATTCTATTCTCCACGTTTGAGCGGGATACAGCGCAAACGATAAGAGTACAAATTGACATCGAATAGAGCATATTTATCTCAAGTACTGCAGCATTCGATCTTGCCTGTTCTCTTGTCTTGTCTTTTCTACTTAAATCCCTATTTAATTGAATAGTCATTGTTGTCTATTCTCCAACCCCACGACAGGAGCAAAATTTATTTCCATGAGGGATCACGCGGCGTGGCTGACGACGAGAAACGGTGGTAATGCAAGAAGCCATTTCTTCGTAGGACGCCACTTGTCTCGCAAGATGCGAGAGTTTCAATATGATACACGCTATTCATTACAATCCACCCCACTGGCAAACCCCCTCTCATCTACGTGAAACGAACGATACATGGATATTTAAACCTCGCACATGAACGTCCCGATGAATTAAAGTACAAGGGAAAGTAACTTTTCATCCGAGTTTTTACTATCTAAGGCATAAATTCTACTGTACTTTCTATGTGACTTCCTCGGTATGAAGTTTTATTCCAGAAACAAGAAAGAGTTTATTGAAATTACGCCTTGAAGTTCTCAATTCCACTGTAACTGATTAAAAAAGGATAACAGATGGTTGGTTGGAATATCAGTTGGCTCGCCTGAGCTATCTCAGGATTTGCATGAACAGTGAACAATAGTTTCTCGGCAGAAAGAAGATTAGTTTTTATCCTTCCTATTGCAAACAAAATGAGTAAGTTTCGTCCTTTGTTTCATACAGCTACATTATGAACAAGTGGTCTATTGTTTGATGCTAGCAGAGTCTTCAGCAACCGCATGTTTCTTATTGATTTATTTCAGGAATTATCAAAGGAATCAGAACTTTACTCTTGTTACTTTTGATCCGTACCAGGATAAGACAAATTCTTCACCATGTCTTAAGGTAATACAATAACAAAGATAAGATAAAATACTCAAACAAGGAAACACATAAGCCAATTCCTCTATTATAAGATTCATAGAAAGATGATCCGAAAATTAGTAAAATTTAATATCGGCTTCAATACTGCCTTCACAAATTAGTTATTCCTCAGAGATTGCATGGTTTTCTAGTTGGAAGTATTTGATTCAATGCCTTTTGGAAGCAACTCAGTAATGCAGATATCTGCTGGGTGACATGTATTGTAGCTTTAATTGTCCATCTACAGCACAAGTAATCCAGTAGAGGTCTGTCTGTTTTACTGAGTTGTTCTACATATGTATAAAATGAAACCAAAGAGATCGGCTCTTTGGAACTAGCAACAGCTGAATCATCCGATCAAGCAAAGGCGCAAGATATTCTCAAAAGACAACTCAAAAGGATCAGAAGAAACCGTCTGGATGGAAGGCCTCAATTTGGAATGAGATGATATCCCGGGATCATAACTGACATGATAAACTACCCTTGTCGAAAACAATATAGTGTAGGAAACCTAATGGATCTAGGTTAAGACACTAAGGACACACTTGTGGCAGGGAAGATCTGCCAAGACTTGTGGATGGAAAAGCTGAGATCATTTCGAAATTTTCCAAGTCTGACTAACAAATAGATCAGGCTTTTAGGCTGCATTTAAGAGTTTGAACACCTGACGGCCATGGAACCAGCTGCTTTCCCTAGCTTTGCTTGAACCATCTATGGAGACCTATGAATAAAAGCCGGCTTTTAATCAACAGCGAACACCTGAAATCAACAACAAGAACATTGTCCAAGACCACTATGTTAAGACTAAGACTAAAGTGAAAAATAGATATGCTTTCGTGGATAACATTTTGTGATGTATTTTCAAAAAATAATAATAATAAATAAATAATTTATAATAATAATGATCTAATTATCGTCGCAACCGAAATGTCGCACCTGCAGCCGAAAAAAGTTACTTTTAACCGACTAGCTCACTGCGAGGTCGTGGGGGTTGTAGGACATTATTTAAGCCCTGATCCTTCTATGTATATATCTTCATAGAAATGATCAAATAAGCAAGTAAATATAAAATATCTAATTTACGTGAATTGTGCTGCGCTGATTCTGACCACCTCTGCTTCATTTCGAGACTTTACTTGCTTCTGCTGCGCTAATTCTTATCACCTCTGCTTCCTCCAACACGATTCTCCACCTAAGCTTGGTTTGAAGACTTCACTGAATTCCGCTGCACTGCGTCCTGACTACCACTGCTGTTTGCTTACTATCTTCTTGGCCTCGATCAAAATATTTTCTTGGGCTTTGTAATTCAAAGATTTTGCGACTCGAGGACTTCTGGGGCTAAACACTTCTAATAACACTTCTAAACACACACTAATACTTACATACTTTTCTTTATTCTCCTCAATAATTAAATTCACAATTTATATCCTTGATTTTGCATCACTTGATACTGGATTGCTATATATTATTTTCCATCACTTGATACTGGATTTTTATATATTATTTTGCATCACTTGATACTGGATTGCTATATATTATTTTCCATCACTTGATACTGCATTTCTATGCTATTTTTCCATTCTTAAATCACAATTTCTATCCTGCTTATAGCGGTATCTTCACAACGAACAAATGAATCATATCAATGGAAAATTTCTACCCAAAAAACTTCCACCAATTTTTTTTTTGTTTTTTATTCTACTGGGAATTTTTTTTCTGAGACTTTTTTCTGACATTTTTTATGAAACTTTTCTTTTATTTATTTTTTTGTTTGTTACTAATATTATTTAACTAAATATTACTTAATACCTAAATCTAGCTATAAATGTTTTTATTTTAATTTTATTCTTAGTTCTATTTTATCTTATATGATTTTCTTTTAACTTAAAAATATGGGTACAAATTAAAAACTTAACCAAAACAATTTATTGTTATATTCAAACCTAATTTTATTTTATTTATTTATTCATTTATTTATAAAAAATTTTTTTGCTTGTTTTTATGTCGTCTACACATCGGAACACGTAACAATCTACCTCCTTCTCGTCTTCGTAGGAGTCATCAGAACACTTATTGTCCGCACTTGAAAAATCCGTCTTATGTACCACTGATTACAGTGTCCTATGTGTCATTGTATTGCTGTACTCTCAAGATTTCTAGGTAATTTATTGACGGATCGAATATCGAAGTAAAACAATAAGAAGAATCACGCAGTGCATATAGGGAACGGAGCGTTTATTTGACCAACGCGTTCAACAAAAAAAGAAGCTGCTACCGCATCCCCTAAGAAGACAATAAATTAACCAGAACGCAAAAATACCCCCCCAACCACTCCCAAGTGACGTAAGGAAACATGGGAATCGAGTTGCTTTCACTAATAGGAGGTGAAACTCCTTTCTTCGTTTCACTAAAATGGAGTAAGATGCCTGGACGTCATCCTCAAGTGAGAAAATCCCGCCAAAATGACACGGCTGATGCAAAAATGACAGTTATGGCAAATCTACTCCAAGAGGCAGACAAAATCCAAGAGGATAAACAAGGAAAGCTAAAAGATATAGCTTCCTACAGCTTCCTATAGCTTAGAAAGATTAAACCCATAATAGGCGATCTGGAGCGAAACAACTATGTCGTCTTATTTTTAAGATTTCTTAAAACTCTCGTCACCGAGAAAAAAGGACTCTGGACAAATAGTTTTATACCGTCTTCATTAAGTACCACTGTCTATGTAATGACAGGATATTCATACTGAAGAATGAGTGAACGCCCCGGAAGTCTTTGAAATACTGAATTGTGATACATACGGAGAAGAAAGTGATCAGCATAGGTATGCTCCTGATGCATACAGAATGATTACGAAGGTGCACTGAAAAGCTGCTACGTAATTTTGATTTAAGCCATGTGAACAGAACCCTTGGGATAGAGGTGAATTTTAACTCGGTAGGTCCAAGTGAAGGGAGCAACGTGGCAACAACCGTCCTGCTCACATATCAAACATATAGGGGCAGCAGCATTGCATTGTTACAGGATTAAACGTACATGGAGTCAATACAATATAATTTAAACTATTTATACAAATCAGGGAAGGAGAGTTCGTAGTTCTTCCTAACGTTTCGGAGGGATAATTATCAGATATTTTCATCAGGTCTCAGCATCAGATTACATGACAACAGTGTTTGGAGAAGACAATTGATGGATACCAAAAGACTTGACGCGTCTCCTAGCAGAACAATAGATTCGCATCAAACAAATTCCACTAAACGAAATCTATGTTCACACCATGCGGACTAACCATGAAGTCGAGGAAATATCGACAAGGATGTGAATAACATCAAAACAATACATGTTGATAGTGATATCGAAGTTTGCAAGAAAGGTAGCTGACGGAATATACAACTGGAAGATACTGTAAATAGCACTCAAAGATCTCACATGGCTCCTTTTAGACGCTCTCCGCTTGAAATAGAGACAAGGGATGATTCGACGGCTTCAATGGGAAGTTTTTAAAAGACCCTTCTTTATCTCGTAAAGCACCTAGTATGCATTGGATTGCAATGTTAACACTGTCCTCCATTTAATGACCAGGACACCATTTCATCACCGAGGTTTAGATAACGATATTTTTTCAGTGATCTTTTGTAAAACTAGAATATTTAATCAACAGCTCTGAAGTCATTTGCTAATGACTAGAGCTAGGCCCATCTGCCTACTTCGGAGTTAACAGTACTCACACACATCTTCAGGATTTGCGTATGTGGCCCAAAAAAACTCAAATCCAAACTATCCGAGTAATCATAAAGTTGGACAGTATCTGCAATATGATGGGTAATATCCCGTCTAAGCCCGACGGTTTGAACGGCAACAAGATATGTGCCTTTTTTTAAAGAGGCGTAAAAAATTT